>JACVCZ010000003.1:0-1250000 GCA_020829145.1 Drosophila nigrodunni | reverse complement strand
TGCTTTTTGTTTCACTTTAGTTGCTCGTCAAAATCCACTGCCAAAGTTTGCCCGTGCCCAACTGCAAGATAGAGGGAGAAAGAAAAAGTGAAATTAGTTTCAATTAGCTTAAAGCAACCAACGGTTTATTTTTTTTGTGTGGAATATTGCATAACCCTCACTCGTCATTCATAGAATCAGCACAATGACACATGCAAACAAACACACAGCCAGTCACACACACAAGCTTACTCACTCGCACACACAGCAGATAAACCGCAGCTTTTGTCAAACGCTCACATACACACACACACACAATTACATCACGCACTTTGCACTGTGGTTCAGCGCGACTTAACGAAGATGCCAATTGAAACTGCTCGCGTTTGTTGCTATTCGTCAAATGTTGAATATGCTTGTAACACTGCCCGATGAGCGCATCGTCAACCTCGTCCCGTTTCACAAGAGAGCGGCAAATTTGTCAAGTGACGCAATCGAGCAATTTTAATTATCGATAACGCGCTCGTTATCTTATCGACAAGCATAAAAAAATAATGTTGGAATGTTATTTTATAGTGCAAAAATAGAGGTTTATTCACAGCAAGAATATGTACTATGTGTATAGTTTGTAATAAATGATAAAATGCAAAACTTTTGGGCTTAAAAACTATCGAGATCTCGTGAGAGATCTGCAAGCATTTCCATAAACAAATGCGATTTGGTATCGTCCTCGAGATTCGAGTCGCCATCCCCACGATTCTTTGAGACTTGTTGTAGCAACTGGGAGAGCGCGTTCCAAATGGCCGGTGACCAATCCTCCTTAAAGAGTGGCATAAATAATTGATTCAGTTCATCCATGGTGAAGACGCGAGCATCGAGCATAGAATGGAGTAGTTGCTGCAATAGCTGAAAGCTGACCAAATTCATGCTTAGTTCATGAACAAAGCCAACGGTGAGCAGTGACTCAAGAAAATCGGGAGCGGATTCAGCTGGATGCAAATGCGGTGAACGCCATACCTCACAGCAGTCACCAATCAGGGAGGGATTAAGTAGTTGTGGTTGCCGGCAGATGAGCAATTGCATCAGACGCACTAATCCTGAGCCGAGCAGTTCGTAGAAATACGTGGGCAATTGTGGCAACAATGCAGCCTGACGTGTCTTCTTGACCAGCTGCTGCAGATCGCATATATTCCGCAGTTGTTCGGGTCGCAGACTGAGGCAGTGCACCCACTGCTGCAGCTCGTGTAGTAGATCGGAAAGATCCATTTCGGCAGCGGCAAACGTAAGGCACATTTCATTGGTGATTGGAGCAGTGCTAGCAATCTGGGCCTGGTTTTTATTCGATCGACACACCTTGCTAGCCACTTCCTGAAGATCACCATGATAGAAGGTCGACAGAAGCACGTTCGTTTGGAGCCATTGCTGGAGTTGAGTTTGCGCCTGGTGTCGTATCAAGTGTGCATATGTGGAACGCACCACTTCGTTGGTATTCTCAGGCAATAAAGCACGTAATGATTGTTCAATCCTCTTGTCCAGCATTGCTGGTACTTGATCCCTCCACTGTTGACAGGCTTTTGTCCATGCCTGCTGATAAATGCGCTGCAGTTCTCTCAGCACCTCCTGTTGCTGTGTGGACGTAATCCCATTGACCACTGCGTCAGCTGAGGATTTGGCGGGTAGCAGTATCTGCTGTTGGGCATCCTTGACCACACACTTGTAACTGCGCTCCGTGACAAACTCCAGGAGTCTTCGCATCGAGGCATTCTGTGAGTGCAAAAAGGCATCCGTCAGTTTGCGCTGCTGCTGCTCCGGAGTCTGCCCTCCATCCTCCAAAGGAGCTTGGCTCTTGGCGGTAGTGGGACTAGTGGCAGCTCCTCCACCACCGCTGCTTAGCTGCTCCAGACGCGTAGTTATGTAACGATAGCGTCCACTCCGTTGAGCCTGACGCTGAGAGGGCGTTATGGAAACCCGAAACTCGTGCAAAAAGGGACACGCCACCGGAAGCAGCTCTTCCAACATTGAGGCCGCTTTGCCCTTGTCCGCAAAGCACAAACTACGCAGGCAATCCTGCACCAAGGCGGCAGTAGTTTCATTACGTTTACCCGATGATCTCTGGGCGTAGTAGCTGCTGCTTAAAGCTGGCTGGGATTCCAGTAACCAACCGAGGCAGCTGCGTGTGATAAACAGAGCACTCGGATGCAGCGTCTGTTGTGGCAATGCCAACTCTATGTAAAGGGCAAACAGCAACTCCAATGTGGATACACTGGCAGGCAGCTGAAGGCTGACCAGATCTAACATAGTGAGATACTGCACCACCCAAGGCAGCGTAATAAGTAGCTTTCCCTGTCGCATCGCACGTTCCAAATGCGTTCGCATCTCAAATGGCGGCTGAAACTGACGTCGCAGCTGCAACTGCTGAGGACAAGCGAAGGGGGCAGGTGAACGATTGTAGGGCAGGGCATACACATAGCCCAGGAACTTAGCCAACATGAGTAGCTCGGCCATAGCCTGTGGACGCACCACATAGGGAGCAGCGACCTGTTGTTCCACACCTGTGTCCTCTTCATCTGCCTGCAGTTGCAGCAACTCGAAGCTGGAATTATTGTGGCGCAACAATTGGACATAGAGGGCTAGCTGGAGCTGCACCAGAAACGCCACAGAACCGCAGCCACTGATGAAGTCGCGAAAGAATGCCTGACTGCGCGGAAACTGATCCTCTGCGCTAGAATTGCTAGTAATTAAACGCTGAGCTAATCGGTTGAGACGCTGCTGATCCAGCTTAAGGCCCAACTCCTCTGGAGATTCATGTGTCTCACCACTGGACATCAAAAGTTGACTCACAAATAGCTTGGCAAAGTGAGACATATTGACAGCATGCTCCGACTGCTTAAAGATCTCTCGCACCCGTGGACCCAGCTCCAAGCTAAAATTAAACAAGCGATTCAGATGGGACGCCTCCCACTGCTTCAGTGCCTTGTAGAAGAGATCCCGCTGGGTCTTGAAGCAGCAAAATTCATGTTGAGTGGGAAAATTATCACGTGAATCCTTATCGTGCTGGTAGTAAACATTTTGTTGCTGTTCCACAGCGATTGAATCCTGTTTGCTCTGCTGCTGTTTCCGCTGACAGGTGGATTCCAGTTGGTCTTGAAGCTGCTTCGGCAGCAACGTTACACGCTCGTGTTGAAG
This sequence comes from Drosophila nigrodunni, assembly GCA_020829145.1. Taxonomy (NCBI): domain Eukaryota; kingdom Metazoa; phylum Arthropoda; class Insecta; order Diptera; family Drosophilidae; genus Drosophila; species Drosophila nigrodunni. Next base: position 1,246,835 of record JACVCZ010000003.1, on the reverse strand, counting down.
CAACATGGTCAAAGATTTTCTATCCAATTGCAAAAGGAGTTCCCTCTGTTGTTCCAATAGCTGCACAGCAAAGTAAACACACTCCTTGTGCCGCCTAAGCAAGGAGAGCGCTGAAATTGTTTCCGCCTCAGGACTTTCAACTTCCGTGGCCCGTATGTTGAGCAACTGCATAGCATAGCTGAGCTCACTCAGCACATTTGGCACCAGATTCAGATCAATTAAATGTCCATAGATGGCAGCCAGTAGCTGCAGTTGGTGGGCATTGCCCACTTTCTCCAGACTGATGTGAACATTGGGTTCCGCATCCTGTTCCCGCTCCGGTTGTTCCACACTCGCCACAGCTGCCTCAGTTTTTATTTCCTGCTTGTTAAGCAACAGAGTTTTACGTGCTTCCTGCTCCAGTGCAGCAACCTGACTGCGATCCAATTCACAGCTTTGGGAAAGTCTTAGCAAATTGTTTTCGTTACTAAAGGAACTGGTGTCGCCAAAGGAGCTGCTTGCGGAGACGTTTTTGCTTATGGTCATGGGCAGGACACGACGTCGGGGCTTCTGGGATTTGTCCTGCTGGGGTGTTGTGTTAGATGCCTGTGGTGTTACTTTCTTTTTGGAACGCTGATGACTTTGATTGGGTGTGGCGTTTAGCAGGAAATCACCTAAACAAAAACTGCTACCAGAAACTGCTCCAGCTCCGCTGCTTCGATTTCCGGAACGCTCGCTACTCTGTGGCGTGCTACAGTACTGACTGTTTGCGGAACGACGTCCATGTTGCACTAACGGCTGCTGTTGTGGTGTTGAGCAGACATTACTTATGCTGAGATTGCTCAGTTGAGACTCGTTGAGCTCTGGAGGTTCCGCTGGCAATGGTTTCACCTTTCGTACAGGTGTCTGGCTTTTGGGAGTTTCCGATTCATTGCTGTGACTTGCCCGAAAATGCGGCTCCGTCTGTTGACGCAGAGCAGCCAAAAAATAAATAGCAAAATTCTCCAAACTACAGCGACTTTTCTCATGAAATTGTGCCTTCAACTTGTGAGGCAACTGATCCCTTGGTTGTGACTCCAATTCATGTAGCAGCTGTTGCAACTGTTGCTCGGGTTCATCTGCTTGTTGCAGCATATTGTTTTTGATTTTTTGTTTGCTGGAGTTATTTTAATCTGGCTTATCTGAGTTTTGTTTATATTTTTTTAGTTTTTTGAGTTCTCGTTTTCATAACATTTTTCTCTCTCATCCCAGGCACCGTTTCCTGCAACGGAAGATGAGAGAAGAGAAATTTTTGCTTGTACGCTCGACTTTTTGTTTATTTTTCTATTTTTTTTAGATTTTTATAGTTGATTTGTATACTTTTTCTTTGGATTTATCTTCTTAGACAGCACTTTCACACACACACACGTAAAACATTAAGGAAAATTTTTTGTTGAAGGCAAAAATTAAATTCAAATTGCATGAACAAATTATTATATATAATAGATAACAGATTTAAAATATATAGTTTGATAGACAATACTCGAATATAGATATTTTTTCAGTTTTCATCATGCATACTACATCACAAAATGCTGGAAAATAGAGCTACAGAAAGGTAAAGAGAGAATACTCACTCTTCTCTTAAGTTTTGTTAGGAAAAGTTTTAAATTTAAACATTTATAAGTATTAATAGCGTCACCACAAATAAATCATTTATAAATAGGCACAATTTTAGATTTAACCACAAATACACTTTAGTTTCTGATAAGAAACTCAATGAATTATATATTAATGAGAATGAAATATGGATTACATTAATGAATTGTTCAATCAGAAAGGAGAGAAGCGTTCTAAAGAGGTGACTTCAATTGACTCCACTTGGTCATGACATCATCGCGTCTGAAAAATCTCAGAAAAAGGGAGGGAAGAAATACAAGCATACACACAAACACACACTCTACACGAACAGAAACAAATACACATATGCATCTAAATATAATTTAGTCACGCAAGTATCACCCTAAATTCACCGCAGGAAATCGAAAAACATAGCCTAGGCCCAGGTTTATGTTTGGGTTACAGTGGTATTTTTTTGTATTCAAAGCAGCCATACAAAAACAATACACCGCCCAGTCACACAAACATACACACACACACACACACTCATGCTCACACCAAGCTATTGAAGGCAATTTAACTGTTTATCGCGTACAAACAAAAACAACAAATAACTGACGGTGGTAGAGACGACCCACAGCTACAGCGCTAAATCGACAGAAACAGTGTAGAGAGAGAGAGCGCGATTGCTTGGAGTAAATTTTGTTTGGAATGTGAAAAGAGCGAGCGTACTCTCTTTATTAATACTAATACAGGCATAGGCACACACCTCACATATATGAAGCAGCTACATACATTAATTGAAGTGTCTATCAGAAATAGCTGGATGACGTAATGCTCCGCAACTTGGAATTATGAGGAATAGTCTGTCCAACATGAAAATTTTTAAAACTAGCCAATTATTAAATCACTCACTTAAACAGTCAATTGTGCATTTTTAAATGTGAAAATAATATTTTAATTGGCACCGGCAATCTCTTATTTGCGCTATGATTGTCCTTAGTGTAAACATTTCGGTTCCAAAGTCAAGGACATTTTTGGCAAAACAGGTTTGCAAATTGAACTCCATCCAAAAATGTTGTGGTGGTGCAACCGCTGTGGTAAACATTGAAAATACATCCTCTCTATTTTGTACTCGAGCCTGCTGCGTTTCTTACTCTCTCTCTCTCTCTTTCTGTCGCTTTCTCTCGACTGAAGTTGCCGCACAACCCGATGACGTACACATCGCACGCACACTTACACACATTACGGGCTTATAAAAATGGAGCTACTAGATACTTTTTTTTCACATGCAGCTTTGGGTACAGACTTTTGCACTCATTACACACTTTTCAGAAAATAATTAACTAAAAAAAGCACTTATTTTATTGTCTAAACTATTTTAATTAGTCAATTTGGACAATTCAAATGTTTAATTGGATTTTCTGTGTGTATTCATGCGAGGGTGTGGTGCTGACCCGAAAATTGAAAATTTTCACTCACACACGCACACATACAAGCCGATTTTTAAATTTCATTTATGTTAATAAATTCGATTGATTTAGGTAAAAATCTATATGCAACTTACACTTTGGTGTTTGCTAAAATGTTTTACAATAAATTTATTGGTTTTTATATATTAAACAATTGATTTTCAACGTTTTTTTCCTTTTTTCACGCAGCGCTTTCAATTTCCACGAACGCACGGGGGACAAGCACTTTACAGACTCTTCTTCTTCTGAACGAAAATCGATGCCATGGAATCGATGTTCTATCGTTTTTGCGATAGACCGATTACAATTTTAATAATCGAGTTAAGTCAAAGAGTTAAGTCAAGAGTTTTTACAGTTAAACTAATTTTTATCTTACCCAACCAATTCATATTTACATTTATAGCGACTTTTCTATTCGATTTGGTTTTTGTCAAATATATACGGCACCCGTTTATCGATAATGTTAGCGCTTTTCTGTGATTGACAAAAATTGCAGCTGAGAAACAATAACAAGAAAAAAACAGTTGTTTGTGGGAGTGGTGATTAAAGCTATCTTCAGAAAAATGGACAAAGATAAGATGATTGTGCCCAACCAGATTGGCTACTTGATACTAAAAGATGATGGAGCAGTGCTCGAATCCGGTGGTGATCTAAAAAACGATGAACGGAGCGCCAATGTGATAATGGGTTTGCTCAATCTAACCGAAAGGTAAGAGCTCAATTGGAATTTAACAGATCCACAATCTGTTTACTGTTGTTTTTTATTTCTGATTGCAGCATTGATGAGAATTTTATGCCAAACAGCAGCTGTGAACGCATAACGATTGATTATGAGCACCACAGCTATACAATATGCATGTCTAATCGACGTGTTTTCATTGTTAAGTTAAGCAAAAATCACAACGGAGCCACAACCAGTTCATCATCCTCGACTAGCGTGTATAACGATGCCACTGAGGGTAACAACACTAATACCGTCAGTGCGAGTAGCAGCACAGTGTTGGCTTGAAAAGAGCAGACGCAGCACAGCGCCTGTTGTCGTTTTTGTTGGCAGCGACACATGACGACAGAAGCTAGAGACAACAGGCATTACAATTGGAAAACACCCTTTATTTATTTGATACTGCTTTTTATTTGTCAAAAAATACATCATCTGTGAGCTCCTGTTCAAATATACGCTTCGCTTCCTGCGTCACATCCAGTAGTGTCGCCTTACTCTTGCATAGAATCACATAGTACTGTCGCCAATTGCAACGTCGCTTAACAACCCAAAAGTCATTGGTGGTCTTCACCTGCAGCTCCTCGGTGGCTGCAGCGGCGGCAACAGTATTGCTGTCATCGATGGGATTGGCCAAGTCGGCAATGATGCTCATCACATTCCGTGGTATACTCTTTTGTGGAGTTTTGGCATTTCGATAGATGTTCGTATGATGCTTCAAACTCTGTTCGTTTATGAACAGATATTTTGGTGAACTATCGTCAGATGCAGCTGAGGAATTTGTGGCTACGCTCAGCTTGGCGGCTTCAGTGGCTATATCACGAGCTAACCCTGTTAGCTGGGGTCCCATGTAGGCATGCAGTTCCTCATAGAATTCTGGTTTAGGAATCTCTTTAGCTGTGGGTAGTAATACATTTTTATAGCATCAGAGTTCTGAAATACTTTATAAATTAAATTACCCTCGGTAAATAGACAAAGCGTCACATTCAGGGCACGATAGACAAGCAAATAGTATGGCTGGATTTTCTTGTCCAAGTCCAAGTATATTATCATTGGCGTCGATTGCGCCTTCTCCTGGTCTGCGTTGTCTTCTCTCACAAATGCTCCAGTTCGATAACTGTCAGCACTTCCCTCAGCGGCTGATGACGACAGTATGTGGGCATGCAAGCTATATAAATCGCTAGCATTCAGTTTGCCACCGCAGACGACCTGATCATTGTAAAGCATAATGCACTCCTTGATGGCCGGGAAGGTGTCGCACAGCATACTAAAGTTGTGGGCACGCAGGAAGAGAGCCTTGTCCAGTGCCAGATACTGGATTGAGTGCAGCATGTCCATAATATCACAGTGCATGAGCTCTTTGAAGCTGACCAAATAACGATCATAAAACTCATGCAGTTTAGCCACCAGTTGTTGACGCTGATCCTCTGCAGCGTCGGACACTGGATTGGCGGTGACTTTAGCCTGAAGTGGGCCATTATGGAAGCGATACATGTGATAACATTGTCTTAAGACAGCGTGATAAATTCGATCCGAGACGTCTCCACCTCGATAGTCGGCCACTTCGATGCCATCCACCAGCCTCACCTCCTTGGGCACATTAAGAACCATTACCAGCCAGTAGCCAGGCTCTGGCTGATAGAACAATTGAGTGGTCTTTTGCGTGTGCAACGCCTTGCAATCATTTTCATCGGTGAACGTTCTGGGATTTCATGGCAAGCATTTTATTTTGTTATTTCATTCCAAACGATTGCCTGTCTTTTACTTACCCTGTGAACGCGATGATGGCTTCACTCAGTCCCACGTCCTTAATTTTTGTGTTCAGTTCAATGTCTTCTGGATGGTAAAACAGAACTTTTTTATGCTCCTGCAGATTGTAATGCAGATTATTGTACAGTTTTCGTAGGGGCGTTGATTGGACTCACCTCTCCCTCCTTTTGGCAAAAACTGGAACTGAATATGTAGAAACTACGCAGCGTAATTTCTACACGCTGTAATATTTTCGACATTTTACTTTCTGGTTGAGCAGCAGGTTGTCCTCGTCGTATATAAATGGGCAGCATTCACTTTTACCTTTTATCAATTCCAGTTGTCGTGCACTTCTCCCTATACCAGTCACCACGAGACGCGGACACGCATAAAGAAAACAACATTCACCCCGAGAACATTGCAATGCATTCGTAGCAAGGTGACAACTCTAAATAAGCGGGTGATTCAACCGCTGGATTTCCTCTAGGTCATTGAAACCTAAGCACAGAAAACTAACCCAAAGTCCCCCCACGATCCCATTAAGGCGACCAATTAGATTCAGTAATTAGTTAATTTATCTTAATTTGTGATTGCATTTTGTATTTAAAGCAAGCCAAATATTTGTAAGCCAGAAGAAACAGCAGTCATATTTTATTTATTCAGCTTAATGCTTGAACTTGTAATTTGGAATTTCTTTTGTTCAAGTGTAATTTTGCAGAAAAGCGGAATGGTGCAATTAATTCAAAGTGTGAATACTTGATTAAGTTGATTCAAATCTTGCATTTATTTTCGCTGGGCAACTTAAATTAATCTTGGCAGCCACCACGCAGACGTAGGACCAAGTGCAGAGTAGACTCCTTCTGGATGTTGTAGTCAGAGAGAGTGCGGCCATCCTCCAGCTGCTTGCCGGCGAAGATCAGACGCTGCTGATCTGGGGGGATTCCTTCCTTGTCTTGGATTTTAGCCTTAACATTCTCAATGGTATCGCTGGGTTCAACCTCCAGAGTAATAGTCTTTCCGGTCAGGGTCTTCACAAAGATCTGCATACCACCACGGAGACGCAGGACCAAATGCAAGGTCGACTCCTTCTGGATGTTATAATCAGAAAGAGTGCGGCCATCCTCCAGCTGCTTGCCGGCGAAGATCAGACGCTGCTGATCTGGAGGGATTCCTTCCTTGTCTTGGATCTTAGCCTTGACATTCTCAATGGTATCGCTGGGTTCAACCTCCAGAGTAATAGTCTTGCCAGTCAAGGTCTTCACAAAGATCTGCATTCCACCACGGAGACGCAAGACCAAGTGGAGAGTAGACTCCTTCTGAATGTTGTAGTCAGAGAGAGTGCGGCCATCCTCCAGCTGCTTGCCGGCGAAGATCAGACGCTGCTGATCTGGAGGGATTCCTTCCTTGTCTTGGATCTTAGCCTTGACATTCTCAATGGTATCGCTTGGTTCAACCTCCAGAGTAATAGTCTTTCCGGTCAGGGTCTTCACAAAGATCTGCATACCACCACGGAGACGCAGGACCAAATGCAAGGTCGACTCCTTCTGGATGTTATAATCAGAAAGAGTGCGGCCATCCTCCAGCTGCTTGCCGGCGAAGATCAGACGCTGCTGATCTGGAGGGATTCCTTCCTTGTCTTGGATCTTAGCCTTGACATTCTCAATGGTATCGCTGGGTTCAACCTCCAGAGTAATAGTCTTTCCGGTCAGGGTCTTCACAAAGATCTGCATACCACCACGGAGACGCAGGACCAAATGCAAGGTCGACTCCTTCTGGATGTTATAATCAGAAAGAGTGCGGCCATCCTCCAGCTGCTTGCCGGCGAAGATCAGACGCTGCTGATCTGGAGGGATTCCTTCCTTGTCTTGGATCTTAGCCTTGACATTCTCAATGGTATCGCTTGGTTCAACCTCCAGAGTAATAGTCTTTCCGGTCAGGGTCTTCACAAAGATCTGCATACCACCACGAAGACGCAGGACCAAATGCAAGGTCGACTCCTTCTGGATGTTATAATCAGAAAGAGTGCGGCCATCCTCCAGCTGCTTGCCGGCGAAGATCAGACGCTGCTGATCTGGAGGGATTCCTTCCTTGTCTTGGATCTTAGCCTTGACATTCTCAATGGTATCGCTTGGTTCAACCTCCAGAGTAATAGTCTTTCCGGTCAGGGTCTTCACAAAGATCTGCATACCACCACGGAGACGCAGGACCAAATGCAAGGTCGACTCCTTCTGGATGTTATAATCAGAAAGAGTGCGGCCATCCTCCAGCTGTTGCCGGCGAAGATCAGACGCTGCTGATCTGGAGGGATTCCTTCCTTATCTTGGATCTTAGCCTTGACATTCTCAATCGTATCAGAGGGTTCCACTTCCAAGGTGATGGTCTTGCCAGTCAAGGTCTTCACAAAGATCTGCATTCCACCACGAAGACGCAAGACCAAGTGGAGAGTAGACTCCTTCTGAATGTTGTAGTCAGAGAGAGTGCGGCCATCCTCCAGCTGCTTGCCGGCGAAGATCAGACGCTGCTGATCTGGAGGGATTCCTTCCTTGTCTTGGATCTTAGCCTTGACATTCTCAATGGTATCGCTTGGTTCAACCTCCAGAGTAATAGTCTTTCCGGTCAGGGTCTTCACAAAGATCTGCATACCACCACGGAGACGCAGGACCAAATGCAAGGTCGACTCCTTCTGGATGTTATAATCAGAAAGAGTGCGGCCATCCTCCAGCTGCTTGCCGGCGAAGATCAGACGCTGCTGATCTGGAGGGATTCCTTCCTTGTCTTGGATCTTAGCCTTGACATTCTCAATGGTATCGCTGGGTTCAACCTCCAGAGTAATAGTCTTTCCGGTCAGGGTCTTCACAAAGATCTGCATACCACCACGGAGACGCAGGACCAAATGCAAGGTCGACTCCTTCTGGATGTTATAATCAGAAAGAGTGCGGCCATCCTCCAGCTGCTTGCCAGCGAAGATCAGACGCTGCTGATCTGGAGGGATTCCTTCCTTATCTTGGATCTTAGCCTTGACATTCTCAATCGTATCAGAGGGTTCCACTTCCAAGGTGATGGTCTTGCCAGTCAAGGTCTTCACAAAGATCTGCATTCCACCACGGAGACGCAAGACCAAGTGGAGAGTAGACTCCTTCTGAATGTTGTAGTCAGAGAGAGTGCGGCCATCCTCCAGCTGCTTGCCGGCGAAGATCAGACGCTGCTGATCTGGAGGGATTCCTTCCTTGTCTTGGATCTTAGCCTTGACATTCTCAATGGTATCGCTGGGTTCAACCTCCAGAGTAATAGTCTTACCGGTCAGGGTCTTCACAAAGATCTGCATTCCTCCACGGAGACGCAGGACCAAATGCAAGGTCGACTCCTTCTGGATGTTATAATCAGAAAGAGTGCGGCCATCCTCCAGCTGCTTGCCGGCGAAGATCAGACGCTGCTGATCTGGAGGGATTCCTTCCTTGTCCTGGATTTTAGCCTTAACATTCTCAATCGTATCGGAAGGTTCCACCTCCAAGGTGATGGTCTTTCCTGTCAGGGTCTTCACAAAGATCTGCATTCCTCCACGGAGACGCAGGACCAAATGCAAGGTCGACTCCTTCTGGATGTTATAATCAGAAAGAGTGCGGCCATCCTCCAGCTGCTTGCCGGCGAAGATCAGACGCTGCTGATCTGGAGGGATTCCTTCCTTGTCTTGGATCTTAGCCTTTACATTCTCAATGGTATCGGAAGGTTCCACCTCCAAGGTGATGGTCTTTCCTGTCAGGGTCTTCACAAAGATCTGCATTCCTCCACGGAGACGCAGGACCAAATGCAAGGTCGACTCCTTCTGGATGTTATAATCAGAAAGAGTGCGGCCATCTTCCAGCTGCTTGCCGGCAAAGATCAGACGCTGCTGATCTGGAGGGATTCCTTCCTTGTCTTGGATCTTAGCCTTTACATTCTCAATGGTATCGGAAGGTTCCACCTCCAAGGTGATGGTCTTGCCAGTCAATGTCTTAACAAAGATCTGCATTATGAATTATTCTGGAAATAAAATCAGAATTTGTTAGCAGCTGAACTTCAAGAGACCCGACATAAAATTAAATAAGAATTACGACTCAAGGAAACACACAAAGTGAGAGGGCATTTCCCCCAGACTGCTTTGTTATTGAACTTTGTATGTATGTGTTTATGTGTGTGTATACCAAATTAGGTTTCCTCCCCAAGAAAAATAATTTAACAGAGGCAATAACCTCAGTCTCCTTATGGCAACGGACATTGCACCTCATGGCTTGAAATGACTAATACAATTATAAAGGAACTCATCAATAAATATATTAAAAAAAAAAATTAATTTTTGTCTATATTGCTTACGTATGGAAAGATCTAGTACGCTATTGCATATGAATGTTTTGTATGTACATGTATGTGTGTATGTACGTATTCTCGAAATTTTCAATGACGTCACAAGCAAATTTCACAATAAATTGATATAGCGCTTAATACGCATTTCATATACGCTGATCTGCAAATACATTTTTGCAAGGACGTATATATATACATATGTATGTATAAACTAGCGTAATAATATTGGCAGAAAAACTTAAAATCAATACTACGCAGCAAATCAAACAAAGAAAACAAGAAAGAAAAGTACAGTCGAGCGCGCCCGACCGTATAATACTCTCTGCATTTTCCCGATTAAATTATTAAAATCGGTATCCAGATATTACAATGAATAGTACTTGCATTAAAACACGTTGAAACAAAAACAATCTAAGCATAATCAAACACACATCTGTTTGTTTGTTGCGAATACACATACGTTTGACAATATATGATGCATGCATGTATGTATGTGTGTATTCGGCGCAGCCAGCGACCGCGGGCAGCGCTGCCGCCACACAGGCAGCAAAAACGTTCGAGCATGTGCTTGTGTGTTTCTGTCTCGCTTGCACCAATGGGTTGATATTGCGTTCAATTAACAATATTGTAACGCTTCTAGTTTTTCTTGTTTATAGTCCGATTTTAATGCGCCTTTCAGGATAGTTTAATATAGTTAGTCTCCACACCAGTTATAAACTACAATACTGTACGATACGGAAAAAACGGCATTGAAGCTTGAAAACTATTTTATAAATTGTGGGGAAAAGTGGGCGTGGCAGTCCAAATTTATAGATGGCAATGCAACTATGCTGTCGCTAGGAACTCCCGTACAAGAATTGGTGATCCTAGGTGCCATAGTTACTGAGATATTTGCCGAAAACACCAATTTTTCACGAGGTGTGTCCAGTTTTTTGCTTTTTGTGGGCGAATGGGCGTGGCATCGAAAAAAAAAAAAAAAGATTCTTGTATTGACTGACTAAATATCTGATCGTTTGACACCAAGCTCGAACTTGTAGCTCTTACCATCTCTGAAATCTGTTTGTTCATACGGACAGACGGACAGACAGACAGACAGACAGACAGACAGACAGACAGACAGACAGACAGACAGACGGACAGACGGACAGACGGACATGGCTATATCGACTCGGCTTGTGATGCTGATCAATAATATATATACTTTATGGGGTCTGCCACGCCTCCTTCTGCCTGTTACATACTTTTGCACAAACCCAATATACTCTTGCAGAGAGTATAAAAATGGCTACTCCGACTGTGTGCATACACACATAAAAACGCAATACGCAAAATCGACTTATTTAATTCAATTGACCTAGCAAATTCCTTTTTTTATGTTTAATTAAATGTTTTACTCACTTTTTTTAAACACAAGATATTATTTTATTCACTTTATTATCTTTCGCACCCAAAAACAACTTATAAATGCTTTATATATTATTTGTAGCTGTGCTGCTATTTAACCTTTTCACTTGCGTTGTCACTTTACAATTGTTTGCCTGATGACTCTGGACTGGTTCTTTTATAGCCTCTGAAATTGCAGGGGAATTGTCGGATATTTCCTTGGGAAATTTTAACATTTATATGTCTGTCTTGCTCAAACACATATATAACCAGCAAAGAATATACGATTGCTATCTTAACTTAGAGTTAAATGTTCTGATACATATTACAAATCAATAATGGGCTTCCCTATTTTAGGTGTAAAATGAAGACAGGACAATTATTTAAGTCCTAATTATGTATTTGGCATCAAATAAAATTGTCAATGCAACTGCAGCTACTCACTGATATACATTTATCTCGCTCTCACTAAACAGCGTTGCCATATGGGCTAAAAATATTTCCCTACAATTTAGCGCCAAGGGAAAATTCCTTCATATTTTGAATTACTCACCCACTTTTTCAAAAAAGTTTGTTTGCAACAACGTTTTATATTTTATTATTTATTATTCAGCTTGAGATGTTCACTTAGGTAGTCAAATGCAAAATGAGCAATTCGAAATATTCGTCAACGCTTTACGTTTTCAAGGCTTACTTAATTTTATGAAGATTATTTTAAAAAATTTACACACACTCACCACACAATGAAAATAAAAATGTACTTTAACAAATTCAAGACCAGACCTGTTTTACGTGCTGAGTCGACTGGCCTAGTGATATTTTTATATTATTTAACACCTATAAATGAGACATTATAAGCAAGGCTATTTAGCTTAAAAAAAATTTTTTTAAATAATTTATTGCTTCTTTAACGTAATGTAAACATAGCAGCAACAGTAACCACCAATTTCAGTTTAACATTATAGAGAGCACATACTTGTGACGTCATATGATTTTACATTTTATTTACAGTTCCAATTTGAGTTAACATTCGATATCTTCATGCTCTCTCTCGCCATCGAACGAAAGACAACTTAGTAAGACTAACTAGGCGGAAAGAGCTGTGTGAAACGAAACCTTCCGTAAAAAACATGGAGTTGGAAGTACTTGACGCTAAATCTGCTAAGCCCTACGGCAAGGTACAGGTATCCTCATCTTCAACTACAATTAGTGACCTGCGGGTTGTGATTCACAAGTCATTGAAGCAAACGCCGCATGCGGACCGCATATCGCTGTAAGTGCACAGACTCTCAACATATGTACATATGTACGTATTGAATGAAACCCACTGTAACCAATAAAAACTTTTTGGAAATCTTAACGTAGTCGCCTGGAGCAGCGTGGAAAGAGTTTGAAAGATACGGATACAGTTAAATCTTTGAACTTGGGCAATGGTGATAAGGTGTACATTAAGGACTTGGGTCCACAAATTGGCTGGAAGACCGTTTTCCTGGCCGAATATGCAGGTCCTTTGATTGTCTACTTGCTCTTCTATATTCGGCCAGAGATTGTCTACGGAAAGGCAGCTGGCAATGCAATCTCGCTGACCACTCAGTAAGTGTATGCATAATTGCTAAATATGTGTGCGTGCGTGTGTGTTTTCAGGTGTGTGTGTGTGTGTACGTGTGACGACTTTCGCCGCACATCGTTCGATTTTACTAGGCATACAACGACAGCGAGACAACAACAACCACGAAAACGCAGCAACAACAACGGTGATAGCGACCCGCTTGACCCAATGAGCAACTAATTTGCGCTTATGCAAAGCTTTAGCTTTAGCCCAGCGGTCAGCGCTTGGGATCGCATAGCTTTTACCTCGTTGAATAATTATTAACAAGTTTTGTATTTGTGTTTCATAGTATTGCTGCTGGTTGCTACACGGTTCATTATGTCAAACGTTTGCTGGAGACGATCTTTGTGCATCGCTTTTCGCACAATACGATGCCCATGCGCAATCTCTTCAAAAATTGCAGCTACTACTGGGGATTCACTGCGTACGTGTCATATCACGTCAATCATCCCTTGTACACCTCACCCTGCATGTGCACCGTTTGGGCTTTCCTGGCCGCCTTTGCCGTAAGCTAACCCAAAAAAGGTCTTAAAGTGTAGAAAGCTTATGTATTTTCTTTACAGCTCTGCGAACTGGGCAATTTTTCGGTTCACATTGCTCTGCGCAATCTGCGTCCACCTGGCACCAAGGTGCGCAAGATTCCTGTGGCCGATTCCAATCCCTTGACAAAACTCTTCAAGTAAGATTCCCGCTCCTCTATTGCTTATAATCATGCTAATTATTTATTATTGTTACAGCTTTGTATCTTGCCCTAATTATACATATGAGATTGGCGCCTGGTTGTGCTTCTCGGCGATGACCTCTTGCTTGCCAGCATATCTATTTGCTTTCGCTGGCGCATTCCAGATGACTCTGTGGGGTCTTGGCAAGCACCGTAATTACAGGAAGGAATTCAAGGACTATCCCAAGGGACGTCGTGCAATCTTCCCATTCATCCTTTAAAGTGGCTAATTGAACAAGTTTCAGGATTTACAGCTTTAGACGCTGTAAATACATACATATTCCAAATTCATTAACTAGATATAATTGTATTTGCTTAAAATATAAATGGGTAGAAGACTTTCGAACTTTGCGCTTGCAAAACAAAAAACAAACAAACTTAATTATTGGGTAATAAGCTGAACATGCTGATTTTACAGGGACTTTGACCTTATCGATTAGGTGTGTCATTTTTCGTGATAAATATCTAAATTTTGAATTACGCGCTAATCAGGGCTGCAAAACTGACAAATACCAGCAAGTTGGCAGCTCTTCGCCGGTAAAAACAACGTAAAGTTGGCTGCTGTCGTTGAATTCATAGTTGTTGCTTTTATGCCGGGCAAACAAATTAGGCATAAATGAAAAATGAATCTCTTCGAAGAGCTGGACACATTGGATCCCAGCTCAAAGGTGGTGCCGCCACGTATTGAGACACCTACGCCACACAAAATTGCCGTGCTAATATTGCTCAAGCAGTATGTGAAGGTAAGTCAGGGGCTACAAAAGTTTCGCTTCCACTTATTCATTTTTTTTATTTACAGGACAAAAGCAATTCGCTGGACACTGGAATTGCGATGCGTCCACAAGCACGCCGCATGTTTTGTATGCTAATGTTCAAGCTTGTGCAGGAGGCCGACATGTCTTACAATGAGCTGCACAATTTGCTCACCACACGTCCATATAAACTGGAGACTATGATGCTCGAGTCCTTTGAGAAGGCCATGTCAGAGTTCTGTGGCACGGCCAGCATTGAGGCGCTGTTTGATTTTGCCGAAATGCAAAACATAGATACACTGCACCATGCAGATCTTGGTGTTAGCCAGTTCAGCATGGTGGGAGTCTACGTGCGACGTATCGCGGTTGTCCTACAGCGTTTCACCTTTGCTGAGATGATGTGCATGTATAAAAACATCTGCGCCTATTATGAACGTGGCATACAAGCACTGGCACTAGGTCCACGTAAACCTATAGCTGGAGGCATACTACGTAGATCTCATTCACCGCCGCCCGCTGTGGCGACGACAAGTGAAGCCTCGCTGCAAGGAAAGAAATCGGACACCGAGACTGGCTTGGAACGTAATCCTCTCAGCAAATGGGCACCCAAACAAGCCAAGTTCTTCATAAACAAGCAGTCGGATCTATTGGATCACGATGAGAGCAATGCACTGCCGCCAAAGGAGCTGGAGCGAAAGGTTCAAGAAATTATACAGGATTTACCCCTGAACACCACATCGTATTTTCTGGGCTACATGAATCAGCTACGTGTGAGGGACTATAACAATGCGTTGTCGGCTTTGCATCGAGCACTGGACCGTTCGCCAGTGCGTTTGATGAGCCAGGAGAAGGGCTATCAATACTTCTGCATCAATCTGGCCGTGCTGCATGCCACATTCGGGCATCGCGAAGAGGCACTCGCCGCCCTGCGCGAAAGTATTATGCTGGCTCAAGAGCATGGCGACAAGCGTAGTCTCAATTTGGCCAACACTTGGTACTGCCTGCTGCGGGACGAACTGCCTCTGTCGTATGTGCAGCGTAGTGTGGCCGACATCAGCGATGCGGATGGCAATCTTCTGCAGAACTATACGCTGGCCCTGCACTTTGCCGTCAAACTGGGCACCGTGGCAGGCTATCAGCCTTTGCGTCTGTTCGATTTACTACAACACAGCGATCATCTGACCAATCGCAACAATCTGGCTAATCATGCCTCCGAGGCGCTGGCTCTACGCAGCGCCGTCTGGTGCGCTTATGGCAGACACGAGCTCTCGGCTCTGTATGCTCAGCTGCTTCTCTCGGTACGTGATCGCTTTAATAGCAATGGATCCGCTGGCATGGGCAGTGCCTTGGCGAGCTTTGCGCTGTGGCTGCAGTTGCAGGGCGAGATACGTTTGGCTCATGTGCTGCTCCATCGGGCACGGGAGCAACTGCCACGCATGCCCAGCGCTGAGTGCTGGATGATCAGTCAGTGTCATGTGATAATACAGTCTGGAATTTATCGCTGTCGTTGGCACGACGCACTCAAAGCGTGTGATCAACTGCATCTTCTTGATCCCTCGGGTGCCATGCAACAGCGTGCGGCAATTTATGTGGCCAAGCGGGAGTTCTTCAATGCTCGGCGACTGCTGGACAAGTTAGCCGCAAAACAGGAGCTGCCATTCCTTCTGCGTATGCGTGTCCAAGTGCTGCTGGCCTACTGTAGTCTGGCCGAGGGACGCTTCTCGAGCGAGGCGGTAACGCTGCTACTGCGCGTAGCCGAAGACATGTCCGATTCGCAAATGGATTATGAGCTGGCGCTAGTGGACATGCTGTTGGCCCAAGTGTTGCTGCTCCTGGGCATGCCGCAAAAGGCATATCAGGCCATCAAGCGCAGCATGGATGACATTCACATCAATGGCGGTCTCTATGAACGAGCCAAAACGGATTTCGTATTTGTACGCTGTCTGCTGGCCATCACAGACTTGGACGGACGTAAGGCGCAGCTACTGAAATCCCTAGATATATTGGAGCGTTCGGCGCAGTCGTTTAAGCAACTCTCTGCTCATGCCAAGGTGCTAGATGTGTATGTGTTCCTAGCCCAGAGGTTCAATGAGTTTGGAGAGCGTGGACTGCGTAATAAATATGCGGGAGAATTCAGGCGCTACTTCATGGATCATCCCATACCACGGGAGTATTTAGGTGGACCATAGATAACTGTGGCCTAAAATAAAGTTTGTTCAACTACTAATTGCAAGTCTATTCCAACTGATTATTTGCCTACTAAGTAACGAGCAATCAATAAACTCTTAATAAACGTATTTTATTAATTTGTTTAAACAGTAATTGTTTTTCTTGGTGTGTGTACACGTGTGTGAGTGTTTGTGTCCGTGTTGGCCAACTACAAATACTCGTACTAACCCCTATAGCTGAAGTTCTGCCAACTCCTTTAGTTCTTAAGATGGATATTAATGAATTCTCTTTATGGCAGCTTAAATGCTGTGTTGTTACATTGTGTTGTTGTTGTTCTAATTGATTATTGGAATTTCTATTGCATTTTTTGTTTTTGCTTCTTTTTGGTGTTATTATCTCACTGGCAGGGACTACTTGGACTAACTGATTGGGCTTAAAATCTAGCAAAGTGGCATTATTCCATATTGATCTGCAGTCCCGCTTGGTTAATAGAACTAACGTATTGTATTATGTATGTATGTTTTCAAATTTGTTAATTAACGAATCAATGGTAAACTGGGCGATGGTCCAGTTGCGGCCATGGCACTGCCAGGGCCTAGCAACACTTGCTTCTGCTGCGACTTATGCAGCTCCTCCATTTGGGCACGCTCAGTTTCAAAGATGACGGGAGCAAACAGTATGACGGAACTTGTAAAGAATATCCATGATGCATTGCACGAGAACTGATATAGACTGCGACAGCTCTTCACTGTCGCATTGGACACGGCACTGGCAACATTGCGTACCGAATCTGGAAACATTTCAGTCAATCCAATCATGCGCTCGCCAAACGATTCATCGGGCTCCTATAGTGACCAAGTTTTGAGGTTAGAATACGATATGTTTACAAACATATACATAAAGAAAAACATGCGACTTGTAGCACTTACATCATCGTAGTTCTCGGTCTCCGACTGTGGCTCCTCGTTGGCAGGCTGCAAAGAGAAAGAACACAACGCATGTTGTATTAATCAATACACATATGATGATAAGCAGATGGTTGATGGGTGCTTCAATTACGTGAGCACGATTAGGCATGTACAATGTCCCCGACTTTTCACGACTTTTTTAACTTATTAACTTACAACTGCCACTGTACGGCGCTCTGGCGTCTCGTCTTTGCTGCCACCTAATGAAGACATCCCGCTATCCTTTTCAATGAACTCAATGTCAGGATCAGAGTCCATCAAATCCTCAACTTTTACGGTATCGGTATCCACTTTTGCGGCTTTATATTTAAACACGTTTCGCAAATTCTCTGGGTATTCGAACCCTTTTAAAATGTATCGCGCTTACAACACGAAAACGTTAACGAATAACAATGAACAATTAATTCAGTTTGCACTGTCGTTTAATTGAAGTTTTCTTTCGTTTTTTCGTTGTATAAAAAAAAATTGATTTTAAGTGTGCTCTAGAGCTGGATCTAGAATCGATTCCAGAATCGATACATCGATACCTCATTGTAATATCGATGCATCGGTAAGCCTTTATGAATCGATTTAAGTTGAAAAATGTAGTCCCACAAATATCGAATCTAAACTTTTTTGAGGTTTTCACTATATTTAGGTAAAGCATAATAGTTTAACAAATTTTATTGCCATATCAAATCAATTTTGTTATCATTTGACTACCGAATTATCAGTGGCGCGAAACAAGATACAAATTATCCAAGATAATACTGAAATTTTCAAATCAGAGTTGCTTTTGAGACGGCCAAGTTCTTTTGAACTTGTTTAAGGAACTACTGAATTCGATTTCAATCGGACTAGTCAATTATTCGATGTACTCGATACTTTTGGATAAACATGCATTTAAAACGTTTTATATTTACCTTGTCATCCATTTCGCTCATGTTCCTAAAGCTTTACAGTTTTACTCAATATATAAAATATACACACGCTATGCACAGAATAAAATTTAGAAACGTTCTGGAAAGTTGAACGACAATAGCTTTCTTATTAAATGTTTTCTTATTACTGTTGAAAGTTCGACTGAAATTTTCTACGTCGTAAGCTAAGACGAAAACACAATGCCTACTATTTTAAAATTACAAATTGAACATGAAATGAAAACAAATTATTGCTTTGAGCGTTTGTTTATTTTTTTTTATTATATCCGTTTGGATTTTTTGTTGTTGTTGTTGTTGTCACAATTAAAAGTTAAGAAATCATTAAATCTTAAACAAAGTATCTATAGTTATGTAAGTATGTGTACGCATATAGATAGTGTCTTAATTTCGTGTGTGTGTGTGTGTGTGAGTGTTTGTGTAGGTCACCCATTAAGAAGTAATTATAAATAGCTTCGTTTAAATTCCTTTTTAATGGTATTAATTGTAACAAAAAGTAACAGTTTTTTTTTCTTGTTTAAAGATTAAGCATATAGTTGGTAAATAGATTTGCATATTCTTAACTTCAAGCACAATTAGATGTCATAAAAATCTACTTGATTTAAGTACATTTGGGTATTTAACGGTATTTTGGTATTTTAATAGACGTATCCTGTAATTCTGTTGAAAACTCTGCTATATATTTTCCAGTTTTGTAAACACCATCTAAAAATTGTGGTTTGTTAAGCTTTCATTTTATTTCCAATTTTTTTATTTGTACCATTGACCTGATGAAGTTGATGCGCATTATAGTATTTTTGAGATCTCTAAAAACTCGGTATTCTTTTTCTTGTTGATTTATAATTGAGTTCTTTGCAGAGCAATTTTATTTTTATATTTTGTTTAAACACTGCATTGTTTCAATTAGCAAAACCTATTCAAAACCACAATACAATTTTTACTAACGGTACCGGGACGGCGATGCAATGGACTTGAATATTTAGTATTTTTTGCTATTATGAATTAAACTCAAAGGAAGCAAACATATTGGAAGAAAGTTAATATGACTAGAGAGTACACAGTAATAAAAATTTTGGATTTAATAGTTTCTTTTCTTTTCCCTTTTTGCCTTGAATCAAAATTTATTTATAAAATATATATTTATATATTTGTTTATTGTATTGAAAATTCCATAATTCGTTTATAATTTATTTGGTATTGGAGATTTTCGCAAGGTTTTATTTTGCAATTGCATTGCATTTTGATAATTGTTTTGATTTTCCAATAAATAGTTTTGATATTTATTACGCATTTATATAGTAATAGTATATATATATTTAAATAGTTTAACAATCATAACTTTTATGCATTCTGGGTTCATCTTGATGTATATCTGCGTAGGTGTGTAGTTGTTTGTGGGTATTTCTTATAATTTCCGAATCGAAATTAAATATTTGTATTTAATTTTATATTTTTAATTCTTATTTAAATGGTAAACATTTATGTTGTATGCTTAAGCTAGCAAAGTTGAAACATGTTATGGCCTTTTGTTGTTGTTTAACACACAATCATCTTTGATTATAAATCATTGACGATCATTTTACATATATATGCAATAATTAAATTTTTAACATGCACTGTTTTGTTGTTTTTGCAGCTTCCTAAACACAATATCACTCACGCTCTCAGACTTATCCGAATATGCATATATATATATATATATAAATATTTATATGTATATGTGTATGTATGCATGTGTTATGATTTTTATATAATTTATAATTTATGAATTAATTTAGATGTTGCACCAAATATTAACCTAACTCAAAAATTCAAAAAATTAATTTCAAAAATATCGTATTTTTACTGTGTGTGCGTGTGTGTGAGTGTATGTGACCTGGGTCAACTCAAATTGAGACTAATGAAAGTGTTTGTGTGTGTGTGTGTGCATGTCCTTCTAATTTCCTTTCAAGATCTTAATATAATTATAATAATATATATTTTTATTTTATGTTTATCATTTCAATTATTTTGTTTTTTTTTTTATCTTTTTTTTTTTTGTATAAAACATTCATTGAATTCTTTTGTTGTCTGAGTATGTTAGTAATCGCTTAATAATTAAGTTAAATTTGTGTTAAACATTTGCCATCCATTTTGTTTAGTTGTAATTGCACTCATTGGTGGACTTCTTAGAGCAAAAGTCTCGTAAATTCTGTAAATTAAAGAAAAATCAAAGAAAATTATTAGTTAAATCGGTAGTCTTAAAGCAAGTTCCATAAAAATAAAGCTTCGCCTTCTGGCAAGTAATTGGCACAGCGATCGTTTGGTAAAACGCACCCGCATTACATGCCCCTCGACCCGCCTGTCTTTCTGTCACTAAAGTGGACTTTTATGAGCGGCAAAATGATGAAAGGCATTTGGCCTAAAGGAGACCCTCGGGGGACACTCGTTCAACGTGTTGCGTAGCGAATCATCGATGGCACGCCCACTAAACGCCTACGAACAACATGCAATGTCAGCGAAAAGTGGAAGTTAATCAAACCAACCCAACTAAAAGATACCCTTTGAGCAAAATGTGAGTGGTTAAAGTAAATATTTGTAAATAATATTTAAATTTAAACTCCCATTTTATCTAAAATTTATTATAATTTATTCTGTGATCTTTCAAAATCTTTAGATACTTCCTAATTTCTTATAGGGTATCCCAGCACAAAGTTTTGCTGGCCTTCGTTAATGCCGGTGTAAAGTAAATAAAGTAAAATAAATAAATTGCAGATGCCAGCAAACAAACAAATGGCAAGGGGCCAAAGAGTGGTGAAAGAGATAGAATGAAGAGGCATGTAAGGAGGGGTTTGCCAGCAAAGAGGCATGCGTTACAAGGTCAAAGTATCAACTAGCAAAGCGACGGCATATGAACCTAATGATAAACCCCAGCCAATGTACACACACTCACTCACACACATATACTCAGAGCCTCGCACAAAGGCAAATATGTGCTTGTAGACATGGCCAACAGATACTCGAGCTTGAAAGGGACATCTTTGCCTACGTGTGTGAGTGTGTGTATTAGTTTGTGTTTAGTAAATCAATTTAATGCCTCACAAGGGACAGACACACAAAGCACGTTCACAGACAACTGTTTTTATTTTGTGTTGCTGCCAGCAATGTTCTAGATAGATAGATGTAAACAGAGAACACATTCTGTAGAAGGATTGCTTACAGCGTAAAATATTGCGTTGCATACTTTTGAGCGATATTTTTAATAAAGAGCGGTAGACAAATATTGCATTCCTTGCGGCGGCAGGAGACAATATTTGATTGCATACTTTTAAGCACCGCTTTAAAAATAAACTTGTATTTGGCCAAGTTTATACCGATTTTTTGATGTTCACAAAAACTTAAAGCCAGGCAATCTTATGTTTATGGCCTGATGGGCTGTGGATTGTCCCCTGTTGCCCGTTGCAAACACTAAAAAAATATCGTTGCGAGTAAACAAACAAATAATGCGGCCATATAAAAAGTGTGATGTGCAGTGTTGACATTTTAGCTATTTTACAGCAATTCTAGCCAGCCCAACTGAAATACCAAATCTTGAACGTGAAAAGCTATAGCTTTCCCATATCACCGTTGTTTGTCTGAGTTATGATTGTTTAGGTAAGCTGTAGGTTTTGTCGGTCACAGTAAACTTAGCTATTTTAACTTAAACCTCGAGATATTTTGGCTCAAGACGGCAACACTACTGTGCTGCCATGCTGGGAAGGAGGCGTAGCAACGTACTTGTAGCACACAGGTTGTTCAACTTCGTCACTGGATTGCTGTATATGTGCAGTTGTATTTGTTTTCGTGTATTTGAGTATTTGTCTAGCTGATTTATGAGTGAGGTGCTCTCCAGAGGCTTTCGCAAATATTGGCACAAGGTTATACACCTAAGTGTGTGCGTGTGCTTGTGTGTGTGGGGGTGTGTCAGTGTTTTATGCTGCAGCATGATTAACGCGCAGACAGTAAACGCTAAAAAGTAAACGCTGTTTTGTGGTTCCACTTTTATGGGTCCACAAACCTTGAGCAGTGAGAAAGTGTCCTTGCCATATGGTAACTTACCCTCGTAATTAATGCGCCCATCCTGATCCAAATCGGCAATTACCAGCAGCTGCTCCAGTTGCGCCTCATTCAATGGCTCCCCAATCATTTCCATTGCGGTTTGCAGCTCGTCTCGCGTTATGAACCCATTGCCATCACGATCGAATACCCTGCGAGTAGTTTAAGTTTAGAGTTAGGTACTTGGGTTAGTGTTCGAATGTTTTGTGGGTTTGGTTACCTAAATGCTGCTATTAAGTCTTCGGTGACATCATCGGCCTCATCCACTGGCTTGCTGGCTGTACTGGCGCTGTCATCATGTGGCTGCTGGTCGTCCCGCAGTGCCTGGATTCTGGCAACCCATTGCAGGAACTCGGCCTCGTTGATTAAACCGTTTCCTGTAATTGAAACTCAAGACTTAGCACGAGTGTGTCGGTATGTGTGTGCGCGTGGTAAGTGCACGGTTTAGCAGTAAAAGCTTAGCTGAATGAAAGTGCAACAACATAAACTACCATCATTTTTGTTTGCAAGTGAGATAGAGACAGGGAATGAGTGTGTAAGGGAGATGAAGAGCTTGTAATTGAAAGCATTGCTTTTGTTGTTGCATTTGCTGGTTGAGAAATGTTTACACGCTTCAAGCGGCAGCAACGAGGACAACATCGAGAAGCAGAAAAAAACGGTCATTGTTGTTTGCTATTGCATACAAACATACTCAGACACACAGAGGAACACAGACAAACCCAAGCACGCACATCTAAAGCGAGAGTGGCAAATGCAACAAAACGTTGCCTACTTTTGTGCGCTCAGGTGGCCGTTGTTAAATCCATTTTTGCCGCTTACACACACCAAAGAATTTTCATTTTCATTTTCTATTTTCTCATTTTATTTATATTTTTTTTTTTGGTAGTACATGCTGTACTGCACTGTGTGGCCACGCCTGTTAATCCCTCTATCTTTGCACGCTGCTTGCGTCGCCAAAACTTTTATAATTAAGTGCAAAGATAAAACCCAGTAAAAACCTTTAGCGCTTTGCTGTTTGCCGACTGCCGGAAATGGCGTCGGCAACAAGAAAACCCATAACCTTGACCTTCAACATACCAAAGCTAAACTTATACAAATGCACTGGACTTTGGAATATCCTAAACAGCCAAAACACTTTTCCACCCACAAAACAAGTTTGAAGTGCTGTTTACAATGTTATCGGATTCATTTTGGAGCCGCTACAGGGTATACAAATGCACGCGCTTTGACTATGTAAGTGAAAATCAAAGATAATCTGGGTCGGCATAAATTTTGTGGCTCAAGCAACAGACATTCACATGCACACAGACACGGACAAAAAGAGCCAGCTACCAAATTATTTAATTGCATAACTTTTTCTTTCTATTTTTTGTAAACCAACTTTGTGGATAAACAGTGAAAATATTTTTAATTGCAATTTGTTTGGCTTGAAATATGAATTGCTAATTTGTTTCATGGCAACAATAATGAGCAAAAAAAGCGCACAAAAAAAATATCATTAATGAATTAAAATGAAGTGAAAGTAAAGCAAAAATAAAAATAATGAGAAAGGACAAAAAGAGCTACAAAATTAAGCTAAGAAGAAAAGCAAAGTCTACTTTTAGGCGCACTTATTTTCGCCTACTGTTGTTTCAGTTTTGTTGATTTAATAACTTTGTTTTGCTCAACTTTGTGGATCCCACGATATGCATTCAATAGCAAATTTCCCAAGGCCAAGGTTTCTTCGCAATCTTTATGACAACTATAAAGTCGCAAACTTGCTGAAAATTGTAGCCCAAAAAATGCAAAGGAAACGACTTGGAAAAGAAAGAAAGCAAAATCAAAAACTTCGAGTCAGGTAATTTCCATAAATTGTAAAGTTGCCAAGTTTTCAGTTGACACTGACGCTGTTTCAGCCGTTTTCTGCTTCTTGCTGCTATTTTTTGGCTGGTTTGTGGCGCCCGATTTTTTGTTGTCCCACGCAAAAGCCATTGCCAATGCCAAGGTTTTCAGCCCAGAAACACATAAAGACACTAGTAAATGCGACATTTTGACGTCGAAGCAGGCTACAGAAAAATCTGCAAAAATGTTTGGTAATTACTAGGCAGAGCTGACGCCACTCTACCCTCTCACCTTGCCCACTGCCACCTTTTCTGTCTGCCCGAGCCATCGACCTTGATAAACTGCTAGAAAAGTTTACGATGTTTTTGGCCTCATGTGAGCATAGCTTACACATGTATGTGTGGTCGTTTGTGTGTACTTAACTGCCTGCTTTGTTGTTGCTGTCGTTGGCATTAAAAATGCATCAAAAGTCATAAAACTTGATGCCCATTCGAATCAATTAGACAAGTTACAACGAAATCTTTTAGTGTTGACTTATTGCTGAGTAAATGTTATGTCATCGTACGAGTAGTAAGTGTGTGTGTTCGTGGGTGGTGTATTCTGTTTGCTTATCCCAGTCTTGTGCAACTGACATTTCCACTTGTCTGACTGCGGAATTGGACTTGGCCAAAAGGCTGTTTGTGTCGTGGATTTTCCGGCATTTGTTGTCATTTCATTTTCTTTTAAATACATAAAGCAAAAAAAATGAGATATAAAACTAAATGTTTGCCTGCTTGCCAAGTCCAAGGATAATGAAAATGTGCGGCGCTATTGTTGTGCCTGTGCCATTGTCACCAAAGGACATTTCGGGCATCCTTCGTTCTCGCTCTTTTATTATTTCTCCCCATCCCTATCGCACTCTTCGCCAAAGGCTAAGCAGCTTTTGATAATAAACTTGATGTTGTGCTCTGTGATCGATAAGCTTTGCTGGCCCATAATTAAATAACAGCAATTGCATGAATGCATTTAGTTTTACCCTCTCTCCTTTAACCACTTACTGTTGAAGTTATCATTTCAGTTGCTGCAGTTATTTGCTGACAAGCACTTGGCCAAATTAAGTGCTTATAAGCCAAGTCAGACCGCACGCTGAAGGCAAACAAGGAGCAGCACGAACCACATCCTTTTGTTTAGCCAATAACAAATGGCAAATGTCCACTTTCAATGCAGTCAATGGCAACAGCTTCATGCCAAAATGCAATCAATTATTGGCAAATGCACCTGCTGTTGCTGCAGTTGCTGTTGCTGCTGACCTCAACGTGCAACGTGCTACTTGCAGCCAGCAAACGGAAACGGAAGCTCATGCCGCGTGTAGGAGTGTGTGTGTTTGAGTGGCTTGATTGTTGCCCCTTAGCTGCAGCTGTCGATGACTGTGCCTCTCTGCCATTCTCTTCCCTTTTCTCTCTTCACTTTCACCTGTTTTGTGTAATTTCAGTACATTTTGCTTGTAAAACATGCAATAAACATTCAGCGCTGTCTTTGGCTATACCAAATGGGTGTACTCACAACAACAAGCGCTTCTCTCGGTGTGTGTGTGTGGTGATTGTCTGTATTTTTCTGTAACATAAATTAACACACACAAATACACACTCACACAGACGACAACCGACCATTAATTAAATGTCGAAGAGCTTTTGTTGTAATGCTGTTCGTATTAAAAAAGACAAACCGAAAACGTTGTGCAACGCTGCGTATGCGTAATGCAATTGGTTAATACGTCAAACTTAAATGGAAATTAAAGTTGAATTTTGCTGCAGCCAATTTGCTTGCATAATTTTAATGCTCTCACATTTAAAAAGGCTTTTACTTAAAAGCTTTGAAAAATTTTTCTGAGAAATTCATAAATAGAATGTTGAATAGACTTAATTTAATTGAAATCTCACTACGATATTATGTGGCTGCAAGTTTTCATACCAAGCACATAACTTGGACCAATAATATATTTCTCCATATAGAAACTGACTTTAATTGATCTTCAATTGTACAATAAATATTCTGTTAAAGTTATTCCAAACATCTCAACAAAATTCCTTAACTCAAACTTTAACTACTGAATTAAATTAAGCTTTTTAAATTTGCACCCAATAATCAAAGTTTTCTATAAGTCTTGTATATTTTGCTCCAATTCAATGCCTTTAAATCGCATTAGGCCAAGTCTTTGACTTTGCTTTAACTTCGATTGATTTTTTCTGTTTTCAGTTAACGTATTTTCAGTTTATTTTGCCAGTTTGCCTGTTTCGCTTTCTAGGCCAACACAGTTTGAGTTCTTCTCTGCTAAGTTTTTTTTTGCTGTTGCATGCCAATTCCATTTGTAGGTGTCCTACAACCCCTTTGCCTACGTCTTTTTGCTGCTCAAATACTTGAGCATTTTTTTTTGTTTTGTGTTGAGCGCTTTGATCAGAATTTGCTCGGCATCTTAAGCTGTATTTAATTTAGGCCATTTGATGTGGACACCCCGCGTTGCCTGCAGACCACAGGCGTCCATTTGTTATGCAAATTCACAAACCGCAGTTCAATTGCAGAGGGCGTGGCGGTACAAAGGGTCATCGGATTTGGGTGTAGGTGTGGCTTCGGTTTGGTTTGTGGATTGTAGTTTGGTTGGCATTTTCATGTTGATTCGATTAGATAGCGACATCAAAGTTTACTGAATGCACAAAGGCAATTTCAATTTGTACAGTGAGTGGGGACAAAGGGTGTAGATGAGTGGGTGTTGAGGTGCCGACTGATAGCTGTATCGGAGCTTGAACCTGTTGGCGGCTTTTGGTTATAATGCGTGTGGACAGTCGTGTCTTTGACATGCGGCTGCATACATGTTCAACAGTGCAAACTAATTTCAAAAGGCATACAACACAACCACAAACACACATACACACACACACACACTCAGTCATTACACCTACACACACTCGAAGCGACACATGAGGCTAAATGTTGCCTGTTTGGCTTTTTGGCACTTAACAAGTCGCAAACACGCAATAGCAATTTTATGGCTTGGCTAACACAGTTTGTACCAGAGTGTGTGTTTTCTGCATGTTGTGGGTGTGTGTATATATACCAGTGTGTGTGTGTGTGTGTGTGTGTGAGTTTGCGGCACGGCAATCTCTGCGTGTATTTCACAGCAAGCCATTTAAATAATTTTAATGCATTTAAAGGACATTTTCAGTGCTTTCAGTTCAATTTTCTTTGCACATTTCAAGCCTCCATTAATTGCGGGCTGAAACATTAAAAGCCCACACAAAATAGCAGCAGCAAATGTCAGTTGACCAATTTAATTTGGTAAGTGTCGCTGCTTATGCGACAATTGACCTCACAGCTCTTGAACACGGCAACATTTTTTGCGCCTTTGCGTGCTCCAAACTTGTGCCCAGTGGTCACATAAAGACGTTGACCAGCTTTGGGTTGGGGCTAAAGCCAATGGGGAGTATGGTGAAACCTAAGGAATGTAAATGAAGCCATAAAGTGCGCGCTTTACGCAGCATTCAACAGTTTTTTTTTCCTTTTGATAAAGAAATTTGTGTTTGCACAGTAAGCAAAAGAAAAGGAAGAAGAAAATGAGCAGCAAATGGCAAATCGCAGACAACAAAAGCTTCAAGATTTGTTGCTTCAATATTGACACTACGTGGGGAACAGTATAAAAAAGAGCAAAACAAAAACAATTGTGCCAATAAAGCTATAATTTAGTATTTAAATTTTGTCAAATTTTTGTGCTTTGTACAAAATTGGCACTTCTACAAATCTTTTTTCTAGTGACAGCGAATGAGCTGCTTAGCATAAATGGATAATGCTGTTCAAGCTAAAAAGTCTGTTTATAACATGCGGCTATCAAATAATTTGATTATGCTTATGAAAGTGGTTTAGTTGTGATCAAGTTGGAAAAGTTTTTATTTTTTGAAAGAGTTTCTGCTAAAGAATAATTTAATCAAGTCAAATACGGACGAGCAAACTGCACTTAAGTGAATTGAGTTTCTGCGTTAAGCAAGTAAATGTTTAAAGCGTTGTTTAATTTATACAAAAATAGCCAGAATTTTCAAACAAAGTTTCATTATTTAATTTTTTCTTTAAAATAAATTCATTCGTATTGCTTTTCATATATTCAGTGAAGAACTTTCTTATATCAACAAAGTGATTGAAACTTTATCAATTTGAGTATCGCATATTTCTAAATAATTGCTGTGCAAATTCAATACAAAACAAAAGCTGATTATGCGAAATTTAATTCAACGAAATAAAATTTATTAAACTTGAGCAAAATTTCAGCGTTTTTTGTTGTTGTCTTCAGTTGTCTGTTGTCTGTTGCTCACGTGTCGCTGGCTGTTGGCAGTGTTTGTTCAAGTCCTATATAGGGCAGACTTGTACAAATAAAAGTACATATATCTAATACATATGTGTGTATAAACATATGTATTATGGCTATATGGCGGACCCAGCGGCTTATGAGAATGACAGGCATCAAAAACAACTCTCGAGTTGTGTCAGCAACAGTTGCCACTCGTTATACAATCCGATGTATGTACCTCATGAGTAGGAGTGTGTGTATGTGTGATATGTGTGTGTGTATGTTAGGTACTATGTCAAATGGATACTGTGCGTGACTGTGATTTCAATTTGCAGCTTTGTTGCAAGCCAAAGCACAGCTTTTTGGCCTTCAATTGATAAGCTTTTAATGCACTCGATAAACAATGAGACAAACGATAATATAATTAATGAATGAATTCAAACAATTTTGTAGAAATTAAACATAATTAGTGAGTATGAAAATTGCAATTGCATTTGTGGTTAAATTCAATTTGGCTGTAAGGCTGCATTTATTTAATTTCATTTGAATTATGTTATTGTCAGTGGGGCGTTAAATGAGAAATGAAAATGAGAAACATAAAATACCTATCAAAATAATATCATATAAATTAAATCAACAATGTGCGGCCACAAGGCAAATGTCGACAAAACATGAACACGACAACGAAAGGACGACAGAATTACAGGAATACAGTTCGAAAGAAGGACTAAGCTGTAGAACTAGAGGGCTGGAGGCAGTCAGTGCAAAGCGCTGTCCATCCATCCACCCAGCTTTGGCTAGCTTAGGGCCGGAACTCGGCTAACTGGGGCAGCAAATAACAAGAAAAAGAGAAGAGAAAATACAAATAAATGCGCTTTAAGCAGCGGAATGTGGCCAAGATGCCTCGCTTGGGGAATTTCTATAATAAAAATTGCATTAGCTAACGAGTAAATTAAATGAACAAAAAAAAGAAGAAAACTTTACAAATTGGCTTAATGCGGATTGACAGCAGTTGGACAGTTTGTTGCAGCGATTTTAGCCGTTTATATAACGGCCTTAAATAAGGTGTCGGTGCTGTGATTAAACTAAGCTGTATTACCTAGATTTTAAACTCATTATATCGTTTAATTATGATCAAAATAGTTTCCAATGCTGCGTATACGTAATGTTTAATATACTTCGTTGGCTGAGCTTAATTAAGTTACAGTTCTCCGCTGACCAAGAGTTGAGTGCTTTAAGTTTATTAAGAAAACATTCATAAGAAGCTCACACACACTTACACACCCCTACAACTACAGTGTACAGTTGGAAAACTGTTGCATTTTCCTTTGCATTTCTTAGGGGGCAGAAAACTCAAGCTTAAGTGGCTCGTTTAATGTTGTTGCACTTGTGCTGATTGTTGTAAGCTTTTGCAAGTGTGGCACTTACCAGAATGGCTTGCCTCCCGTATGAGATCATGTATGATTTCATCACGCACATTTATGCCCAGATTCTTGAGCATAAACTGCAGCTCATTTGCTGTCACACGTCCATCGCGATTTCTATCCAATAGATCGAATGCTGTGCGTAGATCTGAAGGAAGAAAATAAAGGAATTTAATAAAATTTAAAAATAAATTTAAAGACAACTTATAGCTTAACTTAAATCTTAAACGAAATTAGAAAAAAACAGCGCATAAATCAAGTCGATTTTTCATTTGTTTTTGCTTGTGCATAATTTATTTAGTATCTCAAGAAGACATTTTCTACTCATTCATAAACTCACATACACATAGACAAATACACACACACCCCTGCCTTTAATAAATACTCATAGTAACAACTAAAATATTACGTATACGCCAACGCACAACTTTATGCGCGCTTACAACTTATACGAACTACAATAACGTCTCAACTACAGTCAAGCCACGCCCCCATACGCTCAACTTGGCTGTAACAAAAACAAAAACAAAATCAACGTTAGTGACTAGCATAAAACCGAAAGACTGTCATAAAAATCAAAGGCAATTCACCCGAAAGTGCGTGATTTTGAATGGAAATTTCAGTTACAACGCAAAAGCTGCTCAACAAAAACGGAAAAGCGTTGGCCAAAAAAAGGAGGCTAGCAAGAAAAACCCGAAGTATGACGAAATTCATCGCTTTGACCTTGTTGTTATTAATGCTTCTGTTGTTGTTGTTATTGTAATTCTTGAGTATGTAAATCGAAAGCAGAAATCAGTGATACACGAGTTTTGTGGTAATTGCTTTAAATTAAGCCGAATTTTCGATGTGTAAGGGCTTTAATAAGCGGCTATTGCTTCTTAGATTGTGTGTGTTTGAGCCTTGGCAAGTAATTATAGCAGAATTGATGGCCTTGAGACAGCGACAGCGACCTTCGGCGTGCACTCATCATATGCAGCACGTCAAGACAAGACCCGATTCTAAATGTGTGTGTAGGGGTGAAAAAGTGGGCGGGGCAGGTCTTTGTCTTGCCTGCAACGTGAACTCAATGCCGAATCGATCAAACTTGCAATCGACTTAGTTCTATAACCAAAAGATTTTGGCCATAATTATTGAAAAGTAAAAACAAAAATTTTCAGCATTGGCAGACAAACAAAAGTTTTGCAATAAACCGAACATAAAAACTGGCAAAGAACAATGAAAATTATACGAAATTACAAACAACACAATTCAGGCGGATTTAGTGAGTGTGCTTGTGTGTGTGTGAACAAGTAAGCGGTGTGTGCGTTGTGTGTGAAAATTGCATGTAAATTGCAGCAAACGATGTTTCAATGGGTGTGCCACTTCCCCAGAGTGTGGTTTAGTGTGTGTGTGTGTGAGGGTGCACAACTTCCGTTGTAGCTTTGTTTAACCAACACACACACACATACACTCTGCCACACACTCTAACGCTCTGAAGCACACACTTCCGAGCACCTCATATGCTTGTTTCGTATGGCTTGTAATTGCAAAACGTGTAAATACTTCACATATTGACACATTGACACCAATATTTCAAGCCGATACACGAAACATATTGAGGTTAACACTTGCCACAAAACATTTCAGAATTTTTGCATCGTTTCTGTTGCAAATTTCCCTCAGACAGGCAGACAGACAGAGAGGTGGACTGTCAGCCAATTGCTTTTTATGAGCCAAGGAAAAAGCTAAAAATGAAAACTTCAGCAATCTGTTAGCTTATCTATCATCCTTTTTGCTGGCTTAACTATGTTGTTAACCCAGATGTAAGTAATCTACATTCTATAATCCCAGAAAGGTTGTAAGCTACATAAACTCTGACTACTTGTAGTTAAAGTTTGACTTTGCTCTGAATAGCAGCAAACATTTGACTATATAAGAGATAACTTAGTTGGATAACTTTTTAAGACTCGTTTTGCATTAAGGTAAGTTGTCTCGTAGGCGGCAGCGTTTGCCTGTTAACTAAAGTCTACTATGGGAATATTTTAAGAACTGCTGCGTAGACAGTTTTAGATTGTTTCCATAAAAGCGGTCCTAAAGTTGTATACTTAATGGTTTTTAAGTTTCTATCTTATGTTACTGTATAATTCCCTGAAGCAAGATATAGTATCTGATAAAATTTCACAGTATTCTGTGCAAAAACGTATACTGAATATGTTGTTCCACACTGAGATTAATGGTTAATTTGGTGCAGTTTAAAATTTTCTATTGATTATTAGATGCAAAATTCCATTTCCCTAATTGTTTTACTACTGTCAATGATAGTTGTATTAAGCCAAGCGTATACTTAATATTTTAAAATCATACGATTCACTTCCAAGTTCCACGTTGACTTCTAAATTCGAAAACGATAACTAAAAATAGAAATTTCTAGCAGACAGTTGAACTTTGACCTTATTAAACTGCATCACTTTCTAGCTAAGCAAATTAACGTTAACGACATTTGAGTTTTGCATTTAATTTTGCGAAATGTTTATTAGCCGATTAACTTAGTTTTCGGGCAGCAGCTTAAAATGAGACTATGGAGAGTTGTAAGTTATTTGACTGATGGACAATTTGACAAATTGCTAAAAGGAGGGATGAAATGGTTGTGAGAGGCTTGTAAATGTTTGCTAATTAGTGGCGCTGTCAATCGTTCAAGCGTCAATCTCTCAACTGTCAACTGTCGCGTGGAAAACGTGCAGTGTCCTTCACCTGAGAGGAGCTGTTATCCTGTTCGCTGCTATCCTGTTCGCTGCTGTTTGTTCTTATCGTTGTCTGTCAACTTGTTGGTGTTTTGCTTATTCATGTTGGCCTTAACCAACGGTGTAAAGTGTTGACGTTTTGCAATTATGATAAAGTTTTTAATTGCAAAATTAAATCCGAACAAAAGACAAAGTACTTTCTCGCTCTC
The DNA here is from genome assembly GCA_020829145.1 of Drosophila nigrodunni. Lineage (NCBI taxonomy): Eukaryota > Metazoa > Arthropoda > Insecta > Diptera > Drosophilidae > Drosophila > Drosophila nigrodunni. The sequence goes on along the minus strand of JACVCZ010000003.1, from coordinate 1,213,898 downwards.
TCATTCATTCTCTCACTCTCTCTCTCTCTCTCTCTCTCTCTCTCTTTGTTTACTCCTCTTTGAGGCTTCCTGCTGGTAGCCAAGCTAAAATGCAGCCAAGCAGAAAGTTGGCAATCTGTAAATGTCGCACCGACTAATTGCACCGACTCTTGAGGTTGACCTTTACTCCTTTTGCTCACATACTTATGGTTTCCCTATCCCTCCCCTTCCTACTCCGTCCCACCATTCTCCTGTAATTTGAGTAAATTTCCCTCTGTGCTGAAGGGTCAAAGTTTTTCGCATAAACATTTGTCGTTTGCTTTTCTTAACACTTTGTTTTGTCTGCTGGGCTTTCGCACTTGTTTGTTTGTTTGTTTGCTTGCTCGCCTGTTTGCTGCTTTGTTGTCTGTTATTGTTGTTGTTGCAGCCATCAAACTTGATAATTGCATGACAGCGTTTTGGCTTAAAGGCATTCCCCGAGGGTGCCATTAGGTGAGCAGTTTACAGTTCGCAGTCAGCAGTTCTCAGTCAGCTGCCTGCAGGACCCATAATCGAGTTGCAGAAACTTGCAAATTGCCGTCAGTCAGCCGTAAATGAATTGCACTTGCCGCTTAAAAGTTGTCAAACAAAATGCTTTTCCTCCTACACACGGCTAATGAAAGTCTTTTGTGTTATTATTGAACTGAAGTTGAAGTTCAATTGGAAGTTTTCCTTTTTGCTTACACTATACAAATTGCATGTTTCTCTTGCTGACATTGTCTGACGTTTCCCAACACTTGCGACGTGTCATGTTCAAGTGTGCGTAAATTCTAAAGTGCTTAAAATTGAAACGGAAGCGGAAACGAGTTGCTGCCATGACAACTTGTATTTGCTTGTGTGTCATGCTGTTCACGTGTGTGTGGTTGTGTGTGAGTTTGTGAGTCTGTGTGGGTGTGTGGATGTGTGCAAGTCTCGACATGTTGTCACAAAGCTGATAGTTAATGCAGATATTTCGGTTGCTTTCGCTACAATTGTCACACAACGCTATTTTTGCTTTGATGACAATGGGAATAAGCATGGAAATAGTTACTCAACAAGCTATTCAATGTAAAGTTTTCTAATATGGATAAAGTTGTTTAATTCAGAGACTATTTGAAAGAGAAACAACATTTAAAATGATATTTCTTTTACTAAATTCTAGCGAAAAATTTGATTGACTGTTCATTTTTTGGCACAAATTTTAATCTAAAACAAAATTTATTAAATCATAAAGCTTTTCCAACTAAAATACACTGACTAATCTGCGAAAAAACCAGGAAATCATAATGGAATCAATTCCAATAATAAACAACTTGAGCAAAAGTTCGCTGTCAGCTAAAGCGCCAAATCAAATTATTAATAGAAGCAGCTTCGACTAAATAATCCTAATAGCAGAGATAAAAGTAAAAGTTATAATAAACAGTAGTCGGGTACTTGTTTTGCTGTTATTTATATCATTTTTATGGTAATTCCAACTGAGCCCCTCGTGGACACTCATAAACTTGGAGGAATGCTCGTGTCGATTAGATTGGAAATGCCTTTAAACGCTAATCATTGTTATTTATTTGTTTGGCTCTGTGCGAACACTTGACTCACCTTTCTCACATTCACACTGTCTCTCTCTCACTCCGTCTCTCTTCTGTGCTCTAATTTGTCATGCTATAATGGTGATCATATATAAACAAAACGCTAAACTTTTTTTTTGCCCGACAATTAATGAATTTCTCTTTGCTGTGCACACAAATAAACGCATATGACATAGCATGTGATATTTGCATTATTCTTAAGCTTTGGCGCCATAACAGTGGTAACTGTTCGTACATTCATTTAATGATAACTCGCATACGATTAGATACGAGTGGGAGTGCGAGTCTGACTACTCGGAATTGTGTACTTTTTACTGTGTACTTTTTGAAATGCGTGTAAACATAGGTAAAAATATATGTATATAGCACAACTAACATCACTTGACAACAACGATTTAAACTAACATCTAAAAAAGAAAATAACTAGTAATTGTCCATACTTAGCTCACCTCGCACTTGACTTGCGATTGCTTTGTGATCCATTTCTGATGCTTTCGATTTTCTTTGCAGATACTTTGCTCGAAGTAGTACAAGTATTTATAGAAAATAAACACACACAAACACCCTCAGTTTCTTAGCTCTTCTTGTACTTGTTTAATTTTTTTATGTTTATTATTACTTTGTCTTTATTTTTTTTCTTGTACAACTAGGCGTATGAGTAATGCAGCGTTTGCCTTTTACACGCGCTTTGTATTAAAAATAGCAGCAAATCGGGGAGGAAAAAAGCAAATTGCGTTTATTATAATGGCAGAACAGAGGCAGCTAACTTTAACGAGAGCAATATAAAAACTTATACACGAGATATGAACTTGCATTCTAAACCAAATCAACTCAATTATGCATGGATTTTTGCTGAACTTTCGCGCTTTTCATTTAGGCCAAAATATGAAGGTCTTGCGTGCTGTTTTACGCATTTAAATTGCAATTAATTACACAAATCAGTACTCAATGAGGTCAGAGTGCCAGTCACAAAGAGGTCAAAGCGGCATGGTGGGAGAAGTGATGGGAAAGGGGCTGGAGTCCGTTGCATTAACATGCTGTCAATCGCTCGATGTGTGCAGCATGTGTGTGCAGCATGTGGCATTCAAGAGCAGCGGTTTTTTGGCCTCTGCCTCAAGGCCTTTCGCTGTACAAACACAAGTTTTCTTTTCATTTGCACATCAACAACTTCTTGGCTCATAATTATGAAGCTGTTTCACATTAATTGATTTCAATTGAACTGCCAGAATGGACTGTATTCAATGATGATATCATTATCAGTTAATTTAGCACAAGTGTAACGGAATCGACAATCTTATGTCTGTCATCAGTTCACGGTTCATGGCACAGACCCGAGTGACATAACAGCCAAGAAGTACGCCGGCGTGGCATGCAATCAACCACATCCCATTCGCATCCAGGTTGCAGTTGGGTATGTAGGAGTGTCTAAGTTAGTGTGTCTGTATGTGTGTCTGGCCAAGGACACCTTCTTGTTGTTTTTCATTCAGCTTGAGTTCAAAGTATTCAAAAAGGCGCGTCGGGAAAGACTTTTGAGTCACTGGGCCAATTGGCAGACGTGCTCAGTTCACACCGTCTAACAAATTGATTGAGTTACCGACTCCATCTAATGCATTTCAAATTAACCCCAATATTTCAATCAACTGAATTTAGTACATGCAAGTTGTTTACCATTAAAAGAAAATCGAAAAATATGTTGGATAATCGCTGCGCTATGATTTGCCAAGAAATCGCAAAACACTTTTAATGGTGAATTTCAAGTTTATTGCACCGGGATTAAGTTACTAGTCAAACTGATAGACCGCTAAGCCGATAAACCGTTTAAAAGTTAGATGGAAAGATAGCACACGACTAAAGAGTTAGTTGTTGTTAGCAAAATAAGTTTGTTTGCTTAGTTAGTTAGTTAGTTAGTTAGGGGCGTGCTAGGGACTCCGGACTCCTCCGTTCAATGTTGTTCACAAGCGCGTCGACTTTTCAAACTGAACGGAATTCAAACCCAAACACAATGTATGCTGCCTCTGTCGCTGTCACAGTCGCTGCTGACGCTAACGTTGCTGCTGCTGCTGCTGCTGGTTCTGCCGTTGGTCATGTCGGCGCCATTGGCAGCAGCTTCGGGTTGAACGATATTCCTCATCGGTTCACGAAGTGCGTTGTCATAGCTTCGGCTTATTTCATTCATTCACCAGCAGCTACACACTCCCTCTCTCCCCAACCAAAGTTCGCAAGCGACGCTATTGCCCCTCGTCAATGGTTTGCTTTCTGTTTTTGTTGCTGCTTTTGTTTTTATAACGTTCTTCTTTAAAATTGCGCGCTCTCCCGCTCTCATTCTTACGCTCTTGGGGCTACCCCTGTGTTCGTTGCTTGTTTATGTGCTCTGCGGTGGAGAAATGATTTGGAAAACTGTTTTTGACTGCGCGTTCACGTGATAAATTCTTTTTGTTATTTGCGTTTTTATAATATATTTTAAATTTTGTTTTTTTTTTTTCACGCTGATTGTGAAGGACTTTTTGGCTTTTGTGCTTGAAACTTGATAAGTTTGTTCCGCTGTCTGCAATTGAAGCCGCGTAATACTTTCTTAACTGGTCTTTGATGGTGTGTTTAATTGCTTTTTGCCGAAAGAGTTTTTATCAAAGTGGCTTTAATCTATAATAACACTTAATATAGATCATTAAATATGTGATAAGAGGGAAACAGAATTGTTTGAATATTTATTTATATTAAGTGAAACTTTTTTTTAAACGTTCTCTTAGTCATATTTTTAAAACTCCTCATTTAAGCGATGCGACCTAATCAATTTTTTGGTCAGCTTTCACTACTGAGGCACCCTGTATGCGCTAAACAAGACCCTTAGGCAAGCACTTGCAAGGAGATGCCTTCCAATAACCTTGTGAGCGGCTATCGCGAAACAGCAACAAAAACAATGCACTTTGTATGAAATGCAAATAAAAGCACCATATCGCTCTGTCTTGCTCCGACGCACACACAATGTTGCTGCGTGCGCTTTTGCAGGGGAAAAGCTTAAGCGCTCTCTTCTTTCGCGGCGCTCTCAGCTGACATTTCTTCGCTCTGCTCTCCCAGTGACGCTGAGTGCCATGTGTTTGAACCAACGAATGGGTGGAGCAAAACAAAGTAACGAAAAATATGGGGCATAGCTAAATTTGTGGTTTGGGAAACTGGCACGTAACGGTTTATGCAACAATTTGGCTGCATTTTATATAATGCACAATTAAAACGAAGCTGTAAATGGAGCCACAGCTGCAGATGGTTAAAAATAAAACTGCCTCATAAAATTGGAAATATGAAGTCAACCCTAAATCCTTTTATATACATTTTCAAAGCTGATGCCTTCGCCTTCGCTGATTTAGCGCAGTTGGAGGTTGTTGAACTTTCTGGGGGCGAAGCGAAAACTTTTTAATTAATCCTAATTTAGGGTGAAACAAGAAAAGTTCCACACGAATACGCCTTGATGTATGTTGCAATAATTTAAAGAACAGTTCATTGCATTCTTAGCTTACTTTGAGGCACAACGAACCCACTGAATAGCAAAAAGATGCTTGATGATACTTTAGGCAAAACAAAAAAGTTTAATCAGTTCGAAACTTTGTGCAGTGCTGCCAAAATATCTGTGGCCAAAATAGCTAGTTTCAGACGTCCACTTCTCAGCTAGAAAAGTACATAATTTTTGGAATTTTGAATGACTAGCTCAGTTTCTATTTCAATTTTACATGTTTTAAAATAGGTCTCAGCGAATATGTTGGATTTCTTGTCGTCAATGTTCTCAATCATCTGGTTTTCGTATTTAATAATACAACTTCCATAAAATAGCTGAAACAGCTACACTGATTTGATGAGGCCAATACCATTAGTCACGCAGCGTGAAGACCAAATGAAGTCACGTCGCCAAAACGCCAGAGGGCGCCACTCACGCACTACATATACCACTTTATGCATATACATAGTATATGGAGGACATACTATATATTTCGATTCGTTAACGCGCCTTGATTTCGAATTCTGTGGCATGCTGTCGTCTTGTTTATTTGCTTTTAGCCAACTGAGAATCCTTGTTGAGAGCCATTTCCCATTTAAATGTCATTTACTGCTGCTGCTGCTGCTACTGCTGCTGCTGCTGCTTCTCTTTTGTTTTTAGCCTGCTAAATCACTTTTTGTGTGTCTGCAGCTGACCATCAATGCATAAATATTGCTTTATGATGCGTTGCCCTTGCTGTTAACTCTTTTTTCTCTCTTTTGATGGCCATCATAAGGGTTTCAGGGTTAACCAGTGAAAAAAAAATGAAAAATCAATCGACAATGGCCAGCATATCTTTAATGTGCAGAACGTGCACTTAAATGCAGAGCTCTTCATAGACAGGCCAAAGCGCTTAAAAAGGTAGTGCTGACATTTTAGAGCTCTTTTAAAAACGTGGCGACTGTAAGAATTTTTTCTGGCCCTTTTTCAGTTAAATTTAAGCAATTTCTAGCGACATTTTGTAACAGTCAAGCTTTTTGGCCTTATAAATTCTATCAGCACTGGAGTGCACTGTAAAAAGGGTCGTATAGAGTTGAACGCCCCAAAGTCGGCAATGGTTTTTTTTTTAAATTCAGTTAAAGATTTGCATTTAGAGGTCTCTACAGACAATAACCTCAGCAGCAGATATAAAGAATCATAAAAATTATTTAATTTAAAAGCAATCGCATAAATTTCCATTAAAAAATCAGCTTTCAAAAGCAGATTTCAAAAAATAAAAATACGTAAGGGGAATACACGTTTTGAAAAAGAAATTTCAATTATCTCAACACATATATGCCATATAATTTTTAATAACTTAAGCAACTTTATTAGTCAATTTCCTATCCCATTATTTTTAGCTCAACAAGAGTTTAAACTGAAATCGTCTCGTTTGTCAGCCAGTTTAATGCTCTTGCAGTGACACTTAAAGATGCAAGAAAAAAAGGGAGAAAATGGGTAGCAAGAAAACTGTCACATTTTTCATTTTCATTTTGTCGTGGGACTTGTGTTTCTTTAATTATCGTCGCCGGCAATTCGAGCTGAAAGTCGTAACTCAACTCAAGTTGACTGCCAAAAAATTAAAGCCAGCAAATGAGTGCCACAAATTCTTGCACATAGCTGAAATGTTGCGTAACCATCAATCAAAAGTGCAGGCAGAAAAGGAGAGAGAGTGGAAGATACACAGAGGGGAGGGAAAGAAATATATATCATGTCAGTTTTGAAGAGGCTCAAAATTAAGTGGCAATTGCGAGTGGGTGGCAAACACTATCAATGCGTCTAAATTGCGTGCAGGGTGTGTTTAATGAGTTTTACAAGTTAACATTGACAAGCACAGAACACACACGCGCACGCACACGCACACGCACTCCCACACTACACCCTCACACACATACACATGTACACACTCGAATTGCGATCGTTTGCGGTGCTAAAGTTCAGCGGGAAATATGTTTACACACACAGTTCGTACTCACACTTATCATCTTTGCTCATATTGGCAATAATTCTAGTTATGATTGTTATTGTTTTAATCAGCAACGTGTGATTGACGACCGCATTAAACAACAATCTATCCAACGGTCAATTAAAACAAATTTGTTACGAACACACGCGAATTAGTTGAACCAAATTCATTGACTATTTCGTTTGTTTTTCTTCTTGTAGACCGCAAACATTTAGCCGGAATATAGACGTATTGTGATAGCTTTGCGTCTGGTTTAATAACTGTAACTGGCCAAAATATGGGGAACCGTTTGAACCGCTCGATTTATCTACGAAAACTCCAAGATAATGACTAACTTTTGCTTTTGGCCAAACAGAGCGTTCCACTCGGTTCTCGACTTCCACTATATTGTATGCCAGAGAGATATGTGTGTGAGCGTGTGTGTATTTGGTATATTGTATTATATTTCATTTTGGTGATAGCCGACAACACAACGCGGAGCACCTTTCGTTGACAGCTGAGATAACTGCAATAGTTCGAGTATTACGAGAACGAAGTGCTTTTGTTTTTATCAGTTTCCCTCCCGCTGATCAAGAGGGCGGGGTGGAGGAAGACGAAGAGGAGGGGGATAGTAGTGGGCCCGTCCTCTGATTTCATTAAATATATCACTTTATGAATGTACTGTAAGTAACTCTGAGAGAGATACCCGTAACACTCGGCTATATTCATGATTAAATGTCGTAATATCATTCTTTTTTTTATGGCTCAGTTATTTGTTTTTATTTTTCGTATAACAGATTAAAAGATACTCCACAAAAAACAGCAAGTAAATTCAGTTATTGCATTTCATCCACTTCGGTAGATTAATCTTGTTCTGAATCGGTTTAATTAGTTCTTTGTCGAGTATTTAAAAAATTAAACGGAAAGTTTTCAGTAAATTCAGTGTAGTGACTAAGAATTTGGGAAGATGAAAAGAAATAGATTTCTAAGTCTGAGCACTAAAATGATCATTTAGTTTTAATAAAATTAAACTGTTTAAGTAGACAACAGTAAAATTTACTACCCTGACTAGAAAATACTCTTTATTCACCCATAACCCTCATTTCCCAGGGAATTCTTGAGTCCCAACCAAACTAGTAACAACTTTAAAACACTTAAAAAGTAAATTTATTAATAATAATACATGTCGAAATGCTTGTTTTCACTTGAGCCTTTTTTAATTGAGTTGACAATGCTCTGATTTTAAGGTTTTGATAACCGAGCGAGCTGAAGGCAGCAATACTTAAATAAAATGTAGCTTTATCTGAAGATATCATACTATATGAGTTGTGTAGAGTGTACACGCCTTATAAAATATATTAAGCCCATAAATGAATCATCATTATCATGATGAGGTTGACAAATATTTGATCAACAGCGAGACACCACTGACGATCAATTGCCTTGGCAGCAAAAAATGATGTCAGGTTTTTCCCAAAACAAGAAAACAGAAAAAAAAGAGCAAACTTTGCTGAGATTAAAATGATTTCATGACAATATTTTGCTTTCTATTTCCATTGTTAGCTTTAACATCCTGTCAGGTGTTTTGTCAACCTAGATTTGAATTGCTTTGTTTGGGGATTAAGAGCTTATCCCACTCGGCTTTTATTTGTGCAAGTCAGAGAGTTGTTATTATACCAAATAAAATTATATATACTATATTATATAGATAATAATTGGGCAAAGATTTGTCACGTGATTTGGTTGTGCTCGCTCTTTGCCGTGTGCTGAATGATTTGTTTTTTATTTTTTTGGTCTATCAGTTGAGGGAGTGCGGCAAATTAATTAAATTAGATTTGCGATTGCGTTCTGTCCTGATTAGATTAAAGACACACACCGAGAAATACCTGCCAATAAGCGAGCTTCTTTATGAGACTCGAAACCATCGAAATCGCATAACTCAGGTGTCAGTGCACCTGTCGTTTTTATGCCTGTTTCTGGCTGCCAAAAATAAATGATCTCTTTAACGTAATTTTGATGGCAGAACGAAATTAATTTTAGACATTTTTCGGCGACATGCAGAAAAAGGCAGACAAATTGCTAAAATTAGACGCTGCATTTAGTGCAAAAAGTGCACGAGTCCCAAAAATAAACTATAAATCGCTAAATTGCAGATTGCTTATACGCCACGTTGTTGCGCAGCCAATTTGATATATAATAATAGCATAAAAATTAAACAAATTTGGGAAAATGCTATTCAAACACTAAGAAACAAAAAGATGATAACTGCATGAATATATTTGAGTTTTGACATACAACTTTTAAATCTGTGAGTTTTGAAATGCACCAGAAATTTGTTTGTTTATTAATAAAATTTCTTAATATTTATGCAAATAAAACAGACTTAAAGTTTAATTTTGGAATTACCTGTTATTTCCACATCTGTAAATGGTTTCTTTTTAACAGACTGCTTGTTGTTATTGTTGTTTTCATTGTTCGTATTTTGGCATGACATGACCGCAAATGAAAATACAAATAAAGTGAATAAATGTTAAAAGTCAAGTCAAGAAAAACGAAGAAAAAGGAAAATCTAATTGAAAAATGTGTGCCTTTGTTTTATGCTTTTGTGAACTTCATAAAATTGCAATTGCTATGTGTGTATAGTATAGTTTATTTACCTTTGTGGCACGTTTGCCCAGCAGCGCTGTTCCCAGCATCTGTGAAATAAATCCAAAATACAAAATAAAATAAATTAAATATATATATACATTTTTATTTGTATAATCCGCCACATATAAATTTTAATTCGGCGCTGTTCTATAAATAAACGAAAATCATAATTGTTTTCTTTTAAGAAAACACGCACACAATGCATACCCCAGAGGGGAAATGTTCGTACAGCTTGTCCAGCTTTGTTAAAAGTTTCGTTGCATACTTTTAAGCGCAGGCAAAAAAGAACCGCCAACAGACCGCAGCAAAGTGTGTGAAACAACAAAGAAATGAAAATACTTAAAAATTGTACTAAATGTTATTAAATTTGTCTCAGTCTCGAAAGGGTATTCACTTGGCGAGCGTTCACTGTAGTTCCCCATTTGTTTATTTCTGTCATTTTTATTACGCTGTGATTTTTTTTGTGTGTTGTAAATGCTATTTTAATTTTATTGTGTTATTTTGTGTGCTTAGAATATTTGGCATTTGTTATTGTTACACAAACACAAATAGCTAAGAAAACTAGAACAAATTGCTTTGGCCAATCAATTGACAATTTACAACCTGGCCATAATTCAATTAAGAAAACCCACCAAATTGTTGTTTATTTTGATTTCTTGTTTTTGTAATGTTCATTTAATCGCAGAATTTGCTTATGAGTTGACCTTTAAATTTACAAACTTATCGGCTCATCAGTATGCACAAGACACAGTATCTGCCACACCCTCCCGTTTGTGAAGCCTTGGACCAAGTTAGTTGACGTAAACATGAAATTTATTATGCCACGTCAATTTCTAGTCTTTTCACACGTCTTGGAATAACAACAATAAAACCAGCAAGAAATGAAAAACAAAAGTAATTTTATAAATTTATGTAATGATTTAATAATAATCATTTAATTGCATTTCAGCTCGCAATGTGCTTTTTTCTCGTCTACTTAAAGTCACATTTTATGGCACTTTGTAAACATTTCTCACATCGACAACATAAATTTTACTTTTTATGTGCCAGAATTTAGTCAACTTTATAAATTTTGAAATCGTTAAACTGAGACAAGGATGCTTAGGTGAAAATTTAAGAGTGCGTTGACTTTGAAGGCAGCAAATTATGGTTAGAATTAAGAGGTGGAAGATTAAATACCCTTTGGATAGATTATCCTAAGCAGTGAGTAACTCGTAGTCGAGTAAAACACAACTAGTTAATTATTTAATAATCAACTCGCATAAGTTTTCGATAATCGCATTAATAGCAAATTTATCTAGTCATTTATTTTACCATTAAACCTGTTTAAAGAGCTTTTGTTTATAATGAAAAAAATGTATTAATAATTTACAAAAGTCATGCAATATTTTGTGAGCTGCCTGGCACATCATATATTCCAAAACGTTCTATAGCTCAAAACAGAAATGGTTCGCTAGAAACAAAAGCTAATAATCGTTTTTGTTTATATGCGCTGCGTATATTGTACTCTCTTCTTTTTCTCCTTCATATTCCACACAATTTGTGTAAACAATTGATTTTTTTTTAATGCCATAGAAAACACTGAGCAGCCGCCGACTGACGACGTCTCATGATGCTAAAATTTCAAACTGGCATCCAAAGATCACATTAAGATGCCATTATGGACATTATACTATATGGAAAGTTGTTAAAATATATGCACACATATATACGTGTATATTAAAATTGCACTTTCAATTTGTTTCTTGTTGTCTACATTGTTGTTGTCCATAAAGTTGTTATTGCCGAAGCGTAACGCTGACCCAAAATTCAGATTTTCATTGACAATTATTTCCCACAATTGTCAGTTGTTGTTTGTCTGAAGTATGGTATAAAATATTAATAAACTTTGACTCTATTTAACTGTAGTATATTAAAAACCAAACTATATTTTCAATCATGTTTACTTTTACTCAACTAGCTTCATATAATTTATATTTATTTACAGCTACAGGTAGCTTAATTAATTGCTAATCTTTACAAATATAAACTACAATTTTTAGCTGTTTTCAAGTTCATCAGAACAAAAACAATTTGATAAATTTTCAAAAACCTTTCAACCACAAATTGTTTTTAAAATCCAGTTTTAATGACAGCCAGCGTGACGTGAAATAAACAAATTAATGAATAATAAACATTACACAAAAATAGTCTAACAAAATGAAGAAAATTACAGCAATAGTCAAGGTCCATTGTTGACAGTCGAAACTAATTACAAATTTAAGTAAAAAGCATTATTTAAATAGTACTTGTGACTGTCGCCGGCAGTAATTATTGCTAATTATAGCTTATTAGCAAATTGTCGCCATCTATATTTCGAAAGTGAGATTAAAATATTTATGAAATATAATAAATTGTGTACTCATCACTGAAAGCTAAACAAGTCGTATAAATAATATCTGTTTTTGAGACGAACTTATTTAAATATTTACACAATTGCTGGGTCTTTTACGTCGGTTTCGTTGTGGGTTCAATGCAGTTCAGTTAATGGTTATGGATAAATGGGTTTTAGTTCTACTCACCTTCAGCTGCTGACGTAGTCCACTCATTGGGCTCATTCAAAGTGGATGGTAGTGCAAGTTTGAACAGAGACGGAGAGTGCTGTGAGCGTGTTTTGTGCGGTTAAGAGGGAGACAGAGAGAGCAGGCGGTGCTGTGCGGTGGCGTATGTGTAATATTTATATATATTTTTGCCCTAGTTATTTAAGGTGTTGATTTCGCTGCTAATCGAACTATAAACAGTTTTTTTTTCTCAGTGAGTACCACCAACGATTTGTTTAAACCCTTTGCGAATTTGCAAAAATTGTTTCGTTAATTATTTTGTATTTATTTTTCTATTTTAAGCACTTTTGGTATTGTTTGTACAATTTAATTGGTTAAATGCGCCGCGTGCAATCAATTAGCAAATCGACCATTAAATCGCTGGCAAACATAGGCAAAAAAAAGAAATCACAAAAAGTGAAAGGCACTAACGAACCGACAAAAAATAGTTCTATAAATATTTAAGAATTTATCATAAATATTTGACGCTTATAACTGCACTGTGAAGTTGTCACACAACAATTTTGTTATAGTTTATTTCTTGTTTTTGAAATTTCTAAAGATTTTTTGAATTTTATTTGCAACTCGCGCGTTGTTCTGGACGATCGTCTCGCGACGGAATCCCAAACAATATTGAACATTTCGTGAGCTGGCTGCGATCTGTGAAGGCAGCCGAAAATGTTGGCGAAACAACAACTAAAATATACACAAAAGTGGGAGACGTAGCGAGACTAGCCAACAAAATAATAAAACGAAACAGTATTCAAAATACAGAATATCGAAAACCGAAAAAAAGAAAGCGAAATGAAAACAAAAACAGCTCGAAGAAAAGAGAGCAAAAGAGGGAAATAAAAGAAAACCGGCAGCTGCCGTGCCAGACAATTTGTTGTTGGCTTTTCCATAAATTTCAACGAAATTTCAAATCTTTTGTTGTTGTTATTGCTCTCGCAATTTGCTTGAATTTCTATTTTATTTTAGTCAATTTTTTTATTTACTCATTTATGTTGCTGTTCTGTTCTTGTCAACAAGCAAACTGATTCAACTGATTTGGTAAGACTATGTTGTTTCTATGACAGCGCGGATTAGGCCAAATGGCACACATTTTATGTATCTGATAGAAACACGTATCTGTGAATTATCTACACTATATCACGAAATCAAAGAGCGAAAACAACGTGTCCAAACCTTGTGCCCATGCAGATGATTTGTGAATTGTTTATTAGTGCGATTTATTGAAATCAACCAAAGTCATAATCGTATAAAAGAAAACAGAAAACACGCAGGCGGTAGTTTATTTTTAGTCAGTAGCTACTGTAGATTATATAAAGTGTAGTGAGAAGTCATTCAACCTGCGTGCATGATTGCCACAAACTGCATATTAAGTGCAGCACACATTGCGTATGAGTTATATTTAGGGTCGATGTCGAAATAAAAACTTGGCACAACGCACAGAAGGCACTGAACGCATGGAAGTCGAGTGAGTTAAAAAAAAAACACTGCGTACACTAAAACATACACGGACAAAGAAGCAACGATCTATTTAATTAGGCAGCTGTCTTTAGCTGTCGCACAACGCGGCGTATACGTAATGCTGCACGACACACAACGATACGAAACGAAACAGAGCGGAAGAACTTTAGATTTGTAAAGCACATTTGCAAATGACAGAAATTCTGCATTTGCTATGAATTATTTGTGCTTTGTTCACATTCATCATACGCCGCGTGTTGCACGTGTTGAATCAAGTGTTGAGACAGAAGTGCTTTGAACCCGACTGTGTTTATTTTTGTGGCTCAGAACTAGACACTCTGCACTTGAAACTAACTCAAGTGTCTGGTGTAAAGTTCACACTGTTGTCAGTCTGTTAGATGACTGCAAATATTTGCTATTATCTGAGATTTTTGGGTTTCTCGCAGTGTGGGTGGGCGACCGTTAACGATCATTATCAGCACATTAAGATCAAACAAATACGAAACATGGTTTTTTCCGAAAATATAGTCGACTGTGAAATTGGCAAATGAATATTTTGTGTAGGTGCTGAATGTGTGCCAAAAAGGAACTTATTGCATATGCATTTAATACAAATTAAGAATAATATATTATGCACGGCAAAGCAACGCTCGATTGCCATACAATTTATGGGTATACCCCGTAAGGTGTTAAAGAAAAGGGGTTTAGTGGGGAGTGAGGACTTTTGAAATTTATGTTCTGATTTTTAATAAAATTTGTCGCCAAAAACTGTGACTTATCAGTCACATAAAACTTTAAATTAAACTAGACTATTTTAATTATTTAAACTGTTAATAATCGAATGACAATTTAGAGAATTTATTGAAGAATTATTCACAAACCAAATATTAATTTTTTACAGGATATCTGCCACTTCTAGCACTCTTTACATTTTCACACTTAGCTGTCTATTGCTGTTGATTTATTTTGCACAAAACCGGCGGATTTCGATCATAATCTTCCAATGTAAATATTTACAGAGTTTATTTTTGAACTTTTTACAAATCGAAGGCAGTTCGTAAATATGTTTTAGTACAAGTATATATAAAAGTGCGAGCATATGTGTCTAAAGATCATGTTAGATAAATATTATGAAACTGACCGTAGTATAATGTGCTATATAGCTGCAGATATGAGCTACGTTATGGCACTTGTCTGAGGAAGTTGTTAATATGAATTAACAGCGCGTAAATTGATGCCGCTTAAATGAGCATGGGAAGCATTTAGCAAAAGTAACTTGAATAATAAAGCAAAAAAAAAAAACGTACAAAAACCGAATGTGATAGCTACATATATGTGAGATTGTCACATATAAAAGCATATATTATTGTCCAGTCGAGTTGTATGAAATCATCAGTTAGCTAATTTAACTAATTGTTTGGCAAACGAAGCGTGTAAACGTTCCAAGGTTAAAGTGCAAATAACAATAACAAAAGAAATAAACTACAAAACTACTTTATTTTAAAGTGCGGTTCCGTTTTGTAACAGCACTTACGGCAAACGGATTCACAAAGTTCTCCTCCTGTTCCGCCACTTTTGATTCTAGGGTATTCACACTTTTAAATCACTCACACACACACAAAAATACACACACAGTTTTTAAAAAACCCCGCGACAGTTTTTTGACTGACTTTTGATTGTAATTGAGGCAATCGTAGGTTCAGTTTTGAAATTAAGAAACGCGCAGACAGCGGATCATCCAAACGGCAACACAGACCAAACGCAAATGATCAAAACATTCATTTACGATTGTCAACCGAATCTTTGCTCTGCTTTTGAGGTGGAGGATTAGGCGTGGCGCTCGGGGCAAGCAGTGGACGCGGGGGAGGCAGTGTGGAAGCAGCGCGGTCGAAGGTGGCGCTCGTCGTTCTGTCTGCCTTTAAAATCAACTGGCTATGAGTGTGTTAGTTTATGTGTGTGTGTGTGTTTGTGGTGGGCGTGTGTGCACAAAAGGTGTGTTTTGTCTCGTTTTTAAACTGTTTTCTCTTTTATGATCATCATCTATTTATTATGATGTTTTTGTTTTCTCATCTCCCACATTCAAATATCATTCAAATCACTTATTTATTGCAAAAATTTCCAGCAAAATATTTGCGGTTTTCTTTTTGAAACAATTCAAGCGAATTTAAAATATATGTCTCGAGTAAACTAGTTTATATTATACAAATACTTGGAATCAGGCTAAATCACAGCACTAACTTGGCTTTAATTAGAACACCACACAAGAAATTAAGAAGAATTACGATCATGTTTTCGTTTTGTTCGTTTTACAAGGCAAATTTTATTAGCACATTATTGATTGTTTGATTAATTACGTAATTAACAATTAGTTTGTTTAGTTGCCTACAATAAAAATGGTTTTAATTGGAAGTGGAAAATCGATTAGATTTGTGCGCTATGCTTTTCAGTTTCTCTGATTTTCTAACTACTAAGATGCTTACGCTACCATATCACAATATCCGGATATTATGTGTTTCGATCTGAAAGTCTAGTAAAAAACTACGCTAGTTAATATCGCAAAAAACATTCTAAAGGTACTCGTATATCGCCTACCATAGATACTAATTCATATTTATCGTAATTGTAATAAAATTGTGTCCTGTAATGTGGAAGTATTTAAGTTTCCTCTTGCTTAAAGCTAATCTAATTGAGCTTGAAGCCTAAATAAGCATTTCTTTAGTAGTTCCATTAATTGTAGTTGCATTAATTTAACAATAAGTTAGTATCACAAACTTACACCTGCAAATAACGATAACTGGCACTGGAATGGCCTGCACCTCCTCCCGGTCCATTGCGATAGTTATTACATTCACTTAGCTTAACATATTGACCCAAAAAGTTGAGCACAAGAGTGCTGCGACAAATGTTATGCAGCGAAGCCAATAGATATGGTGTCAGTATCGTTATCACTATGTAGGCCACTTGTGGCAACCGCTCTGTGTGATCATAGAATGGCCATAACCAGTAGCCACGCCTCACCGCATCCCTGGTGTGATGGGTGATAAAGGCACAGAGAAGCGCGCCCAAAAACAGGCTGCTGCGAAAGTAGTTCAGGCAAGCAGTGCAAATGTATAAGAGCAGCATGGCCAACACAATACTGGAACAATGCAGAAATGGACGACGCGACAGATTGGTGGCATCCTGAAAAGGAAGCACATTAAACCAAAGAAAATGGATTAAATTGATATGGTTTAACCCACCTCTAGGTAGAGGGAACGCGCTTCCACAAAGTGATCCAAGTCGATGAAAGAGGACACCACAAAGCAGCTAAAAATCAATATCCAGCCAAACAATTGGCTCGTGCGCTCATAGAATTGCATAGCAAATGCGATTCCCGTCAAGGCGCCAATTGCGGCATGCGTTGCATTGTCGGCGAGTGCCTTCAGCAGTGGGTGCTGTGTCAACTCTACGAAATTGTCACCCAATAGACACGTTATTGTCACTAGCGTTGTGAGCACTATGCGCATATAGACCATTGTGTGGCAGTGTGGCATCGATTGCAGCTCCAATTACCCAAAGAACTGAACTCCTTGACTTTTGTGTAATATTTACTGTGGACGGCAGGCGGCGTGGCTTAGTTTCTTGTTAGTTTTTCAGGTAGCGAAATGTACACATATTGCACAATCGAGTACTAAGAATTTCTAGTTATATTAGAGGTCAAAAGTCAACTGGAAGTGAAACAATAATAAAGTGAACAATTTGCAAAAACTTGTGAATTGTATTTTTTAATTTTGTCACTCACGTGTTTAGCGTATATTTGCCGCATGTAACGACAACAACTGCAATGCAGCAGCAGTGTGGTGTTGGTGACTTCTTGGGGGTTGCAAGTACACGTAAACCATTACGTTGAATCGTTCTTTTCCAGCAACAACAAGCGGCATATTTGGGTCTAAAATTCCCCCACAAAATGTTTTGATTCTGCGTCACAACGACGCGAAGTGTGCTGCACAGCTGTGTGTAAAAGGTGTTGCCAGACTTTTAGAATAAGAACATAGTTTGCTTGCCACAGCTGGAAACTATTCTTGTAAGCTGGTCACCCCAGCATTTGTAAATTACAAACAACTAAAGACTGCGCGACGAGCGTATAAATTGGAGAACTGTAATTGATTATATAATAGGTAGTTGCATTTGTCCAGCTGCATAATAATATATTTTGCGCAGGTTGACATATAAGTATAGTCAAAGCAACAAAGCTTGCTATCTCTCGCTGTCTCTCTTTCTCCTACTCTCTCTCAGTAGTTGCGCACTATGCAAGATCAGATTGCGTGCGAGAGTATGTGAGTATGGTGATAACGTTTAGTTTATTTTCATTTAAAAAGCTTCGACGCTCTCTCTCCCCAAGTCCAACTTGTATATACATATAAGTACAAATGTGTGGTTGCTTGTAATTGCGGTGCCGGTAAAGCTTAATAGCTGTTTATTCCAATTTTAGTTGTGTAATTATTGATTTGTATTAGTATGTGTATGAAATTCTTTTAAAATTCCAGATGGAATGGATAATTCTTGCTCTTAATCGCATGCTCCATTTTAATGAGCCGTTCCCCAGTATTATAAGTGTCCAGTACAGCATGATCAGCTGCATCCAGTTTGAAGTCAAAGATGTTAAAATTCTCTTCGATGCGCTTGGGGTTGGATGACTTGGGCAATGGGACAGTACCAATTTCGATCTGAATTGAAGGTCAAAGGGGTTAAACGTCTGGAGATAATGTGATAATCACTTACCAGATAACGTAGCACCACTTGTGCCGTCGACTTCTTGTACTTATCGGCAATGGCCTGAACTTTATCATCATAGATGAAACTTGGCTGCTTCTTGGCAGGATCTGGACGACCCAGAGGACAATAGGCGGTAACGACAATATCGTGCTGTTTACACAAGGCAATCAATTTCTTCTGATTTAGAGCTGGATGACATTCGATCTACCAAAGTGTGGAATGTAAGATACAGTTTAGTATATAAACCACAACAGTTGTTACCTGATTATGTATTGGCTTGATTGTGCAGTTGGCCAACAGACGCGTCAGTTGTTCCGAATTGAAATTGGAGACGCCAATGCTCTTGGTCAAGCCCAATTCGACGAGCTTTTCCATGGCACGCCAAGTATCCACATAGTCCACATCGCTGAGCTCCACCTCGCCCTGGGCATTGGTGGGCATAATTTCGTTATCACCACGATGGACATAGGAGTAGGGCCAGTGCATAAGATAAAGATCCACATAATCCAGTCCAAAGTTTTGCAGAGTCTTGCGGCAGGCAGCCTCAACCCTTTCAGGCTCATGGAAGTGACACCACAGCTATATCAGAATGTATTTAATTCGATTAGTGTTCCAACAGGCTAGTAGTCATATAAACACTCACCTTGGTGGTTATAAAGATGTCCTCGCGCTTTATGACACCCTCGGCAATTTTCTTCTGCACCGCCGCACCCACCTCGCCTTCGTTCTCATAGAAGTAGGCGGTGTCTATGTGCCGGTAGCCAACGTCAATGGCATGCAGAGTTGCCCGCTCGCAGTCTCCGCCCAGCGACTGTAGACGTTAATTGAATGTCATAAATAAGTCGTTATTATCGATAAATCATTCTCCACATCATCACGCTTTAAGCTGATAAGCTCCTCTGTGTGCTGCATGATGGAAAGTGATCAGAAATCTGTGGCCAGCGCTTACCGTGTATGTGCCCAATCCAATTGTCTGGATTTCGGTGCCGTTATTGTGCTTTACGTAGGGAGCTTTCGATGCCGACATGTTGCAGATTCTCTCGCAGCTGCGTTTCAACTGTTGCTTATCACTTACACTCGCACAGCTTTTATACGCGCCCAGCGAAAGCTTTTGTGAAATGTTCTAAAAAGCTTCGTCTAGTTTAGGCTGTTGCTGACTGTCGCAGCCGCTTCAACCTGCAAGTAATAATAAATTAAATTTAATTTATTATTTTTTAATGGCTTATATTTTTTAATTTGCTTTCTTTAATTTATATGGTATGAAAAGCTTCGTCTTTGGCCGTTAGTCGGCGCATGAGCAAAGCTTTAGCAGCTGGAACGTTGTGGCAATGGAACAACATCTGTTATTCAAAGTGGCACAATGTAGTAGTCGTAGTCCTTGCCCACAAACCGTCACATGCCAGCACATTGGCTGGAAACGCACACTAAAGGAATTTACTAATAAATCTAAGCTGGTAAGTTTAAATAAGCTTAATCCCGCTATAAATAGATGAAAAGTGCTAAAATCTTACTATAAATTAAATAGAAAATATATTTTAATTAAGTTTTAAAATTTAAATATGTGTAGCATACAAGCAGTCTATAAATATCCTGCTACTACAGTGCTCACAAGTTATAAAGGCAGTTACCTTAGTTAACCCCCAATTGATTAATAAATCAATTAATGCAGGTGTATGAGTGTGAATGTCTATTAAACAAGTTGATTAAAATTGTATGCAAAAAGCAATGCGCAGCTGAAAAATTATTTGTATTGTAATTTCAGTATACGCAGCACGCCTACAACTGCGCATGCCCCAGCCCCCAATCCCCCAAGTAGTCGAGGCCGAGACGCAGCAGCAGCAGCAGTAGCGGCAGCGGCAGCAGCAGGTGACTGCGACGGCGACAGTGACAGCAGCAGCGACGCCTTGTGTGCAATTCAAGGCTATTTTTGGTAGCAACTGTTTTTACTGTGGCTTTAACTTTGGCTTTGGCGACATGGCCACAGTCGCACACGGCTGTAGCAGTCCACGGCAGCGTTCGTGTAACGGCAGCAGCTCACCTGGCGGCCACCACGCCTCTACGCCCGCCATGTACACGACCATGCCAAAGTATTCGCGTGCTGCCAGCCAGACCCTGTATGCCACCAGTCAGCAGGTGTTCAGTGGCGGTGGTGCTACATCTGGGGGCATGCCCAGCGTAGAGAGTCAGTACAATGGACATGTCGGTGGTCTGTACATGTCCGGTGGTGGCACCATGTCTCAGCGTCCGTTGTCGGCCTCGGCTTTGCCCGAAACGGCTGCCGGCTGTCGCAACTACTGGAGTCAAGGTCACGGGGCGGGACACAGTTCGTTCTACAGGCACTACAACTACAACAAGCGCAAGTCCGCCGTGGAATTGTTGGCCGAATCGAAGCCTTTCTATATTAAATCGGATGCGGTCTTTGAGCGACTGCAGCAGTCGGGATATCGCACTACGGGCGCAGCTGGTGTCAATGGCGCCGGTTCGGGAGTTAAGCGCGGACGTCGGCCGGAGGAGGGACATTACAGTGGCCCCTCCGCCTACGATGATGTTGAGGACAGACGCTACATGAGTCTGACGAGACAGCAGCAGGCACAGGTGCAACAGCAGTACAGTATGCACAATCATCATCAGCATCACCATCACCGGCATAATCCGGGTCAGGCACAGACACATGGTCTGCCCAGAGAGCGCTCCGGATCAGCGGTTAATAACAATCTTTTGCAACACAAACTGCGTATGCTCATTGGCTCCGAGGCTGGCAAGGATCGCAGCGTTGGTGGCACATTGCGGCGTCACGAGGACGCCAACGAATTGCTGCCAACTGAGTATGGGGATGAGGAAAGCAGCGCATTGAGGATTCCACCGCCGCTATATCTGCCAGCGCACGCCTTTGGCAGGGACACCTCCAATTACACAGGTTATCCCAGTGAGCCTGTCAGCGGTGGCGAGGAACCGCTGGTGCTCACCGAGAACTACAGGCCAATTAGTCCGCCTGCGGAGTATGCGGCAAAGTCAAGTCAGGCGCACAACGAGCGCTACAGGTAAGTGCAATCCACTTAAACACTACTCCGTCAGGCATAAAAGACTCTTCTACCCACAGGTATAACTATCAACGCTCCTATTCGCATTCGCATGAGGTGGCCAATCCGGAGGAGCGTGCTCCCTACACTGCCGGCGAGTATAACATCAATAGCCACAAATCTCTGCCTGATCTGCACACACAGATCAGTCGGCACTCGCCGCACAGCGAGATCCTAAGCTGTTGCAGCCGTGGCAATCGTTCTATCAAATCCGCGGGTGAGTCATCCATTAATCGGGACTCTGGCGGCAGCTCAGGTCACTACACGCACCGCAGCGAGCCGTGCTACAAGCGGCAGAGGGATACGAATCCAGGAACTGCGAGTGGCACCATCAAGAACTGTTGCAATTTAGTGGCTGCCACACGTCGGGACAGCGGATCTTCTACGCAGCACAGCGCCAACTCATATTGTGGCTATGTGACGCCAGCTGGCGGGGATTACCCGCCGTTGCATGGGCGCAACACGGACTGCATCGACTGCCGCTGCAAGCAGGACACGGGCAGTGGTCCGGTGACAGGAGGAACTACTTTGTCTGGCTACGATAATGCAGCTGCCGATTACTTGCTCAATTTTACACCCACTCCGGAGGTGCCAGAGGCATTTCAGGATGATTATACACCGACACCGCCATCGCCGCGCCTAAAGACACAAACGCCGCGCTACTCGAGCTCCTCCAGCCAGCAGCTGCACACGAGCTCCCAGGGCTACACGAGCATCAACCACTCGCAGAGCTCCCTGGTGCAGAGCCCCGGCTCGGCGCCATCTGTGGACGATATTAGTCCGCCTCCGATTCAGTTCAAACGGCAGCGCTGCATACGCTTCAAGAATCGCAACCGCTTGCCGGTGCAGCCGCGTACCTCCCCCATCAACACTGCCGTGGAGTGTCACAGCGGTGGGGGAGGTGGAGTGGGAGTGGGAGGGGGCGTGTCAGTGGGCGGCGGTTCTGCTGGCTACAAACGCAACATGGAGCACGAGAATGTGTTCTTTCCCAAAGGTTTCTCAGCGGATGGCTATGCTATGTCGCAATCCCATGGCTTGGATCTGGAACGTGAAGCACTCAATGCCAGTATTTCAGAGCTTGAGAAGTTCTTCGATCGTCTGGGCCTAAATGATGAGGCATTCCATGAGATCTACAGCCATCCGCGGCGTCGACACAATCCTGAAACGGATTCCGATGATTCCAGCACCGTGTTCTTCTCGGATGTCAGTACCGTGGACTCGATGAGATTGCCGGACAGTACCGAAACGCAGCCACAGACCACACAGCCCTATCGACCATCGGAGCCGCCATCGATTGTGGAGCGGAATGCGAGAATTATCAAGTGGCTGTGCAACTGCAAGAAGATGCAGTGCACTTGAGGATGGCCACAAACATAACTGTAACTGTAACTGTAACGATAACCATTGCAGTAGTTGTTGTAGACGGCTTTAGCCGTACCTTTCATATTGTTCGATTTTGTCTAATTCACCGATCAGTGGATCGAACGATAGCTCCCATGTCAGTCAAGTACAAGTTCTAGTTCGATAACGATTATGATAGCGGTAGCGATTTCGATAATGATAGCGATAATGATTACAAAATTCGAGTTCAAAATGTAATAGAAAGACTAGCATTACTAGAATCACCTAAACTGTACAACTGAATTTAATGCTTATTAATCGTATGAATGTGCCCCATTAAATAACTTTAGTCCCGTTCTTTTGAATGCCAATTACAAATAATCGATTAATTGAATAGCTAATGAATATGATCATAAACTACATAATATAATACCAATGCATATACTTATATCGTCGATAAACGATTGTATTATTAGATGAATTGAATTATTGTACAATTAGATCTTATATATATATATATATCGTATATATACTTACTATATAGTTGCCAAAAATTAAACACACTTGAATCAAAACGTACTCGTAATGAAAATGAACCTACCTACTTATTTCTGTAAGTGTAAAATGTAAAACGGTTTGCATGATAAATAAAAATATTTATGATTATCAAAATGAAAAAAACCAAAAACAAAAACAAATCAAAAATTAATCACTATGTTCTGTTAGCATTATAACCTATTTAGGGAAACGTTTTTGTTTCATGTCCTATATCGGGAGCTATAATAAAACAGCTGTACTTTTTGTTGACTGTGGCTATAAAAACGTCAACTGCTGGGATAAGCGTCAACAGATTCAACCGGAAACTTTGTCGAAATGCGGAAACTTTTACTACTTGTCGTAGCACTGGAGTTATTGGTGCTGGTATGTTGGACTATAACTTAAGAGAAAAAGCTTTTAATGATTGATTTTGCTTGGTTTCAGGTGTGCTGTCATGGCGTAAGTATTCTTTGATTGCGGTTTTTAAAGTTGTTCCAAATTTTGTCTATGCTACAGCCACATGATCAGCCTATAAGACGAAAGCCCAAGAGACATGTGGATGGTTATGGCGGACACGGAGGATATGGCGGAGGCGGACATGGTGGCGGTGGACATGGTGGTAATGTGGTTGTTGTTGGTGGTGGCAGCTCTCATAAAAGACCGAGCTTGGAGTCCTGTCCACGTCCATCACCACAGAGCATAAAAGTAAGTGCAGCATAACCGGAAATATCTGTGTGAAACATGTATAAGTATTTTGACAAATGCATTACAGTGCCTGCAGGAATGGGCGTGCCAGCAAGTCATACGTCTGGATCTGCGGTAAGTGACTTCCCTCCCCTCCCCCCTCTCCATCCTTTTTAGCTAGTTTTCACTTTAACCGCTCACACTTTGACAGCTGTCTACTGAACCTGAATGGCAACAATTTGCTGGGAAATCTTGTGAGCATACCCGGCGTGTCTGGCGGTGGCACTTCGGCAGGTGGTGGTGGTATACTGGGTGGTTTGCTTGGCAAATAACCTGACTAAAATCGAATAAAAACTAAAAAGAGTAGCAGTAAGGCAAATATGCACATTAAAGCAATAAAAAGCTAAGTAAAACGAATCTCATTGGGGCAGGAATCGTTTTTGGGTGGTGCTAATGGTCAGCCAATGATAATAATAATAATAAAAATAATATGATATGAGGCGGTAGTGATAGCCATAGCGGTAGCTAACATGCGATTTCTCGCTTTTATTGGCAATGCTCGATAATCGCAGCACATAACAGTTAACACAATTATTGTTTAAGCGCTCGTTTTGGCCATCAGCAAATGCAATTAAGTGAGCAATTTTCAAATTAGCCCTGCAATTTATACAGATACTTTGCTCACAATTCCACTTTAACACGACCACGTTGGTCAGCAGCAGCCACACGAGTGGAGGTGGGCTGCGTGGTGTGTCAGGGGGCGGTGGCTGCTTGGGATATCCTTAAAGCTAGGCGAACTTGTAGCGCATTCGAACAAAGTCGCAAATCATTGAAGCATATGCAATTATTCATTTTGAGGTTGAATGCGCTCGAACGCACAGAGAGATACAAACGCTGGAGAACATGAGCTTACTCAACTGCCTCTCGTCTCTCATCTCTCCACTCACCTCATTCTCCATTCTCTGCTGTGCTTCTTTTGGCTTTCGAATATGCTCGTAAACCCAAGCAAATTTAAATTCAAGAGCAGTTCTTAAACGGCAGGCAACATAAAAATCTCTTTTACTACGCGTAGTTTTTCTTGCATTCCCTTTGCATACCCTGTACTCGTCAAAAGTGCGTAGCAGGTATGCTAAATGGAGCTATTTTCTGTCAACTTTAATCATGTCTACTTAAAAGGGTATCTGCCAGTTGTGCCCACTTGTTTGCAGCTGTCTCGCTTGTTTTTTGTCTGTTGTTTTTTTCGTTTTTTTAATGCCCTCTTGATTGCAGACATCTCTTGGCAAAGTTCTCGCTCTCCATTTAGCTGATTTCGTTTTTGGCCAAAACCCCTTGTCCTTTTCCTCTCCCACTCTATCTCCTACTCTATCTAGCTGACTATTTTAGCTTAATCCGTCACTTGCATCGACAGCTCAATAGTCTGATGGTAGCTTCAATTTCCGTTTGCCCTTTTATAATTAACTTTATGTGTATGTATTTAGTTTTATTGCTCGTTAGACAGCAGCAGCAGCAGCAACAACAACAGCAGCAGCAGACAAGGACAATGAAACAACAATTTGTGGCTACGCCTCAAACCCAAAGGATCCGCAGTGTGTGTAGGCCATTTTGGAATCGCCATCGCCATCGCCATCATCATCGCCATCGCAATTTCCCATTGCCAGAGCACAGCCGTCGCCATTATATTAATTACAAAACGTTTGCGACGCCGCATGCCAGTGCAAGAGAGAGTGAGAGGGATAGAGAAAGAGATGGGTAGAGTGGGAGGCAGTTCCTGTCTCACTAATGGGGCCACAACAAGTAAATCAAACGCAAAGCTCTAAGGCGATTCTCTGGCCAACGAGTTGGAGACTTTAGATGCTTGGAACAGTTAACGAGCAACAACCCAGCAAATATTTCATGGTATTAATTCAACTAAGAAAGTATCTCATAGATACACAGATACATAGATACGCCATAGACACATTTGAATTACTCGTATTTATTGAATTGCATTCATTATTCGTCCTTAGATTTGATGGCATCAAAACTTGCTATATCCGATTCCGTTGAGCTTTGTAGATTTGACTTCGTTGTCTCATCCTGCGTCGCTGATTGATTCGTGGTATGGACTTCCATAACAAGATTCTGTAAATGGGATTTGCCAAAGAAATGTTTAACTTGAGTTAAGTTTCAAGTTGTTGAAGTTACGCTTACCTCGGCCTGAAGTGTCTGTGAGCTGCCCTCCTTAAAGGCCTCGGCAAGACCGGGATGTATCTGGCTTAGTGCCTCATCCCCATGACGTATATAGACTGGCACATGACCTTTGCGCGGCTCCAGCTCCTGATAGGGCGCAGCTAAGAAAAATTTAATTACAAGCCATTAAATCATTGCCTTTCGCAGCTCTTTCCTTATCAGCCTGGTAATCTTCTATGACATACAACCGGAAACCTTGAATCACGACTCCAAGCGACAGCGTAATTATGACTAACGAGCTGAGAGAGCACTCCAAGTGAGACCGACAGACTGAGAGACAGTGGAAGAGAGACAGAGTGCTCGTAGAGCTGTTGTCGTTGCGCTGTCGCCCCCTGTACAAACTACGCCCCTGCACACAGATGGTTTTATAGAAATTAAAACCTGTTTCAACACAACATTTCAGTTCAACTCAACACAACCGAACTCATCGCACAATTGAAAATAGAAACTATCTGAGAAGTTGTGTGCAATTAAAATAATTTTGCATATTTATTGCAAACAATAAACTATAGAGAAATTATGGCACATTAACATACCTGTTGATAAAATGCATAAACCGAGCATAATCAGAGCGAATATCAGGCTTAAACTTGTCTTAAACATGGTCGAATTGGGAAAAGTTTTCGATCGTTTTGCGAAAAGAAATTTTTGGATTTTTAGCGCACAACCTGACGGGAGACTGAAGACTGAAGCTCGATGACTGAACACAGATCGTACAGCATCTGTGCTTAAAACCATATATATGGCAGCTTGTTCTAACTCTTCTCAATGTGCTCTCTTCTCTGTTTTGCTCTCCTGCTCCATCTCTAGCTCCAGCATCATCAACAGCTTGAGCTGTGCTTTGGCAGCAACAAATAAACTTTTGTTTGGGGGCAAATTACTCATGGGTAGATGATGATGATGATGGCTGTAATGAAGCTGTCGGCATTGGCGAACTTTTCCAGCATTTGCCGCAGTGGAGCCAAGGGGCTTGTGGGAGACAAGATGGGCTTGCTTGCTGGGTAGGGGAGGGAAGAGAAGAGGGGTTTATAACAAACACTTCTCATCAACTGCTGCTTGAAGCTGAGGCAACTTTACTACTCGCACAATTGCCTTAGCCAAAGTAGCTGAAGCTGAAGCTGCAGCTAAAGAGGAAGTCGAAGCTGTAGATGAAGCTATATATGTTTGAGGAGGGGGCCGGGAGTTGGAAGTCGGGTGTCGGGAGACGGCATTTAGTGGCCTGTGGCGTTACCCAGTCTGTGGCCATAAAGCAGTTGCCATTG
The DNA here is from genome assembly GCA_020829145.1 of Drosophila nigrodunni. Classification (NCBI taxonomy): domain Eukaryota; kingdom Metazoa; phylum Arthropoda; class Insecta; order Diptera; family Drosophilidae; genus Drosophila; species Drosophila nigrodunni. The sequence goes on along the minus strand of JACVCZ010000003.1, from coordinate 1,186,279 downwards.
CCGCTTCTTCGAATTCAAACGCTCATTGCGTTCTTTATTCTTTTTTTGCTTTTTTTTTCATTTTTATTCAACTTTTTGTACTTTGTTTTTTTTGTTTCAAATTAATTGGGTCGTTAGAGAAGCCATTTGCGCGGGTTCGTTTCTTTTTTCTTTCTTTTTTTTATTCCCATTTTCTATCTTGTTTTTTTTTATTCTTTCTTTACATTTTGCTTGTGCTCTCTGTTGAATTGTTTGCCCACTTTCGTTTTTGTTGAGTGTATTCAAATCGAGAGAATTGCTGACATCTGTAGAGCTGTTACGAGTACATTGAATACCCGCCGACACACTGACTATTCACTATAAGGCACAGGGATTGGGATTGAGGATTGAGTATTGCGGATTGCCAACTGGGGATGGTTGGCTGGTGGAGGTGAGATCGGGTGTGGGGAGAGCGGGGCTTGGGTGATGTTTTATTGCTCTTGTTTGCCTACTTCGATTGTTCCGTTGAGCGCGTCCTTGGTACAATTCCATTTAGACGTTACAAGTACAAGTGGCATGTAAGGGCGCAAGATTTCAAATCAAATTGTTGAGCAAATATTCAACAGAGTAAATATGTTTATGCCGAATCAAGCAATTTCATTTAAACACACTCAACACCCCGCCTACTCTCCCGCTCCTTTCTCCGCTGTCATCTTCAGCTGTCACTCATGCTTAGAGACACTGCAGTGTCATATAAATTTTCGATTATGTCAGATAAATATGTATAAATGCTGACATCGAATTGTTGACTCTCAGCTCATGTCTACGCTTTGCCAATTGTCCATTTCTGCGACCTGAACCGGAAATTTGTATATAGTTTTTAATATGTTCTGAAATTAGCCACAAAACGGTACTTAAATTTTTGTTTTACTCACAGCAAAACTTGTTACTCACGTGGGTCGCTTAATTGGTTGCTAACAGTTTTGGTGGAAACTAGTAACGCAGTAGATTTTTATTAAAAAACAGCAGTATCTTAATTCTAATTTTAAATAAGCTGAGCACTGCTTAGATACTTATATGAAATATGAAAGTATTTCTTAAGTCTGCGTTCGCATTGTTCTTTGCGTATACTTAATATAGATAAATGATTAATTACTTTTAAACAAATATATATTAAAATTTCAGCTTTAACAACATTTTATATATGTATTTAAATTTTTTACTCACCTCTTTCATCACTGATTTATTAGTTATTCCGTTTCAGTTAAATTTATTTCATGCTGAAATTTTACTGCCATTAAAAGACTTTGAGTTTTGTTGTTCTCTGTCGTTTATTTAATATGTTTATGTATTTTATGTATGTATGTTTTTTATTTCCGAGGCTCTAAAAATAGTTACATGGCTGCACTAATGTGGAGGTGTAGCTATAATAAGTAACTATATCTAATTAATATTATCATTTTGGATTTGACTAGTGTTGTCTTTTGCTTCATTTTCATTTCACTTCTTTTTCATGTCGTTTAATTGCAGTTTTCCGCTTTTTCTTCTGTTATATACTCGTATGTATGTATCGTTTGTTTGTTGGTAATGTAATGTTATGTAATGCTTGTAGTATGTTTATACTATTATTTGTATCATTATGGATGCTGTGAATTTTCTCTTTGTATTTTTTGTTTTTTTTTTTTCGATTAAATTTAAGAATGGATAAGCATTTTTGGGAGTATAATAGGTAATACGAGTATACTCTACATATTTGCCATAAAAATTGTAGTATGTAAATGCATGAATTTATGTATGTATGTATCGCTGTTATGTATGTATACGAGTATGTACGATCCGTTTGGTTTAAGTGTTTGTGTTTGTCTTGTTTATATGAAGTAGTAGACTGGTAGAGTATTTTGGGCAATTGCTAATTTCGAGTCATCTAGATACATTTTTTTTTGCGTGTGTGTTGATTATTATGGTAAGATTTTTTTGTTAAGTATTTTTTTTAAGTTTTTTTTTATACATTATTATAAGTATGTAGTATATATTTAATTCATGTTTCGTTCAAATTCCTACAAAAAGCTGAAACTATTTAATTGCTTGCACATTCCCACATTGTAGAGGAAAAACATTATCTAACTAAAAGTCGTTTAAATCGAACAAGAACAAATGCTAAGTAAGTTAGTATGTTTTGTATGTAAGTAAGAGAAAAATGCATTGCATTCCTTAAAAAACTCGCTGTGGATCTACATAAGTATTGATAATATAGTACTAGTACAGTACGTTACTACAATATTGTAGTTGCGATAACTGGTTAGGGTTGCCATCTGTCTGTCGTTCGTTTTCATTGAAAAGATTTGACTAGTTGACTTTAGTTAATTGGTAATTGCTAGTTATGTAAGTGTTTCGTGTAAGATATATACCTATATATACGATTCATCAACTGTAAGCTGTAAACTGTATAAATAATCATACACTTCATAGGGTAAATGTGTGTGAGAGTTTCAGTGTGTTAGTGTATATGTGTGTGTGTGTGTGTTTATATTCTTTAATGAAGTTTACAATATATTGCAATTTAAATGTATATATAACTGTTCAAGTCTTTTTGCATCTCTAATATATGAATATATAAATTAATATCTTTACGTTATATACCTTCACTTTTTTATGCTTTTATGCATTTGTTTATATTTTTTTTTTCTTTTTTATCCATTATAAAATATCTCATTTTGTATAATAATTAAAAGTTAATTGGTGTCATTGAACTTGTTCTCTTTCTGCATGGATTTCCAATGATTCTTTTGCTTTTTGCGGGAATTGGGGATTTCTAGGGTTAAGTGCACACTTCTTAGAGTTTTGCTGGTCGAATTGGGTTTCTAAGGGGGTAGTTATATGGGGGTTGGGGCTTGCGGGTGAGGGTGGTATTAACTTGACGTACGTATGTCTTAAACAAAGCTTCTGTGTAAAAATATTTTGTTTGCATTTTTTTAATGTTTTTTTTTTTTTTTTTTGTATTTTTGTTGCTTTTCTTTTATAATATGTATAAATAAATCTAACTTGTAAATGAATCAATTAAACGCTTGCCTCAATATACAATATATTTTTGTTTGTTTTGTTCGTAATTGGTTTTTCCACATCATCATTTTCTTTTGTTTATATATATGTATGTATATATATGTATGTATGTATATATATTTTGAATGTAAAATTGCAAATCACATAATTGTTACCACTACTGTTCAATGGAATTTATTTATTTATTTATGTATATATATGTATGTATGTATATATAGGCATTTAATGCTATTTAAAACGCTATCAATAATCATCAATAAAGCCATGCATAAACACGATTTCGAACTATGGCCCTATAAACAATTGCACATAGCACTGTGGTCTAAATTCTAATCTCATTTTTTATTTGACTTTTTTACTATTTAATACGGCATATGGCAAATGTATGTATGTGTATCTATTATGTATGTATATACCATATATAAGAATTCCTTTTTTCCTTTTATTGCTATAAAATTTTGTGTATTGTTGTGTGTGTGTGTGTATGTGTGTGTGTGTGTCTATGTGTGCCTGTCCATGTACCTCCGAAGTTAATAATTAATATATATTTAATCTGTTTTTTTTTCTGTTTGTTTGTTTTTCTTTTCTCGTTGTATAATTAAGTTCGAATTGTTTTCAATGTTTTTGTTTGTGTTTGTTTTTTGTTTCCGTTTTTCATCTTCATTCATTCACTATGCTTAATTTTGATATAAAACTGCCTCTTTGTTTTTCTTTTATTTTAAATATATATACTTCTATATATAATTATTATTTATATATGCATTAAAAAATAACCTCTATCAGCGTCAGCTTTTCAATTCTTAAATTATGAAATAATTTTTAATTGACAATTTAATTAAATTGTTTTCTTCTTAGATTTGTTTTATCTTTTTCTTCTTCTTGCTTATGGTTGCAGAATAAAAACTACGCGTAAAATAAATACATGTTTGTTGTATATATATTATATATACTATTCTTTCGATTTAATAATATAGAGTTACAATTTTTAAAACTATGTCACTTACTTTTGGAATTGCTTTTAGTTATCATTTTGTTTTACAAGTGCTTCATCTACTTCTTCTCCTTTCTCCTCCAATCTCTTTCTTCGCATCAATGGAATTTCCAGATGTCTCACCCATTTTTGGGTCCAGTTCCGCGCAAATGGATATTTTTCTCATCTGACATTTGCGCGGAATGTGAAACTTCGACTTTTGCCAAAGTTGTTTTCATGCTTAAGAATTTGTTTTTGTTTTGTATAAAATTATTATATATAATCTGGATTATACTATGTACATAAGTTAAGACTAGTAATAAAATAACTATATTGCAATTGTTTATCATTTTCTTTTTGTTTTTTTGTATGAGAATGTGTGTTCAATGTTTTTAATTGATTTCATTTGTTATTTTATATTTAAATTTGAATGTATTTATGTTTAAGTATTGTCCTTGTGATATGTTTCTAAATTGTATTCTCATTAATTTTAATCATTTCTAAGTAATTGAAGTAGTTTTTTGTTTATCGAGTTTAGAGCATATTATGGAAGTTATTCATCGTAAATAGGGTAAGAATGTAAAGTTGCTTTGCTGCTGTCTTTATTCCTTTTTTTACTTTTTTTCTTTTTATTTTTTTTTTTTTAGAGAATTGTGAGTATTATTCGATTTCAATTGCTAATCTGTTTGCTGTTTGGCCTACCGAACTTGATGCCTTATAAGTGTTATATTTGCTTTTTTTTTTTTATTAAGTAAATATATTCAAAAGTCTAAGAGCGAGAGAGAGTTACAGGAAGTGCTAAAAAGTCCACTAGTTGATTAGTTTGCTAAGATTCGAAATGAGCTTTTCTTTCTTTATATTTTGTTACGATTTAAGACGCTGTCTTCTACGAGTACTTGTCTTTTCTGTCCTCAAAAACTTGGGATCATAATACTCGCAGTACTCTATCTAGTTTTTAGCTAGGTAATGTGTAAGTTGAATGTATATGTAGTCACCCTGTACCTATTTAAATCTCTAGAGCCCTAAAAACGATGCCTTAAAGTAAGTATATATATTTTTTTATGTTTGTTTGTTTTGTTTACCCAAAAAACATGCAAATTGGTTCTGCTTGCTATGTACTCAATATTATTCATATAGATTAGTTTATACTAAATATGTACTTGTATATATAATTTGCATTGCTGTCTTGTATATATGCTTCTTATTTGATCTGTGATTTGTATATATATAGAATTTCTACTTATGTTCCATAATATTCGTTGTGTCAGATTTTTACTATAAGTTACATTTTGGATTTCATTATAAACCTTTTGTTTTTTTTTCTTTTGTTGTTTGTTTCATTCAATAAAAATGCCTAACTTGGAAAAGTATTGCTCATTCGACTATTGTACCCAAACCGGAAATTGATTTAGTATAATCATAAATAGATAATAATAATATTAATTGAGTTAATAATAGGGTAAGAGTATCATATTGATGAAAATATGCTATTGACTTGAGATTCATGGCATCATTCCGTCCTAAAGGGTTCATCATTCCTGCTCTCAAAACTACTCGATAAAAGCTGCTAGTTGACTAGACTTGATTTGCGTTGATTTAGTTTTGGTTTCTTAAACATTTTTAATTCGATTCGACAATAAGGGTGCTCGAGTATTGCTTTTAGGAATTTCGGTATAAAGTTTTGGTGTTTCTTTTTCTATTTTCTCTGTGTTTTTTGTTTCTTTAAGTTTTTTTTTTAAGATTAGGTAATAGATTAATTTGGATATTAGTTAATAGATTGCTTAAGCTACCACAATATCCTGACTGTTCTCATCACTGTCCAACTCATCTCCCTCCAGATCGTCGTGCTCCTGTTCATTATCCTGCTTCATTAGCTCATCCTCATCATCCTGATCATCGTGATCCCCATTGATACTCTTGCCCATCGATATAGCACCAGCATCCCGCAGACAAGCCGACTCCAGATGCTTGTTCAGATACGATTTGAGCGCAAAGGTTTTATTGCATCGATGGCACTTGAAATTCTTGTCCCCGGAATGTGTTTGCATGTGTGCACGGAGATTCGAGCGATCTGCAAACGCCTTGCCGCAGTGGACACAGGCGTATGGCTTCTCGCCGGTATGCGAGCGCAGATGTCCCTGCAGCAGCCAGGGACGTGAGAAGAGCTTGCCACATATGTCGCAGCTGTGCGAAAGTTTGTGCGTTAAGAGATGCATCGCCAGAGCGGGCATCGAGACATAGGCCTTGCCGCAAGTATTGCACTTCTTGGCCGACTGCGAGTCGAGGGAACGATGCGTCTGCTTGTGGCGCGACAGATTACTGGAGGTGGCATATTGTTTGCCGCACTCGGTGCATTTGTAGCAACCCCGCTTGCGTTTCGCATAGTTTTCCCCGTTGCCAGCGTTGCTGGCACCACCACCGCCTGCAGCGGCACCGCCAGCAGTTGTAGCTGCAGCGGCTGTGACAGAGGCAACACCACTGTTCGACGACTCGCTGACTGCAGTGCTGCTGCTATTGCTACTGATGCTCTTGGGTCGTTGCTGGTGTTCCTTGTCCTTGCTGGCCGCTTTGCTGGCCTTGGTGCGACCATCGAGCATGTTGAGACACATTTTCAACGCAGAGGCGCGTTGTTGGTGTTGCTGCTGCTGTGGCGGCTGTTTGTTCCAGTGCATTTGGCCGGATTCGGAGGATGAGGACATATCGATGTCCACATCTGAGCTGTGATCTGAATTGGGCGGCGTTAATGGCGAGCAATTGTTCGATGCTTCCGGTGTGCTGTGCAACATGTCGTATGAGCTACTGCCAATAAAGCGTATGTTCGAGCTGCCACCGCTGCTGCTACTGCCACTGCTGGTGCTGCTGCCGCTGCTGCTACTCTGATACTGCATCGGTAGTGGCAGTGGCGACTCCGGAGATTTATTGGAAGTATTCGAGATTTCTTGCATAATCGGCAGATGCTCCTGCTGTGGTTTGTGTGCCACCTCCTGCTTCATAATGGTCACCACACAAGGTGGTATTAGCGGTGGCAAACTCTGCGACAGTGACAACAGATCATGTGCCGCCTCCGTCTCCTCCACACTGCGTCCCCTGTAAATAGCAGCTGCAACCACTTGTTGCTCCCTTTCCCTCTCGCGTTCTCTTTCTCTCTCCCGTTCTCGTTCTCGTTCGCGCTTTATGGCTATCGGCTGTGGTTGACGGGCGGCTCCATTGGCACTCGCTGGCGGCGCATAGAAGATCACTTTGCCATCCTCGGCTGGGGCGCGACCAAAGGCCACTGGACGGCGCATTGATACTGCAAAAATTGTGTTCAATAAAATTCAGTGCAAAAAAAAAAGGGGAAAGCAAAATGAAGAATAATAAAATACACTGACAGTCAATTGGGAATTCAGAGCAGTCTACTGCATTATCTGTTGCTCTCGTGTCAAACTCCATAATTGCAAATTTTCGTTGATTAATCACAAGTTAATAAAAATCTTAATTAAAACTTTTGCGACGGACAATTCACGTATTTGTCAAATATTTGGTGTCTGTTTACTCAATTACAGGGTGGTTATGACTGCAATGAGCTTATTCAATGGGTGATGACACTTGGCAGTGTTGCCAACTACTTGTGGGTTAACATGTTTGTGTTTGCTTGATGAAAATACGCTGGCAGTCATCGACAAATCTATCAGGTGGATTGCGATCAATGAAGTCAGTATACGTTATTTAAATACTTAATATAGTGATTAAGTCTGGTAATTAAATTAAGATTTCCTAAAATAAAAAATAAAAAAATCCTATTTTTGCCAGCTTTAAAGGATCGTATCTCAGCCAAATGATGTGCTATCGTAAAAAGTTAAGCCTTTTTATAATCTACACAACTAGTAGACTCGATCGCAGTCTAAATTTCATTTTTTTAGAATCGACCCCATTTTGCCAAATTTTTATGATGTTACCCCTTTACAAATTTTGTCAAAATTTGAAAAAATTTTAGTATTTAAAATTCAAATGCAAATTAATAGGGCTGTTCCTCCCAAGCTCAAAAAGGTATACCAAGTAAGGATCGGACGCATAATTCCCAAAATATTCAAATTTAAAGCTGGGCAGTTGAACCTTTTTTTCCCAATTTCGAACTTTTCTTTTTGCTTAAATTCCGCGTTTTTTCTGTCTTCCACAAAATCAGTTGACTTATCGAACTTTTATCCGATTAACCATAGAATTAGCTATCTTAGCTATACATAGAAATGCGATTTGAATGCTTTTGAGTGTAACCACGATTGGCGGTGCATAACCAGTGTCACCCCACCGATTATATAAATCAGCTCGTTTTTTTGCTTTTATTTTAGGTAGATATAGTTTGGTAGTTGTTGTTGTTGTTGTTGCTTTTTTATGTTGTTCACTGACGCCATTATTTCTGGCATAGAGCTGACCTGTTACATTTCGCCTTCTCAATCGATAAGACTTGTGAGACTACAGCCCGAAACCCAAACCCCGTTCGGAGACCCCCCTCTTCAGCACAAGAGCCTTTAGTAGCACTCTCTGCCCTCTCTCCCTCTCCCTCTCTCCCTGACCCCACAAGCAACGACCCCATGACAATGACGCGTGTTGGTTTTCGTGTTTGCATTTGCTTCTCTGCCTTTTGTCAAGAGCAACAAGCAGCGACAGCAACAGCAACAACAACGACAGCGACATCGACAAGAAGGCAAACATGAAAAATGCCAACATACGCTAAAAAGATTAGCTAACGGCGACAATGTCAAACACGCGCACGGAGCTGGAAAACCGAAGGACGAGCAATGGCGTCCAATGGCCGTTGTTGTTGGCGTTGCCATAGCCGTTGCGGAGCCGCAGTGGGCGGGCCATAAAAGGTGGGCGTTACATTGGGGCAATGGCTACTAAAAATAAATACGAGTACACGAGTACACAAATTGTCGCAGCCACCTGTTCACAATGTTGTGACGCAACTTCTACGGGGGGAAAAAAATGGGTAGCCATAGAGGGGCAATCGTGGGGTCGTAGAGGGGAGACTGTAAACCAATGGGAAACCCAAAACGGAAAGCGGAAATGTGGTTAACTGTTGCACCTACCTGCGGCTGCTGATACTGTCGTGGTTGTTGCTTCAGCTCCTGCTGCTATTCCTGTTCCTGCTCCTGTTGCTTCTGTTCCTCTTGATGTTATTACTGCTCCCAGACGTCGCTGTTTCTCCTGTTTGGAGTTCATTTGCACCAGCGATTGTGCTGCGGACCATTCCAACTGCTCATCAGGTGGTGTCCCCACATCATCTTCAGTAGTAGCAGCATCATCATCAGCTAAATCATTATCAGCATCGTCATCACTGTTGTTGATGTTGTTGTTGTCGTCGTTGTCGTCGTAGTCCAGCTCGATTATCTCACGCTTGAGCGCAGCAGCTCTTCCGTTTCGCTTGGTCTCCTTTTGCTTGAGGCTAGACTTGAGCGTCATCTTTCCTTGGCCATTGTTACTATAACTGTTATTGTTATTGGCATTCCGCAGCACTGAGGACTTGTCCTCAATGGGACTGGTATTCGCATTGGGATTGCAATTCAGTGCTGTCCTCAGTTTGCGCACTGTTGTCGTCGTCGTCATCGCCAACGTCGTCGTAGTCTGCTGCTGATGCTGATGATGTGGTAGAGTTTGCTGCTGCTGTCCGCCTCTGGGCTTCGCCCTTGGCTTTGACTTGGGACGTCGCCAGCTTTGGAGCTCTGTGGCAGATGCCGCATACTTCTTGCTCGCATAGGCAATCGTTTGTATCTTGTTGCGATTGGGCAGTATAAAGTCCACAGACATTGTGTCGTCTCCTGCCACTTGCCAGTTTTGGACCGTTCGATAAAATTGTTATAAACTACTTATGAGTGTATGCCAGAGAGCTTATTATATCATACATATACACACATATATATTTTATGTATACTGTATATATATTTATTTATATTTTATACCCTTGGGGCTTTTGTTGCTCTTTGTTTGTATTTTGTATTTGTATTTATGCTTCTGTTGCTTATGTTTATTTTTGTTATTTTCGTATTTGTTTATTATTTATTTACTTTATTTACTATTTAGATATAGCACAACCTTCTTTCACATCGACTCCAGTGTCGTCTGCAGTAAAATGCTTTCACTTTGACTCCAACTTTGACTTCGACATTGACATGAGCTGCCTTGTGAGTAGCGCTACTTCCGCAGATTCTTCTTCTCCTTGCCTTTCTACCACCAATTCTACTTCTCTCTCTATCTCTACAGATTTATCCAACACTAACTCTAGCTCGTTTGCAACTACAACTGCGGTATTGTGCCTATTCCTGTGCCGACTACTGCGGCTAGCGGGCATCCTTGATCTTGATTCCGAGTCTGGCACTACGAATGCTGTCTCTGATTTTGGATTCTTTTCTATTTCTGTTTCTGTTTCTGGCGCAGGCTCCCGCACTGGCCCTGCTGCCACTGCCACTGCCAACTGGCACCACCAAAAACTTAACTCAGCCTTCCGTTGCCTTCGTTTCTGTCTTTCTATTACATCTGCAGCTTCTTTTTGGGTTTCTTGTCTTTTGATTTATATCACTTTTCTTACGTCGCGACGTTTGCCAAAATCACTTTGAAACTGTTTAAGGTATTGCTTTCGTTGTTGCGTTTGCCGTTCCCGTGCATTTATCAAAGTTCTTTACAGATATAGAAAGAGAGATTTATGCACAGATTAGCCAGAGTTAAAAAATTTTAAGCTAACTACAAATTAGTATAATAGTATGATGTTAATCAATTAATATAAATTTCAATTTGAAATCTATTTATAAATAATTTAAATAACGATAGACTTAAGACAGCAATTAGGTAATAAAATTTAGTTTTCTTGAGTCTATTATTTATATATTTAGATAGAGATAGATAATAATAACTTCAAGTCATCGCTTGATTTTAGAGTATAAACTATATTGAGATTTCGTTGCCGTCTTTTAGGCGCATTCGGTAAATAATAAAAGTTCTTTGAAAAACTCTTTAAATTTTCAATCATGCACTAGTTTCTAAAACAATTCATTTTAAACGTAGTTTATAGTATATAAAATTATCATTAACTGAAACAATTTGATGGTTGTCTCTCAAATTGCATAATTTAGAGGCTGTCTTTTGGTTTAGAACTGTAAACAAGTTCGTGCACGCACTGGTTCGTTTTCCTTCTCGCTCAGGCTCCCGTTTTTAAATCGCAGATGCTGTCCACATAATAAATAGAGCATTGCGAGATTTTCCAATAAAAATCGTTAGTGGAAACACAACTTAGAGCACTTTGTGAAAATTGCTTCGTTATCCAAATAGTTATTCTTCATAATTTTGTACACATTTCTTGTAGCATTTGAAATCAGTTTATTTATTATACGAAAAGTGGAAGACGGTGTGGGAGAGAAGGAGAGTAATGCAGAGAAGGGCTTTATGGGAGCGTGTGTGTGTGTGTGGGTGTCGTTGGGTGTAGAGGTAACGGTACTCTTCCAATGGAAGGCGCGCACGCACGCACACGAAACTATCTATCCCTATCCCACTTTTTAAAATGGCGCATGGCTCGTGAACTCGTTGGCTTTGTTTAGGAAATGCAGACTTTCGATTGCAATTGATATTTGTTGTTGTTGTTTCCGCAACAAATTGAAACGCTTTAAAAAAATAAAACACACTCACTATGTTAAGTTATAGTTAGTTCCTATTGATTTACATTTATCACGCACTTTAAATCAATTTTTTGTGGCCGAATGTCGTTTCAAATCGAGGCGAAAAATTATGTGTTGAAAATTTTCTTCGTTGTTCGCTGTGTTTCAGCAACAACAACTTGTTTCACTCTGCACTTGTCGAATGTTTTGTGAATTGAAACGCGAACACACACGCAGAAAGAGACCGCGAGAGAGCGAAAGCACGCGAGAGAGCAGGCGTGTAGCGTGCAGACAAGAGAGCGCACGAGAGCAACGAGTGGCGAGTAACGAGTGCGGCATACATGCAACAAATAGTCAACTGTTGGTTGCCTTAGCCTACCTCACTGTCGCTCAGCCACCCACCCACACACTCTGTCCGCCAACTGCCGCTTGTTGTCTCCTTCCATCCGCTATTCGCTGCTGTGCTGTCTATTCCTCTTCCTCTTCCTTGTTTCTACATGCGCGTTGCACATAAACAATGCGAGAATTTATTGCATACTTTGCAGCGCTCGCTTCTGCAGCGAGTGGTCGTTAGTGTCTTCGTCGTCGTTGTCGCTGTCGTTGCTGCGGTATACGACACACACAAACACGATAACACACACGTACATGCACTATTAAGTTGTACACACATAGATACGGCACTTTGTTGCATACGTCACATGTATCAAAAGTTTACAGTCAAACATTGCCGCAGCAGCGGAAAAATCAAGCCATGCATAAATTGAGTTTTCTTCTAGTTTAAACACAAGCAAACAATTTGATTGTTATTCTTTTATGACACGGAAATGAAAATGCCAAAAATACGAGCATTTCGAATATCCCCATAGCTGAACATTTTCACAGCGCCTTTCACTCGCTCTGATTTCATGTAGTACTTATGCGATGTTATAGCCTGTTGAAAATTGCACACCTTATTCCTCGGCTGCTCCTGTTGTTTTGCTGCACTTGGGTTTATTGAATATATGCTTTACTCATTCTCTTCGTCGTTTCTCTTTGCACTTGTTTAATTTTTCTGTTAATTTTAAATATACTTAGTTTGTTGTTAATGTTTTTTTATTGTTATTTAAAATATGGACTTTTGCTGCCGCTGTGCGTCAGTTATTGACGTACCACTCCCTTCTTCTACTCTGCGCTTCGTTTTCGCAGTTTGCCGTTGCTGTTGCCGTTACCGTCACGTCACAGTTGCCGTCGTGACTGTGATACACACACAAGTGTATGTGTCGGTGTGTTTGTGTGTGTGTAATTTACAGCGAGTGTGCGTGATTTCGGGTCAGCAGCAATATCCAACAACTCAACGTTTCCATGTTGCTGTTGTTGCTGTTGGTGGTGGAGATGGTGGTGGTGGTGTTGGTGGTACAATTGGTGGTGTCGATTAATGCCAAACCAAAGCAAATTTCTGAGCGCATTAGCTGAGAAGGGTTGCTCGTGCTAAGCCCAAGCTATAATTAATTTACTAAGCGCTGCGATTAACTTGAGATCGATAAGCCGCGTTTTCATATCACTTTTTTATGGTCTTTTTTTTTTATTGTATTCTTCTTGTTTTTGTTGGATTTCTTTTTTGGGCAAACCAACACAAAGACACAACAAGTAGCCAGGCAGCAGTAGCAACAGCAACAGCAGCAACAGCTCTCGCAACAGCAGCAGCAACAACCCCCAAAAAAACAAATCAACAACGAATGCGCCGACGCAATCGCTCTGCAAAAATGTTTCGTGTGTTTGCCACAAATGTAACGAGAGGCACACACATACAGGCGCAAGCAGAGCACAGGAGGCAAGCACACACACTTGTGGATTGCCGAAAAATTATGCAACAGCAACAGCAGTAGCAGGAGGTAGGTAGTAGATAGTAGAGGGAGGCAGGAGATGTCAGGGGGTGTTGGTGGGGTGAGCTGTCGCGAGGGTTGCTACGAACTTCGAAGGGGGTTGTGTTTTGATGTCTGCCACTTGGCTGCCTGCCTGCCTGCCGCCCTGACTGCCCGTCGAGATGACTAGATGGTTAGATGGATGGCCAGGTTCAAAAATAACCCAACAGCAAGAGGGCTAACAATGGGAGGGAGACGGAGAGGTGTTAGCTTAAGCTGAATTATGGCCAGATTTGAAGTAAAGTCCAAACACTGAAGTTTGTGTAAAGCGTTTAATTTGATTACGACTCTTTTGCATTTGGATGCGAACAATTGTCGCATAGTTTTCGTTGACCAAAAGCTGGCACACAAGTTTGGTTAGAAGACAGTTCCGCTTACCCATACCACTCTTGCTCCCTTTCCCCCTTTCAACCAACTCAAGCGACTGCCTGTTGTCCTTTTTAACATTTTGAGGTTTTGGGCTTTATTTCGGTACGTTACGTTTCGTTTGGTTTGGTTTCATTTGGTTTTTTGGTTCTGTTTGCACAGCGCAAACCAAATCAAAAATTGGTGAGGGGCAGAGACACAATAACCAGGACGAGAATGAAAACGGCAAGAGCCACAGCAAAAGCAACAGCAACAGCAACAAGGACATCATGGCCCGTGGCCCTGTGGCCCATAGTTGTTGCTGTTGTTATTGCTTTGGGCCGAATCGCAAGTCCAATGTCCCTTGTGGTTTATTTGGGACGCAGCACTGTCCTCTACCCCTCTGCCGCCCGCTGCTCTGACCAGCGTTGTCATCAACGCTTCCGCGCGGGCTTCCTTAATATTCCTGTCACTAAGCCGCCCTTTAAATTCGCAATGAATGCCAAACAGCCAAACAGTTAAATGTTGTTTCATTTCTTCTTCTTCTTTTGCGTTCTTTTCTTTGCTTCTGCGGAAGTGCAAGCAACAACACCACAGAGCGGGGAGGCACCCCTCAAGGTTAACAGCAGAAGCTAAGGAAAGAGAAGGGGACAAATGGGGAGAGGGAGACAGCAAGAGGTTTGTGGACGTCCTGGCGCGTTGCGGTTTGAAATCGCGGTTACATTGACCCTTTTTCGGTTTTGAACTTCCTTGTTTTGTGCGCTCTGCTTTCTTGCGTCAACACTAATGGAGCTTAAAAAGTTGTCAAAAAGCGGCGCAGGATTTTGTATTTTAATTTCAGAGTGGCAAATAGAAAATTAAATGGGCCACAGCATGGAAAGTGGGGAGAGGAGAGTGCGCAGAGGGGAGTGATGGCAGAAAGGGTATTGTTGGCATCAAATGAACTTAGCGCTGACAAACACAAATCAGACGCCAATCGCCGTCAGTCATCTGTCTGGCCTCCATCTCCCTCTACCAATTTTCCACTCTCTGTCTCGCTTTTTTGCTCGCCATCTCACTCTCGTTGTCCTGGCGAGAGTCCATCGCATTTATTGCCATATGCTGACAGTGTTGCTGGCGGGCAAATCGCGTCTACAACGGCGACGGGGGCCAATTTGAGCTGTCATAAAAATGTACAACAACTGGCTACAAAGCAAACAATGCGACGAGTGCCAACAGCAACACAAACAGCGGCAGCAACAGCAGCAACAACAGCAGCAACTACAGCAATAGCCGCATTCAGCAATTGTGCAAACAAATTGCTGTTGCACTTTACTTTTATTTTACGAGTGCGAATGCGATGTTTCTCTGCTTCTTTTGCAAGTTGCTGTTGCTGCTATTGCTGCTGAGCCGGACCCAGGGAGTACCCAAAGCAAACCGAGGGATTGCTGCCTGTCAGCCGGCAACAGCAACATCATCTCATCCCTGTCCTCCTTTCTCCATTGCCCTCCACGCCAACAACATGCCACCCAACCGTTCACCCAATTTGCATTTTACTATCGTTGCAGGTTTTTATAGTTGTTGCTCGTGTTGTTCACGTTGTTATTGTTGTTGTTGTTGCTTTTTGATGCCTCACTTTTGCGCTGGTTTTATTTGCACGCCGCAATTTTCTTTCGCTTCTTCCTGGCCCAGAAGAACTGTTGGCCATAAAGTTTACTTAACATGCTGCTACTATTTTTTTGTTTTCTACTTTTGTGTGGAAGCTGTTGGCATTCGGATTGCAAAGTCAAGCAGCTTACCACATATACACACACACACACACACTTGGACACAAACAATATGCTAGGAATTCATCTGAGGTTGTGGCACCGTGTTAATTCCAAGTCCCGACATTGCTAATGTCCTATGCATTTGTATTTGTAATTCTATTTGTTTTGAACTTGTAACTGCGTTCCATAAATTATAACAATGTAACAAGTAACAACTCTAGTTTTTCCACCTTTTTCACATTCTTCTGCCGCTGGTGCTTCTCCTACTTCTTCTGCGTGTTTTTTCACTTTGCTTTTTCCCGTAGTCCTGTTAAACATAAAGGAGTCCGTAGGCGAACCACTTGATGTGGTTTGGGTATCTGGTTTTTGTGCGGTTCTTCTGTTCTACGGTTTCAACTTTTGCTCCACCAAAACTAATTCCAACTCATTAAGCGACCTTTTAACAACAGCTGCTCTTAAATCTACTTAACTCTATAAACATTTCAAACAAATTAAAGTTGTGATTATGATAAAGAGTTGACAATCACTTCGCTTGGACTTTTGTCACCAACACAACAACAAGAACAAGCAAACAAACGCACATATATTTTATTTACTTACACTCTTTTGATTGAAGGTGTTTTAATGTAGATTTTGTTTGTAAGAACTTTGCTGAAAGAATAAATTATTATTATAAGCATTAAGGTGAAAATACGCTAAGGATACTTTAAGTAAGTTCTTAAGTTGTTCTAGAGAACTTTCAAGACGTTCAAACTTGTTGAAACTTGCTGTGTGAAAGGTTTGCGAAATCTATGGAATAAAAGTGGAATGATTATAAATATAGAAATAAATTGTAGCTGGTGCCTTATTATTATTTTGATTATTTACGAAGACTTAAATTCTAATAGAATTTATGTTAACTCATTATAGCTAAACTGCTATTTCTATGCGCCCACTAAAAACAATTCCAGAACATGGTAATGCTTGAGCTCTTCTGAATATAATAGCTGAAAAACACAGCGTTCCATAAGAAACTGGCACATATTTTTACAATAGTCTTAAGTGCTTCAGTTTCAACAAAAGGGAACTACTTTCTATTGTCCTACCTATGAGTGGAACAAGCTGTTTTGAAGTTTATCAACTTTAGAATACAGCAGAGGAGTACCTATCTGCTACTCTATCTTCTTTGCTCTCTTTTTGGATAGCCAAGTTATCTAATCAGAAGTTTTTAAACGAATCGTAAATCGTTTTACTTGCTAGTTTCCGGAAGATACTTTTCTATATGTGCCACAATACACACAATTCAGTTTGCAACTTGTTGTTGTGGCATACAATTTTGTTAGTGTCGCCACCGTGTTGTCCTGGTGTTTGCAACATTTTATTATCGTTTGCCTTTGGTATCAGCAAACGCTTTATCCTTTTTATTATATTCCCATTTTTGTGTTTTATTTTTGCTGCCTTTGGTTTCATTTTTATATCATCCCCCTAGCAATTTAGAGCCACATTTTCACAATTTTCAACATTTGTATTTATTTGCCGTCATGTGTTTAAGATGTTGTTGATATATGTTGTGTCGCACACCCACACAGTGGCAGGGTGCCAGGGTGCCAGGGTGCCAGAAGGTGGTAAGTAGACATGCCTCCAGTGGCAACACACCGGGTTATACGGTAAGTAAATTAGGATTTATGCTTTGTTCTATTTGAGCGCTGCAAAGCCATAAACGATTTTTTATGCACAAGCACTTGCCGCACAAGGTGGCAAGTCGAAGGCAAAGGCGATAGCAATGGCGAAGTCGAAGACGCTGCTTGCCACTTGGCTCTGTCTTCCCTTCCCCTCATTTGCCATCGTGTGTCAAGTCGAGAGTTCGCACCTTTTGCCGCCATAGACGATTTACGAGGCAACGCATGTGAGAACGTAAAATTGTTATAAATTTGCATGTGCATTTGCAATAGCCTTCCCCTGCCCCACACCCTCCCTTATATCGAATATAACCGGATGTCGGAAGTGGCTGCGGAAGTGGATGTGAAACTGGATGTGGAGGAGGATGTGGCAGGGGCATTTCAGCATGGACCATTAAATAAAACCAGAGCCAAGCCCAAGCAAGATCAATCGCAACGGCTTGCTAGTTAATGGCACATGAAACACAGCAAGCACTTTAGTGGGGAAGGGAGAGAAGAACAGATAGAAAGAGAGGAATAGAGAAAGGACATACACAGTGAACAGCTTAGCTAAAACTAGTGTCGAATCAGCTCGAATAGTTTAAAACGCTAATTAATATAAAGACGAACTCAAATACTTAACCCAATTTATACACCACTTAAAAACCTAAAGAACACCAAAGGAAATTTACCGACTTTAAAATATTCAAGTCTTGTAAAAAATCAAGTTTGAAAAGTCTCTTTGAGCACAAATCACTTGATTTTTCGCACTGTGTATGGGGTGGCAAGATGTCAGCTGAGTGTCGAGTTCTTAGTGCCCAATTTTTCCTACACACTTTTGCTCTGGCCTTTTTTGGAAACGTTGCGTAATTAATGCGCGACAATTTATCAAGCTGCATTTCGGTCTGGAGATTTGAGCCAATGAATGAAACCTGTAACTCATTTTGTCACACCCAAATTAACAACAACAACAAAAACAGGAGCAAAGCTGTAAACTGTTGCTAAGCCCTCCAAAAAAAATAAACAGAACATTGACAATCATCTGCACTTCGCATAGCGGAAGCAATTCTCCACCTGACATCGTCATCATATGTGAAATGACAGCGACAGTTTTCAGCTACAGTTGAATTTTGACCCACTTCTAGGGTGGTTTAGATGGTTTGGATGGCTTTCTTGGATGACGCAAATCTTAAAGGCACTAAGATGCTTGTGAGCAGATAGTCTACAGTGGATTAATGCTGCCATAATTCCACTGTTGCCACAACGACTGCCAGTTTGCCAGTTTTGCCTCCGCATGTTGCCTGTCGCATGTGGAGTGGAGTTCATTTAATATATCCGATAAAAGTATTTGCAATAAATCCTGTAAAAGCTAATGATTAATTGCTCTGTAGCTTTTAACGTCAACGCCGCATAGTAGGCACGGATTGTGTCAGCCACGAGGACGACGTCGCTGGCGATGGCAATGGCGTTGGTGCTGGGCGAACGTGGCGTATGAGTAATTCGACTTTGACGCCGCAGCGCCGCCGCGCGTGGTTTGCCTACAGCACACACATACACTAACACACGCGCACACATACACAGAGACTAACACACACTCTTTGAGAGACACTGACACATACAGACATTTGTCTTGTTGTACTGCTGCTGTTCATGTTTTGCGTTATTGTCGCTGCGAAGTAAAAACACAAAAATATTTATTTCAAATGAGTCTGTGTACAACTGGGACTACTGTGACTCCCCTCTAGCCCCTCCCACTTTCCACTGCGACTACGGAATTGCGGAACTGCGGAACTGGTAAACAGTATGTTGTTGTTTGTATTATATTTTCCTCCATTTCGTTTGGTTTCGTTTTTTCTTTCTTCTTTTTCGACGTCTTTTTCGTTTCTGTTTCTGTTTTTGGGTGTTTTTTTTTCGGTTGGTCGCTTTGGGTGGGAGAAAAATTACAGTCAAAGTCAGTTTTTGGGGTGCGACGTTGGCGCCTTTCCTGTGCCAGGGTGAAAGACAGCATTTGCCATAAATTGTGAAAGTGTCAACGAAAGGCAAAGACACACACACACACACACACACACACACACAATACATATACTGTGTCTAGTGTGAGGAAGCAACACGCACGCATATTTATTTTGAGCACATCCTTTTTTGGCCAGGACACGAGAACATTCAGGACACAAAACAAATGCGATATATAAATACAATATAGAATGTCCTTACATATTTACGCATATTGTTCTAATCAGTGGCGCTGTCCTCGCTGCCAATGGCTTGGCTTTAATGACACCAGCAAAACACACACCCCCACATCCAACCCTGCCCCTTCCTACTCCCCTGCTCGCTCAATAATGTCAATTTTTTGTTGCCTAATTTATTTCGCTGGTTAGTCGCCAGTCAGAAAAGAAAACCCAATGCTCATATTTGTGGCTTGACTCGACAGCAGCGAGGAGTAGAGAGCAAGGAGCAAGAGTGCCCAGCGGGTGGACTGTTGGGGGTGTGGCAGGGAGCAGAGTTTTGACACCACGCAGAGACGCTGCTGATTATTGTCACGACAAATTCCAGCAGTTGAGGGAGAAGTGGGGAGAGTCTGGGGAGAAGTGTGTGCTGAGTGTGGTGTGTGCGAAGTGTGCTGTATGCCAACCGCATATTTGTGCCCCTGAGATTCTCCAAAAGGGCGAGGCCACACCACAGACAAGGGGTGGAGGACAGCCAGTTGCTGTAGCCGTTAACTTGGCCACTTGGAATTTTGCATAGGCTGCTATTGACACAGATACAGATACAACTGTTGAGACCAAGATAGATAGTTTTAGCTGGAATCTGTAGATTGGTTTCAGGTAGCATCAATATGCCAATATTTATGGTCCGTTAGCTGACCTCCAATTGACCGCAGAGTTGGCTTTAATAAGCTAAAGAGGGGAGATCGAAGTGTCTAGAGTAAAACGGGTAGATTGAAGCAAAACAATCACTTTAAGCAATTATTATATTAATTTCACACACACACAAAGCAAAAGGCATAAAGAAAATGAGAAAAGTCTGCAGTAATCTTAACAATTGCAGGACATAAGTACCTGGAAAGCCATAACTCAGCACGGCTCAGCTTGGGTTTAGAGGATTGGGATTGTGAACGGGCCAGGGACCGGCCCTGGTCTTGGTCTTCGCTTGTGGCGTCAGTTCCACTAAATTGGACACATCTGCGTTGTTTTTTTGTTCCCTGTGTCTGCGTTGTGGCCAAGCGGCTTTTGTTTTCCTCGACACTTCCTCGCCGTGTGCTCATGCACGTTCTTTCCATTTTCCCCCTCTCTTGAACTCTCATCCTGTGGCTGGAAGCGTTTTAGCAGCGTGTCAATCTTGCAAGTCAAATGGCGGCACGCATGGCGAAGTTTTCCTTTCCTACAAAACACACACACACACACAAAGACACCGGAGCCGTGTCAAATCCCCGCACGTTTCCACATTTCAACATTTCTGAATTCACATTCACATTTGCATGTACATGTTAGTCACTCACACTCACACCCACAGCCACTCCCACCCCCTCTACATACAATTTGTATGCTTAAGTAAGCCGACTGCGTGCATGTTTCTAATGGGCGGCACAAAAGGTTACCTGATGCTGGCTAAAAAGAAAAACAACTGTGGAAAGGGAATGGGCATGAAACCAAAACTGGAAACTCATTTCAGGCCCTCGGGCGTGACTTTTATAGCACTTTGTTTCAGTGGGAAAGGGGGGCGGGCGGTGGGCTGTACTGACTGATACGCCCCCAACTTCCCAATCTACGCCCACATTTAAGCGAGCAAAATATATAAAAACAAATGGTATTTTATTTTTTTTTGTTCCACCTACTCCCCTTACACGGCATTGGAAAACTTTTGACTGTCGCATTTTCAAATGCGTTATACAGTTTTCCATTTTTTCATTTTTTTTTCTTTTTGGGTTCGCTAGCTTGTAGTAGTTCCTGTTGTTGTTATCCTTGTTGTTCTTCCTGCTGTTGTTGTTCTCGTTGTTGAACTTATCAACACGCCGATCACTTGCGACAGTTTCCGTTTCAGAGCACAGCCGCCTAATTGCCCCGCACTCGTTATACTCGTTCTTATGTAGCCAAAACTCAATTCCATTCAAGGTAAGCAATGTAACAACAACAACAAACATTAACAACAATAACACCAACGACAACAGCAAATACAAAACTTCCTGTGCACTCATTTGGCATGTACTTTTACTCCTGCTGGCACTGCTCATACACTGCACAAAAACAGCATGAATTTATCAATGAGTAAAAGATCGTAAACTTAGTTTTGTGGTTAAGAATATATTAATTTATTACGCGTTCACTTAGTGTAAAATGTTTATAGTATATTAAGTATTTCTACAAAGGCTCATTACCCCCGTTTCTCTCAGTGCATTCAGTGCCTGTGCTGTGTTATGCTGCTTATATAAACATCTTGCGCTCTCTTTCGCATTCCTTTCACTCACTCGCTTACACCTTGCAACTGAACAAGGCGCAAAACCAACAGAACACACAATACAAAAAGACGAGAGAAAAAAAAACGGATATAGAAATTCAATACTTTGATTCGTGCCACAGTGGCAACAGTAACAGCAACAGCAACAGCAGCGGCAACAAAAGGATAGGAAGTGCAACCATACAAGGTAACCAAATAGCAGGATAACACGTACCAAAAGGAGAGCACTTGCTGGTATATCCAAAGGTGGTGAGAGGGGTACGTGGGGTGGTATAGGGGCGAAGAAGAGGGTAGAGGGGGCCCATTGGGGTGTGTCTACAGATTTGGTAACTGGTAACTGTTGGTAACGTACATACGTATTTGTTAGCCACGTTTGCTGCATTACACAGTTAGTACAACAACAAGAGGAACAACAAAAAATTGGTAGATAGAATATTGTAGTAGGTGTACTTCGTGG
The DNA here is from genome assembly GCA_020829145.1 of Drosophila nigrodunni. Classification (NCBI taxonomy): domain Eukaryota; kingdom Metazoa; phylum Arthropoda; class Insecta; order Diptera; family Drosophilidae; genus Drosophila; species Drosophila nigrodunni. The sequence continues at coordinate 1,164,120 of JACVCZ010000003.1, read as the reverse complement.
TTTCCACATGATTGATGCCATATGTCCCTGCCCAGAAAACCCCTGGCAAAGCAAAAGTTCCTACGATCGACAATAAAAACAATTGAGTATTTTGTAATTGCAGAGTACACACACCAACACAGGCACACACACCAATTCACACACAGTGGCACTAATAAAGCAAGCACGCAACGTGTCCTGTATTTGTTGAGCTGTGTGGGAACACTTTTTCGTGCTCTATGGGAAAGTGGAAAAAGTGTCGAGGCAATGCCACTTGGCCGCAGCTATAATTACTAAATACTTAGTACTCTGAACCTTCGTCCTGCTGCCGTCAGGTTGCTCGGGCAGGACAGGCATACTGGCATCCGGTTAAGGGAAAGCTCATGGCTCACAACTCACATGTCTGCCAATTATAAGCAACTAACCGCAGATAACGCTACAGAGGATGCTGTCGTTTCCATTTCCCACATTCCCACATTGCCACATTGCCACAATTCCCAGCTATAGCTTCTGCAGCTGCTCCTCCTCTTTCACCTCCACCTTCTTCTTCTCCTTTTGGCCTCCACAGTCTAACCCATCGACCTGTCAAAGCGACGTGACTAAGTGGTGAAAAATGATTTCATGAAAACGTGTAGCTCTCAGTGGGGAATGCGAACTGAATGCAAACCGGGAACCAAGTCTGGCAATGCGACTGGGAATGGAAGCAGTAGCAGTAGCAGTAGCAGTAGCAGCGGGAGCAGGAGCTGTTTCAGGAAAGGGAATCTGCGGGGATTGTGAATGAGTATGGCGTTAAAGCGTTCACAGCTTCCTTCTGGCCCAGCGCCATCGAGAGTTTCACTTGACGCGCCGAGTGCGCTACCTTGGAGCTCAACCCCCCATGGGGTGAGTGGATAGAGCTGAGAAGGGGTAGAGGGGGTCAGGGTAGTGTGAAAGCAGCGTAGGCACGAAGTGATGGCACAATCGTCAAAGGATCAACATTTTGGGGACGCTGTCGTCGTCACGCTGCTACTGCTGTTGCTGCCAAGTAGCACTTGAAGTGAGTTTTGCGACGCATTGCCGCATTGTCGCTACTTCATCAGCGAGCGGCATCAAGTGCAAGTATCATGTCGCTGTCAGCGTTGCAGTTGGCTTCGCAGTCAACGTCGCAGTCACAGTTGTGAGCAGAGTGCACTTGTGCAGCATCTCGTTGCAGAATGTTGCCAGTTGGCAACGGTGCGTCCGCAGGAAATGAATACGTGTTGAATATTTGTCGAGTGAAGCACAAGGACGTCGTCTTGCCTACCCTCCCACCACCCTTCCTGTCAACCACCTTAACACCCAATCACCCAACTACCCAGCCACCCACTTTCCTCCCACTTCATGTTGCCATCTTCGAATGGGTTTGCCAGTCAGTCACATTCAGATGCCGCAGCAGCAGCAGCATGCATGAGTATGTATATTCAAACATGCCAGTTTACGAGTACTCATATGTATTCGCATATCTGCACTGAAATAGGAGAACGTTGTCGAAGATGTAGAAAGGAAAAAAAATGAATTCAAGTCTACAAAAATGTAGTTTAAGAACTCATTTTAAAGGTCCTTGAGTTCTTTTGAGTAAATAATCGTTAACATTTTTTTACTTACCAAAAATAGTAGCTACCAACTGGTGGAAATTGGTAGCAAAAACATTATATTTTTAAAGAAAGATCGAGTTGCATAGCTTTAAGACCAAAACAGAACATGTTTTTGTAACAGTGTAAGTACTTATCTATCATGCATGTGTCTCCGAGAGTATGAACGTGTGTGTGTGTGTGCGATGTATGTGCTTAGCCTTGCCTTGTCTAATGCGCGGCCCAAATATGATAGACGAGAATGTGTATTTTATGTATACAACAGAGATTTGCAAACGTTTCATATTTACAACACAACACTGCGGCAGCAACAAGCTGCAACATGGCAAAATTGTTACAGATGAGACGGGATTGTAAGGGCAGAAGGTTGCGAAGAGGAGGAGGGGAGGGGAACCCCGCCAGCTGCTGCAAATGGCACGCATGAAAATGAAAGGCCCATCGAATGGGCGCGTTCATTGAGAATTTATTTCAATAAGAGACCCAAAGAATAAAGAGAACTGAGACTTTCAAACTCTCGTAGTCCTCTCTCTGTCTCACTCTTCCTTTACAATGCAGCCAACAGATGAGGCCGTTGTGGCAGATGAGGCAGATGAGAGGCAGTTGTGGCAGATGAGCGACTGCGCTGCGGCAGCGGCCAAACAACAACAACAAGAGCCGAAAAAAGGAGGTAGCCAAGCACTAAAGGACATCGGAAACTACACTATGCATATGTAAGTCCTTCTACTGTATGTGTGTGTGTGTATATGTGTGAGAGTGTGTGCGTGTGCAGCAGGCTGTCAGGATATTACTAAGTGCTCTTGTTGCATGCTGCCATCGAGAGGCATCCTCTGACGCTGTGTGTGTGTAGTCTCTAAAATGTAACAAGTAATTAGTATTAGTGCTTCAATATTCAGACGTCTATATACATATATAAAATATATACTTGCACATACTCGTAGCCACTCACATATCATAATTTAATGGGCTTTGCATATATCTTAAAGAGTTGAGTAAATACCCAACTGGGAATGCCGGTGCAGTGCGTTGGGGAAAAGTCTTGCAATTGATTCTACTTTTTAGCTATAATCAATTATGTCCTGCTCTTAATGGAGACAGAGGAAAGCAGCTTAAACTTAAGTTAATTTAGCTGAAGTGTACTTAATTTTCAGATATTTTAACATAAAGCAGGACTAATTAAAAATTGCTTTTCTTTATCAATTCGAAAATAGTTTTAATTGAATAGGACTTGCAATTTTGTTTCTCAAACTTATTATGTTATTTCAGAACTGAACTTATTATGTTAAGTTCAGCTTTAAATCAAATTAGTATTTTCATTAATTATTCGAAAACTCTTTTTAAATAAACACCAAACAATAGGTTTCAGTTATCTTTTCTAATTAAATATTTATATTCAACTATGAAAACCAACAAAATAATTCAATTTAGTGCTTAGAGAAGCCATAAGATGATCCTTTTCAAATGTCGTACCCAAGTCAGTTTGCCTTAAGTGCAACCACAGAAGAGAAAAGGTTCTATAAACTTAATGGAATCAACTGCTTGAGTGATCAATGAATTGTGAATGCAGCTCAGGAGCCATATTCAAATTAAGGCTCTGACTCTGACTCTTCACATAGCAGCCATTAGTTGATGAATTCAAAATACAAAACACACACATACACTCACACACATATATACTGGCACAACAAATGCCAGAGGGCACTAACCTAAGACCTGGCTTGAAATGAAATACAAGAACTCTGGGTGCAGCCGTCGCATCGTCCGCAGGACTCGAATTTGAACCTGAAGCCAATGCCGAACCCGAAATTAAGGACCAGTAACCAGGGTCAGGGAATCAGCTGCTGCATTTAATGCAGACGTGGACAGCTGTCGGAAAATTGCTGAAAAGCGAATGAAAAGCCGCGCGCGCATACGATGCGAGTCTCGATTCTCCTCTCTCCTCTCCTGTGTCTTGTCTCAGCGCCCTTTTTCCATTTTCCGTATTTTTTAACACAGTCGAAGCATCCACAATCAGCAATCATCAATGGCAACAAACCAGTTGTTCTTATTGTTGTTGTTGTTTGTATGTAGATCGTCAAATGATGTCCCGTCGACAGGATCGTAGGGCGAGCCACACAGCACTCATTTTCCTACCTGGATTTACCGTCCTGCCAACGTCCTCCCTGTCCCCTTACACATCGATAAGGTCTTTGAACTCGAGTCTAGCACAGCTATAGATGATATTCATCCTGCGGCAACAGCTGCCTCCTGCTGAGGATTCAAATTGCGAGCAAAGAAGCATAGAAAAAGAAATGGAAGGAGAGACAGAGAGAGATAGAGTCGAGGTCGAGCCAGCGAGATTCTTTTTGCAAATACGCCGAAACAAACGTAATTAAAAATGCAGTTGGTTAAAAAGTTTCAAATTACCGGAATGAAAACTGAACGTGTGTCCAGTTGGCAGCAGAAGCAACAGAAAAAGAATCCGCACAAGTGTGCAAAACTTTTGTATACTGTTGCAGGACATGCTAATAAGTCAGTTTTTGAATGCTTCCCCTCCGGACACCCCCAGGCACCTACTAACATGGCCCAAAACGAAAGCAAGCCAAGAGTAAAGCGCAATTTGGCGATGACGTAAACTGACTTCGTTTTGGGTTTTTCTTCTTTTTTTTTGCTTTTATTTGGTTTTTATTTTTCTATTTTTTTTATATGTAGTTGTTGCTTTTATTGCTAATGAAAGAGGCGCACGAAATGCTGTTGCTGCTGCCATTGTTGTTGTTGTTGTTGTTTTACCTGTTTGCTGTTTCTATGTAGACGCCAAATGGCAAGCGGCTCGAGGGGGTTGTTCACGGGGTGGTGGTGCTGTTGGTGGTGGTGGTGATGGTGGTGTTGCTGATGGCGTTGATGATGATGTTGTTGCTGCTGTAGCTGTTGCTGTTGCCGTTGTTGATGATGATGATGATGGGGTGGTTGCAAAGCCGTTTCAAAAGGAGTAACAATGAAATTATAGCTGAACACAGGAACAAATAGCATTTGGGAAAAACTCGACAGCGAGCGTCCAGAGAGTCAGAGCACAGACACAGCAACAGAGGAGACTAAAGGACAGGCCAAAAGACAGACAGACAACGAGTACAACTCGTGCTTGTTTCCACTTTAATACATCATTTGAAAAGGAAAAACAGAAAGAGCATGCCAGACACCTGGTTCGTTTTTCGTTTCGGGTTTGCGTTGCCTGAAAAGGCTGATTGGGTGCTGCACGGGGCAAGATCAACAGTTTTTGCTTTTAGTGCTCACTGTGGCTGTAGCTGTTGCTGCTGTTGCTGTTACTGCTGCCGCTGTTACAGCTGCCACTTCCTGGCCCGTGCCACGCGAGCGTCACACTTCGCTCGATACTCACTCGTATGTACAAAATATATATGCATACAATATATACTAAATGTTTATGGTAGTAGTATATGCGGCAATTTGGTGTGGGTGCCAACGGGCGTTTACTGTATTTCGCTAGGCAACGCCAAAAGCGTTTTGGCAACCACCCAGCCCATTTGCCCGCAACTCCAGCTGGACATGGCTGTGGCTGTGGGCTGTGGTGTTTGGGCCAACTCCGTTTTCGGCCAAGGCAGCTGCACTTGTAGAGCATTTCCTGTTTTTGCACGCTCGCAAACGCGCTCAACTGGATCCCTGGCAAATGGGTGCTGCGGTACTACTGTGGCGTTGCTGTGGTGTTACTGCGGTACGGTAGTGCACCTTTCTTGGTTTTTACCCTTAAACTAGCGCTAATAATGCTGAGCACAGGAAAAGCGGCAACGCTGCTTTTTACCATATTGTCCTGTTCTTGTTCCAGGTGAGCGAATCTTGAATTTGCCGCGGCTGCATAATTTGGTTTCCTGTCGTGACGCGTGGCTCCTACTCCTAACTATCTACCCCTACTCCAACCCCTTACATTATGCTCTTGGCAGGACCATATGGTCCTTGAAAATATGCGGCTCAATGCATCTGCGCCTACGCGTGCCTCACAACGATGATCGCGATCATACCATATACTCCATATATACCATATATATTTATTTTCTTTTCTTCCTTGCCATGGGCACCACCCGCCCCTAAGGGCGGCTAACGAAGCGCAACAATTTCAACGCTATTTGGGGGCCGTACACAAAAGGGTCGCGACAAGTTTGCTTTTAGCTGGAAAAGCAGATTACCATTTACCCACACGGAGCGAAGTAGAGTGAGAAAGACGGTAAAGTACCTTGTACCATGTGTGGTTTCATTGCCCAGAACTTTAAGGACTTGGCCCAGTCCCATATATATACTATGTCGCATATTTAGGGCTTCCATTTCCATTTCAACTTCTACTTCCCACTCCCATTTCCCTTTCCACTTGCACTCCCACTCCCACTCCCATTACCATTTCCATAGGTGCTGCAGGCAGAAGCCCAATTGTAATTAGTGCAGTTGAATTCCACAGATGGTCTGTACGTTACATTTTCGATGGAATAAGCCAAGAGGTCCTTAAGGTCTGACAGTTGGATGGATTGTACATTAAGTGAATGGCATTTCTTAGCATTCTCCTACTTATTCACAATAAACAAACATTCGTTAAGTACCCCAAAAGAATGAAATTCAAGAGGCCATATAAAAGGGGTTTCATTTCCTTCAAAAACTGTCAAACAAACTGCGTTATATTCCCGCTTTCATCAGTCGAAAAACGAAATTAATATTTTCAGTGGAACTGGAAGTCAAATACAAATAAGTATATATAATTGTTAGCGATAATCAAACAAATCATATTTTGGCTTCCACAAACTTTTGGCTTAAACATAATACAACTTGACAGTTGGTCCAAGAATATAGCATAAAAGTTTTGTTTCCCTTTATTTTTGGGGCAATTTATGTCGAACATAATTAGTATAGAGTTTGTGGAAGCAGATGAGACTGCGAATTGGTTTAGTAATCATAGCTAAACCGAAGTAAAGGCACAATTATTTGTCTCTCAGAGTTGTGGTCTAGCTTTAATACATTATTAGCTGTTACTATTCCAAATCAATGGTAAAAGAGCATATAGTATTTGTTAATCAATCTGTGCATTTTAGAGCCATTTCGTACTAAATCTATTATGCCTATCACCTTACAGTCGTTAGTCCTTATACAGTTCAGTTTCAATTCTTAATTGAATTTCCTAGCAGAGATATACTAGGTACATACAAATGTATATATGCTGTAATCGTAAATTGCCAACATGTCCTGACCTTTGATATATGAAAACCTATGCTCCGGCAAAAGGCTTTAATCTATTGCTAGACTGTTTCTGCCATGCTCTCCCCTCCTACTTTCGTACACCTCGTGTTGCTCCCCCGCTCTATTCATAGCACAGCATGACCAGCTAGTAGCAATCAACAATGCCACAATCCAACGACTGTTGCTCTCTGTTTGCCATCCCCATCCCCGCAAATCCACCCCCGCCCCTCAATGGATATGATCTTCCACCTTTTAGCCCGTCATTTTTGGCAATTTGTTCAAAATCAAAGTTCAGCAACAAATGCAATGCAACAGCAAGAGCAATTAACTCGGCACAACTGCCACATTCGACGGAGTCGGCGAAGGCGAAGGCAACGACAACGACGACGACGGCGACTGCGACGCTGTTGCAAAAATCCACCCCAAAAACTGTTCAATAACAAAAAGGAGCCATGAGCCATGAGCCAATTCAGGTAGGAGAGGACGAGAGGCGGAGAGAGGGACGCAACAATTGGAGGAAAAACGGCACATTGCGAATCTGAAACGACTGGTAATGGAACACTTCCTGAATCGCTGGCTCCCTTGGCCAGCTATACACCATCAGATTTGGCAAAATCACAGAAAAGTTTAAAATTCAACATAGTTTGTGTAATTAGTCAATTAAAAAGTCCGCTGTAATTAGTATTAATTTATGGAAATAGTAAATTAAATAGTTGAATTTGGATATTATTAACGGTAGCCGGTTTGCGACGTGTGCAGCTGGCCCAAAGACACGCAACAGCTACGCTGTTATTTTCTTTTGGGGGTTGTTTAGGGGATGTGTTCCATGCTGTTCCATTGTTTTGTTCCGCATATACCGTTTCGTTCCGTCGGCTCGCTCTTCCTTTCCATTTCGTTCGGCCACCCTTATAAGCGACGTTTCGTTCAGTTGGGTTCTCATAAGCATTCAAGAGTTGCTTACGTTCGGTTCGTTCGCATTTCTTCTCTATCTTATATAATATTATATTTTCTCCTAAATCAATTTTTTTCACTACCAACAACAACAACAATAATTCAAACTTAACTCAACTTTTCAACAAACTCGCGTCAACTAACTTAACTTTTACAACTCTAAGGTCTATACTTTCTGTTTTATAAATAAAAATCACAATAACAAGAACAACAACAACAAACAAGAAACCAAAACTAATTTAACACGTCAACATCAACAACAACAACAACTAAACAACAATAAAAATTATTTTGTTTTAAATTGTTTACAACAAGAAAAATATAAATTAAATTTATCCAAATTTAAACAATAACAAATAAACTACAATAACACAAACTAACGCTTACTGTGGAGCGTGAGTAGCCAAAGGATATATATGGAGCAATACAATTACCAAATGTACCCCCCTCCCAGTTGAGCGAGCCGTTATGTTTTAAGCCCCGTTGTGTAAAAACAAAACGTAAACGTAAACGCAAATGTAAAAATCGATAAACCACACGCAGCCAACGCAAACGCAGCAAAACGTGTCCCTGTCCAGAGTCCAAAAACACAAAAAGCGAACCCCAAAAAATACAAAAAAAAGAAACGAAAAAACCCAAAAGTCAGAACCGAAAACCAAAACCAAAGTACGGACCAAAGTTGACCAAAAAACACACTAAAGTTGGCCCCAGTGAGAAACGACAACAACTATTACAACAACAAGAATAACATCAACAACAACTGGAACTCCTAGACTGAAGCAGCGGTCGGAGCAGAAATGTGTAAAGTGGCTGTGAAATTTGAAGTATCCTAACCAAAAACCAACAACTGAAAACCAAAAACCGTATAACCGTAAACCCCGCAAAAACCGCAGAAACCAATTTATCATCATACAAAACAATAAAATGTTATTTGAAATAAAATTTTGAATAATGATCAAATAATATTAACAACTTCTTAAGCAACAGATAGAACTAAAGAGACAGAGAAAGGGAGTGAGAGGGAGAAAGAAAGAGAAGCGCAACAATGCGAATGCCATGCATTAAGAACTCTATAAGAAAAATCTAAAACTATACTATATTTCGGCGAGCCAAATCTATTTTTCACATGCGTCAAATATTGCGAGATAAGAACTACAACATTTCCTTTCCGCTTTGCCACAAAACGATACCCTCAAGACGGTCTTTGCTCGTTCGAAAGAAACCACTCGCTTCAGCACTTAAAACTCAACTAATTGCCTACTGACCACTGACAACCGCTAAACCGCTAAAAACGCTCAACTCCACTCAATCACTTAACAATCTAAAAAGTCAACTTAATCACTTTATACAATATGCCGCGCTGCCTGATTGCCAAGAAATGGAAGGCATATCCTTGGCTGGATCGTTCCGAGGATAATGCACAGCACACAAATGCAAACACAAACACAGTCACAACGACAACTTCCAGGGATGAGGAACTGTCACCCTTACCTAATCTCAAATCACGTCGCTCTACACTCGATGACGATGAGGAGATCGATGTTGTTGGCGATAAGCTATTGACCAAGTCGGAAAAGCAACGCACAACAGCAACAGCAGCCGCCACAGCAGAAGCAACAAACGATAGCACAACAACGACAGCGACAACAACAACAGCAGCAGCAACAACAACAACAGCGGCCAAGTGTTGGGGTCCCAGCTCACCAACGGCGGGAACCACAGCGCCAAGTCCGCCGCCGCATTCGCCAGAGGCAGCGACGCGAGTGGCCAACAATGTCTACAACGGTGAGTAGCACACGTAGCTAATGAATGAATAAATTAGTGAATGAACGATTGAATGAATGAATTAAATATTTAGTATACGTGCAAAGGTTAAGACAAACCGAAGTTTTTAATGAAACTATATTTGGAGCAACTTTCATTGACAAAATTATATTTAAAGTAAACGGAACAAATTTATTGCATAATTTCAAGTGCGTGTCAGACAAGAAGCTAGTTTGTATAGAACTTTCGAAGTTAGTGGAAATAACTGTTGCATACTTTTAGACAGTCAATTAAATTCATATTAAGTTTAAAGCAATTGTGTTAATAGTTCTATTAGTGACTTAAAATTTAGTTAGTCAGTTTAAGTTTATTTCAGAAACTATTTCGCCCCATTCTAATTCAAATTCCCTTCCTCCCTTCGACTCATTTGTAGGTTATACACGAGAACTGTCACCGCTGCACTACACCGCGTACCTGCCTAGAATGGAGAGCGAAATAACTGTAATTCGAGCGGCAGCAACAGCGCTGGTCGCTGCAGCAGCCAACAGTGGAGCTGGCGAACAGCATTTGGCCGCTTATCAAACACCGCCTTCGTCCACCACATCGTCGCCGTCGTGTTCGCCCAGCGGTGCCGGCCACAGCGATCGCTTCAGTCCTAGTGTGCACATCAAAATGGAGTCCGGACAGACGTCCAGTGAGCGCAAGTGCTTTAGCAGTACGGGTGCCACATTATCGCTGCCGCCAAAGAAGAAGGACATCTACAGGCCGTACTCGTTGGACGACAAGCCAACGCCTGAATATCGCAGACGTGTGCCCGCTGAGGAGGATTTGCATGCAGCACACGCTATACTAGATCTCAGCGCATCGACAGCATTTCACCCGCCCACGCAGCCACATCAATTGCAGCAACACCAGCATCAGTTGCCACTGCAGCAGCAGCAACAGCAACAAGAACAACAACAGCAGCAGCAACAGACGGAGCACATGCATAGTCACAGTCACAATCTAACACACACACACCCACTCACACATGCCCACGCCCACGCCCATACCGCGCCGCTTTTGGAGGCGCATGCGCATGTGCGTAGCACATCATCGATTGCCGAACTGGCTGCAGCAGCAAGCGCGGTAAATGAACAACGCCCCTTGAGCAATGCCTCCAGCAGCGCCAGCAGCAGCCACCTGCCACCCAGCAGCCCCGCGAGCAGCGCCAGCAGCAACATCAGCAGCAACAGCAACCACAGCAGCAGCAGCAATGTGCAGAACGAGAACAGCAATACTACAAACACAAATCAGCTCCGCTCCGGGCTTGGTCTTGGCCTGGGTCTGGGCCTGAGTCTTGGCCAGGACTGCGATATGGATGGCGATAGCGATGGCAATGGACAGCCGGCTAAAACGGTTGCCTACACCTACGAGGCCTTCTTCGTGAGCGACGGCCGCTCCAAGCGAAAGCATGTAGCCGATCCAGCTGCAGTTGTTGTCCAGGATCAACAGAAGACCAAATACACGTGCTCCGAGTGCGGCAAACAATACGCCACCTCCAGCAATCTGTCGCGTCACAAGCAAACGCATCGCTCCCTCGACTCGCAGTCAGCCAAGAAGTGTCACACCTGTGGCAAGGCCTACGTTTCGATGCCAGCGCTGGCAATGCACGTGCTGACGCACAAGCTTTCGCACAGCTGCGGCGTCTGTGGCAAGTTGTTCTCGCGTCCCTGGCTGCTGCAGGGTCACCTGCGTTCGCATACTGGCGAGAAGCCCTACGGCTGTGCGCACTGCGGCAAAGCGTTCGCAGATCGCTCGAATCTTAGGGCTCACATGCAGACGCATTCGGTGGACAAGAATTTTGAATGCAAGCGATGCCACAAGACGTTCGCGCTCAAGTCGTACCTAAACAAGCATCTGGAATCGGCCTGTCTCAAGGACGAGGAGGAGCTAATGATGGCCATGTCGCTGCACGGACATACGGACAGCAACAGCGAGAGCGGTGCGAGTTTGGCATCGCCACCGCATGAGTTCCTTGAACGTGTCAAGGTGGAGTCGTCGGGGAGTGGTCTAGCTACGGCTGGCGGAGCAGGAGGCGGAGGAGGCGGAGGAGGCGGTCTCACCTACGCCATGTAAACTGTTGAGTAAGTGTGCAATGCAAGAAACGCTGGCAATGCCAAGAAAAACAAAAAACAAAGAAGAAAATACAGAAACAAAAAGCAATTAACTAGTTAATTTACCGTTACAAATGTTAAACAAAAAAGTTATCGTTACCGATAGCGCGTTATCGATAGCGACATCAAAACCGCTAACAGTTTTTATATATACTAAAAAATACGATTACATACTTGACATCACAATACGTCCAAAAAGCAAGTGTAGTAGAGTAACACAGAGACTGTAGAAATTCGCATTAGACACATTAGGCAGCAATAAAAAAAAACAAAATAATACCATAAAAAACACAAAAAAAAAACAACAACATAAGAAAACGAAATGAAAATGGAAAAATACAATTAGTAAACCTAATCTCGTTCTTCTTTTAGTCATATAAGCGAGTTGAACATTCCTAGACCCAACATAAGCATTCCATAAATAATACACACTATATACCCAGTATACACAAACCCACACCTACACACACACAAGTATATATGCACACCACAGAGAAAGCCTTTTGCAAGTAGGTGTAAAACCGAATGCAAACCAAAACCTGAACTTGAGCAATTCTACGCTAGAAATAGCACTATCTATAATCTATCTATCTTACGATATGCATTACATACTATATAATAATGTACTATAACCTGTAGCCTATCAAAAAACAAAAAAAAAGAAATTCTAAGTAAAACACTTTTAATCTTTAGCTCTCCTCCTCTAACTCTATCTAAGCTAAAACCAAAAAACCAAAAAGATAAATACGAAAATTAAACATTCTCTTTAATCCAGATTAAAAGAAACAACGTTGACGAAGACGTAGACGAAGTGATTAAAATTAATGCAACGAATACAAAAGCAAATGCAATGTTTCTCAAACAACGAATTAGGTCTTAAGGGCGGACTATCTATAAGCAGTATATAGTAGCGCCACAGAGCAGCGAATTTAGCTGCGAATTTTTCACAACATTTTTAAAATAAGTCATACACATAGCTGAACAACAAAAAAACGCACTAACTAAAAACATTTTTAAATACAACAAAAAGCACTCGCAAATCGTAAATCCCCAAAATTCAAAAGAAGTCCCTTTAAAGTCCCTAATTAAAGACAAGCAATTTTGAAAAGCAATACCATTTTTTAGAGATCATCAACAACATTAAGCTTCTTATGTTTTGGTAGAATTTTAAACAAAAATTTTGTTATTTTTTGATGGCTAGAGAAACATTGGAAAAGGAGGGGAAATCTGCAAAAGAAATAACTTATTTGGGCATTTCATTCACGTCCCAGTTTTATAATATATAGTCAATTAGCATTCCAGGCAATTGCCAAATGAAGGCAAAATTATTTATTAATACAAATCTAGTCGCTGTCTAACAGCAACATTTTAATTTTAAACAAAATCAGACAGAGTTTATTTATGTCTGTAATGAGAGACACCAGAACCCAGTTATATATCTAGTTACAGTTACAGTACGAATACTAGTTTTAGAGCATTGCATTCTGTTGTGGCCCATTTACGAGTACATCAATTTTAGCGACAAGAAATAAAGACCAACAATGATTTGATGACATGTCGAATCTGTATTCGAACGCATTAATCGTGCCCCTCAAAACGTATCGAAAGAAACGAAAATTAATATGAATAACAACAAGAACATTATCGAGTGTGATCTAGTCTCAAGCATTTAACAGTACACTTCGTCCATGCGTAATAGAACAGTAAAATGATAACGAAAATACTTTTGCACTTTCTCAAGAACTTAATTGTATCGACCCTAGTACGATATTACCTTAATCCTAACTTATATTATGTAGCTCATATGTTCATTTATTCGCAATTACACCCACACATAATACTTACATAACGAGTATGCTGCACAAACAAACCAGTTAAACGATGTAAATACTTAGTATTTAATTCGAAACACACTAAAACACACACACATACACACAAATACTCGTAGTTTTCACTCACACTGAAAATCAGCTTCAGCGACCGATCTCAAAATATATATAAATATATATATATATATATTTAATAAACATAAAGTGCAACGAACTTTTGTGGCCATAGTCATAGAGAACTTAGCCTAAAGAGTAGCAATGTTTAGATCAAAAAATATAAATAAAACACAGTCGAAAGTTGTTGGTAGTATGTCTAAGCAAGCGAAGAGGAATCTATATATACATATATATATAACATTTAGAATACGTATGTAGCTGCGTAATATTTACAATATATATACCATATATATTAATTAGATATTAGTCTACATATACTCCTAAGTTAAACTAGTAAGTATAATCACGACAAAATTATTTTTATACTGTTGAAAAGGCGTAGGCGCGAGAGAAGTTCGTTGCGGGTGGCAACCCTAAAACAATGGCTGACGCAAAATTATTATGGAATAATCGAATCGATATCGAAGTATCGACATCGAAATCGGCTAAAGTACCAAAGCAATACTCAAATGAACAGCAAAAACAACAAAGCAAACAATGCGAACAAATATTCAATTATAACTTTAAATAAACAAAACAAAACAAAATAAGAAACGGAAAACAAACAAAAAGCTACTTATAGTCATAGTTACCAAACTTATTATTATTATTATTATTTGTACTAAATTCGCGGAGAAAATACTTAAATTTGAATTACTTCAATTTGTTTGTTTTTTTGTAGTTGTCGATGAGAGTTCATTTAAAATTTATAAAAGAAATTATGAAATATGTTTGATTAAAGCCCGGCAATAATATAAAATTTTGTATAACAATGTAAACGAAAAAAAAAAAAAAAAAAAAAAATGCATAATTAATTATGTGAATGAAAGCAATAACATAACGGTTAATCAATTTATTAGAATCTAAGTAATCTAAGGTTGAAACTATTTAAAATTAGTAATTACAGCACACTTGTATTTAAACAAACGAAAAACCAAAAACAAAACAAAAATAATTACATGAAACAATTATAAAGTTATTAAATATACAATACATATACATAAATACTTACACAATACAACACAAACCATTCGTTTTATTATTTTTTCAATAACGTTTTATTTTTAGCCCTGTTCTGAGTTACACTGACGTACCAAATTCACAGCATTATTAAAAGTACAACGAATGAACTCCAAAAAGTATGCTACAATTACTGAGAATTGGTTTTTGAAGTGCAATTTAGAATGGGATTATTATTTGATTTGCTTAATAGTATATTCCTTGGGTTGAATAAGGCAGAATTGGCATTACTTTGATTATAATTTAAATATATGGAGAATTTATTGATATTTTTTAGAGTTTATAATCGAATCAGGTCAATAGAACAAAAAGAACCCAAAGCAATTCGTATATTGTGATATTCCCACACAATTATTAAAACTTACCATGATTATTCATAATTTATTCATTTTGCTCAACTGATAACGAAAAAGAAGAAAATATATTGAAAACTTTTATTAAAATGAGCTCCAGAAACTATAAATAGCATAACGTGTATCGAAAAGCAATAAAACGTAGTTGTAATCCTAAAACAAATATATAAATTTGAGATATACTTTTCGAGTATAGTACAGCAAAAGGAAATATTTTAAAATTTTGAGATTTTTAAATAACCTATGGTCACCAAGTAAATAAATTGCATATAAGCAAGCAGAACATCTATACTATTGAATTATATATACATACAATATATATATATATATATATATATATATATATATATATATATATATATATAAATTTAAGAATATATTATATTTGGAAAAGCTTTACTCCAACAATAAAAAGAATTGGCGGTTACATTTTTGTTTTCAAAAAGTGCCCGTTTTATGGTTTTCAATTAAGTTTTTTGGTAGGTTTCGTCACAGCCACGCACACATGTTATAGGTTCGTCCAAGCATAAAAAGGATCATGGCATTATTGTTAGAACGAAATGGAAAAAAGTATGAAATGAAAATGAAAACGAAAAACAAATAAAAATTGTTAAAGTTGATAAATTTGTAGCATAGCATATTAACGACATAGTTGTATATCATCGGAACCAGCGCAACTTTAAATACAATTGTTGAATTCAGTATTTGGTAGCATTAGGTTCATGATCCATTGTTTCCATTATCTGTTGCTATCCCAAGCTCCCCTCTGCCCATCTCCCCCTTCATGGCGATACGCATTACGCTCTGACAATGTTGTCCTTTTTGTGTCAATGCATTTTAACGAGCGCTCGTTAGGAACACCCAAACAAAGGGAAATGTAATAAAGAATATACAAAAAGTGAAAAAAAAAATGAAACGAAACGAATAGAAAAAGAGAAATAAAGTGAAACACCAACTGCGTCAGCGCGTGTCTCATTCCCTCCTACATCCTCCATACCCCATTCCTCATCCTCCAAAGAAACCCAACCCTTTGTCCAAGACCAAAAAGTGGCAATATTAAATTCTTAACAATTTAATTTGCATTGGGTCTGTACATAGAATATTTTTATTAGAAGTATTATTAGCATTATGATTTATGTTTTATTTGGCGAGTCTCAACCAAATTCCAGTTTTGCCACAATTACGCAAATACAAGCATTTTAAACATTGTTTTGAATTAATGCTGGTAAATTGCGCCATTAAGTATGCTTTAAATATTTTTAGAGGAAATTGGAAATCGGTTGGGACTTCAATATATGAATACACCGCAGTATTTACACAACAAGCAAAACGCGTAGTGAAAATGATAATGATAATGCAAATAATGTATAAATAATGAGCAACAGCAATGATTAAACCAAAATGAAAGACTTAGCACGTTAACACAAATATAAACAAAAAACGTAAGAAAAAAAACTAAATTTAAAATTTAAAAAAATTAACTAATAAACAAAAAATCTATAAATACAACAACAAGATGATGAAGTACAGTAACAACAACAACAACCAAAATAAAAGACTTAACACTTTGAATATTATTATGGAAAAGTAACAAAAAACATAAATAACTTATTTACATCTATTGTATATGGTATAATGTATAATGATACGAGTACTTGTAAACATAATTAAAAGCAACAAAACAACAACGAAGAGCAACAGTAAAAGCAAACAAGCAATAATAACAGCAACGAAATAGTAAACAATGAGCAATGAAAGCAATGAGAGCAATAGAGCATTATGTCTTAAGGTAACCAAAAAAGTATTATAGCGCATGTATCTATGGGTAAATATTTGGAAATCGTTAAACTATTGCGATAAGTAAGCGGAACCAAAATATTTATGGCACTATATACACACAGTATAGCATAATAAATACCTATATATACATATATTATACATATATAGATATACATAAATATATATATAAATATATATATGAATACAAATTTAGCTTTTAGTTTACCAGCAACAAAAAATGCAAAACCAAATGAATTAAGCCGTAGCAACTTTTTGGATTTAGCTGCATAATGAATTGATTAAACGATTATTAGTTATCGATATATACATACATAGTACATATAACGGTAGAGTTGTTTTTTGGCATATTGTTATCGCAACTTTTGTGCTGCTTTTGACGAGACCAATTGATGTACTTTATACAACGAAAATAAAGATTTAAACATAAACATAGAGGGACAAAAAAATAAAAACAAAACAAAAATACCAAATAATGAATTGAGAATTGAAGAAAACTCATCTTATGTTTTTGCATAGGTGCATATTGTTGCGATAGATTTACAAACAAGAAAAGCAATACCTATTTTGAACTACACACAGATACACAAACACACACAATACATAGAAGACATAGTTGATGAAGTTACTGAGTAGTAAATAAATCATTTTAACTTGTATTTAGAGCACACAACGTAATGTAGCATTGTAGAAAAGTAGCGTTGCAATTAATTATTATTATTAACAACAAGAACAAAAGTAAAAACAACAACAACAACAAGACAAAAGTTACACAAAAAAAATACACAGAGTGCGATTGCGTTTAAATTTAAGCTTACAATTAAAGTACGACTAACAGCACCTTAGTGAGCCAGCAAAGAATTCTGTACCTAGAACTACAACAAACAAACAAACAAACAAATAAAACAAAAAACGAAACGATAAGCAAATGGAAGAGAACAACAAATACAAAAATCACACGCATACATACATAGTATTGATTACAACAACAAAACTATTATTATTATTATTATTACTGATATACACGAAGTGAAATACGTTTATTATGCGACATTATACACATATACATAAGTTCGGCATGACATTATGTACATGTACATACATAATAGACACACACACGAGTACACACAACTCCAGGCACAGGCTGTCAATCACCTGAATAGGCACGTCAGCTAATTCAAAGAAATCAAAGAGTTAAAAATATTCAATTGGCCTGTCACAAAATTCACAAACTGTAAAGCATACTTTTAGGAGTGATGGTAAATGGCAATGAACGGTAGCGCTTAAAGGTATGCTACACAATTGAGAAAAAAACATGGTAGACGGCCGGAAGCCATATTTTTTTGTTTGTGATCCCTGACGTCGGCCTTCAAAAGTCAATTTGCAAAATGGTCAATTTCAATTAAAATAAATAAAATCGTTTCTGTATTTAACGCTAAGTTGTTAAAATTGTGCCGCTAATTAAACATGAATTTAATGAAACGAAAACAAAACATGAAAATAAAAATGAAAATGAAAAGGTGAGAAAAAAGAACACGAAAATGTCTTCAGTTCGTTGCGTGGTTTCCATTTGGGTTAAAGTACAGCAATATATATATTTTGTGCTTTAACCGCATTGATTTGTATAATTATAATACAGCATTATAGATTCAATATATACATACATATATGCACATAGTTATTAATCCCAAGAAAACGAAAACTTAAAGAACACAAACATTAACACAAAACATACAAATACATAAAAAGCAATGGCAAACATTTAAATGCATAGTTACTAACTACTTAAAGAACAACTAGAATGATGATAAAAAAATAACATAAAGACGATGCTGAAGATGAAAACGAAAATGAAAAAGTAAATGAAGTGAAAAGCCAAGCATTCTGTAAAACATTAACGTACATAAGTATATTATATTATATTTTCATAACACATGACAAATTTATACATGAAAAGTGAAATTGAAAATGCGACGAATGCAAAAACAACTTGCGTAGTAAATGAAAAAAATAAAAAAAAAATTAAAGAAAACCAAAACAACAACAAACAAAACATAGTAAATAAAAAATAAAAATCTGAAAAAATAACTGACAAAGTGCGTTTTATTTAAGCTTACAACAAACGAGAAAAAATAAAGTAAACGGAACTCAGCAAATGGTAAAAGCTGCCGGGGATAATGGGGCGATTTGCAGTTGGGCTTTGCCAATAGATTACTTCAATAAGTAGAGCTGTCAATGTGAACGTCAAGCCATTTCAAATTGCTCGAAAGCAATTCAACTGCAAAAGAGAAATCAATAAAAATTATTAAAAGAAAGGAAAGTAAAAGCAGAAAAAAACAAACCCAAAGCGATGAGAGCAGCTATCATTTGCGATGCTGCAGATAAAATTCCCAGCACAGCTGTCAGTAAGTGCAAATCTATACTTGACTCAATTTTTTATACATTTTTAAAGATAAATTTCTGCATTGAACCAACATTAAAGTGTCAAATACATCTGAAAGTAAGTAAAGACAACGCCAACTGATTTTAAAGCTTAGTTAATAACTTTTGTGTGTTAAACTTAATAAATTCTTTCGTAAACTGCCATTAATGGTTGGATTGGATGTGTTTGAACATTATTACCTGTTGCTATTGTACAGCAGTTGGGAAAATACTTTTTCTAAATAGATTTTAATTTAAGATTCAGATTAATTTAGATTCGGACCTTATTCAGACCTTGTAAACAGATGATGAACTGAGCACTTTTTAGGAAATGTTTTTACCCACATTTTTATTTTCTATCGTTTCATGCAATGCGACATTTTTTCAGTCTTAAAGTTCATAATAAAGATGCAAATTTATTGGCTATTTCAAATTAATTTGAAGCTATTTCTAGCAAATTTTTATATCCGTTTCAATTGTGCGAAAACTTGAGCGCTTTAAGTTGTGCATAAAATTTAATAGTCTACTTTTTGGGGCAAACTTTATAACAACAGTTTTATTAATGTTTTTATATTTTACAATATATTTTTATTATATTCCGTGCATCAAATTGAATTACAGATCACAGTTGAATCTGTTGAAGTCATGAAAATCTACGGCTTTCAGTTGTTGTCAAACTTGTTGTTGTTATTCGCTGTTTTCGTTGTTGTTGTTTTTTCACTTGTTTGTTTGTTTGTTTGTTGCGCATATTTTCACATATCATAAGTTTTTATGCTTATTAAAAGGCAAAAGAAAGAAGATGAAGGAAAAAACTGAGCATAATTTATATGATTTGCCTATGTGAGGCAATCGCAATGGCCAAAAATGCTGTTTATGGCCCCGATCAATGGCACGAGGGGACGATGCTTGTTGTTAGATTGTCGCACAGACACGATGGCTTATTTAGCCCGGCTAGCTGGGCTACTCAATTTCTGTAGATTGCCCAGTGGCACACATACTCGTACTCATCAGATATACAATATAGTTTAGGCCTTGGCGCGTTCGGGAGGCGGGTGCGGGCGGTGTGCGTGGGTGGGAGATGAAGAAGAATGAGCAACCCTTGGGGCGGTGGCATCATTGAATGGCGACAACCAAGTCACTAGCATTTTTGGGACTTTCCTTGTTGTTGTCATTCCTATTGTTGTTGTTGTGAAATGGATTGGGTAGGTCTTGACGGGCGGACGGGGTGAATGGGGGGTTGAATGGGGTACATGGGCAACAGGGTTTGGCCTGTTTGGCTGTTGCCCGTTATCCAGCAAAACAATCAACAGCGCGCGTTTTTAAGCCATGCCAGATATATATTTTCTAATGCTTTTTTTCTGTAACTTTCCACATTTCACCCTTGTTTTTCACGCTTCGAGCGCTTTATGGTCGTCTACGTCTACGTCTCCGTCTCCGTTTCCATCTCCAGCTCCGTCTCCGTTTCTGTCTCAGTCGCCGTTGACGTCGTTTACTGTTGTTGTTGCCATCCCCGCGGCTAGAAATGGTAGGCTCAATTGAGGTCCTGGGATTGCTATTGGCATTGGGACTTTGTTTTGTGGCTGTGTCTATGACTGTGACTGGGTTTTTTTCTTTGGGTTCTCGGTTCTGGGTTCTGGGCTGTGAGTTCTGGTTTCGGTTTCTGTATTGTCTTCATGTGTCGGACTGTGAGCCGACGTGAATGTATCTACAAGTACGTGTATCTTTTGCCTTTGTTGCGCGTGAATTGTTGCCTTGTTTACTATGCCCTTCAAATTATGCACTATCAAGCAGGGAACTGTGGGGCAGAGGGGAAGGACAAGGCAGGGACAACAGTGGTGGGACGCTTGGACGAGCGGAGATTGCATTAAGATAAATTTAACTGAATCAATTTGCTTAATAGCCAATTGAAGAGCAAGCCAGCGCAAAGAGAAACAACAACAACAACAACAACAGCAACGGCAATGGCAACTACATTAGCAACAACAACAGCAACAAAAAAGTAGCGCCAAAAAAAGAATGTAGCAAAAACAAAAACACTGTCTCCAGTTTTAGTGTCATTTATTTTAACGTTGATTTCTTCCTATCCATTTATTTACATTGCACACTTCTAAGCGAACGCTTCTTCTGCTTCTTCCTCCACCCATCGCCTCCTTCCGCCTCTCACTTCGCGTCGCTGATAATGAAACGTCGTCCAGCTGGCTTAATACAAACGCTCTTTAACAGAAGCCAAAAAAAAACCAAAAAAAAGTGAAGAAGAATGGAAAAAATAACAAACAAAATGCGAAGCAAAAAATACAAAAGCAGCCAGCGAAATTTTATAAATCTCGAAAGTGGCGGCAAAATTATATAAGCGTTACATAAGCTGCGGAAGGACACTGAAAATCGGAGTGGGAATTGGCTTGCCGATTGATAATGGGAGGTATACTTAGTGGTAGTGGGTACGGTAGGGGGAGTTTGGATTTCTTGGTCAATTTCAATTTCAATTTAGACGCTGCCCTACGCTATATGACGATTTGGACGAGCGTAACCCCAATGCATACGTAACCAATAACCAGCTACCAACTTCTATTGGCCAACCACTGGAAACTGGTCAGTGGACGGTGGCCAGTGTCCACTGGACTGTGAACTGTGAACTGCGGGCAACAGCAAATGCCTGGCATTTAGAAGCGGATGTTCCGATTCACATTTTGCAACGCAGTGATAAACTTGGCCAGTTCCGGCTGCTCCTAGACTCTAGACTGGCTAGCGAATCTCTAGCAGCGAGGTTGGTACCAAATGTTAAAAAAGAACAATCAGAATTTCAACAGTTTCAGTTTTCTAAACTTTAAAAATTAAAAAACATTTAATATAAACCCTTCAGAGTCTAAACTTTAGATGTAGTTAATTAAAGTATAGTTTTTTTGTAAATTCACGCAGATTTGCCTTAAAATTAAACCGACTTCCCACCAACATCCAAAAGTCTTCGCCACTTTAATGCTCAAACTGCCCTCGCAGCTACACCCAAAGTTGGGCGGGTGTTTGTCTGGTCTGGTCAGTTTAAATCACATTATTTAGCAGTTCTTACGCACGTGTGTGTGAGTTTGTGGTTGGAAAGAAGTGTGAGAGAAAGAGGACAGCAAGAGAGACAGAAAAATGAAAGTACGGGTAAGGTCCTTGGCCAGGCTTAAACTGATTTGCATGACGCGAAAAGGTGCGTAGGCGGTAACTTTAGACGCAACTATAAAAAACTTGACTTGAGGCCCTGACTAAAGCTTATCACGACTGATGAATCTTTTCGAGCTGTTTCGGATTGAAGGTAATTGCCGCGTAGCGCCCATTTTTCGCACGGATCGCTTTACGCACATGTCTATAAAAATAGATAGCCTATGAAACTAGACTCTAGACTGAGGACTTTAGCCTCCAGACAGCCGGAAATGGAACTGAAATGTTACGAGTTCGAATTGACTTTGGTGAGTGGTACGTGGAATTGTGTTTTAGACTATGCAAATAATTACAGGGCGCGTAACGGATTTTAATTATCGCACTGTGCGCTCAGCTGTTGCCTTTTGGTCTGGCTGCCTTAGGCCCCGTTAACGTATTTTCTATTCCACATAATTGTTGCTGTTGTCTTAGTTTAGTTCTTTTTCTCTGTTGCTGTTGCTGTTGGCGTTTCTGGGTGCAGGCAGTTCGTTCTGAGCCTATAGGCACGCCCTGAACGACAGTTACAAACAGCCGGTCGGCAAATCGATTGATTGTGGCCAAACACGCAGTGTTGGACAGGATAAATCAAGCCTCTCTGACATTTTCTTAGCCTGAACCTCTATAGCGTGCGTGAATTTCGTTAATGCACAGCTCACACACACACACACATACCACGCACAACACAAACAGAAAAGAATAGAAATAGTTGTTCGCCTGCTATGAAACAGGCAACAGGCCCTGGCCATATCCACATCTATAAAAAGCCAATATCCAATTCCTATCGAAAAACTCTGAACGTAATGGACTGAAATCTAATACAGAAATATGCATGAAGCATGCATGTGTGTTTGTTAGAGTGTGTGTGTGTGTGTGTGTGTGACAGACACAGACTCCCACACAGATGTCAAGGAAATATGCGCCGTTTAGTCACAACTGTCAGTTTTCAATTGATTTGTCGAGCCACTGGCTGCGGCCAGCTCGGCAGCAGGAGAGGAAAAAGGGCGCAGGGTGGGGGGAGGGAAGGGGATGGGAGCTAGAGTCATATAGGTTGAGCGTCCATCAAAGCCAACACAAAGCAAATGTGAAAACATTAAAGCCATTTTGGTCGAAATATGAAATATGGCTGCGATAGTTCCACGCGCTCCAACTCTTGGCATTTCTCCTTCCCACTCCCCACTCTCCACTTGCGCTCCCCTTCGCCCAATTGCCATTTCCATTTCCATTTTCATTTTGGGGCCAGCGTTTCTGTGTTGGCCACAATGCCCGCAGCCATCTCTCTGTGCGTTTCGCTTGGCCGCCAAAAACTTGTTTGCCAGTCATGCAGCAAGTCAATTTTCGTATCGTCATTGTTAACATCATCAATTTGTGTGCTTAATTTGGAAACTGACGCGCAACAAAAGGGAGACAAAGGCCAAGACGCAAGCCAGTGCAGGACCAGGCCAGAACATCACCTTTAAAGCAGTCCAAACCCACACACATACACTCTAACACACACATAAATTGAGATGCTGCTGCTGCCATAAAGCAGCGTCAATTGTTTATTACATTTTGCACACTTGACGAGCAAACGGCGATAAATACGAAAGTGCCCTGGAAGGATATGTGAAGGATATAAACAGCGAATCTATCTCGTTTTCTACAAGTGTGTGTGTGTGTGTGTGTGTGAGTGTTTGTGCGAGTGTGTGTGGATTAAACGAAGGCCCCGGGGCCAAAAATCAAAACAATTGCAGCTCAATTCAATTGCTTGGCAAAGAACCTGAGCATGAGAAGGACCAACGACCAAAAGGACCAAGGACCATAGAACCATAAGACCAAAGGACCTATAACAGGCCAAATGTCATACCTTGAACGGTTTCTTCTCGCTGGGCTAAACTTACTTGCCTGGGTTTTCTTTTCTATTCGAGGGGCATGGAATGGGGTGCAAAAAGTTCATGAAGGTTATGATTTTTGTGCCAGCCCTTAGAGTAAACAGTTACGATTGTGTTACAATTTGTTACATCTGTAAATGTGTGAGGAAAGCTGAAAGCTCTCGAGGGACTTTTTAGCCAATATAAATTTTGATCCTTCTTGAAAAATGGAAGCAAACATAAATAGCATCAAGTGGAAAAACTGAACGTTAACGAACAAGCTAAAGCAGCTTGTGACACAGGGGGTGGGGGCTGGAGAAGGGGAAGGGAGGGTCGCAGTCGCAGCGGGGGTGAAGCATGTGATTGAAGCCTTGCCAATGGGAAGGGGAAGATTTGGGTTGGGTTGAAGTTGGTAGGAGAGAGGGGGCCGTTGGCACATCGACGACATAAATGAGTGGCGGACTGAGCGCACATTTAGCAGCAAACAAACAGACTAACACACACACGCACACACAGAGCGAGTTGAAGAAACAGGAAGAAAGAGAGATGAGGAAGAGAGAAAGAGCAACACGCACAGCGGCTGTGAAGGACACACAATGTTAGAGCTTCCCACATGTGTCAGTGTAGACACATATCTACAGATACATTTATATAAATACATACAAACATATATATTTTAGATGCGTATGGGTATGTGTGTGAGTTTGCTTGTATTTGTAATAAAAGCGATGAAAATGGCAACAACAACAATGACAGCAGAAAGGAAAACGAAATGGCAAAATAAATTGAAAGAGAAACAAATAAAAATCAACGAGAAAGGCTGCAAAAGTGGCGGAAAAAAAGGAAGCAGTCGAGTCAGAATGAGAGAATTGTAGCAGTAGCAAGCAAATATTGAACACACAACAATAACAACAACATTCACACACAGGCACACACAAACACACACTCATTCACCAATATAAGGAAAATAATCGTCGATAAAAAGCTGGCGCCAAGATACCCGTAATATGAGCTAACCGCTGCCCCCGGCCCAACCGAGACGTTAGCATTCCCAGTCCCCCAACCGTCCGCACTCTCCTACCCCAACCCTGACCCTGTCCTTTCCACTTCCCCACCTTCATCCCTGGGCAAGTGGCTTCGCACATCACATGGCATTATTGGGTGACATGTGGAAGAGCTCTAGGCTTGAAGCTTGAACGGCTTTGGCTTTAGCCCTCTTGAATTTGTGTTTTACAAGATACAATTCAGCTAATTCCAAACAAAAGTTAGTCCAGCGTGACAATTGAGTAGCTCTTTATGCCGAAAATAAACAACAAAATAGGAAAGCAGAAAAAAATACAAAAAAAGAAAATAAAATTTCAGCAACAATTTTTACTGCTTTATCGCTGGAAGAGTTTTAATTCGGCCAGCCCAAAAGTATGCAATACTCTGCTGCAGATCATCAGTGAGTTTTTGACAGTAAGCAAGAGATTTCAATTTCAAACAA
This sequence comes from Drosophila nigrodunni, assembly GCA_020829145.1. NCBI lineage: Eukaryota > Metazoa > Arthropoda > Insecta > Diptera > Drosophilidae > Drosophila > Drosophila nigrodunni. Next base: position 1,138,363 of record JACVCZ010000003.1, on the reverse strand, counting down.
GTATTTTTCGAACAAATGAAATAAATCATAGACTAGTGCAAATCCAGATCAAAGAGACGTTCCATGCGGAAATCGATCAAATTTTGACAAAGTTATGGCAGTTTGGATGTCTAGTTAACTATGCATAGATTCCTGCTGCTCCCAATACTTTTGGTACATTTGTCGTTCTACCAATATATAGATACATATATATTTGCTTTTTTTTGAGGAACTGGGAGCTGGCTATGAAAACATTTAAAATTCGCCCTCGCGTTCACGTTCACAGCTCCCAAATGGCTTAAAATTTATGACATAAATAAAAATACTGAACGGCAGTCACCCAAAAAGAAAAAAAACACAAACGGAGAAAAATAACACGCGCAGCAAGAGCAGGAAATGTTTTCAGGGCCAGTTCGATTTCGATTGGATGCGCAAAGCCACACAGCATGGCTCATAGCACAGTCCCCTCTCCTGTATCGCTCCAACCCCTGCCACAACCCACACTAGTGGTCAATCACCTGCCAATGCGCAAGAAATGAAAACACAAATAAATTAATATTTGGCTTAGTGAAATTCAATTTCTTTACGAGTATCCAGGTGACCAGGAGTGTCAGAGCTCTGGGGAGATGGCGACCGCCACGATAGATAGCTCTCGGGCAGGGCGACTGTTTGGTGGCGATAAAACGCTTTCGTTTTCAGGTAATTGCTTGTAAGTGGCATAAACATAAAACGAAAAGTGAATATTTATGACATTTGGAATGCTAACTTTAATGGCTAAGCTCACAGTCCGCACTCTAATTCGAATTCGAATACCAACGGTCGGTTTATCGCATGCACAACAAGCAACTCGTGACCGTTTCCGGTATTTAAATGTAAGTCTCCCTTTTGGTATTTTACATATATAGTTTTTCATGTTCCCAACATTAAATAGTATTTACCTTTTTAGTTAAAATAAAAATTGAAATTACACTTGACACTTAACGAAAATCTCCACGAATGACGCAATTAAAGTTTAAGTATTTTAATTTTGTTGGTATTTCTGCATTTTGCATCTTCACGCATACGGTCACACCGAGCAGCTGATTGTACTCGAAACGGTAGCGTCTATGTTTTGTCATCACAACAAGTTGGTATATTTGTGACCTAAATCGCTTTGTTTACATCTTTCTTTTGATGAAACAATTTACTTAAATTGCAAATTAACAAGTTTAGTGCGAACGGAATGCATTAACGCATCGATCAGTTGATCAACATGAGCGCCGCATTGCAAGGCAAGGAACTGTTGATACGCGCCGTCGAATGCGATCAGAGTGGTAGAATTTTAGAGGCGCAAACGCTTTATCAAGATGGAATCGCCAAGCTTATGGCGTTTGTCAGCAGCGAACCAGATGAGCAGAAGCGAAAGGGATTTCTCACACGTATCAAAGAGTATATGGATCGAGCAGATGCCATCAAGGCCAGAGTCAATGGTAAGCTGATGCTCGGAGAGGTCGTTACGCACATTTCGATCGAGGAAAACGATACGGGTTATGATTATGTGGAGATATTTGGTAAATATATGACAAATAAAACAGTTGAAATACTGCTGGAGGAGCCCTATATGACCAAAAACTATCAGGTGGGTATCTATTTTCACCCTCCTTCGACCTGCATATAATCCCACAAAACTTTCTGGCAGTATCAAAATCTCATCAGATTTCTGGAGCTGGCTGTGACTAATTGCGCGCACTTCAAGTACTTCCGGTTGATAACCAAAAAGGATACCATCAACTTTGACCAGCAAAGAACCAACATGGGACAGATCAAAGCGGATCTAGAACGCAGGAACATTTCCTTTTACATCAAGTACGAGGATTCTCTACATGATCGTAAAATTTTGTAAGTAGAAAACAAAAATTACAGAAGCGAGGCGATAATGACTGATTGCTTGTTCGACTCAAAGTTAATTACTATCTTATCACTGCAAGCATTGTTTGCTCTTGTTTATTTATAGCTTAAGTAACGGTTACATTATCAAAATCGGACGTGGTTTGCACTTTTATCAGGCCTCCAATCCGATGTATTCTATTGGTCTGACCAACTACAGGTACCGAAAGTGCTTGCAAACGGATGTGGACATCTGGCGCACCTCAAGTACTGCCAATTAGCAGACATTCAGCATTCAATTCCAGGCACAAATTTAAAAGACAATCGTTCAGAAAGATGGAAAGAAATAAAATTTTGTGTGAGTTTTTAAGCACACGTTCAATTTAATAATAAAGTTTTCAATATTTTTGTACCTTTTTTGTGTGAAAATGCCCAAACCAGAGCTTGTAGATTCTTCGTATGCTATAAATCTGCACTATAAGGAATATATACATGGATATGGCTGCAGGGGCGTTTTTTGTTTTTTTTTTTTTTATATTTTTTACTTTTTGCTGGCACAAAATGTTTAAAATTCATAACTTTCATGCCACTTTGGATGCGAAGGCAGCTGCACAGCTGGTGAGCTGGCTGACTGGGAATGGAAACTCTGGCTACTGTCTCTTGGTCTGTCTGTCGGTCTCTCCGCCTGTCTGTTTGGCTGCCTGTTTTGAATGCCGTTAGCAGCGGGTGGCCAATGCAGTTGCATAAAAGACAGAAACGGAAGCGCGCTCAATACCTCAGCAGCAAGCAGACATTGTCGCCAAAATATATATATGGAAGTTCTCCCTGAACTCTTCTTAAGGCTAACTTAAAGCCAACGAAGCTACAAAAGTCGGCTTCAGTTAAACATTTGGAAAAACGTTTACCAGCGAAACATGTGCGTGGATAATTAGAACTGCGACACAGTTGGCTGCACATTCTCATTGCCAAATGCTGGTCCACCTTCGCAACCCACACAGCGACACTCACAGTACACACACCAATGAAAGCACACAGTACAGCCGAATATATATTTTCAATTTACTTGGTGCCATGCCAAGGATTTATCAACAGATGAAGGCAATTGTTACGCGTCGCGATGAGCTGGCCTAATAAATTGCACCAGAGCTAAAATGCTTTTGCTCGCCTTTTAAATTTTATGGCGCGTAAGAAGGGCATACACACACACACACACACACTAATGCGAAATGGAGGCTAAAAGGAAACACCCCTAATTTGAGATTTTTAAACACAAGTCCTGGGCGTGGCAGTGGGACTGCAACTAAGCTGGCTATTCATTGCCGGGGATCTTCTAAACAAGCAACAAGAGCGGAAACCGTTGCCAAATTGAGTTTTAGGCTAACTGACTGACTGCTTGGTTTAGGCCAGCTGGATATCGCTTTGGCTCTTGTGGTTTAACCTGACGATGCACAATTAGATGCTTCAGTTGCTCCACAAACGCACACACGCACAACTAGTGAGGGATAGTGTGTGTGATATCATAAAAAGGGGTTTGTCGACTATACAAATGCGACTTATTAACTGAAGACACACTACAGCATGTTGCGGAGCAGCTGTTGTGTTGATGTTGCTGACTTGGCGCAAACAAATAAGAAAATTCTTTTACTCCACTGCCACTGTCAGTCCTCCTTGCCGTCCTGCCGCCCCCTGGCATACTGTTTACTGCGACGCAACAGTTAGGATGACTGCAAATCCTTCAACGTTGTCTGACAATTTGTGCGTTCATGAATGCAGGCTGTTAAATAGAAAGGAAACTACAATACATGCATAACCAGGGAATTAAACATACTAAAGGCTGCTGGCACAAAGGGCCACACCCCCTTAAAAGCCACCCCCAAAAGTGGGAGTAAGGCGGAACCAAAAGCATAACTAATCCGCATTTCTTACTCCCTCCAAAAGACAGACACACACACGCACACGAGCAGAAGAGGCAGCAACTAAAGCGGAAGAGGAATGGGAAGGCGTGGGTAGTGGGGGAAGAGGGGGGCACTTTTCTATTACGAGGAGTACGAAGCAAACGATATGAGTGGTAAATGTTAAGCGGAGTGTTTTAGGTTCAGCACTTATGACATTACATTTTATGCGAGGCATACGCAGAGACTAGGAGTGTGTGTTAGAGCGTGTGTGTGTTCTCTATTAATTTGCAATGGCTGCCACGCCCATGCCGCCCTAGAAAATGCCTACGCACACGATTGTTGTGGCAAAGATTTGTGAAAGCGCCACGTAATTGACTTTGGCTGATGTTCTTGTCCTTGTTGCTGTTGTTGTCCTTGTTTGTGCTTTGTACACATTGTTGCTGTTGCTTAAAATTATCATAGAACAGTTGGGTCACAGTGCCCCGCCCCTCCTGCTACGCCTACAGCAACTACTATGTATCGCATTATGTACACATATACTTATTGCCGATTTACGCATAAAACTTGGACACGGAGAGCAAAAGGCAAAAGTCCAAGCCAAAGGCAAAAAGGCACAAACAACAACAAAAAAAAAGAGAAGCTGTAGAAATAACAACAACAAGTCCAACAAAATGAAAAGCAGCAGCAGAAAAAAAAAATAAGGAAAGCAGAAAAAAAGGATGGCGCCTTGCGAAGTAAACATTTTTTTCTTGTTTTTTATTGCTGCCAGCAGCAAAGAACAGCAACAACAACAACTGTGGCAAGCAACAGCAACTGGCAAATGTCCCACTTGTTACAAGAACCCGGTACCCGATACCCGGTACTTCCCCCCTCCAGCCACTGCCTAGCACTTCAGTTTTTAGGGGGAGTCAAAGGCGGTTGGCGGTTGGCTACAAAATTGGGCCATAACTTTTGTTTTGCTACGTAAAATGGCGCCAAGCAACCTATATAGGCCAGACAGCAGAGCACATAAAGCCGATGTCTAACTTGCGCTATCTCTTTTACTCCACAACCCCCTCTCTCTCTCTCTTCGTCACTCTTTGCGGCAGCAATTGAAATCAAAAAACGTGCCATCAAAGTTCATTTTTGCACATCTTTTGATCGGACATTGCGTATACGCAGCGTTATACAGCTCACACTGCTGAAGGGCTGTCCGTTGGGTTGTGCTGGAAGTGGTGGGACATTCACTAAGCTGAGGTCAACACGGAACGCTGAGTAAACCGCATCATTAGCGCCCTGGACCGCAGCTCCATTAGGCGACTACAACAGTGAATGACAACTGGCTAAAGTCTCAGGCACTGTCCGAATATGAACTAAAGTGATTTTCAAATATGTACGTCTGTCAGATGGTCTGTCTGTCTGTCGCTCTGTCTGTCTGCTTGGGAGGCGGGTACTTTAGTTGCTGTTGTTGCAGTGCCTCGTGCTCGGCTAGATTAAAAGCTGTCACAGGCCAAACAAAGGCAACCGCAGCGCCAACAATTCACAAAGGATGAGCAACAACAACAACTACAACAATAGCAACAACAAATACAAATACAACAATAATAGCTACAGCCGTTTTGTTATTGTGTGCGCTTTAGATTTGCAATGTATGCCGATTTATAATCAATCAATGTCAGCGCAAAATTCGAAATGGGTGGCAAGCGGCAACTTGGGCTTGCCACACACAACTCAAGGGAGAGGAGGAGGAGTGGCGGGCGGGCGTGTGTTCGTTTGTTCGTAACTTGAAGCATGGCGTCGCTCTGCAAAGCGTATGCTGGCAACAAAAAGGCAACAAACAAAAAATAAAAGAGCAGCCGTTCATTAGGATACAGACGTCATGGCAAGGATATAAGCAAAAGGCGCGTTATAAATAGTGCGTGCATAATCGACGTCAATCTAGGCATATTAAGAGAGACTAACGCATCTTAGCCGAAAAACCCAGTACGCCACGCCCCTTCCATACGCCACACAGCCTCCTGCCTAGCTTAGCCAGTTTTATTGATAATTTTTAAGCTCTGCGTTGGCAGCTAAGTAGATAAGCTTCGACATTTCAAAATCGATAGCAAATAAATTTATAATCGAACTAGAAAGGGCTAAGTTTTTTTTTTTTATTTGTTTTATAACTGGCAGAAGTCTCATAAATCAAACGGGGCAAACGTTAAAATATTCAAAGTGGTAAAAACAAATTTTTGACAAGGTTTTAAAGTAAAGCTCCTCTAAAATAAAAGCATTTACTAACTATATGTAAAAGTAAATGATTCGAAATGTTAAGTAAATGGTTTATAAATTTTTGACTGGATTAATAATTAATGTATTTAACAAAGCATAAATTGATGAAATTTTAAAAGGCTGTAAATTTTCCAATAATTAAGTTTGAAGTACAGATTGATTTATGTAATCCATGCCTTTAATATTAAATTATACATTCATATTTAGAAATTTATAACGATTTTTATTAATCATAAAATGCGTACCATTTATAATATACGATGATTAGCCAGCGAGGTCCGCAAGTTTTATGTTTTAAACGCCACTAATAATGTTAATATAAACTTTAGGTGATTAAAATCCTAAGCAAAGCTACAGCTAACAGATTGCAATTATTTATCAAAAATCAAGAGACATTATGCTAAGCAAAGCAAACAATCAGACACCTGCTTTAACTTAATTCTAGTCCAATACACTTAACCTCAGAACTTTGTTTATTATTTTGCAATTAAAAGTGCCCCGCAGACTTTGAAATGGTCAAAGTCTTGCTACGACTTCGCCGCTAAACTCCGCCCCTACTCACGCCCCCTTTGTACCTAGCACTGGGTCAATTGTTTATCTTATTTAAGAGGGGCTTTAAATTCACGGCCTGTGTTATTTTTTTTTGAGACGCGAAAACAGACGACTTGGCGGGGAATTGTTGGAAGGTTGTTTAATGACCAGGAGCTTTGACAATGTTGACAACTTGGCACAAAAAGTAAGACGTTGGCATTAAAAGCCGAGTTGTAATTTGAGTAATTAAAATTTGACACGATAATCGAAGGACAACGCGGAGTGGGAGTCAAATAGGAGTGGGAGTGGGAATGGGTATGGAATGGGGCACGGCAGGTGTAAGCCAAGCCACAGAGCCCTTTCAACAGATTACAAACAGTAGGCGCATTATGCGCTATATAAAAGATATATACTATATATACCTACTATATATATAGGTAGTATAACCAGGCAGTCAATGTCAAACCACAGACTATTAAATACACACGCAGGCACGCAAAAGTGCTGAAAAACAAAGCCCTAAACAGAAGGGGGTGGGAATAAAGGGGGCTGCTGGGGAGGGGTGTGAGTGGTTTGAAGAAAAACCTAAGATGACGACGCGACGCGACGCTGCCGAGGCAGCTTCCATAATTCGCTTGACGGCTCTGGATTCGTGGGGAGTAAAAGCCATTAAAGTAACAACCAGGCACAGCACGTTTTTACGGCATGGCATTGAGTCTTTGCGCTCCCCCAAAGGAACACGGGGCGGAGAGTGGCAGGAGGGGTAGTTGGCTGGCAGAACTCAATCGTAAGCGCAGCGGCAGCATCATAAACGACGGCGTTGGCATTTAGAAAGCGCAGATATTCCTGTCAAAACGATAAGCGCGCCTTACGGCCCAAAGCGGGAGTAGGATTGAGGGTGGGGCTGGGTGTAGGGGTGTAAGGGTGGCAGCAGCAAACGGTAGCAGCAGAAACCGGAGTAGCAGCAACAGCATCAGCCAGGCAGGCCGACAGACAGGCAGGCAGGCAGTCAGGATCTGACAGGATTTTTATGCCAAGTGCTGAGCTGCGTCTTTAAACGTTTTGTGGCTAAAAGACAAGGGGAGTTGGGGTCGGGGGTGGAGGAGTGTCGCCTGTCTGGCATTGTCATTTATGTATCTATTCGAAGCGCCTGCTTCTTGCATTGCTTAAATGCCTTACGGTAATTTCATTCACTTACGCGCACATAACTTGCAGAACTCACGTATTCACATTCGCATTCACATTCGCGTACGCATTCGCACATTTTGGGTTAAGACTGTATATGGTGGAGTAGGGGTGCAGGGGGGCCAAGGACTGGCAGCAAATACGACTTGGGTGATAACATCAAAGAGAGAGAAAGAGGAAAGTTCTGGCTGCCTGGTACAGGTGCGTAATGATATTCGTGTGATAAGGCTAAGACACGCACAGGTGCGCCTTCGGGACATGGCCAGGACATTGCGACAGGATTTTGAAATGCAGCTAATGAGCCTAAAACAACAACAGCGACAAATATGTACATAAATCTTTAGCCACACTGTTGTTATGGCCAAGATCTAGGTCCAGCTAGCAAAAATATGGATTGCTGCCTAATCACCTACAGCGCCAATTTGGCAAAGAAAAAAAAAACTAGAGGCGTGACAGGGTAGGAGGGAGTGGAGGGGAAGTAACGCAGGCAGCTACATAAGCCGCACAAATCCCAAAATATTTCACAAGTTTATCCCCTTAGGTGGCATTTTGTGGCCAAAAGCAAGCGGCTGAAAAAAAATATATATAAAGAACAAGTAACATCAGCATCAGCATCGGAGAACGTTAATCAAAATGTAAGGACCCCAATCCGTATCCGTATACGTATCCGTAACCGTATTTCGTGTATTTTACGTATATAGTATATCCGTAACCGCAATCGCCAGACACTTGAGCTGAGGCCGAAAAATTTTAATGGCTCAATAAAAATGCCATTTGCGCTCTATCGCTATCTCGCTCGCACATCTCAAACGTCGTCTCGCTCCGACCAACGGCGACTTGCAGTTGGCCCGCAGAAAAGTTGGCTTTAAAGGTAGCAAAACAAAAAGCCAAACAAAGCTTAACACATTTCCCCAAATGCTTATCTAATCAGCGTAAAGTATCCTGACACCTGAGATGCCTCCAGCGGTGGCAAGTTGGCTCTTAGCTCCTGGCAGCAGCTCTGGCAGCATCCGTTTCAGCTTTAGCAACAACTTACCAGCCAGGCAGCTGTCAGGGCATTAATCTGCAATTGCCAAAGATTTCCGCTTGAAATCGAATCAAATGTAAATCAGCGGCAGCAGTAGCACCAGCAGCAACCACTGTGCCAGTGCCTGAAAGTTGGCCCTGTTGGTGGCATTGGGGGGCAGCAAGTTGCCACGAACTAGTTGCACATCGTCAATGCCGTTTATTGGGCATTTATTTTTGCCACCCATTTTGTTTGTGGCGCGCTTTATCAAACAGAAAATTTAAAAAACAAATAACAGCCTCAGCCACAACAGCAACAATGGCAGCAACAACAACACCACCAGCAGCAGCAGCAGCCGCAGCAACAGCAGTAGCAACAACAATGCTGCCATTAATTTTTTATTGGTTCTCCGAAAACCGATTCCGATGCCTTTTACACAGATTTCCCAAACATTTAAAAGTGCGAAAAGATCAAAGCAAATTCCAATTCCAACTTATTGTCCCCGCTCGTGTCCGACCCCGCCTACCTACCCCCTCCTAGACCATCCCGCTTAATCCCTACAGCAAACACGCACGCCCATTCCACAGCAGTGGCTGTGGCTACAGTTGCTGCTGCTTAACGAGATGTGCCACAAATATGCTTCATAAATCTCTAGTTCTGGCCAGAACGGCTAGTAGCTCCCTGTCTTTCCTTAGCTGCTTTCTGCTAGTCTAAGGTGTAAGGTTATTTTCAGCTGAGTTTCAGCGCCTAACCCTACGATTCAACTCGCGTCTTAACTTGTCTCCCAATACTATTTTGCAGCCCATCCTTGTCCTCTTTTCAACCCCTTAAACTTAGAAGATTGCCTCCTGTTTTAGAAACAGCCACTTTACCTGTCCCTCATTGTCTTAAGTCTCCCTGCTTCCACTCCTAGCTCCTATTTATACCTTTCTCCTACCTATAACCCTTCAGCCTCCTACCTACTCTTCTTAAACTCCTTTTTCTCCCACTGATCTTTGCAACTTTGTGCTCCTTTCGCCCTAGACCCAGACCTAGAATTCTGCTAAAGGCCTAAAGCAATCCTAATCCCTAGAACTATTATTGGCCTCGCTGTTAAACTGCTCCTGTCTCTTCCTCTGCCTTGCCCATTTTTAGTAGTTCCACCGACATTAACCCACTCCCTATGCCCAACTGACTTCTGCTGACGCTTCGCTGTTGCTTGATGATGTGGCGTATTTGCTTGTAAACATTTGACGAGTTCTTTTCTCAAAAAAAAAGAGGCGAAAAGAAAATAAACCATATAGTAAAAATAGAGCCACCCAAAGTGAAACCGTTCGTACCGTTCGTACATGTTTTGGGCCTGGTTACCGAAATTAAATCAGCAGCAACTGGCGGCAGCTTCTGTTGCTGCTGTTGTTCCTGCTCCTCGTCAACCTCCCGATCATATTCCTACTCCTCCCGTTGCTGTTGCTCCCGCTGCAAATGGCAAACAGATATTTTGCTGGCGATGCCAAACCGCATATCAAACTGTCGACCATTTACCATTTTTGGTGGTGCTCCGGCCTTACGTACAACGAGGTGCGGACCTTGCCAAGTGGTTTTGGCTGCCTCTTGTTTTCATAACAGCACCACCGTGGCATGCACATTACCCAACACCTAACCACCTCACCACCGCCTGCAATACCCTCTGGTTACCCTCCAGGCGGCCGGCCCATGCTCAGGGCCACAAGTCGACCCAAACTTTTGACGCCACTCTGTCTGCCGCGCCACGCCTTGGCGGCCTGCATTCATATGTAACAACAATTCATAGATGCCCTTTTTTTTGTGTTCCAATACACTAACAAAAGGGGTAGCGAGGGTTGATTAAGCGGTTGAACAAAGTGCTATTTATCTTTTAGAAAGCAGCTAAGCCATAGCTCAAAAAGCAAAGGTTTGAAAGTGGGAAATAGAGACGGTTCGAAAGAGGGTTCGGAAAGGGAATCAAAAAGCAAATGAATGTCGCATATTTTAAAAGAGCAACTTAAAATCAAAAATAACACATACACTATAAAGTTATCTTTAAAAGAGCAATGAAAATGTAGGAGTTATTAAAAAAACAGATAAGCTATGAAAGTACATAGAGAGGGAAAGAGATGGTAAGCTGTAATAAAGGAACTTTAGTAGAAGAGATTATAATAGAAGAGCTTGGGTATGCTTAACTAGGTTTGAAGGTCGAGCTATAATTAGAAATACGATCAAAGTGTAGGAGTTAGGCCGTCTCCTAAAGAGGTGCTTCAAAGCTTCCAAACCTAAAGCTAAAATTTGGAATTAGAATTTACTATTAAAAACTGGCTTCCTCAGCTATTACAAGAGTATTACGGCTTCGGCTTGGCTACATAGACAGCGCACAATGTTGTTATATCGTCAATTGTGGGGAGCTGATGCATCTGGGAGCTGGATCGGGGGCAACTAGTTCGAGTTGTTTACACGTGCCTTTGTTGCGCCGCTGACGCGATGCGTGTGTTCCATAGCACTTGCTCCGTGAAACCCCTGCCCCTTGCCCTTAACCCCACTCTACCCCCTCCGCTCTGCGCTGTACATGGAGCACTGCATGAAGTTTTGCGTGCTCGTATTTACACACAAACACACAAGACACATAAACAGGCAACCGATTGCCAAGTGCAGCAACAGCAGCAGTCACTCTTGGCCCCTCCACTCCCCTCCCACTCCCTTACCACACCCCTATGCCACAACGCCCACTACCCCCTTGGCCTGCAGTTGCTGACTTTTTCCCATGAAAATAAACACGAGCTGACTACGTTAGTCGCCAAGATGTCTGGGCTGTCGCACCTGGAGAAGATGGGTTGAAGGGGGCAGAAGGGGACGCAGGGAATACAGGGACAGCAGGCGGTACTGAAGTCTGGCTAAGGATGTGTCAGGATGTTGCCGTATTTTAATAATGCATCGAAATGAAAGTGGCTGTCAACTGGAGATTTGACAGCTGCTTTGTAGCTCACGACAAGGATCGATGATGGCATGTCGTCAGGTGCGTAACGAGACAGAGACAGCGCTAGACAGAGAAAGAAATAGAGTGAGAGGGAGTAAGGGAGTGGGTGAAACAGAGTAAGAAAGACAGACATCAACTTCCACTTGAGTTGTTGACTTTTTTTGCATAGCACTTGGCAGCATTGTTAGATTATTGCCCGATAATTAGCCAAGAAGTTCAACTGTATTTGTGTATCGGTAAGCGAAGCTCATTAGCACAAGTCCGCCGAACCCCTCACTCCCTCAATTCCCTGCCCTTCCCTGGGTCCCCTCATAAATGCCATAGATCTTGTGGGCCCACCAGCTGGCCCACTTGATGGCATAAACATGCGCTGCTTGGGACTCTTTGAAGTGCAAATTACCCGCGGGGTCAACCAGGCATTGGAGATACTTTCTATTTTTTTTTTTCTTTTCCATTTTGTGGGCGTAAAAGGGGGCGGTACTGTGCTGACTGTTGTTGTTAACAATGCTCGCTGGGTCATAATACATCTTTGGAAGAAATCTGTTTAATGGCTCTTCCGTCCACTTGAGAAGCTTTTGAAGCTGTTGCTATTTTAATGTGGTCGATATTCTAAATTTAAACAAATAAACAAACACACTCACAAATACTTGGCACAACAGATACCCTCTTTGACCGACTGTTGTTGTTGTTGAAAGTTTATTGTTTTTAAACCTGAGCGAAAAACTATTTGATAATTCTTTTGAGTTTCTGTTTTGAGTATCCGTTAATTTGCCACTCGAAACGTGCCAATTTCCATTCGCCATTGTATCCACAGTATTCACATTCATTCTGTGCAACAAAACCAATGCTGAATGATTCTTCCGCTTGTGTTTTTCATTCTGTTCGATCCCTCATCGTGTGATTGCCTCCCTCTTCACACCCACACCTGGTGGTATCAACAACTGTTAATTATTCCTTATTAATTAGTCATTAAACTACTAATAGGTCTGCTCCAGGGGGTATAATATTTCATGGAAATTCCATTCTCAATTTCAAAATGTAATTTTGTATGAATATTATTTAGATTCCTGCTAGTTTGAACAGTTTTTTATTTTCGAATATTGATTTAAAGAAGGAATAAAGCCTTTGGAATTGGACATAGTTTGTTACTGTAGAAAGTGAAAAAGGAACTAACTTACGGTGTAATACAGAAGAGCACACATTTATAAGGCACAGTGCATGATTTTCTTATAAATAAATATTATTTAGTCCATAAAATTCAGTGCTATCTGAGCTGAGAAATTGGGGGATGGAGACTCTCGTATTTCGCCTTTCCTCAGAAAAAATTTTATTAACGATTTTTTGAAGAAACTCCTGGGAATTGTTATTCATTTAAGGATTATAATGTCTAATGAAGTTATTAAAAATATTTACTGAGAAAAGTAGCACTAGGTAATTAGGAGAAACTGTCTCCTATAGCTTCCCAAGATCATATTTATACTATCTTTATTTAGTATTATATATTATTTGCCATTTATATTATTCTTTTCAAAGCACCTGTTTTCTTTTAAGAAAGAACTGAGGTCAAAATCCTAAGAGACTGCTAACCCAAGTCCTATTAAAAATCCTGCTGAGTACGGGTAGTAAAAATTAGATAGCAGAACTCAAAAAGGGGAAGAAATGTAGACAGTGGATGGAGGTATCTGGGAATGGAGGAGCCGAGCTGTGGAAGACATGGAGGTGCTACGCAACTAGTGTCAAGAATCGCATAAATTTCCGATTCCGGGCAACATACAAATGCGTTGACGACTCAAAGTGTGCCATTTAATGGCCACCAAAGGTCACGTTCACACCAACATAATGGCTAAATGGAGCCGCTCGGCTCTGACAATTCAGGTAATGTGGATAATTTGCTGTCAATGATGTGTAACGCCGCCGACAACAACAACAACAATAACGTTGTTGATGATAATGATGATGACGACGGCCATAATAATGATGATGATGGAGGAGACAGAGTTCGAGGAGCTGGAGGTGTTGGCTCCTTGTATTTGTTGTCAAATAACACGGCACGCAGCTAATAGCACTCTGAGCTGGCCTGCATTTAACGGCAATGGGAGCTGCTCTATAAATAGGCAACAACTAGATGTTAATGTGCCTGCAGAGTGGAGGAGTTTTGACAAATCACCCTACAAAATCTCGTAACAACAACGATGATCGATGATTTGTTGTTAGTGATTTAAGAATCAACCACAAGTTGAGTGAGCAAATCAAATTTTTGACAACGTGTTGATGGTAAGAACTACATGAAGTAGATCCCTGAATCTCCCTCAATTCCTCTGACATAAATCAGCTCTAAACATCGATCGACAAGATGTCACGCACTATAAACTATAACTGCAATTGGTAGTAGTAGTTTTCGTTTTTCAGGGGGTTTTTTCTTGTTTCTTCTTAGTTTTTGATTAACTTGCGGTCGCTGGGAACTAAACAAACAATGGAAGAGGCGTTTTATGGCTTAGGATCGAGCAGTGTGAGCGTTGTGAAGCGATCAGTCAAAACTAAATAAATTGAAAACATTGTTATTTCAGACCTTGTGCAATAAAACTGAAAATCTATTTGTTTCCAATACTATTCACCGCATAGTTCTAAAAATAAGCAAAAATCAAAACAACCAGACAACGACACATGCAACACTGTGGCACGTATCGGTACTATATAGATCTAGTAGTATAATCCTCCCTGTTAACAGTGCCATAGACTTCCATTGTCTGGGCCCTTGTGGACTGAGCTCTATGTCTAGGATAACCCATTGTTTTATGACCCATTTTTGGCCGCGGTAAAACGATCGTAAAAATCTTCTCAATGACCGAGTAAAGGGAGAGGGAGAGAGAGAGATGGAGTTGTAGTCCAAGTTAATGTGAGGGAGGGTTAACCATTTAGTGAGAGCGTGAAAAATCCTTTGTATCACTGCAAGTTCATAGATCAGTTGAGTTTAGTTTCTCCCGACTCCCGACATATGTGGATTGCATGTGCTCAAAAAAAAAAAAAAAAAACTTCAATTGCTTTGTATTTATTGTTTTTATTTCTTTCAAATGAGACTCTGCTTTCTACTTGAGACCAGCGATCGGATCGTAAAACAGCTCATCATTCTAGTCCTGTGTTTTAAATGTATACAACATGATTTTACGACCTTCCACCATATCGCCAAAGACTTTCATTTCTCTCAGCAAAAATGGCGCACTTGACTCTGAACAACAGGAGAGATCATAGATCTATTGTAATTGTGAAAAGTCGTAAAAAAAATCGAAAACCAAAAGGAAATTTGATTATGTTACAGATAGTCAAACGACATAGTTCAATGGAGATAAAACAGCTCTCAGATATTTTTACACTTAATCCATGTTTACAGAGCATCTTTAAATATTATTAAATTTCAAGTTCAAGTTGGGCTCTGTTTGAGAAATTTTAAGACTGTCTCCATTTCCTGGAACATCTTTTATGAGACGTGGTACTTTATTTTTCAGAGCTACAGATCTTTCATTTAAACCTTAAGTTAAATTCTTTACAGTTTTTCTTTACATTTAAAATATTTCAACCTTTTTAATTTCTTCAGTATTTCAAACAATTTCCTACTAATCTGCAACTAACTCTAACTAAAACTTAAATAAACAATATAAATTACAATGTTTAAAGATCAATTGATCAGTTCTTTGTATATGTACATTTTACTGTTTAGCATACCAAATTCGTATATATAAAAATTTACTCAATTTTCATTTGTGGAAAATTGTTTTTATAAATATTCGAATACTTTGAATACACCCACACGATAAGGCGAGACTCCGCCTTCAAACGAACACACGAGCAGTAGAGCACACAGAGAGCACAAGTGTTGCGTGAGAGTGTGTGTGAGAGAGCGCTTGGGTGTGTGAGTGAGAGGGACGCCCACAGCTGGAAGTGTTTAAACCAATGAGAAAGCTGTATTAACCCTAAAACGATCGTGAAACTAAAGACTCTTGAAAGCAAAAAAGTATTAATAAATATTTTAAAATGGTAGGCAATACACTAAGTTATTAATGTAAACTATTAAAAACTTGTAAATTTTATTAAAATTAAATTTTAAATTAATTTCAATGCTGTTACAACATTTACATGCTCTCATTGAAGCACTTAAGAGTGTGTGAGTGCGAGTGTGTGTGGGTGTGTGCTGTGCATTGGTGTGTATTTATAGTATATTACGCTCTCCCCACACACACTCACATACTTCTACTCTTGTGGTATGCCACTTGCAAGAGCCTCGATCACAGCCAACCCACAAATCCCATATCCATTTATTTGTCGATCGGATCTCTTCGAAGACGCAACAAATCGCGGCGTGCGGAGCAGCAGATCTACTGGATACAGCAATACAGCTAACTTCTACCAAACTAATCAACTTCTTATCAAAATTCGGCTTACCCATAACTGTACTCAGTTAAAGTTTAGTGTTAAAAGTGTCAAGAAATTCAGGAACTTAAATCTAAAGTTTCTATATAAATAGTTTTCAAAAAGTGGCATAATAATCAAAATACCGTTAAAAAATGCTACCAGCTTCTTGTTATACGGGTGCCACAGCATTAACTGATAATGAGCAACTGGTCAACAGCCTTTTGGCCTGTCCGGAATACCTGCGATCCAGTAATCCGTTGGGCGCAGCTGCCGTCGGTGCAATGGGCATGGATGGATTGGCCTGTAATGGCTTTCCATCGGCCTTCTACTACCAGGGCATGGATAACTTCCTCTCGCTGCACAATAATATCTGGAATTTACCCATTTCATTCTTGCACAACACTCATAGACCGGAGAAGCCGCCCTTCTCCTACATAGCTTTGATCGCTATGGCTATAAGCAGTGCTCCGAGTCAAAGGCTTACGCTGAGTGGAATTTACAAGTTCATAATGGACAAGTAAGTGATAGATAGTTAAATGGAGCACTACTTTTATAAGCGGTTTGCTAATAATTGTTATTTTTATTGTACTTCTTATCTCAAAGAAATAAGATTTTGTTGTTAATTTTAAAAACACGATCAAAAATGGATTAAAACATTATCTAAACTCGTTTTATAAGCCTTATATCATTTTCAATTGTGGAAAATACTAATCCTACTATTGCTTATTAACTTTGAATCTTAAAAAATATCTGAAATACTTCTAGGATTTGAGAGGGAAAGGATTAAAAAAGTTAGACAGTGGGACAAAATTCTGAATCACAATTAAAAGCGGGTATCTAAAATCTTTCCAATACTTCTCTTAGCTTAAGTGTGAATATTTAATCTTAATCAATATTTAAAGCATTTACTGATTGAAAACTTAAGACCCTTCTAGTATAAATTTAATGCAGTATTGCCAACTTTAAATAAATTCAAATTTTAACTACAGAAAACACTAAATTCAAAGTTATTTCTCCTGCTCCTCCTAAAACTTATTGTTTTCTCACCGCATCTCAACTAAACAATAAAAAATGTAATTACTTACCGAGTGCAGAGCCAAGTTAAAACAAAACTACTTCTTCTGCTTCCCAAATAGTTAAGCACACTCGAAATAATTAAAATAGGTGGATGATTCTTAAAGCAAGTATTACTTGGTGCACATGAGATGGGCTATAAATACACGCTTTAATATTGTTTATTGGTGCTGACAACAGGTCATAAACCATTGCACGTAATGTTAACTCATATATTTAACTAGCCATTAAGGAACACACAAAATGCAATAATATTTTATAAAAACAAATGAAAATCCCACACATATTTAATGATTATAAATGTCGAAAAGTATTTCGACTTCAGGCGAATGTATTTGGCACAGTTCCAGTCAAGTGTGGATAAATGAACTTTGAAAGAGATTGGAAATACTAATAAAAGTGTTATAAAACTCCTAAAATTCTTGTTTCCAGATTTCCATATTATCGGGAGAACAAACAGGGCTGGCAGAATTCCATCAGACACAATTTATCCCTTAACGATTGCTTCGTAAAGGTGGCGAGGGACAAGAACACCATTGATGACAACGACAGTGCCGGTAAGGGCAGCTACTGGATGCTGGATGCCTCCGCCACGGACATGTTCGAGCAGGGCAACTACCGACGGCGACGCACCCGACGGAGGCACTGCGTCAGCGCTAACGCCAGTCGCTACGAACGCGACGTGGGTTCCTCTCGGGTAATTGTGCTAGTGACTTAATCATTAAATAAACAAGTGTATAAACAAATTTATTATACAGGAAGCGAATGGGAGCAACGATGGCGAACTGAGAGCCACAAACGATTCCCTGCCCGACTTTGATATATTCTGCACAGACAGTGGAGCAGCCAGCAGACCCAACTACTCGGATCGCATCACAGAACTGCATCGACAGTATCTTTCCGTGTCCTTTGGCTTCAACAATCTATTCAACAGCGAACCACGTAGCTCCACACAACGTTTGTCCAGTGCCAGTGATGCACCCACCGCTCCCAACTCAGCAGACAGTCCCTGCTCCAGTCAAACGGCTCAGAGTGCCACAGATAGCGTTGTGCCCCTCTCCCTGCACGAAGATTTACATTCCCCGAGCGCCTTCACACCGCCACCGCCACGACGGGAGTTAGCGCCACTCGATGCATTCAAAGGGTTGCAGGAATTAATGGGCGGCGACACGCCCACTGCGCCTGCTCCAAGCAATAAATCAAAGACAACAACGCTATTCACAATCGAGAACATAATTGGCAAACAGTAGCGCACACAATCAAATAACAAATATAAGAACAATACCAAATTACAAATTGGCAGTAATTTTGCACATAACATTAAATGGATTGTTAATACAAATATTAAATTTATTGTTTGTTTTACTATTTTCAGAAGCCCATTATAAACAAAAACCCAATTAATTGGCTCTTTTTCAATTTGTTTTTTGTTAGATTTTAACGGTTTTTTATTCTCGTGTAAAACAGAAGTTCTCAAATACCCATCTTATTGGGAGCGCAGAACTGCAGAGGCGCGACGGAGAGCAGCCTATAAACAAATGAAATAATTGATTAATACCTAACCACAAACATTGTACATTTAAATATGATAAATCAGTCTCAGTTTAAGAGTTCTTCAGGACCATTCAGAGATCTTGGTAGTTTAAAATATATATATCATCATTGCCATTAAAGTAGTTTTTAAAGATTGATTGTTTACCTGCAAATAAATAGAAAAATTCATAGATTAATAAGTGTTTGAGGTGGTTTAGCATAAAAATTAATTGTCGTCTAATGCAATCAGAGGATTTTATCAACACGAACATTCTGAGATCTTGGTGTAGTAGTTAAAAATGATATCATCATAATAAATGGAAAACAATGGAATTGAAAATCGATTTGTGTTTTACCTGTGTCAGATCCTTGCGGTACTTGGAGCCAATAAGCAGGTTCTTCAGTTTCTTCAGGGAGCGACGGGGACCAGCCTTGAAGTTGACACGCACGGTGTTCTTAGCGGGACGCTGGGCATATTTGCCCTTCTTCAGGACAGCGGTGAATCCCTTCTTATCGGCAGCGGGCACAATACCAACGGTCTTCTTGTGCACAACTCCGCTGTAGCGGTAAGAGCTGACATTGGTCAGATTGTTGGGCTCCTAAAAGCAATAAATCAAAAAACATGCTATTAATAAATCTGCTTTATGTTTTCATCAATCAATACTATGTTCAATGTTATCAGATTAAAGTTACTATCATGTTGTATTCAAATATCATTGTGAAAGTTTATATGTTGGAAACATCATTGAACAATTGTAAAGTTGGTAGTTGATGGAGTATTTGGATGAAACTTACTGTGCTGAAGGGTTTCTTAACATCACGCTTCTTCAACAAGAAAGCGTTGTTGTTGCGAATGATCAACCAATTGAGGTGCGAAGAGGTTGCCATCGTACGTCTGTAATCATGTAAAGGAAAACATTTCATAAGAATTGATTTACAAGCATAGACAGATATTTCTGTGATGAATATAGTCTTCAAGAACTCTTCTGCCAAAATCATTCATCATATTTGCCGAGGTTTAAATGTCTCACAAATTTGACTATTGCTTACCTTCATAATGTGATGAAATTCAGCAAAGGGCGCAATATGAAATAAAGAATAAATCAAATGTTAGTTTCTATCATGGTTAAGTACAAAATATATCATTTTTTGAATGGTATCAGTCTTGGGTGATGAATATAGTCTTCAAGAACTCTTCTGTTAATTCGTTCATCACAAAAGGCAGCGTTACCAGTTCATAAAATTACACATGTGCTTACCTTCATGCAGAAGCAGCCACACCAAGGGGCAGCGTAGGATAAACGCAACACATGAAATAGAACATTAAACAAAGTTAGTTATGGAGTACAATAACTAAATCACACAGAGACTATTGATATTGATTTCATCAGTCTTGGGTGATGAATATAGTCTTCAAGATCTCTTCCGCCAAATTCAATCATCATGGTTGTATGGGTCAGCAACTGAGGCAGCCAACGTGCACGTGCGGTGGACACACATATTTTACCTCCAATATATTTCACATTTACGGCCATGATAGCATAAAGACCATTATGTACATGGGTCAATTAGTGAAATAGGAATCTTTCTGCGCCGTTCACTGCACACAGTACGCTATAACTTAACCAATTAAAGACAAAATGCAAAATGCCCACCTTTTCTCGTTGAAAGACAAGCAGGAAAGAAATATGGCAGCCGCAAAGAAACGCAAAGTTGGCTGCGATTAAGCACGCAGTGTTGCTTCATCGCACTATCGATGCTGTGCAGGCACACTGTTGTATTTTAGGTATCGATATTTAGAGCCATCCCTATTTTGTCAGACACATTTCCGAAGTCTATTCGCAAAAAAGTTAAATTACAGTTAAATTAAAGTACGTAATTGTATTCAAACGTTTCAGAAAGTTTTTGTTTTAGGCTGTGGTTTCTTTTTATCGTCGTATGTCCATCCAGAATTTAAACACTCGTGGTAAGCTAGCATGCTTTTTATTTCCATTCAATACACTTGCACGTCGTAAGTTACACATGTACAATCGTATGTATGTATGTACACATGTACATATGTATATAAAATGGCTGCTTGTTGGGGCTAGTCTAGTCATCATTGTGTCACTTACATACATACGTACATATGTAAATAGATGTATGTGATGACATGAACATTCAGAAGGGGTGTGATTGTAGATGTTTATGCATTTAGTATTGTTGTTTATATATTACAGACCCCTTTGCTGATGCAATCAAGGGCAATGATGATGATATTCAAGACGGACTCGTGCACATAAGAATCCAACAGAGGAACGGTCGAAAGACATTGACCACTGTTCAGGGCTTATCCGCAGAATATGACTTGAAGAAAATAGTCCGCTCCTGTAAAAAGGTACGTATTTACATGGTCAAACAAACACGCGTTTGTATGTGGATTTAACGAATGTATGCCACGATTATTGATCGCTTTCGCTTTAGGAATTTGCTTGCAATGGGACTGTAATTGAGCATCCAGAGTATGGTGAAGTTCTTCAACTTCAGGGCGATCAACGTGAAAACATCTGCCAATGGTTGACCAAGGTGGGACTAGCGAAGCCTGATCAATTAAAAGTTCACGGTTTCTAAACTGATGCCAAGGAACAAACAAAAGTGTGGATTTTCATACAAGTCTTACATATATACAAACATAAACACAAATATATACCAAACTTGCTAAAGTTATTTGTTCCGATTAACTACAAACTCCTTTCTTGATAAAAACAAACACATTTATATAAAGACAAAAGCAATAGACCATTAACAGTGAACAATGTTAATCATACAAGTTAAATAAAATTAAATGTTCATTTTAATTAAGTACCCATGAGTATAATATTACTTTGTCCATATCTTAACATTTTTATACATTAACAACTGTCATTAATGATTTTAAATTAAAAGGCACTAATGACATGAATATAAAGTAATCGAGTTGTTGCACTCAGAACAAGTTCAAATGAGCGGGTTAAAATGAACATTAGCAAGAGCACTGGCCGTGAAAATAGCGGGATTAGGGACCCGACATTATCGATACTATCGATTTCAAGAAAACAGCTCACATCCACTATGTTCTTCGCAACCTATTCCTAGCATTTTGTTAAATCGAGTTCAAATTACGGGTGATAACATTTTAAATTCATTTACCTCAGTTGTTAACGAATTAATTAATTTTTGTAATCCAAACAAATTCAATGAATACCCGAATTTAAACAGCTCCTTACGTGTTGAACAACGTTGGAAATAAGTGTTGTGAAATCGTGTGATTGTTCTGTCCGTGTGTGTCACATATCGTACTTAAATTTAAATATCTCGAAATTTCTTTAAGCATTCGTTTTATTTTACGACCGGTGGCTATTAAATAAATCAATGAACAACATAATTTTAATGGTCTCTTAAATTTTATTATTGTTTATTAGTGTGTTCTCTAAAATTCTAAATGCCGGTGTCGAGCCTAAAATGAACGAACTAAGCAAATGAACTACATTGTCGTTCGTTCACTAAAGTGAATAGTTCAAACGAACTTATTCTGAACGGTACAACATAATTCTATCGTCTATCACCCAACCACCACAATCACACATTGTGATTTTGACGACAGCAGTAAAATAGCAATTCATAAATCACAATTAAATTTATATCAATCATTAGGTGCACAAATTAGGTTGTGTAATTTATAAGTTCGTTAAAAAGCGTTAAACTCTTAATACGTGTATCACGCGGAACGTTTGGTGTTTCTTCGTTCAACAATCGCAATCGCTGCGAGTGCCCTGGCCCAGAAAACACATAACAAGTGGTTTTCAATTCATGTCGACGGTGTACGAAAAGTGCTACAACCAAAAATAATTGCTGACGATTTATTGAAAAAGAAAATTATTTTGGAAGTGGTAAGTACATTTCATTACATCAGTATACGTTTCCTTTGGTGCCCTCTGTTTTTGTTGACATTCAAACGCGAACCAAGTGCATTTTTGTTTAATTAGCAGAAAAATATTAGGTTCTCAGGTTTCGTTTCCAACGTTCCAGCGAAGCGCCACGAAATTACGTGGGCTTTGCAACAGCAATAGTATTCAAAATAGTTATTAATTAGGAAAAGTAGTGACCATTGTCATTCAATATTCAAAAAGCGTGCGCGTGTTCTTACAGTGTTTTTGGCTTTTGCTTCTTTTGTCAGTTGATTTTTGCGTGTTTTGCGCCGCATGCAACCATGCAAGCGATGGTGTATCGAAACGTTTGACAAAAGGAACGGGCGAAAGTTTTTCTATAACGATGAGACGTCAAATTTTTGGCTTTATAAAAAAATTTTCGTGTGGCGACTTCGTTGTCGAAAACAACTTATAAATATTGTTTAAAACATTCACAACGATCAAGTATTTCGTCTGAACAACATCTGTGTGTGCGGCAGTGCAAGTTGGTCGTGAAAAAAACAAAAAAAATCAATCGCTGGTTCGGGCTGCTCGGGCCAATTTCATTTTTATTCTGCGTACATTTGTGTGCAAAAAGAGAAAGAAAAGAAGGCGAAGAAGAAAAAGCGAAAATAGCCACGGAAAAGAAAACTAAATGAGAACAAAAATTAAGTCATTGAAGCCACAGACACGGAAAAATAGACGACAACTGTCGAAGTTAGAAGAAAATGAGGCACGAGCCGAGATGAGAATCGGAAGAGACAGAAACAGTGACAGTGACTAGTGACAGCAGTAGCAGCAGCAGTAGCAGAGCACCATAAATAAATAAATAATTGAAGCAAAAGGGAGCAGTGGTGCTCAGATTAGTGTGCTACTCGCATTGCAATCAAGTTTCATGCAATCTGAATTTAATATCAAGTGAAAATCAAAATTTCCAATTAAAAGTCTCAACTGTGTGGCAGCAGCAGCAGCCGCCGCCGCAACAAGGCAGCGCAAGTGTGTGTGTGTGTGTGTGTGTGTGTGCGTGCGTGCGTAAGTGTGTGAGTGAGCGAGTGCAAGCTCGTGTGTGTGTGTTGTGTGCGCTGTGTGTGTGGGTCGTTTGTGCAAGTTTTTGGGGGCTGTCGGGTGTTCGTTTTGAAAGAGGAGTAGAAAAAAGAAGAGCCGAGTTGTGTCTTTAACTGTGTGTGTGTTTACGGAATTCTTGTCAATTCCCCAACATACGTTACCATGGAATATTACCACCTAGGTTAGTAGAAATTCTCAATTTGTAAATCAAACAAAAATATGCGGGGCACATAAATATGTATGTATATACATAACAATTTACAAATACATATGCAAAACAATGCCCCCGCACTTACGCATACATACATATGTTTCAAATGCATACACGTACACATACAAATATATATATGCAAGTATATAAGAACACACACCACATACATATATACTCTCATACATAGCGCATGCTGCCTGCATTACTTTAAGGTGAGGCCAAACGCAAAGTTTTTTCTTTTTTTTTTTTGCAACAGCAGCAGCCTCAGCTCGCCACTTTTACCTCACCGCGCGCCTTGAACCGTTTGTGGTTATGTTTAGGATCAAATTAGCTGGCGGCGACTGTTCATTTGTTTGTTTGTGCAATATATTAATTTGAAATCCATTGGAAATCCACGCAACGTCTCGCCAGCAATATAATTCCGATAGAATTTGTCAGTGTCCGATTAAAGCTTTTGTCTCCAATTACAAAAAATAAAAAAGGGGAATACTACGTTCGCATAAAAGTTACCCAATGGGGTGTATGTATCTGCTTGTCCTGATTGTGTCTTGTGATAGTGTGTTAAATTAAATATAATTTTCTTTGGTTGTTGCAGGAGGTTTCGTCTATATGAATGGAGATGCAGTCAAGATTCAGCCGCCTGTCTATACGAATGTTCCTGTTGAATCGGCAATGTTAGCCACCAATTTGTTTGGCACGCCGACGCAAATTGCAGCTCCGACCGCAGCTCACACTCATATACCGTTGATTACAGCTGCCGCAGCAGCAGCCGCCGCAGCAGGTGGAACAACAACAACACAAGCAGCAGTAGCAGCAGCGCCCCCATCAGCACAACCCGCACAGCATCCACAGCAGCAGCAGCAACAACATTCACAGCAGCAGCAACAACAGCAGCATCCACATCAGCAACAGCAGCAGCAACAACAGCTCATCTCTCATACGCACGCTTCTCACGCTCACGCTGTGGCAGTTGCCGCCGCACAGCAACAGCAGCAAACAACACAGACCATCCAAACGGTGCAGGCGGTAACGCCAGCAACGGGCCAAGTGCATCTGCAGGCGCATCCACATCCGGCACAACCGCATTTGCAGTACGGACATCCGGCTCAACAGCCGTTGCCGCCGCCGCTGCCGCTGTCGTTGCCGCTGCCGTCCTCCTCCACTGGCGATAGCATTCAGGCAAACGCAATTGACAATACCGAATACGCCATCATGAATGGAGCCATTGCTCAAACGCAGGATGGCAATCTCGTTTGCTACACTACAGAGGCACTTGTACCTGGTGTTAACACTACGAATTTAGTTGCACTCGAGCAACAGCCGCCGTTGCCACCAGAGCTCGTGGCACAGCAGCAGCAGCAGCAACAACAACAGCAGCTGGCTGCCGATGAATGTGGCATGCCATTGGATAAGCTAAAGCAAATGCTCGCCACCCAGCTTGATTATTACTTTTGCAGGTAAACTGAATTTATAAAAGAAATATTCTAGATTTTTATACTGATTTTGACTTGTCTTGCTGTTTACAGAGAGAATCTGGCAACCGATACTTATCTGGTGTCCCAAATGGACAGCGATCAATATGTGCTCATAAATACAGTGGCCAATTTTAATCTTGTTAAGAAACTAACCAAGGACATCAATTTAATAACTGAGGTGCTGCGCGAATCGCCCAACGTTCAAGTCGATGACGAGGGATTGCGCGTGCGCCCAAACCACAAGCGTTGCATCATCATATTACGGGAAATATCCGGCAACACGCCACTCAATGACGTCAAGGTAATGAACTCATCCAGAATAAACACCAATGCGAATCGAGTGCCACAATGAACAAAAAATACGAAACACAATTAGCTCTCATAATTATTGAAATGACGATCACGTTCAATATTTATAAACTTGGCAGTTATTAAAGTCGGTTTCGCTTAGTAATACTTACAAATCGTATCTCGACCAATGGTTTTATTGGATGTATATTAATTACCTTATATATTACCTACAAATATTTATTATATTTCTTTCTTTTGCAGGCTCTGTTCAGCAGCGATAACTGCCCGCGTCCCATTTCATGCGAGTTTGCGGCCAACAACTCGTGGTACATTACCTTTGAGTCCGATGAGGATGCGCAAAAGGCATTCAAGTATTTGCGCGAGGAGGTTAAAGAGTTTCAGGGTAAACCCATTATGGCCCGCATTAAGCCCAAATCGTTTATCAATAGAATAGCACCAGTACCAAATATTAAAAACGGTTATCGTCTCAATTCGCCACCAACTGCCACAGTTTATGATCCTGCTGCAAATGCTGTTGCAGCTGGTGCTGCGGCAACAGCTGCTGCTGTCAATTACAGTCCGACGCAGCCGCGATTTGTCTATGCCGGCAACGGTGCCACCATAGCCGCACCACCAGTTCCCTATGGCGGACAAATGGTTATCGTAAGTACACATGCTAATAGAGGTTTTGTTTTCTTAACCAAACTCTTCTCATTTTCCTCATTTTCTTTGCAGCCGTTTCACCAGCAACAATATTATGCAAGTTTGATGGCAGCACCGTGGCAGGCAGCTCCTGTGGCTACTGGTGCACATGGAGGGCCTTTCTATGAGATTGGCAATATATTTGCTGCCAATGGTTTGGCCCCACAGGCTGTGGCTGCTAATTTTGCTGCTGCCCCACCAACCACCGCACAAATTGTGACCAACAAGCCGCAGGGCGGTAGCCGCTACAATAGCAATCATCGCGGAAATCCCAATAATCTGGGGACAACTGGGCCACGTGGTGAGCCGCGCAATAAACCGCCTCGCAATACACAGCCACAGCAGCAACAACAGACGCCATCACATATACAAGGTGGCAACATAATCATGGCTACCAATCTGCGTTGTGTTGTGCCAGCAGCCATTGTGGATCCTCTGCAGCAACAACAACAACAGCAGGTTCAAGTGCAGCAGCAGCATCAACAGCTGCAGCCACAACAGCCAGCGAGCTCAACTCAACAGGTGCAGCAGCAGCAACAACAACAATCGCAGCAGCAACAACCACCACAGCAGCAGCCACCACAAATGGCAACTGGTAGTTCGTCTGGTAATTCTGCACGCTATCCCATCAAGAGTAACTGGAAAGGTGGCATGCAGAAGAATCTAGACAAGAGCTATGGTACTCATCATCATTACAGCACCCAGGTGCAAGGTCTGCACCATCAGCAGCAACAACAACAGACACACTATCAATTGCCTTCCTCCAGTGCAGCGAGCACAACACATGCTACCTATGCCAGCAGCAGTCAGCAGGCAAATACCACTACATTGACTCTGGCACCACAGCCGGCACAGCAGCAGCAGCCCCAACAGCAGCAGCATCATCACATGGTTGTGCATGCACCTCAGGCCGTTGAACTACAGGAGACAGCAGCCGCCGGTGGTGATAATGTAAATGTGGAACATGCTGGCAGCTCACACAATATGCAACCAAGTCGCAGTAATATGTCAGCCAGCTCCTCATCCTCACTTGCCACTTCCATTGGCAAGGAAGCGCAGCCAATGCATTGGCAGACACGTCCACGTCGCCGTCGACGTGATGAAGATGGCGGCATCAATTACTCGCCTGGTGGACGTGTAAATGTTAGTACTGACAAACTGAAAAATAAACAATTTACTCATATTCTATACTCTTCTTTGCAGATCTATGGTGGCTCTCAACAGCTGCTCTCCTCGTCGTCAGCATCGTCCACTAGCAATGTTCAATCTGCTGGCGGTGGCTCAGCGCATCGGGATAATCATTATAGCAGTCACGATGGCTCGTCAGCGCCAGCGCCGCCACAGCATCGTGGGAATTATAAGGGCAATAACTATAATCCCAATTATCATGCCCAGCAACATGCTCAGTCGATGCATCATCATCATCACAACAATAATCACAACCACAACTCGCTGCAAAATCAGCAGCAACAGCAGCAACAACAACAGCATCATATGCCAGCTGCTCAGCAGAGCTCGGGACATCCGTATCATCATCATCATCACCATCACAACTCCATTGGCAGCAATGTGGGCAACAGTGGTGGTCTTGGTGTCAGTGGCAGCAACAATAACTCTGGTGGTGGTGGTGGTAGCAGCAACAGCAGTAACAACATGTCCAGCAGCATTGGCAGTAACAGCGGTGGTGGCGGAGGAGGCGGCAGCGGTGGTGGCAATAGCAGCAATGAACGCAACTTGCATCATGGTGGCATGGGCTATCAGGGTCACAATGCACACCAGCAACAGTTGCAGCAGCAGCATCAACAGCAGCAACAACCACCGGTTCCGGCACAGCCACCGCAATTCGATTTAGAGGCATCTGCCTTTCCACCATTGCCAGCGACTTCTGCACCGGCACATGCACCACATCACCCCAGCAACGCTTCCATTCATGGCTCCAACTCCTCATCGACGACAACCGGTGTGAGTCACAAGCAGCAACTGTCGTCAAATCAAACTCAGGCCCATCATCAGGGTCACAGCCACACCACTGGCTCAGCTGCTGCTGTCGTGGAGAGCAGTAGTGTTGTTGCTGCTGGTGAGGAGTCGCGTTCAAGCAATCATCAGCATGCCGATGGCAATGCGCACAGTTCCTCCTCCGCTAACACCAACAACGCCAACACTAACACATCTACAGCTGGTGCAACTGGCGGGAATTGGGCAGAGAATCGTTTGTCCGATGTGGTGCGCACTGGTGGCAAAGGAAAAGCACGCAACAAAGATGCCAATGCTGCTGCATCACACAACAGGCATCATCAGCAGCAGCATTATCAGCAACAACAACAGCGAAATCTGGCTATTAGTCCCACGCCAGCAATGGTGGTTATGGTTTCCGCCGAGGATACGCCACGTCCATTGGGCAACAATACTAAAAACTTTACTAAGCAGAGCTCTAGTAATAACCCGATCCATGTGATAAAGTGTGTAACACCAAATATCAATGCCAGCAACAAGTTGAGCAGCAACAATAACAATGCAACAACGTCGTCTGGAGCAGCTGGAACAGCTGGCGATGATTCAGCAGCAACTGTTGGCGGTGCTGCCCAGCAGCTGGATAAATCAAACAAGACTGAGGATGAAATACATCCAATGCACGGTGGTGGCAATAAGCAGCAGCAGCAGGGATATGTCCAGCAGCCGCAGCAGATGACAAACGACTATGGACGTGGCGGTATGGGCGTGGCCACCGTCACCTCCTCCTCCACTGGTGCACTGCCTGTTTCCGGGCATTTGCCAAACTCAGGCGCTGGCGCCTGCAACATGGCAAGCACCAACACCACCACCACCACAGCGCTAACCACCGGCCTCAATGAGCTGAGCCTGAACCAAAGTCAAAGTCATGGTCAGCACAAGAAGCCGTCTATGGTTGGCATGCAACATGCCAAAAAGGATCTGAACAACGCCAGTGGCAAGGATGTGAGCAAACACAAAAGCGTCGCCACATCCACAACCACTGTCTCCGCCGCCGCAGTTACATCCGCAAGCACCAACACCACCTCGAATTCAGTGTCAACGGAGAACATTGCCGCCGCTACGGCCAGCAAACTGAGCTATGCCCAGGTGGCACAGCATCATAAAACCTCCGCCGATAGCAAAGATGGCACTCTCTCGCCAACTAGCGGCCACAAACTGGAGCTAGTCTTTGGCGATACGTCAGCGTCATCAGCAGCGGATAAAGTTGCACTGACGGTCACAACTGATAAGCGTCTGGCGGCGGGTACAACAAATTCGACTGCAACGCTGGGCGGCAAAGCTGCCAGCGGCACACATGCAATGAACGCCAATCAATCAGGCGGTAATCAAGCTGCCAGCGCCAAAGATAAGGGTGTGTATTGTCAGCTATAAGCTAGGAATTTTATTATGCAACGAATACAGTGTACAAGACCTTTACGTTTAACATACTTTATTCCATGTACCACTTATACTCAACTTTTTATTTGCAGACGCTGGTCAGCGTGAATCGCGTCCAAATGCTGCCATGATTGCCGGCACCATGCGTCAGCAGAGCAAGGAGAAGCCATCTCAGCAGCAGCATTATGGATCAAACGCTGATCACAATACAAACGCCAATAATAATCAAGGTTCTGGAGGCGGTGGTCGCAAATCGAGAGCAAATAACTCTTAAAAGCAAACCAGGTCGCCAAATGTGCGACAAATGTGAAACAAATTTTGTGCAAGGGATACGCACACACACGAAATACACACTTACACACACAGTGTGTCGTGTCCAACATCCACAATCACAGCAGCCAATACCAGAACTACAAAGAGAAGAATTTGAAGAAGAAAAACCACACATCCAAAACATTGTTCAGACACAACTCCCGCCCACCACCACCACTGTACATAAATTCCATATGTAAATACAAGAAAAAGCAGATTTTTGTTATATGTCTATAAGCGCTATATAGATGTTTACAAGCTAACCAAGGAGGCATATATAAGGTGAGTAGTCTAAAGTATTCATTCTGTACACTATATATAACACGATCTATTCTTTGTAGTTGTCGTCGCACTGTAGCAATTGGAGAGGCGAAGCAGCTTGGACCAGTTATCATATATATATATAAAAAAAAAATATATATATATATATATATACTATAATTAGTAGGCAAAGGAAAAATGGTGCATAACATTAATACACAACTACAACTATACAAGCATATATATATATATATATATATATAGCTGTATATTCAGTTAATCTACACACATTCACTGACACACAACAAAACGAACACTATCACATACACGAACACATACGTCTATAGTTTAGTGCAGCATTTGAGAGAAGAAAGGAAATGATATGCCCAAGTTAAGTTAACGATTTACAATTAATCTAATCTCTTAACTGTTTGCAACCAAGTTGCAATCAATTGCAATTGTTGTTAGCCGAACAACAACGACAACTGATCAACAATAGCATTACTCATTACTTATTACTCATTGGTAAATATGTATCATGAAATATGAACCTCATGACGACATTTTATTAATTTTCAGTTGCTTACACAGAAATCTAAAAAAAAAAAAAAAAAAAAAAAAAAACACCCAAAATACACAGAATATATATATAGTTTTCGATATAAATATCTTAACTATATATACGCTAGTCCCACACATTTATATAGTTTTTACATTTGATAAAAGGCGACCATTGAAGTCTTTCCTTTAAGTTGAGTTTCCAAGCCTTTTTTTTTTTTTTTTTTTTTTTTTTTGGGCTTTAAGTGGGATTCTTGTACTTAGTTCACGTCATAAGGAATCCTTAACACACACAAACACAAGCAGACAGACTGGCACACTTCAGACAAAACACACACTTTTTTTAATATGTATATGGAACAAATTTGCATAAATTTTCAAATTGCATTTCTTCCACATATATAAATATAAAACCAAAAAAACAAGGCAATTTTCTCAGTTTGATGGTTTCACATATTTTAACAACAAACAAACAAACAACTATTACTACTACTACTACTACAACAACAAAAAACAGCAACAAAAAAACAAGAAAATTAAATGCAATGCTATAACTAAAACTAAAACTTTATAACGCGTAGACAAGCAACTAACTATCTAATGTTAAACAAACAATTTAAACGTATATATACATAAATATATGTATAGCTGTACATACGACAACGACACACTCATACACACACACCCATATACAACAAAAGGTGCCATAAACTAAATATACACACTGACACAGATACACTGACACTGAAATTCTTTGAGGTTTAGGACAACACAAATAGGCATTTAAAATTATATTATATATATGACACATATATAATCTCTCCATCAACATTATTAAATTAAAATTTTATTTCTCTCTTTGGTTGTCCTATAAACAGAATGAAAAAAAAAACAAACAATATTGTGTATTTAATTATTATTTCGTTTTAAATACCTCTTCTCTCTGCTTGTCAATTTTTGGTTTAGTTTCTTGTTTTGCTTAATTTACATTTTGATTTTGTACGCACAACTTTTGGTTTCGATGGAAGTTCAAGTGTGAAAGCATGTAAATTAAACTTAAGGCATTATAAAACAAATTGGCAGTAAAAGAGTAGAAGATGATATAAATCAATCTATATAAATATAAATAAATATATATATATAAATGAACATAGACTAAGTGCATACGATATACATAAACTATACATATAATGCTAAAGCTATAGCTATGCTAGTGTTAAGTGATATGTTTAGGACTATCCATATACCCGTATACATATACTATATATATAAATAGAGTACTACAAAACTATAGGCGAGAGATAAATTCACACTTCACAAAACAGATTTTATGTTTTTGTCTCAACCGTCAGAAGAAATGAACTTACGTCTCCGCCCTTTTCACTTCCAATCAAGAAACCAATCAATCAATCAACCGAGCAAAGAAAACAATTAACATTTCTCATTAAATTTGATTATATATATTAATTTTTAAGCAATTTAGACAGACTAGAGTCAAACAACTGTTTTAATATAGTGAACCAAATGCAGTGAATTCTCTGATTCTTCTTTAAACACTTTCTCACCGACTCTTCTGTTATATTTTGCTCCCTAAGCTAGACTTTCCCCACACTTCTCTATATAATATATACTATATATATATATGTATATTTATTTAAAAGTAAAAATATATATATTTTGTTTCTATGAAAACAATCGAATATGCTAAGTGCCTATACTAAATACATGTATATATATAGACTATATAGTATATATAGTATGTGTATATATATATACTATATATTTATATTGAAAACTACTGTACAGTTCGCTCCACTGAGCCAAGGTCCTTGATTTTGGTGTTAGCTCCTAACCGCTGCCCTTTTAGACCCTACCACATACCAGAATTGTATACCGTAATACCATTTATAGATATATACTATGTACTACTACAATTACACTATAATATTATTAATTATTTGTTAGTCTATTGTTCGTAACGCCAGTGGCGGGTCCCAGAGTTATTGCTAGCTTCTCCTGGAAGTGTGCTCAATCCTTCTACAGCTAGAATGCTCTGTTTCCCAGCCTTTGCTCAGTGGTGTGTACACCGACACCCTACCACACCCATTTAAAACTCATAGCTTCTGCCTCATCCCCACTACACACACTTCTCTCATCATGCATAGAATTTTTGTTTAAACAAAAACACTCTCAAATGGTTATTATATGATTTTGAATTTGTTTTGTGCTCATCCACTGTACAGTTGAACCACGCTAGCGCGGCCGACTTACGACTGCTTTAAGTGAATTATTTAGGAAAGTAAAGCCCTGGGGAGGAGAAAAGTTTATATTTGGAGCTCTGGCAATCAAAGATTCAGCAATCTTTTTTTTTTGATGTGTGATATTAAAGCAATTGTGATGGGAAAAACGATACTTTTCCAACAATTGCAAAAGCGAAAAGTTGGAATATTGATTGTCAGTTGATGGACTACTACTAGTACGCACTGTAGGCACACCAGGAATCCCCGGACGTTTTGTAGAGGGTATAAAAAAGTTAGCAAAACGAAAAGAAACGAAATTGAAATGATAAATGAATAATGATAATGATAATGAGGGAAGAATCTAAAAATAATGTGAAAGCAGAGATGGAAAAAAACGTGAAACATTGTTGATGTTGAATAATTTTAAGGTAAATAAAAAACAAACAAAAGAAAAACCAACACAAATGAATGAAATAATTAAATTAATTAATTAAATTGTTATATTGTAAAGTCTCAGTTTATAAGTTATTTATTTTGTATGTTTAAGCAGCGCATATGACACTGAAGAATGACACGTGTGAAACCTTGTTAAATGTACTATATAAAAGCAACTACAATAATGATAATAACACACACACAGACACAGCTAAAAACTATCCACACACACATACACACCCACCCATAAACAACACTTTCAAAAAACAAATGAAAAAAAACCATCCAGAACTAAAGAAATTTCCTGTTTGTTTTACATATATATAGATCGATATATATATATTAAAATATATCATATTTGTCGTGCAGAGTCATTTCAAAATAGCTTTCAAGACATTATTATTATTATGTATAAATTATGATATATTATTTGATTTTATTTATAATTATTATTATTGAAAGTTTTTAATGCGGCAGATGAAATGCCTCAACTATTACTTCATTTGGCACTGCCACCGATTTCTGTCTATATCTATATATATATATATATTTTATATCGGTTACTGAACGTGGGTAGAACTACCCCCGATATAAATGTATATATTTATATATGTCTATAAACTTTCCGCTCTTCATTCATTTGGCACTGCCATTAATATTTCAATATTACAATTTTTTTAGTTTTAAATAGGCGATATTTTTGGATACTGATATTCTTGAGTTCTATTATTGTTTTTATTTATCGTTAACTTTGATTGTTTTCGATGAAGTTGTGGATGTGTTTAAACATTAAACATATTTTGTACACATCATTTTTTTTTCTTTTAATTTTTATTTATTTATTTTTTGGTTTTTCTGTTTAAATCAATTGCATAGAAATGCTTACGCACATTGTTATCACTAAAAGAAGAAAGAAAAAATGAATTGAAACAAAAGAAAACAAAACAAGAATGTCTGTTAAAGCGAAAGAAACAAAACAATGTAATAATACCATATATCAAGAATATATGATTAATAAACACATATTAATTGTACCAAAATTGATAATTGTAAAGTAAAAAAAACAACAAAAAAAAAAAAGGTTTATAAAATTGCATAAACTATGAGAAAATAAATCGAACTCTAACTAAACAATATCCCTATGCCGCAAACAAAAGAAAGAAAAAAAAACGAAACAACAATTATAAATAAACAAATAGCAAACAACAAACAAGAAAACAACAACAAAAAAGCCGCAAACCATTTTGATTTCTTTTCTGTATAGTTAAGAGTAAAATCTTTGTGCTCGTTCTTAGTACAGTGAATTTATACTAATAACGAGCTAAAAATATGAATAAAAAACAAAACAAAAGCAAAAAGGGGAAAAAAACAAAAACATCATAAATGCATATTTTATTTTATTGTATGTATCATATAAAATTAAAAAGAAAAACTAAAAAAAACGAGAATCAAATAAAAAGAGAAAAACAAAAAAAACTGAAAACAAATTACGCAAATGTAGATTAAATGTAGTTAGCTGAAGAAAAGATGGAAAGAAGAAGAACGGAATCGAAATTTGATTACGCTGATAACGATGTCAACCAATAAAAGAAACAAAAAAAAATGATTTAACCAGCAAAATGCTGTACACAAAAATCCCAAAATTGCTTCTAGAAAAAGTGGGGGTGTTACCTGTACAAAGTCATTCAATAACTCTCTCAGCTCCCCACAAACCCCAACCAAATGCAAACCCAATAAATTTGTTATGTAAGTTTTTATATATATTTGGTTTTGCTCTTGTTTTAGTGTGTGTGTTTGTGACTGTGTGGGTGTACTGTGTGTGTGTGTGTGTTTGAAATCTCATTCAAGTATTTTAAATATTGCAATGTAAAAAGGCCTCTAGCATGACTACTATAATTTTCTTTTTAGGGATCGAGGACCCGTAGTTAAACCGTATACATCTTAAATGGAATTCGCAACGATTTCGTTTCGGGCACTACAAAAACACTTTTACTTTATTAATATTAATATATTTTAATTATTATTACAATTACGCTTAGCTCAACTCTCTGGCTCATTCAACTTAATTTTCTTTAATTTTTTTTTTTTTTTTTTTTTGCTAACAATTTTAAAAGACCAATCCCAAAAAAGAAACTTTCATTAGGTCAAAAAGTATAGGTACAATATATAAAATACTAAACAGTTAATACAAATTTTGGGAGAATTTTTGTGGAGCGGGTAAGGATTGTACGAGTATAAATTGTTTATAAACTTAACCAAAAACCAGACGCGTTAAGTACACAAATTTTTAGCAAATCGGTTTACAGTTTCTGGCTTAGAATTTAGAAATATCGAAATTAAAGGGTTAAAAGAAAGTTTTAAATTTTATGTGCTGCCAGCAGCGAATTGTATTTTGCCGGTTATTCTTAACGGGTTAACGGTTTAGTGCAATTGGCTTAGAGTTCCGTGGTAACAGGCGTGACTTCTTCACTCGCATTTGTTTCCGTTGTTGATGCAGCGGGAGCTGTTGTTGTTGCTGTTTCTGTTGCTGTTGTTGCTACTGCAGCTGTATCTGCTTCCTGGGCGTGTGATTGTGATGATGTGGATGTGGCTGATGTTGATGCATTTGCGCAACGCTGCACCAGCTCGCTGTAGGGCTTATCGTGGAGTAGGCAGACCAAGACAACGGTCATGTTGTCACCACCCAAACCGCCCATTTGGCAATCGGGTGCTAAACAATGATTCATCAGCTCTTCACAGATCTCCTCGGGCTGCATGCCAAGACCGATACGTGTGCGACAGAATTGCAGAACTTCCTCATTGCTCATGACATCCCAAATGCCATCGCAGGCAAGCACAATGAATTCCCAATCCTCCTGCACCTGACGCGTCTCCACATCCGGGTAGGCTAACGATCACAAAAGAACACACAAATGTGTTGAAAACAATAATTTGTTTAATTTATTCTTTGTTTTTTTCTCGCTTACCTGTGACTATTTGTTCTTCCGGATTTTTGTTCGGACGTTTGAAGGCGAAATCACCGAGAGCACGGGAAAGGGCAAGATTACCATTGACACGATTGAACTCAACATAGCCACCGCCTTCGATAATACGCTTTGATTCTGTTTCATTGTTTGGCTTGTGGTCCACGGAGAGTGTCTCCAGTTGGCCATTAACACTGGCAATGGCCCGCGAATCGCCGGCATTGGCGCAATAAAGCATTTGATCCTTGATCAAAACAACCACAGCCGTTGAGCCGGCCATTTGTATGCTGAGCAGCTCCTTGTTCAGCATCTCCACATCGATATCGAGGAATGCCTGCAAGGCCATAATGATGAAATGATGATTTAACTTAGACATGAGTAATAGTGTGGGTGGGGGCAAATTACTCACCTGCTTGAGCGCTTTGGCTATGTTGTTGGTATGGTATTCCGGCTGTTTTAGCACAAATTTGTGTAAATGCTTGCCCGCGTATTGGGCCACTGTGGCGCCGCCGTGTCCATCGTAGACGGCAAAGAATGCCGCCTTCGGATCATCCGGCAGCGAGAGTATGTGTGTGTGTGAATCCTCCATGTTGATGCGCCATCCCTGCATACAGCTGCTGCCGACGCTGTACTGTTGATTCTGGCAATAGGATGACTCCTTGGCTGTCACCGGCTCAGAGAGTGTTTGTCCCATCTCGAAAGTGGCTAACTGTTTGTGCTTCCTCTTCTTCTGCTGCTTCTTGTGCTTCTTTTTTGTTGCTTATCAATTTACGTATAGTATATCTTTATCTGCTAAGGGAATAAAAAAGCAACAGAGTTGAGTAGATTGTTAATTACGAAACTGATACTATGATTGTTTGTATGTATGTAGATAAACGGCTGCACGTGTATTGGTGTGCGTGTGTGTATGCACTGAGATTATTATATCAAATTAGTGATATGACCCGCATAAGCCAAAAAGCAAACAAAAACTCTAGATTACAGTTACTCTTGACTCTGATTTTTATTTTTGGCACTTAAACCGTATTTCACTCTAGTATATATATACTATATACATATGTACTTATATACGCATAAGTATATTTAAATTTATGTGTCACTTGCTTGCAACCGTTGCGATTATGAATTTATAAAAGTGTGAAACGGCAAAGGCAATAACAAAGGGCAAAGAGCGCGGCCAAAAACCAGATAAAAGCTGATAAGCAACTTTAAGGCTAAATAATTTTATATACAAAAAGTGCACACACACACACATACATACACAAACCGTTGTACTGTATGTATGTAAATTAAAATTGCACCAGGCTCTCTAATTAGATGACACACTTTTTGGGCTAGAAACGATCTAGAAGCACTGAGCTAAATAGAACAAAATGTTTAGTACACTAAATTTAATATTTATAAAGTGGTTGTTAAGCCCACCTGACGCTGGCTTTGGCGCTGACGCTGCTTCGCAATACATTAATAACTATTTTAGCTCGCTCTGATGAACGTGTGTAGTTTGTTCGCCTTGTGATACAAGAAAACACAGTTGCAGCTGCTTTGTTTTTTCTCTCTGTTACTTTGTTTTGATTTAACTGGCTAGGTTTAATTGGCTTTTCGGTGTGGTCAGCAGGCGGCACGTGTTCGTTTGCTTTCGATGCAGTTGCTGTTTTGCTTAAATTAAGGCTTTTATACAAAATGTTTAATAATTCCAGCTATCGTTATCGATTCAAGTGCACATGCAAGCTTACAATTTGCAAAGCTTTTATCGATACTATCGCTGTACGCGATGTTTGATTTAGCATGTCTCATAGCAGTGAGCTTTCAATAATAGACAACGCTGAGTGTTATTGCCAACCGTTAAGTTTAAAGTCAGTTTGTGCTGGTTGAAGTGTTAAGACCACAACACCAAGTTAAAAAGTTATACCTATATGTATAAATATTTTTCTAATATTTGGAATTGCTTGGCAATTACTTTGCTTAAAATTTTTCTAATTGTATTAGTGTGCTTTGTTAGCTTCTGTTTTAGCTGAGCGCGCAGCTTTCACTCTCTTAGCGGCTCTCTCGCTCCAGCACTTTATCTTATTGTGTTGTTTGATGTTTCTCTGCTTCGCTTTTTGCTTTACTTTTTTTGTTTTTTTTTTTTGGGGCTGCTGCCGAAGCTCGCAAGTGCAATGAATTTTGTGAATTTTGTTTTGCCGCAAATTCACGAATTCAAGGACAAATGACGTCAGCTAAACATTTCTCGTGCTCCGCTGTCGCTGTCGGTGTCGCCGGCGCTGCCGACGTCGCTGATGTTGCTGCTGGTCAGTGGCGCACGTCACGTATTGTCAGGGGAGCGACACAAAAATTCCCTTCAGTTGCTATCTGCGCCACTGCTATTTTTTTTTAGTTCTAAGTCTGTTTTGTCTTTCTTTTTTTATTTTTTGATTTTCTGCTAAAAAAAATTAAATATTTGCACAGCAGCAAAGACTCCAGAAAGCCAGCAAAATATTCCTGATAAAGAATTATAAACGTACATATGTATGCTTTCTCTTTCCCTCTCCCTCTCTGTGTCTCTCTTTCGTGCACAGTTTTATCAACGTCAGCGTTGAATGCGTTACAAAAGTCAATGAATTTAATTTGTTTTATGAGATGGGCGTGGTCGGATATTGCCTTCGAATGAATAGCTATCTTAACGTAACGCAATGGACTTCCCACAGTTTGTGCGTCTGCCCCTTTCATCATTCTCTTTCTCTGCTCTCACTATCGTTCGCCCGCTCCCTCGCGCTCTGCTGCTGCGCTCTTATCGCTTTTGCCGCGCTGTCACTCTGTCCGTTCTGTTTTAATTTTTTTTACATATTTTTTTTTGTTTTAACTCATTGAAAGTGCAATTCAGTCGCAGCACGCATTTTTATTTTACCAAATCACTTGAAAGCGCATTTATTATGCATTTAACGTTGTCGTCGATTGCAACTACAACTACATAAACTTCTCTCCACTTCCCCTCCCCTTTCCACTGCCAATGCACTCACTCACTAACCATCATCAACGTTTGCCCCACCCCCTTCAGTTTTGCAGATTTTGCGCGCGTTAAATTTCCATATTGTTTGTGAACGAACGAACGGACACAGCGCATCCAGATCCCGATTTCGATTCCGATTCTGATCCCAAGCTCAACGGCGACATTATCGCTGCCACTTTCCGAGTCGACTCTTTGTACGCAGTCTGCATGCAAATGTGGACGGAGCTGGAAAGGCGGTGGGAAAGGCAATGGAACGAGATGGGATGGGATGGTACGGGAGGAGAGGGAACTGTCGAGGCGGGGCAGCGCTCAAGCTCACAGATATCGCAGCACTGGCAGCAGTTCAATCACATTGCACAAAAGTTCGAGGTCAGTTATAAAAATAAAAATTATACATACAAATGTGTGTGCATGTGTGTGTGAGCTCTCATTCGCATTTGTTTTGTATTAATTTTTGTATGCGACAAAATGAGTTTCTTTGTCTTTTGTGCTGGCCACAGGATCGCTGTTGATTGCTGCCTGCTGCTAAACTGCTCTCCTGCTCTTCATTGGCACAAAAGCTTTTGTTCCAAGCGGTCGTTTCACTAACCCCCCCTTCCCCACTCCACGTACCATTCTCATTCCCATTTCCATTTGTTCCATTCAAGTGGAAGTAGGCCACTGGAGTTCTGTGTAACTTGAGAGAGCGGCAAAGGGGCCAGAGGCGAATTTGAGATGCACAGTTCCTGCTGTTGCTGCTGCCGCCCGATGCAATTGTGTAATGCGAGACGAGGGCATTGACTTGAGCCTCAAGGATAATGGAAAGTTAACAGAGAGAGAGAGAGAGAGAGAGAGAGAGAGTGCGAGAGGAAGAGAGCGGTAGCTCAAGAATCGCCATTTCTAAGCATAGAAACGCTGCCAGACAGACAGTGGGGGCTGGTCGAAGAGGAAGACACTGCAAAAACTTATAACTTCCCCACCCGGAATGCTGTTGAACTCAATTTTGTTTTTTTTTTTTGTAGTCGCGCCGCAATGAAATGAAATTTCGATCATTTCCAGAGAATTCATGCCACAGATTTTGTTGTTGGTTCTGGTTGCAGCAGCCGTCGGGCATGGGACACGAAGACGTTGGGACGAACAGTCGCAGAGGCCAAACTAGTTGGACAACTCGCATGGAATCGATTTGAGGCGAGTTCAAGGATTGCGACGCAGGCAACGGGTTCATTAACTTGTTTGTTTCGCGCTCAGTATTTTTTTTGTATTTTTGGGGCCGCCGTCAGCATCCGCGGCGAGACAATAATGATCTTCACTGGAAATGCGCAGAGGTTGCCCATCCCCTCCACTTCACTCACCCATCATGCCCCATTGCTGTTGTTTGTGGTGACTTAATTGCCGCACCCAAGAATTGCCTGCCCAAGAAGATTAGCAAGAAATACACATTTTGGCCAGGTCAGCCGGTTTCGGTTTCAGTTTTAGCGAATGATCACTGTAGTAGTCTAAATATCTATAAAATTTTAGCATTTCTCAATGTCGTGCGATAAAGTGGAGCAGTTTCTAGGCCCTGGCACTGGAAGTCATTGGAAGCTGACTGGAAATGAGTGTCACTAGTGATTCACTTGTCGAACCAAGTGACTCAGCAAGGTCTGCGATGACTAAACTTCCCTTTGGCTGAAACTATATTGGAAAACAAAGTTGTGACTCTTGCGGATTACAAAAAGCTATAAATATTCATGGAAGGTAATGGAATGTTGGAAGTGGAATATCGTAGGAATATACAAAGTAGAGCAGGGAAAATATTGAAATACGTACACCTCATTTATATTGTGATAAAGATAAAGAAACATTGTAGTTGGTGGTTTAAATTTTTTACAAAGTAATTATAAAGAAAGATCTGGGAATGTGGGAAATGTATTTTTTTACAACTTATCTTTGAAATATTGGTATACAGTCGTACGTATACAGAACATCCACAGATTTATGTCCTATATACCCCGCTCAGGTATAATATTGATAATCACGGAGCAAATCTCTAGTAAGAGAAGCGAATTTTTCGCTTCTACCCAAAACAGAACGCACATCCCGCGTAAAACGCAGGGCGTCCAGAAAGGGCAACATACAAAGTAGTTCGATATCCCTGGTGCCCATCTCGTAGGGCTTAATGCATATGGCATTACCCGCGTTAAGACTATTCGCAATGTGACAATCGTCTAATAAAACGACATTGGTCATATTTCTATGGCACAGGGATATAAACTTGGCTCTAATACCATAAATATCGATGCAATGATGTCGATAAAATCGACTATTTAATATATTTCTACCCCCGTCCAGATAGTCCAGAACCCTCGAGGCATAGTTCTCAGTAGCAGCAGTGAAAACTTTTAGGTTATACCATTTCGATACCCGATCCAGAAAGAAGTCGACATGGGGACGCTTATAGACATAAACGGTGACATTTCCCGCTTGGAGACCGAATGAATAATCGCAGGCGATGAGCGGTTTCTTCTTAATCGATACATGTTCAGGACTTCTGGAATGATATTCCATATACGATTGTATAAGGGTCTCATCCATGTCCAATACTAAAGTCTTTCGGGCCACACCATTCAATCGACGTTTCGATATGCGCGACAAACCATCGTCACAATAACGAATCGGTGTATAATTAATCACCATTTTATATAATCGATTCATTTGTAGCTGAAACTTTTTACGATATATCGGAATCGTTAGAATCATCATGACAAAGATCACTGTCAGCGCAGACGCCGTGAAAAATCTAGCAAAAGTGTCAGTTAAAATTCAGAGAAGAGAGCATTACCTTACTTACTTCTTTACCGGACAGCTTTCCTTATCCATTTGCACAAAAAAACAGAGAGCACTACAATAATTCGACACTGTGAGCAAGGCAACCCTGTGATTGTTAGCTTTGAGGTTAGGGAAACAAAGTAATCGATACGGAAACTCTGTTTATAGCTCAGGTGATATATCAACGTTTAATCAACCTAAATGTTATTAAGCGCTATTGTTTTTACTGTAATTGAAAATTGTTGTTTGTGAATCGAATACAATACTCAAGTTTCAGTCCTTGCATTGAAACTGAACAAAGAATGAATCAGTGCGATACGATCAGATCCATAATTACAAACTTATACTTATAAAGAAGTGTTTCGATATCTGAGAAGTCTTTTTGTATAATTTAACAAGTATTATTAATTTGTGAATCAGTTTGTAACGTTTTTAATAAGGTGGGTGGGACTGGACAATGTTATATATTCTTGATCAGGCTTAAAATCGATTGGATGTACCCAAGGTTGTAAGCTAATCTGTTAAACTTTAAAAGTTTCTTATAAAAAATACTAAAATGGATTGTCTTTTGTAAATGACTCAGATTGGTTCACTATATCTTAATATATCTCGGAGTACTATATAGTGTAAAAAACTGACTTGAGTGTATAAAATCTTTGGTGTGCCTGCACCAATCTTTCTAGTGTTTAATTCGCCCGCTTCTTTCAGTGTGTATGTGTGGGCGTGTGTTGTGGTGTGGGGACAATGACAATGGCAAAAAACTCATGTATATATATAAATTTTATAAATGAATGCGATCGTCAAGGCGAAAAATGAAACGCCAGCGCCAAGCAAAAATACGTTTTCATTCCCAATCACCATGTTGTGTGTTCACTCCCCACCCCTCCATTAGTCAGGGGTGAAGCGGGCTGGGGACAGCAGGAGACGCTGACGGAAGTTGCCGACCGACGACGAATGCGATGTTACAGTGTAAAATATTGCACTGGCCTTGGCAGCAGCACGCACTATGCGGTTTGTGGCCTGTCAAGACGATTAACAACAACAGCAAACACAGCAACAACAACAACTCACAACTGTGTCCCTGGTTTTGTGAGTCGTTCGTCAGGAGCTGCAAATTAATGCACCATATTGTGCGCATCTGTTCCTATACAAAGTATATATACTCCTATATGGCAGTATATATCGCTCGGAGTCCGAGAGACTGAAACTGACTCTGAGTCAGTCTGGGAAATGCTTGCAGCATTTAACACCCGCATTTTGTGGCACATGTTGCTGTCTCGTGCGGCATGCAACTTGTGGCAACCCAAACCGGATGAAGCCCAGCGAATTCCTCGGGCTTTAGTCTGTGCCAGAGTCTGGAACTGCGCCTCTGTCACTGCCACTGCCTCTGAGTGTGACTGTGACCCTCCCATTTCAGACATTGCCAGCATTTTCATTAACTTTCGAGCATATTTATAGTATAGCTAGTAGAATTGTGTAGATTGAAGAAGATCTTTTAAATTGCGGTCGAAATGTCAAATGCAACTGGCCTCTAAGCTATTTTGGCTCATAAAATTACGTATACGTGTCGTGAGCCCGAAGCCCGAACCTGTTACAGCTATTTTTGTCACTGTTCTTGTTGAATTAACATTAAACAATAATTTTTGTTGCTTTTGTTA
The DNA here is from genome assembly GCA_020829145.1 of Drosophila nigrodunni. NCBI lineage: Eukaryota > Metazoa > Arthropoda > Insecta > Diptera > Drosophilidae > Drosophila > Drosophila nigrodunni. The sequence continues at coordinate 1,094,412 of JACVCZ010000003.1, read as the reverse complement.
TTTATTTTTTATTTCTTGCCAATTGTTGTCGTGAATGCTAAATAAATTGCGCATAAAGTTTAATCACTTTGACTCTGCGCACGCACACACACACATGTAAACACACATACGTGCACCTACAAGGAGAGTGGCAGAGAGAGCGAGCAAGAGAGAGAGCGATTGAGAAAGACGAGGCAGAAATCAAACAACGACAACGCCAAAAAATAAAAACGCATAACAAAAGATTCCACACATACAAACGCACATGCATGTGTGTGTTTATATACAGCAACAACAACAACAGTGGGCAGTGCAAAACAAAAAAAGACAGCCACAACAACAACAACCGCCAGAGACAGAGTCAACAACCTCCAGTGCATTACTCACTCTTAAAGACCGTGTGTGTCCTTCAACAAAAACTTATCTCCATCTCGCACTCTCCACACTATTATCCATCTCACTCTCACTCACACTCACACTGGCTAGCTTGTTTTGCTTTTTGCTTGACTGTTTTTTTTTTGTCTTTTTTCTTTTCTACAATTTATAATTAAACAATTTTTGCAGCCAGTTGTTGTTGCTGCTGTCGTAGACAGAACAGCGTTCGCCGTTTCCTCCTGCCTCCTGCTTCGTTAGCTCACTCTCTCTCTTCCCACGTTTGCCAAGCCAAAAAGCTTCGTTGCTCTTGTTTGTTGCTGCTTTAAGCTTTGCACAAGTGTGCAGTCGAAGCTGGAGTCACAAGTTCTCGCGTTCTATCTCACTCGATCACCCAGTCTATCCCATCACTTCATCCTTCATTGATTTCGCTTCAAATTCAGACTTTGTGTCGATACATTTTTGAAGCTGCTGCGCATTTTGGGGCGAGATGAATAAACTTTAGCACGCTTGCGTGACCTGTTGTGCGCTCTCTGCTCTCTTTGCTCTTCCTACAACGCTCTCTCTGCCCACGCACACTGACGCAGCACATCCGCTGCAGTGCTGCTAAATTCCTGTATCTCTGTGTGTGTGTGTGTGTAAAATGTCATTGACTGCAATTTGTTAGCAAAATATTTCAACTGATAAATAAATTCTACATGGAGCCATTGAACTCAATATACATACATACGTAGTAACGTACTCAAAACTCTTCACACAAAAATTTGATGCTCTCTGGTTTTGGTGCTGCAATTTTGTTGTTTTGTTTTCTTTGCTTTTCCTTTTGCGGTTTTACAATTTGCGCCCCAATTGAAGCGTCAACAACAACAGACGGCAATGGAGAGGAGACAGAGGAAGAGAGTGTAGAGTGTGTGTGTAGAGAGAGAGTGTTCACACACAGGTTGGACGAGCCATAAACAAAGAATTCCTTTTGTTTGTTGATTCGTTTTTATTTAATGTTATTTTTGTAAATTTGTTTTTTATTTTTATTTTTAAACAAACAAGCGCAAAGTCGTTACTGAGTTCATTGCATTCAAACGCATATAAAGAAGGAACGAGTACAAATACACCCATAGCAATAATCAAAAGCAGCACACACATACAAATGCCTGTGTGTGTTTGTGTGAGTAATGTAGAGTTCAAGTTTATTTTTTAGTAGTTTATTATTATTTCGGTCATTTGCGTTTATAAATATATGTACATAGATACTATCGCTTAACAAATTAAATATCAATAAATTTGATTAATTACGGTTCAGTCTCAGGGTTAGTATCAGCTCCAGCTTCAGCATAAACAGTTATAGAGTCCAGCTTACAGACAAAAGCTCGTCAGTCACCTGGCGCCTCTGTTTGGATGTCCAAAAGAGCATTAAGTTTCATTGTGTATGCTCAGGTTACAGCAAAGTCGGTCAATACCTTTGAGACAGTTGCAAAACGCTTAAGTAACCACAAATAACAACAGCAACGAGAACAAAACAAAAACGAGCAACAATTTTGTTTATTCCTTGATGAACAGCTTTTCACTTAAGTTTCAGATGCTGCGTTATTTTAGCTTGACCGGTTTAATGACTCGAACTTAATTTGCGCCCTCAGAAAAAAGGCAGACAACACCCATGCAAAGGGAGCAAGAACGAATGGGGAAAAATAACAAAAACAAAAACAACAAGAGCAACACAGAATACCAAGCAGCGGCTTAAAACCGCAAGATAGAAAGAGATGAGGAGAGAAGATAGAAAGAGAGCAGCAGCAGCAGCAGAAGCGACAACGACAACGACACGTCTGGCAATCTGGGCCTTCGGCTAGGAGAGTGGGCGGTGCAGGCTGCAGAAAGAACAGATATGTATGTATATATCTATGTACAAGCAAACATGTGTGCGAGTGTGTATGTGTGTGAAATCGCCTAAAAAAGAAGCAAAGCAATTCACCGAATAAAGGCGAAGCGAAAAAACGGCAACCGAAATACAAAACAAAATGATGCTCAAGAAACTCATATTCATGTGTGCGTGTGTGCAGCAGAAGCAGCAGCAGCAACGGCGGCAGTTGTGCGGCGACGCCGGCAGAGCCATCGCCATCGCCATTGCCAATATAAACGACGATCGAAAGATGCAAAATGTTCATTCCGTCGTCGTTTCATTTCTGTATGTACATATTTCGCTGGCCAAGAATTCGAATATAAAAAGTCAACAAAATAATAAAATGAAGCATACGAAAGCAGCGATCACACATACACACAGAAACTCACACAGTAACTCACGCACACATACATATAAACATACATATGCAGAATTCAACTTTTTTTCTGCAACGCTGCGTGCGTCGCCATTGGAAGTCGACGTCGCTGGAGAGTATAAAAGCTAAAACTCGCTTCATACTCAAGTTTATTAAAACCAAAACTGTGCGAGTGTCAAGATCGTTGCGAATCGAAAGTTAATAAAAATAAAGTGCACAACTTAATTCTTGTGATTAAAAATAAAAGGCGACTCCCCAAAAATATCAAGTGACAAATATCAGAGTAATAAATAGTATTTTAATTAAAAAAAACTACTGATAACAACAACAAGCACAATGAAAAGTACAATAAAAGAGAAAACATTTATATAAATAGTTGGCGCACGCTCCACAGACGCCACGCGACGCGCGCCAACGTCAAATAGAAAAAAAATCGAAAGTGCTCGTGCTCTACTGACATGGATTACTTCTGCCCCAAACAAACAACAGCAACAGCGGCGGCAGCGCCAGCAGCAGCAGAGAGAAACTAGCGTTAGTTTTGTCTATGACGTGCGTATGCAGGTACATAGACGGGCAACAAGGTGAGCGTAAACGAGAGCGCCAAACGAGAGAGCGAAGCGACAACTTCGTGCCCGGCTAGCTTCAAAATAGAAAGCGAGTAGACTAGCACGACGGCGCCAACGACGACCACGACCGCGACCACGAACGATCGATTCGCGTGTACGTGCACTTTGGCAGGGCGAATGTGTGGGTGTGCGCAAACATGAGTATATGTATGTATATACGTGTGTTTGTGTGGGCCCGACATTTGGAGAGCAAACGTAGGAATTCTAATGCGACGCAATCAGCGGGAGCATGAGCAGCGACCGTAGCTTTGAACTTGAACTTTAAAATGCACTCACACACAGCAACAGGCTGCATAACTTTATACATGTGTGTGTGTGTACGTATGTTTATCAGTATGTTTGTATGTTTTTGCATATGTTGGCGCTGTCGCTAGCGTTGGTGCTGCCGCTCATATAAATTTATTGCTGTTGTTCTAGTTGGCGATGGGGCGCGACTTTAGCGCTCTTCCATTGCTCTCCTTCTTTGCGTTTGGTCATTCGGGTATCGGCCGTCGGTTGGAACGGATGTATTTTTCGCTCTTATAAAATTTCTGGTATTTGTGATTGCAATTAAATTAGTTTTTTGACGAAAACACGAAAAATAAATGACGAGAAAAGTGAAAGTTGCTATTTGCAAAGAGTGAAAAAAGAGCTCGTTGGCTCATGTCATTATTTTCGATATAAAAATAAAACATGAACCGATGCGTACGCAAAGCACGAAACAAACAACAGCAATAACATGATAAAGTAAACGCAAAATCCAAACGTTAACGCCAATGAAATGAGAAGAAAGCGGCGCACTAATAAAATGTTGTTGCGCAGTCAGCTTCGCCCCCGTCGAATTTTCTTAAACATATGCGCATGGAATTGATACAATAAAACATATAATTTCCTTATAAATCTAGCCTCTACTAGGCTTTGTCTGTGAATTTGCAATGTAGTCAGACATAGCCTATGAGAGGTTAGGTGTACCAAGGAGATAAATCAGCGTCAAATGAACTGCCGATTACCGCAATAACGGCACTCGCCCAGCAGAGAACAAAGAGAACATGGAGAGAAGCGAGAGAAAGGAGAGAAATGTGGATAAGCATGCTCGTATGTACATATTGATAAAGAATAAAATGAAAAAAAATGTATATACGTATGCGTATATATCAAACATGGCGATTGCTATAATCTTGTCTTTTATTTTATTTTTTTTCACAGCCAACTGTCAAAATTTGGAACACTTCTGCTGGAGCAACTGCTGATGCTTGTGCTTATCGTAAATGTTGTTGTTTTTGTTGTTTACACACACATACAAAAAAATAATTTGGTATTTGTTTATAAAACTATCATTCAATAAAAGCTATTTTCAATATCTGATGATTATGCCATTTTTATTGTTTAAGCAATTTGAAAAAAATATAGATATATATGTTTCGCGAGAATTTTGATGGAACACCACCCATGTCTCGGCTTCAAACAGTTCTCGGTAAAAGCATCGGATTACCAGATAATTGTCGCCAGTCAAGCGATAAAAGCTGGATTAAGGCATGATCTATAAATTATTAAATACGATTTTCAAATAGAAATTGTGAAAATATATGTATTCTAGTGTATACTGTATGTTTAATAAACTTTTGCTGACGTTGCAAGTAGCGAAATTGTTTTAAATGCCGAAAGACTTGCGGGTTTTTGTACTTATTCCAGATTAACTGGTTTATTTTTAATTAACTGGCTGGCAATTAAACATAAACATAATCTACATAAAACCGATTTTTAGATTACAATCTTGTTTATTTAAAGTGCACAATAATTAAAATTGATTGCAGGCATAGAGAATATTTAAATAAATTGCGCGCAGTTTTAAAAACAACAACGCTTGGTGTTGTAACAGGGAGCATTTAGTTAAGTGACAAGCAGTGCAAAGCAGTATATTCGTGACTTGGCAGAGCTGGCAACTTAATGGAAACTAAACGACATCTTGTCTGCTGTTCAATTGCTGACTGCTATGGCAGCGATCACTGCACTGCTTTTCCATAATGTTTACTAACAAGCAGTTTATATTTCAGCTTCTGTTTTTTTTTGTATTTGTAGCTTTGGCAATAATATTGCTTTTGTTTCTTCGGTTTTTGCTTAATTTCACGGTAGCTTTATGGCCCGATCGGAAGATGGATGAGCCAAAGCGAGTCATACAAATTGTGCAGAGCGACTGAAGCAACTCCCACAATGGCAGTTCTCAGATGGCAGTGCATTGGTTTATTTGCGACCCAAAGCCATAAAAAACGCTCAATGGCCAATGCGTTGTGAGTTTTCTCACACATAAAATCTCAAAATCGAAAACATTAGCCAAAAACAGATTGCACAGCGCCATGCAGACATGCCTTCTCTAATGGCTTGCGCATGGCTCATTCAGGCACTTGGCCAGGTTGTTTGTATTTATGGCCTGCACTCTAACACTAACATTTTACCTTTTTACCCATGTACATTATCCAGCTGCATTTGATGCTGCCCGCCGGCTGTTGGTACATACACCAATACACAGACACACACACATGCGGCTTATGCAATTTGTTGTGCAGCTCATCATCAGCATCTAACATTTAACCCACATTTTGTTTTTGGAGGCAGTTCCTGGTCCATCAATGACCTTCGCCAACCAGCAGCACCAGAAATACGAACAAAATGTGATTAAATTTGTAAAAATTGACGGCTGCGCCTAACAGACAAAACAACAACAACAAAACGCCCACCTGAACAACAAAATCAACCCAAAGTTAATTAATTTTTTGGGCAACACCCGCCCGCTCTCCAACACAAACCTCTGCCTCATAAAAAAGTGGCCTACAAAGCGATTTACAGTTAACCAGCAGCAGCACTGGCAGCAGCGGCTGTTCAAAAATGCATTGCAGTAATAAATTGACCCACTTTCGAATCTGCAACCTGACCCAACTAGTAACGCAAAACCCAAAACCCAATATACAAAATAAAAAAAAAGAGAAAAAAGCAAAACAAACTCGGCTGGAAATCGACAAGCGCCAAACAACAACAAACAACGCCAAAGTAGCAGCAGCAGCAACAGCAGCAACGACACAAACACTTTAGTGCAACAGTTTAGTGTCAGGCAAAACGAATGACTTAAGAAACGAACGCGACGACAGCGCCTGCTTGCACTGCTTGCCTGGCTGTCCCCCCTTGCAGCACTGCTTTACCCTTAAACAAGCAGCACTACTGCATGTCTGCACGTGAGCTGCATGTGGTGTGCGAGTGTGTGTGTGTGTGTGCATACACAATCAAAATTAGTCTTGGCTGGTAATTTGAGTGGCGCGCAGAAGCCAAGGAGAGTGTGTGTTGAGTGGTTAAGGTGGTTACGGCGGTTGCCAGGTGGGCTGTAGCAGGGGGTGTGGCAAGTGGGCCAGTGGTGCTGGCAGTCACCGCAGTCGGGCGGTGGCAGCACCAATCACTTTACCAATGCGATTTCAACTTCAACTTTAAACTGCAATTGTTTGCTGCATGCGAATTGAGTAATTGGCCTCTTCGGCCTTTCCAGCTCAAATCAAATGAATTTGCCTTGTTTTGAGTGTTGGTAACAAGCACAACCAAAACAACAACAACAACAACAAGTTGGCAGAACTGATAGAATTTGAAAGGCATACAAAGCGATTTGTTTTTGTAGAAATCTCAGCTCAAGGCAAAGAAATGCTGATTAGCGATAATTAGCGGCTTGTTAGCAAATCGATACATTTATCGATAACACTACAAGACTGCGGTTTGCCGAATAATTCGATATAAATTTGGGTGTTGCTCAATAGTGTAAAATATACATTTTTAAAATATTTCTAAAAATAATTGTATGGAATTTTCTGTATATTTTGTAAAAGTTTAAATTGTTTGGATTGTTATTAGTGCTGTCATTAATCAATGTGTTTACGTAAAGCACATTCGGCAAATTCACCCACTTCAAAACATACTTTGGTTTTTTTTAGCTTTTGTTTAAAATATGTATTAGCTGCGCTTGCTACACCCTGTAACAAGTAAGTGTGCAGGGGTAGGCTTGACTGCGATATTTTGAAATTTATAACAGAGTTTGGAAAACTATACGTGAGCAAAACTCTTGGAAATCTGAGCTTTATTAGCGATTGCCAGCACTTACAGGGTATCTGTTCGTCAAGCAGTTGGTTGCATCGCTGCTGCACTGCTTGCAGCGTGGCTAAAATGTGGATTCGGCTTAGCCAATTGGTTTTTAGGCACAATAATTCGCTAAGCCAATCAACTAACCAACGCTTTTAACCAAGTCCAGTCGAAGTCCAGCCAAATCGACAGTTGAATTTCATGCTCTAGATACTAACGTGCACTTACAGTGTGCCCGACTATGTGTGTGTGTGTGTTTTGGTGTATGTTTTGTGTGTGTCTGTGTGAGGCTTTTGAACGGATTCAAATACTTGTGTTGCATATATAAAACTTGATATTTTATTGACTTTCCGATCGACTCGCGAGTTGAGTATATAATAATTTGATTTTTTTTTGTTGGCTTGAAATTGGTTCAAGTTACGAGTGCGCGCCCCAAAATGCCAACGCTATAAACAATAATAGCAATAACACAATAGCGACAGTTATAAAAACAACAACAAAAACAATGGTAGCAACGATAACAACAACAGCAACAATAACAACAACAAATGGCATTTCCAATGTGCGCAAGGTGTTAAAGATTTTGTTGTATAACTCAGAGCTCGGCCAACAACTTAAAAATCGATTAACAGCCGCGTAATTATGGACATAATTTGTGTGCACAAGTGTTGCAGCAACAACAACTACAACAACAACAATTAATAAGATATATGTGTATTGTGTGAAAAGTAAATGGCCCAAAAATACCAATGACCATTGAATGGCCTTGAACTTGAGTTTTTGGCAAGGAATCTGTTTGGAGTTATATGCCAGCCAGCTATAATACCAGTTTCAAGCTTTCACTTTTTTCCCCCTTTATGTTTTGTGTTTGTTTAAGCCAAGTCAATTCTTGTGAAGGGCTCTTCGCTTAATGGCCAAATGCATATGCATTGGAAATTTCGGAAGGTGAACCAGTAAAAACGCCCAAGTAACAGTCACGTGTGTGCGAGTGTGCGTGTGTGTGTGCGTGCGTGTCGGTGCGTGTCGCGCAAGGTCAACACCTTTCCTTTTACCAGGCGCAAAAAAATAGGCGTCTACTGAGACTGAGACTGAGACAGAGACAAAGATGTCTGCGTCTTTGTCTCTGTCTTGAGTTAATTGAATAAGTGTAATAACAAGACAAGAGATTGCGCATACGCCCCGTTATACATACGTTAGTTTCAAGCACTTGTTAATTAAAATATTTGGAATTAATTATATAAGCAAATGTCGCACATACAGTCGGTAAGCAAATCGCTAGAGTAGATAGCTTGTGGTCTGCTAGACTAGTAGAATACCCTGTTATTTTAGAAATATTCATATCGATTTCAATATTGATTGTTTAAATATGCATAGATATCTATAAATCTCAAAGTTATGTATGCAATTAGCTCTTTATGGTTTCGCTATAAAACATAGAAAAATATCTTTTGCACAAAATTGGTCAGCTTTTAGCTCTTAAAAGCTAAAAGACGTTTTTGGCAGTTAAATCATAGAGTAAAATATTCAACGAAGCCGCTTATACCCTAAAGAACAGCATAGGTTGATTTAGGACTATAGATACCCAAGGAAAATAACACTATTTTATTGACTCAGCTGTTTGGTGCTTCATATGCCCTATTTCTTCACGCCCTTCACTACAGGGTATACAATTGCACAGTGTACAAGTCAAGTATCCGTGTCTGACAAAATGTTAATTGACTGCAGTCAATTAAACAAACAGGCAATCAGTCAATTTATCAATCAGTCATCCATCATATCTGCTTATAATACATGTGTAAAGATATGTCCATATCTATACATATACCCTATTAATAGTATCACTCTGTTCCCTTCATTAGCTGCACCATTGTGTACAGACTTGTCTTTCGAATATCAAATTTATCAATCGTGGTCTGCAAATCAAATCAAATCAAATCAGAGAAGAAAAAAACAAGTCCATAGCCAACTTAATTAATCCAGTTTTTATGGAGCGTCTTGTTTAAATTAGTTTGACATTTAAGTTTCGCATTTTGCTGCTGCTGCTGGGCCGTTGACTACCGATGTTGCTGTCGTTGTTACCGATGCTGCTGCTGCTGCTCAGCTTTGGACTTCTTCGCCCGTCATCTACGGTCATAAATTTGTTCATTTCTGGCACTGACGTCGCTCATCATAAATTGCCTTTTAGTGCCAAAAGCAGCAGCAACAACAACCGGCCAAAGAAGCCAGAAAACAACCAAAAAAAGCGAAAGAAAAAAAAAACGGCTAACGCCAAATGTGAAAAGAGCAAAGCGATGCCTTTGGCATTCAAATGACCAGATCTGAGCTGAGATGAGCAGAGCCATGTCCAACCAGTTGAGCGGGCGTTCGGGCCAGGCCCAGACCAAGACTCAGATCGCACACACGCACACACTCGACACAACACTCAGACGTGTTTGATGATGAACTTGATGCCGATTTAACGGCAATCAACAAGCGAAAAAATTATTTTAACAGCAACTTTATTTGTTGTATATTTATATATTTTTATTTTGTTTGTTAAAACCAAAAGTTGTTCTTATGTAAATTGGTTTAGTTTGGTTTTTCACTTTTTTATAAATTTGCTGACGTTTTTGCGCTTTTGCTCGCATTTTTTTAATTATGTTAATTAAACCAGCGGCGAATGCGACAAAAGTAGCTCAGAACTGGTCAGCTGCTAAGCCACACAAAAAACTAGCAGAATAAGACTAAGACTTAGAATGTAAAATAACAGATACCCTGGAAAAATGTATATAAAATTATATAAGAAATAAAGCCAATAATGATGATGCTTTAAAAAATTCCATTTAATATAATTTTGCTAAACAGTTCTTAACAACTCATAAATATTCCATAAATTAACTTAATTTTTAGCTTTATGTAAATGCCGCTAATAAGCTAAAACTATCATAAGTCCAGCTTATTTATTAACCCATTTTTTAGGGTATTAATAAATGTATTTCAACATTTTGTCGCCGATTAGCAATACATTCGAGGCAAAAAACTATAAATATTTTAGCAACTACACCAAATTTATTGGCAGAGAATAAGTCAAGAGCTTAGCTCAAAGCTGTCAGACAATACAACTAACTAACTTAATAAATAATAAGGTATATATATAACGATATAAATAAATAAGTGTAGTATAAACTATAGCTAAGTGGACTGGTAGTTCCGGAAATGTTGACTGCATATAATTATTGTCCATTGTCCGCTAACTAGTTGAGATACTTTTAGCCAAAGGTTCAGGCCATAAATTTGCACACTACCAAATTATATTAGCTGCCAAATTGTGCATTGAATTTGAAAGCAGCGCTTAAAATTGTTTTTTTGAATACAACCAAATCGAGAGGAGTTGGCAGCACTGGTGCTCAACCTACCTCAATTTCCATAGAAAATTTTGGACTCTTTTTATTTTTATTAAACTTTTTTTTGAGAGATGCCGAAGACGCTGCCAAAGCGAAGACAAAACCGAAGTCGACTGTCTTTTTTGGCTGGGAGCTGGAAGCTGAATCGGATTCGTAGCTGGTATCGAGTCCGAATGAGTTTTGAGTGCGGAGTCTTGAGTGTGGATTTGTGGAGTGTCGAGTGTGGAGTGTGCTGTGTGCTCTGTGTTGAGTGTGTTGCGTATAAAACCAATTTGAGCGACGGTTGGCGAACCAGTTGAGCGCTGACTTTGCAAACGTTTCCATCTTAAGAAAAATTAACAAAATAAAAAAAAAACACATACGCGATCGCCCAAGAGCCAAATGCATTTGGCCAAAAGTTCGTTACAGGCCACAAAACAAAGGCAAAGCAAAAACAGCTAAGAAAACTTTAAGACCAAATTGTTAAACATTATTTTGTTGTGTTTGTTTTTAACTGATTTTGTGTTTGGTTTTGTATTTGTGGTTTTGCTTTTTGCGTTTTGTGTTTTGCATTTTGCGTTTGCCAGCCAAAGTTAAGAAAAATTTGCCGTCAAGTGTTTTTACTTTGGTTTGGCTTCGTTTTGCCGTTTTATTCGTTCGACGTGCGCGCCAGCGAACGGTTGTTGCTTTGTCTTTTGCCTTTTTGTATCTGACGGATACGCGCGAGTATCAGTGTGTGCTAGTGTGTGTGTCTGTGCTTGGTGTTGGTGTATGCGTGTGCGTGTGAAGAAAGAGCAATATTTATAAAAAAAAAAAATACCCCAACAGCACAGCGAAGAAATAAATATATATAAAAATAAGTGTTGTTGTTGGTGGCGAAATAACGAAATAACGCCAACAACAATTGTCGATGAAACAACAGCAGCAGTAATCACAACAGCAATAGCGAGATAGTTTTTCCAGTGCAAAAAGCAAATGCTCATTATATAAATACTACAAATCATAATAAAAATTGTGTTAAATGCAAATGCTTCAAGTGCTTGCAGATTATTCAGTCACAACAATTGCAACTCAACTGAGTGTGGATAGCAGCAGCAACTTTCCTTTGGGCCAACACTCGGGTAAGTTAGAGGCAATAAGGCGTCCTCTGTGGCATGCAACACCACCACATGTTGTTCCACTTTTGATGGCATTTCTGACGCGTTATGCAATTGTTGTTGTTGTCGTTGCTGGCATCGATATCGCCAGCGTGCTGCCATTAACATATGCAATGCCTAATCACAAATGGCAGTTGACGAGGCCAAAAGCGTTAACGTTTTTTAGTTTTCCATCGAAAAAAAAAGGCCAGCGAAAGCATTGGCCTTAATTTCTTGACCAATTGCTGGCGTCTAAGCGTCTAAGTGAGCAACTGTTGCTGCACATTGTATAAAAATTAAACTTTGCCATTCAAGACACGACGAGCGGGGATTTTTCTGTTTTATATTATAAAGTGTTCTGGGAAGTACTTAAAGTTGTTAAATTTATTATAAATTATTGCTGGCAAAAGAATAAAAAACTAAAAATAAAATACATTGAGTGGAGATTAAAGATTTGCCAATGCAATCGATAAGTTCGAAAACATAAAAACTTGTTGTCGTTGTTGTTGTTTGAGCAGCTTAACTGTGACTGTGTGTGTGTCTGTGTCGTGTAGCTGTGTGTGTGTGTGTCTGTGTGAAAAGACACTTGACTGGCGTCCACCCGCTGCAAGTGACTGAAGCTGGCAGCGCATTCTTGGAAAATCTTTCAGCATTAAAGCGTTGAGTGTGTGTTTGTGTGCTTTGCCTGTGTGTGTGTGTGTACTCTGCTTGTGTGTGTGTGTGTTTGTTGCTGCGGTTGCGATTGCTTGCACATCATTTGGCCCGCTGGCGTTGCGCTTTTTACAATGTGGTATGTAATTCATTTGCATTGTTTAACTCTGCACCGTTTTCTTCTTTGGCCGCAATAACAACAACAACAACAACAACAACATCTACGGCTACAAAATGGCTTTAAGCAAAAACGATTTACATAAAATTTATTGCTGCCACATTACAAAGCAGTTAGTTAATGCTGCTGCTGCTGCTTAATTGTGCGAAAAGCGTTTTGCTCGCTGACTGCAACGTGCTCAGCCATTTGTCCAAACAGAGCCGGCACATCACGTATACGCCACGTGGCGAGCCTTGAACTCGGCTAGCATTTGCTAAACACACACACAAGCACACTTAAACACACACTCTTAGAGGGATGAAGTAAACCGGTTACAAAATGCACGCATTCATTTAAAATATATTTAATTAATTAATGCAGAAATACTTGCTGCAAATCAAAAGAGTTTATTATACCAAAAAAGTTACAGCTGAGCGTGCTCTATGTAGAAAGACTCTGTATTATGTTTGGATAAAACACTGAGACATAAAAAGTATTTAGAAGACAGCTAAGTTTTGGCTTTGATCAATTATTCCCATATCCATGTAACGTGAACTGTAGTAAAACAGTAGAACTCGATGATTAGCAAAAATAAGAGGTTCTGCAAAAATTAAATTAGCAGCGTAAATAATTGAGAAACAAACATAGCAAGCTTGGAAGCTCTAGCTGATACAGTGACCAAGATCTAGCCATTTAAACAGACGGACATGTTAATATAGACACCACTGTAGATGTAGTTGCAGAATTCACTCAATTAATATTTTAAAAAGTGTTTCTTTTCGCTTGTTTTGCCCCAAACCCAAAAAACCCCCCCTGAACTTATCAATTACCGGGTATTAAACTCCACACAAATGTGATAAATGCTGTTTTGGCCAGCCTAATCGACACTTCAGTAGCACTTAGTCAACTTGATAGCCGTTGGCCAAAAACTTTTTTCACCCGAAATGAGTTTTAAACTCTTTCAGCTTGGAACTTATTGATGAGGAGCGCCAATTTGGGCTTAGACATGGATCAAGGCGATCAATCAAATCAGTAACTTCAATGGCAAAAACAAATTGTGCAAGGTAATGGTAATCAAAGCTAAATATAAGTTTAAGTATAGCTATAGCTAAAGCTATATATCTGGCGATTTAGATAGTTATCTGCACAGATAACTGAACTTCTACAGCGAGCTGTTTGTTGCCCTTGTAACGAATATTCGTATACGTATTCGATAAAATAAAAAAAACTAAAAAAAAGACTAAAATAAACGCTGATATGTTAATGTCGAATTGTCGAAGAAGCTGGAGAAGCTGCTGGTCAGCGGCACTTTGGCTAACCGATTTGCAGTTGTTAGCTGTTTTTTCTGTTGTTGTAGTGGTTATTGTTGCTGCCTTTTGTTGCTGCCTGTCAGCTGAATTGTTGTCCGCTGAACTGTTGGCATTTGAGACCATCAATCGTTCCATTCGATCTGATGCGATTCGATTGGATCGATGGATCGATCGATTGATGCGGCTACGTTTAATGGAATCTTAATTAATTATTAGTTTTTCAACGGCCTTTTGCAGCTGACAAGCTCCAAATGTTAACATTTTTTTTTTCTTGTGTATTTTACATTTCTTTTGTTCACCAAAAGGTGAAAAAATGTGTATAAAACTCAGCGGAAGTGTTAAGTGTTCTTTTGTGGGCGGTGATCGATGTTTATTTAATTGCTTTATAAAATTAAGAATATCACTTTTTTATTAAGACAGCTTTTAACGACTCGAGCGCACTTTAATTGATTTTTAGTATTGATTTATGATTTGATTGTTTTAGTTTTATATCATGTGTTTCTATTAACTTTTTAACACTGCCATTTGTTTAAGTTCAAGCTTAGTTTTTTATGGCTTTTATCGCTGAAATCGAATTTCAACTGCTGTTTGCTATTTGCTTTCGCTTTCGTTTTGCTGGCAAACATTTGAATTAATCACAAATTGATTTCAACAATTTTTGGGAATTAGCACATTTAATTTTTATTAATGGCGGCATTTAGAAGAAACAACTAAATTCAAATCGATATTTCTAAATTTAATTCCAGCTAACCGATGTGTCAGCTAAAAATCAGCTTAGACTTTCAATGGGGATTTTTTGTCGGTTTTGTTTTTTTTTTATTTTTGTTTAGTTGCTTGTACAATCTGCAATATTTATTTGTTTAAGCTTTTGGCACATGTACATTTAGTTGTATATATATTTGAAATTTATGTTTTATTAGCGCGCTTTCGTGTAGCTGTTTCGTTTAAATAAAAAAGTTTAACTGTCGCTTCGAGCAGGTTTTTTCTTCATATTTTTTTTTAATTTTATTTTTTAAATCGAAGATCAACTTTTTTTTTTTGCGAGCGTGTGTGTGTTTTTTTCGATATTGATTTTTCGTATTAAGCGCATTTCTGCGTACCGTTTTTTTCAAGGCCAACAGTCGCAGGGTGGCTAAGGGGTGGGGAGTTTGCGGGGTTGATGTCTGGTCAATCTGGTCAGCTAACAAGTTTTCTGGCTGTTGATCAATTAAATAAAATTTAGCAGTTGTTTTTGTTGCTGTCATTGTGGAAGTTATTGTTGTTGGCGCTATTTTAATAGCGCTAAAACATACGACTGTGTGTGTGTGTGAGTGTGTGCGTAAGAGTCCTAGTGTCAGCTGTCCCCAGTCTGCGAGGCGCCACAAACAGCAGCTTCGTCTTAATTTCTATCCACGGCTTGCAACCTGGCCTAATCAATTCACCTGCCGCTGCTGCTTGGGAGGCTTTAACGCTTTTGGTGAGATGATTAAGCCATGTTTGCACTTATGTAAGTGTGGTATCCGATAACGGGGCGGCGGCCATAAGTCGTCTCAAGTGTCGTCATCTGGCGTTTCAACATTTTTCTTTGCTTCTTCGGCTTCCTCGGCTTCTTCGGCTTCTTCGCCCCTTTCTACTCGTATTGTTGCTGGCAAACAGTTCCGCCAATTAGCGACGCTTCCGCTGCAGCAACATACACCAAAAATTTTCTCAGCTTTTCCTCTTATTTTGTCTGTTTTTTTTTTCTTCACTCGATTGTTGTCATTTAATTCGCCTTTCAGCGTTGCATTTTCTTGAACGCAAAGCGAACTAACGAAATTCCAAATTTCAAATTAAATAAAAATTGTTGTTTATGTTGTTTCAGTTGTTGCTGGTGTTGTGTTACAACAAATTAAATAATTTGCAATTTGCATAAATTACTAAGACCTCAAAAGCTAAAAAGCTAAAAAGCCATCAAACATTGCGCCTTCGGTTACGCGTCGAAAATTAACAAATTAGTGCGATGTTTCGCAAATCGACGCCGACAAACTTCCGAATCATCAAACATATTCAAAATATACTACTTTCCAAAATGAAGCACATAAAATGTCGCGTATGCGCATGGAATCAAAAACAACAACAACATCGGTATTGTAAACATGATTACAACAAACAAATGGCCAAGAGTGTGTGTCTCTCTCATGTTTTGGGCTTTTATGTTTTTGGAATTTACTCGCCGGTTATGTAAGTTGAGAACCGCTAAGCAAATTGATGGCTCCGTCATGGATGGATCCCTCCGAGACCTCAGAGATTCAGCTGGAGTTGTGGTCGCTTCTCACGCTTGTCAGCAAATGTCAAAAGTGACTTTGCTGCACATTAAAGACGACAGCAAATATACAAGAAAGGTGGCTTAGAATGCAACGAAGATCGTATGCTCTTTTAAATAAAACTGCGATTTTATTTATTTCTTTATTTGACAATAGTTTGTATTATTTATGAGCAAAGCGCTCTTTAATAACTAACTCGTATTCCACCTTTAATTTCTACCTTTTATAGTTACAAGAAGACAGCTTCGAATCCTTAACTTTATTTATTACTGATCAAAATTTAAAATAATGAAAAAATAGTCAGTTTCTTCTATCTTTGCATAGCAGTTGAAAAATGTCAGAGTCTGCAAAAGCTAGATGCATTAAATCTTGTATACAGACTCTTTGCATGCGCTGCCACGCCCCTTTGCCCACAGATCACTAGCAAAATATTTCCAAGCAACTCTATGCGATTAAAAACTCTTTTAATTAAACTTATATCCAGTAAATGAATAGTTATGCAAAGTAATGCTGTAAATTATATAAAGATCGCTTCGTAAACCAAAAACATGGCCAATTGGCAACAGGCATTAGAGCGAGACAGAGTGTGTGCGTGGCTTAGCAGCCAGCTAGACAGTCATAAGTAGGCGCTTAGCAGTCAGCTTCTTGTACACACAAGTGCACACGAGTAGAAACTCTAACTCTAAGCTAACATATATTTACATTATCTGATTTGTTAACCATTTCTTGAACATTACCAACAAACAGCTTTAAATATGGATTAGGCCCTCTCAAATACCCTACGCTTATTAACTCTTACAAGCTGCGTGGTTTCTTCGCGGAAATTTTTGATTCACGCTTAAAAGCTTTATCTCTGACAATAGCCACAGCTGTGGGAGAGGTGTTTTGGCCATGGAGGCGGGACTAGGGCGGGGTCGGAGGCGGGGACTAGGGGTAAATTGCGGCAGGCGCCATGGTCAACCGAAAGGTGAAAGAAAAACAAAAAAAAATAATAAGTAAAAATGATGGACAACAGTGGCTGCTGTGTCATGTTCCAGGCGCCGCTTTGTTCAGCTGCATGAAGATGGGTTTTTGGTATAATCCCAGCTGCTACCAACAGTCCCCAGTCCACAACCCCCCTAGCCCCTCTGCACTCCTCACTGGTTGGCTGACTCTGTGGCTCTGGCTGCTTGGCCTGGTGTTGACCTTTAACGTTGCCTTCACTTTAGCAAGCGACAGTCAAAAGAAAAATCTGCATATCATTCATTATGTGGCTCTGACTCTGGAACTCGGCGTCTCTTGTTCCCAGTTTTTTTTGCGACGCGCCAAATTAGTTGGAAATGCGGGGGAGGCGTAAAAACAATTTACGATTATTTGTCTGCATGCGAACTTTAAGCCCAATGTTAATCGCTGCAGTTGTCTACGCAAGAGGCGGCCATAAATATCAGAGGCAGTGAAAAATGTCAAGGATGTAGCCAAGAGAAAGATCGTGGCACAATAAAATGCAATCAGCAGACTGTTCGCTAATCGCTCAATCGGGTTGGTACCGGGTCTAGAGGCCGTGGTTCCAGTTCGACCTGGTTGACACTTTAATTGGAGTCAGCCACCGAAAACAGCAACCACTCTGAAAACAACAACGAAAAACAACAATCGTGGGCAAGGTCATTTGAAAAGTGGTTTCTTTCTTTTTTCTCAGCGATTGTCCGCCAGATTAACAATAAAACCCTCTGAAAAATATAAAAAAAGCTAAAGAAAAAGAGAATGAAATAAATTCCGAGCAGTTTGCATAAACAAATTCTATTGCTGATTGGATCTGCCATTGACTTATTGTCTTTTAATGGCATTTCAGACATTCCATATTTCTTCCTACTCTATTGTTGTGCGTGTGCGTTGGACTGAGTGTGTGCGTGTGTGTTAATTTGGCAGTCGATGTCTGATGATTGATGTGAAATGATTGTTATGAAATATGAATGCAAATTCATATTTAAATGACGATTAGTCAGCGCATAGCTAAGAATTGATAGACATAGTTTTTTTCTTACCTCTTTTTTTTGTGGCTTAAAACTGGGTCAAGTTAGCGTCTAGACATTGATCCTGCTGCGGATGCGGGTGCGTTTGATGACGTCAGCAGATGAGAGTGGGAAACATTTTTCATTAGCGGCATCCGCCGCATGACTCAGGCCAATAACAACCAGATATCTCAACGGGTTTGGCATCTCTATGTAAATAAAGACGACTCTACTTAAATGAAGGCTGTTATTGCTCTTGTTGATGATTTTGTAATATCAGTTAATGATTTTCTGTGTTTGGTCCAACCAAAATTGGTTGGTAATTAACTGATGTCTTGCAGTTGCCACAACAATTTATTGTTAACTTTTATTTTTTATGTTTTGATTTTTTTTCTGTCTACTTTAAGCCATGTGCCTGCTGCCATAAACAAAATCACGCTTCCTAATTGAAAAGTGTCAGCTAAATGGACGCGTAGCACGCGGCAAACTCCGAGACTGAGCGAGAGCGTGTGAGAGAGAGAGAGAGGGAGATAGCAGCAGTGCAGTTTTTGGACATCAAGAGAGCGAGTAGCGAAACACAGAAGACACAGACACACAACGTGAGCGCGAGCGCGATCAACCAAAACAGAGGCCAAAATGTGCAGCTCCACAAAAATGGTTTACAGTTATAGAATTTTATGGCTTTCCGGCGTTTTACTAGGTAAGTTGTGGCCCCAATATTAAGACCAGACCAGACGAAGCGATACGACATGAAGCAAAGCGAGACAAGTTGACACATAAATTAAATGCCAAGTGCGTCGATTAGACGATTTACTTTGAGGCCAAATTGTTGGCGTGAGCCACATAAAAACAACCAAAAGTTGGCAACCGAACTATAAAAATTCCAACACTTTAACTGCAAAACAAAGACCATAAAGTTTCCATTTCCATTTCCTATGTCCTATTGTTGTTTAACGAAATAAAAACTAATTGCAGCTCCGATTTTGCTGGTTGCGATAACGGCACAGGAGCCAGCCAGTCCAGTATTTCAAAATCACAAGACGAAGGAATGGACGAATTTAGATAATATCACATTCTCATTCGATTGCAAGCGGCGTTCGGTGGGTTTCTATGCGGACATGGAGTACAATTGCCAGGTAAGCAGTGCCGCAGTGAAATAAAGCAGTTCAGTTATTAGCCAATTACGTGAACTGCTTGCTTACTTTTATGATACAGCCTGAAAGTATGCACTAAACAAATCAAATATTTTAGATATTCCATATGTGCGATGAGGAGGGCAATCGAATACCACATTTGTGCGCCAATGAGACGAGCTTTAATCAGGAATACAGAATATGTGATTGGGATTATAATTTTAACTGCACAGAATCGCCAGTAAGATCTATAACATGCTACAAACCACAATTATACAAAATTCCTTTTCTTCTTGCTTAAGAAATGGTTCTATCTGAATGAGCTGACGTATGCCACAGATCCGCCAGACGAAGACGACGAGGAATACTGAATGCAAACAACTAAAATATTTATTGTCTTTGAGGAGCAAAAACAAGTTAAATTAAATGCAGCAAAACTGAACAAAATGAATGATTTAAATACCCTAAGTGGAGAGTTAATTTCCATGAAAATGTTAACTAATTTAAGAAATTTGTTGACAATTTTTGTTGAGTTTCGTTTTTGTACAATTATATGTAGTCTAATTTTTGTGTACTGTATTGAATGAGAGTCGTGTAAATAATGTAAATAGAAGGCCACCAACTAAAAACAACATTGGTAACAACAACAGCAACAACAACAACAGCAAGAACAACAACAACAACTACAACAATTCAAGGCCGTTAGATTACTGTATAATTTACAAATAAAATTCTATGTTTGTAAGCAACATGAACAAAATAAATCGAAACCATGGATTGTATTTACATCTATATGAAATCATTTCAAAAGCTATTTAATACCTTTCGTAGAATTTCGTTGATGTGACAAAATGTCCATTAACAAATTGATGAAATTGCAATAGCTCCAGGTTTTTTGCACTGGTTGGGAGTCACCGAATGGGTAAACAACCCCGATGAGTCAAGTTCAATGACGAAACGGAAAGGCTATCGGAAAAAACAACGGCGGACATAACACCTGAAAAAATTGGTCTCGAAAAAAAGTGGAAGCGGAGTCAGTGCGTGAAATTGCAACTTCCTGACTGCACAGTTTATAAAATGGAACACAATTTGATGCTACACAAACAGTCTAACGCTAAAGCTACAACCAACTACAACCCTTTGGATAACAACACGATGAAATATCAGAAATTCTACTGTGTGCTGTTGCTGATTTCCTTATCAGCGGTGAGTTTGCAATATCTAAATTAAATTTAAACTTAAAAATAATTGACTATACTATATTTTATTATAGTTCGCTGCTGCTCAGTACTACACGCCATATAATCCCTATAATACGCCCAGTCCGACGTTTTCCAGTTTGAACAACTATTACTACAGCACGCCATATCCGTACTACACCTACTATCCAACTGCCACTCCGTACTACAATGATCCAAAGATACGCATCTGGCCATATGTCATCGGACAGTATTTGTATCCTTCTTACTACAACAACAACAGCAACAATCCCTACGCCTCCTTGAGCACTCCAAACTGGCAGAGTTACTATCAAAATGCCTATCAAAATAACTTTGGTAAAAAGTAGTTCTGTCTACAAATTTTTATATATATTTTGTTCATTTCAATGTTGTTGCAATAAAAAATGTTATAAGTATGTTTAAGAAAGCCAACAAGAACTTTAAGTGGGAAACTTTGTTTGGGGTTACAGTTACCAAAGTACAACATAAAAATGCAAATGATATAATCCATAATGATGTCATTTTGATAAGCAGCGGGACATCGCATGTCACAGGCGTGGAAACCGTTAGGGAATACAAGCATTCGAGAACTCATAAGCATTTATGACACCTTTGACACATTTCGAGCAGTCCAAAAAAAATAAATAAAGAAACCGAAAGAAGATACCGCCCTAAGAACCTTTTAAAAGCCAAATCCAGTCACAAGTTAGGCCTAAAAATGCGCTGTGATTACCGCACACACACATTCACTCACACTCGATGTACTTAACGGTTTTCACACCTGGCTGCTAGTTAGTTACCAAGCTGCTTGTCATTATGTAATGCCAAATGTGTTTGGGCTTCAAGCGCAGAGTAATGAACTTGAAACTCTGCTGCACTTCATCATCATTATCAGTTGGTTGACTTATGACCCACATTTGTCCATCACGGCCATCAATGGCAAGGTATTTAAGCTACGCCCATTTTAAACTATCCCAAATAACTGTATGTAACTGATCAATGCGGATTGATGGCATACAAATCAAAAGTCTTTGCATCATATCAAATATTCTATAAATATGCTTATCAGTGTCGGACATAATACGCACTCTTTTATTATGCTAAGCAGCAGCTTGAGAGAACTTGGTGAATGGACTGCTCATGGGCATCGTAAGAGAGGGAGAGAGGTAAAGAAATAGATAGAGAGGCTGAGTCTGCTGTAAGCTGCAAATGGGTCAAAAAACAATCATAAAAGAGCGGGTAAAAGGCAGCCGGCAAAAAAATAAACGATTGTATTACACAGACAGAAAATCAAGAAATGCAAATGAGTCAAGACGAATTGCAAATACGCTATAGCTAACAGAGAAACTTTGCTTAAAAGAAGTAGATTTTTTGTTTGAAACTAGTAGCAAAATTGCAAAGAATTTAAACTAAAATTGTCTTATCTCAAACTATCAAAAATCGAAGTCTAAAGTTAACTCAGCTATTCCTATACCCTACCGTCTGCAGGTGCTGCTTGTTGCACTGTAAACACTTGATTTATTAGAGTTAAAACTATTTAGAAAAGCAGGTAATGCAAGTCGAGTTGGTCTGTGTTATAGCGTTCGGAGTGTGGCTGGGAGTGGATTGGTTTTGGGTTGGTTTGCGGCTCTGGGTTAAGTATGACTGGAGTGCGCTACGGAGCTTGATTATGTGACGTCAGACGGCATGTTTGTCACGTTCGCTAAAACACATATTTTCGTGCTCTGGCCCATTGCACGACTATTCGTAATAAAGTCAACAAAAGAAGAGCGACCAGATGAAGGTAGAAAGAAAAGGGGGCTGGAGAGCGGAACGACAGGGAGTCGGCACTTTTGGTGCGGGATTTTGCGTCTACGGCTTTGAGATCGTCTGCTGCCGTTTAGGGGGAAAATTGTGAAGAAAGTGTTGAAAACGAAATTGTAACTGAGAGAGCGACTGCGATTGCGCGTGTGAGTGTGAGCAGAAAAGCAAACACATTAAAGCAGAAGCTCTGGTCAAAAAAAGACTGGTCCGAGACGGAGACAGAGTCTCAGACTGAGACAGAGAGCAAAGATTCGCGCTCGAATCGCAGACAAGACCAAAAGACTTCAAGACCTTACCAGTTGGCCAAGACCGTAGCGAACAAACAGTCAACGTGAACATCTCAAGCACAGCAGTCGCGTCCAAAAGACGATTTGGATCTCTCCGAGTAAATCTCCTTAGCTACTGCTCTTTATTTGGTGTATAAGGCAAACGGCCAATTTGCGTGTATAGTTGGCGCTACATAGATTGATTGTTGTTGTTTTTCGGTGGTTGCGTGAAAGTCGTTCGAGCATTTCAATAAGTTGTTGGTTAGTTAATTTCTGCTGCTGCAAGAGTTCAATGAAATAATTAAGGATACGTTACAACGACAAAGACAGCTGGAAATCAAGTGAAATCAAAACTAAATCTCTACATCAAACAGCTGCAGCTGCTACAATTAAGCTGTCATTATGTTGGTAAGTCAAAAACACACCAATTGGTAAATATATATCCCCCAATTCTTATTATAATACCTGGCACGCGTTGCACGACCGACTTACCTCAATTCGCAGTCGATTCAAAGGAGTCCACACGATATTAGGGCCAACACAATACTCAATTGTCAATTGGCTTTGTTGTATAGACAATTCTGGCCATGTTTACATTGTTATTTGTCATCTTGCCAAAATACTTTGTACTACACACAAACTTTCTTTTAAGCCATGTGCTGGCCCAGCACAGTCGGTATTCAATTGCAAGCCAAAGAGTTGCTTTAAGTACTCCATTATTAGCGGTGTCTTAATGCTTTTCCCATTTCAATTTTGTGTCATGAACTGTGACTTTAACTGCCATTAGATAATGCTCACATTGCAGATTATAATTACATTTATCTGTCTTCCGTTTACCTGTCCAACACGTGCCCTAATTGCATTCACAACACACACACACACACACACACACATAATATTTGAAGATTGCTTTTATTAGTTTTATGATTATGGTTATAGTTTTATGACCACTTACACAATGACTTCAAATTGTCTTTAACTATGGGCGGAGGGCAGAGAGTGGCTTGTTTATAGTTTTATGTTTAGCTTGTGGGCGTGGTGTCGTTGTAAAATCCCATAAATTTTAATTTCAGCTGTTATTCTTTATTAGGCTTCCTACACACCAGTTTATTTTTGAAAAGGAGTGCATGGAAAATTTTATAGATAAAATTCCAAATATTTTCCATATATTTTATTCAATCTCTTTTCAACCTTGTCCAATTTAAGTACAAAACATTTACAGCGTTTGCTCTATAAAAAAGCCTAACGAATTTAATTTATATAATCATCGTTTCATTAGCTTAATTTGTTTATATCACAACAGCGCAGAACAACAATGATTCATAACAATTGTTAACAATTATTATTAGTATTAAAATCAAGACAATTCACATAGTTAAATTATTTAAAGCCACGCAAATTGCTGTCGATTACAATGAGAATAGTTTGATAACAGAAAAGGCTTTTTGTTAAACACTTTCCATTTTACCAGTAAACCTAATTTGAGTCATCAGCTGATTGTGATGAGTGCTAAAGATTTAAACAAATGTTAACCCAACCCAAAAGGTAAATTTGGCATTAAAGTATTTAACACCAATTCGTTGAAATGTGCCCGGCGAAATTTTTTGTGTCTTGCTCTTTAAATATTTATTCGAAATGAAAAATAAAACAAAATCGAAATTTCACCAAAGTAAAAAAAAAAAAAAGCACACATTTAAATATTTGTTACATCGTCTGACGAAATTAAAAGTTAAAGATGTAAATTAAATTATGCAGAAGTCATTAATTCGAATGCAGTTGGAAACAGACTCAAAGTGAAACTAAGCTGGAAAAACTGCCTTCTATCAATCGGTTTCTATCAATCAGACAGTTCATACGGGAAATATGCTAATTTTCCCTGTTAACTGAACGCCTTTTTTCATATTGTTTATTATCACTTGTTTTTATAGACAAATAAAAGGCAAATTCATTTTTCTACGATCGAATTTCTATGCCTGTTGCATCATAGTAAAAGCCTTTCTTTTTTCCCCACTCCCCACACTCCCCTTTCGTTTGATCTTTTGTTTTTAATTCGATTTGCTTTGACTGCAGTTGCAGTTATTTAAATTAATTGAAAGGCCAGTAAATTATACTTAATCAAGGCTAAACTGCAGTTTCCGTTTACAGTTACAACAAATGGGACATATAAACAAACAACAAAGAAATTTGGCACAAATTTGGCCATATAATAACAATAGTTTTGACAGCGAATAAATAAACAATTTCACACAATGCCTAAAGAAAAAAATGAAATATTTTAAATAAATTTTGAATTAGATAATGCAAAAGCGGTCACAAATTATGTCAAACCAACGGATTCTGCTTGACCAGCGAATTCTTGACGCTTTGTTCGTTAATTAAACTGTCTCAGAATTCAGTTTTGATTAATTTTCTGAAAACCAAAGCCAAACTGAACGTTGAGGCCTTTTGTTTACATGAAACGATGCCAACCGTTAGTTCTACATAATTTACGCGATTCGTTGAGAAGTTTTGTTTGGCCAAAACGGCCATTCGTAAAATTGAAATATCACTTGGCCACGCTCAAGGGAAATCTTGTGCTTTTTGTTTTTGGGTCAACACAATTAGAAATCACAAATAGTTTTGGTTTTGTGTACAGCAGGTGCGGTCACTTCACTTTTGTTTCCAAATAGTTCTGAAAATTGAAAATGGAAAGCTTCTTTAATGATGACTTTCAATTTTGAGGTGAGTTCTGTTGGGGAAAATGCTGGAAATAGTTAGTTTGAGTAATTAAAAGATAATTGTGTGGGTACAAGTGCTTCTGGCTTGGGTTTGGGCTAGTAAAATTTGCCTGGGGCTGATTAATTTATAAGCAACTGTATACCCCTAAATATTCTACTATGAATATGAATATGAAATGATATTCTTCATTTTGGAGTTAGTATCTTTCGTTGTATTTGCCGTTTCCTTAAGTTCTCTTCGTTTCATCAAATGAGTAGCTATTAAAATTTCACTTTTGTAATAGCTTTTCGTAATATCCATTTGTTTAATTAATATCTCGAAATGCTTCATGATTTATAGAGCAGGTTGCTCATTTACATACTGCAAATATTTACATATAAACTGCTACCCACAACCAAAATAGCAAAAAGTCAACGACAAAATTCAAAACTTAATAACTTAAGGTATGTTGACACTGTGTTTGTTTTTGTTGAATTTTGTGTGATTTTTTTCTGTATTTTGTCGGTCGAACTAGTTGACTTTGTGGCAAGACTTTGTGAGTTACATAAATGCCGTTCAAGTTGCGGTTTATATTGAAAGAGGCGGCAAAATGTAAATTGTTGCAAGTAAAATATGGGTGATAAAATGTTTTATGAGCATGTTGAAGCCGTAGTTTTGTTTGTGTTATTTTTAACTACATTCTGAAAAGTGCTGACGGTTATGTGACAATGACAAGTGGAGTGGTCTTTTGGTCTAAGGTCTGTTAGCAGGTTCGTTTCCTAAGTCTTTCGTTTACGCAATTTCCGTGTGCGTGTATGATGAAACGCGTCTGAAGCGGCTTTTTGATGTCATATCTGAACAATGCAGCTAAAACACGTCTCTCAACAATTTCTCCCATTTGTACTTTCAGTTTCTCACAAAAAGTTCAAGTGCGCGTCGCTCTTTGCTCGCCTTATTGCTGTCTGTTTGTTTTTTGAGCTGCGCATTGGGCGCTAAAATCACCAAAAAGGTCGAAGAGCCCCCAGCCAAAGCCGATAACAATGAAGACAAAGCCGAATTAGAGGCAGCAGCAGAAGCAGCCGAGGCAGCCAATGAAAACAAGGATAGCGATGATGAAAATGACAACGATGAGGACGACGACGACGATGATGATGATGAAGATGATGAGGAGGAGAAGGAGGAAGAGGTCGAAGTGGAGGAGGTTAAGAAGCCAAAGAAAAAGAAGCCTTCTGACAAGGACGCTGCCATTGCCAACAAAAACAAGAACGAAGTGAAGCCGGCTGTGGATCCCACAGATCTCAGTGTTTGGGGCATGGTCCGTTCGCTCTGGAGCTGGCTGCGCAGTGATCTAAGTGAAAGTCTCTTTGGCGACGATGACGATGAAAAACCAGCAACCGCAAGCACAGCTGCTGTGGGTGAGTAAACAACAGTTGCAACCGCTCTAAATTATAAATCTCAGCAATTAGTAAAGGCCGTTGATTTTATTTACGCAATCCGATTGTCACTGATTAGCGATGTCTCTAATCAACTTTAATTTTCTCATCACTTTCGTTTTCATTGAAACCTGACAACGGCTAGAAATAGACAGAAAAAAAACAGATATGAAAACATGGACAAACATGCCACCGCAAGATGTTCAAAAGGTGTTAACTCCTGAGTATACAGTCAATTTATACCTTCAACTGATTGCTGAGAGCTTGCTCGCTTCAGCTAAGTTGATGTATGAGTCTGATTTTTTTCATAATTTCTCATGGCTACAACACCTTGTTGTAATTTCACTTTCCGCATTTTTTCTAGACTCGCGTAAATGATTACTTATAAAAACAAAAATCAGAAAAAAAACTAACAGGCACGCATTTTTAAATGCTGAGAAAATATTTATGGTTTTATTTATTTGCTTATTTTTTTATGGACTTTCGTGTTCAGGTCTGTTTGCTGATGCAATTGTTATTAAAATTATTATCGTCAGCAGATAAATAAAAGCGAATCTTAATTGGACAGCGATGCCAATGAGTAACTTTTTAAACTCTCAGTGTTTTTCATCGCTTAAGAAAACAAGCAAAAACAAAAGACTGAGGCAACGAACTTTATTTAAGCGTAAAGTTATTCGCTTTTTAACTTTTCATTAATTCATCTTTACTTTTATTGCAGAGGGTCGTACTTTTGGCAAGATTCGTCGTCTGCAAATGGCTTTGATTCCCATCATCTTTAAGTTTGGAGTTCTCTCTGCCATGGTGGCATTCCTGGTGGCCATTGGAATGAAATCTCTGTTCCTGCTCAAGGTGTTGGTCGTGATGAATGCATTGGCCATTTTGGGCAAGTTTTTGACACTCAAGACGAGTCTCTTTGGATCGTATGAGCATTCTGCACCCAGCTTCAGTTATCCCGGCTGGAATACACAGGCCAAGGAATCGTGGACACCAACTGGTTTCAGTGGAGCCTCTCCACCATCCGGTCCTCATCCACCTAGCAAGGAGATTCATTTGCATATACATGGTAATGCGCAAACCCAAGCACAGCTGGCCGGTCAGGGCTATAGCTATGAGTCAGCCGGTGGTTGGAACAGTCGCTCTGATCCCTATGGCGCCTATTTGCCCAGCGGACAGTACCAGGAGCAGCGCACGTCGGAGGTGCCCAACAATACAGATCCCATTGCGCTGTTGCCTACAAAGTATCCGGCGAGAAATCTGATTCGCTGAGCGGCTTTGAACTGTGTCTTATGACCACCGAGTAACATTTTAGTCAGCGACTTTTCCTGGGGGCGCAGCTTTACGTAATTACCGAAACTTAAAATGAAATAATTAGTTGAAAGTTTTGATAGGATTTACAATTTAATTAAATTATTTTTGCTGTAAATAGTCTTAAGATAAATGCTTATTTAACTTAACTTATTTATTTTTAATAAAGACATAAAATACAAAGAAAACGAAAATACTGAAATAATTAGCAACATTCCCTAACAGCTTTGTTGATGGATGTGTGGAAGAAAGTCTTCTCGCTCGGTTTGGGAATCAAGTTTGAAGCATGTGATTAATTGGGCTTTTGACAACTGCCACCGCAGCGATTTCTTTGCTACCCAGCTCAACAATGGGCGTGTGCTTGCTTCACGTTTTGCCATCTAATCATCGACATTATCGCCAACATTGAAATGGAAGTCAAAGTCATGGCACTGGATATCGTATTGTGGTTTCTACGGTAGTAACTTTGGGTACATAGAAAAGGCCAAAGGGGGATCGACAGCAGAGAGAAACATTACCAATTTGGACAACAGAAAATGACGTCGAAATACGTCGGCTTCTTTTGTGCGGGCCAACAATTCATTAGCGACGCCTCTGCGGGTTTAGCTAAACGATCAAAATTTGTGGGGCCAATGGTTGGCACAATTTCAGTTTTCATTTTCATTAATATTCAAAATATTTGCACAAAGTGAAAGATCATTTGCCATCAGATCAATCAATTGGAATCAGAGCGACTGTTGAATAATAAATCAGAGCTTATTTAGTTAATTGGGGTGTGAACTGGATCTAATCGGTAGCTGTTTTAGTTGATTGATGAATTTTAAGGCCTGTGTTTAACAATTTTTTTTGACAGCATAGAGTTAGTTAATTTACTATGCCCAGTTTGAAGGTTAGCTGCATGATTTCTTGTTTTGACGTGTTTGAATTACAGATCACTGTTGAACAGTTATTTTTAGCTGTTTTCAGATGTTACTTTTCACTGCAAAATAATTGCTTTATGTTGTGTAAAGATTTTACGACTATTTTAATAAGATTTATTATTTCCAGTGCTACTCAAACCGCTAGTGAAGCACATAAAAGTATGCAACACTTTTGCAGCTGCCAAATTAATAACCAAATTACTGAGAAGCTTAAAAGTATGCTGTAGTTTCTTGCTGATATTCCCTACATTTCACACAAGTTCGTGTCTTTAGTCATTCGTTTCTCAACTGACAACGAGTGACGGTTTTTCCTTGCGGAATTTATGACCACAGGGCGCATGGAATGGCTGGCCAGGCCATACGACACAATTGTAAATTGTAAGTTATTAATTATACGAATCTTATTAAATATAATTAAAATTTCTGAGCTTTTGGCATGCGCCGCCCATAGAAAGCAAAATTAATGTGCGGCTAAACTAGAAACAAAACGAAGCTATAAAAACTCAACTGACAAGTGTAACAAATTAATGACTCGTTTTAGCTCGATAAATATTTATCGTCTTCAGTTACGCGCACAATTAAAACTATCGGACTGTCTGGAAGTCGGGCATGTAATGGGACAAGACCCAACGAGACGAGTACCACTGATCTGAGAGTTAGATATCAGAGCTGTCAGAGCCGCCAACGCCAACAAAAATGCCAGACGGTTGCCAGTTAGTAGCAGCAAGTAGATGAGTTGCGAGTTGGAGTTGTCCCTGTCAACGAGTGCAAGTTGTTGACATTCAGTTGGTCAAGATTGAATGTTGGCCACTGCTAATGGCTGATTGTTTTTGTCTATGGTCGGATGACTGATGTCTTTGTCCAATGCGTTTAATTAAAAACGGAAAAAGCAAAAGAGTCAAGCCTTTTTGAGAGCTGGTAAACGCGCCAATTAATTAGTAGCACCGACAAAAACAAAATGCCGCCAATCATATTAATACCCTGGAGAATTCAGAGCAGCGGGGGTGTTGACTAACACAGAAGAATACTTTCAAGCAAAGAACTGTAATAATTACTATGTTTATGATGCACTTTATCCATAAACAGAAACATCTTAATGTGTAGAATAATGATACGACACTTGAAACGATACGCTTGATTATTGTTTATAGGGTATGTGGTTTTATGATTTTCCTATTCGTTCCATTTTTAAATTTGTAAAATGCGTGGCTATATATTACAACTTGTTCCAGCCAAATTCAAGAGTCGCTTTAGCTGATCACATAAATTTCACTGCTTTCTAACGCATTGCCAATGCGATTATTGAAATACATCAGAAAGGTTTTTCTTTTTAGCCACTTGCTAGCCGTTTGTTTGGCTACAAATCATTTGGCGTCGACAATGGCACAGCCAGCAGGCAGCAGCCATCTAACGACATTGGCATTGGCATTGGCATCGGCAGTCTTTTGTTGCTGCAAAATGTGGATAATTGCAGCTGACAGGATGACGATGATGGCAATAGTGACATTGGGACTGGGCCAATCATTGTAGACCCGCTGTCTGCTCTCACTCTCTGGCTAACATGATAATTGGACATGAGCATGGACATAAGAGGATTTCAGCCAGCACACAACTAGCTGCGTTTACCTTTGACAAAACCGTCTGCTTTTGCCCTATTCCTTTTTAATTGACAGTCGTCGCATCTTGGCCAGAAAGAAAGTGAAATTGATAGACTTGCTGCCCACAAACCCAAACTACAAGCACAACTTATTGTCGACTGCCACACGTGCTTGGCCTGCTAATTTCTTGAATTTCGTAATTCAAAATCAAAATGCGATCGCCGTTGAGTGATTTTCGGCATTCGTTTATTTTGGTATTTTGATTTTTTGGTCACTCTTCCGTCAACCACACACCCAATTTCATCAATTCCCGCTATACTATAATTATTATTAATTTATTATTTTGCAAAACTTTCCTTTTGTCACCTCCACTGACAGGCGTAGAAATTGTTAAACATGAAGTAAAAAATTTAAGATCTATGCCCTGCAGATATGGTTTGTTTGTGGCCAACTGGACACTTAACTAACCGTGAATTGGGCTAGGCCTACACATAAACAGCATTAACTTGTTAATTGACAGGGTCAATAAAAGAACAACACAAAAAAAAAATACTTAAGACACGGCTGCAATTCGTTTGGGCAAACAATTTAGAAACTTTCATTTTTTTCATTGCTAGTTGCTAGTGAAAATAAAAGTGCAATTCACAAATCTATTGTAGAATCTGTAAATGACGCAACTATTTAAATTGCGTAAACGCGTTGTTAATTTCATTAACAAATAGTTGACGCAATGCGTGAGTGAAATGGGTGAGAAATGAAAGGTTTGTGGTGGTGAAGGTGCGAGTATTTTAGTTTGAGTTAACGTGTTAGTTAGTCATAGATTAGATTGTTTAAATGTCAGCCTTAAATATATTTTTCTAAATATAAAAAATTAAAAAATATTGTCTGCTTAATGAACTTAAATTAAGTTTTTCCTTTGTTTAGGAAAATATATTTAAAAAAGCATTCACTAATGTGGTTTCACGTGCATTGTCTTTAAACAGTTTTTACACCGTTTTAATATTCAATCTCCTTCTGTATTGTAATTTCCCTTGCTATTTTCTTCCCACAAGCATCGTAAGTCTCACAGTTTAGGGTACAAGTTCTGCAAATTCCGCTTATATCACTTAATGTGACACTCGATGGCTCTTTATTGGACAGTTTAATTGAGCTATTGCGGTGTTTCGGTCCCAAAACCAAATATTCAAATAGTGAAGAAGCTAGCGCCTACAACAAACACCACCTGAGTGTGGTGTGTGTGTATGAGTGTTGCTTGTGTGTATGTGTGTGTCTTGTTGTGGTTGCTCTTTGGGCTCTTTTGCCACATGTTGCTCACTTTCCACAGAAGAGCACGACAACAGCAGCTTTCACATTGCGCTCTTTGGGAGTCAGCTGGATCGCTGTGCGCTTTGGTTTGGTATAAAACTTCTTACGTATGCGCGTCATGGCTCAATCTTACCTTGAACTTGGTCGTGTTAAGATCGCAGTAACAGACATTAGTCAGCTGCAGCTGTGTGCTGCTCAATTCCTGCTCAATTGTGTGTTTTGTGTGTTGAGGTTATTGCGTCGGGACCGAAAGATTTGAATATTTATATGTGCGTTAATTGAACGTTTGCTGTGACGGTGACTTCTTTTTTGGATACAAACAATAGAGTGTTGAGTAAAATGGAACAAAGATCCGTTGTTTCTTTTGCGTGTCGATAAGTGTTTAAAGATCTGAGTGTGTTTTGTGCAGAGACTTATTGCTGTAACCGTTCTGTAACATTTAACGGCATCTTCATCCAACTCGGGATCTTGTCATCTTTGGTATCTGTGCGTTAGTTAGTCTGTCTAACTGAATATGGATTGGCAGCGTTCCTCAGCAGCAGCTGGGCAACTGCTCCTCTGTTTGCTCATGTCATTCACACTGACGCATGCCTGGAGCCTGGCGGCCACACCTGCCACACTCGCCTCCCCGGCTGCCTGGGCGCCAATTGTGGCAGCAAAGCCGGCAACGCCACAAATTGGCAGACAACTAAATCGTAAGTTCTCCGTTAAAATCAAGTCATGCAGCTGCAGAGCAGAAACTTATGCAGATCGAAGATATGTGTGTGTGTTTTGGGGCAAGTTTGCAATGAGTCAGCGTCTCATTATACAATTTCTTTTTTTTTGGCATTTGCGTAAACAAAGACAGACAAACAAAAACTATATATACATATATATATTTATATGTATGTACTGCACATAATCAAAAACGCTTTTATTTTATAGCAGTGAAATTTTTGCTCATTAAGTTGAATGTGAGAGCGCATTGAAATTTATTAGCCATTATATCATTTGTCGACCAGCCACTCTCTTTCACTGTTTCTCTCTCTTTCTTGCTCTTTTTTGCTCTTTCTTTTCGCACCAGCTTTTTAGTGTGGGTACTTTTAGCTGATATCAGTTAATGTGCCAATTGACAGCTGTCAGGTGACACAAATTTAAAAACACATCTAAATAGCACTAATTAACGCTGACTTGCTTGGTTAACGCAGCAGAACAAGAACATGGTTAATACAAGTTTATGGCTAAGAGGGTTCAGCCTTTTTTTAGAGCAGGTGACATGCTCTCTTACGTTATGCGAACATAGCGAAAAAAGAATTAAGAAAAACCTGCAACACTTTTCCATATTGTCTTTGTTAAAGTTTTGCTTTGTTCTGTGCTGATGTGCAAGTCGAGCAATTAGCCGCTCGCCTGCACTTGTTGCGAAGGTGCGAGAGCAGCCCCAAACACATACAGGCAATATGGGTCATCTAAATGAGTAGATATGACTGCTCATAACTAAACTAGAACTTGTTGAGCGTTAAACACACGCACACACACAGATTTGCAGTGGACAGAGAGGGGAACTGTCCGTAATGTCGAGTCATTAAGGAAGAGGCAGTTAAAAGACAACACATAAAAGACAAAAAAACATATGAACTAAAAAGTGTTTAATAGAACGAACTTAAGATACGCTTTTAAGCCAGCTGTATATTGGTTTTTTTCTCATCTCGTTTTTGTGGCACAGTCAAAGGTCTTGACTTAATTAACAGCTTGACAAATTAGAATTAAGTTTATGAATATTGTGTCGAAGAACTAACCGTTATAGTTTAAAGGCATTGCCATTGTTTGGGCCTGTACAAAACCGTTAAGAAATTAAAGAAAATATTTATTTATTTAAAAGATTCCAACAATGAAAGTGATTAAGAATATGAAACTTTAAATCTTAGATTTATCTATTATTAATTTAAAAGAACAAAGAATATGAATAAACCTTTGTTAACTGAATTTGCATGAATGAAAGATTGAATAGTTAATTATTATTAAATTACAGGCTTTTCAAAAGATTAAATAAATAAGCTTGTTAATAATAGAATATATTAATTGATTTATAACCCACTAACATAGATATTCAGCTTAGTTGTGGATAGGCTTTTAATGCGAAAAAACTTGTTTTTGTTTAGGAAGTGTGGAGTGCTTTTGATATGAATAACAACTTTTATGAATTAAATTGACAACTTTTGATAAAGAGTACATATTACCTTTTAGCATATGATCTAATTATTTGACGAGCTATAAAAAACATTTTTGTTTGCAAGAATATTTTAAACTTTATTCCAAGAAGATTTTACATCTATCAAGGAATGTACCCAACCTTCTAGAGAGCATAACAATGGCACAACCAGCAGCAGAAAAGTAAACTGAAGTAAAGTAAACAAAATGACCACAATTTTGATATCTCAGTCATGTCATGATATGGTGTCAGATTCGCTCGTCCACTTTTAAGTGGAGCCAGTGGAGCAATTTGTTGGAGACGACACCAAAAACAACCTGAATAATGCTTACAATTGGGTTATAACCGAGTGTGTGAGCACACACGGGTGTGTTTATGTGTGTGCTTGAATACACCTTGCCTGGTTTGTTACACTTTTTGAAATACCTGTGGAAACTGAAAACAAAATTGCGCTGATGTCCGATTGCCAAGCGACAATTTTTAAAATGGATAAATGGAAAAACTAAAAGTGTAGTCCACGTTTTTCCACGAAATGAAATCAAATTTCATTTTTTAATTGCCACCAAAGCATGTTTCGCATACAGACTGCCTTCTTTGGCCAACTTGCTCGGAGTAGCAATCCTCTTCCCCTCAATCTCTGGTCTTCACTCTTCTGTCAGCCAGTTGATTTGCGTGTAGGCTGTTAGTGGATTAAGTGACATTGACTGTGGCTGCGTTTGTGGAGCATTTTCAGACCTCAAGAAGACAACGATTTGCGTAGATCTTCCCCCGTTAGTTGTTGTTGCTGGTGGAGTTGTTGTCTGTTGATCGAAACCAGTGAAAGTTTATCGAGCTTGTTTTTTATTGCTTCTTTTCGGTCACACATTCACGGAGTTAACGGTACGATGAAGCATGTTTCTGGGGGGACAAGTTTCTATTTCAACAATGTTGATAAATTCTTTTCTTACAGTTGTGTTCTAAAAACTGGAAATTGAATAAAAAGAATAGCTTAATAGAAAAGCTTAGATTTGAATTGAATGGAGTGAAAATTTGAACATGAATAATTCAATAGGAAAGGAAAACTGTTGAAAACCCTAAGCAGGCTAACTAAATGCATTGATCTCGG
Organism: Drosophila nigrodunni; assembly: GCA_020829145.1. Lineage (NCBI taxonomy): Eukaryota > Metazoa > Arthropoda > Insecta > Diptera > Drosophilidae > Drosophila > Drosophila nigrodunni. The sequence goes on along the minus strand of JACVCZ010000003.1, from coordinate 1,059,217 downwards.
GAGTAATCATAGTGTTTAATTTAAGTCAACTCATATTTTACTTTCAAATAACCTTGCAACTTTAGGCTGATGGCTTCATCTGTGACTTTGGCGAGAGTCTCATGTGATTATGCAAATATTTTATGAGCTACTGTTATGGTTAGCCATTGGCTATAGGTAAATGAGATTGAGATTTATGGCAAACAGTTGGACAGTTATGTTGTCTGGCCAATTGGCCAGTTGCCCCAAATGGCCAATAGCCGCAGCAGCGTTTTACGGTTACTACATGCAGTCAATGAGCCATTCTTTTCTTTTCGAAGGCATGCAAATAAACGCGTCACCCATCATCAAGTTCAGTTCACATTGACCACGCCCCCAATGCTTACCCTCCTTACCCCTTCTGCTCCTACTAAACGCCGGTCGAGTCTTAACAATGGCTTAATAATAACGATGGGGCAACGCATAAATTTCAATTGCAGTGAAAGTTCAAATTGTAAATGAAATTAAGTAGCTCGAGACCAGTCAGCGCAAGGGCGACGAAATGACTAAAGGGCTAGGGTAGAAGGGGGAGGCAAAGAGGCGACCAACTGGGCTGCATAAGCATTGATCGCACGCCCTGGAAAGTGAAAAGATCCACAGGCAGTCGCCAAACACAAGCAGCCATAGAAGTAAAAAAAATAAAGACTCCAAACAAATGTCAAATGGTTGTTGCTGCCAGCAGCTTGTTGCTTGCCACCAGGTTGCAAGTTAGCGTGGGCTTTGTAGACAAGGATTTTTATCTGTTAAATGTCACCACGACAAATCCAAACAGGCAATTTTTCACAGGCCCAAAAAATGCCGAATGTAGCATCCTAGTTGCACGATGCATGCCACAAGCAGCTTTCACTTGGCATTGAATGCGGCACTGAATGACACTATTGGCTGCCGTATTGGGTCAAAGTACAATGCTCTGCATTGAAAGTAAAATTTTCACAACATAAACAAAAATACACAGTTACACGACGACTAACAGAGTTGTGTGCAGCTGCAACATGCTACATGCAACACATAAAATATTGTATGGCTCTGGCAATTAAAAGTCAGTGTGGCAAAGTGTAATCTTAATAATTAATCATAGATCAACTGCGAAAGTGATGGAATGCCACAAAATGTTGTAGTTAACCACAGTCGGTCACTGGGATGCTTAAATAATTGAATAAACATTAAACTTAACTAAAACAGTTAACAAGTCATTGCAATTAAATAGACTTTGATTAATTGTTAGTCTGTGCAGATTTTCACTTGATTGTTTTGGTCGAACCGCAAACACAGCAAACAACCAACGCCATTAGAAACCAAGTCTTGGCCACGGCATGTGCCACAAGTGGCAGCTTTAGCTGATCGTGGCTGCCACACAAGGTGTTATCAATGTTGTTGTTATGTTTAGTTGTCTTGTTTATTGTTAATATTTGTGGTGCTGTTCGGTGGTCAGTGCATAGTGCTCAGTGGTCAGCTTATGTGCGTACTTTCACTCAAATATTTACAGTTGGAAAAGCTGCGACTGCCACCAAAAATTAGACCAAATTCCGCTGTGCGTAAACGAATCTCATGCCTTTTGTGGCAAACAGCTGTCATTTGGTTGCACTGTTCATTAACTCAAGCATTTCATTTTTATTTGCAGAAATCTCGCCATATTTAGATCTGGCATTATGCCCGATCCGTGCTGAGCCCTGGACCTGTGCCCGCCAGCGATCAGCGAGAATATTAGATGTCTGGGATGCGGAACTCTCGGTGCAATGGCAGAAGTTGAAGGGTAAGTGCATTGGAAATCAGTGTTTTTAGCTTAGACTCGACACACGAGTCAAGTGAAAGAGGTGTTAATTGGGCCTGAGCGAACAACAGACTGTCAACTCTTAATTAACAAGACAAAAGCTTGTCATACACTCACACTAACACTTAGTTGTGATTTATGCACTCAGGTGAAAATCAAAGTCAGTGAAATTTGCAAATTACATGTCACTCGCGACTTAAAGAAAATAATTGCAATTGTACAGAAAGTATAGGTTTTTGCCTTAAGAACTGCAAAAACTAAAACAATTGACTTTAGCTCTATAATTAACATTTCAATTTTCTTTTGGTTATCTTTAAGTTTTCTTCATTTTCATGAGTTACTTAAAATTTAACTCATTGAAAAGCAGTTAAATTATTAATTTCGTTTCTTTTTTTTCGGCACAGTCGAAGCGGATCGACAGTTGAACGCAACGATCGAAAGACGCGGCTATAGCACCTCGGAGCTGCCCATGGGGGAGAAGCCGTCGACTTTGCTGAAGAAAATCGAGATTGGCACGAAATACATGAAGGAGTATTTGGCCGAAACTATGGACGGGTAAATGGCCAACCACTTGCATGTCTTTGGCAGTCAGATCAGGTTTTTTATCTCTTTCCATATCTGTTTCTGTCTCGTTTATTCTGCAGTTTCCTTGGCCGCGAATATGAGTATTTGCAACCAACGAAAGCGGCGTCCGATGATAGTGAAAATGCCGACTATGATGATGAAGCGGAGACGGAGGGGGGACACAGAAACAGAGGGGGAGACGGACACGGAGGATGAAACAAATGGTGTCGATAGCTCAGATACTGGTGAGGTTGAGGAGACAGATGCATCGACTAGCGGTGATCAGGAAAATAGCGATGCTGAGGAGGATGAAACGGAGGATGAGCCCGAGAATGAAAGTGTGGCAATTGCAGAGCCCGCCCACATAGAAGTAACGCCCGAAGATGTGAAGAGTTCAGTGTTTAGCAGCGACACTGACAACACAAGTGCCGTGGAGTTCATAGAGCTCGAGGAGGGCGAAGAAGATGCAGCGGGGGCTGTCAAGAAACCCGGCGGCGGTGGAAAGCGCAAGAAGAACAAGAACAAACGTAAGAAGAAGGGGCAACAACAACAGCCAGCCACATTGGTGGTCGTGCAGGCAGCGCCAGAGCATCACGAAGTGGATTCTGGACACGAAAGTGGGTCAACCATTGTAAGCCACGGCGGCGGTGGTGGACATGGAGGCGGTAAGCCTTTTAAGCGGAAGCAGAAGCGTGGCAGGCGCAAGAAGAAGGGTCAACAGTCGTCGGTGCTGGTGCAGGAAGACGAGTCAAGTCATTTGGGTCTCGAGCTGCTGGACGAGCTGGTCAGCGATGGATTCGGAGGAGGAAAGCGCAAGCATAAGATCCCAACAAATTATGGTAGAAGTAACGGAGGTGTGTGTTGTTTGCTGCGTGTGGTTTTCAATGACTTTATCGCACCATTTCCTAAGCACAACTTAGTGCATGTCTATCTTTAGTGTTAAGTTGTATAAAATGGATGAATTTCGGCATGCCGAAAAAGAAAACACTTGCAGACATTTGATTTACTAAATTACGGAACGCATACTTGATTTACTTAAATTATTTAAATATTTTAAAATACTCTGCAAGTGTAAGTTAAATTGGTATGAAACTCGTTTGGCCTTTTGCTACTTGTGCGTGCCGTAGCAGCCAGCTACGTAGCGTGTTCATCGGCTTGCACTGCTTGTGCAAGCAGTGTACTTTGGTGTCGGTAAGCAGTTAGCATGCAGTTCAAATATTTAAATCGTTATTTTTGTAAGTTACAAATAATTTATACGCAAAAGAATTGAAGTATTTATTTATAAGTTTTGTACATAAATTGCCTGCTTGATTGCCTCGAATGCTTGTTGTGTTATCGTTATCGTTACGTTACCGTTAACGCACTTACGCGCACTGCAGTTCATACTAACAAACACCACCCTCCCAGACGATAAATATCGTTGATCAAAATTGATTTATTTTATATCATTTTCATGTGTTACGTTTGCTTAGTTGTAAGTATAAGTGTCTGCTGAACATAATCTAATCGTTTCAACTTGCTTCACAGTTACACGCGGTAAGAAGAAGAAGAAGAAGAAGGCTATCGCCAAGCTTGCTCTGATTGGAACCGTGTTAAAGGCCAAAATCGAGTTGCTGTTGAAAATACTGGGTGCTCATCTGCAGATCAAGTTCTTTGCCATAGCTCTGATCGGATTGCTCATAAACATTGCTCGTTTCTGGATCGATGTTAAACGGGGCGGTACACCGTCCAAGGTAAGTTGAGGGGCACCCAATGGGCGTCACTGTTCATGTTTATAGCTAATGTGTTTTTGTTTTTGTTCTGGAACACACACGAACAACTTGTTCCGGTTATGAGACCAATGTTTCTTGTTCTAAATGGATCTACTGCACCCTTTACAGTTAAACGAAATTTTGTTACTAATCTTAAGTACAGCAAACGTTTTTTGGCAAAGTTTTATTTTGTCATCTTACTCCCGTTCTTTCTCTCTTTCTTCTTCTTTCTATCTCTCCCTTTCTATCTAAAAATGTACATAAATATATATATTTTTATATAATACTCGTATTCGTACATTGTTACAGAAGCTCTAATTGTTTCACTTCAAGCTGCGGTTTCCGTTTTAAAAATTTCTCCACAACAGTTCCACAAATTAAAGACCTCAAAAATGTTCCGTATGCTAACATATTCAGACCTCTTTGGTTTCAGATATGGTAAAAATTTTGGACAGCTACAACAATTAACAGTAAACCAAAAATTCAAAAGAATAACCAAATGTCAATCCCATAAAAAACAGTAGAAATACAAATCGTAGCGTATCCAAAATGTTCCCCACAATGTGTAAGTATGGGCGTGGCAGATATTAACGCCATTCGCCCCGGGCCGATTACTCCTTCCCCCCGTCCCCCTGAATGTTGAGATATGAAAGGCAAATCATTGTCCCTTTCTCACAAAAACACTTACCCATAAAAAACAACTCTGACTCGTCTAGCCCAAAAAACCAAAAAACAACAAAAACAGATTCCCATCCTCACACAGCTCTTACACTCTGGGCTCTATGGTATTTCCTGTGGTGTTTCTCACTTCACACCGTATTTGAATCATTTCTAACTAGGTTGTCTATGTCGAACATGCTCATCATCAGCACCACTATGAGGACCATGGCGAGGATTGGGGCGAACAGGGTAGCTACTGGAAGCGTTCACTCCAAACCGATCCTTCCATCGAGGACACAGACTCTTCTACGGACAGTTATCAGCTGAAGTCTCAGCCACATCAACAGCAACAACAGCCCCAAGATGCCCATTACTTGGCCTATCGCAATCAATACCAGTGGCAGTAAATGTGCCCAAAATCTATTTAATATCGTAATTTATATCGTATTTTTATTATTTATTTGACATCTTATTATGACGCTGATTATTAAATAATCCCCCATATAGTCCTAGTTATTCGAAATTAAGCTTAGCGCAAAATGCCAGTGGAATAAAATCTTAGCTGTAACCCCGACTTAGTAGAAATTTACTTGACTTTAGTACAATGTTTCAACCAACATATTAATTAAACCTATACCTAAGTTTGAACTGCGGAACATTTAAAGCTCATAGAAGCTTAAATGAAATAAAACAAATAAAATGTATCCTTAAGTTATTTATTTGAATTATTTATTGTGCTCGTATGTTATATATTAAATTCTGCAAGAGCTGTACACAATTTTTAGTAGTTTTCTTGGGATAAATATGGTTAAATTAAGTAATTTTCTATATCCCTAGCATTTCCTGTATAATCAGGTCGAAGCATATAGCAATAACTGGCGAAAAAATGGGGTCACAGCGAATAATTCCAAAATGCGGTCAATTCTTTGAGGAATTTCGAAATTTCACCTGTTCGGCCGTGCTTTTGATTCTAATTTGTGGCCCAATTCTGAACAATGGAGCTGCTCCGTAATACCAAATAGGTGCGACGTGCTGCCATAAATGGGCTAGACAAATCACGGATGGGTGTCTGCAGTGTCCCAGCGTGTCTCGCCGTGTCTCTCTCTCTCCCTCTCATTCTCCGTCTCTATCTCGATGTCCCGACAATTTGCGCATGCGTAAATCGTGATGTGAATAATGAGTATACAAATTTTGTTTTTTTGTTATATTTCGGACGGCTGGTAAACTGTTTGTTGCCAATAATTGTAATAAGCAATTATATTTTGTGTTTGACAAAACAAGTTGGTGTACTTCAATTTATGGCTAATAAATTGGCGATACCAATTGATGGCTTAGCGATTATGATGTTGCTAAAAGTTGATGGATGTCGACCCCCTGTGGCAAGTGGCAAGTGGCAAAAAGAAAGTGAACAAAGGTCCAGTTGGTGCTGGCTTCGAATGGTTCAAACTCTTCACATGCATTCTGACACGTTTGTTGCCACTCGTATTGATATTGACCTTGTTTAAAGCACACATCGAGTGAGTGCACTAATTGAAAGAAAAGCTCGGCCCATTAACATGCAACAAGCGGGGGCAGTAAGCGAAAGAAAAGCGAATTGACATGCCGCAACATGCCTCTTATCAAGAGGCAGTAATCAAAGCTCTGTGTCTGTTTCGGTTTCTGTTTCTGCTTCTGGGGTTCGTGCAAAGAAATGCTTATCATTAGCAAAATTAAAATCAATGAAATTGGCCATAAAAATTCGATTGCCCCTCGCAGAGTTTGGGGGCAATTGAGCCGTGCTGAGCTGCGTGGGAGACTCGCACTCGGAGGTGTCTGCAAACGTGTGCCACATATGTAATTGATGATCATCGGAGGGAGAAATAGTTTAGTTTATTTTTTTTTTTTTGTTTTATATATTTCAGCACTTTCTAAACTCAATGGTGGGCAGTGATATCACTGGTGGTGACAGTACCTTTGTTATGGGTGGGTGTGTTTATTGGCCATATATCATGCAGATACAATCTTCGATATGTTCTTTTCCAATCCTTTCAAATTGAAATTCTTTGAGCGAAATTTGTTTGGCGAATCTCCCTGTGGATGTCGGTGAAATAACGGTTAACTGAGTGGGTCAGCGTGCATGGTTTGCCAAAAAATAATGATATACAGAGCTTGTATTCAAACAGAACACAAAGGAAGTGCTTCTCTTGAGCCACGTACGCTATTTATGTGTGTGCAAATCATAGAAAAAGAATACAAATAATTTCTAAGCCAGTTTATTGCTTTTTGCTCTACTAAATGACAGTCGGCGACGTGCGGTTGTCAGTGCTGAAGACATTTGATGTGATCGCCACACGACAAACATCAGCAACAAAAGCAATGATATCTACATTTAATTAATTTAACTACTGCACTAGAAAGTGTCACTGCATCACGTATACGCACTGCACGACACATTCTCCGGACTCCCTCCCACTCTTTCAGCTAGTGGGGGGAGTGATCTACGCCCACGTGTCCAGTGAATGGGACATTTTAAAATTTGAAAAGTGCTCATGATATTTCCATTGCACTTTGATTTGCATTTTAGAAAGTTACACGTGTTTCCCATTGCATTAAAATACAATAAGAAAATCCACAAAAAAAAAAAAATATATATATAAAATGAAAAGAAAAAGTCAAAGTCTAAAATTAAGTCTGCAATGTCTACGAATTATTGAAGTAATGACCATGCCGAGTACAAAAGGGAGCCTTCCACCTACTCCGACGTCTTTCATACCATTCATGCTATTCATAATTTCTTTATCATAATTCTAGTCATGTTTTTGCCAGCAAAACTCAATTCAATTCGTTTAGAATTTCTGTTTAACACGTCGCCCTCTTGTCAATCTCTGTATCTCTGCACGTATTCTGACTGTCTCTCAGCCCATCTGCTTGTCTGTCTCGGTTCTTGCTGTGCCCCAGCCCAAAGTGCAGCTTAAGTTATTTTGTTGCTAAGTGCGCAAAAATATTCATGTAGGCATTTTAATGAACACCCTTAAAGGCTTTATAACTACTTAACAACAATTTAACCATTATTGGCAGATAGCTAAAGATTATGACTCTACTGAATAACTGCAGGCATAAAAGAATAAGAATTTGAATATCATTTTCTACCTGCAGTTGTCTTTATGTGACAGGCATTTGGCAAAGGAAGTAAACAATAGATTCAAAGAAAAGTCTGTGTGTGTATAAACCTAGTGTGTTGCTGCTAAGGATAATCCTAGGATTATAAACTGTGTTTCGCTAAGCCACAGAAACCTGGCATAGCGTTTGAAAATTAGTATAAAGGTAATGAATTATTCTTTTCCAAGGTGTCATTCCTCTTTAGTTAGGCCTTGAAAACTTCCAGGTAACTTTATTCTTATTACGTGTATGCTTAGTTGACAGTCTGATTTCTAAGAAAATTGTTTATCCATAAAGTAGTCTCCTCTCTCACTGATTCTCTCACTCTTTCCTAAAGATTACACTCGAAAGATTGCCCACGACGTGATATTGCAGTTTTATGTGTACCAAGTGGAGCTTTAACAGAACACTTATAGCACCACAAAACTTAGCTGAGTTTGTTCAAAAATATATTGAAAAAGATTCTTCATTAGGGTTCATTGGCTTAGACAGCGAGTGAGAGAGTAGAGAGGGAGAGGTGAGAGCGGAGAGCGGAGGAGAAAAAGGATTATGCAACAAACGAAATATCATCATGTTGTGGCTTTCACACAAAGTCCAAAACAAGCGACGCTTATTAAGGCGCATTAATAATTTAGAATGGTTTGCTACCATTTCGCATAGTTCGAGTTGTGCCTTTGGCTACACGTACCGGGTATTACGCGTCAATTATGAATTTCTAATTTAACGAGTTTATTTAATATTGTTTCCCCTCCACCACCCCTTTAAAGCCCTTCGCTCTGTTCTATCGAAATCACGTACAGTGCGCACACAGCAAAAAGCGAAAGCTAACAGAGGCCAATGGCTTCGGAAGTAGCAAGTTGCCATTAAAGTCTACGAGCTAGTAATCATTTTATATTTCTTATTAATTACAAATGTAGTTTTTATTGGAGTTTTTATGTATAGACGACTGGCGCTAGTTATATGTATCGCTCGCTTTGCTGTCGGCGCTACAAAGTCACATCAATCTGAGAAATTCATCTTGTGGCTGAGCCAGATTTAAGGTCTAAAAAGGCGTCTTGCATAATAAGCAGACGGCAGCTGTAAGTGAACCCAGTTAAATTTACTTAACCTTGTAGCTAGAGACTGGCTAAGAAGGAGTTTAGTAGCTAATAAGTTTAGTTAACAAGTTTATAAAATTTAAATATATTATTAAATTTTTTAATAATTATTACCTTAATTTTACATAATTTATTTATAATCTGCAGTTTCCTTTGACTGCTCTTGGCTGAGGATCAACTGCACTGCTTTGTGCACTGCTTTCTTTTGGCGCTCAGCTTGCTCGCTTGAGTTCCACCCAATGCGATCCACTACGTTCCACTCGAGTCCACGTCACGTTTGCGCGGCAGAAGTTGAAGCAGAAGAAGCCGCAACAACAGCAACTACAACAACAACGTGAGCATTTGCCATTGTAATTGTGATCGTTGTTGTTGTCGCCTACATTTCTTTGCCGCACGCACCTGTAAGTGACAATGTCTGTACGCATGTTAGTGTGCGTGTAAGTGTGCTCGTCTGCGCGTGTGTTTGTGGTTTCGTTTGTTGGGTTTTCTCTACCTTTTGCATTCTTATTAAATCAAAGTGAAGAATATATAAATTGGGCGTCACATTGGTTCGTCGGTCGCAGTTCGTATTTGGAAGCCAACGGTGCCTCACAGGTGTGCGAGTGCAAGCTTTGGTGACTATAGACAGATCTTGAGATCAAGAAACATATACGCCTGGATAACTATTGGATTAACACACGCACACACCAATACACACATTCACGCATAAACCGGCTAAGAAAAGGATTAATATGTGTCTAAGAAACTAATTGAAAGTGTGTGAATAATAAATTGAAATAATTCAAGTGATATACAAGTGATAACCAAATATATATATAACTATATATAACTGAACAATCTGTGCGAGCTAAGCAGCAACATCATCATGTGGAAGTACACCTGTGCCGTGATCTTCTTGATCGCCTGCTGCAATGCGGGACCAGTCAAACAACAGGTGGGTTATGGATTTTGATTCCACTCGATACGATTGGATATTGCAATTGCAGACAACTTCCGTTTGCTAACGGAAATCGAAACGGTCAACGGAAAACTGTTAATGAAATGTTTGCCTTGTGGAGGCAAGGTCTGAAATTTTAATGTCACCACCGCGTCGAGTTGAGTTAGTCATTGCTATGTGGAATTTCAAAGTCTGATGTCTGTATCGTCTTCTTTGAGTTCTTCTACTGGCATTTGCATAAGTCTGTTGTCTTAACTCCGTTTGCTTAGTTGGTATGCCAAACGCTTAGCCTTTTAACGGCTAACTGCAGCTGTGGAGTCAAAGCCAAGGTATTTATAGACAGCTGCAGGTTTCCTTCTACATTTTATGGCTAACAAACTATTTAGCCGGTTTTGGGTGGGAGCAGACTCCAAGATTGGCAAGCGAATGCCAAAAGGAAGAACGCACATTAAGACATCAAAATCTTATGTAAATAATTGGCTGAATAACAGAAATTATAACTAGAATATCAGATATGAAATATGTTATACAGAAAAGGCAAGCCAAAAAGAGCGCTGAACGCAAATTATTTATTTAAAACTAAATGAAGCAGAGTTTAATTACAAACTATAAAACTCTAAGTATAAATATCTAAAAGTTTCCAGAAGCTTTAAAGATTCAGTGGCAAACCATCGCCCACAAAATGAAAACATATTCCTGCGTGACTGAAAGCCGACACAAAAGCAATGTTAACTAATTAAAATGCATAGCTGAAGTATATAAATAACATATCGATATGGTTAAAAATATGATGTGATAACATTCGGGCAAACCATTCAACCATTCATTCGAAAGTCATATTCAATTGCAGCGTTGACCAAAAAAGGTTAACCAGGTGCCAGGTGCGAAGTGCACAGAAAAACAAAGCAGAAAGGGTGAGGAGGGGAGGTGGGGATACGTTGGGTAATTCAGTTTTCACTTAACGCCAAAAACTAGAACACAAGTGAAATTTGTTTTCGGTTGCCCCTTGAGTTCGACCAATAGGCAGAGCTACTTTATAGACCCTCGATCACGTCACGTGCTGTGATTCGCTTCGTGTTGCGCATGCGCCGCACGTAGACCGTTAGCTAAATAGTCGCTGGCTAATCATAATACCTTTCCCACTCTTTGGCAGAGAAAGAATATGCCCATAATGGCACGCGAGGATAGTGTAATGGCTGCACAGGAATCTGAAGCGGAAAAGGAAGTACAGTCAGCGGAAACGGTTGCTGCTCCTCTCGTCGGCACACTGACACTGCCCAGCAATGCCACCTCCATAAGGGCGGACATCACCGACAACTTTTCGTGTGCCAACAAATCCTATGGTTACTATGCCGACGTGGAGAACGACTGCCAAATCTTCCATGTGTGTCTGCCAGTTACCTACGCCGATGGCAAGGAGAACACTTTCCGCTGGAGCTTCATTTGCCCCGAGGAAACCATCTTCAGTCAGGTAAGTTTAACTCACTTCACTTAACAACTCATTTGACAACTTTTTCCTTGGCAGGAATCCTTCACCTGTATGCGTCGTGAGGACATGACCATCGAGTGTGAGGATAGCTACCGATACTACGAGCTGAATGGCAACTTTGGTGTGCCCATGGAGGAAGAGAAGCAGCCAGCAGCTGCCGAGAGCGAGCAGGTGGATCAGCAGCAACCACAACCCCAGGAGAGCGAGCTGTCTGAGCCTACGGATGCCGCTGCAGTAGCTGCTCCTGAGCCGGCAGCGGAGCCAGCGAAGCCCGTGAAGGTGGTGAAGCCCAAGCCAAAGCCTAATCGCCGTAAACCTGCGGTTACATACAACAAACCCCAAAGGAAAGCTCCACTTCCAGTTCCTGCTGTCGCTGCTCCTGTTCCTGAGCCAGTGGAGGAAGCTGAGCCAGAGGCGGTTGCTGTTAGTCAAGTTGTCTCCAAGCCCGTGAAGCCACAGCGTTTCAGTCCAAGGCCCAACAAGGAGAAGCCTCAGGCTGTAAAGCCAATTGTGCCAACCCCTGCCCCTGCCACGCCCATTCGCAATGAGCTGTTTAATACCATACGCAAACGTCCAACAATGTTCAATAAGCAGAGCAGCAGCACCAACAAACCTGTACAGGATAGCGAGCCTACACCGACCGATTCAGTTCCAGTCCAAGCGGAACTGAGTGAGCCACAGCCTACCCTGAAGCTTCAGACAATGTTTGTGGATGCAGCTTCTGCGGTGTCTGCTGTGCCCGCTGTAACGGCAGAGATTGTCGAGGAACCAGCGGCTGAGGCTTCAGCGCCTGTTGTAGCCATAGCACAACCTGAAACGGAAGATGTTGTTGAGACAGAGGCAACCAAGAGCGAAGAGACAACACCACTTAAAGTGGAAGTAGAGGAAACAAAACCAGTTGAAGCTTTTGAGGAAATTCCCGCTGTAGTTGAGGAGATCGTGGAGCAGATGCCACAGAAGATTGAGCAGCCACAGGAGCTGTCGGAGCAGCACGAGGAGCAAAGGATCGAAACGGTTCACATTGAGCCCGCCATTGTAGAGCCCGAAGAAGCCTTAAACAATATTGAGCCAGCCAAACCGATCAGCCTGTTAGCCACACCAGAAATTGTTGAATCCAATCCTATTGTCAAGGACACACAAGAGACTAGCGACAGCAATAATGAAATGCAGGAATCAATTGGTGGATTTAAGCCCGTTGATCCCGTCATAGCTGCAGAGGCGGAGCAGCTGATCACGGAGTTTCTGAACACGCTACGTAAACACGAGGAGAAACCTGAGACTGAGATGGACATGGCTGAGACCATAGAGCAGCAGCCACAAATCCAAGAAAGTGAATCCACACCCTTGAAAGCTGAGACTGAACAGGAGTCCGATAATGTTTCTATTGAGGAGGCCAAACTGCCAGAGCCTGAAATCACAGATAAGAACAATTCTGTCGAGGAGCAAGTTCTAGAGACTGAGGCGGACTTAGAGAAGCAATCGCAACTGAAAGATTCACCCATCATTAACATTATGCAGTTGAATCATTTACCAGCTGATTATCAGATTCCTGTGCGAGTGATCGCTGCTCCAGAGCCAGAATCAATGCCAGAGAAGGTGAAGGAACCAGTGGTGGAATCAATGCCAATTTTACTAAAGGAGACGGCTGCTGAGGCAGAGGTCAAACCAGTTGAAGAGGCAAGTCTGGCTACAGCTGCTTATATGCCACCCATCAGTATTGATGACATTGTGGAGCTGGTCAAGGAGCGTCTGGATCAGAATCCAAAGAACGAACAGCCTACGCCCATGGAGCTGATACTTACACCTGGCGCTGCAGCTCCCATGACTTTGATACAGAGCAATAATATCAAGTCGGAGACGGAGCCAGGGCCTGAGGCGGAGACTGCCGCTGAACCAGCCCCAGTTGAGCCTGCAGTTGAACCTGCAGCCGAGTCTACGTCTAGTTCCGCACAGGAATCCGAGCAGGAGGAAGTAATTCTGCCCATTTACAAACGCATTACTCCAGCGGAACCAGCCATGACTAAGGTGCAAACCTCGCCAGTGACTGTCAGCAAAGTTGAGCCCGAGACGCAGCCAGAGGAGGAAACAGTTCCCGCTATGCCTGAGATTCGTGAGCCCAAATCTCAGTCAAGAATGGATGCACGTAAACGTCGTTTTCTGTTCCGCGCTGATGCAAGTTAGAGGATTATTCTGTCCAGTGCTTCTCAAAGCAAAAACACCCGCCCACATCCAAGCAACCATTTAGCCGAAGTCCAGACGGAGTTCTGCAGCACTGCAAACCCTCCGAGTCCTGGCAATCCGACGCTGTCCCACTCATTTGCACCTAGGCAACTTTAATGACTATTTTTCATTTTCTAGTTTTATGGCCATTTTTGCACTTCGTCGCAGAAGTGCACACGGGAGTTGAAATTTAAGTTTAGCATTGTTGTATCCTTTTTGAGTTAAACAAACAAACAAACAAATGAAAAAAAAAAAAATTGAAAAACTTTAAATAAAAATCTTAAAAAAAAACAAACAATCAACAGGTGTAAATTTTGTATGATGGGATGTAATTAAACAACAGGTTAGCCAGCTCCATCGTGCAAAGGTTTGAGTGTTTGAGTTTGCCTAATGGCATTCAGCCTCTGAACGGTAGAGATGGCCAACTGAAAAGCGACCTAAACTAAAAGAGTTTTTACTATGAAGGTGTATAATGGAAATAATCGGTTGTAAAAGGATCAGTTAGAGATAATTAAGAAAGCGATTGAGCTATAAGAATTATTTGTTCAAAGAAAAAAGAAAATTGTCAAAGAAACAACAAACTAAATTACTTTTAAAACACTTGTATTAGCTTCAGGTAAACATGATCAGTTTAAAATGATAAACTTAATGACAAGAAAACTGAAGAAGCGACAAACTGAAGCACTACAAAAAGTAAGTACAGTTAAGATTACAATCACTTGTTTTACATTAATTTTATTATTTACGTACAAAGATTAATTGCTGTTTACAGTTGTTTAATGCTTATGCTTTGGGTAATTAGCTGTATGAGGCTACTACCAGGTGAGAGTAAGAGATACAGATAGCAATGGTACTGGGAGGGAACTACATATAATAACTATGTACTATACAATAAGTAACTCTGACAATCACAACATACACAACTTTTAAAGATAATACAAAGTTAGGACAAACACACACATATACACAGATAGACTAATAGTTGGAGGGGGTTCAATGGGGGCTGTTCTACGCCTCTGTTTCCTGCTCCAGTTCTCCTGCCTGTATCTCCTCGGGTGTACGCAGATCGATAGCAAACTTTTGCCTCGTGGGCGTTATAATATCATTGGGCGTGGCTCCATTATCATCAACCTGATCCTCGCCTGATGCTTCCTTTACGACGCGCGAGTAGTCCTGGAAGGCGGCGGACAGGGCAAAGGTTAGTTTGCGTGCCATGGCACGACTGTCACAGACAAAGGCATGCACCTCAAAGGGATGTGGACTTGAGTCATCCTTGACTACGATCATGGCAAAAACGCGTGTGTAGACCAAGTCCTGGACACCATAGGAGATCGTGTCGATGGGATAACTCCAGTTGTTGATGCTCGCCTTGGGCGAGATGATCTCCAACTGAACTCCCGTCGTGGACACCTTGAGATCGCAGTTCGGTAGCACTTTGTTGGGAGGTAAGTTCTTGGCCACGCCCACCATAATATCAACCGGTCGGCGTGTGTATTTGATACCCCAAAGGCCGCGGGAGGCCTCTGAGCCGATGTATTTGACCTGCGAAGTGGCAAAAAGTTAACGGATTTACAATATTTGCTATTGAAGGTAACTTCCGGGTATGCCGCGTGTTTCGTGACCATGCCGCATGCCGCATGCCCCACAATTTGTCCATTTGCCCGTTAGTCAACGATTGTGGACAGCGGCTTCATTTGCATCCGATGCGAACCGGATGTCAGCAGCAGTCAAAATACTCATGTGACTTGAAACTCTTCGGTCAGCGAAGCGCGACGAGTGCGTGTCTGGTCATGTTTTGATAGCCAGGAAGGGGATCAGGGCAGGAGAGGTGAGAGGAGGCAAGAGAGGAGTTGCCGTGTGGCACAGGGTTAAACAGCTAAACGCACTGAAGCACACTCGCAGTAATTTATATATATCTATTTTGCTTATTTAACTCTTTTTTTGTGTCTGTTTCTGTTTCGGTTTTGGTGTGAAATGATGCGGTCTGTTTGCGGTTCAGGCATTTAAACTAACCTTGAAGGTTATGGGCAAATCCTCCACATTCACTTGACTGTCCAAATCGCTGTTGTTGTTGTTGTTAGCGGTGGTGTTGGTGGTGCTGGAGGCCATTTTGTTGCTTCAGTTCGCACTTTGCATTCCCCACAGTTTCAGCTGCAATTAAAAGAGAGTTTTGTTTTTTGACTATTTACCAACTTTGATTAGACTCTTCTATTGTGTCTTCTGCTTCTCATTCTCCTTTTGCCCTCAATTTGTTTACCATATTCTTCTTAGTCCCATTGGTTATCTTTTTGTGCTTTTTACATGCTTCAATTTGCACAGTTGCTTGTTTTGTTTTAAGTTACGGTTTTTATCAGTTCTCTAATCGCTGTTCTCTGCGTTGTTGTTGCTCTTCTCGCCGGCAACTGAATGCGACTAACGTCACCCACCAGGTAGCAACAAAGTCAAAGGTGTCTCGGTGTGTGTGGGTGTGGGTGTGGAGACACCACTGGCCGAGCCCATTGCGTACTGACTGTGCTGTCTCTCGCTCTCCTCGATCTGTTTCTCTCTCTCGCATTCTCTCATTCTTTTTGTTGCGCTTACTGTTTCTCTCTTTCTGATTGTATCTCTCCAACTGAGCTTGACAACTGAAGAGCTACGCTCAGAGCATTAGTTTATACACTCATTTTATGGTCGTTTAATGATTCTCAAGTAGTTGCAAGTTTGTCATGGGCTTAAAAATAGTAATATACGAATTTATGTGCTCTTAATTTGTTTCTAAATTCTTGAGTTTTTAAACACATGTAAACATAAATTGTCACTGAAGTATTAGCTTGTATAAATATAAACTATTTGAAATGGCAGTATAGTTGTACATATTTAATCTGTTCATTCTTGTTCGAACATTAAGGTATTAAAAGTATTTCAGTTTTAAAATAAACGAAGATTTATAGCGTATATCTATTTCGATCTAACAAAAATCTATCTAAAAGTTTGCTTTTTTTTGGTTCATCTGCACTTGAATGAGATCCATTGTTGTCTTTGCTCATGTTGTTGTTATTTATTAAAAATGCATTATTAATACTTCCGTGAGCTGTGAAAGGTACGCTGTTGATAGCGGGAGGTAGCCACAACAACAACAACGGCAACATCAGCTGCAGCACTAATAACAATAACAACAAGTGAGCAACAACAATGCAAGTTGTTGCATGTGTACAAGTTAATGACCAAAAAACAGATCAAATTAAAATCAAAACTGTAACGAATAACAAATGTATTCGTATAGCCACATTATGACGTCACAAGCCTAAACTTGCCTAAGGGCAGTCGCATTTAATGGCCAACGACCTGGCCAGCAAGTGTCGGCTAATTGCAGGTAGTTGTTGATTTTTTTTTGGTTTTGGTTTTGCGTTAAGTTTAAGCTATATTCATAGAAGACTTCTCTGATGTGACTTCAGATTGTGTAACGCTTTATTTACGAGCTATTTCTTAGGCAATTTCTTTTTGTGAACATAAAACCGGCTACTGAACTGGGAACTGGCACAAACAAAGCGTCAACAACGCGACAAGGTATGTGCCTAGGTACAGACCTATAAATGCCTCTACTAGGCAGTCTTAGGCATTAAATATGAATTTGATATGCTCCACATTTTGAGTATTAAAATTTATAGTTTTCCACAGGAGATTCCAGTTTATACAGTCAGAGTTAATCATAGGCACAAAACACACAGAAACTTAATTATTTCCGATTTGGATTCGAAATATTTGGTATTTAATTTGATGTGGTTGTTGGTGTGTTTGTTGTTGTTGCCGCTGCGCTTCGATTCCGCAAATCAAATGCTTATTTTTTTATTATGTTATTTCTTTGCACCGTTGGCCGCATCGAACCCCAACAACAGCTATACATACATATTTTATATATGATATATAGTATGACAACAACAACAGCAACAAGCAGTAACCTAATTTATATAATTTTTTCCACAGCCACTGCTGTCTAAACGCTGAGTCCAGAGCGGAAGCTGCTCATATAAGCATATCTCCTATTCAGTTAACTACATAATATACTATCTGTTTCAATCATTATTTTTACCCAGAATAACATATAATTGTTATTATTGACAACTTTACTTAGTGACTAATGCGTTGGTTTTAAGTTTTACACTGTTTTGCTCGCTTGTCTTTTACCCAAACTCTTATCAAAAGCGTCGCGTTTCTGGGCTATCTTATCACACAAGCACACACACACAAACATTTATTCATTTATTTATATACAGAGGTAATTTGTTAGCGCATTGCTTAATTAAACTTCTTCATTTATGGCCTTTATGTCATTTAATTTGCACTGACTGTTTTCTCCATTTATTTTACAAGTTTTACTGCTTAGATAAAACGTTTGACTGACAATTGTTGTTGAAATTACCGTATTGTTTTGTAGTTTTTTCTCTTATCAGAACGCGAGAGTCGCATGCAGTTTAGCTCATACACCTGTTTCGTATGCGAACGATCGCGCGACTGAAACGTTAAAACGATAAAACATCAACAGGTAAATTACTGAGTGCCCCCTAGCGGGAATCAAGAGAACTTATTAGTTATAAATTAATTTCCAGCATACTTTTGTGCAGTTGCAATATTTCCAAAGTGTAGAGTTCATGGCATACTTTTAGGGCTCAACTGTTTATGGCTTGGTAGTGGCACTTGGTATAAAAGTTTGCTATAAGAATATGCCAAGTTTCGATTATAGCGATTGTGGTTGTTGTCTCTGCTAAGGAGCTTTATTATACCTGCCTGAAAATATGCTACGAAAATATAAACTGTATTCGAAAGTAACAAAGTAAATATAAAGAAATCTACTATAATACCACTAACCATAACATGTGGCCATAAAATTTAAAGCAAGAACTATTTTTAAAAAAGTTTAATAATAATAAAAATACCTTATTTTTTAACTAATCGATCTTCAGATATGGAGCTCGAAAAAATATTGCGTCTGCTTGAGGAATTCTATTCGCAAAATATTTACCCTTACTGCTTCTATATTCAAGAAAGAACTATTAGCTTTAAAACGACTGAAGCGATGCATATACAGCTGCTAATTTCTTGGCTAAAAGCAAGTCTGTTACCAATAAAGTCAATAGCCTTGACTGAGTGCAGCATGCAGCTGCTACAGCTTTACACCTTTCTTTCCACCGCTCCGCCGCCCACCTGTAAAACTAAATAACAATAAATAATCGCAGCTAGAACCGGCAACCATTTGACATTGGCCACAAGAGGACTTAACGCCGTCTCCTTTCCCGAAAATCCGTCTCCATGTTTTGCTTGTTTTCAAGCCCGTTTCTAAGTGTTGAGTGTGATTAATGAAATGGGCCCAAACTGGCTAACGAAGGTGGAGAATATGGGGTGTGGGAGTCTTTTCCCGGTTGCGGGTGTATGACAGGTTTCTCTGGCTTGTTTCGGGGTTAAATAGAGTTCAGGTCGAAAGTGTATATAGTTGATTTTGGTTGGTTTTGATGGCAGTTTCGATGGCAGTGCCGGGGGCGAAGCGGGCGCTACACTTGATTAATTTCACTGCATGGAATATAATTAATTTGGTATTTACAGAGCGGCTGACTTGGCTAGCCACGTCTAGTATACCCTATGCCAGCGCCTACCCTCCCGATTCCTAGTGCTTGTGTTTCGCCGAAAGTCATTAGCTAAATTGTTGAAAATTTTTCGGCGACAGGTGTTGTCACAATGTGTGCTGAGAGCTGGAAAATGGTAAAATGGGAAATGGGAAATAGGCATACAGTTGCTTAAGCTTAAGGTGTTTGCCGGTTGAGGCAAGCAAAAACACTTTATGCCTCTTGAGGGGCAGTGGCATGGGAAGGATGCGACGCAGTGGGTCATTTAAATTCATTACACAAAAGCAAACTCTGAGGACTGCAAAAAGCGGCTCGTTAATTGACCACAAAAGTGGCTAAGAGCCAGTAAGAAGCAGCCAACAAAGACAGAGATAACAATAAAGAGAAAAAGAGAAAGAGAGAGACAGAGTAGGAAAGAAAGAGAGCCAGATAGAGCGAAAGCAACTGGCGAAATTTTCATGAATTTTCATTGTGAAGTTTTTGTGGTCGCTGAAACTTGATGCGCTCGTGGGTTAATGTAATGGACCAACCGAGTCGAGCAGCCTACAAAGCCAGAAGCGAGGAGTGGACAACAAGGACCCTGAAGCAGGGAAGAGTAAAGACCCAAAATAGCCAAACAGCCGCCGTGTGACATTGAAATCCTTTCAGCGAGTGGATGGCGCACAGGAAATGACAATGGCAGCATTTTTGGCCTGGACGACCAAGCACAAAAGTACGCGCTTGTTGACAATAGTTTCTAAAACCTCCTCCCCTGTTTAACTCACAGCAATCGTTGCTGGGCTAAGTACTCGGCTAAAGTGAATGTTGTTGCCTCATTCCAATGGTATTTGGCTTGGATCTGCTACGCGTCGTTAGTCACAACTGCTGCCACAAACTATGCAAAACTCAATTGAGTAATGCTGCTACAGCTGCTGGCAACACTCTGATCGTCATCATCACCATCGTCATCGTCATGCCAACTATTTAATTAACATAACAAGTTGCTCTGTTGCCAGAACTTTCAATGTCGCTTTCACTTCTGTCTCTTGCTTTACCTTTTTGTCTATTGCTTCACCATTTACCTTTACCTAATTTAAGTCTATCTTTTACAAGGTCAAGGCTGAGTCTTTAATTTTGTAGAGTTGTTAGAGCACACATGTAACACAAACTAACAAGCAGAGGCGCTGAGCTTAAAAAGGACAACAAATTTAATATAAGACTCATTCTAAATGAAAAGAGCCTTAAATTATAACTTGCAAACAAAAAGATTTTTATATATTTTATTTATTAAGCTCCTTCCTTTTCCAACTAATTTTCCACATTTTTCTCAGCGTTCCGTGTGTCTCTTCCATCTCCTTCAATTTGATTCAACTCCGTTTCCTCAAAATTCAAAAACCTTCTTCAGTTGCTACTGCTTTAAATGCGGTTCCATCACTTCTTCTGGACAAATACACATGTCAACACAGATGAGCTTATTATGTGGGTGTATGTTTGTGTGTGTGCCACATGTAATCACAGCTAGCAAAACAAATCCGCCAAAGTATCAGAATCACGTCAGCTTACACATACATTTAATAATTTATTAGGCTCCTAGCCGCAGGATGCTCGCCAGCAAAGGGGCAGGCAGTGCTGTGGCCTGGGAGTGGCAATAGAGGATATACTCGACATAAGCTTTCAACTCTGGGTGTGGTCTTCGATGACGGATGAGCTGACGATTGGCTGCTGTTGATGTGCCGCTGATAGACGGCATTGCTCGTAAATCAAATGCCCATTGCCACCAAAAGTACCGAAAACAAAAAAAAAAAAACTGACAACAACAAAAAGCTGTGACCGAAAAAGCAGAAGTCTCTCAGCTGCAGTAATTCTCCAGCTGATTCTCGCACTGTGACTGTCACTGCGATAGCGATTGCCGCTGCGACTGCGACTGCGACTGACGGGCAAATGTTTGTGAATTTTATGCGAATTACGCCTAATTAGCATTTTTGCCAAGGGAGTCGCCTCCGTAGGGAACGCAACACTACAATTCTCATGCCACTGGCTGATTATGTGCACGATTGCGTATGCAAAACATAAGTGCTCTTGGTAAAGGGCTTCGATTCTGATTCCGACTCCAACTCCAACTGCAACTCCGACCACGGCTCCGACTACGATTCGCACTCTGGATTCTGCCTGTGACTCTGACATATGGCCTCGCTGTCAGCGCCTACAAAAATGCATTGGGGAGCATGCTCTGCTCGTGGAAACTGTTGATTCTGTTGAAGTCAGCGCGACACATTGCGAGCCAATAAAATTATGCGAAATGCAGAATATGTGTGTTCGACCGAGTGCAGCAAATTGCATTTACAGCCATCAGAGGCTTCCAACATGCCGCAGCTGGGGAACGGCAACACACAGTTCAGTGAATGCAATGCGAATCGAGTCGACAGAGTCAAACTGGCAGTTGGCGACGCGACCTGCGGGTCAATTGTTGAGTAAAGGCAGCAAACAGTCTCGTGATCAAGATTAAGAAAATATATATAGAGTATCGCAAGGGTTCGCCGCTTGTGTTAAAAGTTTCTTGCTTTTGCTTTTTGTAGTGCATACAATCGCTGAAACTCTGCAACGCCCAGTTGATTTCCTTTTAAAGAAAAACTTTTTTGGATTTAAAAATAGTTTCCATTTAGCTAAAAATAAATATAGTAACGGGTAGCTGCTAGTCGGAAACTTTAGTTTTTATTTTTCTGTATGGTTTCATGTGTCGCCCGCACACATAGGCAGACAATCATTCGCAGTGAGCAGTAGGCTCAGTTGCAGTGCCGGGAACGTGCTTGGGGATTTTGCAACGACGCAACAGTTGCAATGCTGCTGCTCGCTAATTGCGGCTGTAGTGCGAGTGGGAGTGGGAAATGGAGTTGAGGGAGGTGCGGGAAATAGGGAAACGTGGGGGACATATCAAAGGCACGACGAAGTAATTTGGCATTCTGTTGAGAGACAGCAGCAGCAACAGCAGCAGCTCTGCGGATGATACAGCTGCAACATTTGGGGGCAACTCTTATCTGCTTTGGCTGTGGCTTTGGCTTTTGCTTCTTGGTTGCTTTGCTTGCCAGCGGAGCGTGGCTCCTATTAATGATTAATTAAAAAACTGCATACTTAGTCGAGGGAGCACTAGGGGAAGGGGTAGAGGGAGGTACTGGGACTGGTGGGGCATCCCGGGAGTCTCGGCAGTCCATGACATATGTGGCATTTAATTGGACAAACAAAACAGACGCCGGCATGCACTTTCGTCACGGAAAGCGGGCGGAGGTGGTGAGATGAGGAGAGAAGGGAGGCCGTGAGAGTTGCGGCAACTTCCAATGCCACACATTTTAGTTTCCATGCGGCTGACTAACCAGTTGCGCTACATGCCACATGCCACATGGCAAGCTGAAACGCTTTGGCATTGGAACACAGACTCTCTTAGTGCTTTCGTGTTTCTCTTAAGCTAACTCACGCTCTTTAACAGTGTCGCAGGTCCGGGTCTGCTCATGCTGCTTCCTATTCCTATTGCCGAAGCTAAAGCTGAAGCTGACGTTGACTACTGACAACGACGACGATGACGATGGCAACGACGACGGTGAAGCTGACGTCGACGCCAATTTGGGGCCAAGTTGCCCCAACTTGCGGCATCGCGCTGCGTGGCACACAGAATCAGTCGTCAGTTTGTCTTAAGCGGATTTGGTCGACACGTGAGTGTGTGTATATGTGTGTGTTTGTCTGTGTATTTATGTGAGTGACTTTACCGTACTGTATGTGAGTACGTATACGTAATCGGAATCGCTTACTCTGGAAACGCTAGACAGTGGAATTTGTTTGGCATCTTCAAAGCAATTTTGCTGCTTCTGCTTGGCGTAGGTCACGTATTGCACGACACAAGATTCACGCTTCTCACGACACGCTCTGCATATGTATGTGTGTGTGTGCGGTTGACATTCGATTTACTTTCGTTTGGGGAGCAAAAACCATAGCATACTTTTTGGCAGCTTCTGAAGCTCCTATATGGTTCGGTCGATATTTGCATAAATTAAAAATAGAAAAAAAAGTAAACTGAAAAAAAAACACAAAAAATATAACACACACTAACTCTGGTCGCTTAATGAGTTTTTAATACGCTGCCACGTTTCCGTTTGTGGTCTCGGGTGCGTGTGTGTGTGTACAGTGCTGTGACTGTGTGAGAGAGAACTAAAAGTCATTGTCACTGGATTTGGGCCTGACGCCACTGCTAATTTATTGAGCCCGGCCAAAAGACTTTTGCAAACGTGGCCAGCAGCAACAACAAGAGCATAAGTGAGAAAAACTAATTCAAAGCAAAGTCCTACGTGCACTGCCAGCACACTTTTGTGGCCTAAAACTTTCGTTACAGGTAAGTGACCGACCAAAAGTTCTACAAACTTGAGTGGTATAGAGTATAGACTCGAGTCGAGTGTAGTGTATAAGAGTTATTGATAAAGGCAAAATGCCATACGTGATTTAGTTGGTCATAAAATAAAACTTGGCATTGCTGCCAAGAATTTGCTTTCTATTATTGTTTCATAAGGTATTTATTATTTACTGTTATTGAATTAAATGCTTCTATTTTTGTATTTATGCACAAGATTCCAACAGGAAATAAAAGGCACACTAAATTGCAAACTAGAAACACAGAGGGAGAAAGTGAAGGAGAGATGTGAACTCTCTTATGAGAAATATAAATACTAATAGATGTGTAATCCTGTTGCCATTGTTGCTGCCAATTGATGTGCAAACGAAAATGTTTTTAGGCAAATTTATCAAATATTTGTTTAATTCTGAACCAACAAATTCTAACAAATTGCTTCAAATAAACAAATGATGATGACCAGAAATACATTTGTAATTATTTTAAACTTGGCGAGTCTTTCGAATGCTATAATTAATTACTGGTCGAAGGTAAATAACAGAATTTGAAACACTTTCAATTGAATTATTAATGCAAATGACGAGTTTACCTTTGAACGGATAAACGAAGCATTGGAATGACAGATACAAAAGTATCTCTAAGATGCACACAGCATGCATA
Source organism: Drosophila nigrodunni (assembly GCA_020829145.1). Lineage (NCBI taxonomy): Eukaryota > Metazoa > Arthropoda > Insecta > Diptera > Drosophilidae > Drosophila > Drosophila nigrodunni. The sequence goes on along the minus strand of JACVCZ010000003.1, from coordinate 1,034,943 downwards.
ATTACGGGCTGCTAAACAAAGCAGTTTGCCAAGCAGAAAGATTGAAAGATAAATACAACCATATTACTCAAAGTGTACATCAAAAGGCTTCAGCAATTATATTTAAAATTTAATGTAAAGCTGCAATGTTTTTAAATCTTTATTTTCAAACTAGCTAAGACTGGTGTTATCCAAAGCAATGTGAATCGTTTTATTACCACATTAATCACCTTTGATTGGACATTTGATCTCAAACTTTTCCGCTTTCAATTACCGCACATTGCGTAATTTGCTTTTGGGTAATCAAATACCAAAATTCGCATTGCAACAACAAACAATTCCAATTAATTTTGCACATTAGCAAATATTTATCTAAACTAGAATCAAGATAAATAAACAACACACACCAGTGTGTGTGTGTGTGTGTGTGTGTGTGAGTGTAAGTGTGTTTAATTCGAGTCTGTGTTGGTGGAAAAAATGGCAACATTGAAAATTAATTCAAATTGTAATTAATTTGCCCATTCCCAAATGTGGCAGTATTGATATTATTATTATATGTCGAATCATTTTTGGGCAATTACAAAACTGATATTCAAAATGGGAATTAAAAATAAAAAAGGGAATAGCGGAAAAAATGCGATTAAGCAAATATGCCAAATGCATTTTGCTTTTCAGCTATTTATATACAATATTTAAGTTAATTTTAATGTTGTTTGCTTAATGGCTTTTTTATGTGAGCTGGCGTATGTGGCGTATGCGTGATGCGGGGGACTTCTTTATAGCCAGTAGCACGCCTTTCACATGCAATTTGCGTTGCTATAATACCAACAGTAGCAAATACAACAATAAAAACAATAAGAGTGCATTGCATGCAATTAAAATTAATTATTATCAATTTACGATGACAACAATTTTCAATTTAAGTTTTATTTTATTTATTAAAAGTGCTCAATGCATGTACACCAGTACTGTAGCTTTAGGTGAGTGTGTGTTTGTGTGTATTACCAGACAATTGCTTGCATGGCTCTAATGTCAGTCGGTCAACTTCAATTTGAGCTGTCTTCCTGGTGAATTCTGTTTTTATTGCACCATTGAAGTACAGCTTCCGTTGTGCCATTCAAGAGCTGTTTGGGACAAGAAGTCATCAGAAACGGTGACAGAGAGGCAGAAAAAGGGACAGTGGATGAGAGAGTGGTAGGAAAAGAGATGAGGTAACAGCCACATCATTGTTGTGGCAGGAAACTGACGGCCAATGGCTTCAATTGTTGCAGTAACGTTGCCCACTAAATGCGACGCTGACTGCGACTGCAACTGCGGATGCGGATGCGAATGCGGATATGAAGCGTGTGCAATAAGGTTAAACCTTGAAGTACATATATCAATCTATAACTATGCAAAGCAATTAAAAGTGGCACAACGCGTTGCATTGATGGCTTCCATTTTTATCACAATTTCATTTCATCTGTTCTTCACTGGGAATGGCAGTAATCGCTGTGCAGGTAAAGTGCATAAAATGTAATGAATTTAATATTTCCACAACAGTTTGTTGACCGCAATAAATCTAAAAAGTTCTCTTTTATTTAAGCGTAGACCAATAGTACGTATGAGTAATTTCTTAATGTAATCGTGCAGAGTATTCAAACTTCGTTTATCAGTTTGTCGCAATGCAATTTGTGGCTGTCTGCAAAAATTCGTTGAATTTTCAATTAAAATGATCTGAGCTGCAGGTAAAAAGCAGAAGGTAAATGAATGAACGAAAGGAAGAAAGATAAATTTGCTTTTGTTTAACAACTCATTGTCAGTTGAGAGCCGACTCTCTCACATCAAGTTGGCCATTTTAAGTGATTCTAAATGAAATAAAGTCTAAGCAATGCTAAGATTTGCATTTAAATATTGCCACACTTTATTCGGTTTTCTATCAAATACAAATGGAAGCGTTGAGTTACGTTCTTAGCTTGTGTTTTCATTTCCATTTTGCAGTGAACTTTTTTCATTAGCCTTCTCTATCTATTGACTCTATTATCCACTTAATGACCAGGTAAACAGTTTTATATATTCACCAATTGTGAGAAATAAAGAACTGTCAGGCCAAAGCCAAAGCCAGAGCCAGAGGGTAAGTCTCGGGGCAGGACCTTGGCTACTTTTAATTGAGTTTTGAACGCAAATCAAATGCGTGTGAAAGGCGAAAAAGCGAAAATTAATGCGCTCGGTTGACTTTTTCGACTTTTGTTATTTTTTTTTGTTCTTTATTTGTGAGTCCGTGTCGAATGTAGTGGTTGTGTGTGTGAGTGTGTTTGTGTGCGACTGGGAAATACACTCTGATTGTCCCTCATTTGGGGCGTTGTCTGCGAGCTGTGAAAATATTTAAAATTCATTGGCTCGGCGCTCAGTGCTCTGATGTTGCCTTACATTTGACTTTTGTGGCAGTCGACGGCTTCTGTGGCACATCCTTATGCAAATCGTATTTTAATAAACTTGCGTTGCGTCAATTTTCATTTACAGTTAGTCCACTGGGAAATGCTTTCATTCTCCATCTCTTTCATTCGCTTTTTCTCCCCTTTCGCTGTAGAGCCTAAAAACAATGTTAAAAAATCCTAATTAAATTTAAATTAACTTTAAGCATTTGGGGCTTTGTTAGCTTTGCTTTTCAATCTCTTCTTATACCCTCTAGGCAGCGTGGGTGTATATGCTTTACAGTTATTTCAACTACTTTAAATTAAAGAAGGAGAAGTCTTAAATACTTTTAAAGTTGACGCTTAACGTTTATTTAAAATTTGCTGCTGATTATAGGGTATTTAAGAGTCAAGCTGCTTGTCTGTTTTATGCTTAGGCACTTCCTGTGTGGGTTCCATTTATGTTTATTTATATTTTATATATTTTCGCTTTTTGATGGCTCATTAAAATGCGAAATTAAATTTCTTTGCATCCATATGATGATGACACAAAATGTTTGTGTGTTGGAAAATTGAATTGAATTTAATATCAGTTAACTAATGGCACACACACAAGCACAAACTCGCACACCCACGCAATCCCTACTTTTGTTGTTGTATCTTCAAAGCAGCAGTCTCAGAACGTATTGCCCTATTTGTAAGACCAGCGTGTCTGTAAAGGAATACCCAATAAATATGCAAAACAAATATGGCATAAGGAGATAAAATGTCATGGCTTGGAAATCAACGCTAAATACGTTAAGTGATATTTAAAGTACACTAAAAAGCGCCAACCTGCAGCATTTCATCATCACATTGCCTCATATCCTTCAGACTCCAGCCTGTTTTGGCTTGTAGGCCAGTGAGAGGAAAGCAAGAGGGGGCGTAAGGTAAAATCTCTTGGATGTGGCTACAAATGCGAGGTATTTGCGGGCTTTTGCCAGGGGATCACGGAGAAAATGCTTCTCGCTGAGGGATAACATGAAACAGGAAGTAGAAAGAAGAAGAAGCCTCAACGTGTGTATTGACAAATGAGCAGGGAGAGTCGAGAGTTGAGAGCTCAGTGCTCTGGGCTCAGGGAGGCAAATGGAAGGCATAGAAATACTCATATCAATGTGTACACATGTTTGTAATTTTCTTGTTGATTGTTGCCTGTTTTGGGTTGTCATTCTCCGCTGTTGTTGTAATTGTTCTTGTTGTTGTTGCTTGTCTCTCATCGTTGTAGGTGCTGCGTGGTTGTCTGTTCGCCTGATAGATGACTTTGGGGTAAAAACTTGAGCTTAAGAGCATCCCAGAAATGTGGCTTGTGTGCGACAAATGTTCCGTAATTTTCTTGCCGCGTCGCGTCGCGACGCCCATACACATGCTTTCCAATTCGCAGTTCTCAGCTCGCGTCACGCATTTTGCCTTGCTGCTTGCCACAAATGAGTAACGACTGCGTTTGGGTTAAGCTAAATATTCAGCTTTATCTTGCCAACAATTCGCAATGCATATGTTTTGCCCATCGATTTTATACATTGCCTCAATCCATCAGTCTTTCGACTTGCTCTGTGTCTGCGTGTTGTCTGTCTGCTGTCTGAAATGTTGCGCATACGCAGCGTTTCCCGGTCAAAGACTCGAGGCGATAAATTAGCTGGCAAATACTTTGATTACATAATCAGCACGCTGGGGCTAAACGGGTTGGCCGTTGCTAGCTTATGCTAGTTGAAGATTGCCATGTGCAGATGAAACGAAACGAGAGTTTAAACGAGCTTTAAGTGTGCCCCTGAGTCAGCACGCACTCTAAAGAGAGAAAGCGAGACAGGGGAGCAGAGAAAGAGAGAAAGTCTGGGCGTGGGTGGTGCAAACAGAGACGTTGCAAAGTGCAGGCCAAAGCAACTGCAGCGAGTAGCAAATTTAATTGAAATTGAAAGCACTTTAGTGTCCTTTGCCGCCGTTTCTGTCTCTGCCTCTGTTTTAGTCTCGCTCTCAGTCACAGTCTCAGCCTTGGCTTGAGTTGAGTTGGGTTTGGCCAGTAAGTTGGTTGGTTGTTCCGTTGCTAGCTCGATGCTGGTCTCGGCTGCCGTTGCATGCAACTAATTTGTGCCACTAATGAATTTATTTGCCACTTGTATGCTGGCAACGTGGGCGTGTGATAATAACGTACAGCTCCGTTTTGTGGGATGGGAATAAAACAAAATGAATGAAACTAATATAAAAATTGTGCAGTGCCAGAAACTGAGAGTGTTGTTTGGCTCAATTCCTTGGCAAGGGGCTTGAGGGAAACGAACGGAAGCAGAGCAACGTGACACTTAACAGGCATCGAGCTAAGAAACAGCTTCAAGGCGGCGACAATTTTGCTGCTGGAGCAGCTACAGCTGCAGCGACAGCAAAAGCGCCAAACGAAATCGTTTGAAAATTAATTTTCCATTTTACAAGTAAAGGAAATGGTATGTGTGTGTGTGTGTGCGTATATGTGTCCTAGCTGAGCTACTTTTGCCAGTGTCGAATTACAATTTATTGGCTGATAAGTGGCAGCATCTTGAAACTTTTCACTTACCTCGCTTTACAGTGTGGAATCATTAGCAGAGCGTCATCGGCTTGGGCAGCCGATGAGCCAACAGAAAGATATACAACAAAAATAGCTAATAAATTCATTCATGAAGAGTGCATATACGAAAGAAATTTTGAAAAATAAACTCAATTTGTTATTTTAAAATCGCATTCATTTTTATAAAATTGAACAGAATGTATTTATGAATATTCATTAAATTGCAAATTAAGTTTACAACAATTTAAAAATATTTCAAATCATAAATAAACATTAATTATCGAAATTTAACTCACGAAGCGTAAGAAAAATTCGTTGTTAGTTTCTTTTTTTTTGGTTCAGTTGCCTTGTTAGAGAAAAAAAACTGCTGACAGTTAGTAAAAGCTCTAACAACTGCAGTGCGACTCCTATAAATACAAAAAAACGCGAAAAACGTGAAAAATGTTGGAAAAATACAAATTGCGTTTATGCTGCACAATTGGAAATTGAAAAGTGCTAAATGTAAACTAGAAAAGAGGAAAGTGTAAACACCAAAAGCTGCTGCAATTCTTGTTGACGTTGTAGTTGTTGCAGCTGCTTTTGTTTTTTAATTAAACTGTGAGGCAGGTAACAAATGTGTGTGGCACGTTGTTCAGTATGAATTGTTGGCAACATTTTGCAGCCCTGATTGCCGAGATTTAAGTTATGGCTTCGTACGTGCAGCGTTTCATCTAATTGAATAGAGCTGCTAAACATGCGCCATAATTAGGCAACATTTTGTGCAGCTACCTATGTATATGTATACATATTAATATAAATATGTATATGTAAATGTGTGTGTGTGTGTGTTTGTGCAAAACAAAGGCACCAATTGGGTCAGCCAGTTAGTGTTGTTGCAGTTGCATGCAAATGGGCACAGTTACTTCTTGTTATTATGCTGTAAGTGCCCCATGAGCTGGCAACGTCCAATTCATATTTGACTGGCACTCGGCATAGGCACAGTAGCGAATCCGCAGGAGTCCGGGTCGTCTGAGTCCGATTCCGGGTCGGGGCTTATGTCGGTGTCCGTGTCCGCGTCCGTGTCTGAGTTCCTGTAGTTGTTGCTGCTGTTGTTTTTTGTGCAATTTCCATGAGTGGCACTTGGGCAAAATATACTATTTATTTCGCTACTCACAGCACAGCTCTCGCGCCGCATAGAAGGCATAGAGTGGCCCAAATGAACCACATTCCAAGCTGGCCAACTTTTTGCGTATGAAAATAAAACACGAAACACACACACACACACTTAGACAGAGACAGAGATGAGAGGCAGCTATGGCATTGTTGTTGTTGCACTTATACATTTTGTTGCCGCTACGTAAAAGCTCGTTGAGTGCAAAACGTTGAGTTAAGTATATGTGTTTTAAAAAGCGATATGATGCGCACACACACACAGCCAAAAACACAAGCACACAGGTACATACATAGCTACACACTCTTACAGAGATAGAGAGTTCACAGCTCAGAGCTGGCAGCAGTTTCTCGAGTGGCACTCACCTTGCAGCAGGACGCGAGCTGAGACCCGGACAACAGGACGACAACTTGTAGTGTCAAGCGTGGGGGGAGGGGAAAGCAAGGTGTGCATTTTACCTAGCCCCAAAAGTATGCTGCTAACATGCCACTACGAGCTCTACCTGTCTCACCCCCACTATCTCCCTCTTCCTCTCTTTCGCTATATCTCTGTCTGTCTCTGTATTTGGTTAGTTTTCATTTTTGCATTCGTTTTCGTGCCGTGCTCACTGCTTTTGTGTGTTGTTTTTAGTTTTAATGAAATGTAAATGTTTAGTTATACACTCATGGACACACACACACACACACACAGTTAGAAATGTAGCTGTATACTTACTCTTGTCAGCCAGTTTGTGCAGTTATGAAAATTCATTTTAAGCAGCTTTTCACAGTTGTAATTTTATCCAGCAGCAGCGAATACAAATCAACGATTTGACCAAAACTGTAAAAGAAAATTCGACGAATATCAACTGCGTCACAATCCAAATATTTTAGATATTTTGTATGAAACTTATTGTGAAATTCATTGCAATCAGTTAAAATTACAGATTGGTGGTTCTCATGGCATATCAGATTGGATTAATTGGAAGAACAATGCAGAATTAAGCTGAACAATGGAAAATTATCAGGAAAATTTGCCATAGAAATAGCTTTAAATACACACAGCAGTTAAAATAAATATTTATAAAACAATATTACAGCATCCATTGTTATAACTTACCGTAGTCCCAGTTGAATTTATAAAAAACTATTTTTATAACATTTTTTTTTAGCATAAAAATGAGTTTAGCAACCGAAAAATGCACATTTCATTGCAATTTTGTGTTTATATTTTTAGTAAACCACTTGACTAGTTTCGCTTGTTTCAGAGGGTAAATTTACATTGGGTAACAGATAAAACAGCAATAAGCCAAAGTGCGTTTTGTGGTCAGCTCTGCATATTTATTAAAAAGTGTCTATAATAAAACACAAAAACGAGATGCCTCCAAATAAGCAACAAGCAACAAACCAGCAGACAAACAACTGAATAAACATTGAGCAATTTGTAAACACAGTAATAAAATGGCCATGGATGGGGCACTATGGGCCATGGAAAGGGGCTAACTGTGTGGGTAGTGGAGGGGGTAATGGTGGTCTTAACACGCTTGTCAACGTTGGCCAAGTGACACCAGTGGAAAGTGAACGAGGAGCACGAGGAATTGGTGCGTGTTGCGACTAAATGGCATTTCCTTTTGACTCTTTTGGCTATTTGGCATCTCGTAAGCGACGCGTCCGAGTATTTTCCGCCGGATTTTGTTTACAGGCCGCGCCACAAAAACAAATTGAAAATGCACAGCAGCAACAGCAGCGACTGCAGCAGCAGCAGCAGTAACAACAGCAACAATGGCCTGCATGACAACGGCAATAATGGCAGTTGCAGTGTTCGAAAACGGTGACAACTCTGGCGGCTGCCAGATGCATTTGTTTGCCTTTGTATGGCATTGTTGTCAAATTTATTAAGTTACTCATACGCCATGTTGTCGTCCCACTGCAGCCGCAAACAAGTGACAAAAGCAGTAAAAAGCGGAAAGCAAATAAGAGAGGATGAGAGAGAGAGTCAGCGGGAATTACAGCGGAGATAGGGACGCTGGCTCCAAGCGGTCCCAGGCGTCTCCACATGTGTTTGGCATATCAAATGTTGTTTTCGTTTGTCAAAATGACACAGAGCCCAAAATGAAAACCAAAACGAAATGAAATGAAACGAAAAAAAATTCCAGTGGCTGACAGAAACAGGCGCCTTTATAAGGTTAGAATACATTGGTTCCAATTTCTCCATTTATGACCAAAGTTGGGAAAACTCGTAGAAATTCCAGCTAATTTTGTTTCAAATAATTTGCGTTGTCAAATAATGAATTTCTTGTGGCTGTTGGCTTAAAAAAAACTTTTTAAACAATGTCACAACTTGTCTTTTTTCTGTCTATTCTGACTGTCTAGCTGTCTGTCCGCTTTATTGATATATCAATTTAATAATCCTATTTCAAATTGCTTTTGTTACAATTTATCATTCAGCTCCATTAAATTTTTGTCAATTCCCATGGAATCAGTTGTGCTACAACCTAAAATATGGTAGTATTTGTATGTGTAGGCGAGTGTGTCTGTGTTTTTTTATATTTTTGTTCCACTGTGTGGCGGCACACTTATATAACATGTGAGCTTGCCACTTGCCACTGCCAGTTCCACTGCCACTGCCACTTGTCGTGTCCAGTTGGGGTCGTATCCTGCTGTAAGTAGATCCTATTTGGCAGTCACAGGCTTGGCTGGCATTTTGGGTCGCTCAGTGTCATTTTTGTCGGTTTGTTTGGTTTGTTAGATTGTTGTTGTTGTTCTTGTTGGTATTGTGTTGTGTTGTTGTTATTGTGCCGTCAATAAACAGCAGACAGTTGGCAAGTTTGAAAGCTGCTCATGTTTGTGCTTGTTTGTTGTCTTCGCCCACACATACATACTTACCCCCACACAAGCATACACACTCTCCGAAAGAGAGAGCTGTCTCCGCATTTGGCCATAAATATTGGCCTAAATATGCTGGCCCGCTGCCCAGCGATGACTGCCTAAGGCCAAAATCAGTCTTAATATGGTCTGCTAGCTGTTGCTATGCCCATGTGTGTATGTGTGTGTGTGTGTGGGTTGGGGGGGTTACTTACCGTTTGTTTGTGTTGATGGGATTTATGTTTCGCCAAGTTTGTGAGCGCCAATGTTTTTTATGTTGAACTTAAAGACGGTTCTAAGTACGTTTTGTGCACTTTGCGATGTGCCAGTTTTTTCCCCTCTTCCCCCCCAGCTTCCCTCTCCTTTCTGTACTCCCACACAGCGAACTGCTGCTGCTATGATTGTTTTTGTTGTTTTAGTTGTTGCCGCACTTGAAGTTTGCTTCTGGGATTGCTTCAGGACATTCAACTTGCTCTGTGTCTGTGTCTTGTTCTTGCCCTTATTCTTGGCAACTGTTTTGTTTGTATTTTATGGTCATTTCTGATGTGCTGTGCTGTGTTACGCTGTGCTGTGCTCTACTGTTCAGAGCTGTGTGTATGCGTATGTGCGTGTGCCCAAGTACTTAGTGTTAATAAACTTTTATAAATATTCTCTTTGACACTTTTAGCACGAAATAAAACTGACAAATAAATCTGATTAATCATTGCACTTTGTGTTCAGTAATAGCATTTTCCGTATTTTATTTTCAGTGTAAATGGCAAGTTTCACCTGCAACTTTCACGGGGACAGAGTCAGTAACGGGCAAAAAAGCAAAGTGTGCGTGACCTTTGTCCGGGGCAGTAAGCAAAAAAAAAAACAAAAACGGATAATTTTATTGCTGTGACTGCGCTGCGGCTGCTGTTTGTGAAATGTTTTAATCCCGAGCTTAAGTTTGCTTGCCAGATAGATGACTGTCCTTAATGCTGGAAATATGAAGCAACCACAGCGCAAGAAGGGCAAACAGACGGACAGTCAGTACGCGCGGAGTTGGTAGGGGAAGGGAAGGGAAGTGAAGGGAAGGGAAAAGCTGCTTATGTGGCAAGCAAAGAAAGACATGCATCACAATTCCTGTTGACAGTCGAGTGGAGAGGTATAAAAGTGTGATCATATTCTGTAGCTGTTTTAAGCAGCGAATTAAAAACAATTTCGTTGCTCTAAAAGCTTTGCCAACAGTTGCCATATTTTAGATTGAGTGCCAAAATTGGATTAGATTGGCTACGATTGAGCGCCTTTATTACATAGAACCCCAATATGCAATATACTGTGGCTTTTAGCCAACTGGAAATGTTTGAAAACTAAAAACGTTTGGCTACGCAACGCCCTCATCAAATCCAATGAAAAAATCAAAGTGCCCCAAAGGCCAATTGGCGTTGCATCCGTTGACCAGTTCACAGACCATGCCCACACCCACACCTACACTCACATTCATATTGCCACACCCATTGCACACACACTCCCATTCTTTCCACCATGGCTCTAAGAGCCACAATACTAGGCAAATACAATTTTGAACGCATCACAACACGCAAACACAATCACCAATGGGTCTAGGGTCTATCGAGGAGAACAAGTGAAGCATAGACGATGTTGTTGTTGCTTGCCGGCTGCAACTGCAAATGGAGTGTCGGAGCAGCACTTGGCAAATGTGTGCGAATGTCCGTCCCAGCATTGATATGCACGTTGGATTGCCAACTTTTTCGTTGTTTTCTCGCGCTGTTCGCAACCACGCGAAGAGGTCACACTTAATTTCCGCTCGAAGTTCGTACGGTGCAGCAACAAAAACAGCAGTAGCAGTAGCAGCAAAAACAACAATAACAGCAGCCAGCAGCAGTAGCGTAAGCAAACGTAGCATACTTTTTGGGACCGCCATTGTTGCTGTCATTGTTGACGCTGGCGACCTCGCTCTGGCCTGACGCTGTCAGTCTTGCTGAACTTTAAACTTCCGCTTTTCATTTGCACACACTCGTACGCACACACATACACTCGCACGCACACAGTAACAGAGCGAGATAGGCAGTTTTTCGTTGTAGTCTGTCGCTTCTTGTTGTTGTTTGCAACATCTGTTGATTATTTTGGCGTTGCTTGTTTTTTGCACTTCACTTTGTTGCACACAGCTACCACGTTGCATATATATGTGTGTATGATAGTGTCTATGTATATGTGTGGTTTGTTTATTGCACTCACACAGCGCACATGACACAAGGTGGCCAAAGTTTTTGTGTTTGTCCATGTGCCGCGCTCACTTCTTTTATTCTCAGAACCTTTTCCATCACACACACACACGCAAACTCTCGCACTCTTCGTATTGGAAGAAAGGAGGTACATGTCAGCGACAAAATTGATTATGAAATGATTTATTGGCCTCAAAAACTGCTTCAATATTGATTAAAGTTGCTGCCTTTTGTAGCGGCTTCTCTCCATTTTTGTATTTTCTGTTTGAATTTACCCATTTCCTCCACTTGGACAGTGTGGCGTATACGCAATATTCGATGCCACATTTTCCACACCAAACTGGGCAGTTTTCATCGCTTTTATTGCCCCACTGACCAGTTAAATGCATTTTTGTTGGCTACCGAATATCCGTTGCGTTGTTTTTGACAATTCCCAGTTATTTATTGAAAACACAAAAACCAGCCAAATATAACAACAACAATAACCAAATTTAACAAAATAACAACAAAGTAAATAAACCAAAAGAAAGAAAAAAAAAAGCATTTACAGACAGTTTTCTGTTATTCAATTCAATTGCTGAAATTTTAGGTTAGAGTAACAAAAACAATCGCATCCATGGATGTTTCTAATGAAAAAATATATTTATTTAGCGAGCATTCTTATTTATTTTTGGTTTTGCGTATTTCAATTCATATTTGCATATTTTTTGCAGGTTGGGTAAATTAGCTTAGCTGTTAGGCTTGACTGAACATGAAAGCCGAGCTCATAATTGAAGAATTAAATTAATTTATTATAATTGTTTTATTTTAGTTTTAGAAAATAAACTAAAATTTTAAATGAATTGTTAAAGAAGACAATACTGAATACAATCCAATATTTCTATGATTTTTTTTTTTTTTAAAGCTAAAATTTATGATATTGGGAGTTGTTCTCGTATTAAATTTTATGTTCATTAGCTTTTAGTGCTATGTTAAAAAATAAGGACCAAAACGTCTTAGCAGCTGTGAGTAAACAAGTTAATTAAGTAACGTTTTGTAAATGTTTTCTATTTTAACATAATTATGTCTTAACAAAGAGGTTCTGCTTGTCGAACACGCCTACACTTCTGCTTACATGTTTTATTTAATTACATTTTACTTTGCGCTACATTTTTATATTATTTTATTCATATTTTTATGTATTTTGTTTTGGCTGTCAACACTTGTCAACACCGAATGTTGCCCCGTAGCGACTGTGGTGTTGTATCTGTACATATGGGTGAGTGTGTGAAGAAATGTGTTCTGACTGGGAGTTATGAAAGTTTGTGTATTGCATTTGTAGCGTTAAATCATTCATGTTGATTTAATTATTTTACGTTGTTGATACAATAATTTTTTTATTTGATTTATTTATTTATGCTTGTGTACGTGTGTGTGAGTGGCAAACTCAGGCTTAATGTTGTTATTTGAAGAGTATGCCACACGCCGATTTAAGTGACACCATCAATCAATCAATCAATCACGCCATCTGTGTGACAGCCTCAAATGCGTTGAAAATCAACTGAATACAATAGTTATCACCTTTTACTGATAGAGAATCCATCATAGAAATACGGTTGCGGATATGCAAATAATATTATTGCAAATTAAATTACTGTTTAATCTGCAATAATTAAGCTCAAATATTTTTACAAAATCAGCTTAATAAATTATGATTAAATGTAATTACAATACAAAACTTTAAATATTTAAAGAATGAATCAGCTTTGCTGCGCAAATAAACAAGATTAAAATCGAAAAATAAATACGAAAAATTAAAGTAGTTTTGTCGCATAGTAGAGATTGCGTAATTTAAAGTCTGCGATTAGTTGAAATAACAGCGAGAAATATCATACCCCCTACCAGAACACACTTAATCTGATTTAACAAGGAAAAACTCCTTTCTCACTTAGCTCGTGTCAAAAATTTTAGTCGGTTAAGTGGGTCTGAATATTGAAATTCAATATTCCATCAACGGGAAAAGTTTTTGGCCATGGCGCAGAGAAGTATGCAACGCTTTCCTTAACGGATAATGCCAAAAATTGTGCTGGCTGATTAAAAGTGCAGAGCGTGAAATGCAGCGCACAATAAATTTAAATGATTTCGCTCATGCAAAACCAAATGGCACTTGGATTTTCGCGCTCTCTCTCATCGCTTTGTTGTACCCTTAGACCCATTGTTGTTGTTTTTGTTGTAGTTTGGTGGCCCATTGCCGAGAGCGCTTTTAGGATTTATTATTATGATTTGAAAGTGCATAAAGCACTCGAGGGCGATTCGCGCATTTCGCTCCATAATTGGCACAATCAGCCAAAGGCTGGCGATAAAATCTCGAGACGCGCAGCAGCAAAAGTCCTAAAAAACGATGCCAAACACTGTAGACTCCTCTACATTTTCCATTTCCCATTTTACCCGCATTTATTTAGCACGCCCATCCAAAGTTGTTGGTCGAAGCCATAAAGAGGCGCTTCAACTTCAAGTTCTATTGCACTAAGGGCGCGGCTTGTGTTGATTTTTCAACGTTTTAATTAAGTGACAAACCATGGGACAGAGTCTGAAAAAGAGGGCAACAAGTGCCCGACCAGGATATATTATAATGACGGGAAATCGGGCGTAGAAAGTCAACAAATAAACAAACAAATCGCTGGCACAACAAACAGACAAACAGACAAATAGATAAACAGACAAACAAGCAGCGCAGACTTGGACACTCAGACAGGCAGACACTGATTGAAAGAAGTCTGCACACGTGTCAGGTGTCCAACTCTCTATGTCTCTGACTCTCCAACTTGATGGTGGATGGTGACTGGTTGCTGGCTGGTTCGTTCATTAAAATGCAACTGTGTGCGGCTATGGCCAAAGGAATTGTGCAATAAAAACCAGTAGATTCAACGTCAGCAGCCTGGAAATACACTTTGCTTTATGCAAATGCATAAAAAATATACGTAACACACACTCCTTTGCACAAAAAATGAGGCGAAAAAACGCGATGGCGCTGAAAAACAAAAACCCACACCAACTTACAGCGAAATAGAGCATCTCGGCTCAAAAAACCAAGAGAAGAAGATGCAGAGATGTGCGTCTGAGTGAGTTGTGTCTACGTTGAATGGCAGCAAACATTTCACTTATTCACAGAACTACAGTATAGAAATCTGTTTAACTTTTTGGTTTTGATAGCATTAAAGTAAAGCCCAGCAGCCTTGGGCAATAAATACAAAAAATTTCGTATACGCCATGTTTGCTAATTATCGAAATAGCTGCCTGGTGCCTGCTGCTAATGCTGTTGTTGTTAATGGTGCTTCTGGCAATGGCGGCTTTGACAACCAGCTTCTAAAGCCGAGGTGTGAGCACGTAATTAGCTTTTGTTCAGCGTCAATTTCTTTTTAGTTAAACAAGCCGCAAGTGAAAGATAGAGCGAGAAAGGTGGAAGAGTACGAGAGATCTTGGCCCTGAGCGACCAAAGTAAAAGCAAATTTTTTAGCGCTTTGCGCGTCTTTTTCTTTTTCAAATTTCGCGCTTCACTGCCGAGCCACAAACGAGGAAAGCAAAGCCAAAAGCAAAAGCCAAAGCTATAGTCGATGCCAAAGAAAGTTCAGAAAACTCAATCGCCTGAAAAAGTTCTTCAAAGTGCATTGAGCTAAATTCATCATAATCAAAAGTCAAGAAAATCAAATGAAATAGAATATGACGAACGCAGAGAGAAAATATATTTATATATAAATTCTGTTAAATGTGAAAATTGTTGTGAATGAGCAAAAAGTGATTTGTGGAACATCTTCGATTACTTAAGTTGCTTTTTATGAGCACTTGGTCTCCTCCTCTCTTCATTTCTCTGTCGGTTCTATTTTTCTTGGTTTCTGTGTTTTCTCTGGGGCTAATCAGCGTAGCATCTGGCGATTGGGCAAAGCGCTTTCAGTTTCAGCTGTCTGTTGGGTCAGACAAACATCAATAAATTAGAAAATGAATAAATAAATAAGCTGTGAGCATGGCAAACTGATGGACCGACAGTCGAACAGTTGGACAAACCGACGAACCGACACGCACTGAACACCAATGTACTATACGTATCTACAGGGAAAATAAGTAATAGAGAGGGCAAATAAATCACCACAATAAATCTTTAGGGTCGCAGTTGTAAGCGGTTGTGGGTGACCTATCAATCCCCTTTCTTTCTTTCCTATATTGTGCTTCTGGCACATTTTTCTGCTCGGCATAAATATCTTACTATAAATACTTGTATATTTATGCATGCATGACATAAGTTTGTTCTGCATAAACGACCCAAAATGGATGAGCTGCGCTTTTGTTGGCTGACACACAAGCTTACTGTGTATCAGTGTATGTATTTGTGTATGAGTTTCTGTGTGTGCTTGGCATTGATTCTGGCCCAGAGCCCATGACAATGCTGCTGAAGCAGCCTAACTGCAAATCTGCAAAACTTTCAGTTACTTAAGGGGCAACCGCAACACCGCCAACAGTCAATATACTTGCTTCTTCTGAGGGACGACAACGAGGAATACAGAAGTCTATCATCCGTGGGACAATGCATATAACTTGAGCAGTATAATGGATGGCAAAGCACAAGGCCAAATCGCATTAATTTCACAAATTTGACTGGCAAAAGTTTTGCGAGCGTGAGGCACTTGAAGTTAAATGCCACTTAAAGACAAAGGATACACTCGAACCTCGAAGTTGGCAAAGCAACAGCAAACAAATTGTGAGAAACACTCGATAACTAACGTTGCTCTTGCTCAGCATATGTATGTGTAACTGTAAAAGTTCGTAGCCTACTTTAAAGTGGGGTATAATAAAGTTTAATCTATTCTTTTAAAACAATTTAGATGTGATATATCCTTATAATATCTATAAATTGTTAGTAACGTGGGTGTGTTCTCTTCTATCCCTTTCAGTGTTGTGGGTTATCAATCAGCTGTTTTAAAAATTTTTAAGTATGGTAAATGCAAACAGATTTATGTTTTATTTTGGCCCTTTATTCCATATATTCCATTTAACGTGTTTTTCTCAAATTTGTAGTATTTAAATAGGCATTCATCTCGTCCAATAAGTTGCACACACAAAATTAAGCAAATTAATCATACGCACCATGGACAACCAAAAACCAGCCAGCTAGTCAGCCAACTGCATAGTAAATTTACATTTATTTTCGGTAGACCTGCTCCTCGTACATGCACTCAATTGGAATTTATGTGATTTGTGTGCTCGAGGACCTGTTTGGGTTATCAACAACACGGCAGGCTCACAGCACACCAGAGCAGTGCTCACAGCTCACAGTTCATAGCTCTAGACTTGATTTTGGGGCTCTGCCAGTTTGCCAGTCTGCCAGTCTGCTATTCTCTGACCATGACTTTGGACTTTCGGCCTTTGTGTGTATAAAGCAGGAGTATTTGTAAAGCAGCTAGGATTTTGGGTCTTTTAATTAGCTGTCATTTGAGTGTGTTTTAGGTAGAAGTTTTCCTCGGGGTGAACATTTTAATATTGTCATCATTATGATAATTGAAATGAAGCAGCAGTCTCTACTTTTACTTTTTCTACGAGTATATCCTTTAGCTAGGCTGAATGCGTGACCCAACTGTTTTTCTACTTTCCCCTCTGTTTTTTCCCATCTTTTTCATGTATTTATGAAATTGTGTGCTACTTTTTCACTTTGGTGCACAACTTGTGGGTTATTTTTTTTTCAGGCTGCGCCACTTTGTGTGTTAGTTTTGGCCCCAAAAAGTGTTTCGGCCAGCGTTTACCTTTATAAGCGGCTTTGGACAATTTGCGGACGGGGTTTAAAGGTAAAGAAGGGAAAGTACGTTTTATAGCATAGTGATATGTGCGTGTATGTATGAGTCCTTGTTTGTGCCTGTGTGTGTGTGTGCGTGTGCCCACGTGACTGTGGGTTGTGGCTACTACGGCTGGTGGTTGGCTTCCAACTCATTCACCTTTTGAATGTGAATGGAGAGTGGGGAATGCTGGTTGCCAAGCAAAGCGGTTTATGTGGTTCCTTGTTATCATTTATGGCTTACACATTTGCGTATTTTTTTTTGTTACTGTCATTGTTGCTGCTGTTGTTGTTGCTAAAGTCATTAGCTGGTACAATGAAATTTGTTAATTATATTTTGGGGCAAGTTAAATCGAATCAGTAAATCAGCCACAATAAGAACATATTTGATTTGCACAAACAAAGCATTTTAATTTGAAATTGTCTGCAATTTAACTAGATCCATTTGCCATTATTTAAACGCTTAATGCATTGACACAAAATTCGCCTAAAAATTTCGATCAGTGGCAAACAGAAAGCGGCAACCAACCGAAAAATGTGCGGACGGCGCAAAGTTTTTACGAGTAACGCGACAGAACAACAAAATTTAAATTTGCATAATACACATACAGTTACACGGATAGATGGACTCGCATTTGAGAGGAGAGGAAGCGGTCTCTGTCTGGGGGCGGGGGAGAGGGATGGGAATTTAATAGCTGCAACGACAAACGACAAAACTCAAACTGCGGTTGTTTAGAAAGCAGCGCGAGTGCGGAGCATTTCATGTGCTTTATGCGCAAGCAATGAACTTTTAATACACAACAACAACAAAAACATCAGCAATAACAACAAGAACAGTAACAGTGGACGATATATCACAGCTAAGCACTCAGAAGCACACACATACACACTGAGATAGAAAGGGAGAATGCGAAAAAGAGAGAGACAAACAGACAGTCGGACAAACAGACGTAGCGCGATAAGAGCCAAACGCCCACATTTAAACACAGAGCGAGTGGGAGTTGTTAGAGTCGGAGAGCAGGGGAGGGAAGCAGGGAGTTGCTGTGAATACACTCAGTTATTCGTAAGTTTTTTGCTTACCATTCGCGCTTTTGGATTTATGGGCCACATTGAAGTGGCTAAAACTGAGAGCTACTACACAAATACATCTGTAAATACTAATAAAATCTGTGTGTCTGTGGGTGTGAAAGACTAGTCATAGTTGAAAACTTGTCTAGTGAATACCTAAATATGATAGAAACGAAGTAAACACAGCTTTAAATCAACCAAAGCAAACGAAAAGAAAGATAAAAGGAACGAATTAAGTACAAGAGCATAAATCTGCTTCTAAATTCCATTTTCTCTGCTCAGTTCTTATACTTAATGCACTAGTTTAAAGTAAAGTTGTAGCTTAATCAGCAGTTGGCTACTGAAAGCTTCTTAAAGACTCAGGCAGAAGGTTCTTTAAATGGTATAAAAAAAAATATTATAATTGTAGCGCATGTTGCACGGCCACAATAATCACACCCACCGCCCCCTACTGTCTGCCAGTTTAAAGCCTCATTTCCTGCTGGTTAGTAGCACACATGTGTTGGCTGGCATTCATGTCGCTCGCTCCAAGTTTTTGTCTCTCATTTCCTAAGCTTCGGCTGTCTTCTTCGGTGTCTATCTATGTGTGTGAGTCTGTGTGTGGGTGTCTGTTTGTGTGTGAGCGACTAATTAATTGCCACCACGTTGAAAATATTATTTTTAATTGTGTGTTTATGTGTAGGGGTGTGTTGGCGCCAAGTGGGGAAACGTAAAAGGTTATGAGAACTCACCGAAAACCCAACGTCTGTACTCAGCTGCTGCGGCCGCTGCTGGCAGCAAACAAGCCTCAGATACACAGAAGATATCCACACCGCATACAAGCACATAGACAGACACTCACCCATACAGAAGTTGGCAGCATTTGGTTTTTGCACTAAGCTTCTCTGCTTCAGCTTCAGCTTCTGCTTCTCCCCGCCTTCACAATTGCCAACGTGCTCTAATATTTATGAAAATTATCCTTTCGCTGTGGCTTTTTAAGATGCTCATAATTTATATTTAAGTTAAGTTTAGTATGTCGCCATGCGAGCACCCAACAACAACAACCACAGCAACAACTGCGGCTTGTTTATATGTGCCTGAGTTATGAGCCAACGAAAAATATGCGTTCATGTTTAATGGCGGAAGCTGTTTAGTGTCGTGGCTTCCAACATAAATCTCAACCATGCCCACCGAGCCGTATGTGTCAAAGGGTATCAAAGGCGTAAAGAGAACGATAGGAGGGGAGAAGAGGTGTAAGGGGAGTCGGAACAGTCTGGGAAGAGAATACGATAACGGTGACTGGCGTTAACGGTTTTAATTGGCTACCAAAGGCAAAGCAAATAAACCTGGCCAACTGCAGCTGTCAAATATTTGCCTATCGACAGTGACTTTGAGCAGTTAGCTGACCAACGTCAAGTCAACGGAAAACGGCAATGGCAAACTGCAAACTGCAAATGGCAAACGAAGGCCATTAAATAAACGCAGCGAGCGTTTCAAGTGGTTCAAGTGGTTTTGCGCAAAATGCAAAGTAATTTCCACTTTGAGCCACCAAAATGGCGGCGTTTGCATCTTTAGTCATGCATGAGGCAAAAACCTAGGCAAAGACGTAGGTAGAGGCGTCGACATCGGCAGCGGCAGAGGCGTGAGCATCGGCAGCAACCGATGGCCAGAGAGGAAACTGAATTGGCCTGGGCCCTTATCGTGAGGTCCTGGCACGACAGGATATGAGCATTTAAATTTATAGTAGTTGTCGCGTGAAGCATATCGATGTTTTCCCTTCTTTCCCCGCCTGTCACCTCTTCTCTGTTTGAGTGTGTACATAAATTAAGCTACGACTACGACTCCGACTGTGGCCCTAAGGCAAATGACAAACGTAACCATGTAATTGAGTGGTGCAAACCACTAGTGCGGTGGCAAGGAGTTAACACTCAGCAAACGGCAGACAAAAATGTCGCTGCAATCTACTAGAAATGCGTTTTAAAGTCTTTGTATACAAAAATCCAGATTAGAGACTTAACAGAAAACTTTGTTAGGACAACAGATAAAGTAATTTGAACTATAAAAATTAAGACAAAACAATTTGAGATTGAACGATTAGAGCAAATCCAAAGAGCTTAATTTTTTACAGCCCTCAGATTTATTTAATGAAATTCAATTTTCATAGATTCCTTAATCAATAAATTGAAAAGATTTTGCTTAAATTCTACGGCGGACCCATTAAACAAAAAAGCAAGCAACACCAAATACAATAACTAAAACACGAGCCAAATCAATGGATTTGTTGTTGTTTTTTTTTTTTTTTTTTAGTGAAATGCAAGCAATCAACACTAAGCGGATCAATTCGTGAGTAGATGCACGAGTGTGCTTTTGAGTATCGAGTGAATATTCATGCTATTCTATTGCGTTTTTTGCACTCAACGTTTGTTTTTGTTGTTATTGTTCTGGCTGTTGTTGTTCATTTGCATTGCACACAAAAGTTCTATTTAATGAAATAAGCAAAGCAATCGATTGTATTTCGTTCGTCTCTTGTTGTTGTAAATTAAGCTAAGCTCTTTCTATGCCGCCTTTTGTTTGAACTGTCTCCTCCTTTGTCACGCCCACAACCCACCTCCGACCTCCAATCTCCAACCCCTGGTTTTTCGAGACCTCCTTAAATCAACTGCTCTTTGCACATTATGGACGGTTTGTGTATTTGTTCAAGTGTCGTATCGGTTGCGGCTGCGGCTTAGCTGCAGCGCCACGGTTTGAGTAAATCTGCATATGTATCAGTGTATGTGAGTATGAGTGTGAATGTGTATGTGTAAGTGCGGTTAAAAAACAGCAATTCAATTAATTTCCGTTGCTGTTTAAGGCCGTAATGAGCATTTAAATTGCTTTTGAATGGGCCCCTTTGCGGTGCCCGCAATTGAACAAAAGGCATTGCAAATTCTCTGTAGTTTAAACATTAAGTGTATTGAATGCTATTAGTAAATGAGCTTGAGGTCTTGGCGGTTTTCATAGATCCCCAACATACAAGTCTATCAATCAATTGAGCAGCATTTCTTTGCGCAGCTTAATAGCAATTGAAAATTATTATGACCACACAAAGTTATGGCAACATTGAATGAAGGCCATAACAAATAAAGCCAACATATCAGAGTCATTGATTGGAATTTTATTTCTCTCACACAATCAACTATAATTGTCAATGGCAAACTGTTGATCAGCATAAGCAATACGACAGGGGTCAGCAACAGGCACAGTGAAAGGCAAGGGCACAGGTATTTTCCTAGTCACAGGCACTGAAGTAACACCTGTCATTCGACGGCAATAACAACAACAAATGACAAAAGGGAAAACTTGCCGCTCGAAGATTTATGGGCGTCAATGCGAAATCCATTAAGTCAAAAGCTGTAGAACGATGCGTGCATAACCTTTTAACATTTATTGAAGTTTATTGAGTGACCCGGACTTTGGTCCACCCAAAGTCCAGTCCCAGATCCTGTGGCTTTATTTGTTATGCGACGAGCAACGCGTTGCCATTATTCAATAGTCAAAGAGGCAACAGCCATTTCAACTGATAGACGCATTCAATGATTTTCTATAGATATACGTATGTGTGTGAGAGGGTTTGCGTACGTGTGTGTGTGTCTGTGTGTGTTTCCCAGTGTGTATTGTCAACAAATTAATCAATGTTTATTTGCTAAGTAAGTTTACCCTCAAGGCTGGCATCTATCCAGGGCGACAGTAAGGCAGATACTCTCACTGCGGGGTTTGCCTGACAGGCGGCGCGTCAGTCTAATGTTTTGTTTCCTTTTGCCATTTCCTAGTTCCGGCCGTGTGCGTGTATCTCATTGTGTATTAGAATGTGAGTGTGTGTGTGTTTGGTGTGCTGCTTGGCGCCTTTGTATTTGTGTAACTAATCGTGTTAATAGAGTGGATAATACGCCTCAGGTATGTGAGGCGCCACTAAGTCTTCGAATGCCATTGGCGAACACAATTGCAAAGCTAACCCATTGAAAGTGTTTGCTATATAGCAGTGCGTGTGTGTGTGTAGGTTTGGGTGTTCGTTTGGTTCATGGGCGAGCATCTGATTAGGCGCTGCTTATCGAAGGCTGCTATTTGATTTTCGGTGCGAGGCGGCACCAAAATCGCTTTAAGTGTCGCTAGTAAAGTTAACGGTGCCTATGCGTAATATTCAATTTGAACAAATTACAGTGATGAAGCCTAGCAATTTCTTTATTCCTTATTCAGTGCGTTGAAAGGTAATTGCATGTGATTAACACAATTGATTGATATCGATTTGTGGGCGTAGACGACAACACTACAAAACTATTAGTAAAGTGGGTCATAAAAGGCCTGACATAAATAATAAACCCACCGATAATTGAGTTATAAATGATCGTGTTAGCTTTTTCAAAAACTTACAAATTTAAATTACTCTATTATGGTATTGTAATCAAAGTGACCCAATTGTTCTAACTTTAATTTCTGGTTAATATTCTCGGTGACGACCTGCTTTAAAAGCTCTTTAATCAATGAGGACTCTCTGAACTGAAAGCGATATCTTTGTTATTGTACTGCCTGTGGCAAGCAGGCAATGTTGCAAATGGGCATCAAATGACGCAGCAACATTGTCAAAGCAATCGTAACAAATGAAGTCAGCTGCAATGGAGACCGACATCCATGTCGATTTTCTTTCCCTTTGGGCTTTTTGTTTTGCCAGCCATTTTATGCAAGTTTTTCAGCCCCGCCCACTACGTTAAGGGAACTCTTTACTGTAACTGAGATTGCCAAGTTGTTGTTTTTTGTGTTCTGTTTTCTGTTTTTTTTTTTGTACCCCATTATTAATATGAAGCGTAGGTGACTGCATGGTCTCGACTATCCACTATCCTTTTAGCCAAACCAGTTACAACAACATCAACAACTACAACTACATACACATTGGAATCGGTTTTCCTAGAGAGCTGGCAATGTCATACGCTGGCATGGTGCATGTGAAACGGTGAAGCGATTGCGGCTCCAGTTGCCTTCAAGTGGCAAGCCATGTAGGACTGGCATGTGAATTTATGGCAAACACGGAAATGCGAGCCGACTACCAACGACAGCGACAACGCCGCCGACGACAAGGATAGCAACTTCAATGGCAGGCAATGCACGCGTTGATTATGAAATGCGCCTCATTAAAAACCCCAACTGAAGCCCAGACCAGACCACCCCAGACCAGTCCGAACCCAGATCAGACCAGTTCCGAGCCAAGTTACTGCGCACAACTGCTGTCGATGGCAACTTCTGACCTAATTCAGCTTTTAGAGTGGGGAGAGAAAGTGGGTGGGGACAGCGGGTTAGTGTAGATAGCGCCTAAAAAAGTTTGTCGCATGATATTCATGTTGCGGTAAAAACATCATCAACACTCACAATTTGTCCCAATCTCCAAGTGGGCGACTGTCACACGCCTCGCAAATATTTTGATATGCAGCTGTTACCAACAAACCAAAAAAGCAGCACAAATTGGCAGTAGAATTTTAGCCACAATATTTTTACAGCTGCGCAGAATGTCGAAAAGTGGGAGATGTGAAGTGGAACTAAAAATATTTAGTTGGCCCACATAGTAATTGAGGGCCGTGCACTATCAACTAATTTAGGACTGAGGACATATATATTTTCTGTTGTGAGCATGTAAATATGTTGCATAGAAATCTACGCTCTGCTTCTATTTGGGGCTAACATAATTCAGTTAAAGTTAGTTAAGATAGTTAGGCCGAGATTAGAGCAGGGAGCAGTCGACAGGCAGCAGGCGGTAGTTGCCTCCATTCTAGACCCATATCCTGGACTGGTTTGCATGTTAATCGCCTGCAGGCAATGACCCGATTCTGTCAGCAGAATATCAAAAGGAGCTCCAGGATAAGGCAAAACACATAAGTGTATGACAGGCAGCACATCTTTGCCAGCAATAGACAGCAGTTACCAGTTACCAGTTAGACGTCACAAGGCTAAGGGCTAAGAGCTCTACTCTCTCTCGCACTCTCTTGGCCATTTAACACTTTCCTATTTCGTCGTCAGGTTGTTTACCGCCGCAGGGGCAGACTTTTACTTTATCTAAACTCACACACACACACACAAACGTTCCTACATGTAAGTATTTATGTATAGTTCCATTCAGCAGTTGCCGCGCATTTATAAATTTTGTCTGGCAGCGTCTGGCAAAGCCGCTGCCATATTTGTGACTCCCCGGGCACCCATTTTGGGAATGGGAATGACAGCGGGAATAGCGGCAAAAGGGTTAAAGCTTTTGCTTTACTTTGGGTTCGAGTTTGGGCTTGGGATTGCGAAATGGGAACACGGGAGTACGGTAGCCGACTCCAGTTTTTGTTTCGACTTGGTACGTGGCAAACAATTTATCAAACAAAATATGCACTTGAAATACACGTAACTATGGCAGCAACAACATTTTATCCAGCACATTGCAACATTGCGCGCTGAGTGCATTTTTATTCAATTTTCAGATGTTTTCCCCCACTCTCTCTCACTGTCTCTCTTCATTTCTCCCTCTCTTTCTCCGTGGTGATGAAGTGCGGTAGTGAAATGAATTCGTAAGTGTCAGGAACTTGGAATTTGGCCCAGTTGCGTCGAAAGAATTTAGTGCCAACGATATTTAAAGGGATTTTGATTAAAGTCAGCAAAAATAGGTTATCATAGTAAGAGAAAGATAGATGTAGAAAGATAGAGTGTGTAGGAGTGGGTGAGTTCGCGGGCAGGAGAAACAGATAGTAAACCGTTTTCGGGCGGAAAAATCAATATTTAATTCGCATATTAATAATGTTAAATTTTTCTGTAAAAACTTTACATACACTTTGAATGATTTAATTTATTATCTGGCTTGCATTATTTATGGAGCTCCCATTAACTGTAGTTTGTTGGCACATTTTCCATATTATGGGCGTGGCCAGTGGCAACTGTTGGCAACTCTCTGGCAACGAAAATATTTGCCAGGCGAGCGTCAAGTTTTCAACTCTGCACCAATTAAAAGTTAAATTATTCTAAGTATTTTGATTTTTGTCAAATTGCCACTTGACATGCAATTGTGCCCTCTGGCGACCGGGAAAAGCGTTAAGCAGCTAACATGGGCACACGTACACTGCGTATACGTAATAATAATTTATGCTTAAAGAAGGATACATTTGTATCTTAAAGATGCGAGGCTCAAGCAGGCACATACACAGGCACACACTCATTCAGAGATAGAGTGCTTGGTGCTTGGTGTGTGCTCAATTTGTGCGAATCGTTGCACACATTAATCGTGCCACACGGTTTTATTGATTTCCGTTGCGCTAATGCAAACCAATAAATTTGCCGAATGAGTCGATTTGTAGGTTCGTCTCCCTCATGCGAGTGGAGTATCCACAATTTAGGCCTAATATCGAAGGCAAACTGACAGACGGTCGAACAGGCAGACCGGCAGACAATAACAATGAACTGTTGCTATTGTTTGTTATTAGTTTTTATGGCTGCGGTTCTCTGGCTGTGGCAGGCTCTTGGGGCATGCTACCAACTGTAATTTGTCTCCATTTTTATCATTAAAATAACAATTAAAGCTTTTGTGTATGGTCTGCGTGTGCAGCTTGTAAATGTGTGCAGCATTTGCGGTCTATATATCATTATGACTCTGAGTAGTGAGCACGCGTGCGTGTGTTTGTATATGTGTGTGTGATTGCTGTGGATTATGTGTGTACTATTTGTTTTGCTAGTTTTATTGCTTGTAAACATTTATACTTATTGTTAGCCATTTACGCAAATACAGATACAGTCACAAAAACAGATACAAATACAGATACAGATACGGGCACAAACAGATATAGAACCACATCTATAGATACAAATACAAAGGACATGTTTGTGCGTTTGTTAAGCGTGTTAAATTGGGCCGCATAGTCAATCAATACTTTACTTAATTCATGTGTTTATGGCACCCTGAATTATGTTAATAACATTTACGGCTACGCTCACGCTAATGAATGACTTTAAGTCAAAGGACATGGGCTCAAAACGAAACCAAATGACGCCCCAGAGACACATTTAATTACTGGGCCAATCCTCAATCCCAGTCCCCAATTCCAGTCCCGATTTCAATCCCTATGCCGAACTAGGTTCCAATCCCAGCAGAAAAACCATAGTCCATAAGTTTGCATGTTTAAAATGCATAAAACTGTCTATGGAACATAAACAGAACATACCCATGTGAAGACAAAGGTAGAACGAGGGATAAGGAAAGATAGAGGGAGCGAAACAAGTACAGTTTTTGTAGTGTGAGCTCGACATGCTTTCAGCAACATGAAAATGCTTTATAGCTATTAAAAACGGCAATACATAAATTGTAAAGTCTACTAAAGCAGCAAAAGCAACAACAAAATATAAAAATCAACCACATCATGTGTACAAGATTTTATTTTGTTTTTCATATACTATATATATTTATATTCATACTACGAATCATAAGTACAAAAAGAGACAAACAGTTGGAAATGTCAAATGATATGATGGCAATCTCTGAAGTTCCAAATATCAATTTCACTTCAATAACCAATGATTTTCTGCGATATCTTTGTCAAAGTGTGCACAAGAGATTTCAATTGGTTTAGATTTTAAAGGGAGTTTGGTGAATTGTGGCTGAAATCGTTTCGCGGAATGCTTTTATGTGTATTAGCTGCTATTTTGTGTGTAGCACAAAATGTCAATTTGTAGGTAAAAGCAATTGGAATTAAATGTCAAACAAACACACACACTCAGACGCATACATACCCTTAGGAGTCCAGTAAGGGGTGGGGTATATTCGCTAGACGACATTTGCCGTAAATATTCCATGTACTTACAAATACAAAAGTATTTGTGTAATGCACACGATAAGCGCATGTATTGATCCACTAACATGTGTATGAAAAGGTTTTCAGTCGTCGATTGCCCCCCCACTTTAAACCCTCTGTGCCCCCAGTGATTTTCAGTCAAACTTATAGCGAGTCGTACGACGCCATTTTGGAATATTTTCATGGACCATTGGACAGCGTCTAAACAAATGCAGCGCCAGCGGAAATGTGTGTGTATGTTTGCAACACACACACATAGACACCCACTGTCAAAAGCGCTACTGTGCCAATGATGTGTACACATACACACTGGTACAATGTCGGGGCGACAGTGGGGTGAAAGGCGACTCTTGACAACTACAAACGCTGCTACATGTGTATGTAAAATACTTTGCATAATTTGACTAACAATTAAGCTCAAGTGTACACAGAGAACGGCAACTAACCAGTACAACCATACGCATGCAACACTCAGCGTATGTGTGTGTGTGTGTGTGTGTGTGTGTGTGTGTGTGTGTGTGTGTGTGTGTGGACAGTGACACCAATACATCAACAGGGGACATAAACGCGCTTTGTGCTAATGAAGCGCTGCAAGTTTGTTCATTTACGTTGCCCATTTTTGTGCGCAAAAAGTTAATGGAAAAAATACTTTGCATGTAATCATTTTAAAGCTTATTAAAGAGTTGCTTAAACATTTCTATTTTCATTAATCAAACTCTTTATTTCTGCTTTCAGATTTGCAAACCAATATATAAGCAGGTAAATAAGTTATGAATTTATTTCTAAAATATTATCTTCAGAGTTGCTTTTCAATTTGAAAGACTTTTATCTGGTCACTTTTTCATCTCCTGTCCTTTTTGTTTTGCCTGTAATTTGCCAAAAATATTTTCGAATAAACAATTCAATAAATCACACTAAAATGAAGACTAGGCATTTTTCCTAATGCATATTTGCATAGAGACTACACAATTTCTTGTCTCCTTTTGCAGTTTATTGAAGTAGTCGATGCCAACTGCAATTGGTTTTTGCCTCTTGTTTTATGCTGTTTGCCTGATGGCTGCCCGCAGCTGCAATTGATTTTACAAATGGCAAATACATTTTGCAAATAAAGCAAACAGTGTAGAAAATTGCAAGTCTACCAACAAATTGGTATCAAAAGATTTTTAATAAATATTTCTCAAATATATATGGAAGTATACTTTTAAATTATTGCAAACCCTTTTACTCAAGCAACTTAAAAGAAATGACGCAGGTTTTTCTCTGTTCTTAATTAGGCAGCTTAACAGTGTGCCAAGGAGATGTTTTAAATGTAAAAGTAGTGGGCGTGGCATTAGATTTTGTATGCCAATAAAAAGCACAACTCGCATCGTTGGCTTTGTAATGCAAATCATACGCAAATTTTGCCAGAGAAAATATGAAATAAAGCTATCTCATTCTAAAAAAAAACAATCTAAGCATAATCAAACACACATCTGTTTGTTTGTTGCGAATACACATACGTTTGACAATATATGATGCATGCATGTATGTATGTGTGTATTCGGCGCAGCCAGCGACCGCGGGCAGCGCTGCCGCCACACAGGCAGCAAAAACGTTCGAGCATGTGCTTGTGTGTTTCTGTCTCGCTTGCACCAATGGGTTGATATTGCGTTCAATTAACAATATTGTAACGCTTCTAGTTTTTCTTGTTTATAGTCCGATTTTAATGCGCCTTTCAGGATAGTTTAATATAGTTAGTCTCCACACCAGTTATAAACTACAATACTGTACGATACGGAAAAAACGGCATTGAAGCTTGAAAACTATTTTATAAATTGTGGGAAAAGTGGGCGTGGCAGTCCAAATTTATAGATGGCAATGCAACTATGCTGTCGCTAGGAACTCCCGTACAAGAATTGGTGATCCTAGGTGCCATAGTTACTGAGATATTTGCCGAAAACACCAATTTTTCACGAGGTGTGTCCAGTTTTTTGCTTTTTGTGGGCGAATGGGGCGTGGCATCGAAAAAAAAAAAGATTCTTGTATTGACTGACTAAATATCTGATCGTTTGACACCAAGCTCGAACTTGTAGCTCTTACCATCTCTGAAATCTGTTTGTTCATACGGACAGACGGACAGACAGACAGACAGACAGACAGACAGACAGACAGACAGACAGACAGACAGACGGACAGACGGACAGACGGACATGGCTATATCGACTCGGCTTGTGATGCTGATCAATAATATATATACTTTATGGGGTCTGCCACGCCTCCTTCTGCCTGTTACATACTTTTGCACAAACCCAATATACTCTTGCAGAGAGTATAATAAAAAGGAGAAAAAGCCATTCTGGCCAGACTTACTCAGACTGAGACTTGGCTGTTGGATGT
Source organism: Drosophila nigrodunni (assembly GCA_020829145.1). Classification (NCBI taxonomy): domain Eukaryota; kingdom Metazoa; phylum Arthropoda; class Insecta; order Diptera; family Drosophilidae; genus Drosophila; species Drosophila nigrodunni. The sequence goes on along the minus strand of JACVCZ010000003.1, from coordinate 1,005,736 downwards.
TGACTCTGGCACTTGCTCGACCTATTACTTTGAGAGGGTTTGCATGCTGAAAGGGGTTATGCAAAGTCAAGCAACCTGAAAAAGACACATTTGTGATGCAAATTTGTGAGACTCTCGAGGTTGGGTGCTGACTTTCCATGGCAACGTGTAAATCAGGCTAAGTACGTGGCCTTTTTGGTCTTTTAGCTGCCATCGCAGTGCTTTTGTCGTAGCGTCGTTTTGTCGTTGTGTCCCTGTTACGTTCTGCGTTTTTTTGAAATACCAACAAAAACAAAAAAATAAAAAACAGAAAATATGCAACAATTTTTGCCATCGCACCGCTGTTTGCCCAACTTTGCAAACGTTTTGGGATCGGGTTTGAGTTAGGCTTTGGCTTTGGCTTTAGGTTACGCTTACGGTTTGAGTTTGGGGTTTTTAATATGAGTACTGGTAGCAGGCAGGTGGAAATCTCAGCACTCAAAGCTTGTTTACACGTCGCAAACATTTGGCCGACATTTGCTTTGCGAATCGCTTTTGCTAGCCATGGAATAATTACATATGCATGACATGACAGTCAAAGCCAAAGCCAGTGACGAAAGCAAAGCGTGGGCGTAACCAATACACACCTTATGAATGTATGAGCAAGCGTGAGAGTATGAACAATAATATGATGAGTATGAGTACGAGTATATAAGTTTACAGCGCAATACGAGTATACAACAGCTATGGAGAGCTATTGATATTGCGCATACGCCACGAACGCCCCTGGCTCTTACTGTCCGCACACATATCGAGGGTCAAGCCAGCCAATTGTTGTTTTAAATTAATTAATTTCGATTTCATTAGCAACAGCAGCAGCAGCAAAAACAAAAATAATAACAACAACAAGCACAACAACTATACAAATGACGACAACAACGACGACGTCGACTTTAATGAAAATAGAGAGAAAAAAACTTTTTTTTAATTTTATGTTTTCATTTGCCATTATTTTTACGCTATTTACCAATTTGCGCGTAGTTGTTTCATTTAAAGCGATTTTCGCGCCCGACTAATTATTATTTAAAATTTTGATATGCAATGTGCCGGTCAACAAATGGGATTATTTAAATAAATAAATGCATGTGGAAAATCAAGAAGTTAGCAACGCACAAAAACACATTGCGCCCAATTAACAGCTTACAAAAAAGGCGCTACATTTTGGTATACATCAACTAACTAAAGCCGTTAGACACAGCAAGTAATTTAATTTATAATTTATTTATTATGAATTGTTGATAACATGTGTCTGTAATCAGAGTTTAATGTAGAATAAAGTGTAACACTTTTAGGGTAGCTTTACTTCGGCTTATTGCTAATGGAACCTTTTAAAACTGCGGAGTTTTTTTTTTGTTTTGCTGCTGCTGCTCGGTCAGTCAATTGCAATTATTTTTTATCTCTTCGGCAATTGGCATTGTCTGCCAATTCCGCGCATTGTTTATAAACTCATTTTGCATTGTAATCCGCCGAATTGGCAAGCGCCCTCATGCGTGCCTACTGAGCGTAAAGTCTCCCAATCTGTGGGTGGTTTCCTTCCTTTTTTTCTGGTTGTTGTTTTTGTTATTGTGTGGGGTTGTTGGCATTACAATGTAATTACAGCAAATGCAACTTTGTGCGCTGCAAAATGTATGAGAATTATTGCCAACAATGCGCCAAGCTTCATTGGCGCTAAGTGGTGCACGGTAGATCAGGAGTAAGGGTAGCGCCAGCACTGTGGGTCTAACAGTTGGGGTTAAAAGTCGGACAGACATCAAGTGCTCGCTGCTGCTGGGTAGGCAAAAATTTCGGGGAGTTTGGTCGGGTGAGTGTAGAGCGAGATTTTAAAGCGGCAAACAACAAAGTGAAATTTTAATGCAAACTAATGCAAAATCTTTCGATAGAAAACAACGAGTAAACCAGGAGCAACAACAATAAAGGAAAACAAAAAGGCAACACGCGCAGCATCAACAAAATAAATTGAAAAGCAAAATGCAAAGTGCGCGCTTGCCATGGCGTTCACATCCTGCTCGACATTCTCGACCCCGCCTGCCGCCTACCGCTTCTTGGCGCAGAAAGACAAATGAGTCTGCATCAATCTTAATTAATTATTTAAACGCAGCGGGCATGGAAATGGCTGCTATGGCATTAAAGTAGTGTCTACGCCTCTTTTTGAAAAGCCAAGCAAGCTCCTCCAACTTGGCATCTCTTTCGCTCACTAGCGACTGTCTCTCTCTCCCTCTCGCTCTCTGTGACTCTGCATCTGAATCTGACTCTGACTTGGGAGTCTGGTTGTGAAGCCACAGCTTTTGACTGCTGCTGCGTATCTTTGCTGTTGATGTTGCTGTAGCTGTTGCTGTTGCCTTCTGCCTTTTGTATTTGCTTTTGTTTTTGTGTTGCGCGTAATTAAAACGAAAGCCTTTTGATATTCAAATTATTTTTCATAAATTGCATTGCAGCAGCACAAGCAACAGCCGCAGCAGCAGACACTTTGCAACGAATTCAATACACTCTAAAGAATGTCTTAAATTGTTTTCAAAGAGAGAAATAGTTCTTTAAGATGCCCAATTAAAGCAATGTCTTAGAATTAATTTGATGACGTTGAAACAGTCTAATTTAACAGGCTTTAATAACGGACAGCTCTTTTACTTTAAGATACAATTTTCAATCGATAAATAGTTAATTATTATTAATTGCTTTAAATGTATGTTAATTACTATATAAAACTGTATAAAAATGTATTTTTTGAAGCGTCTAGATAGAGTATTTATCATTAGTTCAGTTTCTACCCCCAAGGCATTAACATCATATTTGTTGTGTACACTATTTGCTTTTAGCTCTCGGTTTTAATTTAAAAACAAGCATCCGGGACTGACATTAGGCTAATTTACTCTGGCTTGTGCTTAAATTAACTCTCTGCACTGCACTGAAAGCGAGGTCAATGTGACGAAGTCACAACCACTACACACATGGGTCACAGCACACAAACTGTCAATCGCTTGACCTTCCTACAGTTAAATATAACTACACTGAAGGTAAACTGTCACAAAAATCTAAGCACAAAATCGTAAAATCTCCTGTTTACCGCCCACACTCTCTTTAGTCTGCTCTCTCTGCTCTTAATTCTATGAACGTTAGCTGCTTAGTAATTATGATTAATCTCATTTAAATTAAATGGCTTAATTGTGTGGCGCGCGTCTTGTCATTAAATGATTTTTATCAGCACCACAAAATGTAATTTCCCCCCCATGAAACTGGCATGAGACGTTTTGCCATTGTCAGGTTGCCCATAGTCCTTGCCACCTGCTCTCTCTTTTCTTACTTTAGCTTACAGTGCTTTAGCCACTAATGAATACTGTATTCCTTTTGGATTTTTGGACTTAACTACCTTTTAGGTTGCAACTGTTGCTAAAATGACATTTGTAGAGGTTTAAATCCGTGTTTTTAGCATTTAATCCTTTTGTCACGGCCCTAAGGGTAATGGACTACAGTGCTCTAGAACGAAAACAACCAGAGCGTGGCACATAGTCAGTATTTAAGTGGCAGTTTTATACCCTGTAGGTGTGGTAAAAGGGCTGTGGATGTATGTCTGTTCAGTGACTTTATTTTAAATCTATGAAACTTTTAAAAGAACTACGGTATCTCACAGTCGAGCACTGCTTTCGCTGCATTATCCACTATTGTTTCTAAGGATAATGCCACTTGCAGCATACTTTGGCATGTCACTAACAAATAAGTAAATCCGATTTCAAGTATTCTATATAAAAAGTTGTGGTTTTTGTTGCGAAATGAAGCCATTAGCATAGTAAATATTATTTTTATCAAATTAAAATGCGAAATACTTTGCGATGCGTCACGTATTCGCCTCGTTGCACATGCATCGCCCTAACTGGCAAATCTGAACTGAAACTGTTGAGCTGTTGCGCACTCGGTGTTTTTGAGGGGCAATGTCTGATGTTTGTGCTGTTAATACAGCAATTCGTTTATGCATATATTAAATGTGTCAGGCTGACTCGTTTTTATGCGCTTAATTTAATGCAATTGTGTGACAGTGCCAAAAAAAAGTCAACTTGCGACTGCCAAAAAATAAACGAACCAATGCCAACAACCCTGGACAGAGAATGTATATATAAACTAAGGTTACTTTATGGCACAGACTCAATTATAACTCGCATTTGGAGATGAAGCAGACTTGTGTCAGGAATTTGCATAGTTCTTGGTGACTAAAAGCATAATTTGCCATGGCACTCAACATATTGCCATATTTCTATTATGATTATGTTCTCAATGAATTGTTATGGCCTGGCTACCTACTGAGTCTAGACTCCATTGATGATTATGATGGTGATAATAATGATGATTATGATGTTGATGTCTGAGCTGCAGCCACTGTCCACAAAATTTATGACGCGTCGCAAATCTGTTCAAAATACTCGTAATTGCACAATGCGATGGTTTTTGGGTTATGGCTCTCAGCCACAAACTCAAACTCCAAGTTCAACTCTGACTGTGGTTCTGATTCCGATTCGGATTCGAATTCGAATTCCGCTTCTGTTTCTGGCCTAACCACTTGGCTGGGGCAGCCAACAAAAGTGGATAATATGTGGATATTTTTGGTCACGTTTGAATTTATTTGATTGCTAGCACTTTTAGCATTGTTGGAGCTGACGTTTTATTTAATGCCCTGCCAACAGCAGCTGTAACAGCGACAACAAGGACAACGGCCGTTCAACAAACTGTAGAAATACTTCCAAATACAGTTGCCAGTTTTGTGGGACATGGAAATTGCTCAGGAAACGTACAATTTATTTCAGTTCATTTCTTTTTGCCACCATTTGGCGCCGCACAACATTGTGCAGCCTGCCACGCCCACAATTGATGTTGATGTTGCCTACTTTCGATTTTGGCATGTCGCGCCGCTCACGTTCCGCAATTGTCCGTGTCCATGTCCATGTTCATGTCCAACTCCGTGTCCGTGTTCGTTTTCCCCTTCATCCTTACACTCACCCTCTCATCTTTTCCTCTTGCCATTCATGTGTTGTGTTTGCCTTGCCTGCCATTTGGCGGTCGTCGTACTCGGCATAATTTGAGCACCACCAAAAACAGAAAAAAACCAAAAGCAGAAAAATAAAAAAAGAGAAAAGCAAAACAGAAAAAACAGAAAAACTGAGTAGAACCCGCAGTCAAACACAAGTTGCCAAGTTATCAACCAGACAGCGGCGACAGCAGCGATCCACCTGGCCAAAAATTGGATTGGGCAATGTGACCAAAAGTAAAAGCACTGGCAATGGGATGACTAAAGCCAAACAAGCCATTTGATGTTTTCATTTGGTTGGCCCCATCAACTTTGTGGTCGCTGAACGAGCCGACTCCCCACTGCTATTGCCAGGACCCTTTTGTTTTTACCAAATAGCTGCCAAAAGACTGAAATGAAGGGTGCAGCTAAACGCACACCGAAGCGTGAGTACTCTATGTTTATGAATTAGTTAATAATATGTACAGTTTAAGGCAGGTTATTGATGGTTATAGAAGGTAATATGAGATGGAACTCTTGTCGCTTAAACCTTTAAAGTTTAAACTGATTTTGCGTACCAATAAAATACACATTTCTCAGTAGTTTTTTTTTACAATTAATATAAATCGGAAGGTCTTTTATTGAGCTAACTATTTGTTGAATAACTTAATTCAAATTTCAACACATTTAGCTTACTTTTTTTAAAACGTTCAGGTTAGTTTAAGAACATCATAGTATCTTTGCGCCCCTAGAGCATAGATATTATTATGTTTGCTAATATTTCCGGTTGGTCTGAGTTGGCTGCTCCCCATGGCTTTTCTTGCTTTTCAACTCCAAGTTCTCTTCTTGTGATTTCTTTTTGTTATTTTTTTCTATACTCTTCCCCGTATCTTTGGAGCGCCATTCGTGACAAAACCAAATAAATTGCAATGTTATTTGCATAAAAATGCGGTACGCCGTAGTGCGAGTGACAATGAAATTTAAATATTTATGCTATACGCTTAACATTATTAGAGTTGCTAAAAACTTTGGGGCTGCTCTGAAGCTGCTCTGGAAGTGGAACTGGAGCTGCTTGTTCGGTTGTCTGTGCTTTGCCTGATGGCATTTTGAGTTACCCAAAAACTTATATTAAAACATATTTTGCGGATTTTTGTTGTGCGTGACGGGCATTACCCATTGTTGTTGTTGTTTTTTTAGTTGTTGCCTGGATTTTCACAATGAAGCGTTGGAAGCATGAAACAAGCATAAAAATACCAAGAAATTGAGTCATAATTTGGCCGAGGGGAATGTTGCAAATGCAACTTTAAACCAGAATTGAGTGTGACGTGTTCGTTTAATGAGCGAAAACAGCAGCAAGTAATGAAAACGAAAGCAAAAACTGACACGCAATTGGGACACAAACATGCAGGACACATAAACAACAACAACAGAAAGAGAAAACAAGAACAAGAGGAATAGAAACAACAACTAAACGCATAGAAGTCAAAGCGTCAAAGCAATGAATCACCCTGTGAGGCAGCCAGCGAATTTTGCACAGTTTCCACTGTGGCAACATCATGTGCCCCTCACTTGGCCCTGGCAAACAAATTCAACTTGAAGTGAACTCGACTTCGAGTTGACTTTTGACCGTCAAACAAACGCTGAAACTCGGCAAAGTCCACGCTCTGGCGGCGAAGTGGAAAGTGTGTAAAAGTGTGGAAAGTGCATGCAAGCGAAAGTCGAGTCGCAAGACGCCAACTGACCCCCAGTTTGATCCCCGAACTTCAACCCTGAAACCCCTGACCAACCAACCAATCAGACTGGGAAAACGGGTAGAGACGCCGTCATTTTGGTTTAGCTTAGTAAAAGTTTCGAAAAGTATTTTGCACCGTTGCAGTCGAAAACTGGAAAACTGATAGCAGTCGGTTAATAAATGGCATACGCTTCCCAAACTGGGCGCAAAGACAGACAGCAAAACTGGGAGGAGAAAGAAAAAAGAAAGAAGAAAAACTGCCGAAATTAAATGGAATCAGTGTGTTGCCCATTGATTGCCTTGGCTTCGATTGGTGGACGAACATAGTTCAGGATAGTTCAGCATGAAGGCATGAAATTTGTTTTGCATTTTGATGGAAAAGAGTGCGCAAAGAGTGCACAAGAAATTGAAACTGAACTGTGGAAAAAAATGGGTAAAGACGAACTCGAGTTGCAAACATATTCGTTGAAGCTAGCCTTAATAGCTTTGTATCAATTAATTTTTGGGTTTTTAATTGGGCGAAAATGGTAAAGAGAATCTGTGGAAAATTTCCATTCAATTTAAAAGATTTAAAGCTGCCACTTACAACTAAAGAGTACTCATCACAATACATAATACTATGTAAAGAAATCAAAATTTAAATTGGTTTTATCACAAGTCATTGCTCGTATTACATTACAACCACAACAATTGCACCACTTTGCGGTTGATTCTGTTGTTGATGAATTTGTAGGCTGTTGAAACCACAAAACTAAACAGTTCTTAATTATATAATATTGAAAGTATTAATGCGTGTTATTATCCCTTTATTAATTAATTCTGATCACAAAATATGAATAACATAACTAATAATGTATATAAATATATAACTGAAATTAGCTGATAATTTACCTTGCATTCATCAACTTTAGCAATTTTTATACCTGACCAAAATTATGTAATTAACATGCAAATAAATAGCTATTTAATGGTTTAAATAACTGCAAATAGTTCAAACAAAAATCGGCATAAAGCAAAAACGTTTAGAGAAAAAGGCAAAAATGTATAAAAGCTGGCGATAAAAAAAGTGAATTGTTTGTGCATGGAATAAAAAAACGCAGCTGCCTGAACTCTGAGAGGTCAAACCATTCACCATTTACATTCACATTCGCAGTCGTATTCGCATTGCCATTTCCATTCCCTTCCATAAATGCTAGCCTCAAAAGTCGCTCACACAACATAAAAATGCTTTTAAAATGTCAAAGCGCGTAAAAGAAAGCCTTGGAAGGGGTGGGAGGAGGGTAGAAGGGTTGGGAAGTGGGATGGGGAACGGGCCTGGTAACTAGCTAACATCAGCCAAAGGATTGACGACAGGCAAGCGCTTAAATAACCCATGTTGAGGGCAAAGTTCACATTGCGTATACGCCGCATGGGCCATGTGCCCAAAGTCAAACACGAAACGGGAGTCTAATCAAAAATGCTTTGCGTGCCACGTTTGAAGTTGCATTCAACACACAAACCCACACACACACGCACACATATACAAATGGGAAAGGTGGTATACGCATATTAAGTATACGCTTCGTTTTATTTGAGTTTTATTAATGCTTAACGAATTCAGCGTAAAATCATGATGAGTTAACTATTCTATTGATGAACTTGCTGCTAGAAAAGTTAGCAAAGTTTGGTAACAATGTCTTTGCGGTGCAGTTTATAACTTGACGTAATGGGTTGGCGTAGAAAAGATTTCTTGCATACGTTTAACAGTATCATCTTTTGTCCTTGGCTTGCCATACTTCTTCATTGCTTCTTCTCTACGTTCCTCGTCTCTCTCATTTTCTTTTGCGGGCTGTCAGAAAAACGAGTAAAAAATTATTCATACAATGTGAACGCTGCTGACGTTGCTGCCATCTCACAACTCATCAAGCCATCATCGTCAACCCCTTGGCCCTTATTCAGCAGGCAGGCAGTCAGCTTCCCATGGCCCGCAGTCTGCAGTTCAGAGTCCGCAGTTTGCCTCATCGTGAATAATTTGGGTCACTTGGCGGCAGTTAGTCAGTAAGCTGCATTGTTGCTTTTGTTGCTTTTGTTGCTGCTGCTGCTGTTGCTGCTGGCACTGCGGTCGCGTTTTTCATTGTTGGCATGCGGCAATGGCATTTTTCAAGAACCAACCCTGCTTAAACGCCTTTAAACTGAAAGACGACATAATTAATTAAGCAAGTCGGCTTGACTGATGTCCTGCGTCCTTCGCCCTTTCTGGTCCCCTTCCCTCTGCCCACCGAATTCTCTTTCACAGCTCGCATTGTTATGCGTGTCGCGAAGGGGTCGCAAATATTTAGTTGAGCGACGAGTCGCTTAAAAATGTGTAAATGTAAATGGTCAGTGTCGCAGTACTGACCCCAAAGTGTGACTCGTGCGGCTCATTTCCAGTCGAGACTCTAGAGCAATGAAATTTATGCGACCCACCAGTCCCAAAAATGTAAAAAATATATATAAAAAAAATGATGAAACTGGAGGCGGCTTATGACTGGACTCATAGCATCCATTTGGAAGTCAAAACTCGGAACTCGGAACTCGAACCTCAGGCCAGTTTCAGTTCGAGTATGTATGGTGCTAGTGTGTGTAATAATTTAATAAAACGCTCTAACAGCACCACTGGATGTAAATGTGAAAAGTTTTCAAATGTTTGCCCAGCCAGCAGCCAAAAAAATGCAAATAAAAGAAGCCGAGAGTAGAAGCGAAAAATAATAATAATAAAAGAGGCAGCTGCAGCTTTCCAAAAAAGAGCAAAAAAAATAAATAAAAGGCAGCCCGGAAGTGCTGCAAGCGTTCGCTGTGATTGCCAACATGATGTTGTTGCTCTGCATTTCTATACATGCACATATGTGAAAGTGTGTATATGGGTGTGTGTGTGAGTGTGTTACTCTTGTTGTGTGTTAATTTTTAAAAACTGCCCAACAGCCAAACTGCAAACTGTAAACTGTACAACTTTGCACTGCAAATGAAATAACACAAAAGCCATTGCTGTGATTACTTTGCTTTCTGCCTTCTGCCTGTTATCGTCCACCGCAGCAAATTCTAGGAAAGTCTGAGCTCTGCCTCCAAAAATACAGTGAATTGGAAAGCTGGTCAGACCTGTTAGAGATTCAACAAAATAGCTCAACATGAACTGTTACAATTTTAATGCTTTTCTCAGCTACTTAGCTGCACTATGTGTGGGTGCATTGGGCCACCTCTAGAGAGGTCAGTAGTTCAGCATCTAATATGCTCACTGTGCTCGCTCCAAACTTAATGTCAGTATGAAAACCATCACAATAATTAAAATTACACCTGTCTGCTGTGCGAATAAAGTTTAAAACTGCAGTTTTTTTTATTGACTGAATCAATTAAGTAGTAAAAAAAGAGATCTTGACATGCATTTCACAGAAAAAACGAAATAGTATGGAAAAGTAAGCTTTACTGTTTGTCAGCCACCTTTTATTTAGACTATTGGTACTGTCAAGTATTTTCCAGACAAAAATTCAATCTCCTGCGTTTGAGTTTTTACACTTTAAAGACTTTCTTGCTATTGTAGATAAATAAACTGTAATTTAACTTTTTATTTTTATTTACTATAACAATTTGGTGAATCTTTCAGGCATATAATTGATCATTGCGATGTGAGGTAATCACAAGGTGGAGATGATATTTCTGTGAGTTCTTCCATTTGTTTGTTGACTGTCACCACAAGCTCATCTTGAAATGTCGGGGCAGCAGTTAACACAAGAGTCAATAAGAAGTTTAATTGTATTTATTTATATCATTGTTGTTGCTGATTCTGATTGTGGTTGTTATTGCTGGTGCTGATGCTGCTTCTGCTGGTTGCTGCTGATGCTGTCAGCAGCAATACGAGTATTCCCCAAGTGTTGACTGTTGGCTGTTGTCAGCCTGTTGGCCTGGTCAATGCGATTACGAGCCTGTTTGCATTGATTGTCAACGCTCAATTCTGTGACAGCGCTGCTCTCTTTCAATTGAACGGCTTTTATTATTTATTTTGAGTTCATAATGTGATGACAGGAGGTCAAAGAGTCAGTCAGTGAGGGACTCAGCTCAGTGATATGCTTAAGTGTAAATTAATTGAATAAATTAAGTAAAAAAGTTCCGGCCTCCCACTCCATGGTAAACCACAAAAAATGTTTTAAGTGACCCTTCGCTCATGTTGCGTATACGTAATGTAATGCCAGGTGATTACTGATGCGAGAAATGAATTAACAGTTCAAAAATAAAATGCAAAACTTCTCTTTTTTGCAGCAAATGTTTTCGTAAATGTGCAAATAAATATCTAAATAATTGAAAAGGGATACCGAGTAGGAAAAAAAGGGACCAAACAAGAGCCGACAAACAACAGCTCGAATTTAAAGCGACTGGACAGGCAAACCAGTTAAGACCAAGAGTTAAAACATCTTGAACGTCGCGCTGACAGTCCTTGGAATTCAGTTTGTTGTTTCTTTTTTAATTATATACAACAGCAACAGCAGAGGAAAGCAACTGAAGTAACAGCATCTGAACGATCCATGAAGTATTTGTTGTTTGCGCTGCCCCTTCATGCATTTGCGCTTTTATTGTTTGCTGTTCTTGCTACACGCTTTCCACACCTTGCTCGTCACACCTTGCTTCTTTGATTTCTTTGGCGAACATTTAATTTTATTTTATTTCTGATCTCCAGCTGGCGCTCAAGTTGTGGCAAAGTTTAAAGTGAAAGCGGCTTTTAAGTTGCTTTACCTTTAGCCTCGCCTTTTAATGGCTGCTTTAGGTTCTGTAAGCCAATTAGTTCTTAATTTGCAATTTGTTTTGCTGCAGTTGCCAAAAAGAACGTAAAAAATGGTTTTGAAATAAAAGGAAACCAGTAGCGGCAAAGGAGTTAAAGGCAAAGCCAACGAGCAGACGAGCATATTTAAAAAGTTTTCTTTTTAACTTTGCTACATTTTTTTTGTTTCTCCTGTGTCCATTGTTGTTTCACATTTTGTTGTTGCTGTTTTTGCTTTTAATGTGAAACTTTTAACAGAATTAATTCCTTTTACTGGGCTGCTGCTTATCTCCAGCACAGAAATGAGCAGCAAGAGGTTTAGCTTAAGCTATTTGTTTCCCATTCTTTTCAAACTTTGTTGAATATTCATTTGAACATTTGAAATATGTAGGATTCTTTGTCATGATTAATGCATTCCTGGATTGATTAAATTCAATGCAATCTGTTTTGAATAACATTTGTAAAATTTGTACCGCTTTGTGAAGCCAAATGCCATAAATCATGCAGCGCAACACGCGGCGTATGCGTAATAAAATAGCAAATTAATATTTCAGTTGGTTTTCACGCTTGCATAAGAAAAGGGGCACACAAATACCTGTCATAAAAGCAAATGTCATAAAGCGACGTGTGAGAGCCAACGCAAAGGGATGTTCCAAAGAGTCAAGGGTAGGTGTAAGGGTGGGGATAGGGATTGAGAAGAGATTTCCTTTGGAGTTTGTCCTGCTGCTCACGCTTTATCAGCGGCAAGCGAAATGTCAGTGTAAGTGAAATATTTCCAAACAAATAATAAAAAGAAACGCAAACGCACGAAAAAAGAAATTGAAGTAAAAAAGAAGGCAAACAAAAGGCAAAGTGAAATAAAGCATACAAAATAAAGAAGAAGGAGAAGAGGAGAATTAAGTAGAAACAGCAAAAGAAGGTAACATGACATAAACATGACATTTGACTTTTGTTTTGCGCCTGCTTTTACCTTGACTTGGATAGCTCTGACAGGCCAAGAGCTAGGAGCCTGTTTCAAGGCCTCAGCAGACTTTGGTACTATAGCGGATATCAGGGAGTGTGGAATGAAAATTGGGAGGTGAAACAGGACCCAAGTGGCACGTGACTGGTCCCGCTTAGCAGCGTTCAGTCGTAGCTAAAAGCTGTGCAAATTATATGCACCTTTGTCAAGAAATTATAAGCCCGTCACCGCCAACATGGCACGCGAATCAAAAATGCACGAAATGTGCACACTAACTTTTCATTTTGGGGCATAGACGATGGCTGGGAAAAGCTGGAAATTTTATTGGAAATAGAACAAAATCTACATGAAAATTTTAATTTGAGAGAAATTTCTATTCGATGAAACTTTCTCATTACATATATATTTGTTTTAAATTAAAATAAAAGCCAAAGAAAGAAATAAAAATAAGCACAGCATGGGTAATTTGGCAAATTGCTTGGCTAAAACAAAATGTTATGGTCTCGACATGTGGCCTGGAATTTATGTGCTCGACAAATGCACCCCAAAGGGCCAAAGTAAAAACGAAACTTTACAATAAACGCAGCCAAGTAAGCCAATCAAATGGCCAAAACAGGAAGCATCGAAAAACCAATGTCCATTCAGCTTGAATGCATATCGATGAGGAACTTTGGAGTATGACTCAAACTGTCGGCATTCGGCAGTTGCTATAATAATTTGCCACATCATTAACAGCTCAGTGCATAAAAAGCAATGGAAAAGCTTAAGAGGAGGAGGCGGGGATAGGGCGTGGTGGGTTTGAAGTGCGGAAAGTGAATCCCAGTGGACTGAGATGAGATCAAAGCCGGCCAAGAGCGACTTTATTAAGCCAGACAGTCAGACTCGTAGTTGGAGTCAAAGATGGGAGACGGCAAAGTTAAAAGTAACTAACTTTTATACATTTTTGAGTACAAATTAAAATAGCGTTAAATGCGCTGGACTGGCAAAGAGAATGACTGAGAGAAGCAGAGAGAGACAGCTGAAGCTAAACAGGGCCAAGTCCAGGGCCAGAAGTTGTTGAAAAGTGAAAGCCGTCACGCGGCTGAGAACGCTAGAGACATTAGCATTTTTAATTTCCAATAAAAATGCAAAAAATAGCCGCACAAGTAGGCGATAAAAAATTAATAAAGCTGCGATTATACAGACAGCGGACTTTGGAGAGACGAAGAGAAACAGAGAGACTAGCAACAGTTCCTCCATGGCTCAGTGTCAGTCAAGTGAGTCAAAGGGGCGAAGACGGGCGTGCCCCCAATAGCAAGTCGAGTGAGAGCTGTGAAAATAATTTGAAATTCAATTTTCGACAATGGCACACAAAGGAATATCGCGTTCTCTCTTTGCGCTAGAAGGACCATGAGCATGAGAAACAGGACGAGCCACGGCTCGTTAGAAAGTGGCAACCAGTCAGCTCCGCTCACTCAGGCAGGCTGAGGTCGGCAGCCGGGGGACAAGTACACAGACAGAGAGGCACCTGTGGCAATAGCCATGGCCAAGACAAAGCCCAACAAAACAGGCAAAAGATGCCAGAACAGTCAGCATTTTGGTGAACGCTTGTTGAATGGCCAACAATTGCAATGCCTGCGGCTTGTAAGCACCGAAAGAGACGGAAAGCTTGTGAGAGTGTGTGTGTGTGTGAGTGGGAGGAAAAAATGCCAGCGCATTCACTTGTAACATGGCACGGAAAATTTACGATTTTATTACTCAATAAATGCAAAAAACTCGCCACTCGTAAAATTCGTTGCCTGCTGCACTTTCATTCACCGAAAGAAAGAGGAAAATGGTGGAAAACCGGTAGGGTGGAAGAAGGGGGAAAGCAGCAGCCGTTAGCGCTGTCTTTAAATTTCTCTACTACCAAATTTAATACACTGCAGATACTCAAGATACAGCCCCATTCTGGGTTAATGTTAGCAGGTGAAAATTTCAAAATCCCAGGTGGTTTGGTAAAGCGCACCACCGTCGACCAACCCACTATCACCCACCACACAGTACTCCACATTGCTTCACTCTAGCTCTTGGTTCATGCATAATTTAAAATTAATTTCGCTCTATGCGAAATGGTGGGGCACATTTACCCCCGTTAGACCCCCTTACCCCTTACACGCCGTTATCCACCTGCTTCTTGGGTAGAAACAATGGCTGGCACCTTGAATTATTATATTTAGCCAACAAAAGCGTTTGGCATTGTGTGTTATTAATAGGTTAAAATTGAAATTTAATGCCAACATTTCACTTGCAACATTTATGCCGCATTCTTGGGGGTGCCATTTGATTTTTGAATTGTTCGACCTTTGGGGCCATCAATCAAACGCCTCTAAAAGTCAAAGGTCATAGGACAGTTCGCCTTTTCTTTCGTATATTCCAAGGTGCATAAGAGACTCCTGCTCTCCTGCAAATATTGTCGCAATGAAAGGAAAGGAACAAAGTGTGCTACATCCAACGTCTGTTTGAACTGCCTCTGCATATGCAGGAAATAATTATGAAGTTTGCTATCCATAAAAGTTTGCACAAAAATTGCACTTGCAGTTGAAGTTTTTGGCTAAAGTGAGTCGTAAGTTTCTGTTTTTGGCTCGAATGCCAATGCCAATTTTATGACTCGCAACGCTGGCAGAAGGAACTGAGCTGTTACACGATCCTTTTGCCGAAAAATTCAAATGCCGAGAGTGTCAGGACTTTTAATTGCAACAAAATAATTATGGCGCCCCATGGCAAATTGCAAATTGCAAATGGCAAAGTCTGCGATGCTAAACAGACGCTCGATGCTGCACTTAAAAACTTACTTTGCAAAATTAAAAGCAAATAAAACAATAGAACTATAACAAACCCCGGCAAGAGCCGGAGCACCCAAACGCCTGAGATAAACGTCTTCCAGAGCCAGCTACGAAGTTGGCATACCCTTTAAACCCCGCACTTAGTTGACAATCTCCAAATCTCCCTTTTGATCCATTTTTGCAAGAGGTATGCGCTTCAATCAGTGTCTTATAAAACACTTTCAATATTTTTGAAGCAACTTTTAAGCCGATTCTAAAAGTTTAGTAAAAGTTTTCCACTCAACTACCCCATGGGCTGTCATTGCAGGGTATGCACACTGAGAATGGCAAACAATGGCGCAGCCGCTCGCGCCCAAAAGTGGCAAAAAGGTTCCGCAATCGATAGTTGGTTGGTTTGGCTGGTTGGTTGGCTAACTTGGCTTCGTTGGTTTGGCCTTTGTGTGTTTAAGCGCTGAGAAGCCAAAGCCAAAAGCAAGCCAAGACCGTTTTCAACAGCTTGGCGAAATCTTAAAGCCAACTCTGAATGCCAGGCAATTTATTGGCCAACAGCATGGGCCAACTTTCAAGCTTGGCTGGCTCAAATGTTGCGTACAAAAATTTAGTAATTTTTAGTGCGCATTTGGGGCCATTGGGCCATGGTCCATGCGGACAGAAGGACTAAGGATCCAAGGATCCAAAGATCCGTGGAACCCAGGCACTGAGAAGCTGAGGAAGCGAAGAGCCAAGGACTTTCAGTGGGACTGCGAGTAGGGTAAACCATTTTGCAGTTAGTTTGGTTTAGGTTTTTACAGTTGTTGCTTATTTTATGCTATGCCTGCGATATACTTTTTTTTTATGACTGCGCAAAGTGTTTGGGCCAAAGTTTGCACTTGTCTTGAATTTTTAAGACACTCCGCCCATTTTTGGGGTTCGTTTAAAACAATGGCCGAAGTGGCCCCACTTCCTCGCTCTCCGTCATTTTCCTCCTCTCCCACTCACTAGTTCTGACTGTGTACTCATTCTAGTTATATTCTTTGGTTGCCACAGTGCGTGACGCATGTTAGCAGCTGCAATGCAATGTGCACTTCAAAGTTGCACGATTCTGAGTACTTAAATATCTTGGCCCAAAAACTAGCGAGTGTTGGATAAAGTTTCAGCGCCACTTTGTTGACTTGCCAGTCCAAAATGTGTGCTTAACAGTTGTCCTCCACACAGGCAAACGCACACACATTCCTACACATATATATACCAGAGATATATATTTGGTGAATGCTGAGATTGTTCTCTATACTTAGTTGCACTAACTACTCGTAATTCAACATTTAAAACAGCAACAAATTATGTTAAAACTATTCCTTTTACATGGAAACTGTTTGAAGTTTAGCATATTTTAACCCAAGCAGCTGCTCTGTAAAACATATTGCCAGGCACACTGTATATTCTCAAGTTCTCTGTACACAAAAAGTTGTGAGAAACTATTGTAGGGCAGAGGCTGTCAGCTCTCAGAATTTGTCTATAAGAAGAGACTTTTGCATACAAGGTCAACGCACGTTTCCGTGTCTATTAGTGCATCGAAAACAGACTCAATTGTAATTATGGCAACTACCTTCACCCTTTCCTGTTATTATTATCATTATCATAATAAAATTATTATGTACACACAGAGATGTGCTGTCATTAAGGCAGGAAGCTAAAACAAAACGACAGAACGAGGAACATTTAGCGCAAATGAAATAAATTACGTGATCTTATTAACTAGGCACGCAATCTGAAAGTGGAGAGGCCTAAATATAAGTTTATTTGGCCTGACTAATCGTAACTAAGATTAACTGTTGCGCGGCATACGCTGCACCTTTTTCAGGACTGGACGTGTGTATGCGAGTTTGTGCGTGTGCGAGTGTGTCTGTGAATCAGTCGGGAAGGAAATTAAGTTGCCGGAATTTATATCAAAAAGTTAACGCGACTTTCCTCAAAAATACATGGGAAGGAGTAGACAACGAACCACAGACCCCAATCGGACCTCAGCTGAGTTGCTTTTGTACTATACGCAGTTGACTAGTTCATTTGAAAGCTACACTGTAGCAGGAGCTACTTCCGTTCGCACGCCCCCTTTCGAGCAGCTTTTGGCCATGGCTCTGAGTCGGAGACTGGTTGTGGCTCTGTGGCGCGTGTATAAATCTTACGCCGGTTTTATTTGGCTTAATGACCAGACGTGCACGGCTCCATAATTTACGGGGCGGCATGTAGATGAGCGTCAGACAAAGTAGGCAATGTCTATGTCTGAGCTCTGTTGGCCATTCTCTCAGACCCACTTTATGTGTGTCTGTGTGTATGTCGGTGTGTTTGTGTGCTACTTGAGGCAACATGTTGCGCTTTTAGTAGCATACAAAACGAGTCCCGGGAATCTCTACTTTGTCTTACTTTACGCTACTTTGTTGCGGCTTTTAATAGAAATCCTTTGCACAGTTTTGCTCACCTGAACGCCACTGCCACCGCCACAGCCACGCACTCCGATTATCTCTCAGGGTACAGTTTGCTGGACTATATACCTAAATTACCCGAGAGGTGGGACGGATTTTCAATGGCAAAGCAAAGCAAAGCGGGTCGCATCCGTTGGGGCTTATTCAAAAAAATTATAAGAGATGCGTTCGGGGTCTGGAGTAAATCTCATAATTTATTTAATTGTATTTTAGTATGTTCAATAAATTTCTATTAGTGTCGGTGTCACCAACTGCCCGATTGCCCGATTGCCCAGCCTCAGGTCCGAGGACCCGCATGTGGCACGCAGGCAAACCGCAGGCAAACGAGTATAAAGAAATAGCAAACGAAGAACAAGGGGTGTCAAAAGGGTGAGAGTATGAGACGGAGGGTGAGTGGAAACAGGCTCGAAATGAGGACACGAAGCGTAACAATATAATAAAGCTGCTGTCTGTGGAGGGGGGAACACGGCGGGTGGGAATAGGTGGAAGGGGGATGGCCAAGTGCATGTGCGAGTGCGAACAATGACTGACCAAATATTGACATAAATGTCAAACTCAAATTAGAGCTCAGGGTCAAGGGTCGCCCAGAATGCCAGCAGAAACGAGCAACCACCAAACCATCAAGGAAGAAAACCAAAAAAAAACTTGCCTGGTTTTCCACCCCCTCCCACTCGATAACAGGGGTTGCAAAAACCAAACCAAAGGCAAACATGCGAGTTAAACTTGGACGACACAACTCTCTAATCCTAAACAAACAGAAGCACGCACTTCCCACACACACAGCAGATACTTGAGGCATTATGCAATAAAACAATAGATACCATAGAGTTCAATAGAAAGAGACAGAGAGAGAGAGAGAGAGAGAGAGTGAACGAGAGCGAGAGGGGGAGACAGAGGGCAAGATATCTGCTGAAGATTATTCAGCATAAGCATATTGAAATTGTTTGATAAATAAATGCAATGCAGGCAGCATTGGCAAAAGAGCTGGATTAATGCTAAGTACGCGTGCATGTTGGTGGCTCACACTCAGCTGGTGGTTGGCTGAGTGGGTGGTTTAGTGGGTGGGTAGATGGGTCGATTGCTTCATTGCGTCGTAAAACTGGCTGCCTGCAAATGAGCAAATTGCACGCTAATGCAAGAGAATTATTTCAAACTGCGGATCGGCTTGAGTGGTATTTGGCTTGGTTGGATAGCGGGTCGCGTGGAGTGGGTAGCGGGTAGCGGGTGATGAGGGGCTGTACAGTGGGTGGTTGCTTTGCACTGCGTTATTTCACCTTTAATCCGCACTTAGCCCAAGCTGCCGCACAGATGTCTGCAACAACAACAACAGCAACAATAAAAGCCATGTGCATTCATTCAATATGCGAGAAGCGAGCGCTGCGTGTGTTTTAAGTCGATTTCATTGCCACATGGCTTGGCTTATTGCTTGTAGCATGCAGCAGACAGTCAGACAGACAGACAGCCAAGCAGACAGACAGTCGGTCTGTCAGACAGTCCAACACTATTTAATTACAATAATATACTTATTATTTATAACAGCTAATTGCATTAAGATAGATTTAATTTCTAATTAATTTGCTAATATATGATTCAGATTTAGTATTAGTTGTTGGCTCTGTATTAAGAATGCATTCACGTCAACTGCCATAAATTTAGAAAGCAGTCAATGAAAATACAGATTGACTGGTTTACACACTGTCAGATTGAACAAACTGTGTGTGAGTTTCAATGAGTGTGTGTGTGTGTATAATTTGACTTCAGTTTCTTCCTCTTTGCTCTGCAACAACTCTGTCTCGTCACAAGAATTGGGCATGGCAAATTAATTAAGTTGCATTATCTGATACATGTGTGTGTGTTTAACCCACAAAACCCGAGTAGCAGTAATGACTGCAACAACAACAACAATAACAATAACTACACCAGTTCTTAAGTGAAACCAAAATATTTCACAGCCTCAAAATACCCAAATGCAATAATACAATATCGCCAGTAGCAACGGCAGAGATACAAACACAGACACACACGCACTCACACACACACACGCACTTACACCTATGCATATGCAGACAATTCATAGAACAGACATGCTAAATATTGCACACATTTGTGCATTGTGTCCATGTGGCAAATAATTATGGCATTAATATTCCTATGCAAATATATGCGGTATGCATTGTTAAATCCTCCTCCACTCACATCCCTTATACTATGTGTGTATTGCTCTGTGTTTGTGTGTGTGTGTGTGTAAGTACCTTTGTTCATTAATATAATTATTGCTGCTGAGGGCTCTGCTTACGCTTGGACTTAATTCATATTTATTAGATCGTTTTGATTTAGGCAAGTTAATCAGACTTTAATGTTTGGCTTAATGCCTGTATTATCTTTTTTTGTCTATAAGCCAGTTTGGAGCACAAATCAATCACACAATTTTGCAGGTTTAGAATATCATTCAGTTGTTGCAACATCATCAGTTGCATGTTGCTGATAGCATGGAGCAGCTGGCAGTTGGAAGTTGGCAGGTGGCAGCTATCCCCCTGCAATGCAGTCGCGCTTTAATTAACGATGTGTCCGTAGACGTAGCCGTAGCCATTGCCATAGCTATTGCCAACAATTAGTAATAGATATTTGGCAAGTTAACAATGCAACTGCTGCAGGAACCAGGGGCAGGTGGGAAGAAGCTGGGCAGAGTTGCCAAGTTGCAGATGGAGTGAGTTTATGCCTGAAGCGCGTTTTGGATATGGATACGGTTAGAGAAGGAGTCATGTCTGCCTGCTTCGATTGGTATACTAATAGGGCTCAGCTCTGCAGCTTCGAGGCAGCTGCAACGCGCCACATGCCACATACTACATACTATACATATGCTTTATGCTCCTTGCCACTGTCTGCATTGAATATGTGTAAAATTAGTTGCCTGCGGTAACAGATGCGCTTTAATTGGAATACACATTCAAAGCGAATAGTAGAGCGGACTGTAGTGGAGTGGGGTGGGGAAAATGGAAAATGGGCTAACGAAAATGCATTCTATGGAAAAATCGGCGCCAATGTCTAATTAGAAGCCTATTAGTTGGCTCTTTTGTAGCCACCCACTCCAATGAGTTGTTTTAGTTGTTGTTTTTAGCTGTTGCTTGTTTTGTAATTGCAATAGCAATTTCGCTTGCCTTGCCCCACAGCGTGGGAACAAATTATTATGCTGCCTACTAATGAATAAATATCTCCACCCACACTCATACACCCACAACACTCACACATACATAAAGCCGCACCCAATTAACGCCATTTTTAAAGAGCGCCGCGCGGCTCGCGAGTTTGGTCTGCCAAAAGGATATAGGATAATTAATTATTTAATCTGAAATTCCATTGATGTACCCGGTATCAAATGCCAAGCTCCACAGAATCTACGAGAATTCGCACAATATACGTTCATCTAGATATTAAATTCTCTTGTTGCTGATGCGGTGTTGTTGGCGTTGGAGCTGCACTAATAAGAATACACTCATATGTATATGACTATGCCTGTGTGTGAGTGTGGTTGCAGTTTGTGGCATGCCACATAAACTTTACGCTGCTACTGCTACTGCTGATATTTAAGCATTGAGCGGATGCATTTGTCTGCTCACTGCGATATTTAAATCCATGTCGATGTTGTGGGTGGCATGTCAACAGTTTGTAGCTCCGATCAAGAGGGGGGCGTACTTTTGTATGCGCATTAATGCAACGACTCTCATGTTTATTCACACACAAATTTGCTGCAAATGCAACGCACACTAACTGCCGGCGATACCAAAGCGCATCCGGATACATTTGCAGTGAAATACACACACACACTCACATTGACAAGCTGCTTTTGCCACTCCCCCACCACAACTCTATACGGGAATCAGCTTCTGTTTGAGTTTCGAGCGGGAAATGCGCTTTACATTTTGCACACGCTAATACAATTTAATGGTAGCATTAATTTGGCGCATCTGTTGCATTTTAAAATGCACATACGCATTCAGCATCTCTCTCGCTCACTCATCCACTCTCCCTTTCTCTTTCACTCTCGCTCTTCCACACTTAGTCTCTTTGTAAACTCTTTGGGCAAACCACAACCTCGGTAAGTTCGCCTTGTTGGATTTTACAAACTGCAGATAAAGTTAAATGCACTGCGAAAATAAATATTAATTTCAGTAGATGGCTTAAGCACAAGACAAGACTTGTCTAATGGCATGGGCGTGGCCGCTACGCCCTCAGCATGACAACAGCTACAAATCGCTCACTCAATTGTTCCAGCTTAAGCATTAGACATCCAGAGAGCTAAAACTATCTTGACTGAAGAATGGGCACGACAGGAAAAAAGATAATGAAAAAAATGAATTTATTATGGTACATTTATATTCATTTTTAATTAAGTATTTTTTTTGTTTCAGTTCGCAGAATTTTAATTATTTTATGACAAACATTTATCTAGTTTTCAAACGTAATTTTAATTACATCTATTCCAATATTTACCTTTTCAAGCTTGTAATAATAGAACTATTATTAACTTACAGATATTTTATTTATTATTACTGATGGATTATTTAGTTGTTGTATATCGTTCAATGTTTGTTTAGATTTATATCCAAATAATGTAATAATTTTGTTTAAATAAATACGCATAAAAATCATATTAAAGAATTATATTAATTTATTCTAAATTCTTTTCACTAACTTATTTCAAAATATTAAACAATCTCATAATATTGAAAAATATTTGCTTGATTTAATTAAATATTTGGTGCGTTCAACAAATGCTATAAATAGGCTGTGATTTAATCAGAGTTTTTAGCTCTTTCCAATCACTTGTTAGTTAAGAGCAAACATATCACTAGGCTCTAATATACGTATATATAGTCATAGATTCTGCCTGTCTGTATACATATATAATTTGGCAGGGAGAATTTATAATTGCGAACTCGTTGGCAAAGCTGACAAAAGTTGTGACTGCTGCCAATTAAGTTGGATGCTGAATTTTTGTGTTAATGTTTGCATATTACTTCTGCCCAATTTGCGTTGATGCAACATTTCGTCGGCATTATGCAGCAGCAATGTTCTGCTAACTCTCTCCCTCTCTATTTCTATCGGTACCCCTATACTGCTTCTGGGCAACGCGCAGTGAATGTCAAAATTAAAATATTAAAAGTGGCAGGCAACAGGCAACGAACACAAGCTCTAGCTCAACAATTCATTCTGCTCTTGCAACACCCATTTTCCTATCCCCTCTACACAGGCCACAAACCAATCTGCTAGCTTGTCCCACTTGCCACTTGCCATTCCCTCCGCCCCTTACCACTCAGCTTGCCAGGCGTTGCACTAAGCGGATAAACGCTTGTTAAATTTTTAATGCGTTGCATAATTTTTAGTTTTGCGCGCTTATTTGCCACAAAATATTTTAATACATATTTGCGCCAACGTTTTATTGTTGTTGCTGCCAGAATTGCAAATGTATGAGTCTGTGTGTGTGCTGCATATGTTAAGTGCAGCTGCTTTTTGCAACGAGCTGTGTTCATGCCACGTGGTAATTTATAGTTTAGTGTGGCAACTTCACTTGGATAATCCATGAATGATCCGTTCATTTGCTGATGGCCAGAATTCGCATAAGTAATGTGCATTTTTTGTTAATATACAATTTACCAGCAATGCTCATCTATTTATCGCTCTCTCGCTCTCTCTCTTTCTTTTTCGTACTCCCTCTCTTTCTTTTTCGTACTCCCTCTCTCTCTCTCTCATTTGCTCTTTGCTTTATGCTTGTTTCTGCATTTTAATCATAAAGTCCTTGATAAACATTTTTCAATTAATTTTTATTTGCTGTTGACGACATATCTTTGTGCACTCACACACACACACACACACAACAGTTACACACATATACATCATAGCACACACACACAAAGGCACATAGAGCAGTCGCTGCTGTGTGCCAACAATGGCAGCTCCTTTATCTGTTTCACGTATTTCTTTAACGGATTTCCACTTGTCTCGCTTTTTGAAGCAACTTGTCGAGCTGACGCACGCATTGTCAAGCACACTCTCCCACTCCCACATCCCATCCCGCACACTTACACACCCATGCACTCACAATATTTCATATGAGCAAGAGCGACGCATAAATATAACGCGAACCAGCGAATTCTGTTTAAACAGGCAATCATAAGCGTAAGGTATGCACAACAGCAATACCCTGTAATTACTGCTTCCCTCACAGGGCATTTACAATGCCCGTGTGTGTGCGAGCACAATATACTTCTCCTTTATCCAAAAATTTTGCAATTTTAATTTATTAAATTCATTTGGAAATAAAAAGTTCATTAATACGAGTATTTTCGCATATTTTTGCTAGAAGAAACGTCGAATTTCTTTTACTCACACTCGTGCAAGCTTAATGCGCACACACACGCACACGCATACGCAATCATACATATATGCACTCATTTAACATTTTAAGTAATTCCTTAAACAACACAACAGGTCGCCATTGCCAGTAAAAGTCCTTGCAGTCGACCCACTTTTCCTTCGATTCCGGGAACTGTAACTGACGCTGAGTGGCAGGCGGGCACACACGCTCCCACACACAGTCGCTCACACACACTCGCACACACACACATTCACATGCAAATTAAATTTAATGTCTTGTGGAGAAAACGTCGCGATGTTGCAAGAGCCAAGACGCAGTCGTGGCAAGAAATGCGACGCACAAATAAATGTACAGAAGTACATAAATTTAAATTATTTTTTCGTGGTTTCATTTGGCCGCCTGAGTTCTTATATATATTTTTTCCTTTTTTTTTCTTATTTATGCTTTTATTTTATTATGCCTGTTGCCCGTTGTTGATCCTTGTGCTCCTTGTGCCGACTCCCTCCCCCTCCATAGTCACGTCATGCAGCTCGACATTTTTGAGGCCGTGCGTCAAGACGGCACACTTTCAGCAGCAGCAACAGCAACCGTATCTGCAGCTTTGTATCTGTATCTACAGCTGTAACTGTAGTCGTATCTGTAACTGTATCAGAGGTTGTCTTTTAGCCAACTATGCGACCACAGCTACAAACACACACACACACACACCCACACATTCGCGCACATACACACACACTATGACGCGTTCTCAGTCTGTGCATAAAGCATGTTAACTGGGATTTGACAGCTCGTAAATAATATTTCGCTTGTTTGTTGCGTTGCTTCGAGAGCAACGACTTTCACAAGGACAGCAAAGCTTGAAGCAGCTCACAGTGGAGTCAAAAGCTTAAAAAATTACACTCTTTAGGATTACTGTTAGTTATGGCTTGAAGCGTTACGCATAGCAAGAGTTTCAACTTAATTTAGTATACCTCAAAGATATATAACGGCAATTTTCTTTGGAAATTTAAATAATTCTAGTATTGAATGTATTTAGCCCACTGTAGCGCACACACTGTGCCCTCTCTTCATACACCTGACACTCAAAACCAAGAAACGCATTTCATTTTGAAGTTTTTTTTTGTGCCATCTTTCTTGGCTCTTGTTTAAGAATCTTTTTACATGACACATGTGAGTTCCATGGGTGGAACTGCTTTTGCTGTTGTTGTTGTTGTTGTTGTGGCAGTGAATGCCAAAACATGTGCCTGGGTTCTACTGACAGTCTCATCATCATTGGGAAAGCACTTGCGGGAGTGGGAGGATCAACCATTCGCATTGAGCTCGGATAATGGTTTGCTGCTTATTAAATTTTCATAAAGACGCGGCACGAGGATCTCGTTTCGTACTGCTTAAGCGGAAGTGGATTAAAATTAAAGCTCAGATAAAGGTGGGGGGAGTGACAGCAAAGTAGGCAGAATGAAACAACTTCAAACGTGGCTTTAATTGCAGCTGAAGCTGGCCGAAAATTCGATTGCCAAAAGTGAATTAAAACGCGGCTAAAACAAAAGAACAACCAAGAGCGTTAACCGAAATACGACTCAAATGGAAAATGTGAAACCACAAAAGAGAGATTGCCAGAAAAGCAGACAGACAGATGGACAGACAGACAGAAGGAGAGACTGGAGTCTAAAACCCGCAGAAGCGCTCAAGTGGAACAAGATGGCGATGTGAAGATATCTAAGGTCGTCGCTGAAGTTTCAAACGTATGTGTGTGTTGGTGCGTGTGTGTGAGTTGTGGCATTGTGAAAGGCATGGGCGTGGCCGCTGGCAATCTGACATGCGGCAGCTTGAGCTTGTGCAATGTAAACGAAACGTTGACGATAAAAATAATACGAGAGGCAATTTCGATTTATTGACAGGTGCTCGACTTTATTGAAACGTTTAACTTGAAAGCCCAAACGAGACCCACTCCCAACCACACAAACATCCACACATAAACACAGGTTAGCAGTGCGAGTGCGGCATATGCAAAATTGTGCAAAACGATAAAAATTATGTGAATCTGTTATGATTTATCGATGGCGTTGCTCGGACCGTACTTTGGTTTGAGGCTTATATTTGATGTCATGTTTGCCAGACTAAGCAGGAAGGGCACGGTTTATTTTGGCTAAATTTAATTACAATTTGTGCCATAGACTCACGCATCCGGTTTGGCTTGAGGACACGCACTATTTGTCATTTGGACTCCCAAAATGGCTGTAAACGTACGTGCATTTCATTTTATCAGGCGGCACGTGCGGCACTGCCTCATCAGCTTTCGTTGTAATAGTTGTTGTATTGCTTTTATCAATTCCCAGGCATTATTCAATAATGAAAATTGAATAGTCCTAATTCAGTGCGTTGACAAGCACTGCAATAGGACGAGGACCGATAGCAGGTGAACTAGTCGCTAGTCGACATATGTGGAAGACACGTGTCGGGGCATTTGGACAAACTCATAAACCCACACCCAAATCCAAACACAGCCACCTACACCCATACACACTCACGCACTCTGCAAGTGCACATACCTTCGCACACATCCACTCAATTGTGGTTTTCCTTTTGTCGCTTCCGTTTCCGCATAATTTTTGCAAACGGAAGACTTGAGAGCGTCGCGCTAACAAAACATTTGTTAAAACGGAAGACGACAAACGCAGACAAAAGCCCAAACCAAAACAGAGAGCGAAAAGCGATGGGAATGGCAGAGAGTGAGAGCGACAGAGATAGGTGAACTGTATGAGATGTTCACTAATTCCGCTTTTAAGCTTACATAATTTTGTACCTTCAACAACCTTGGACCCAAGGGCCATGGCCCGCACACCTGTCCAATGCGGGCACGTACATACGAGAACCAAAAATGTGAGCGGACCTACCTGTTTCAGCTGTAGCTTCAGCCTGAGCTCCTACTCCAGCTTCAGCCATTTGTCAGCCTCTATCCTTCCAGTCGGCTGAAGAAAAGGTTGCATGTGATTTGTGTCAGCAGAGTTGAGAGCGCCAGGATATGCCACAGACTATATATTATGGCACCAGGCGACAGTTACAACAATAAAACATTACGGATGTCTTGTCGCTCGTCTTGGTGTGAGCTGGCGCTGTAGTTGAAGTTGGAACTGTTGAACGAGCCACAGCCACATCGAAGCTGGAGGCTGAGGCAGGTAATGAACGATGCCAGGCATTTTCTTGTTATTTTTTCATGGCAGGCGCACGGACGGAATTATCCTTGTAGTTAATGCGAGTCGACCGTAGCATCAGTTCGCAAGCCTTTTTCGCAGGCAACGCACGCAGCGCACAGTGACACCAAGCTGAGGAAAAATGAATTTACAAATTCATAATTAAATCATAAATATAAACTTAGGACTAGTCAAACTTAATTGCTAAATTTTCTCAATAAATTTATTAGATACACTTGGTTTTAAAATAGTTTTTGGCCACTGTGGCATGCTGCTTGATATGCTGTCTGCTGGGCAACCACACACAAAGATAAGTAATGTCTTTTGTCCCTTTGCTTTTACTTCTTTCTGCGTTTGCTTTTGCCTCTGGCTCTTACTTTAACTTTGACTCATCCTTTGGTTTGGTTTGTTTCGACTCGGCGGTTGACTTGCAAATAGCGCGTTACGCATACGCTGCGTGAGCCGTCGCCTGGTGACTTTTATCCCAAAAATGGAAGTGACAATGACAATGCATTTAAAATTCATTAATTGAGCGCATTTTGCAGGTATACGTATTTCGAAAATTTGCCACCTTTTGTCCGTAATTTCTTTCACAAATGAAAAATTTCAGCTCTGCTTTTTTGGGCTTTCATTTAATTTGATATTCAGTCTGGCTGCAATAAGTTGAAGTTGACTTCACGCTGCATAAATTAATTGAGTACTCAAGCAGCAGCAGACTGTCTGCTTTTGTCTGCAGTATAGTCACTGGACTCCAGAAGTCTGGAGTCGGCAGTCCGCAGTCCGCACTCCGCACTCTGCATGATGTAGTCTAGTCTAGTGTTTAAAGCCTGTGGCTGTCTCTGCGGCCAGCCGCACTATCAAAAACTTGTAACCCGCTTATATGGCACATACATGGACCAAGTTTCTGGCTGACTGCAGGGTTCTCTAATGCATTTTTCATACGCCTTCCGCCTTTTTGAATGGCAATCTCCACGTGAAGAGTGTGCAATCGAATTAAAATTTATGACAAAACCATTAACAAAGTTGCCCCACAACATTGGCAGCCAGTCAAGCAGTCTAGATAGACTTGCCTCTTAACGAGGTCACATGCAAAACTTTGCCCTCTTTTATGGGGTCCACAGATCTCAGCAACAGACTCTCTGCTGCAAGTTGCAAGCTGCAACTGTAACTGAAACTGATACTCTCAAGTCTTGGGTCGTGTGTTCTAAGGGTGCCTGCAGCCTTGCAATTTGCTTCAAGGAACTTTCACAAATAAATCGATGGACGCAACGATTTAAACGTCGACTGCAATTTAGCAATTAGCTTTGGATAAAAATTGTGGGTACTATGCAGTTTATTCGCTTTTCTACTTTTATGTTATAGAAAAACTTATCTAGTTACACACAAAGTTCGTCTTATATCTTGATTGAGAACCAATTGAGTGACAATTGTACTGCGAGTATTGGAAAAGACAGTTTCTCAGTCTCCGGGAGTTCTCAAGTATGCCATAAATGTTGAATAGTTTTTAATACTCAGTGTTCTATTCGCGCATACCGCAAATGTCGGATCTGTCCTCGGCTAGCCAGAGGAAAATGGCCAGACTGAAGGCCAAAAGCAAACTGGTCGCGTGTGCTGGCATCTTAGACATCTTCGAAGGGGAGTTAACAGAAAAAGGCAGCTGAAAGTCACAATTGCGTGGGCCTCTGTCGTCTGGTCATGGCGATAAAATGCTTCAATGTTCTCTCTTATTGGCTGAGCGTGAGGAATTTTTATATTAATTTATTGCTGTGACTCGTTGAACGTGCCACGCAGACTACAGTGGGCACAGGGTAATGGGTACTGGGTACTGAGGGGGACGGACAAACGCAATCGGCTCTGGCTTTTAAATTATGAATTGAATTGGTAGCGGGAACTTGGCTTGGGCCAGGTTCGTCGATTCCTTTGCGGCTGCTTCCTGTACAAAAGTTGCAAAAGCGTTGAAATTATTTCTGCGATTTTTTTCTCGTTTTCATTTTCAATTTAATTTTTTTATATTTGTTGCGTTTGTCGGATTCGGTTTTAATGGCTTTTTAAATGCCAACTGATAAATGGCCAGCTGAATGACAAATGAGATTTCCGCTGTAAAGCATTTGCCCGGCAAAAGTTGCTGCCACCGAGTGTTGCACAAACGTAACATAGTTCTTTCAGCTCAGATTATTAACTTGTACGCCAAGCAAGTAGCTCATTAATAATTTCAAGCATAAAGTGAAATACGCTCGTTTTACACAGAAATTGAAATAACTCTAGGTACACAGTTTGTATAAGTTTTTATTAAAGTGCATTAAAAATTGATGCGAAAGGATTGCTTCATAACAGTTAAGAGATCTGAGTTATCGTTAGAGCTACACATATAGTTATATACTTTGAAATGCAAACCACATGTTAAGGCTAACAATAAATGCTATGCCAACTACTTAGATGGCAGCATTGCGCATACGGCCCACAGCCCACACTCATACAAAGAAGAACAGGGAAAAGTGGGCGTGGCAGTCAAAAATTTTAAATGGCAATGCAACTATGCCGTCGCTAGGAACCTCCCGTTCCAGAATTGGTGATCCTAGGTGCCATAGTTACTGAGATATTTGCCGAAAACACCAATTTTTTCCGAGGTGTGTCCAGTTTTTTGCTTATTGTGGGCGAATGGGGCGTGGCATCGAAAAAAAAAAAGATTCTTGTATTGACTGACTAAATATCTGATCGTTTGACACCAAGCTCGAACTTGTAGCTCTTACCATCTCTGAAATCTGTTTGTTCATACGGACAGACGGACAGACGGACAGACAGACAGACAGACAGACGGACAGACGGACAGACGGACATGGCTATATCGACTCGGCTTGTGATGCTGATCAAGAATATATATACTTTATGGGGTCTGCCACGCCTCCTTCTGCCTGTTACATACATTTGCACAAACCCAATATACTCTTGCAGAGAGTATAAAAAGAAGCAGAGTCCCAGCGGTGGCACAACCGCTTGCCATCAAAATTAAATGGCATTTGTTTCAGACCGGAGCCAACTAACAAGCAAAAGCTACCAAAAACCATCCAGTCAGTCAGTTAGACAGTCAGACATACCGACAGTGAGTTAGAATATACATTCCCCATTCACTTAGCTCCCTTTCATTCCCAATGGCCCTTTGGCCAGTGGAGCCCGTTGCCTTTGGCGTCGTCTTGATGTAAACAGTTCCCAGACAGACAGGGAAACAGTGGGATGGTAGGACGGCAGAATGGTGGGGCAGAGGCAACCCAACTTTTCGCGTAATTTCACGTATTTTCCTCAAATACACTCAAATATGCCACAACAACAATTCAGAGCAAACAAAAACAAACAAAATAAAAATGTTGCTGCCTGACAAGTTGCCATTGTCATTGTCAGTGTTGTTTTTGTAGCTGTTGTTGTTGCAATGGGTTGTTCGTTGGTCTGAGTCCAAGTTTGAGTCTGAGTCTGGGGACTGTTTGTCAGTTTTTACGAAAAATTAAATTTTATTTATTCATACATTATTTTATTTTATTAATGCATCTGTTTGGGCAATTTACAAATCAAGCGTGTTACAGTCCATATAAACAGAATAAAGTAGAAGAAATTGCTAGGAATTAGACACACAAAACGAATGTGTAACAAAACAAAAAAAAATTAAAAAAAAAAAAAAAAAAAAAATATAAATACTGAGGATTATAAACAATTTGCCAAGGATACCAATAAGTAATTCTCTTGAAATAATATTGATTATATGACAGAGCTCTTAAACTAATTGGGTCAGAGCACAGAATTTCCGTTTGTCTTCTCTTCTCTCGTTTCGATTCGCTTGGTTTCGTTTTGTTTTGTTTGCATTGACTTGGCTCAAAGTAAATAGCAAATTGTTTTGCGATATGGCAAAAAGCGCAACTTCATGCGTATTTGTTTGGCCCTTAGCATTGTCCTTCAAGACATTTTGAGTGTACAAACAAACAATGATGCTGCACTTTACCCCAAAAGCCCAGTTGAACAGACAGAGTCAATACAGAAGACCGAGAGAGAGAGAGAGAGAGAGAGAGAGAGTCATGATTTAATATTGATAACCTGCGGAGCACACGCTCAACGATATTCCAAAAACACTATACACTAGATATTAAAAACGTGAGCGTGATCTATTTTTATAGAATACTATCAAGAAGAGCTGCACATAAGTTGTATTCTATAAATACTAATAGAGTTACACATTTGTCGCAGCCATAAAAAGCAGAATGGTGAATTCGGAAGGCGAAATTGTTACGAAAGAGTTTTTGCGTTCTTATTGCAGTTGGATAGTCTCTAAGCTGAAAGTGATTTGCCGTAACGATTGTGGCTCTCAATTTCCTCGTAAAATTGTTGACACACAAAAAAAACACAAAAAGAAAAATAAATAGAAGACAAACAATAGGAATAACTGTAGCATAAATCCAGGCGCTATGGCGCAGGCTTAAACTGATTTTTATGCTAAGACAACAGGACAACTGGACACTGGGACATCACAAAAGGAATAGTGCGTAAGGCAGGGGAGAATTGTCTATTTAGAAAAGGGATACAAGGTCATCGCACGTCCTTTGGGTATCAAGAACAACACAAGACACAAAGAGAGGAGAAATCGGGAGAAGCGAAGTTCGAGCTTCGAACTGACTTAACGACCCTCAACATTTTATAGACTATAGACAAACTCTGAATAATTTATGCGCTATAAAAACGAAATCGAATTGCAGACGCTGCTTTTGGTCCGCTTTTAAAGGAGTCATCAGGAGGCAATTTATTGCGACTTGACCGCTTCAGGGCCAACAGGACATATGTGTGTGTTTGTGTTTGTGTATCTATGTTTGTGTGCACGGCTTTTATGTTTCAGGTAACCAAATAGCACTCGACGCTCATTTTATGCAAATTGGTTTCAAATAATAACAACAACAACAACTAGGGCAGTGACAAGGCCAAAGTTGTTACATAAATTTTGTCACTGCTGAAAAATAAATTAAATTAAATGAAGTTGAAAACTGCCAACGAATCCCCACTCCATCCTTGTTTCACCCACTCCACTTACGCTGTTTATCGTGATAAATTTCATTATTGGCTCATGACCCAAAAATATTTGTTTATTGCCGGAAAATGTATGGAAAATAGTTTAAATTGATACGCGGCCAACCCAAAATGGAATGAAAATGTTTTCACTGCAATTTCATAATCAAATTAATGCTGCAAATGTTTCCAAGCAGCAATTTCTGCGACAATGTTTTGATTTTCACTTATTATTAACAAGTTTCCCCGCTTCCTTGGCTGTTTGTCTACTTTTCGATTGGGCTGTCGAATATATGATTCTGATTGAAATTGAAGCGAGAAGAAGCTCTGCTAGAAATGGAATTTAATTGAAAGATAGTTTTCCGATAGCAAGGCACATGAAATTGCAAAAATCTCGTGGTGCATTACGTGATCTCGTTTCCCAATGCGTTTTGCGTTTTCCCAATGCCATTTCCCGTTGCCTTGGCTGGCATTCAGACCAAGTCAAGACGGAAGGTGACGTGACTCGACTTGAACGTGCGCCCCATTAGTGACATCTACCATAGTTTTGGGGGCGGGGCACTGGCGGTATGGAACTTTGTGGGGTTGCAACGTAAACATGATCATCATGCATGCCGCACAGCTATTCATGTTGCCGCATGAAAAGTGGAAAATCGGTTTAACAGTGCCAAAAATGCAGACAATGGCAAACGCAGCAACAATAACCACAACAGCAGCAACAGCTACAACTACAATAATAGCAGCAACTTCAATAAATCAACAACAAAGCATACCCCCAATTTCCCAACCGCTTTTCCGCACCGCAGCGCGTCTCGGCTGTCTGTGCGGCATGCCGCAAAACGAAGCTCGCGCAGGTCGCTCGCCGAAAAATAGATTTAAAATTTATAAATTATGAGCATTTGTTGCAGCAAATTGAAATGTTACGTTGCCAGCGTGTTGATATTGCCACCGAATATGGAGCAGCTTTAACTGCTGGTTAAACACCGCAAAATACATCAATTTTGATTGGACTCCTTTGTCTACGATCATATGGGATATAAATAGAGTTCGTACCGCTTCGGGTTAAGAACTCCTTTTTTAAAAACATTAGAGCTGGAAAAACTAGGTAGAAAACTGAAACTGAATTTATTTTAATAATGTTGTTTTTTTAAATTCTGTCCATATTTTAATAACAATTTATAGTATTTAAACACGTGCTGTTATTGGTAAAAACGGAAAGCAGAAATACAACATTGAATGGGTATCCGGTCTGCCATTTGTCACATTTAATGCAAATGTCAAACCCAAAACCGACTGTCGTATATCAAATACCAATGTCATATGCGGTGAGAGTAATCATCATAAAATGCAGATAACGGCAATCGAGTTTACCAGTTTACATAGGAAAAGTATTTCAATATTTTTTTGAGATATAATTGAGCAATTAATTATCAAAATACTGGAATCTTTTATACAATTATCTTTTTATTTTCTTTTCACATCATTTCAGGTGCGTACAATGAGTTCTTCGCCGGAATCGTTTAAGGTCATGCGTGAGTTGGTATTTTGCTCTAACTAATTAATTTTTCAAGCATTCGGAAGAAAGGAATAAGAGAAAAAAATTGAAAATTTTCCTTTTTTTGGGAGTTTGTAGTAAAAGTCGTATTTATGCTAATCAAACAGAATCCTGACCTCAGGCAAAATGTGTTACAAAAATCAGCAAGACAAACAACAAATGGAGACCAGCAACAACAAAAAGAAGCACAACTTTCAAGACACAAATCGACCCACGTACTTGCTGTAAAAAACCTCAGACTAGGCGCAAGCTACAAGCAAGGGGTTTGGCTAACCTAAGTGGGCAAGGGGACGGGACACGGCGGCGAGATCGAGGGAGCGACCCAAAGGCGGAGCTGCCGTTGTTTATAAAAATAATTAAGAAATATTTTCATGTTTTATAACTTTTGCGCATGAAGCGCAAAACTTTTTAAATAGACAAACTTTTGTTGCCGCTGCTTGTTTACTTATAAAATGTTTTTACAACCTCCCAAACCTCTGCTCGCCCCAACCCATACACCTCCCATCCCAAACGTCTACACCCTCGAGCCTTGAATCATACCTCTTAGCCATATCTTTGGCTCTGGATACATTTGGAAAATCTCGAAACAGCTAACAACATACTTCATTATAATATTTTCACTTTTAACTTGGCAGCAAGTGTTTTGCTCTGCTCTGCTCTGTTCGGCTCAGTTTTGTCCTGGTCCCTCTGCACCCTACGAACCTTGACTGCTCTGCAGTCATTGCTCTGCTTCTTATTATTGTTCGTGTTATTGTTATTCCTGTTGCTGGTCGCTGCTGGCGTCGCAGTCGCAGCTAGCGTCGACGTCCGAGATGAGTGTTCCCTTGACAAAATGTCTAATTTCCGTGCAGGAAAGCAAGAAATTACTTTATGGTTTGTTAATAGCAGGCGGCCTTTTCAAAACGCTCGGCCTTTGTTGTAACCATCGCCATTGTTTCCGGTTCCATTTCATCCCCCACCCGCCCCATCTTTACCTAACATCTTGGTCTTCTTCAAGCTGTTGCTGTTGTTGTCTTGTGTTGTTCGTTGTTGTCTAAAACGCAGCTTAAATGTTGTGACATATTTTGTGAAGCAGCTCTTGGCCAAAAACCCGCCGCGGGCCTCACGTGAGACCCATTTGCCTATGCGCCGCGTTTAATGGAAATTTAAACGGTAACAATTACACTTCGGCCAAGTTATTGTGTCGCTTCCCTTGGAGCAACATTTTCTATTCCCTCCCCGACCAACCATTCAGTTGTCAAGTCAATGAAACTTTCGCAGCTCTATTGAAATTTCTGCTATATTGGCGACACCTGCTACCTACCGTCGGTCACCTTTTGGGAGCGGCATGGTGGGACAGGTGTTACCTGGTGATCGTAACACGTGCCGAGGCCTCAGTAGCGGAAGTGGGTGCAAAACTTTTCAATGAAGTTAGACACTGGCCATGAAGCTCTCAAAAAAAAGAAAGCAACATAAAAAACGAAATGTATGCCTTAGGCATTTCAAGAATTTCATCATGTTTTACATTTTTTGTCTGTGCTCAAATTGGCAGGAGGTGAATACGCATTCACCTGCGTATTTACCGGTATCTATGGCATATTCATTTACGCCCTTGGCCATTCAGTTTTAGGTCCGAATAATGTATGTAAGAGTATCAATGACTGTTGGCACTTGGCAACTTTATGTTACCGCAAAATTTACATATATGCCCAGGAGAAGATTACAATTCGCTTCGAGGCAGTTGGATACAGGACACTGGAAGCAGGACACTGATGGTGCAAAGGAAACAGCAGTTAAAGAATGACTAAGCATGAGAGACAAGATGTTTTTGATGCGAATAAATGTCTGATAAATGTGGCTTCAGGTGAAGCCTATAATGTTGGTAAATATTTCATAACTACGAATAATTAATGAGATAAAAATGATGATAAAGATGAAGAAATACCATATATACTTCTTAACAAAAGAGTTTCATATTTTGATAGCTTTTTTTATTTCCATATTTAATACGTATTCCACATTTTAAATAATAAATTATTCGTTTATATTTCCTAGAGTGAAATAAAAATATTTAATCTCTTGGATTTGAGCCGCCCGCACAATTTATTTGCATTTAAAATACACTTCTTGGGGCCATCTTATTAACCCGCCATCAGCTTATTCCCACACTCATCCCCTCCCTCAGTTCATCGTGGCCTCCTTCCGCTATTC
This sequence comes from Drosophila nigrodunni, assembly GCA_020829145.1. Taxonomy (NCBI): domain Eukaryota; kingdom Metazoa; phylum Arthropoda; class Insecta; order Diptera; family Drosophilidae; genus Drosophila; species Drosophila nigrodunni. The sequence continues at coordinate 969,655 of JACVCZ010000003.1, read as the reverse complement.
ATCCCCTTCAATTATAGCCAGGTCCAATTCCTTTGTTTATATGGGTTTTTGTATTTTGTGGGACTATATTTTCTTTCATTCTCCATATTTTTTCTGAATGCTTCTATCTCTCTATCTTGAGGTTTACGTTGTCTGCGAATGTTTGTGGCCTGCATATTTCGCCTTTTACGTCTAACTATACGACTTTGCCATTTTCCCACACACAGAAATACACACACTTACATACAGAGGCATACCCATGCCCATAGAAGTTTTCCTGCTCGCAAAGGCATTTTCCGGAGCCTAATGCACAACGTTTTTGCCCTTCTTCTCTGTTCACTCCTGCTCGCATTGTTGTGCTTGTTTGCTTGTGTGTGTGCTTGGGTGTGTGTTTTGCATTTGTCCTCCTTTGGCAGCTTTGCACCCGCAACAACAAGAAACAACAACTACTACAATCAACAACAACCAACAACAACTAGAACAACGCTCGCCAGAGAAACTAATTTCTTGCCTTTTTTCTGCCATTTTGTGTGTGTTTTTCGTGTGTAGCTCGCGGCAGTTAAGTTTTTCCTCGGCAATTGTTATTGTTGTTGTTATTGTCTTTTGGGTTTTCTTGCAGTTTCGTAATGGCACGCATTTACCAGCCATTGTTGTTGATTTTGTTGTTGTTGTTGATCACATTGTTGTTGTTCTTGCTGTTGTTGTCGTGGCTTGTTAGCATGCCGCAGCTGAAATGGCATTTCCTGTTGTTGTCCTCTTTCAGGCAAAAGTCCGGCGGGTAAAATATTTAAATTATTATACGCCATAGACAGAGTGAATTTGATTGGGAAATTAAGTAAATGCCGGCCTTAAGCATTGTATAAACTACCCTGCTTCTCTTCCTCCCCCTCCGTACTAGTTCAGTTCCCCCACCGATGCTTAAAATATTAAAGTTCCTCATGTTTTGCATTCATTTTGAACAGATTTTCGTGTTAATTAGTTGCACTCTGTTTATGCTGTGTAATTTATGTGGTTCTCTCATTCCATCTGTTGCCACAGTTCACTGTAGCATGCACCATGGCCCTGACCAGACTCTGTTCCTCTCGCTCTCTCCTGATGTGCCTGGCGCTTGATGTGTGTGTTCAATTCGGGTATAATTCACATTCAATTGCTGCCTGGCAACTTGTGGCTGCTGCCTTGGGGCATGCCACATGTGTGCTGCATCCCAGGCATCAAGCTGATGGACTTGCACTCACACGCCGTCACAAGCAGAATATGTCCGTGTCCATGTCCATGTTCGCACCCACAACAGTAGAGCACAGTACATTTGGTGTAACCCCGAGGGGTTGCAGGGGCAGTTGTGGAGTGTGCAATGTGGCATACAACCCCTTGTCAGCATTGCCACTGACGTTGCTGTATAAAGCTGCCGCAAACAAAACATTCATCAAAATTTTATACACTCAACATATGCCTGCCTCGTTGCATTTCCCCTCAATCTCCCCTCCTACCGCTCTCTTGCCCCGAGCTGAGTTGAGTTTTGAGTTTAGTTGATTTGTTTGTGTGTTTTTGAGTCTGCCTTCGATTAGAATGTTCTTTGAAAAATCACAACTAATTAACTTTGCCTACGGCCCAAAAAAAAGAAGAAGAAAAAAAAAAATGAGAATTCCAAAAAATTGGTGATGGGGTCGACAGCAGAAATGTTGCTGCTGCTGTCAGCCAGATGGTTTGCATTGTTGCATGCTGCACGTGTATTTATAAATAGTCAACATTTCCACCGAAGACGCTTCCGGTGGCTAATGTATAGTTTATGGCCAAATGAGGCTGAACGAGCAGCAGCAAATGGTGTGGGGGGTAGAAAGAGGGGGCAGAAAAGGTGTTGCATGAGCCACGGAACTGAACACAGGTCAAAGGCAGTCGGCATAAATTCTTTAACATAATCCCCAATGTCAAAGCAAACATTGGCTCACAGGCATAAATAAATATAAATATATAAACAAATACTCCGTATAGATACTCCAAGTGTACCCTCGTTTTGAAACCAGACAGACGCCTCGAGGGCGACCCAAACGAAAATGTTTTGGGTATTTCAAAAATTACTTGTGTCCTTTTTGCAACAATTTTGTTCTTTTCTTTTGCCTCGCAGCTAATACCGAACAGAACAAAGAGTCATTTTTGCAGATGCGGTGTCTTAATTTTAATATTTTCTCTGTTTTGTTTTCTTTTTTGTTTGTGTTTTGCACTCGAGTCGAGAAACTTATGAACTTTTCTTTAATTGGCACATCTCAAATGCCAGAGTTCAGAGCAAAAAGGAAAATCTATCGTTATATAAATAAATATTGTTTGGAGTGTTGAAAACAATGGAAAACATAAAGAAAAATTGAGTAATTTTTGCATTTGCTGGCTACGGCTGCGGCTGCTGATGTTGATTGTGTCCCCGTGGTTGCATCTATTGTGCTCCAAGTTCCAAAAGGAATGTCGATGAGCGGAGTAAATTCTTGGGGAAACTTTTCATCAACATCAAGAGCAGTCAAAGAGAGCGAAAGGGGGAAGGGGCGACAATAAGAGAATGGGACAGGTGATGCCAGTGCTGCATACACAATGAAAGTGTTTATTAAAACAAACTTGATTCACTCTCTTTCTCCCTCTCTCACTCACGCTCGCTTTCTGTCATTGTTTTGCTCGCTTCAGTGCTTTTGCATCTGGATTGGTGGGCAAAGTTTGTCACTTGCCGCATGCCGCATGCCACAGCTGGCGCCCAGGCGCATAAATGTCACTTACGCGCTCCTTGACGCACGCCATGCGGCAAGTTGCAAGCCATTGTTCATTGTTCGCCCAATGCCGACGTTGCACCCACCGAGCAAATTGCGAAAGTGACAATTTCGACAGCCTCACGCAGATAACACTCAAGCAGCAGTTTCAAAAGTTACACGAGGACTCGCAGGACTCACAGGACTCAGCATAGTCTAAGTGCAAATTCAGTTTGCTTTCATTTCGACAGTCTGCGGTCATTGCAACTGCCCAAAATGGCTGTCAACGTTGCCACCGACTGTATGTGTGTCTGTCTGTTTGTGCCTGTGTGTATGCTTGTGCGTTTCTCTGCTTACATCGGCTTCGACGTCAACTGCGATCTTTATTAAGTTTTCGCTTACTTTTCGCCGAGTGCGACAAAAAGTTTACCCTCACAACTTTTCCCTTCAAACAATTTTCTCTTGTTTTTCTACATTTCGGCTTTTGTTTTCTGGTTAAGATTTCACCTTGCTGTTTTGGCAACTCTCCCATCATTCCCCCATCTCTCTCTTTTGCACAATCAGACAGCCAGACTGAATCCCAGTCGCATCACTAGAAACTTTCTTTTTGCCCAAAAGAGTCCTCAGCAAATTTGTTGTTTTGAGTTTCTGCAGCAAAAAAGAGAAAGAATCAAATAAAATGCTCTCAAATATGTGCCACACAGCACAGTGAAGCTGAATCAGTTATAAGAAACGTGAATTTACCAAATTATGTAAAAATAATTTATGTTATATACTATTACTAATTATAGGCTTAACAATATTATCAATAAGGCAGAAAATTCAGAAGATAAAACTGAAACTTTAAAACAAAATCCTACAATTTAAGTATGCAGATGTCTATGCAGTTTCATTGACCTTTAACCACTGTGCGAGACTTGGTTCCATTTAGTCTGTTGTTGTTTTTTGTCGTCGATGCCGGTAACCGGGGTTTATTTGTTCTCTGCAACAAATATGCTCGATTGCATTTGAGTTATTGTTGGTGGCACAACTGACAACTTCCACACTTGCCACACACTAAGAGTGTCCGGATGCTGGACGCTTGGGGTGCCAAGGGATTCTCCTTTGACTGCACAATTCCTTCGTTGCTCTAGTTTCTCCCGTTGGCTGTCTGTGCATATTCAATATTTTGGTATTTATCTTGTCAGACAATAAAATAAAGCAAAGTACGAACATTCTACAAGGGCTTTTGGACATGATCAAATACACACAGATAAACACAGTCACACAGAGAAACACTCACAGATGTGGTGGCATCCAATCCCAGTTTAGAAATAGGTCAGCGATGTCAAAGTTCTTTTTCTGGTGTCGGTGTCGGTGTCGATGTCGATGCTGGTGCTGGCATCTCTGGATCTGGAACTGAGTTCACTGCATACCGTTGCAGTAGCCACAGGAATTTGCATGTTCGAATTTTCCTTAAGCAGCCATAAGCCATTGCCTATTGACTGGCAACTACAGACTCTAGGACTTGGATATTTAAAGTAGACGTAAGCTGCACATATATTCTTAACGTATTCGCATCGAAGCAGGCAACGAATCTCAGTTTTCAATTCTCAGTTGTTGAGCTGCCATTGATATATGCAAACATATCCCATGTATACATATAAATATATATATATTTTGTTCTAAAGATGATGAAACAAGAGAAGTACCAGCAAATCATAGCTCGTAAAGTGGCACAGCTGGTGCATCTTGTGCTGGATTCCAAAGAGGGAGAAGGAGAACAGGAACAGGAACAAGTACACCATGTCGAATACGATAAATGCCTGAAATACGGTATTTACATGCTGGCAAACTACAAAAGACCGAGGAGCAGCTACGATGGTGTTCTGCGTAACATGGCTGACTTTGTGGATCGATTTCACATGGAACAACTCGACGAGCTGGGCGAAACTATTAAGATGCTAGGCCAAGTGATTGTCGATGATCAACATTGTCCAGAGGATCTGAAATACTCTGTTCTGGAATTTATGCTGTCCGTAAACTATAAAGCATTTCGCACGGCACTCGTAAACTCGAGGGAAATTATGTTGAGACGCAGTAATTTACTGGAGTCCTTAGCCACGGCTTACAAGCAACGGGAGGAGGTCCTAAACAGTGCAGTGAGGGACTACAAGCCGACATCGGTAAGACGAGTCCTTGACTTGGACTACGATGTCAGCACCGACAGCTCACAGTCCGAGTCGCTGAGTCTCTCGTTGGCTTCGTCGCTAGACTCCTTCAATGACACAGTGGGCTCCACAGTAGAGCATCATCTAGGTGGGGACGAAGAATCATTACTCTTGGATCGATTGGACGATCAGAATGATCAGGAGATCAGGCGGTGCTTTTCGATTTCACTGAACCAACTGAAACGGGAGCAGACCGACAATGATAATGTGCTGGATCCGTGCACTTTGAGCCCGTTCGCAGTGTGCTTTGCCCAGCACCTGCATCGCCCTCTGCAGGATGTGAAGCTAGCTCTGCTGCAATTTGGCGAGGAGGGATTCCTGCTGCGAGAACTGCTCAGAATGTTCTTTCATCCCAGCAATTGTCGCTACTTTGAGATGGCTGATCAACTGATACAATTGCGTCCTACGGCCAATCAGTTGTTGCAACAGTTTTGCAGACCCTTGCAGCAAATGCAACTGTTGCAGCTTTTTATCTACTGCCACGGAAATCAGTTAGGAATCTTTTCTAGCCTTACTTCGGCCTTTCGTCGACTACTTAAGCCAGTTGTGGAGTCGCTGACGTACTTTGAGCAACATGTGGCATCTGGCAAGGTCCAGGCTACGCTCAATTCTCTGCTGCATGCGACAAAGTACAGCTTTCAGCGGCTGCAGCTGTTATGGAACTTGGCCGTTTCCTGCTACGCGTTGCATCCCGAGAGTCAGCGAGTTGCAGCTCATTTCCGCAGTCATCAGATAATTTGTAAATTACTAAAGTTGACGGAGAAATCGGTTGATCCGGAGACGGATGCGCTCAGAAGCAGTGCAGCTGCTTTGCTGTTGCATGTGTTGCAAGTGCATTGTCAGTTCCTGGATAGCTGGTGGCAACTGGGCGAATTCCAAGACTGGTACGATGAGTTTGCAGCAAAGCGAATAGAAGGTAAGGAGAGTTCAGAGTATGTCCTACGGGAGATGCAGTCAGGAGAAATCACCGATCAGGTTTGTCGCCTACAGTTGATAATCGAGCAGCACATCAAGTCCGCCGGACTGTCACTCGCTGTGCTGTACGACTCCAAGCACTTGGGGGACTTTGTGGAAATTCATCATTCACTATTGAAGAAATCGTTGCACCACGCTTTGGTCAAGTTCATGCTGCTGCAACTGAAACCCTATCAGCTGAGGCCTGTGAGGAAAGTTATCATTGCGCCTGACATCTTTAAGCAGCTCAGGTCCACGGAGAACTCGGAGAGGCGTTCCCTCTACTATGCCTACTACAAGGAATCGCTTATGAACTTCAAGCAGCCCATGATTTGTGGCATAGATGAGCTGCTTAAGCAGTGCCAAGCTTGTGTCAGCTACACACCTTTCAACGACCTCATTTGCCAGTGCTTTGAACGGGCTTTGGAGCCAAGAGTATTACTGGTCAACACATTCGTGGTGCACCTATTGCGTGTGGAGTTGCAGCTGGACAAGGTTTTGACGCATCTGCGTTCGGTGTTTCTGCTCTTCAATTTCCGTCTCTGTGAAGAACAGTTTGGCCTTGCCCTGAAGCAACTGCAGTTGGATTTATTGCCGGCAGCCATTAGGCAACTACAGGGTATTTTCAACAGTCAAAATCCCCGCCAAGGAAACCCGTTTCGTGTGGCTCTTGTCAGTGCACGTCTTGATGAGATTTCACTTCACTACAACTGCGAACCGGGAGTAAACAGCATCATAACTGAGTCACAGCTGAAGCTCTACAATATTGCCTTTCGTCGCATGTTGCAGCTATATGTTGTCATTCGCAAGTTGCAGCAACTGCCGAAGTTACCTCTTGATACTGCGGCAGTTGCAACTCTGTTGGAGTTTAAACAGAAACTCGAGTTGACACTGGAGCGACATCTCAAAGCGAAGCAACTGCAAAAAGCCGGAGATCAATGCGATGCAGAGTTGCAGCTGGCTTTGAGTTTGCAACAGTTGCAACAGGTACATATTGCATTCGTGCAACAAATGTGCTGCATTCTAATGAACAATAACGATGCTAATCTTCAGGACTTAATTAGATTACCAACTATTTTGGCAAAGTTTTGGGCGCGCTTGCAGCGTATGTTCAATCAGTCGTCGAAATGTGGCAAATCTGATGAATTTGAGTCGCGTTATGTCAAGTTAAACAAGAGCTATTTGTTGTCCATCAACAGGATAAGCAAAGCAATGCAGTGTCTTTTAGCTTGGCCAAATGCCAATGGTGAATAGCTGATGACCAAGTCAACAACATTTAAATAAATTGTTCGATTGTCTGTTTGCCCAGTTTTCAATAACAATTTCCATTTCAATTTGTTCTCTAATAAAAAACAGCAACAACATTAGTAACATAATGAAGATGGACAAAATTTGCAGAAAATGCCACAAATAAGTTTTGATCAATTTTCTGAGCGCGTCGTTTTGTGATGAAAAAACCGCATATTAAATCGTTGTCGGCTTCTGGTTAAATTTATTTGCAACTTGCAGTTGTGCTGTATGGAGCCAAAACCGCAAGCGCCACGCCCGCTCACGCAGAGTGGGCTACTATCCAAATCGGTTAAAAACAAGTCCGGATGTGACAGTAGAGTTAACTGGACTATGAAATACTCTGCAAAATTTACTGTGATCAACAGCTGAAAATTTTTCTTTATCTAAAAGATTGACACTTCAAAAAAAAATAGAGTTATATTTCCAATAATTTCCCATAAGCAGTCTGAGGCTTACTCCATTTACACCTCTCTCTTTCCACGGTCACAGGGTATAAACTGTCGACACACAGCTAAATTTATAACGGACGTTGCCTCGATGGCCAAATCACAGCCAGAAACCAAAATAATTCAACGGATTTGATGGCAAACTGCAGCGGTTACTCTACACCCAATAACGCTCCCTCATTTTGGCCTGGTTTACACAGATTCTGGCCATAAATAGCCAGAGCCTTATTAGGCCAATAAATGCCGTACAAAAGATATTGGCGCCAAGTGTCATAAATTGTCTCTCTCACGGTTTTGTGTATCCATAATTAAAGTCGAAATTAAAAATTTTGTAATTTGTGTACAATTTGTAGCCAAACACCAAACACACACACACACACACACACCACCCACACACAGACGCCCACACAATGGATGGTTTCGTCTGGCATTTGTGGACTTGTGTTTTTTACGATTTTATTACGCTTGAGATCTCGTCTGCTTTATGTGTCTGTCTGGGAATCGAGAGAGAACCAGATATAGAACCAGCAATAGAATCAGCACTAGAACCAGAAACAGAAACAGAGACGAGCGACGAGCTCGTAAAATTCAAGTCAAGTGCTCTATGGCAAATTGTTGAAGCTCTTTGGAGTATTTCCCACTTTCCCCCCTCTCCATGCACTCCTGTTTAGTCATGTCAGGTTTATGCGTCGGAACTAGACGTCGTTTTTATGCTTTTTATGCGTATGCATTTTTCTCATTAACTCGCGGCCATCTAACAAATAGATAAGCGCCCCGTAGCGCTCGTTAAATATCAAGAATAAAGCTCGTCGCCCATTGAAACTGCCAACTGTGAACGGCGAACAAAACGATGGCTTTAAACACTCAAAACTGAGATTGCAAAAGTCTTTTATGCGCATTTCCACAGATTGCTGCAAATTCAAGTGAAACATAAAAGCAAAAAAAAAACAAGGAAAAAAAAGAAAAATGAAAAACTTTAACCACAATTTGTTTTGTTACTTTTTCATTTGTTTTACTTATTATTTTATACAATTGTCTAGTCAACTTTAATTAAAATCAGAGATCTACCTTTTTATTATATCATTGTCTGGCGCACCAATACAGTCATTTCTATACACTTTGGCAGGGTATATTCATTTTGGCACACTGCTTGCAACACGTTTAAAATTTAAACGTTTCTCTATAATTTTTTTCAATTAGTTATTTATTTTTATAGCGCATTATTATCTATTAAAATATTAAATGAATTATTTAAAGATAATCATTTATGTGAGTTTCCGATGACATTTTTGACACATTCACTGTTATGTCTTATTTAAATAAATAATTTATTTGCTAACATTTTTGTCTATTTTATGTTTGTTGTATTTTCATTATTTTTTCGGGCTTTGCGGAAAAAAATGCGATTTGTTTGTGATGCGTGAAAATATTTTCATTTACTTTGTTCCCACATTTTGACCACTGCAACCACATTTGGCAAACATTTTAAATACCTTTTTACATTTTGGCCATTAGTTTTCATCCGATTGTTGTTGCAGGAGCATTTTTCTGATTTTTGTGTGTTAAAAACTTAGCCAGAGATTTTTCATTTGTTCCCAGATTTATTTGATTCCATTTGCATTTCGCGATTTCCGTATTTTTTTTTCAAACGGAATTGGGTTCGTCTATGTCAAAATTTCAATTTAGCTGGCTCAATTTTAATTTGTATTGCATTTGCTCTTATTTGAAATCATTTGATTTAATAATAAAAAATTCTAATTACTTTATGTGTTCATTTTTTATTTAGACCTGCGGTTCATTGGTTGTGGGCGTGGATGCTCGCCGCAGACATGGAAAAGATAAACGAATTTTCCACACGCCTTTTCTCTTCTGCTTTTACAACTGTTCAGCTCTATCGCCTGATTTAATGATTTTCTCACAACGCCGCAAAGTAAATAGTAAATATTTACACTTTACATCTGGTCTGACACCTACGGCTCACACTCAGAACGATGTCCATGCATTTCAATAAAACAATCAACTGACGAAGAGAAAAAAAACATAAACAGAGAGGGTCGCTTCAGATTGAGCTCGGTTTTGCTCTGTTTTATTCCCGGGTCGGGTCAGAGGACCACCAAAGTTGATTTGCATGTCATTAACAGGCAGCAGTCAAATGAAATCGCATCGCGTCCCAATCGAATCGAATCACGAGCCACGAATCACATACCAACTGCCTTCTGCTAAAAATAAAAAAAATACCAGAGTTTCCCTCTGTGCCACGTGTGGTGCGGTGGTGGTTGCACTATTGCTCTGTGCCATTGCGGCAGTGTAAACAAGCTACCACTAAAAATATCACATATCGTTCGACGGTTCGGGGCTAATTAGTATTTGTGACTCCAATGAGTGCACTCATATCTACTCACAATATTTATTTCAATAGGCTCGTGTATCTGTGGGAAACTCCGAAGATATTTGCATGCCTCATAAACGGCGGCAAGACAAATGTGTGAACTCAATTTTCATTGACTTTCTTTTGATTATTTTCCCATGAAAATCTTTAAAGTTTTTTCTCCCTTTTATGTGTAGCCATGGAAAATTTATTTTGTACATTATTTTTATTTTTTACCAACAGTATAACAAATTATGTACTTTAAAAATGGGGAAAATGTATAAAGTTTAATATATGTAATCTCCTTTTAAAGCATTAATAAAATATCGTTTTAAAGCAAATTTAAATTATCCAAAACACGATCTCAATTACACCTTCCGAATTCTCTTTAAAATCTTAAGTTTAAGCTCTTTAAAACAATTTAAAAAACGGGATGGGGAATCTGATCATAATCATAATCTAACTCTGCATTTAGCTCAACTTTGCCTAGAGAGAGTAAAACGTGAAAATTTCACGAAAAAATCAAAGTCAGTTCAATAACAGTCCTCTTGCCACGACCCACCACACGATACACACATAAACGTATACACGCACATGATCACACATACACAACAGGTGCAAGGATTGGAATTTTTGTGCATTTGCTGCCAGTTTTTCGTTTGCATTGCAAATGTAAACAGAGCCGAGATGGAGAAGTATGGCATTCAGCCCCAGAGACAAGTCAGTAAGTACTCATACACTGAAGTATCCATATACTCATTCACACACACGCTCACTTACATACCTACTCATACGTAGTTGCATGGTGTTGCAGCTGTTGCAGCTGCAGCTGCAACTGCAAGTTGTTGCGGTTCTTATAGGAGGCAGAGGCAAGTTCAAATCCCAACAAAATTATTAATATGACTTTAGGTGCCGAGTTCAGGCGCGACTCCTGCTGTTCTTGCTGGGTCTTGTAAACTTCCGTTTACCACCCACCGTTGCCAAGACAACCGAGCATGCTGTAGTTGGTCCTAAATGTGTGTACACAGAAAAAAACTGATTGTATGCCATCTTAAGTCTCGAAAAAGGGTCAGAATTTTGTGATAAATACATGATTAAGTTTTGTGGCCGAACAAATTTACTTTCTATTGTTTTAGTTATTACAATTTCAAGTGATGAACTTTAATTAAATCACAAATTTTGTTCAGTGTATGTAGTATAGCTGTTGGTTGCATTCTCTTTGCGCTTTGAGACTCACAATTGGGCTCATGTCTCTGACAGCTTTTGGCCAAATTATGCCTACCTCATACATGTAGCTGCCACCTTAACGCTTTTAAATAACTTACTTCGTGTGTCTGTGGATGTGAGTGTTTGCTACTCGACAAAAAATTATCTCAGCTGGTATCCAGGCCTGTTTGCCAGGTGTATCTGTTGTCTGGTATCTCTTGCCGCTTCCTCCCTGCTCCTGTCTATTCCACCGCACGATTCGACACTAAATTTTGTGCACATTATTTAGTTGTTAGCCTGTGGTAGTGGGAAAAAAGGAGAGGAATAGAGATAGAGGGCAGTTGTGGCATCTTTGTCTGTGCAACGATTCTGTTATCTGTGCTGTGGTCTCGGATTAAGGCTACAGAAACAAACAAACAAACACAAACAGTAGCACACACAACAAGCTTGGTGAGTTGAATGCCTTACAGCCACGCCCATGGGCGTAGTTTTTGCTGCATTTTGCCGGTTGGCCTACGTTCGGGTCAAACTAGATGTACCAAAGGCCGCCCCTCGTGGACGCCACAATCCAGCGCACCTTGCCCCCAGTCGGTTTACGCATTGAGCAAGATACAAGTTTTTTTTTTGGTTTTTTGTTTTTTATTTTGAACGCTCTTCACCCTCAACAAGTTTATCGCAGTCTCAACTCAACTGCAACTCCAACTCTAATTTACATAACCACGCAAATTAGTTTTGCGTCTGCTGCAGTTTTTATCAGTGAGCAAAAACAACAACTAGAAAATCTACAACAACAACAAAAACTGTCCCCCAACTTTGTCACGACTGTTGGCCAGACTTTCTCTATCCCTCTTTACCTCTCGCACTCTGTTGGTTTCTTTCTATATTGCACCCCGTTGATTTTATCCAACGCTCTATCTCCCTCTTGCTCTACTTCCCTCTCCCTTCAACCCACCCACTTTCAACTTAAATTTAGTTGCCAAAGTTATTTAAACTTTTTTTTTTAACCGCCACAATTTTTTCTGTGCTCTTCTCTTTTTTTTCTGTTGTATTTCTCTACCTTATTTTGCACTTTTCCAAAAATGAATTTTGCTAACTTTTTTGGCACCGCATCCCCCCCCACCTACACGTTTTTATTAACACACACAGAGCCGTCTCCCAACTCCCTCCACCCCCTTGAGTCCTCACTCGACTTGTTTAGTAGTTAAGACAACAATTCATTTAACATTGAAGCGCAGCTTGTGATTTTTTTATTTTTATTTTTTAACAAAGTTTTACTAATGGTTCATGCGCACAGTGGTACTCTTATGGTAATCTGCCACTTGAGGCAAATGGGGCAAATAAAGTGTAGCCAAATCTTAATAATGAAATGAGTTTTGTTTTTGTTTTAGATATTTTAACCATGAAAAAATCTGAGTTTTGTTTACTTTGAAAGCAGTTAGAAATCTTTACGTTTAACTCCGAAAAACAAGAGGAAATTAAATTATACTAACATTTAAATAAGTAACTAATGAGATTGTATATATTAATAAATAAAAACATTGACCTACTTCCATAATGATTTAGTATATGACATTCAATAATTCATAGTTATTTTTATCTTTCCTGCTTAGTTAAGGCTTTTAAAGTTATGCTCTTAATGCGTTTGCCTATTAACCAAATATGTTTAACTATTTCAGAAATTAAAACTTATGTTGTGGAATTTAAAGAGGCTCCATTGTGCCAATTGGGTAAACTGTGTGCAACCATTGTTGTAATGTTTGCCAAGTTTTATGTGGGCTTATTAAAGGCTTCTCCTAACAGACTAGCACTCTCCCTCTATCTCTCTCACACAGACTGCACATCTCTCTCCCTCTTGTGCTCAAAGGAGTAGCTTTTCAATAGTCCGTTGGTCGTAGTCCGGCTGATTGGCAGCTGAGAAAGTTTATTTTGTTAACGTTTAGGGATGGTTCAACTATTGGCCATATTTGGGGCTTCTGTTTGTGGCAGCGTGGCTAATTGAATTTTTTGTAAATTATACACTATATGTATAAACAGAAGGACAAAACATCGCAGAGTTGGAAAACCCACTAACGACTTTTCTTTAGAATTAAATTAATAGAATTCAATAAAGTATCTCATGGATACAACTGCTGTAACCTTGACCGACTTTTGTTGAGTCACACGGATATGTTTATGCTCGTTGCCATTAGCGAATAGCATTTTTGGTGGACTTTCTGGAAAACTTTAAATAGAACCGTTTCCTGCAATTTCCCAATGGGGAAAGCAAAAAAGAATCAGTCAGCGTTGTCGGAAGTTATTTTTGGGCAACGTGCAACGCAAAATGTTGCAAATTGAAAGAAAAACCCGGCACTCGACACTCGGCGCAGTTCTCAATTCCTCAGTTCATAGCTCCTCAGCTCTCTGTTCTCAGTTCTTGGCTGAAGTCAGAGGTGCCCGCGTTGCACTTGGGGCAGCCTCCTTCAACGCCCATATGCTTTTGTCCGCTGCATCTACAAATTTTCCTTCTTTTTTTGCCTCATGCTTTCTAAGCGATTTCCAGCGATTCGCCGTAAGTTTTCCTCTATTTCTGGGCCGGTTATGTACGTGTGGGCGTGTGTGTGTGCCGCGTTTTGTACTTAAACTTGTCTATTTGCCAGTTGTTGTTGTTACTGTTGTCTGTTTCTGTTACCAATGTGTGTGTGTTGGTGTGTGTTTCTGTTGCTGTTTGTGTGCCAAGAGTTGCATTGAAAATGAAAATGTTCGCACAGTTTTCCGCACAGTTGCATTTTTACTATGCAGCTCTGGTGCGGCTCAGTTACTTGATACAGTTTTTCAGTTTTCCATCAAGGTCCCCCTTCACTCTCCTGTTACCTCTTTCCACCCGTTTAGCTTGTTTCTTTTGCCTTTTGCTCGTGTTTTTTTTCCCTATGTCGCCCTCTTCAGTGTTTTTCTGCCATTGATGTTGTTGTTGTTGATACTTTTTTTTGTACTCATCTACTCAGTCGTGCGCTTTGTGCTCTCTACTTATTTTAAATGCGCTATCTGATTTTTTGTTCGGCTCATGCAGCATTCAAAAGCATTGAGAAAAGAGTTAAAAGTTGAGATTTTCAGATTTTCAGATTTCCTCTGTGTCGATGGGGGGCATAACACTAATGCACATGCATAAATGACATCAAGGATGCACGTATTAACAGAGCACAATACTTGTCTCTCTCGATCTTTCTTCCCACTCTCTCGTTTTTTCTAACTCAAAAGGTTCTGCTAGCCATTAGTAAAATAATTATGACCATAAAATTGTAAGGAATTGAATAGCATAACGCAATAATGCGATAAGAGATGAACCTGATTTCCCTCTTTCTCTCTCTCTATCCCTCTATCTCTCTTTCTCTTCCCCTATATCTGTCTTCATTTAAGCCAGCAATTAGCTCACAAACATGAAGTTGCATCAAAAATACAAAGCAGCAACTGCAACGTCCTTTGGCCACGGCTCAGCACAACAGCAAACATACAAAAACTGCCATTGATGTTGCCACGCCCACTCGTATATATCCTCTATCTGTTGCCTCCCTGTTAATCCGGCAAGCGCATTTGCCAGCGTCATTCATGCAGCTAATTTGATTTTTTCCCTCTTGAGCCAAGTTGCAATCGGAGTCGGAGTCAGAGATGGAGGTAGAAATGGAGTCGAATCAGAAGCTATAGCTGGAATCTGTAGCTGTATCTTGGTGTATATGGCAAGAAGAAAATATTTTCATTAGACATTTTGTAAATATGAGCAGCTTACTTCACAGATTGCCAGCTCAGGCAATGAGAAATCAAGCTAAAAGATGGGAAGTCAAGGGAAATTAAAGGAAGCGAAGTCAAGAGAAGTGATGAGCAGTAAGGGGTATCCCCATTGATGTTGACTTGACGATGACAAGACTTTGACGATGACGCTGAAATTACTGTCCAATGATTTCATGTTTGTCTGCACAATAACAACTATGATTATTGTGAAATTTATACTAATTACGGCTGTGTGAACACCCTTACTCAAAAGTAAATTAACATATTAACAAAATTGATGAAGCTTTTGAAACACTTTTGAAATTATAGTGGAATTTAAATCATTACGAACTACATTTTTGTAATAATTAAAATCAAATGCAAGAAAATAATAATAAACATAGAGGAAATTTTAAATTAAATTCCCAATGAGTTTCCAGCTCTGTTAACGATTCGTATTGCCCTAGAAATCAACAACTATGATAAAAAAAAACTAATTGGAGTACATCAATGTTTTTCATTGCAGTTCTAACGACACCCAAGAGTACGTGTACGTGTGTGTGTGTGGCAAAAGGGTAAGTCTCTAGTGCGAAGATAGAGTTGTGATTACCCTTAGCTGAAAATTGCTTATCGAGGGCTGTTCCACACCTTAGCCGAATGCTTACAACTTTTACTTTTAATTAGAACATGACAGGGGCAAAGGGGATTACGAGATGAGGAGAGGGTAGCTCGAATAAAGCGTCTTGTTAAGGCCAAGTCTTTTCATAATTAAATGAAAATTTTCTGTAATTTTTCGAGCGTAAATACGAAAGGCAATCTCCGCTCCCAGTCTTACTTTATCTCTTCTTACTCTTCCATTCTCCTATCTGTCACGTTTTTTGCTATGCGTGAGAATATTTTTGAAATTTCGCACATGTTTTGCACTTTGGTGTTGTTCTTGCAGATTCGTAAATATTCATTACATTTGTGTATTGTTTTGTTTGTTTTTTTTTTTTTATTTTTGTGTTCTTTTTTATCAGCATTTTCTCTCTTTATTTCTCAGCTTCTCCTCTGCATGGACGCTACACACTTTGAAGATATATTTGCATAAAGTTACTCCCAAAAAGTAAACTTGGCGAAAGTGCTCATAACATTATTTGTTTTGCATTGTTTGTTGCCTTTTGAAAGCGGCGGCTGTTGCATTTTTAATTAGGCACATAAATGACCTTGGGGGAATGGCATTGAAAGTTGTTGAAATGCTACCAATCCTGCCTTCTGGCAATTCGGCATGTGGCATGCTGCGCGTTGCATGTTGCGATCTGGGAATGCAGCAGCTGCTTTCAGTTCAACAACTATTGACTCAATGGCTTAGCTCAGCTTGGCTCTGCTCTTCTCTGCTCAATTCTGAGCTCTTTGAACAAAAGTCTACATAGAACGGCCGCATTACAGACACTTGGCCAAAAGCAAAGCAAGAAGAGGAAAATGAAGCACTCGGAAATGGAGGCGGAGAAGAAGAAGCAACGCGACGACGTTCATCAATGATATTAAGCGAACTTAATCCTTTTACATGCTCCAACGGTGCACGCCCAACTTTACAACTCAACGTCGTTGAATTGGTGGAGGCTTCGAAGCTTCTTCATTCCCTTTTTCTTCTTCTTCTTTTTTTTTGGACTTGCAGGGGCGTCGCGACCAGCTTACATATGCCTTTGTCTGTGTCTCTCTGAGAGTGTTTTCGCGTGAGTGTGTGCGTGTGTGCGAGTGTGTATGATCCACACAGAGGCACTCATAACTTTTTCCTAACGTCGCCATCGTTGCCGCCTTTGGTGACTGGCGAATGCGCTTGAAAAACTTTGTACAACTTTAAGCCGCTTACAAGCTTTGCGCTCTTAACACGCGCCACGCCTCCAATACCTATTCGTCGCCCATTTCTTCCAGCCACCCCTCAACCACCGTGTTGCTGTCCTTAACACTCTATGTGAGTTCTTTGCAGCTTGTGGCATGCATCTCTGCACGCTGGTCAAATACTTGCGTATAGATTTCAAACACTAAGTTTAAAGCTCAAAATTTAGCTATTAAAAGGCTAAAGGAATTTACGTTAATCCAAAGCTTGCAAACATTTTCAGCCTCATTTTAAATGCAGTCCATTTTTAAAATTGCTTAATTTAAATTTAAATATTAATTCGATTTTAAATCAATTCAATTTGATGTATGTAAAAAATTAAATTTATTTTTTTCAGGTAAATTAAATCTTTTTTCTTGTTAACTATTTTTATTTGCTATGCTCGTTTGCGTTTAATTAAAAATAAATAATGTTAATAAAGTAGTAATTGAGTCAAGTAGTTTGCTTGAATTTTATTGATCTCTGTTTGCCTTATAACTTAAAGTGGCTTTTTATAATTGTGATTTACTGATATGCCAAAAATTACTGATTTCTTTCCATTCTAAGTAAAATGTATCTCAATCTATTTATGTGCATAAAAACTGTATTGAGTTCTACCAAATTGTCTGTCAAATTAATTGTTTATTTCAGTAAATCGACAAATAAATTATTTTGTTGTTTGGTAAATGCCACTTATAGACAGTTTAAGTCTCTCAAACTCAATAATTTTCACACTTCTAAGAGCAGACAACTCTTTGAGTCTGTGGCTGGCTCTGAGGGTGTATGTGCGAGAGTCCGTGTGTGTGTGGTCCAAAAGCAAATTCTACACATGCCGCACATTCTACGGCAACCTTTTTTTCACTTTGATTTATTGGCATCCTTAGGCCAACCGCCTTAAATATTTTCCAAAACCCGCCGACGTCCAAGAGAAACTAAATGATGGGGAGTGGCGGAGAAAAGTAGAAAAAATAAAGGAAAGGGAAATGAGGGTGGGGGTTGTTTGTTGACCGCTTGCACAGCCATTGGGTCGAATTGAAGGCAACGTTTTCCTGTTCAAAATCATGCTTATTGAATTTCGCTTTAGACTTGGCTTTATTATTAATAGCCTTACACTTGGCCCAGTAGCCAGAACAACCAACAGAAAAAAGGCTAACGGGGAAGACACAAAGAAAAACATTTTGCACCGCTGTCAAAAGAAATATTTTAAATCATTTTCACTCGGCATCGTTTTAGGATCGTTTCACAATTCAGGCAAATCCCGCTGTGGCTCATATATAATAATAATAACAGCAGTGAGTGAGGACTTTTACAGTGCCTGCCAGATGTGTTTTATTAAACATTTTATGATAAGCAGACACACACATACACATTAATTTGTTGTTGTTTTGCCGTGTGGCTGCCCATTGATTCGGATTTGGATTTGGATTCGGATGTTTCAGCGATTTATGTTTTATGTGTTTTTCCTAGCTTCCAATTTATACATACATTTTTTTTTGTTTGGGTAAGTTTTGCCTTTGAAGATGGCTTTGAAGTTGCCACTGGCTACAGTTGGAAATATGAGCTTGCTTAGGATAAGGAGCGGGAGAGGAGGCAGAAAGATGAGCAGTAACAGAAGCAAGAGAAAGAGCACTTAGTTACTTAGCGGCCAGGACAGTTAAGCCGCCATAAGCTCTGATGTGGGTCAGAGTGATAACACATTAACCAGAAGACCATTGGAGCAGTGGACCAAAGTGAGCCACAATTTCGCCTTTTAGCCACCTTCGATTGCCGCACTTAAATTGTCATCAAGCTTGGCTGCATTATACAGCCCACTCGATTCACAATTAAATGTGGCAGCAACAGGTTGTGGCAGCCTCACACACACACACACGCGATGTGTTGCCTACTTTTGAGCGCAACGCGTTGCATGCTTTATTTATGTTTTAATGCAATAAGCGAAAGCGGCCCAAAAAGGGGAAAAGAAAAGGGAAAAGGGCTCAAGAAGCTGAAAACTGGTTGGAGCTGCACGCACACGACGTTGAAAAGTCATTAAGTACAAATGACGTTGCCAGACTGCCAGAAAGCCTGGAAAGCGAAGGCAGCAGGCAACAAGGGGCATGTGGCATGTGTGGCAAGGAAGCAAGGCATCGTGGCAGCCAAACGATAGGAGCTCAGGACCTGAACGAAAGCCGCAGTTTGCAGTAATTGCACCACGTTTTGAGCTCAGCTAACTGCATATTGAGCAATGCCTCACAGCTTGCATGTGTGTGAGTTTGGGAGGTGTCCTCCTGTTCTGTGTGTGTGTGCGACACTCAGTTTGCATTATTTATGACAAAGTGAGCCCTGATTAATCCTCACTTTATAGGCAAGGCATCGCTCTGAAAGTCACTTGCGGACTTGAAACTGATTCGCAACTGGTTCATGCTCCAGGAACCAGTATCAAGACAGCTACGTTGAGTTTTTGTTGGATTTTTATTTTAATAAAGTTCTTATACAGTTAATTGATTATGCTCCTTTTACAGCTCACAATTTGAGCTCATTTGGCGAGCGGTTCCATTTTGAGCTGAAATGCAGACATGCACAATATTTTAGCAGGCACTGTGATAGGCGCGGGGAGCGCTCAGTGCGTGTTTGTGTGCTTGTACTCACTGCATGCAATTTAATATTATACGAGACGCTGGCTGCACCCCCGTCAATCCCCTCTCAAACCCTTGTTGCCACCACTCCCTCCTCTTCTTTTCTCTTCCTCCACTTACACTAACAGTATCGTTAACGTTGTCGTCGAAGAGTTTCATTCACTGAAGGCATAAATAATCTGTTGCATGTGTGAGTGTCTGCGTGTGCGTGTATGGGGGTGGGGTGCCTTGTTGTTGTTTTGGTTGCATGCCGCCATTTACTTTATGATAAACCATATATAATTAATTTAAATTTAAGCAACACGAGCGATAATTTCTTAATGAAAATTTACTTTAAATGCTTTGAAATTCGCAATTTATGGACGGTGCATGAGGATGGTGCGGGGAATGGAGAGAGAGCGGAATGGGAAGAGAAGCGGTCAAAACTCGCACACAATGAAGTTGGCCCAAATCAATTAGGCACCTTTAATGTTAATCGCTTCATATATCAGGGCATCAACAGGCCGAAAGCGACACCCGAAAATAAAGGCTAAAACGTTGGCCGGCTAAAAGGGTCGATGACAAGCCGGAAATGGAAATGGAAAAAAAGTGGAGAAAACGCGGAAGTGAGAACAGCGAGAAAAGGCTAAAAACCTCACGCGACGTTTTTCGCGCCGTCCTTTATTAGGAAAAAGGCGGCGGCAGAATTGAAGGCAAGGTCGAGCTCGTGGGTGACTGCCTGGGCGTGGCTAATGAAGAACTGCCTACGTGGAACAAAAGGCGTGAAAGCCAACAAACGAAACTGAGGCGCAAAGTGTTAGAGTGTGATAAAAAGATTAAAATGCACACATGCAGACAAAAAGAGAGGGGAAAACGAAGGGAAGCGAATGGCAGACAAGAAGATACTAACACACACTGCGCAGCGCAGCATGTGTGTATGTGTGAGCCTCACTCAAAGCAGCCAATTGGTAATAGAAAATCGGATCAGATTAGATTTAATGCGGCGACGGCTAATTTTTCGCCTGATTTTTCATTGGAATAGGAAAGTTTTGTGTGCGCCTTGGCAGCCCTGGCGCCACAACAACAGACCAAAGTCTCACAATCTGCCATCGCCTATCTCCTATCTTCCCCTCTTTCAATCCTCCGCTACTACTGCCTGCTCTCCTCAGCCACAAAACGAGAGCTGTCAGCGGCAATACGCCGGCAATGACAGCTAAACAAATGACAGACGCGTTCGAGAAGTCGCAGAGGGAACTAGGCAGGGGATTGGATTTTAGATTGGGAGTGGCACTGACAGTAGACGCGGATGATGCTGCCACCAGACAATCTCACACACATACACCCACACTCAGAGAGGGAGAGATCTATGAGCGGCAGAGCGCAGAGCGTCATCAACATTTCCGCTTCCGGCTGTTTATGCTAAAAGTATGGCGGCAATGTTGAACGCACCAGCGACAACACAACAGCCTGTTCTCCTTCCTCTTTCCCTGACATTCCCACTCCACTTGTCCTCCTCCCTCACCATACCTTCCCAAGGGCGACCCATCTCGGTCTTTTGCATCCCGCAGCGCTGTCAGACGCCTTCTTTAGCCACTTTTTTGCCTTCCTCTGCTTCTTCTAGCCATTGCTGCTGCTGCTTTTTTGGACTAGGCATTTATCTTATTGTTGCAGGCAACGCAGACATGCGAAGGGGCATTTTAGTTTACTGACGTGCTATCGGTAATTCCGATTAATCGAATTTATTATCTTTAATTACTAAACATTGCGTGTTTCGAGGTAGCATTGATAAAATCGGTTTATCGCTATATTATCGATTCTTAAGCTTTTCAGCTAACAGAGATTTCGCGTTCCTCTCAGGATCCATTTAATAATTGTTAGTTTTTGCGCAAACATAGTTAGTATTAATAGTGCTGCATAACAAAGTAAGGTAAAGAAATACCACTTTACAGGTTATTCCAGAAGCGACTACAATTGAAACATAGTATATAGTACAAGACTTTCCTTATACACCCACATACAAAGTGCTAAACCTACACACACACACGCACACACACATGTATGTCTATATACTTGTATTCGTAAGTATATCCTAATTATGCTTGAGCTCCCCGGCAAGACTCGACACGACACGACAAGACACGTCACGTCATGCTGCGTTTCCGGCCAAGATTTTGCCACGGACCAAGGAGCGTCTCGTCTTGGTTTCATTTACATCATGATGACAAACAACATAAATAATTACGCACACACACAAACACATGAGCGTTGTTGTTGTGTGTTTGTGTCGCATATTTTTGATATTTAATTTTCATGTTTTTGTTATCAGCCTTCGCATCAGAGCCAAGTTAAAGCAGCTGAGAAGAGCGAGGGAAGCAGAAGAAAAGAGACCTGAGAAAAGTGTAGAATGTGTGTTTGTATGTGTGAGGAAATGAAAGGTCGTCTCATCTGTCATTGCCTTTGCTTCCCTTTAGACTGGGCTTTATTATGCTTTCTTCTTCTTTCTTTTCTCTTTTTTGGCAATCTTTACATATTTATGAGCACGAAAATTTGCTGGAATTGCGGTGCGGGAAATCTCCAGAGTTTGCCACGTTGATGTTACTGCCAGAGCTAACGTGTTGCAACATGTTCAGCTAATTGAAAACTATAATGTCAATGGCAATCATATCAAAACTGTGGAGTCTTTGATAGAACCTGTCAATCAATGCTATTTCGGAAAGCGAAACGCGAAAAGGACACTCCATAATGCATATTTCAAGGCACACAAAGAGCTCGGGACACACGTCTAGGAAGCGGCTGTACTGCTAAAGTTATGACTAACAACTCTTGTGCTGATATTCTACTATTTTTTTTAAGGTTTTTGATCAACGGCTTTAGACGGAATTGTATTGGTCAATGGGCAAAGCTTTCAGCCTTTTCAATGTGCGCCTTTGCTGTTGCCCAGCTTGGCCAGTTTTCCGAGTTTTCCAAGCTTGATCCTAATGTGCTGGCTGTCAGTGTCTGTCTATGTCTGCGAGAACTACCAGTGTCTCCTTCTCTTTTAGCGGCTATTTCGGGGATTAATGTCAATGTGAAAGAATTTTTTTTTTGCTACTCGCATGCATTATGTCTACTTCTAGTTCTGTGCTCTTTTCCCTTTTCCTAGCACACTGAGCGAAAAACGTTAAACAAAATTAAAGCAAAAAAAAAAGAAATAGAAAAATAAAAAACAAAATTTTTAGTTAACTTTAATGTGGAACCATGGCGAAGGAAGAACCTATGCTGAAGGGCCCCAAGCGGATGCAAAATGAACTAAAGTTAATGTCAGATTACAAGGAGCTAAAGCAGCTGCAATTACTAGAACCAGAAAAGGACAATATCTTCAAGTGGACGGCGCTGTTAATGCCCAATACACCGCCCTATGATAAGGGTGCCTTCAAGCTGGAAATTGATTTTCCCAAAGATTATCCCTTCAAGCCACCGCGTCTACATATCAACACCAAGATTTATCATCCGAACGTGAACGAACGTGGTCAAGTTTGTCTGCCCATACTGGAAATCGAACACTGGATACCGACGTCACGTATCGATACCGTTTTACAAGTTCTGCTTGCGACCATCAATGATCCACAGCCCGAGAATGCGTATATCCTTGATATTGCCAGTCAATTTCAGAACGATCGTAAGAAATTCTATAGTACAGCCGATGCTTGGGTTAATCGTTATAGCGATCAGCGGCCATCAGATCAGGAATTGGCCAAAATTGCAAGACGCAAGAAGAAAGCTATGCAGCGTTAGACAATAAACATTTCGAATTCAGATTTCGGTTTAGTGACTTGCTGACTTAGGTGACTTGGTTTTTCTTGATTTTCCTAACCTGATTTTTAACGGCTTTAAGGAAAATAATCGAGGGCTCTGTGTTGCTGACATATGACCGACTAATTGGCAGCACGGGCAAACAGGCAAATAAGGCGGGCAAGAAGTGATGCCTCCAGTAACAGTTGTGTTGGCGCCTTCATCTCTTCCTCTTTCCAGCCAGCTGTGAGATAAATCATTTGGCTCAAAACGGTTGCCTGCGGCGCACAGCTGGAGGCAGTAGGCGCATTTTGGGGAGGGGCGTGGCATAGCATCCCCCTGACATTAGCTTCATCGTCATTGCCATCGTCATCGTCATTGTCATTGTCATTGTCAGCGGCATCATCAGCACCAGTCTCTTCCTTTGTTCATCCTCTTTGCTCATTCCTAGTCCGATTCTGATAGTTACTTTTAGTTCATGCTATATCTTTATTCATTTTTATACCCTGCTAAAACTGAAAAGAACCAAAGTGGGGAACTATAGATTATGGCAAGACAGATCTCTTAGCAGCTTTTAGTGAACGACTTATTATTCAATTTGAATGTTTTATACTTTAGATTATAGAGGAGCCCATTTCGAAAAATTAATACTTTGCACAGTTACAAATTGCTAGGGTATTTTCTGGCTGCACACAGGGTATTTCTTGGTTTTATAGTTGTGTTTTAGATACACACAGATACACGCGCCATAGCTATATAAATTTTCTGCAATGAATGAATCAACTTTACGAACTTGGACACATGCGGACCTGTTTTATGGGCCGCCCACAGGCCCAATCGTTGGTCTGGCTTTAATGGTAGTTCTGCATATGTGTGTGTGTGAGTATATATGTCTGTGGAAACAGTTCACTTGATATGACCGAGTGAGTGAATGTTCCAACTTGAGCTTGTCAACGACATGTTCTGCGATGCCACCATAATTACAACCAAAGAAACATACACAAGCACAGTTGGTGCTTACAGTTAGCAGTCACAGTGAGAGCCAAAGATATTTGTATCTGATTTCTTTCTGGATTTAGTGTTGAGCACGGTTCGCAGCTAGTAAGGGAAAGAGATGAAGAAAGAGAGAGAGAGAGAAAGAGGGAGAAGGAGAGGAAGAGGAGAGTGAAGAGAGAGTTTTATGCCGCTGCTGTCCAGAGCAACCATTGTCAAGATGGAAGATGGATTACCATGGCATCACTTCCTCTTCGTCTACTCCTGCCTCTGCCTTTGCCAGCCGGCCTACTTGGTGGGCGTGGCTGTTGTGGGAAAGAGGCGTGTGCTGGTTTCTTGTTAAAACTGCCTGTCTGATTATTATCACCTTTTGCCAAACAGTCGCTGCAGTCATTGACACCAGCATTTTGCTTAGTGCCACGCCTTCACAAAATCCGACTGTCAGTGACAGCTTTAGGGGGTGCAAAGAGGTGGGTGATGCAAAGGGGGAGAGGCGACCGTTGATGCCACTTGCCAAGAGTGCAGCTTTTTGTGGTAACATTCAAATAGCAGCCAAATGAATCGCAGTTTTTGATTAGCAGCAAAGCAAATGCAGGCAGATTACTACCCCTCTCCCGGTCCTTACTCCCTCTCTCGCTTTCTCACTGTGTCTCTCTGGTGGTTGCTTTGGCAACCCACTGATGCTCTCTCGCTCTTTCTAGCCACTTTTGGGGCATAACTCATTAGCGCCTAATTACAGTTGGTGGCTGTTTTAAATTAGTTTTACGCCGCCTGCCGAATATCCTTGCAATTTTCCTGATTACATTTCACAATTTTTGCGATAACTCGCGGTCAACAAAACACGTTTACTCCAACTTCACTTTAGTTAACTAATTAACGCCTTGTTTGCAAGTAATTTAATAACAATTTTTTATCAACTGCAGCGCTCTCTTCCTCTATCTCTTTCTCTCATTTTCTCTCTCTCTCTCTCTCTCTCTCTCTCTTTCCAGTGCATTCAGCATTTAATCCATCAATTAGTCTTGCAACTTATTCCACAGTCACGCTCTGTGCACTTTTCTTATAATCTCTTTAATCTACGGTTAAATCGAACCGTACTCAAATTTAATTGCTCAGATTTTTATCGTAATCTCAACTATCGATTTTCATTCAAATGCGTAAATTATTATGTATCATCATTATTATTATCATTATCATTATTTTCATCTACGTCAATTGAGTTCACAATTTATGACCCATATAAAACAATGCAGCTTATAAAATGCATAATTTAAATGTATGTATGTGTGTTTAAGGTTGTTTGCGTGGCAACTGTTTTGGGAGTGGGTGTGCTGAACTTAGAGCTACGCTGTAAATAGTAGAAAAACTAGAACTTGCAACAAAAACCCACTTTAAGTCAACTATGCGCAAATCTGGAGTTAAGCATAGCCGCTGTGTACATTTCACTTTTACAGGGTGTAGCAAACGCAAACATAAATAAGAGGCACAAATTGTAAACTCGTACAAACTCAATCGTTGGGCCAAAAAGTGCTTACAAGTAAATAAACTGACCATGGAGATAGTTAACGCGATAAAATGAGAAATGTTCTTGTTACTGTTGTTTCTGTACAAACCAATAAAATCAATTAAAAGGCACTCAACATGCAAACAATTATATGCAAATTCATTTATACACGACTTCACATACACACAACAAACACACCCCTACCCACACACACACACCTCTGAGTCAAGGCAAAGTCAAAGCGTGCAGAAAACGATTTGCATAAAAAACAACAAGAAAATAAAACAAAAACAAAAAAAAACATAAAAATGAACAAACTGCAAATAAATAAATAAATACACGAACAAGACGACAACCCTAGCGAAAAGTGTTGTCGTACAAACAGAGCGCCACGAAACGCCAATCAAAGGCTGCATCAAAGGCAACAAACTGAAAGCTAAAAGCGGTTGCAATCTGTATCTGAACCTGTTGCGCGCCACAACACGAAACAAGCAACAACCACAGCAACAACAACAGCAAAAGGCCAAAATGAAAAGTTTAAGCCTGGCAAACGAACGCTTTAAAGCGCCGACAGCAACAATTGTGAAACAAACAGAAACGAAACATTGTCCCGGGCCATAAAAAAGCAACAAAGAGCATTTTGAATTCAATTGAATTGAAAGAAGTCATTCAATCTGCAATCAAGAGCAACCACAAAGAGAGCAGCAAAGAAGCGAGCAGAGAACGTCTTCAGTTGTACTGCGCTGCGCAGGCGCAAAACTGGAACTGAATGTGGAAAAGGCGAGCACAAGCGGAAACTGAAAGCGAAACAGCAAAGCAAGCAACAGTTAAGAGAGCGCATCAAAACGCAAATGAAACGAATTGAAACGAAACGTTTTACATCTCAATTGTGCTGCGGGGGTGGGGCAGTCCATGTCATTTTGTTCCTACTGCGCTGCGTTCTCTTTGCTTGCGCTCTTTGGTTTCTGCCTCATCTAACGGCAGTCGTTGCTGTTCCACTCTGTTCCTGGGCACACATAACTCTCTGCTAGCACCCTTTCTTTCTCTTTCTCTTGCTATAACTCCCACTCTCTGGTGGTTGCTTCGCATTGCCGAGTCGAGCCGAAGACAGACGCTGATTGTTCGTGTGACATCGAGTTGTTCGAGTATCTGATAGATACTTAGCAGGCGGTCAAACAATCAGTTCGTATTTAACATTCGTCGTGCTTGCACCGGTGGCACTTTCAGCTTCAGTTGCGTCGCTTGCCCCAAAACGTAGAGACGTGCAACAAACGCTGTCATTAGTCTTCGTTAGGCGGTCTTTGTGTCAACAACGTGTTGCTCCACAAAAATACACAAATTTGTTATCCTCGTTGCGAGTTGCGAGCTGTGAGTATCTTGTGCGTGCGCCTCGTTAATCTTTAATATAAACAGCAACACAGTTTGAGTTGAAATTTATGTGCAAAGATACAGATACGCAAGTTGAACAAAGTGTTGCCTGCCACAAGGCGTTTTGTGAGAAAGTCCCATCAATTTGTGCAACAAGTTAACAACTTTAAAGTGAGCTATTGCTATTGCTATTGCTATTAAAACAACAACAACGAAGACCTCACAGAAGTGACCCAACAGCATTTCAGTCGGATTAATTGTTTCGACAAGAGTGAAAAGTGATAAATACTTACAGAGCCAGAATAGCAACTCAAGTATCTTCATCATCAAGTAAGTTCTTAATGCGAAAGTTAAATAAAAGGCAAAAAATGAGAGAAGTTTAATATTTGTGCAGCCTGTTTTTTGGCGCATTATAGCCATGTAATGCTTTCTGTGTCAATGGACGTCAGGCAGGCAGCACATGCAAATAATAATGTGGCAAGTGCGCGGAAAATGTTAAAATGAAAAAAAAAAACAGCTCGAAAGTCTCTAGATACTAGTATAACGACCCTAAATAGCCAACAACTTGGCTCAAATAAAACAAACAAAGCAACAAACAAACAGACGAACTGAAATGAAAACGCGGCAAACAGATATCTTGTAAAATACTTATTGGGGCACAATTCCTGGAAAATGAAATGAAAACAGAATTCGGCAGCATTTCTTTTTACGCTGGTACTCAAGAAAGTTCTCTCAGCAAATTAACTTTGGATAAATTCAATTTACCAAATCAAAAAGAAAAGCTAAAAAGAAAAAAAACACTGAACACAGAACACGACACTTGAGACGGCATAAATGTAATTTAATGTGACTCCCAGAGTCCCATTTACTGATAAATTACACAAATTCCGTTTTTAAAACTATACATTAAGCTCAAAAATTAATCCGTAAACAAAAGTAGAAAACGGAATACAGAATATAAAATACAGACAACCCAGAAACTCAGAAAACCCAGTAAACCCCAATATAATAGACTGCGTATGTGAAATGCTTCGAGCCAAAAACTAAATCACTGTCATTGTGGTCAGAGATTCACAAGCCACAGACAGAGAGACAGAGAGATGTGGAGAGAGAACTAGTGTGAGCAAAAGAGTTAGAGTGAATCACAGTCCAAGCTGGAAAACTATTGTTAGGCAATGATTTGCAATTTGTTTGAAAAATGCATTTACAACCGCAGAAACAAACAGAAGCAAACCAATCTTCTCTCTCTGTCTCTCGCATTCTGTATCTGTCTCTTATTCTACCAACACACACACACACACACACACACACACACATTGTACATACTCATAGATACTTTTGCAAACTTTGGTGAAAGCGAAAGCGCAGTAAAGATAAATTGCATAAGAGAAATGCTAAATGCTTAAATGCAACCGCAACGTCAATTGCTGGGCAAACCAAGCGATAGCAAAATGTGCCACGCCCCTTTAAAACGGTCTCTCATCAGCCAAGTCGCGACAATTCTTGGGCGCAAACCGCTTTCAGCGTGCTCCACTTACAGCCACACAGAGATGCTTCATGCAGCACATTTCGCAATTGTTTGTGCTTCTCACACTCTTTCGCGTATTTGCTTTAGCAGCCAATCCTACTCACCTACCACTCCCCCCAATCCTTTCTAGCACCCACACCCCACTGGCACTTTTGCTACATTTACTACTTCAGTTGTGCAACTTCTGTTGCTGCCACGGCTGCATTGAATTGCTTGCAATTACAAATGAAATGCAAAATGTGTGCCAAAGTATCTGACAGATACTTAATGGCAGCAACTGCAGCTGAAGACGTTTTGATATGACTAAAATGCCAATATTCATGTTGCCAATTTGCTGAAATTGTGTGCACTTGGCCAAGATTAGAAAGGCAGCGCAGAAAAAACGTTTTCTGCACATAAATATTAAGTGATAAAAGCGGAAAATTCTATTTTAAAAATATTGAAATTTATTTTTTCTTTGCCAAGTAATTAGTTGGTTGGTTTGTGATATAGTTAGTGCAGAAAGTCATTGTTTACAGCTCAAATTCTCGCAAACTATGTTAGAATTCACTATATTTAAATTTAAAAAAAATGAATTTTGTTGTGGTTTTAAAATAATAAGTTTTTTTCTTTAATTAGTAAATTCTTTTAATACTCATAAACAAATATGAAGAAATATTCTAAAAACACGGAATAAGAGAAAAAATTGTAAAATGATCAATAAATCTTAACAAAGATATGCATTTACTGTAATGCTTCAAAAGGTGTTTGGAAACTTAAATCAAACAGCAATGTAGATTTGAAATATTCTCTGAAAAGTTTGAAACATAAAATACAAATACAAATTAATTGTAATACAATTAAATAAATGAAATGAATATTTCACTTACTTACATACGCAAACACACGTACATCTCAGATACTGCAACTGCAACAAGTTTAATTAAAATAGTTGCGACACATTTAGTGGCATGTTTGTTGCGACAAAACGCTTGAAATTTGTGCAATTTATTGTTTGCTGCTAAACGAAAGTTAATTCAATTGTTGCATAAACTTTTGACAGCTTGCGGCTTGTGAGTTTTAACAAAAGGGTACAAACGAATTGCCAATCAATCAGGGTAGAAAAGGTGGCTGATTGAACCGGGGGAAGTCTGGAGGTTGAAACGTAGCGGGTGTTCAGCTAGTGACGAAGGTTAGCCCCAGGTCGAGGGACCAATTAACATGTCAGTCGATTGTAATTTGCCGCTAAAGTCGAGTGCCGGAAGTTATTGGTCGTGCTTGCGAATGCTTTTCCGATAACTGCAACTGGCAAAAAGTTTTTTGCCTCCACGCAATTGCTGCTGAAATGTTGCTGGCCACCGTTTTTCCGACAACTTGAATCAATTAAGTTGGCCATATTTTGGATTGGGCAAAAATCTTGGCACAGGCCAATTAAACTACTTTGTGTGGGAAAAGGTGAGAAGTATCAACTATGGGATATGGCACTATTATCTAAAATCTGAGTGCCACACAAATGAAATGTCACGCGAGCAAATGTGAGACAAGTACAAAATAAAAATGTAAACGAAAAATGGAAAACGCAAAACAAATGAGAAAATTCCAAAATGTTTGGCTGAGGAGCGGCCAGGAAGCTATTAAATCTACATAAAATTGTAGAAAACGTGGCATGTTCAGCAATTACAGCTCAATGCCAGACGGTGGGGGAAGAGAATGGGAGAGCAATGGATGTGAGGAAGGAGGCTTCGAGGAGAAACTTGGCGCACCTTTTAACTGACATGCTCATCTGAATGCGAATGCAAGCCATATTGTGGTCCTTGTGCTGCTTGCCACACCGGTTCGTTGTTGTTGTTGCAGGCTAAGAGCTGTTAGAGAATTGCACTTGCACCACGCAGCCAGCCAAGCGCCCATTTGCAGCCGCGAAGTGGGCGTGTGAAAAAAGAATTAAAGTCAAGTGAGCGCACTGAGACTGAATACATAAAAACGAGGCAACAGTCTCTCTCCTCCGCGCCCTCGTGCCAGCAATGTGATGGGCGTGGCCGCATAAAAACAACAAAAGCAAGAACAACAACAACATTTGCCACGTCAACGTCAGCCGAAAAGAAAAGCCGGAAAAATGCCCAAGTTGTTTGGTTGGCCACACACACAATGGACAGCTGCGCAACTTTTCCAGCAATTTATTGGCCAAAAAAGCTAGTTTAATATTTAATATGAAAAATATGGTTGCCGGAAGAAGCTAAAGACTATTATGGAAAATGGCTTTAATAGCAAAAAAAAAAAGTATCAAATAAATTTATTTTCATATTTTTAAATTTAAAATTATTTTGCTTTGGAAACTATCATTTGGGAAAACAGCTAGTAAATCTAGCTAAGAATTAGCTAAAGCATCAACACTGCTACTGAGAAGGTGATGTGAGTAGGATCAGAGGGTCCTGGAACTGCCAAGTGCAGGATATGGGACTTGTACACTGCTATTTGCCATTTTTTCCTTTCAGAGCTATAATTTTCGGCGCGACATTTGACGCGACAGGCAGTCAAGCGACCCAAGAGCAAACCCCAAGCAACAAAACGAGCCTTCGAGCTTAAATGTCAAGAATTTTTGCATACCATATTTAAAAAAGTTGATTGAGAAACCAAAAGAGGGAGTTAGAGATTGAGAAAAAAAATAGGTAAAATGTGAGAAATATTTTTTCAGGCGCAATTAATTTGGCATCTCTAAAATGAAAGCTAAAGGATTTCGTATATCAAATTCAAAATTTAAAGCATAAAATTTGTTGCATATGCTTAACTCTTGACTCTAAAGTTCAAGTGGTTATTCAACTGCTTGAAAACTTGGTCAATTGGCTGATATGTCCCACACTACTCTTGGCCACATCAAAGCGAAATTCCAGTTAACATCAGAGAGTGCTCTGAACTGCGGGCAATGAGAGTGAGATTGAATTATTTTTGGAAGACAAACAAAAATATTTACTGGCTAGCCGAAGAATGCCTCAGGGCCCAGTGTGTATATGTTTCTGTGGGAGCGTGTCTAGGCCCAGTTTAAATGTACGTTTCAAAATTAATTAGCATAGAACACACATATATTGAAGGGGGAGGAAGTGAAAGAATGAAGAGAGGAGAGGAGGAAAGATCGAAATTGGTTTTGTTTAACAACTGCAAATAGGAGTAGGAAAGTGTAAAGCGAAAGGAAATGGAAAACTGAAAGCTGAAAGATAAGCAATAGGGTCAAAGGGTCAGGAAATGTGAAATGAATAAATTGATAGGATATCTGCTAAATCGAATGAAATGACCAAAAACTGAATGCATATTTAGATGACAACGAAGCGAAAAGAAACGAAATGAAACCAAACGAATTCAGATATATTCAGTACATCATTTATTTTAGTTTTGCATTACAAATTTGAAATGTAAATTCGAATTCGTATCTGACAACCTCCTTTAGTTATATAAACGCGTCAAATCATTATTCTGGCGAAACATCAGTTTAATTGTGATGAAAATGCGAGTGAAAAAAGTTTGGAAAATTAAACGAAGTTCTTTTTTTGTTGGGTTTTGTGTCAAGGGCAGCCCCCAAAGTCAAAGAAAGACAAAGTCTGAAAATAATGCCCACAGGGCTATGAAATCCTTTCAATTTCCGCTCGACGCGAAACGTGAAACGGCAGAAAACCTTTACCGTTAGTTTAATTTGTTAGATTAGTAAACAAATGAAAATTAATTGAAGCAAACGAAAAACTTAACCTCGGGCACAGAACAAAAACCAAAACCAGTTTGGAGAAAACTTTTTGCTGCCATAGATAAACGGTTGTCGTCGAGGACTCATCTGCCGAACAGACTGTCTCGCTCGCTCACACTCTTCCTATCCCCATCTCATTCCCAATTTCCTCATGGGTGTATGTGTGTGGGTTGAAAAGGTAGCAGCAAATTGTTGTATAAGTTTGCAGTGCGTTGAATGAAAGGACGCTAACGGGGCGTATGCGCAATTTCTTCATTGAAGTTCGGCTAAATAAAGCAAAGCAGATGTGATTAACTTAATTGTTTGCCGTAATCTTCGATTTGCGGCACTTTAGCTTATGGTACTGGCGATAGAGCCGATAGCCCCCTCTCGACCACTCCCACTCCGACCCCTTTCTCGACAGTTGCTTTCCTCGTACACATAGTTGCGACCTTGCAACACAGTAAATAATGATTAACGGCGCCAGTTGAAGGTCTAAGCGCATTTTAATGGCATTGACCAGCACGTTCTGGTATTGTGGAAGGGAGAAAGTGAGAGGGGAAGGAAAGTATCAGCGGAAAAGAAAGATAAGCATAGAATTAAAAAGAGAAAGGGAAGCAAACAAAAGCGCGTTGTCAGCAGCTAAAGGAGCGGCATTATAAACGTAATAACAACGAAAGTCTACAGCAAAACAAATAAGCGACAAGCAACAGCAACTACAACTACAGCAGCAATGGAAGCAAAACAAAACAATCGAAAATTATAAAATAACAAAAGGCGCTTGAAATCGATTGGACAAAATCTTTTTATGTATGCACCATAGCGAGGAAGATCCACAGACCGAGACGCACACACACACACATTTACGCAGAAAAGCGATTGTCCTTTTTGGCGTACGCGTCACGTATTGTCAATAAAAAAATAATAATAAGACACAATAAATTTTTACCTTTAACGAGTGTCGAGCTCTGTCTGAAGCCAAAAGGGGTGAGATGGACACGCAGGGGTAGCAGGAGGTGGGTTGACCGACTCAGGACGCACAGGGCTGAAGACAGGAGGCGAGGGGTAAGTGATGGTGGGAGTCAGGCAACATGCGTGCCACAGCGTGTCCGTGCTCTTTGCTCTGCTTTCGCTTTTGTGTAAATGTAATGCGCGCCATGCTCGAAATATAAAAAAGAAAATAAACACGGGACTGTCAGAGAGAGGGACAGGGACAAGTTGAAAGGGGGCCAAAGGGCTGGTGTGGGTATTGTAGGGATGGCAAAGGCTGCAAAAGCAAACAAAGGCAATGACACGAAACGACAAAGACGACAACAACAACAAGTAGAACAATAACAACAAAAAGCAAACAAATAAAAGGCGCAACAATTGCAGAGGGAATGCCTGGTGAACAGAGGCGGATTTATTACGAGCTGTACTGTACTTTATGCGTAACACCACCTCAGGCTCAAGACTCCAAGGCCCCACCCCAGGACATACGACCCAACATTTGCCAAGTGCGTGTGTAATTGAAACTAGGTGCCCTTATGGTTCTGCTTATGACTCTTGACGCTGGGATTCATATCCAACGCATGGGCCACTGAACTGAGCGGAGATATACCGATTAGGGTTACCATATAACATAAGTTGTAACTAAAATTAGGTCTAAAAAAAGTTAAACTAATGAATTTAGTAGAATTAAATCAACAATAATAAAGACTAGTTAGGCTAACCATGTACTCCATGTATGCAGTTTGATTGAACGTCAAATATTTTCTATTAATGTGAATTTGTACTAAAAGTTCAACTAGACAAACCATTCGAAGATCGGTTTAAATGGGAAATGTTAATTTTCCAGTTAAGAAGACTGAATAAAACGAAAGCATTAATATTTATAATGATTTCTTGTAGTTAAAGTTCTCAATCTAAACACTAAACAAGAATAGATGCTAGCTCACAGCGAAGTTCCAGTTGAAATCAAGCACTTGGCTCGGGCAATTAAGCATTTGGTAAAAAGCGTAATGCAATCCACTAATAATATCCACTTGAAATATGAAGCACTCTTAAGCTATCCCTAGTGACTTGACCCGCACAGTGCAGAAAGAAGGATATTGGGAGAGAGAGAAAGCGGTAGAGGCTGTTGCAGCTGCTCTACAGGTCAGCGCACTTGCTTCAGATACTAATTCAAGCGTCCAGTTTTCAGCCGTCCCTCTCCATGGTGGAAAACCATCAGCACTCTCCACCACGTCTCCAGGTCTCGAGCTCGTCCATTTCCACTTGGCGGGGTTATGCATTTTTAGACAGAGCTATTTGCCCAGTTTGTTTTACCTAATTCTACAATGTCTAGACGCGAAGCTGGAGCTGCGCAGCGAGTTTGTCTTTTGGCTGTGCCACAACAAAAAGGAGGGCTAAGCAAGGAACGGGTTGGATCACAGGTGGTCGACTGCAGCGGATAAATATGCAAAAGAAAGAAACACAATATTTGTAAAAAGGACTACAGACAATTTGCGTTTAAATAGAGCGTGGCACTTCAAACAAGCGAAACCGACGGGTCGATGTTTGGGCTGGGGTGTGGGTGAGTGGGAAGCAGGGACTTGCAGGGGTGGTGGTGGGAAACAACACGTCAAAAAATATTTAAAAAACAAGAAAGAAAAGTACAGTCGAGCACGCCCGACTATATAATACTCTCTGCACTTTTCCCGATTAAATTATTAAAATCGGTATGCAGATATTACAATGTGTAGCACTTTCATTAAAACACGTTGAAACAAAAACAATCTAAGCATAATCAAACACACATCTGTTTGTTTGCATGCGAATACACATACATATGTACGTTTGGCAATATATGCTGCATATATGCATGTATGTGTGTATTCGGCGCAGCCAGCTTCAGCGCCGCCACACAAGCAGCGAAAACGTTCGAACATGTGCTTGTGTGTTTCTATCTCGCTTGCACCTATAGGTTGATAATGCGTTCAATTATCAATATTGTAACGCTTCTAGTTTTCTTGTTTATAGTCCGATTTTAATGCGCCTTTCAGGATAGTTTAATATAGTTAATCTCCACACGAATTATAGATAACAATACTGTATGATACGAACAAGTTCGCAAAAAACGGTATTTTAAGTTTTTTCAAATGTGGGAAAAGGGGGGTGTGGCAGTCCAAAATTTTAAATGGCAATGCAACTATTCTGTCGCTAGGAACTTCCGTACCCAAATTGGTGATCCTAGGTGCCATAGTTACTGAGATATTTGCCGAAAACACAAATTTTTCATGAGGTGTGTCCAGTTTTTTGCTTATTGTGGGCGAATGGGGCGTGGCATCGAAAAAAAAAAAAAGATTCTTGTATTGACTGACTAAATATCTGATCGTTTGACACCAAGCTCGAACTTGTAGCTCTTACCATCTCTGAAATCTGTTTGTTCATACGGACGGACAGACAGACAGACAGACAGACAGACAGACAGACAGACAGACAGACAGACGGACAGACGGACATGGCTATATCGACTCGGCTTGTGATGCTGATCAAGAATATATATACTTTTTGGGGTCTGCCACGCCTCCTTCTGCCTGTTACATACTTTTGCACAAACCCAATATACTCTTGCAGAGAGTATAAAAATACTGAAAGAAAAACATGATAACAGCAGAAGCAGTGAAAAAAGGGAGAATGGCAGAGAAGGAGAAAGAAGCCGACAGTGAGTGCTAAAGCAAAGGGAATGTTAACAAAAAATAAAATAAAAGAAAAGGAAAATGAAAATGAAAAAAAGCGATGCAAAAGAAGAAGAAAAAAATCAAGAAAATGAAAAGAAAATAATATAACGAGCGCATATTAAAGTGGGTTTATTTATTTTGCGCTCGACGCTTGTGCCACTCGGATCAGAAGCAGCAACAAAACAAGCGATTCCTGTCCTCCACTGTCCCGTTCCTCTTTTTCCTGCTCCTTCCACTCATACTTCCCATCCATGCCTCCTGCAGCAGTTCAAGCAAATGCGAATCCGAATGCGGATATGAATGCGAATGCTTCTGTGTTCCCCTTTGTGAGAGTGCTTTGTGTTTATTAAAAAATAATTTCCATGCTCAACTTGGCACACTCACACACACACATAGCCTAAGCCCCTTCTTAAGTGTGCGTGTGTGTTTGTGTGTGTGAGCTCGGGCTATCAACAGTTTACATTCTCGAGATTGCGATGAGGACATTTGAAACAATAAGCCTCGAAGCTGTCGCCACTCTACAAATTCAAATTCAATAATACGAATACTTTGCACAGTTGGGCAACGCTTCAGTTACGGGATGGGATGAACTTGGTGGTGGGCGGGGTTCAAGCGCGACAGGCGACAACACTAAATAATTCAGCAGGCCAAGAAAGAAATAAAGAAAAAAATGTAAATCTGTGATTTTAATGCGTTTGCCAACTGTAAACATAAACCCGAAATATTACAAAACTTGTGCAAACAAGCAAAGGGAGAGCAATAAAAAACAACAACAAAGAAGAACAAGAAATAGCAGAAAGGAATATATAACAACAAAAACAAAATAAACACACACAAACACAGGCAAAAACACCTAATGGGAAGAGGAAATGAATGCGAATGGCAAATGCGCGTATGTCAATTTAATGGCCGGAAATTTCTCGACTGAAAAGTGAATTGTAGTGTGGTGAGGTGACGTGGAAAAGCGGAGGGTGTGGGGTCTG
Source organism: Drosophila nigrodunni (assembly GCA_020829145.1). Lineage (NCBI taxonomy): Eukaryota > Metazoa > Arthropoda > Insecta > Diptera > Drosophilidae > Drosophila > Drosophila nigrodunni. Next base: position 932,750 of record JACVCZ010000003.1, on the reverse strand, counting down.
CACTGGGTGCTGAGGTGAGCTGAGGAATGGTATAACATGGTGAAGACCAAGATGCTACACTAACAACGACTTGTTGTCATTTTTTGGGTGGTTTTTGTGTGTTAAAATATGAAATATTTATATGAGTATTTTCATTTATGGTGCGTAACAAATGTGCGGAAAGAAAAATATCGGAACGACAGCAGCATAAACAGCAAGCAAACGAAAGCAGAAGCAAAATAAAAATGAAGGTGAAGGACAGAACAGACAGCCATACACACACACACACACACACACACACACACATAAAGGACGATGAAGTCCTGTGGCAGGTGCGTGCAGAGTAGCCATCATTATGATCATCATTGCCTTGAAACACGCTGCCCCGCCGCCAACACTCGCCTGCTAGCCCCTGCCAACAGCCGCATCTACACACCCATACCCGCACACCTTATCCCTACTCCCACCTCACTTGAAACTTTCATTATAAATACGAAGAGGCAACGTTTTTCGAGCTTCTATTTTTTTTCAGTTTTTGTTTTTTTTCCTTTTTGCTGTTGCTTTGTTAGGCAAAATTATTATATTTTAATTACACATGCGTTGGCAACCCTGGCTGGGCCAAGGCGAAAGCAAACAACAGGAACAACAACAACAAAAGAAAAATGTAAACGAAAATGGCGTGAAAAATCAGTTTCATGGCTTTTATGCTGCTGTTTATTGTTGTAAATGAGAACCTAGTTGGGCAGGGCTACTCTTAACTTATGAATGTGTATGTGTATGTTTTTGTGTGTATATGTTTAAACCACTCATAGGAGTGTGCAGCCGGAAGTTGTTATGGCCATTTAGCATAGCACTTTTAATGGCCAGCAGCTGAGCACACGAGCAAAAATTAAAATGCCCAAAATGTAAACAAAAATTTGACCAGCATATTGTTCTTGTTTCCGCTGTTACTGCTGCTGCTCCTTCTGCAAGCTTTCTTGGGCTAATTAATATTAGTGGCTGTTGCCTGCTTTTCGGATCTGGTAATGGGCAATTGCCTAAACTGCACCCCTCCGAAAATATAACACAAGTTTATTACATAATTACATTAACGTCAATTGACACATTCGGCCAGCGCAGCAAAATAAAGTTGGTCAGAAGAGAGTCAGCCAGAATGTGTAGAGAGGGGGGTTGAGGGTTGTAGGATAAATGATGGGGGCGTGATTAAACATTAATACCATTGGTGTTACCTGATTTTTTTCTTACTAACAAGCTGAGGTGTACTCTCCGCATCAATCTGTCTGCTGCGACTGCCGACGCAGTCAAGTACATAAATACAATGAAAACGATCGTTTAATTGCAAAATGTCGAATCGTATGCCACACAAACGTAATGAAACTTTATTTCTTATGTTATTTTCGTCGTTCTTATTAGTTTGCAGTGCCTTTTTATCCAAAGATTTTTTCACTTGGAATCAAATAAATGTTTCACTCACTTGTTGAAGCGCACCAAAATTATCTGATTACATTGGCAACAGACAAAAACGCCACTCAATTTATGGCCAAAGCGGCGGCAGCAACTTAATGTGAATACTTTGGGACAGGCATCGGGGTAGAGGGCGGTGCCCCAAGCGTTCGCGGCGCCTGTCAAAGGTTAAGACGTCTGACATACGCTTGCGCCTGGCTCATCCCAAGCAGCAGAGCTAGCGTCTGCGACGGGGGCAGTAACCAATATTAAGAAATAACAACATTGCTGGCGGCAAATGTGGCAATGTGGAAAATGCACACGTTTCTGTGCGACAGATATGCTACAAGCTTTAACTTTAGCTCAGTTTTCCATTTTGCTGTCGACTCTGCTTTGGGGTCTTCAATGTAAACAAGTGTAAGAGAAACAAATATTTAACTCGCTGCGAGTGTGTGTGTGTGTGTGTATGTGGAGCTGCCACAACACTTGGCCGTGGCACCTTCTCTTTTCACTCAGGGCTACCCTCGTCAATTTCCCACACCATTCGGGAAACTTGTAAACTTTTCCGCAACGCTTTATTGTTGAATTGCAGGCTGCTTCAGGGTCTCAGCTTATTTGTCGCAGCAGTTTGAGCTCAAAGCTTTGGCTTGTTACACTTTATGAAATCAGCTGCATACCCCCGCCCCTTTCAGACTCCTAAAACGCCATCCTCTTGTCGGTCGTCTCACAAGTGTTTATGTTTGTCTTGGCGGCGACTCATAAACTCTCTGCAAAGTGAGCATCGAGGAACCCAAACGCTGTCAAAAGTCACTGAGACTTCTCTGTGCTTAGGTGTACGAGTGTGTGTTTGCATGTGTGTATGAGTGTAAACAACTCTGCCATAAAGTTCAACTGGAAATTGTGCGTAATTATATTAAATTTTTATTGCCTCACATGAAATGGAAGCGTTGCTGCAGTTTTGAGAAACTTTCGCTTCCTTCCACGATTAAATCAGCACTTTACCAGCAAGTCGAAGATAGAGGAGTTTGTAAACTAACTAGCCTATAGAAGGTTAACATTTTAAACAACATTTTCAATGAATATTAAGTTAGTTAAAGTCTTTACATTGATTACTTCAAATTATATGGCGTAATATTTAATATTTGTCATAAATCTTAGAAATTGAAACAATGACATCGCTTAGGGCTAATCGGATACAGACATAAAACACTTACACCTACAGCACTTTTCCATCAGTTGTCTCCCTTGGGTCGAAAGTCCCTCCCCAAAAGAGTTGTGCACACATTGAGATATTTTAGGGTGGAGGTAAAGCTGCTACAAGTTTATTATATGTACACCCACTTAATAATAAATAGACATGTATTTGTATCTACAGCTTTGCTTTCAATTTGTCGGTTGCCCCGGGCAGCCGCCATAGGGTTGAATTTGTTTGACATTCGTCACGACAATCAGTTAGATGCCACTATAATGATACGACTACAGCAAGTGGAGTTTACCGATTACTTGAGTCAGAAGTAGCGACTTGCAACACATGATTATATGTCTCGACTCGCGCATAAAGCTTATTAAATTCCTAGACTTTAATTCAAATGAGTACTGTAATGGTCATCATATCTAGCATAGGCATTATCCAAATAATGCGGGCATAATTAACAGCAATGAGTAAAAAATTGGTCTGCGATGGGAATAGATATGAAAACGATTATAACTGCATATTAGAAACAGGAAAGAAAATTACAGTCGAGCACGCCCGACCGTATAATACTCTCTGAATAGTACTTGTTTTAGTACACGTTGAAGCAATAATTGTTTTATAATTTATGTATAAGTTGCTTATAGTTAATTAAAGTTTTCATTTACTTACCGATAAATTTTATCAAAGAGACCAAAGTGAAGCTTCGCTGGCATAAAAAATAGCAATCAAAAACTGTAAAATATGAAAAAAAAAAAATTAAGCTTATATAGTCAATCACACATTTTTAGAAGTATTGAAGAGAAATAAAATAAATTAAACTTGTTTAATGTTTAGACTTTTTACATAGTTGATAAATTACTCACATCTTAACAACTTCCAATAAGAAACTATGCATGATTCTCATTAACATTAACTGATATTCCACTACTGTCAGAGGCTGACCCCGTTGAACTTTATTGGATACAGCAGTGGACGCTACATTTCACTTTTATCACTGCTCTTGTTAAAGCGCCATTTCCTTTATTCACTTTATACACTTTCACACTACACTTTAAACAACGCAATGCTCATTTTTGCTTTGGACTTGGACTCTGCTGATCATTATTGGAGAGCATTTAAAAAAATAAAAAAAAATATATGATCAGCTAAGCATAATACTTTTTGCACGGCACTTCACTTTTCACTGCACTTTTACACTTCACTTTGGGCTGCACGTTTACACTTCACTTTTGGGCTGCACTTTTACACTACACTTTATACGCTGCATTCCACATTACTGCTTTGGCTTTGAACTCCGCATTTGGAAAGCATTAAAAAAAAAAAAAAAAATTAGATCAGCGAACTTATAACATATAGCAAATTTTGTAGCAATAATATATTTGGCACCTTTTTACTTCACTACAAAACACTGATTAACTTAACTTTACACTGCACTTTATACACTTTCCCACTGCACTTTACTTTTTTCACTGCACTTTTTCACTCCACTTCACTTTTTCACAGCATTCTTTCACCGTACTTTTACACTGCACTTCACTTTTCATTGCACTTTATACGCTGCATTCCATATTTTTACTTTTGACTCGGACTCTGCTGATCATTATTGGAGAGCATTTTGCACTGCACTTCATACACTTTTGCATTTGACTTTACTGCACTTTTTTACCGAACTTATTACACTGTACTTTATACACCCCACTTCATTTTACACTTCACTACACATTTAAACACGGTACTTCACTTTTCTTTCTTTTAATTGACCGACGTCATAAGTTGATTATTATGCAGAAACACAATTGCACTGCATACTTTTAGGATGCGGGATTAATCAGAAAAAATATGCACATTCACTTTCTGCATCACACAACAAAAAAAAAACACTCAGCTTAGCAGAGACACTCACTTTACATATACTAAGCGCTGACAAACGAGCGAACGCAGCTTAGCAGAGACACACATTTTACATATTCTAAGCGCTGAAGAGCGAGCGAGCGAACGCAACCAATAGATAAACCAATAGATAAACGAACACGACGAAGCTGCGCATGCTTCTGATGCATACGAAAGAGCGAGAGCGTAAGAATTTACAGCAACAGTTCACCGACGGCGACGAAAAAAGCAAAGACGTTGGCGCACAAAAGAGTAATGCAATGGAATGTGCGCAAAACGTGGATCTGTTGCGCGCAACCAGAGGCTCCGCTGAATGAAAAATTTTCAACGTTAATTATAGTAGAAAGTTCATTATAACTCAAACATTTTTTTTATTCATCTTGTGCACACGACACTGCTCTTTCGTTTGACACATAATTTAAGCTGATCGGACCAAAATTAATTATTTTTTCAAGCGCGTAACGCGGAGCTCGTAATGAGGCGTGCAGAAAAAAACGATGCGCAAAAGGAACTAAACGATTAGCGAGTATCGATGCTTACATTATTCAGTCATAGAGCTTTTAGTATCGAGCTGAGCTTTCTGGATATAAGCTTTTGGCCAGCTGGGGATCAAAAAGCTTGAAACTATAAATAAACGGTGTTTTTGTTCGGGTGGAATAATAAAATAAATAATTACGCAGCAAATTAATTGAAAAATTGGGACACCTTAAAACAATAATAAAATCTAAGCATAATCCAACACACATAATCGAATTTTAAGTAACTTTTAGGATAGTTTGGTATAATTAATTGAAAATTATTTTATGTCATGTGTGAAAAGGGGGCGTAGCAGACCAAAATCTTAAATTCATAATCCTGAGTGCTAAGGTTATAGAGATATTTTCCTTGAAAAAATCACTATTATTATTATTGTGGGCGAATGCGGCCTGGCATCGGATTCTTGTATTGACTAAATAAATATAGAGTCGATAGTGTCTAAGTTCAAACGTGTAGCTCCTATCACTCTGAAATATGTTCACACGGACAGACAGACAGACGGCTCGACTCGTCTTATGTTGCTGATCAAGAATATGATCCCCTATGGGGATCGCCTTATTTCGTCTCTTATATACTTTTGCACAAACCCAATATACTCTTGTAGAGAGTATAAAAAGGAACACTAGGAAACGACATATGTAAATTGTGTTTGTACTGTGATTATAACGGCAAATGGTGAAAGAATCAGGGGCAGGACCGGAGAGGGGTTAGAAGCTTAATTGAGTACGCCCACCCCTCGCTGGAGAAAGTGGCGCCATTTGCCAAGGGCTGGGGAAAACATGTGGGTTGTGTTCCGTAGTATTATACCCGGCACACGAGTAGAACAAGGGTATATTTATCCACTCCGTGTAGAATAAAGAATAAACTCTATACTTAAAATTATTTCGATTTTTTTGCTGTGGACCTTTTGTACATTCAAAAGTAATTTGTTTGACGGGTATATCGAGTCGGATACACTTTCCAGCTGCGTTTTTTGTAGGCGCAGCAAGTGCAATTATTACGTTTCATTCCCCGATAACAAAAGACCCTTCATATTGTGTGTATTTCATGTGTATGTTTGTGTAAGTGACTGTCCCGTGACATTTGAGTTCAAGCAAGGGAATTGCTTCGGGTAGACGTCATCGTCATCGTCAACGTCATCGTCGTCGTCGTCAGCAGCAGTAGCATTGTGGTTGCCCACATGGACAGTGGACACGCAGAAAATTATGAGGCGCGTGTGGAAAATAAAACTATTTGAATAACGCGCAACAGCCCACGCCTACTCCCACTCACACTCCCGCTGCCACGCCCCTGTGAACGCCTAGACTTTGTCGCTGAACAAGGGCGATTGTCCTTATCCACATAAAGCACATGTGTGGTTGCGGTTCAGCTGCTGTCCGCCTGGCTCCATCCCTCTCCATACTCTGCGTGTTAATAGTTTTTACGTAGTCGCATGTCCTGGGCCTCATTTGGTCTTCTAACAGCTCAGCAGTGCTACAATTACCTAGAAATTAACGCAATTACATTTCTGCTGCGCATATTTTTCTACCTTGCCACGCCCCAATACTCAAAAAAAAAAAATAACCGAAAAAATAATGGAGACCTGACAAAACTGACGGATAATAACATTATTACGAGTATCACACGATAATATTAGATGCCCTAAAAGAAATATTTTTTCCTTGAATTTCAGTAAAGAAAATAATAATATTTCACCTCTTACACTTATTTATGTATATACTCTACAACACAATATACTACACACTTGGCAAAGGGTATACAAAAACTTTTATGCTCAAATAGATATTAATTTAGGTCTTAACGAAAGTACTTCTAAATTTATAGCTACCTCTGCTGATTTTATCATATTTATTTATGTTTCTCTTCGCTTTTCTTTCATTTTCTTGCAGCTCATCCTATTAGTCAGCGGAAAAATCTAAAGTTTTCCAGAGGCCCGCACGTGACGCGGTCCTTTTTGTACACTTAATCAAAAGGTGAGTCAAATAAAGTAAAGGTACACATACATTTGTCTGGAACATAAGCAAACTAGAGAACTTAACTAATTAAGTGGGCATAGAAATAGAGCAGGAGAATCGAACATGGCAAGGGGAAAAAGTGAGAAAGAGCGTACAAGAGGCATGAAGAGTGCGGAATAGAGGGAAATAGGGAGGAAAGCAAACAAAGCTAAAACGTTGTAGATTTCAAATTCACTTTCAAAATCATCAGCTGAGATATATGAGCTATGAGACAGATTAAGACAACAAATGTTAAGCTGAAATTAGACAGAGGGTGAAAGAGAAAGAGAAAGTGAGGGAGACTAAAACGGGGCAACAGAGAGTGATAGAGAGAGAGAGAGAGAGAAAGAGAATTTGGCACCAGCTTTTGCTAAGCATCTTCATAATGTTTTATGCAAAATTGTTAAAATATTTGACAGTTGAGTTAAAAGTTTCGCCAGACGATGAGAGGACGACTCATTTTCTCCAAAATTTCCCCCCTCAGTCGAAAATGTTTAGTCTGTATTTGTGTTTGTAGTGTTTGTGTTTATGTTTGTGTTTGTGTTTATGTTTATGTTTGTGTTTATGTTTGTATTCGCATTCGTGAGCATTTCTGCTAAACTGAAAGAATTTATTATATCAGGCAAGAACAGAAGCCAGAGCATACTTTAGCAAAGCTGCTCAACGAGCATGACAAATTTTCACTTTGCGTCAAAAAAGTTGCAACAAACTTGCACTCGACGACGAAAATAATAATTTCCCAGCGCACCCGCTCCCCAATCGCCCCTCACCCAACGCTCCATTCCAATGAAAGGTGAAAGCGACAACAACAAAACAGCTAAGATAGGAGAAGAGAAAAAAATATGGGAACTAAATGCTAGGAAGTTGAGAAAGCAGCAAGCCCAAGGACTACTTATCTGCCAGGACAGTCGAGTCTGCCGCCAACACTTTACTCAGGTGCTGCCAATTTCAGCATTAAACAGCTGCCAAGCTCAAATGGCAGCGAAAGACTAGAGGGCGGGCGGTGGGGGTGAGGCTCCAACAGACTGGCAAACAAATTGTGCATCAAAAGTTAAAGCTCTACACTTGAGCGCAAAACCAGCAAAAAATGGCAAATAAAAGCCGAGCCACGAAATCTAAGTGAAAAAAGAAAAGTAGCAAAACGACAGCTCCAAAGTAATGAGCGGGAGGAGCATGTAGATGACTCAAGTGCAGCTGGCTGGGGCGTGCCAGGCGTTAGCATTAAACATTTTTTTTTTTTTTGTAGGTACGAAAAATATGTGTCAACAATATGGCAGCAGGCGACGATGAGCGAAAGTTTGCACTGAAACTACTTTTCATTTTATTTTGCTGACAGGTATGCTAAAAGCACAGAAAACAAGGGTAAAGGAGTGGAGTGGGAAGTGCGGAGTGGCAGGGCTAGGGGCAGTGAAGCTTCCTAACTGAAAAGTAGTCAAAAGTACGCAAGAGTAGAAGCAACAACAATAAAAACTCATATATAGTGTGCAGATTTGACAAAGCTTCGCTTTTCCGAATGGAAGAAAGTTTATGGGGGGAGGAGACAGTAGGGAACAGGGGGGGAATCAAATGCTGTGACAGCTGGCAATGACTTCTTCGCATGATAGTAATAACAACAGCAAAAGGGTTAAGAAATGACAGTCGAAAAAAACTTGGAGCGTTTGTCACATGTAAATGGCAAGCAATTTGTAAAATATTTATAGAGTGCGACAACCCTGTCAATAAACATAATCACCAATAATATGACGTAACAGTTGGCAAAACTGATGTCTCATCAATTTAGTAAAAAAGAATGTAGTGAATGTTATGGGAAGTTCGATTTCTTCTGCCAAACAATTTAAGAATTGCAATAGAAATGTTCAAAGGAATAAGCTCCAGGAAAAGTTATCTAACTGCTGAGAACTTTAAGTAAACGACAGCATTAACTTGAATACTTGAGTTAATATAAACTACTTGAAGCACTGTAACTTTGCTTACTAAACTTAAACTACAGTTTTATACTGAAATCTGCTTGCTTACCTGATTAACCACCTCTTTCATTTGATGAAGAGCACTTTCGTGATCTCCATAGAGATGAATCTAGCTCACTTGTCTTCCACTCTTGATTATGTGAGGAGCAGAAAGTGGGTGCTTCTGCTGCTGACATGTGACAATGCCAAGTGGCAATCGTAATCCATTTCCGTTTGTTGTGACGCAGGCAAATCAAGCATCTTCAACTAAAAGAAATCAAATTTATACATTTCAATAAAAATGAAATAAATAGCTAAGAAAACAAAGCAAAACTGAGATACAAAAGAACGTGCGAATGTCATAACTCGCTTGATTGATGGCCGGCAGTCTTGTAAGCCATTTGTCAAGACTGAAAGTCGGACTCAAATTGAGACATGACTGCACTTTGGCCAAAAGAGAAAAAGGAATGCCGCCAACTGTTTTATAACATTTTATTTACAACCAAATAAACTAAGAGAAGAAGAGTGAGAGAGAGAGCGACGGGTAAAGAGAGAGACGAAGAGGGATAGTTAGTTGTCAGCGAATAGTTACTGTACGGTCTGACCAGTCGCCCAGTCAGTCAAAGTCAAGCACGTCCGCTTTTGGCCATGTGTGCCATGTCACAGCTTAAAGTTATTCACATCGCATTTGCTCTCACTCTCACTCTACCTCTCCCCCTCTCTCTTCTCTGTCTATGACTCCGTCGCTCATAATGTGCGATGGCATGGCAATGATGATGAGCGCACGGGCATGTCATAAACAACAACGAGTCGTCGTCTGACGTATAAACTTATTGTTGACAAAACCTCATGACACACACACAGACTGGGACACACACTCTCTCACACTCAGACACTGGGACACAACTGGAGGCGCCCCCAACTGGCAGACATATTGTTAAAGTCCTGCTGGTGCCCGAGGCTCTGCCACAGCGGAAGTGTCACCATTTGTCAAATAACGAAAATTGAAAACAATTTCCACACGCAGACAGAAGCAGCAACAGGAGGGCAGCAGGTGGAGAGTGAGTGAGGTAGACGGGAACTAGGGAGGCTGAGAGATAGGAGCCGCCAGAAGAGCAACGTGATCACAGATTTTTAGCTTGACTGTTTGCCATTGTCTTCATTTAGGCAGCAAACGTCTTGCACAACTTCATTTCACACTCATCCACTCATTGTTGCCTATTTGTTGTGCCACACCTCCCACACCCCGCCTAAAGTCATCCCCCTCCTCCATGCCATCTCTCTCTCTCTGTGTTTCTCCCGTCGTTATGTTTATATTCAATGCGGCCTGATAAGCAAACTTTTCCTTTTGCTCGCCTGGCAAACGGGCAAACAGCAAACGGGGACATAACGAGCACCAGGACGATGCCTGGTTCGAGTCAGGACAACAGCAGAGCATGTCTTAAAGCTAAAGAAAATTTCCATTTAAGCATTGGCAACAATTTATGTGCAATACACACTCCTCTGTGTCCCGTTACCACCGCTTAGAACCCCCACTTCCCACTGCTCCCTCTGTTGAAGCTCGTGTGGTCGCTGTCAGGGCTGACAGCTTAGCTGCGGCTTTGCTCCAATTTCCTAGTGGGTCGACGTCGACAAGTTCTGTCACACATTTTTGCAGTAGACACCCCAGCATTGTTTACACACACACACACACACACACACAAACACACACACGCACTTTAAACATATGCGTTTCGCACTTTGAAAGTTTAATCGAAATTATAAACAGCAAGACAAATGGCTTTTTGTTGCAATTTTGCACACTTGAGCTAGGGGGGGAAATGGGAGAGAAACGAGGGGAGCAGCAGAAGACAAGAGAGCAGCCAGAACTTGTGCTACAAGAAGAAGCAGCAACAGTATCGTGTCAGTTTTTTGCTTTTACGCCTGCAAGATAATTTTCCATGTTGTCAAGGTTGTGCCTGATTGTTGTTGTTGTTATTGTTGCTGTTGTTCTTTGTTTCTTGTTGCCGTTGCTGATACGCTTGTGTCCTGTTTACCTTAGTTGATTGCGCTGCATTTGGAATGATACTGTCAGAGTATTTCCATAATCTAACAATAATATTAACTACCATATACTTGCTTGCTTTCTAAGATGCAGAAAGTGTTCCATTTGTATCTACAAATATTCATTTCTCAAAATACTTTTTAAAGTTTAAATGAGTTTAAAGTAATTGAAATTGAATTGTATTCTGAATATCGAAATAAGCGCATACTAGTTGAGAGAAACATTCTTATGATATGACTTATACAGAGCCAAATTATCCGCCAAATAAATGAAAAACAGAATAGTTTTTGTAGCATACATTTTGGAGTGAGTCCTTCAGCACAATTAAAATAAAAATTTGGGTAAAAAATTCTAGATTTCGTTTTTCTCTTCAATTATGTTACAATTTTCTCTTGTATTAATTTGCCCAAGCTTTATGTGAGTAAATCTTTATATAATTTTCGATTCGATTTCGCTGGCAGTTTATTAACCTATTTATTGCTTGTAAAGTGTATCCAATCAGTGTTTGCGGGAGTATGTATGTGTGTGAGAGTGAATGTCTTTTGTCGCGCTTGGTCGCATTTTGTTGTCTGGCAAAAGTTTTTGCCATTGATAAATGACTTATGAATTCTGTGAAAAGTCGCATAAATCTTATGATTTATGCATAATCAACAAATTGATTTTTCATTTGCTTGCAACTTTATTGCCACCCCTCGCTCCTGCCATTCAGTTGAGTAATTGGCTGTGGCTGTCAGCGACGCTTGCTGCACATGTGGCACTGAATGAGTGTGTGTGAGTGTGTGGGTTAGGGCGTATCTCACTTGAAAATCTAATTACACACACTCAGACATACACAATCCTGTGTTATAAGTATGTGTGTGTATATTTTTTGATTTGCTGCTTGACAGGACACTTAAAAATGCCAAGGATATCTTCAAAGTGTGCCACCTAAGAAAATTCCTATATCCTGCTACATTTCACAGCTGCGGCTCTTGTGGTTATGTAGGTGTATATAAATGTAGTATATTTCCCACTCTAAAGTGTGTGTAGGTGTGTGTGTGTGTGTTGAGCTGGCATTTTAGTTTTGACTTTGCTTTGATATTTAAATTGAAGTCATCAAGTTCTTGCTGCTGCTTCTGTTGCTGCTGTAAGTGTTTTGAGTAGTTAATCCTGCGGTGTGAGCCAGACCAACTCTTGAGTCTTCGAGCCTTGAACTTTGTGCTTGGCATGACGACAGGCAACGACAGGCTGAGACAGAATACGACAGGATGTTGTTGCTAAGCCAAACGTTAAGCATCAACCCAACAACAATCAAAATACTTATCATCGTTTTATTTAAAATTTATAACGAAAATCAATGTAATGAAGCATGCCAAAGTCAATAACTCAAATGACTTCGGGATTTGCCAATGCTGCACCCCTCTCACTCCCTCCCCTGCACCCCTTAAGCCCCTTCTTCCCATCCCTTCAGCTGAGTTTTACTTGCCCCATTTTTAAGCCTGACAACAATATTTTATGCAAATCACTGCCTGACTGCGATAACGATGACTCACTTGACAACTGCCAATAACTTATTTACACTTCATTATCTCGCCGGAAGAGCAGGGGTATGATAGATAAGGGAGTTGGGTTGTGATGGAAAGGGATGGGAAGCGGTGGTAGGCGTGTCAACCCGAAAAATATGCCCAATGTCAGATGTGACTTATTAATTTATTAAAAATACGAGCATAATTAGAGAGCACTTTGCCAAATGACACTTGAAATGCAATCGAGAGCGAGACAACGGAAGGCAGCGTGAACGGGTGAGGGACAGGACTAAGGCAGGAAAGGAAAAGGGGCAGGGCTACTTTATAAAGCCGTTGCCATTGAGCGAACAATCAGCGACAGTGTTGCAGTTATTTATGAGCGCAATAAATTTGTTTATGGGGGTAGTACAAGTTCAAGTCTAAGTAGGGAGAGGAGGGATAGGGAGATGGGATTCAGCAGTCAGGAGAGAGCCGACGCCACAGGAAGTCAGCAGAGCGTCAAATGAAAGCAGCAAAAAGTCAGCAGGAGGCACAACAGCAACGGCAACGGCAACAGCAGCAACAGAAAACAGCAATGTCATGAACTTTTCATTGAATAAACCGGAAAATGAGAAAAGCCCAACAGGGCGGTGGAAGAGTGACAGATAGATCGAGTAGCGTGGAGAAGAGAGAATAAGTGAGAGCGAGACAAATGAAATATGAGCGAAAAGTAAAAAGTTAACAACATTAATTAGCATTTTTATGGAACGTTTTAACTTTTGAAGCAGGCTTGGCAAACGGGTTTTCCTTTTTTCCATTTTGATTTTTTATTTCCCACAATTGAAAGACGTATTTTCATTTCGAGCCAATATAATGAACAGGAAGAACTCGCATACAGCCGTCGAAATTGACGAGGTGTTTTCCTCGAATTTCGGCTCTTTGCTCTTAATGCGGCAATACAAATTTTGATGTGAGCAATTTGAGTTGGTGAAAAACAGTTCCTAACTTTCTTTTTTGGTTATAAGAAAATAATAATATCAAAGGCAAGAGATAAGAGGCTTTGAGAGGTAGGGGAAGGTTATGTGAATGGGAATGTGGAGGGAGAAAAACTTGGAAATGGGGATGTGAATGGGGATGGAGAAACGTACTTGTAGCTACAAAATTTTCAATCATTTCCGGCGGTGAAATTTGTTGTACTCATTTCATCTTTGCTTGGATTTTATGACCTTAGCTTTAGCTTTAGCAGCTGCCTTTGGTATTCCTTTTGCGGCAGATAAACAAATTTTATTGACTGAGTCATTCACTGGTTTTCTTTATCGTTACAGGCGCAACGTGTGGCACATAGCTTCAATGTTGCCGCATCATCAGCGCCATAAAATGGCGTCGCTTCTGGCCATCATTGCCATTGGCATCGCGCTGCTGAGCTGTTGCCTCATTGCGCCGACCGAGGCTCGGTCCAGGGACAAGGAGGAGCGTCGCACGCGTGGTCGTGGAAGCAATACAGGCGCCTCCGTAGCCAGCTCAGCGGTAACCGGCAATGGCAACAGCAACAACAATGGCTACTACCGCAGCTCAACGGGCTATGGCAGCACATCGACAGGCAGCACTAGTTATACCGGACCCATTGACAGCACTGGCTTCTGTACGCGACGACGTGACATGAAACTGATGTGCTACTGTACGCCGGATGAGAATCATATTCCCGTGCAGAAGGCCGAGTGCTGGGTATTCTCGGAGGGATTGCTTCAAAACGATACGACTTGGACACGTTTCTATCAGCAGAAAAGTCTGCGGGAACTCAAGTTTGTCATACAGAACAATGCACGGCTCGAGTATATACCCAGCATGATCATAGAGCCCCTGAAGAACCTGAGCAGCATTGTCATCGAGTACTCCCAGGTGGAGATCGTCAAGAGCTATGCGTTTGCCAATCTACCCTATCTCGAGCGCATCATCTTGAACAATAATCATATTATGGCACTCGATCAGGATGCCTTTGCCAATCACATACGACTACGGGAACTTAACTTGGAGCACAATCAGATCTTTGAAATGGATCGTTATGCGTTCCGTAATCTGCCGCACTGTGAGCGTCTTTATCTGAACAACAACAACATTAGCACACTGCACGAAGGTCTCTTTGTGGACATGACTCGTCTAACTTATTTGAATTTGGCTCACAATCAGATCAATGTTCTTACCAGCGAAATCTTTCGTGGATTGGGCAATCTTAACCTATTGAAATTGACACGGAATAACCTGAACTTTATTGGAGATACTGTTTTTGCCGAGCTCTGGAGTCTGAGTGAGCTCGAACTTGATGACAATCGCATTGAGGTGAGTTCGAATAGATGAATAAATATCTAACTATATATATGTGGTTTTTTATTTGTGAATGTTTTTCAAGTCGGAGTTTTGGCCAAGTTTATCTCATGGCTCACTTAAGTGGCTATAAATTGCCAACTGGTCATAAGAAACAGAGATGGTGGTGGGAGAGAGAGGGCAGACTCATAAATAGCATATCCTTGGGGGCAACACACACAACAGCACACCATAACACACACAAGCAGACACACAGTCAGACAGACGGACAGACAGGCAACTTATTTGGGTGTCATAAATTCAATTCGAATGCCCATTTTTGTGGTGATTTAAGTGGTCACTCAGCAGAGTTGAGTCCAGTTCAGTTTAGTTTGGTTTTGGGGCTTGAGGCTTCTGGCTTCAAGTTACGGTCCTGCCACTTGCCACTTGCCACCCGCTGTTTGTCGAGTAGGCGCTAATATGATAAATAGATTGGTAAATTATGTTTTGGGGCCACAAGGAGACACAGAGAGAGACAGAGAGTGTAAGAGACTAGCTCGAAGACAGAGACAGCTTAATACACAGATACAGATACACAGATACAGCTACTCCGTTGTCCTGCTGTGGCATTATCCTTTCAGCGCCTGTGGTGGCAAACAAATGTGCGCCTTTGCAAGTTAATCTACTTACAAAATATTGAATAACAAATCATGGAATAATGGATTTATGGCACTCCTTTTGGCCATCTGATATGCAAGGACCCTTCTGCCATGTGCATGTGTGTGTGTGTGTGTATGTGCCATAAAAATGGCCTCGGCCAGTGTAAATAAAAAATGTCTCTTAACAGAGTGTGTCCATGTGTGTTCGTGTGTGTTTGGCAGCTGTAGAAGCGTGGGCTAACAACGATAAGCGCAAATCCTGCATATCCTGCGTATCCTGGCCAACATTATTAGGACGAACGTCCAACGTCTTTGCTTTTCATTTTGCTGCGTGTTTCATTTTTCCATTTTACAAAGTGCTCGCATATCATGTCACACCCAGACAGTTCGCATATGTGTCAGGCTAGTAGAACACACACACACACATACACACACAGAGACGCTCAAGTGCTGCTCAAGTGTTTTTGGCCAGCATCTACTTCGCTGATGCTGACAATCTCCTCCAACTGTGGCTTCTTTTTCTGTCATAGTCATAGCTATAATGATTGGGCTTGTTATCGCCTCAGTGTCGCATTGTTTCGCTCCAAGGGTACGGAACTCCTCTTACACTGCTCCCCACCACCCATGCCTTCTCCCATATGTTTTTGGCTTGACTTTGCTTTGCCACCGAAAATTCCTTTCCATTTGGCCTCTTTCGGAGCTTTCTTGTCATTTTCAATAAAAGCAAATTGCGTTGCATGTTTTCCTTGGGTTATCCATTTCAGTTTTTTTTCATCTCCTTCTGCTTTTTCCTTATTTTTTGTATTCATTTTTTTTTTTGTGCTCTGCGTACTTCATAAATCATTTGCTGTTAAAAGGTTTAGCTGTTCGGGCTTCCGACGCAGCATTAAATACTTAGAAGGTGCGAGAATGTTCAGTGTTTAACAGCTAAACAGTCCAGCGAGTGCATTAACTTAATTTCAGCTTTAATTTTTGATAAATTTCTTTCCTTTCAAAATCTACTTTCTGCTTTAACTAATGCATTTCGTGACGAAAGCTACGTATTCTCAAAGTTAATCAATTTATTGTAGTAATATTAATTAATTGTGTTTGCTTAATATTCTATCCCCTTTTTTCTTTGGTAGTCTGATTAAATAAAGTGTCTCTACATGTTTACCAATTTTTTTTATCATAACTTTTGTTTACGTTGTTGCCACAAAACTCGCACATAAATAACAGTAACAATAACAACAATAATATTTTTTCGAGCCGATAAATTGGTGGCGCCTCGTAAAAACGCCAAGTGCCGCTCATCAAACTAACAAAATATCGCAATAAAATATATTTTTTTATGTCAATCAGCGTGGCAAACAAGCAAACAAACAAACTACTGAGATATGTGATAACACAAGGCAGAAGAAAAAAAATAAAAACGGTCGGGGTATTCCCTATTCATATTTGTTGGTGTGCCCTTTCACTTTGTGGCCAAGACACACGTACGCGTATTTTTCAATGTCTTCACAATTGGTAGCAGCAGGAAAAGGAAAGGGAAAGAGAAAGGGAAAGCTACGGAAGGGAAGAGGAACAAGCGGAGTATAAATAACGGCACATGTCTCTTTGGATTGCTGGCATTTAATATGCATAATTTTTCCATTTCACTAGACAAAGCATATTGAATATTAAATAATGGCAAACAGGAAGACAAAGTTGCCATAACATTGCCATATAAAAGAGAAAGTAAATCGAGCGTTTTCTCAACTTTCACTACACGAAAAATAAACACTTTTTTTTAACCTCCCACCACCCCACGTCGAATAATAATATTCAAGACAAACGAATTGGAACATACAAGTTAAAAAAACATGCATCTACATATGGCAGATATGTGTGCACATATATAATATATACAAATGTGGACATACATATGCATAAATAAATACGCAGACTGATATGGAGCAGAGAGGGGTGAGAGTTGGAGTTGGGGGCCGATGGTTAAGCGAGAACAGTAGAACAATAACAACTCTCGAAATACGCGAAATCAACAGCGAAAACTGTTGGAAAAACAGTGAAAATAATACGCAGAAATGCGGAAAAATGGCAGCAAATATTTTTTTGTTTGCTCGGTCGCCCAAGAAAAACAGTAAAAACTTTCACAGCAAAAAGATCTGAGGTTAGCAAGATATACGACATATTAAGAGGAAAACGGGAGCGGCGAGAGCGAGTTTGTTGCATAAATACAATTAAATATGATATATTTTTAGAGCAAATGCATTTGAGCTCACATTCAGTTAGTATCATTCTATCTTTAGTTTTATATGGTTTTCGAAAAGTTTCTAATAAAAACAAAAAGTTTATAAATGTTTTGGGTCAAACTAAGCAATTAGAAAAGTATTCCACAATGAAATCAATGTAGATGGCAAGAATTTCGTAGTTTTATATGAAAACCAGAATGAGTTTGAATTTAAACAAATAAATTTAAGTGCTACAAGAGAAAACTTATAAACAAACACCAATCAAAAACGAGTTTACCATTTGAAAAAAACAAATTTTCATTTAAAAGTTTACAAATTTTATATGTAAGTCTTAAAAACGATTATTTTAATTCGTACTTCCTTTAATTTTACAGCGTATTTCGGAACGTGCTCTGGACGGACTGAACAATTTGAAGACTTTGAATTTGCGCAATAATTTGCTAAAGAAAATTGACAATGGGCTGCTGCGTGGCACACCGGCGTTGCTGTCAATCAATGTGCAGGCTAACAAATTGGAAACACTGACGTTCTACACGTTCCAGCCAATTATGGACAATTTGGTCAACAGCACCAGCGAGCTGTTAGTGTCAGGTGAGTTGCGTTTCCAACGATGTAAACTTTGACAGCTCTCACATGACAGTGAGGGGGTAAGTGGGAAGTGTGAAGTGTGGGTGGGGAGTGTGGGTAACTAAACAGTTAAACTGACTAAATGACATGCAGCACTGAACTGATGAACTGATGCCAAAAACCTCTGCAAGTTATTCTAATTACACATACGCCATGTTTGCCAAACTGGGCCAAATGAGCTGAGCTAAGCAAAGTTTTGTAGAGGGGCAGGTTGGCATAAAGTTTTATGACAGCGCACACAGTGTGACCCGAGGTCTTGTAGGTTTTGTCTAAGCACACAATTAGCCAGTGTACAGAAAAGCAGAGAGAGGTATACGGGGAGTGAGAGGAAGAGGGAGAAAAAGTAATACACAGACAGAGCAAGATAGTGTGCGTGTTTGTTGGCTTCGTTAAGGAAATGTCATATCGTCATTGCTCAAGTGTTCGCTTCCGTCGACACTTGTCGTCAGTTTCTAGGAGAAAAGCAGAGCAAGAGGAAGAAAAACTTTGAGATACATGTGAACATACTGTCTCTCGCTCTGGCACTTTGTTAATTGCAAGCGCTTGAAATAGGGACTGGACTCGACCCAAGAACCAACTGCCAACTGCTAACTACCAACTGGGAAATGGGAAGTGGGAAATGGCTGCCAGCGGCGTGTACAAAAACCAAATTAGTCATTAAAGTGCAATTTTGAAAGCGGCCAACGGCATTCGAGCCACTCAACACATGAATTCACTGCCCTTTGCCACCACCCCCCGGCCCATGAAGCACCGCACTTAATGTCGCAGCACTTGACTCCATTGCAAAACTCATAACAATAAAATATGTTGCCCACAATAGCCGTAGGCAGTAACAAAAAGAGCGAAAGGAAGTGAGAGGTTGGGAGTGAGATGGTGTGTGTTTGTTTTGCTAGCCAAGTTAATAGCGCTGACTATTAGCGTGTTGATTAGGCCAATTAAAAGGTAAATTAAAGTGAATTATTAAGTGCATCAATATGTCAAAGTTTTTGTCATACTGTCATTGTCCTCGCCTCTCACTCTCTCCTGAAAAGTGCACATTAAAAGCAATAATATTATGAAGGACAAAAAAAACAACAACAAGTTATTTTGCTGACATTTATTAGTTACAAAATTCTTTAATGTGCAATAACTATTTTTGCTCACTGTTAAGACTTTTGTAATGCAGCCCTCAATTCCACTGTCAATTTGTTAATGCAGTAGTGTAGTGAATACCATTTCATATGCGATGAGTTCCTTTTTTTAGTGTCTTATCTAAAATACAGGATATTTAAAAATTAAATTACTTTGTCAAACTATGGTAACTAGTAAAAAATTAATAAGACACTTTTCTTAGCCAATTCTTAACCTTTTCTGGTATTTAGTTCTGTAAGTCTTCAGTTATACCTCTCAAAGCTTTCGCTAATGATTACAGTGTAAGTGTAGCGTTTGTCAAGGCTGCCTAATGACCCGCTGTTGCATTGCCTTGAAAGCAACTCTCGTGCAATTTGAGTAATTTTTATTTTTAGCGCAGTACGCAATTAGGCTTTGACGTAAACGCTGCGTAATCAGCGTCTGTAGCCACAACAACAGCAACAGCAACAGCCACAATGGAAATAACAGAAATAAAAAACATCAACAACAACGACAACAATGGTAACAACAATCATGGTAGCAGAAATAGTTACAACGCCTTGGCCTGTGGAATATATTTAAATATTTAACAACAGCCTTCAAAATCGCATTTCTCTTTCATTTAGCAAAGTCGCAGTCAACAAACATACACAGAAAGCACACACACACACACATAAGTAGAACAAAATGGCAGTAACAAATGCAACTTAATTATCGCACACACATACAGGCTCAC
Organism: Drosophila nigrodunni; assembly: GCA_020829145.1. Classification (NCBI taxonomy): domain Eukaryota; kingdom Metazoa; phylum Arthropoda; class Insecta; order Diptera; family Drosophilidae; genus Drosophila; species Drosophila nigrodunni. Next base: position 912,574 of record JACVCZ010000003.1, on the reverse strand, counting down.
ACAGACACATCAGCTCACATGTGTCTCTGTGTGCACTAGTGAAATTTTTGCTAATGGTTTGCCATTAGCATGACTCATTTAAGTCAATGCAAAAGAAAAAAATAATTTAAAGCTGCAGCACGTTACGGGTATGCGCGACTAATAATACTCTTTTGTATAAAATTGCTTATAAAAGAGCTGGAAATATTAAAAGAAAATGAGTAAAATACAATGTTGAATACTATACTCATTTGATAGTTTGGTATACACTTTGGACACCTTAGCGCACTTACAGGGTATTAAAATAGACGCCAAACGACAGTAAGGCTGAGCGCATTGGCATATAAAAGCCGTGCTTTGCTTTTATATGTGTGCGTACAGACGTAATTGCATTGCAACTATAAACACACACACACACACATATACACTTTCACTAACACTTTTGCACACACAAAGACACTAACACACACGTAGCGGACTACACTCAGGCAGGCAGACATTTGTAAATTGGCTACAAATGACTTCAAATTGCTTTAAACTGCAAAATATTTTCGCTTACCGAAAACTTTTTAATTCATGTGCAGTGATTATGCACACACACACACACATCGCAACGCACACACACAAGCTTATTTAACTTTGCATATTGCAGCGTCAAATGGTTGATTAGAACGCTTCATGTTGAGTTCCCAGCGTCAGTTTGCAAAAGTTAAATAGCAAAAATAATCATATATGAAAAAAGAGAAAAAGAAAATATAAAATTAAATTTTGCAACTTTTTGCTGACATTGCAAAAGTTCGCTGAGAGCATCTAATGAACCAAACACTTTCGCTAAAGTTGAAAAAGCGAATTAATGAGATATTTGTAGAACGATTTCACATAAGCTTGTTGAGCCGACTTTTCAAAACATAATCAAACTGATTAGCAAGTGTTTTGGATTGAAATTAAATTTCCTCTCGTAGGCCAATCTTTAAACGAGCTTTAAAGCTAAATTTAAGTGAAATTTAAGAAACAATCACTTCTTTATGATATGCAAACACATTCGCTTTCGAAAATAATCAATTTCATGCCTCAAACACTTATTTTTGTAGAAATTAAAGATAGTTTAAAACTTTAATTTATTGCAGATAAAAGAACTAAGTGCTTTTCATTTGCTGAATTACTGCAATCAAGAGCTCAAAGCCACAGAAAACTTGCACGTCTTTGGCAAAATGCTTAAAAATTTGCTCAATTTGCTGTATAACAAATTTATAAGTTCATAAAAAACCAAGAAAAAAGAATGGAAGAAAACAGACACTGAGCAGACGCCTAAAAGATGCAACACTTTTCGTTCATTGGGTGCAAGTGTTGACGCGTGAGGCAGGTGGTTTGCAGAGGGAGCAGCGATGGGTGGGGGAGAATAGAAGGGGGACAGGCTGAGAGACAGCAGTCAGTATCAGACTCAAGTGCATAAAAGCACATAAAAATTGCAACAGAATTGCAGCGAACATGTGAGAAACGTCACCAGTATAAGAATAAGCAAGGGAATGAGAATAAGGATGAGGAGAGGATGAGGATGACTCGAAACAGACGTTGACGTTTTGGTTTACGGATAAAGTTGGCAGTGTGGCCGTGTGCTGCTTGTACTGCTGTTAGTCGTGGCCACATCACATGCCAAGTGACAACCATTTTGAAGAAGCCACCGGAGTTTGAAAAGAGACGTTTTTTGGCCAAAGTATTTGCCAACTGCGCGTCAACTAATCGAACGCCAGTACGAATTTTTGTGCAGTTATCCGGGGACTTGGCAGCTGACTAAGAAGTTGGCCAAAACAGCGTGCGAAGGTGTGCAAGTTTTTGGACATGCCCCATGCTGCATGCCGCTGGAGCAGCACAACTATTTGACAAATGCACATCAAGCTGAAGCTGCAGATACGCCCGATCTAAGTGAACTGAAGTGGCATCAACTGAGGGATTTCCATTAGCGCCAGGACAAATGATGTACATGAACCTTTACAGATTGCAAGCACATGCATCAAACAGTTGGAAACAGATAGAGAAAGTCAGACACTGAGAGTCAGAGAGAGAGAGAGAGACAGAGAGAGATAGAGGGAGACGAAGCTAACTAGTTGGCAATCTCTGATAGCTTCAGGCTTCAGCGAACACGTTGTGATTTGTGAAGGACTTGACTTTTATGTAATTGCCATTGACAGGCACCGAATGAAGCCAAAAAACTGATTGACTAACGGGTTTGTGAAGCGGGGAATTTAGAGCATCAGGCCAACAATATGCTGAGCTTCATGCACATTTGTTACGTAAGTGATGAAAGTGAAGCTTAAGTTGAAGCAATACTTCAATTAAAGTGCTTTAAAGTGGACACGCACCTGTAAACATAGCTCTTAGTCTAGTTCTCGCCTCTGTCTCCCCCTCTGTAGGTTTTGCTCTCACTCTCCATCGCCTTCTCTCTAACATTCTTGCTGCTTGTTTTGTAGCACATGCTGCCTGCATTTAAATGCCATTTGATGTCTACGAGCCAAACACTGGCTCTAAACAATACTCGAGTTTTGTCCTTTTGAAGCCAGTGCTGTCTGTGTGGGAGTATGTGATGTGTGTGCTGTGTGTTGTTTGTTTGTCCCGGTGGCCAGGCCATGGCCTGGTACAGCCAGCGTTACAGCTGCACCTATGCCCACGTATTTTGTAAAAAATTTATAGGCACGCCCAGTGCTGTGGCATTTGTTTCAATTCCGTTGCTGACCAGCAAACCACACAGCGCACCAACCAAGCACTCAAGCCTCCAACCACCCAACCACCCAACCACCCACTGCCATTCACATGTGAACGTGTGTGTGTGTGTTTGTGATCCTTGTTTATTTGTATGCCTCGCACGTTTTGTTTGTGTCGTCGCGCCTGTGGCCAGAAGCAGCAAGGACTATTCCAAATGCTTTCACTTTAAAGCCATTGCCAGTTTTTCCACATATTTGGCAAGAGCAGTAACACTGGTAATAAATGCGACAACACTCGCACCCCAAAAGGATTCCTCTTTCTCCCCACCTCACCACACGCTCCAATCCTGACCGTGTCCGGCTCAATTGGTTCGTTATGCTGGACCCCAGTCGTTAGCTCGAATTGAATGGTTATTGTTTCGAAATATAAATAGGATTTCTAACAGATTTTTTTCCAACGCGTCGCATCGCGTCGCTGCGCGTCGGGTCTTCAAAGGCCTCGCACTCGTACTGAGCATTCGCATGATACTGACAGCTGAAAACTGCAATTTGATTATATTTCTAAAAAGTTTTTCATGCTTTTCCATTTTGTCTGCTTTTCTCTATTTTTATGTTGCTTCTGTCAAATGTTTTCCAGTTAATAAAGTTTTTTTCGGGTTGGAACCTTATGAATTTTCATACGCGCAACTTGTTGGAATTTTTGATTTAATCCCCTTTTGAGCAATAATCAAATATTTTCTGTGATTTTTCGGATTGTTTTACGTTTAGTTCTTTTGAATGGCGGTTTAAATGCAGAACAAACACAGTTGTTTTTCTTAGAGGAAGGAAACGTAATAGAAACATAGAATAATGGAAAAATAATTGTTAATAATAAACGCATTTAATGAATGTGAGAATTTTGTCCTCTTAAAGTTTCTTTTTTAGATCAGTATATATGGCTTCGTTTACCAACACTGGTATGTATTTGATTAAAGTGTATTTTGTGCCACTGGTAAAAGCTTCATCTTCAAGATATCATTATTGCGAACTTTGAAACAAGACAGGGCTTTGTTTCTACCTCTGATCCAATGGATTAACTAGGCATCATGTGGAAAAGTAATCCCAGGCTTGTTGTTCGAATCCTGTGCAAAAGGACACTGAATTAAACTTTCTATTGTACGATGTTCCAGCTCATTTATAATGCATGCAATGTTGTGCAGCTTAAAATTGCATTTGTTCGGCAATAACAACAAATATCAACAACGATGACAACACAAACAACAATAAACAGGTATTAGGCACTGCGGCCGGAAGCGTGAATTTATTGAAAGGCATAAAAGGCACCTCCCTGAACTCTCCCTCTGACTCCCTCTCGAACCTCAGCCTATGCCTGCTTCATAGACGAAAAATGACCGAACAAATGATGTTGGGCCATAAACTGGACAAATGAGCATGTGACACGCACCCGAAATTGACTTTCGATAGTCAATGTCGACGTTGTGTTTTGGGCGCATATCCTGGCAGCAAATCCTGCTGATTGCTGCCAATAAATCTATGGCTCAAAACATACTGTAACATGTGCGCAATATTCACACACAGTGAGAGGCAAACGTATACGCACACTAATAAGTTTTTTTTGCACAGCTGCCAATTTGATTGCCCTGTGTTCAGTTCAGCAAACAAATTTTATATACATATTGTATATTTTAACACACAGAGTGGCTCACATACACACACCCATACTGCGACATGCATGTATAAGTAGCATTTCATACTGTTTTTGAGTTGGTATTCGGTTGTGCTACATTTGCCCCTCGCTGCATAAATCACTTGCCCCAAAAAGTATGCTATACTCAATTGTTTAGTCTCCCACTCGCTCACACCCACACGCACACATAAAGAGAGCGAGTGAGGCCACTATAAATATTTTAGAATTCAATTTCCGGCAACTTGACAACTCTGCCACGTTTCTTTTGACTATTAAAACTCGTGTGTCTCCTCGTACCCCTTTGCTCCTTGCTCCTTGCCCCTTGTCACCTCCCGAACAACCGACGTGCTATTAATTTAAAGACTTTGTCTGTCGTCGCAATTAAACACAAAATTCATCGCTCATTTTATCGTGTTGCCTCATTGTTCGGCATTGTTGTTTATGTGGCATGTGTGTGTGACACTGTATGTGGCATGCGTTTAATTGTCTGTATGAGCAACAAAAGCAGCTGCAGCATCGTTTTAATTACGCACCTTTTCTATGCAACAACAACATTTCAATTGAGTAAAAACTCAAACTGCATTCAGTAGACACATAAAAAAGAAAGCAGCACCCACACATGTGAACTCCATTTATCTCTCTCCCTCTCTCTCTCTATCACACACACACACAAATACACACACACGTAATATGCAATTGCGTAATTTGTTTGCGGCCATTTTCCATGTATAATGAGAGCATACAACAATTTCCTTTCACGTCGCTTGACAAGACCCAGCGGCATTTCAACAACAACAACAAGAACATGTAGTGGATGAAGAAGCAGCAGCATGTCTTTTTAAAGCCTACCGCCTCCCCAACCGCCCCTGGCCTCCCATTTACGGCCTGCTCTCCCTTATTAAGTAGTTCAATTAAAAGTTAAATGCACATTATTAATGAGTTTTTATTGTTTAATGTGCAAAAACCTTTGTACTCCTTGCGGCCAACTTGCTGTCTTTTCCACTCTTCATCACATACGCTAACTTTCACCGACTCTTCTTGAATATTTTATAACATATTTCACCGCACTCATCAATTTAATAGTCGCCTTTTGTGTCACATTTTAAATCGCTTGTAATTAATGGTTGTCATTAAAGATGAAAACTGGAAAACTGTATCGAATTATAGGATTTTCCAAGCTGACTTTCCAAAGATTAGTTTCGGTACGGAAGCGTTTCTTACACTTTAAATTGTCACAAGTGCCAATTAGGCGACCAAAACATTAAGTGGGTAGTGAGTGAAGGGGTGGGTGGTTTAGGGGCTGCTTACCATGACTCAAATGGGCGCAGTCAACCAAGTTATGTAGTTAAAGCACCGCCCACTACCACGCCCACGTTACGGGATAAATATAACTAGAAGTAGGCTTTAAGCTCTTTTGGTTGACTGAGCTGCCTTTGCCTTTGTCACTTTTAACTGATGCCAAGACATTAACGCGCTTTATTAGTTAAATTTATTATAATCATCATCAGCAGCAAAAGCAGGCGGCAGCGCCAGCACTGGCAACAGCATTGAGTCATGCTCTTAACTGGTTTCAATTGCTCTTAGCTTGTTTGGCTTAATGTCGCGCTGAGTTGAGTGCCACAAAAGCCGTTGCATAGTTTCAGGCGTTGCCCAAAAGTTTCTGAGATTTGGCATCATAATGAAGACTGTTTATAATTTATGCGCACTTAAAGGTGTGATGCCAAAGACAACGCATTAGGCCTGTTAATTTCCCCCATGTAAGCCAATTTCTGCAACATCCCACCCCCTCCCATTCCATATACTGCCTCTATACTGCTCTTGGGGATTTAACGGCAAACTGAGCGTAACTCACTTATTGTTGTTGTTTCTGTAATGTCGGAGAGCTCTCAAAGCTTCGGCTTTGGCTTCTAATACAAATTCATGGCTGTCATTGCAAGCACTTGATTTGCTACTGTACGTGTGTCTGTGTGTGAGTGTGTTTCGGTATGTGTACGGTAATCTATCTTAATGTATGCACAGACAGACAGAAAGACAGGCGGATGGATTAGCCCGCCGCCAATGTGTGTTTTCGCCTGCGGTTTTTCATCAGCGCCCACACAAAATGCCTTTGATTATAGTTCATTTTAGTCAATGTCATTTGATTGTTGTTGTTGTTGTTGTTTTTGTTGTTATTGCTTTCAGCGTATTAACTAATTTAGCACTGTGTGCTTAGAGTCATTATACGCTGTAACCATCGAATAGGTGCTAAAGGGTAGCAGCAAATCGTAGATAGATAATCAGTGTTCTCTCAAAATAGTTAGTTGGATAAAAGAGATGTCAGAAACTGACAGGTGAATGAAACCTTTTATAATAATAATAATATATAATAGTAAAAATATAACAATTTATTGATTACTGTTTTTTACTTTATTCCGTCTTCATAAACTTCCATTTCGAGCATAGTTATTTACAGATACTTTTATAATAATCAATTGATAGACATAAAACATACAGAGCTTTACAGCAGTTGTTGTTTTTATTGCAAGTCCTAGAAGACTTTTCAATTAATGGTAGAAATAATGCGGCACCTGCTGTAATTACGATTACAACTGCAGGATTCTCCATCAAAATGCTGTGAGAAATGTGCCTTATTTATATCATTTGCTATTATAATGGTATATATTTGTCGTTGTACTTGTGAGAACTGTAATGAGAGCCGTAAGCTATCTCAAAAACTCATTAGTGAGAGCATCAATTGAATGGACAGCAAACATAAATTGGCAAAAGCGACAAACATTTAATTGAATATTTTGGCCAAGTTATTGCAGCATACCATAAAATATATCGAGTGTCACATAGTTGCATTGAGCTTGACTCCATTGAGTTCATCGATTAGTGCTGTGCAGTTGGCCATAAATAAGCAAGCTTTCCTACTCTTCGTCTTTGTCTGTCTATGTGTCCTTTGCAGTTTACAATATGTAATAATTTCAATTTACAATATGTACACTATAAATATAATATAGTGGCATGTTATATGGTATGTGCTCTCGCATGATGTCTTGTCGCAGTCGCAAACGTGTTGTCATTGATGGATGGCATTGGCGATAGTTGTAGTTGCTTAAAGCCCAGTTAAAAGCGACGTCGTAACGTAGGTCGATCAAACGGACGTTTGAGTGCACAATTTATGTCAGTTGGCTGTGTGATATATTGCATGTCTCTTTCTACCCCCTTCTCACTTTGGTTATATTCGAAGACCTGTTAATAGACTCGCCTTTCATTTGGTTTTTACCTCGAGAAGAATGCGCTTCTTACCACTTGACTTGCCACATATCGCAGCGGAATCACAAGTAACAACAGTCTCATTATTTATTTATATAATTTCGCTTTGTTGTTTGTCGATCAACCCTCGATAAGGGAGTCACCCTTACGGCCAATATTCGCATATTTTATTAAATACAATTCAATAAAGCAAGCCTGGATGAAAGAGCAAAAAAGTAAGCCCAAGAGTCGAGGGTTCACTGTAGCTGCGATGGCTATTTTGGCAAGACATTAAGCAGCGAATTGAATGCGAAGAATTGCTGTTGTTGCTGTGATGGCAGTAACTACATAACATGTTGCTCTCAAGGGGAAGTTGGCCCAGCTTACCCCAATCTGCACCCCAACTCCGCTTCTGTTATAATATGTGTTGTTTAGTTGCTTTCCTTGTTATTGTTATGAGCGCATATCTGTCTGGATTGCTGTCTTTCGGTCTGTCTTATATTTTTTTATGCGATTTAGCATATAACAAACACATTACTAGCTCACCCTCTTCACTCTGTGGCAGGACATGCCCCCTTGCTTAATGCTTCCTATCGCCCTATCCCCTAGATCCTGCCTGCCTCCCTTTCCTCAGCTGTGCAAATATTTTGGCAAAAGGCAACTTAATGCTTTGCCCGAAGGGCTAATGTTTATGAGTGTGTGTGTACGTGCGTATGACTCTGCGAGTGTGCGTGTGTGTACTTTAACGCGGTTGAGTGGTCATATTTGATCGGCGCATTTGATTTTTCTTTTTTTTATACACATATTTTATGTGCTGGCCGCTTTCTCGTTTGATTTGCTTTTTGCAAAGTGATTTCAGATTTTCCTCCATCTCCTGTTTTCCCCGCACTCGTCACTGTTGTTGCTGTTGCTGTGTCTGTGATTCGTCTTTGATTTGTTTATGCGATTTCATAAAATATTTATCCTCGAGCGTAGTTGTTAAATCGCCTGCAATGACTTTCCCTTTTGCCAGTTCCAATGCTGAAGAAAGTAAATGCAGGGTGGCTGGAAGGGAAGCGCAGGGAATAAACGGAAAGGGAAGGGTGTTAAGAGGAGTGGAAGGGGGAGGAGAGCGGCGTTCTGCCCGAGGCGACATCCTGGCATCGACTGTCTGTCTGTCGAGTGTTTGATCTTCAGCCTGCTTATTTGACTTCACGCTCGATTGCCAAAAATAATTTGATATGAAAGAAATAAACTGTAATTGTTTGCTGATTGAAAGTCGCCGTTTGCCATCAGCGCTCTGTTTGTTTATTACGTTTTTACATTTTTTATTTTGCACTTGAACGAAAATCGTTGAATTTAACAACAAGAACAACCAAAAAAGAAACATGTTGAAAACGCAACATTAAAAGATTGCTTATAAAATGTTATTAAAATTACAAACTGAAATTCAGCAAGGCGAAATGAAGGAAAAGCAAAGAAAAATGCTGTGAAAAATCTTTACAAGTGATATAATTTTATGGCTTTCTCGCAGCGAAAATAAGAGAGCAACAACAACAACTGTAGCCAGGGTCCAGTCGCAGTTTCCATTCATTTGGCGTAATAAAAACATTCAATGAGCTGACTGCCATTGCTGCCCCCAAAGCACTGACCCCAACTACAACATAAAGAAAATTGGCGAGAAAAGCGACGGCCATTGAAATGGCTTTCAATGGGCAAACAACACACACACACACACACGCACATTGCCATACACAACAGCCAGTGCAGAGGGCGTGGCAAATAAAATAAAATAATATAAAGAGAGAAAAACCCATTTGATTTTGAATAAATTGAGTAAAGTTGCAGGACGCTTGAAAAGGAGGCAACAAAATTAAATATCTTCTTCTCTATGGAGTAGTGCCCTCTTCCACTCACTCCCTGTGCCTTGCCGCCCCCGTTAGCCTATCCAATGCGAACGGACGTGCGAAATCACGCACAGACCATAACAAGTCAGAAAACAAGCTAAATGAAAAAGAGCTTGAACAAAAAAAAATGCTGCAAATCGGACCAATGGCTCATTAAAAAACGAAAGAGGCTCAACAAAAAAAGCAGACAAAAAAAATAAACGAATGTGAAAAGAAGGACGATCGCAAAAAGAAACTTAATAGCAATGAAGTTTTCATACCCTTAAAAACAAATGAAACGATGGGATATTAGTTGGATCATTGATTAATTTCTTAAATAATTTTGAACTTGAATCTTTTCTTATATTTAAATAATTTTTCGTAATTTCAACTATAAATTCAATTTTTTCACTCTTAGTTGCTTGAGCGAAATCTATTGTATGACATAACACTGTACACTGAGAGAAAGTGAGAGCGTTACGGCGAACAATGCCTGTTACCAACTGCTTCTTTTGGCCACACTCACACCCTCATCTGGTACTCCCAGCTGACCAGAACTAACGGCAACTATACAAAGCGAAACTTTCGACTTCATTTGCATACATAGCGCTCTCGAGCAATGTAATAAAAAATGATAAAACTCTCCAGAGAGCAAGCGCAACATCAGAAGCCACCGGCACACATACAGAAAATAGAAAGAGTACAACAAAGAAAGCGAGAGGGGTTGAGTGGCATACAACGTGGGCAAGTGAAGCAACTCTCGCAACTCTGTTAACTGTGCGTGCTGTCCCCTGTTGGCGTTAGCGGGTCACAAGCCGAGCCAAAGGCTCTGGCCAGGCCACAAACGAACCAGCTCCCCAGTTGCCACATTGCTCCCTACTCACCACCCTGCCACACCACGCCACACCCTCTCTCCTTCCCCTTTGTCCTTCGTCCTGTAAGCAAAACCACCTAAAAATGAGCTGATTTCAAACAAAGCTGTGTTGGCGTCGACGGCGGCATTCATTGTGCAACTAAGAGCCTGCTCGGGATCCGGTCAGAAACAAAGGCGGTAACTAGGCCAGCATCTGTGCTGATTTCGGGTTGCGGGCAGCCATGTTACAGCTTGGGGATGGGTCTGTGAACTGTTGAGGCGGGAACGAGGCTAGGGGCGTGTTGCCGGTTGATGTGCGGCAACTTTTGGCTGCTGTGTGTTGATATTTCGTGCTACCGTTTCGCGCATTTTCTTTGCGCTTTTCAATCTACAGCGGCCACTGGCAGCCCTGGGTTAAAGCCAGGCCAGAAGCTGTGCCAAAAGAAGCTGACGAAAAAAAAATACGTGATGAAAAAGAAAACAGAGCAAAGAAAATAAAGAAAGCACAGAGAAAAGAAAACAGAAATCGCTCCCTCCATCAACCAATTAAAGCAGCGGACCTGCAATTTTTTGCCTCTGTTCCTTTTCTTTGTTGCTTTATGTGTATGGGTATATGTATGTGTGTGTGTGTGTGTACGGGTGTGTAGTGTATTAAATTTAAAATAAATGTTTTTCTTTTTATGTCGCTGGGACTCAGTTTGGGCTAATGAAATGCTATTTAGAGAGCGCACCAAGGCCGCAGCATGATGTATGACAGCCGCTGTGCCCCGTGCACCATTAAAGCTAAATACATCGATTCCAAGGGGCAAGAAAAGACGTTGCCACCGCGGGTGAGAAAGCGGGCAGAGGGGGAATTAAGTACCGAGTTGCCACTGAATATATTTTAATTAAAATTAATTGTTTTTTTAAGAATGTTTTGGGCGCTGTGCCGTGGAACTACTTATGAAGTTTAATTGGGCTAGATTTTCCAGGCCCTTAAAACAGTTTGGCAACGCCATGTATTAAATTATCTTTACTACTTTGTTGTGCAGACTGAATAACTAGTTGAAGTTGTTAATTTGTATTAATTTTCATATTTGTTTGGCTCTTAGCGTTGCCATATCCACCGGGTGGCAACACTATGCATGCAAATAATTTTTAAAATGCTTTAAAAGCATGGAACAACGCACATAAATCTAGGAATATTCAACGATATGGCTTTATTCAGCATAGTTTATCATACAAATGGACATGGAGATGGGAAAACAAAAATTGGCATACAAATTAGACAAAACAGATATGTTTTAGCTGCTACTGATGCTGCTACTGCTGTTTTAGACGTCAAAACTAGCATGTTCTCTCAATGATATTTGGTATTCAGAACGAAATTATTTGCAATAGAATTCTTATCAAATTTTCTGCATATTTTCTGTTATCATTGTTTGAAATTTGCAACTGCAACTGCAGCAAATGAAAATGACACATAATTATGAATATGTTTCTCGACACATGAACTGCTCTGCAAGCAGACAGAACAGCAGCGAAGAGTAAGTGGAAAAGGTGTGGTCGGAAAGAGGGCAGAGGGTTAGTACAAGGGCTGGACATTATTTACATTAAAACTGACCAAACAAAGTTGAGTTGAGTCTAATTTGGCTGCCTGAATGTTGGCAGAGAACACACACACATGAACCTATTCAAACAGCGAGCACTTGGAACTTGTTGGTCAAAGGAGCTGCAGTCCAGAAGGGGGCGGGACAAGGGCAAAATAGCCCCAACTCCCTGACTTGAACATTTCTAGGAAAATGACAATAATAAAATTTAATGTGCGCATAGACGCATATATATGTCACTTATTCTATCGCTCTGTGTGCAGTCAGTGTGTGTGTGTGTGTGTGTGTGTTTGTGTCCGTGTGCAGTGTGTGCGTGTATGGAAATATTCTCTGTTAACCGTAAAAACGTTTCCGACTGTTGCAGCAGCGACTAAACCAAAAAAAGATAGTAAGCTGCAACATCATGTGTAGGTAGAGTTGAAAGTCATCTATAGCCGATAGACAGAGAGGGGAGTAGATAGCTAAGGGGTGCATGGGAGGGGGAGTGGACACTTCACGTCGAAGTTCGTTGCTTGCAAAATGAGACGAGCATGTGTGTGTGTGTATGTTTGTGTATGTGTTGAAGTGTGTGCAGCAGACCAAAACACTTCCTACCGCTTTGGCGAAGTATCATTAAAAATATAAAAGTATTTTATGCACACAAAGTGAGACAGAGACAGAGAGATGAACAGAGAGAGAGAGAGAGAGAGAGAGAGAGAGAGAGAGGCAGAGTTTGCTGCACATCAAGCCACAGTATCTGTGTGTATATAGCTTTATATACTATATACTTATATCCTTTTTTTAAGAGAAAATTGTCGTTGACTTTTTTGTTGCATGCACTCAGTCTCTCTCTCTCTCTCCCTCCCTTTCTTCCCCTGGCAAGTCATTGTCATTTGGTCAGCTGCAAACAGCTGCCAGTTTTCAGCTATCTCCCTTTACTGTCAGCTCTCCTCTTCTCTCGGCCTTACCTTCTTTATCACTTTGGTCTTGCCCCACGCCAGGCTTTGTGTTGTGCCACTTCATTATCATGTTAATTTTGTTGTAATTTGCTTGCTAAATGTTGCCAAGTTGTCGTTGGCCATTTGGAACATTTTCCGGAGTCGCTTCTTTGCATATTTAACTTTATTTATGCTTTTTTGTATGTATTCATATGGAAAATTAGAATTTTTTCAACGCTCATTTCTATCTCTCCTCTCTTCTCTCCCAATTATCTTTCTCGTCTTGGCTTCCACAGCTGCTCGCCTAATTTGCCAACTATTTTCGCAACGAAAGTTTTCTTTTGTCATTTTGTGGCAACTTTTTGGGGCTTTGCCACATGCACACACTACATTCAGAGATAATATATGCCACGAATTATTGTACCAATCATAGTTTTGCGGCCTTTAGATCCCTACCAATTGTTGCGCCACTTCCCCTACTCTCTCTTGGCTGCTTTCCCCTTTTGCCTTCTCCTCCTTCTTTCGTTTTTGGCCTACTGCCTGCCTGTGTCATTGTATCCTTTGCTCTTCATTGTCTGGCGCTTTGTGAGTAAATGTGCGTGTGTGCAAGGATAATGATGTGCACAGCTCTTAACTGCGAATGTTAGTCAGCTAGTCAGCCAACCAGTTAATGTGTTAGTCAGTCAAAGAGTCAATATTATGTTTGTAACGTTTATGCTAATTATGCATGTTGACATGCAAAACTGTGTCACCGTACCGGGCCTAATTATACTCAAGAGATTTACTACAGGACCTTAACTAGCTTTTTGCCTCTGACGACATTAGCTGACTAAGTATATAGACCATTTTCGTATACCAAATAACTGCATATTGTTGCTCGTAGTCGGAGTAATAATTGATTAAAGTTGATACTAAATACAGAGCTGGTTTAACTAGTTGTTAGATATGCTCTTGGGTTTATATTATTGTGTGATTGTTAAGAATTAAGTCTCAAACTTCGTATTATTGATTTCAATTCAGTTAAAATTCATGTAATTGCAGGGTCTTTCATTGTGGAGCTAATTGTATTAATAAAATATTTATAAAAACAATTTAATTGAGCTTAAATAATTAACAATCATTACAAACTTTGTGTTGGAAATTTCGTTAGTATGGTGTTGAGATGTCCTTGGAAAATAGGAAATGTCTTTAAATAATTTACAGAGCTCGATTTAATTTTCAATGGGCAAATGCTTCAGTGCGCAAAGATTTTCATTAGAATCTCTGTGGATTCTCCGTTTCCTCATTTATGCGCTCAATTTGGGACTAAACCATTCGAACTTAACTAACCAAACAACAAATTGGTTTGCGCTCGAAACGAATCAATGAAAATCGATGCAGACGCAGTGGGTGGTAGTAGTACTCCCCATGCGCCCCCTTCTGGTAAAGGGGCCCCTGGTATCCTGCTGTCATCCGAGGCACGCAGGACACATGAGGACGACTAGCAAATAATTGACAGCAGTAGCAGCAGTAGAAGCTGCAGCAGTTGGGCGTTCAGCTGAGTGACAGAGCAATAGACAGGCAGAGTCAAAATCCTGCTGCTGCAGAATTGTTATGCTCAGATACGTGGGATCCTGGCAGGCTGCTACTGGTGTGGCATCGTCTAAATTGGAAATGTCATTGAGGCGTTTAACTTGCATGGACATGGTACGATTGAAGCCTGGCATTCAGGCAGAAGGCACGAATTTAACGGTAAAATCAGTTAAAACGAACTGGCAACTAGCCAGCTGTAGACACAGGCCGCCTAAGAGTCACAGTCACAGTCTGAATAAGAGTCAGTGTAGGAGTTTGAGTCAGTGAAGGGATCTCAGGTCTGGGCGGGTCATGGTAGATAGAATCCATATCCGATTCTGGAGTCTTTGGCCAGCAAATGACAGCCAATTGTTGCTGGCGGCCACTTAAACCCTGACGGCGTTAGCCAGCAGCAAAAATCAAACGGAAAAGTGTCCTCCGCACTCAACACTCACTGCTCACCTGTGGCAGACACAATGGACTTTCAGATGGGATGGGAGGGGACTTGACAAAAGCAATTTCTGTATGCCGTCTGTCGAATGTGCCTTTTATTTCACTTATATTTTAACTCATATCTCTCTCCCTCCTCCTTTGCTTCTCTTGCAGACAACAAATTCGTCTGCGACTGTCGTCTACAATGGATCTTTGACTTGAGAAATCGTACACGTCACCTGCAGCTGCGTGACTCGCTCGACAATTTCATTTGCACCCTGCAGGAGCCAAAGCTCTCACATTTTGTGGACCCGGTGCCATCTCACATACTAGATCTGCTTAATATTGGAGGCTTCACAGCGATTGGCAGCAACAGTGCTAGCATGGGTGGCATTGGAAACAGTGTTAGCAGCGTAAGCAGCAATTATGCAACACTGGATGAGCTAAACGCCAGCAATGTCATTGGATCTAGGAAACATGCATCGAGTAAGTCACGACAGGCCATGCGTGGTCAGCGGCAATTCACAGAGATTCTCTCGGAAAATATTGTGGAATCAAAGTTGCGTCAGCGACGCAAGCGTCAGCAGCAGCAGAAGGATGTTGCCGGCGTGGCAGCGGTGGCACAAACGCAGAAACGATATGACTACTACGACGAGACAACTGGCGGACATGCATCTAGTGTGGGACTGGGACTGGGACACGGCAGTCTACTCGATCTGGATGACAATCTGAATTTGCACAAACAGAGCTCGTTCTACAATGGAGCAGGCAGCAGCAGCAGCAGCAGTGGCTCTGTAATGGCTCACAATGATGTAGATGTGCTGCTCGGAGGTGGCTCTCTGCATCAGCCACAAGTTGGCGATGCTCTCGATGCTCTGGCCACCAAGAATTCGATTAGTGTGCGACTCTTTATGCTGAAGTCCGAGATGCTGCCCTGCCACGACGAACTGAGTGATCCCACCGAGCTGCCCCTCTCTCGAGACCTCATGGATGTGCGTAGTAATGCGGGACAGGATCAGTTGATCAATGGTGCTCCACTGCAGAGTCTGCAGATTGCACTCTGTGTGCTGATCAGCACCGCGGTGGCACTGTTCAGCCAGGGTTGAGCTCTATTTCCATTTCCGGTGATGGTTGACTGCAATTGCTTTGCATCCGATGAGTTTTGAATTCTGTAAATACTCGTGAGCATTCATTTGGTTGTTCGAACGTTTAGCTCTTAAGTCAAAGTGAGAAGCAGCAAACTTCTTGGTTAAATGAAATATTTTGGAAACGAGCTTCAAAACACACACACACAAAAGATACAGATACATACACAGACACCGACACAGATACAGAACACTGAAACATGAAACCTAAACTAATGTCTTGTAAATATGTAAAAATAGAAATTCGATTAACCTACTAATTTAATCCTAGCTGATAGCTGTAATATTAGTCTCTCGACTTTTGAAGCAAACTTTAAACTTAACCGAACCGAACTACAACCAAAAACAAAAACACACAAATTGAGAACCTCCGAGCAAACTGGCGTTTCATTTAAACTCAAACTAAAATCAGCTAAAAGATCCGAGATAAACTACAAAAAAAAAAAGTAAAGAAACTGAAAAGAAAAACTTATTAATAACATGAAAACAATGAAAGCATTAAAGCAACCGCAAAACACTGTACTACATAGTATATAGTTTGAATAGCCATAGAGTTGAATTATTTGAGATTCGTTTAACTTGAGCAAGGTACACACTACATACAGTAAATACTTGGAAAGCGCTAAACGTCTTAGGTACAGTGAGGTCAACAACTAACTAACTAGCTAGAGTCAGTTTTAGTGTACTAAGGTCCACATGAGGCATGCCTGTAATAAAGTAAACAAGCTCGATACCGATGCAAAAAAACAGCTGAAATTAGATACAGATACAAAGATACAGATACACTAAGATACATAGAGTAATATTGCCTACATCTGGGTTCTATCTATATACGAGTACATAAAGATATATATATATAAATATAACTGTTAAGAATGCTTTCTAGTTTGTAAGCGAACACAGTCAGTCAGAAACACTCACTCCCTGTCTTTAGAACTGCTGCTGCCACGCCCAAAATACTATCGCCTACTTTTCCATTTTCCAAGAACTCACAAAAAAAAAGAAATATAAAAAACTCATGTTCATTGACTAAACTTTTACTTTTAACTCGTTCATTTTTGCTGCACTCAACCATAATTGAAAATTGAATAAGTGAATAAATAATAATTCAAATAAATTGCGAATTTAAAATAGTACTCATTTGAATAGATTCAAATTTTTAGCTGATGAATGAATGAATTTAACTGAGAGTGTATGGAAACCAACCAAAAACCAAAACCAAAAGAGCAGAAATATGCATAACGATTTTTGTAGCTTAAGACTGAATAAATAAAGGTAAATTATGATAATATATACACACAATATACAATATACTATACTCTGTGTATATATACTTGTATGTGCGAGTGTGAATGTGTTCGTGTGTGCGTAACATGTATTATTGTATTGTATTTATATTGTATGTTTAATTGTATTGTAATAAATGCAAGCTGGGGGAAAGGGTAATGCAATTTATATAGAAAACAATAACAACAAAACGAATCAAGAATAAATGGAAAATGGAAAATTCATACTGAAATACATACTTACTTACATAGGGTTAATATACATAAGTGCATATTTCAATTTATTTAAGCTCGTCAATAAATTTATTGCCAATTTCATTATCCACAAAGTATAATTTTCATTTTTGCAAAAAAAGAAAAGTAAGAAAATTAAAAAACCAAATGCAACTTTTTCACGTTTGATTAATGTGTATTCATGAAAAAGAATATTAAAAATGAAAAAAAAAAAAAAAACACAAAAAACCCGTAAATGCTAAATAAGTGTAAAAACCAAAAGCACACAGAAAATATTATTACCGAATTCAAATAGAACAAAAGAAAATAAATTAAAATTCAACAAAAACAAAAGAAATAAAAAGGCAAAGCATTAGAAGCAAGCATAGTTTTTAGTGGACAATCAGCAGAGAACAAAGGAGAGCAGAAGGAAGCACGGAAAATAAAGGAAAAGGGAATCGAGAAGAGGTGAAGAGAAGTAGATGAGAGCAAAGCAGCAAACTTGAAAGAAAATTGGTCAATAGCCAAAACTAAAGCGGGGAAACTGGACAGTTTAGCAGCACGCAAAAAGCAAAATATAAAAACAACACTTGAACAAAAGCTAAGAAAAACTCAAGAAACAAAATGAAATGAAAATAATAAAAATAAAAAAAGTGGAAAATTAGTTTAAGAAAATGAACATAAGCTAAATGTATTTAGAGTTTTGATTAGAACTAAGCGCAATAAGAAACTTAAATCAATGTGCAAAGAGAAATAAAAGAAATAGTCGAAAATGGGAGGAAAATCCCAAGTGAAACTTCTGAGCGAACAGCACATTTTACTGGTGTTGTTGTTCTGTAGTTTTGTTCTTTTTCTCAAACAACAAAATTCTATTTCAGTTTGTTTAGTAACTTTATTGTCAAACGCTTTGATTTTGCTTTTGCAGCTCCCCCAAAACGAGAATCGAATCGAATCTCTTAATTAAGTAAATAATCGATTAGTTTAGTGACTCAATCGTATGCATTAAATGCTTGTAATAAATTAATAAATTAACTAACATTTTTATTTAAAATTTAATATAAATATATTTAGCCATAAGCTTATTCTTAACGTTTTCAAAAACCAAAGACTCTTGAGTTCCTGCTCTCAACTGAAGCTTTGCCAGATTTGAGTTAATCTATCGCTTTGAAAATTGTTTCGTTTTGTGTTTTCTTATATTATAAATGGTAAACAAATAGCACCGAGTAAAGTAATTTTAAATATAAATATATATATAAATATATTATATATTATATATTACAATTAAATGTAGCTTACATAATTATTTTAACTTAAATGTACACAAAACGGAAACAGTGAAATATTTACCAGAAAACCAAATAAAAAAACCAAAAACCGAAACCAAAACGATAATTATAAAATACTTATATAAATGTAATTGGATGTAAGAAGTTTGCTAAAACAGTAAAACAAAAATGTCAAGAAAACCCACAAAAAATGAAAACATAATGCAGATTCTGTGGCATGTGTATGTGGCGTGTGGCAATGGCGAAAGCGCAATTGAGGGCTTGGCACAAACGAAAAAAAAAACATTCCATACTGCATTCAGCCTGCCTAATGCCTTCCCCCCACCGCCTCTAGGCCCCGCCCCATGCACATTTGCGTGACAAAAACAATTTTGAATGAAAAACGTCTAAATATATTTAATGTAAAAAAAAGAAAAAAGAATTGATTAAGTTGTGTTTTTATTCACTTTCAACAAGGATTCAAGGATATGCGCTCGCCGAATTATAATAAATAAAAGCTTCCTTTTTCGCCTGTTTTACCACTTCCGCAATTTAATCGCGCACAAAGCATTTTGCCACTTGCCCCTCCCTTCGTCCCGTGGCGCCACAAAGTATGTCAGGCATTATGCGGAAGGACACAAAAGCAAAAATATGCGCCGTAGGACTAAACGCAAACGCGATTTTCCCTTTTGTTGTGCGCGAAATATTTTACTAAATTTCATTATTGATCGATTGCCGACAGTGGGCGGTATGTGCGTGGGTGTGGCACATTGCAACGCATTATTCACATAAGGTTTGCATAAGAAATTGCTTGAGCAGGCGGGCAGAGAGAAGAACATATTACACATTACTCATACGCCGCGTTGCTTCGCCTAATGAAGTTGTATTGCACATGGTGAGGATAAGCCGCCAATCGACGACGCCTGTTTGCCACTTCATAAATGGCTGATTGAACGAGAGGTGGTGTGTGTGTGTGAGTGGGCGTGTCGCTGCTTGTCTGTGCGGTTGCTGCTACAAAATAAGAGAGAGTGCCGCAACACACACGCTAAAAAAAAGGTAACGCAAAAAGTCTGTAAAGTGATAAATTGGATTCAAACAGTGGAGCAGATTTATTGATTTCATGGTTGCACAGAAGGCGGGATTCTGGCAACGGGTAGAGCCACGTCAAATTGAATTTACGCCAGGAGCGACAAAAATCAAAAACAGATATGCAAATACATGCACACGCACACACATATACACAGATACGAGCACACAAGAAAATGGCGTTGGTATGAACGTTAACAGGGTGCATTATTTGGGAAGGGGAAGAGACAGAACGAGGGTGTTAGACAACTAAGCCGAAAGCGTTCCATTTTCATTTTTTTACTTTAGCCAAACAACGTGCAACGTGTCAAATTTTTGCAACTGATTATGCCACAGGCGAGCACCAGCCTGAGAAGCACAGTGGCAGGGAGGGAGGGAATGGGAGAGATGGAGGGAGGTAGTCAGAGAGGGTCAGGGGAAGTGCATAGCTTTTGAGTGCGTGTGCAAGTGTTGCCTACGTCACGCGGGTTGCCAGACGCGTTGCTAGACGATAATATCAAACAAAACGAGAACAACAACAACGACAACGACAGCACTGACTGAGCTGCCAAGTGCCCGCGGCTCAAGCTGAAGTGGAGTCCCTCTATAGGGGTTATGGGCAAGTGCAGGGGATTGAAGGGAAAGGGGGGTACGCCATTCATTCCCTATTATTACGCGATGTGCCAGGCAACGGCCACAAGGCATTGGCATTGCTGGCGACGACGCAGTCAACAGCAACTGCGGCTTAAAAATCAATCAAGCGTCAGACGACACTGCAAGAAATGGCCAATAATTCAAATATTATTATAGTTAGTCAAGAAAATTATAGAATTGAATGAATAACTCATGATTTCATTATTGTTTTTATGAAAAGAACAATAGGTTGAAAAATAAACGCATTATTCGTTTCCATTGCCTTAAACTTAAACAATTAATCCGAAAGTGATTTCTCTATGTGTATTTATGAGTATGGCTAACCCCTGCTCTTGGGCAAGAGTTTCATGTCCGTGTAGTTTATGGCGACGACGACGACAGCGATGGCGACGTCGACGGGCTTAGGCAGTGCATGTGATTGACATCTGTCTATGCCGCAAAAGGCGGCAACATGTCCTGCAATTTGCGTGGAATTTTCCCTTTATTTCACTTGCTTTTCTTTTGAACATTTCATAGTTTTGTTGTTGGCTTTTTTCTTTGTTATTATTCATTTTTCATATTTGCTTGCTGATTGTTATTATAATTCTAGGGACTCGTGTGCATTGGCAGTTGTGGCAAATTGCACTGTTGTTGCGTGGCAGTTGTAGCTTGCAACTTGCAAGTTAATCAAATAGAACAGACTGTCGTATCAATATGCCACTCGGCATGTTGTTACCTTTGACAAGCCAACAAGGAGAGCACAGAGAGACGGGTGGTGGGGGAGGAGTAGGGTTTGTAGTAACAAAGTTAACATGTCAAAATAACTTGGCAATGATGTGAACTTTATGCGCAAGCTAAATGTCGTTTGATGCAGCGATCCAAGGATCAAAGGACATAACCAACAAGTGACACGCTCCAACGGATGCGTCCAGCTAAAAGCTTTTGGCCAAAATGGACAACAACTGCAGCACATACGCTGGAACGAGACAGAGAAAGATATAGAGAAAACTGAGCGGTGCAGGTAAATATTGGAAAATTGTAACGAACCCGTTGAAGCATGTCGGTGAAAAAATAAACGTTACAAAGACAAACTGGGACTGACTATACGAAAATAAAATACACTTGTTTAACAAATAAAATGTCTCAACTGATCATTTACTGCTAGCTAGAAAAGAATTGAAAATTGAATTAAGAAGGAATTAAAATTTAATTTTAAAATCATTTTTAAAGGGACTTAAAAAACGAATTAACCTTTTTATAGTGTGTTGCACCGACGATAACTTGTTAAATTTTTAATACACACAAATGAAAGCGCAAGACAGATAAACGTTAAGTGGAAATTCCATTTATAGCAGCGTCACGATTATTATTCAATTAGAAACACAGAAAAAAAGCGAATAAAAACTTTTCACATATGTCAAAGTTTTCTTTGACTTTAGCAAACGTATCGAAATCAAATCGTTTGTCTGTCGCTTTTAATTCTCTAATGGGTTTTACAAAAAATGCAATTACATAGTAGAAATACATGCAAGAAAAAAAAAACACTTCAAATGGTACTTAAAAAATGTGTTTTCCTTCAATTGTGCGATTTTAAATTTATGTATTTTATTTAAACTCATGTTGTTTTACTGCTGTAGAGCAAAGTTTACCTGTCAGTTGTGCAAATACCATGGAAATTGTTGTTGTGCAAAAAACTTTACTCATTGGGATTATGTGCTTTGCTGAAACTATAACCCGTTTTTTGAGGGCGACTCGGTGGAGTGGATGTAGCGGGGTTATGGCTCTGCAGATAAATTAAAACCGCAAAGTGTTTGGCAAAAGCTCAGCTCGACATTTTCCGTAAGTGGGCTACATTCTGGGCAAACGCAACGCAAACCGTTTAGAAATGTCTCAAAAATACTGAAACGACAAAATACAATTTAACCACAATTCGAATTGTGGCAAAACAACAAGCCAGGACAGACGGACAAAACCTAGAGAGGACAACAAAAGCATCTGAGACCAAAAAGTTGTCATATATATAAATATACTTATATATATAGCTAACAATGTAAACAAAATGCTTAGCCACTTTCGGTGTGATGCGCATACCTTGTAAACAAAAAATAGACAAGCAGGGCATGTCCATTCAAATAGCTGCTTTACACTAAGCAAGCAAAATTAAGTATACGACTAGCGAGTCTCGTTTCTCCCACTGCGTTTTTTAATATCTAATTGAATTCTATTTTATTCGAAAACTTCGGCTCATATTTTTGAGATCTTACATTATTGCAACAGAAATGTAAATTATTTATGGTTTGGTTTAATTTTATGGCTTGCAATCGGATCCGTTTTACCAAAGAACCTCACGCAAGCAGTTAGCCAATATTAATAACCTTTTCAACAGTTGCCAAATCGAAACTGGCATCCTAATTAGATGGCAACTTACAGCAGAGCTGTCCTGTGCACATAAGACGCAAATAACCAAAGTCTCAGACTTCGACTTCGACTTTGACTTCAATTGCGTCTGCGACGACGACTCCAAATGTATCTAATGAAGTCCTTGGCTGATTGATGGCCCGGCATTTCCGACTGTTTCCCCGACTGCGAAGGCGAGCTAAGAGACTCGATTGCCAGCCACTCGATTGCCACACGATTAATAGATGTGACTCAATATGTCAGCCAGGCCCCATGAAGGCGCCAATTTCCGAGAACTAACTGTAAAGACTGGGTCCAAGAAGAGTCTTCTCTCCTCTACCTACTTGCACCTCCCGCTGTCCCAATCGACTGACTGAGTGTCTTGGCAGTTTAATGGCCCCGCCTTTGATGGTCTGATCATTGCCCAAGTTTATTACTTTAAAATCGCAAAATGTGCCATAACATTAACATGAGCTGCACGATACTTTCTTGTGGGTGGTTCTAAAAGCAGGGACTGGGGTGTGTCGCGAGGTTGCCAGCTCATAAACTGGCTTTAAAAGGTCATAAATATAAATTGAAATTGCGTTGACAACAAAACGAAGAAATGAACAAGAAACTTTATCAGTCCAAAAGAGGAGTGGGAAAAACATTTAGAGCAGCGCTTGCAGTAAGTTCTTAATTAAAATAAAACTACAATTAAATTAAACATTCAACTAATTGTAATATTTTGAAAAGTTTTGAAATTTCTACGAATTAATGTCTATGTTTATATTTCAAATGTTAAAAGGCATTTTTAAAATATTTAAGCCGTTAGTATTGCAAGAACTTGAAGTTAAAATAGTTTAGTTTCGTTTAGTTTAACTTAGTAATTTGCTAGCGATTGTGTGACGAACCAATCTTTAAGCTGCTTGTCACGCAATTTCCTTTATTATGTCGTGGATGAGATGCAGTTTGATTTTATTTTCAGCAAATAAGCCGAGGCAAATAACAAAGCAGGAAAACGGTGAGACCGGGTCTTACCCTGTTGCACGGGGGCATTAGCAACCAATGACCCTTGCTGTGCCGTTGCCTAGTTACGCAGTTGTCCCCATCCACCGAATCCGAGCCAAAGTCAGACCCGGATACGGGCCACAACCAAAGCGCTCTCAATCCGACGAGCAATCATTTCTACGGTCATTTGGCGAATGGCGCACCGTGTGCGCTACTCAGCCTTAAAATTGGAAAAAAATGTGTTGGCAAAGACTAGAAAGAGAAGGCAGGGAACAAGAGAAGCTACAGAAGTAGAAGCTGCAGCTTCGGTACCAGTTCCAGTTCTAGCTTGAGCTTAGTGCTCGTCCCTTTTTATGACTGGCGTTAAAAATGTGCAGCGCCCGTCGGCTCGAGTGCAATAAAAGTAAAACACATTGCCAAAGGCAGCTTGCAGCAATATTTGCGCAATATGGCTAGAACCAGGCCGAGACAGAGCCATCTATGTGAGACAGGCAAAGGATATGGCCTGCAGAGCATCCTTAGCTTGGCTGCGTTCATTATTTATTTTATTTTATTAGAAATTATTTAGTGCTGCAGCAAAAGCAACAAAAATAACAACAGCAGCACAAATGCCTCCGCCTACAACAACTGCTTCATTTTGCCATTTCCAACACTACCTCATGCCGGACGGCCGGATTCGTTTTATTGTTATCTCAGCCATTCAACATGGGGCAAGAGCTGGCGCCTAAAGTGCATTAAAGTTGATTAATTTTATTAGTAGCGTTGCCTGCTTAAACTGGGCAAACTTCAGTTCAAGTCTGAGCAAACAAGAACAACTAAAATTCCCGTCTTTAATACAAAGTAATTGACGAGCTTATTTTCTGTAGATTTCAAATGTAAGTACAGCATTGGGAATGTAATTCACAAAATAATGTGATTGCTAGTTGTACAAGAACAGGGTATAATTAAAGCATTGCATAACGTTTGAATAGGCTTTTAAGCCATTTTTACAAATTTAAAACTTCTGGTTTGTTGCCGAATCGTTTTCCACCCGTACTGCGACTTTGAATTTAATACACGCTAATTATTCTGAAATGCAAGTACTTGTTAAGGTTTTAACCTTTTAATCGCGAAAAAAGTGTATGGAAAATGTTTTATAATTACAGCTCATTTGCAGTGCTGCTGTGTGAGATGCCGGAAGGGGGGAAAAAATTGAAAAACCAAGCAATGTGATGAGTGAAAAATGCCTTTTGCATTCAATTTACTTCCTTTGAGAAATATTTTAAATACCAGACTCAATTTACAATGAATTTTTCACTTAACGGCCGCAAATCAGTTGCACATAGCTGGGAATGAGCGAAGAGGGAAAATGGGGGAAAAGGGAAAAGCCTCATCGTAAAAACGCATCAAGAAAAGTCGCCTCGGTGTCTGGTTGCAGCCGCAGTAATGTTGCTGTTGTTCCTGCCGTGTTTCTGTACTTGTTGTTGTGCATTTGGCAAACGCGTTTTGGTGATTGTCATCGATACGGATGCACATTATGCTGGCTCCGGCTGCGTTGCCCTCTGTCACATGCCTCTCACCACCTGCCTGCTGCCCCCTTTACCATACCCATTTCGATGCGAGTCGGTGCAGCCAATCAGCCGCCGGAAGCGGCAATTGCCAATTGGGCGCCATTTTGCGCCAACAACAACAACAAAAAAGAGTAACAGGCAAAAAAAAACCTCATCATTTGTTTCCATTTGTCTGCTGGAGTGAGAATGGCTCCAGCGGTAGTGGAAGGGAAAACAACGTTTATGCGCTTGTTTGCGCGCATTTTCAATGCAATTTTACCAGCTCCACGCACTCCATTACAGTCGCGCACAAAACTATGCAACAGTCATTGGCAAACGGCGTCGCTTTGTTATTTAGCCACTGTTCATTTGACGACTCCAACTCCAACAGAGACTCTGCCTACTGCGACTACAACTCGCTGTTTTTGGTGTGTTTTAGTGGATGCACACCTGAAAATGACCATAATTAATTGCATGTACCTGTGGCCCCATTGATCCCATTGGCCCCATTTTCCCCCATGCTGCCAATTAGCGACAGTTGAATGAATCACCTGAATTGCTGCCACTCTCGCGCGTCACATTCTTTACGATACCCTGCAATGAGCAAATGTTTTCAAAGGGTATAAGCAAGAGCTACAAATCCTCGAATATGTGAACATTTATTCTTGAGCTTCTGCAAAAGCAGTGACAGTTTATTTTTTAAAATAATTTTATCTCTAAGTTAACTTTTATTACAATTTCCCAAAGTCTACACTTTCTTAGACATTGCCCACCTGCAAAGGTCACTTCAGTGCACTTATTTGTACTGCCTTTCTGATATTTGCAGTGCATTGGCTTATTCAATGAAGCCAGCTTCAATCACATCAAGAGTTTCCCAATGTTTAACAATTTAACAGCTCTTAACTTGGCCACACTTTATCTACAAAAGTGGCCGACACTTGGCTACGTTTACTATTTTTTGTTGCTTCACTCACACACACACAGAACACTTCAGTATTGTATCTGTGCGTGTGTGTGAGGAGGCCATTATAATCGAAGTAGCAGCAAGAGCAAATCGGTTTCG
This sequence comes from Drosophila nigrodunni, assembly GCA_020829145.1. Taxonomy (NCBI): domain Eukaryota; kingdom Metazoa; phylum Arthropoda; class Insecta; order Diptera; family Drosophilidae; genus Drosophila; species Drosophila nigrodunni. Next base: position 886,179 of record JACVCZ010000003.1, on the reverse strand, counting down.
CATGAAACGCAATTGTCTATAATTACATTATCCCAACTATCAATTAAACCAAATTGTCTGTCGGCCACGCCGGGATCCACTCCGGAACTCAGGCAGACACATGGACACATACGCATGACACACCCACTGGCACACACACCCTGCCCACACACTCACGGACGGATACATCCACACACACACACACACACACACACATTCCATTAGCCTTACAGCTGCAGCATAATGGTAGCTGTTATATGTTTTTGTGTTTGCACAACAAGACCTCCGCCTCCTTTTCCCCGCTCCAATGCCTTTTCTTTCTCCTCCCCTATACGTGTATATCCTTTAGAGGCAGTGTGTGCGTGTGTTGGTTTATTTTCACTTGTAATCCCCGCACACAAAAGCATTTAAATAATTTTACTGGCGCTGTCGACGCTGACGCTGATATCAGAGTATTTTTCAAGTAATTGTTGTAATAACAAACGCAAAAACAACAAGCGAAATAACACACACACACACACACACACACGAATACACACGCAAAACGAGAGTCATGGCAATTACATGCTCCCATTCATACACTCACAGTTACATTGAAATATGGAATTCACAATTACATTTAGGCACACACAATCACACACGCATACTCAATACCAAGCCACACTCGCAAATTTGTATAGTAATAAGAAGTTCATGCGTTCCTTGTTATTATAATTTAATAATATTAATTCTGTTTAGCTGTTATATTAACTGAACTTAATACAACAATAGATAATTATGCTCTGAAAATATTTTACTCTACTTTAGTTTCCTTTTGCTTAGAGTATTTAAACCTCCCACAAACTACACAAATCACATAAAGTCTTCACAATTTATTGAATTTGCGATTTAGCGGCGCATAAACGCCTCTGGCCAATTGGTTGCAGAGCAGAGACACGTTTTTCGTCCAACTCTCGAATAAAGTTAAAATTTGTTTTGCTTTCACATTTAATTGAAATTTACGCCGCTTTGTCGGCGTCTCGCAGTCGCGACAAGCGGCGACTTTTATCATTTTAAAAGCCGCCCGCCCGTTGTGACGGCCCCGCCCATTTAGAGCCTGGAGTTTGTTGGAGCTGAAAGTGACGCTAACGGTGACGGTGCCGGCACGACTGGAGCCATACCCAAAGCCTGGCCAGAGTCGTAGTTTGAGTCAGTGTCGAGTCAGCATTGGAGGCCCGACAGCCACTTTGCTGCAAATTAAATGCATTTTGCACGCACGTACACTTATGCACTTACTTATGGCACTCACTGTGCGAGTGTTTGTTTGTATGTGTCTGTGTGTGTGTTTGTCATTTAATTTTAAAAAAGTTTCACAGCACGAGATTTACAGCGCCCGAATGACTAAAGAGTTTTACAGGCAAACCTTCAACTCTGTTTTGCTCCACTTTCCCCCTATTCCATTGCTACACTTCCATTTAATTTAATTGAGAAGTTGTCCAAATGACTTGCGGCACACCCCACAACTCCTTGCCGCTCGCTAGTTGCAACTGCAATCGTTGGGTTGCAAGGTGAGCAATTTTGCTGACTGCCACGCAGTCAATGAGAAATATGTTTGCACATGTCTAACAAAAATTAAGTATTAGGTCAGGGATTGAGCTAAATTGCTCTATGATTTATAAACTTAGCAATGCTGTTGAGAAAATTTATCTCTTACTATAAAAATTTCATTGAATTTAGCACAAATTAAGCACCAACAACTTTAATATATTATGATTTATACTGAAAGAAATATTTGAATCAATTCGTGGTTTTAAATACAAGCTTTACATCTTCTGGCAAGTTTCTCTTTAATTGTATCTCGTAGTTGCTTGAATGCATTAAGAGCCAGTTTCACTGTGCTTTTAAGTCAGACTTTAAGCCGATAAAACGAAATATTCTCTAGCAATATTGACTTTTGTCCAAATATTAACTCAAGAATTTTAATTAAATATTTCATAGATTTTTTGACAACTGTGAAACTATGAAGTTCTGTCAGCCAAAGTAAAAGACATACTAAATCGGAGACAGAGAGACAAACAGACAGTCAGACGCACAAAAATGCAACAAAGGCCAGTGCAATATTGTTTGTGGTCAAATAGAAAAAGTGACTGTCTCTCTCTCCCTCTGTTTCCTTCGATGCTCTTTGCTCACTCTTTCTAAAAATGGAAAAGGAAGTGCGGGTGTATGGAATTTGAACAGGGGAATTTATGAAATTGCAAAAGGAGCAACGAAGCAAATCAACACACAACTCCAACTCAATGCGGAGTTTAAGCTGAAACAAAGGACACCGAACAACAACAAAAACAAGAATGCCATTTATTTGTTAATTTACCCACGCAGCATCAAATATGTGAAGTCAACAAAACAACAGAGGAGAGCCCTTCAGCCAGGTGTTTGGAAAGTGGTGGAATTACGTACATCCACAGAACTGGACTCTCCCCTGGTTACCTGGCACGCCGTAAGCGTTTTTAAGCTACTTGTTTCTCGGTTTGTATAATCCGAGGGTAGGATTGCAAGATTGGTTCTGGGCTTAGTTACGAGGAATACGTCTGGCTTTGGTTACTTTACACCATATATATATCTATACACTCTCTTTGTCTCTATATCCGATTATCTCTCACCATTGCTCTGTAGTTTATTAGTCCACAACGGGCAGCCTAATGATGCCTGTCCACAACAGCGGCCTAGACTTGGCGCTTGGCTCCATTTGAGACCGTTTGATTTTGCTTGTCTGTCTATCTGTCTGTCTTTCAGTTTGTGTAGCCCTTTAGTTAACGCTACAATGGTTACACATGGAATGCCCTAAAATTGGCCAGGTATACCGACTAGCAGAACTACAACAATTCTCAAAAGTGCTTCGGATTACAAAGCATTTAGCCGAACTGATATTCTCCATTTATGGTTAAAAGCTATTGCTTGTTTGCAGTGACTTAACTTGACTAAATCACAATAGACAACGTTTTTTTGAGCACTTTCTACAGAGTTTCTTGCTATTCTGTCACACTCTGTCGGGCAGTCGCTGTCTTGTGTTTTATTTTTAGATTCTGCGCCGTTGATTTTGTTAACAATGTTTTCAACTTGTTGCCCAGTCTACTTGCTTTTTAATTTACATTGGCATTGTATAAATATTTAGACAAGCTGCCAGCGAGAAAACAGCAGCTGCTGTTTGCCCCCTTCTTGATTTATGCAAGGGGAGAGAGAGTCAAGGAATGGCAGTTTAAAGCGAGAGACAGTGAGAAAGAGAGTAAAAGAGGGGGAGATGGGGTGAATCTAATGTTGATTTTGCGTCTTTGCCGCTCTCAAGGCGAGTAGCAGCTTCGGCCTCGAGCGCATTGTTTGTGCAAATGCTTTTTCAACAATTGCATGCCAGGACTCACTGATCCCCCAGAGATTATCGTGACTAACACACATTTCAGTGTATGTGTGTCTGTGTGTGTTGGTAGAGGGTGTGTGCGCACGTTAGATAATCCAATTAATATGCACACAAAAACGCAACTCGGCAACAATAACAATAACTAAACACGGTGAAAACTGAGAAACCTGTACGCCATGTTGAATTTCTGGCAAACCGGAAGCGCTGTTATTGCAGCAGCGGCAGCAGACAAAGAGCTGCGGCGCGTCTGTGGCAGCGGTAGCGGCTGTTCAAACATTTATGAGTCTGGGCCAAGTAAGCAGTCTCGCATGCATTTAGCTTGGGCAACAGATGAAGCAGCAGTAGCTACAACAACGCGGCATAAAACTAATTTGCGGCCGTGGCAATTATGCAGGTTGCAGATTTGCAGACATGTTGGGTTGCAAGTGCAGCTGCTGCGGGGCGTAACCACCAGCCAGCTGATAATTTCTTCATTTAGCCATATGAAGTTGTGTCCCAAATGCAAACAGTGTTGGCCAACACATGCCAACACATGCATACTCATTGTGTTGCTGTCGCAAAACTCGAAAAAGTAAACTAAACGGCTTGTTCAACTAACTTGAAAGAAGTTAAGTCCTTAGAGCAGCTAAGTAGGCTATGATCCACTCTGGGGCTTAGGCAACTGTCAGCGGCAATACATTCAAGAAGTTAATTTTGCTTTCATTAGTGTCTGACATGAGCATCAATGAAACTTCTCTACCACATCCCCTACACATATTTTTCATTTCCCCTTCACATCCCTTCGGCTTCACGTGTGAGTGAAACTTTGCTTATTATAACTATGTGAAAGTGTCGCTCCAAGTCGAAATGTATTCAGTGGGCCATATTCAAATAACTCCCAGCTGGAGGTCTGTGCTCTGCTGGCCAATTCAAAGCCGCACACGTAGTGCCAACGAAAGTTTTTATTCGAGCTGGCGGAAGAGCAAAAGAATCACAGAGTGGACTCTTTTCCTATAACGTCGCGTATGATTAATATGCTTAGCACGTAATGCCGCAAATATTGATTTTTAAATAAGATGACAAATGTGTGTTAGTGTGTATGTATGTGAGAGTGGCACACACACTTTCAGCTAGACATCAAAAAATCAACAACGAAATTATATGATTTGCTGTGTAATCAGCAAACTTTAAATGTGAGAAGTAAGCGCACGCTGTGATTTCAGCTGCTGATGGTTGTTGGGCTCATGCGGCGTATGAGTAATGCCCGCCTATAAGATTACTCATACGTAAAAGCCGCAGCAGAGTAAAGAAAAAAAGTGCCAGTCATTGCTAAAGCGAACGAAAGCTCAAAATTACTCCAAGAGTGCCGCCAAGCACTTTGACAAATGAAACACAGCTAAAGCAAAGACAGCAAAAGGGAACGAGTAAAAGAAAGTTAGTGACTGACGGAGGAGAGAAGATGAAAGAGGTGGACAAGCTGTGGAAATGGCTGTAAAAGAGGAGCGCGCGCTTTGGCGACACCGTCACTGGGTTTTAATGCCATTGATGGCTTATTTCAGGTTTACGACTTTATTTTTGCTACCTAGCCAAAGTCTGCCTCTCTGTCTCACACTCTCTGATCAATGGCATTCACTCACGACGCGCATTTGTAACTTTTGACTATGGCCAACCACCACTCAAACGCCCACCCTCACCCACCTACACACATACTCCCACTCCCACTTTCACTCCCACTCTCAGTCGCCTGAAAGTATGCTTGAGTGGTTTTTAGGCGCAGTTGTTCCTATTTTATTGCAATGGCGAATTCCACGCTTTTTATTGCAACTCCATTGAAGTCGGCCAGCAAGCATTGAACTGTAAATGTTTTTTATTATGCATACCCTGTAAAACAGAAAGTATTATAGTTTGCTTATATGCTTACACAACAAACCATAAAGGCAGCACAGACTGTCTACCTTATTTTCATTTTCATTCGAAATTGATTTTTATTTAATCAAAATTTGGGACAGAATACTGGGGTTTGAATTATTTTAAAGAAACAATAATTTTTTGAATTCCTAAATGGTTCAGTTAGTCTAATTAGTAACACCATTTTCTTGCTTAAAGTTAGAGTATTAAAGGTTTAGTACTCTGCCGCATTTAACTTTTCCCTTCATCAGTTTCACATGTAAATATTTTGTATGCAGGTGAAACGCTATCAGTCTGTCCAGATGTCAGTCCAACTGTCTGTCTACCTGGCACCCCGTCTGTCTGCCTTTTCAGCTGCCCAAGCGTCAGTCTGCCTGTCTGTCTGTCTGCTGTGTTCTTGCTGTGCAACAGCATGTTGCATGCTGCTGAGCCGCTCAGTCGACAGCAAATTTTTATTGTCAGCATATTTTTTATGTTTTAAGCATGCCACCAAAATGCCTCCACCCATAGTCCACAACTCGCAGTCCCTCTGACCCCTCTCCACCTTTCCAGCTAAAGCGCTTCCCTGTGATGTGATGAACGCTGCCTGCGCATTGACATTGTCTGTCTGCCCAAATGTCTGTGCCACCGCTGCCCCCTGTCTGCTCTCGACTCCAGCCTAGTATTGTTTGTCGCTGGCGGTAAATAAAATATCGTTGCTATAAAAATACAAGTGTCGCCTCTCTGGCCCCAAACTTCCCTTTCGACGCCTTCTTCACTTCCCCTGCTGCATCGATTAAGCATGTCTAACGGTTTGGGCCACACTCTGATCCCAATCCTTTTATTTTTCCTCTTTTTTTGTTGGCTGCAGTCAACAGGGCAAAAGAATTTCCTCGTTTTCGTTGCTGTTGTTGGTGTTGTTGCTGTTATGCATGCTACACGTGTTGGTAACATATTTTTGGACATTATTACAATGGTTTCTTTTTGTTTGGCCCGACCGTTTGTGCCCTCCCAGCTCCATTTGGCCAACTGTCTCCTTTCACCCTTCACAAGAGCCTCACTGTCAATATGGATTTTATGGCTACGTGTGTTTGTGTGTAAGGTGTGAGTATGGATGTGTGTGCCTTTTTTATAGACACTTGAGCGGATTCAAGTTCGCAGCGTGTTTTGAATGGATTTTGGGTGTATTCCCCAGTTCCCTTTGGGAACACTTGCAACTCCCACAAGACTCTGAACTGTTACAACGAAAACAACAGCTAAAACATCAGCACAGTCAAGTGGCAAATGCATTTTATTTACTGCATATTTCATATGAAATATTTTTAGAACCCCCCAAAAAGGTAAAGTCAAGTGCGTGGCGAACTTTTCAAGGGGTTCATCATGAAAATGTAACCCCGAAATTGAATGGAACTGACATTGTTTTGATCGCTATGCTGTCTAAATTTATCAGTTTGGATAGAACTAAAGTAGTGTTATAAATAAGTGTGGGTTCAACTTAACTTAACTGTCTGCAGGAAAACCAGTCATATATTTTTTGATGATAAATTGATTGAATTGAAATAATTTAAGATATTATTGACCATTTATCTTTAAATATGGTTTAAGTGTGAAATGTGTAGCTTGTCAAATCATCAACATAAGAATGATCGATGCTTATAAATAACGGTATTAGCCACGCTGCCTAACAATTTATCGATAGATTGGTTGAAACGCTTCAATTGCCATTTTACGCAGCTCAAGGCAATGAAAATGCGTTCATAACGACAGCTAAGTATTTTTCCATACTTATTTGTATGAAAAGTGAGCGGGCAATAAAAAAGATTAAAATGCAGCCATAAAATATACAATTTGATGTGAGCATCCTTAATGAAAAGCGCTTGAAAAGCAGCAGGAAGCTGGCAACTGGGGAAGGAGGGACTTCATGAGGCCAGAAAAGAGCGCACAAATCCGCCAACAGCGACAAACAGGATGACAACGAGTAGATGGTGTGGTGGGAGAGGGGTGACCGTAGGGGAGCCCCAAACTCTAAGCGAATTTCATGCTTAAGCTCTGTAAAATTAACATTTAATTGAAGCCTACATTTCGGCGCTGCTGGCTGTGCGCAATATTAACAAAAACGTTGTATAGTGCCACGCCCACACACTCATAAGCCAACCCGCCTTCCCACCTTCCTCTATGCGAGTGCAAATCCCTTGGATACAAGGATACAAGACAAATGCAGCAGAGTCAGGCAGGTAAATAGGATTGGGAAGAGGAAGGGGCACGAGTGCATGTTGTGATAGCGTAAATTATGTTATAAAATTTATTTAATTTCACTTTTGCTGCTGCTGAACGTTTTGTTGCTTGCCCCACATGGAATGTACGACGGCCATGCAAGCGCTAGAGGAAGGTGACTCTAACACACACATACACGTACACACTTGCACACACTGAGTTGAAGCGAAAAGTCCCCAGAGAATGTGCAAAAACTCAACTCGGATGCTTCCTCTTGTTTCTCTCGTGGCTTCGCGTGACGCTGAGCAACCATATTTATTGTATGTGTCTGTAAGCAAGCCAAGAAACATGCAAACACTTTGCTTGGCCAACAAACTGTGCATGTTTACAGGCGGAACGGGAGTGTGGCAGCGCCAGGGGCGAAGACTGGCACTGGCCAAAAATGAAATGGAAAGCGCGAACAGGTGAACAAACACCCAGCGAGCAAATTCGCACGTGTGTGTCGCAGTTATTGGCAATTCTTAGCTGCAGTCGTTGGCCCCATCGCATAGAGATGGTATCGTGAGTTAGTACTGCTGTAGGACAAGTAGGACAAGTAGGACAAGTAGAAAGAAAGTAGAAAGTGAGTTACTTACTACTGTGTTCTTAAAACATAGCACTCCAATTTAGCTAAGCATAAGTTTGAGCTATCTTCTGTCAGCACGCTGTCATCTCTAACACGAGCAATCTTTCATCTCCACCAACTACAAAAGGGAGAATGAAAATATCGGGAGATTGGGAGCTCAGCAACTTAAACGACTTGGGGGCCATCTAAATAATTAAATACCAATGACACTTAAACGTAAATCATGAATTTTGCAAGGGTTCCATTGCCACGTGCAGGACACAGGGACACAAAAACGGGACTCATTCGCTGGGGGTAGGGGAATGGCACAGCCTCGATAAGGCATTAAGCAAATGGCAAAGGCTTCAAGGGAAGAAGGAACGGAGGCGGTGCAGCTTGGATTACTTCGGGTTGTCGCCCAACCATAAACAAAGACTGTAAAATGTCAACGCCGGCGGAAACAACACCCAAAAAATTACTGTAGCAAAATGTTGTACAAGTTTCCGCTTCAAGTCGTAGCTTCCTGCAACAACAGCAACAGCAGTGGCAGCAGCGACAGCAGCAGCAGCAGCAGCAGCAGTAACAGTAGAAGCAACAACTGCAACTGCAACAAATCCCCAGCTGGCGAGCTCTAACATTTCCAGCACTAACAACAGCAAGAACAACTGAGATAAGGACAACAACAATGTCGTTGTATGTGCAACAATTTGTTGCCCGTAGACAAAAGGCAAAGTCAATGTCGGCAGAGTTGTCAACGCTGTTTAAAGTCGCCTTAATTGCAGTTGTTTGTTGTTGCTGCTGTTGTTGTAGTTGCTGCTTCACTCTTTTTATTGCCGTCGTGTCACAGTCACCGCCTGCAGCACATGCATAAAATATGCTGCATACTTCACAGCGCACGGCAAAGAACAGTGAGCGCCAAAAGGTTGCTGCCGTCGCCAACGCTGTTGCCTTTCATGCTGTTAATTATTATTATAGACGTGTGAGTGTCCATCTGTCTGGCTTTTCTGTCTGGCACAGGCACAGTAGCTGCTGCCACGACCCAACCGACCACATGCAATAAAACAGCACTTAGACAACGACATAGACACAGCGACAAATATATAAAGAGACAGAGCAACAGAGAGAATAAAAGAGAGATGGACTGAGAAGGGAGCGAGACAGAAAGGTAGTTAGACAGAAATTCTACACAGACGACGTCTGCCCGGCTTGGCTTGAACCGCTTGGCCTGGTCGAAATAGTCAAACAGCGCACCGGGGAATACTTTGCCAAATTGCACAACCCAATCCAGCCCAAAACCACCACGCCCACCTGCCACAGCAACGTTCGCCCAAATCGCATTCCCATTCCATATAATCCAATTCTATTCAACATCACTCGCATCCTTGGCCACTCATTTGACTATACGCTTTTGTCGTCCTTTCATCTCTATAAATATTTTTGCACTTAGTCGCCTTACACGTGTCCCTGTCTCTCCTACTCACTGTCTACCTCTTTCTCTTCTCTTAGCTATCTTTCTCTGCCTCAACATGTGCATGTCATTTTGTCAACGTCTACGTGTTCTATTTAACCATTTAGCTATTATTTATCTACCTCAAAAGCGTAGTCTAATATTTTATAAAAAGAAAAATAGATAGCAACTTAACTATTTAGTATTCTTTATGCCAAGATATCAGATTTAAGTGAACTACCTATTAAAGCTAAAATGTGTAGAGCTGTTACTAAACTAAACCACTTTTTTCTGGTTTAAAAATAGTAAAGTTTTCTAAAATAGACTTAAATTGGTTACCATTTCCTTCACTGCTTTATTTCCATAACACAGCTCCACATACAATTTATCTTAGTTCAAGTAAAATTGCATAATAAAACTACTTTTATATAGCTATATCAAAGTATTTCTCGTGAACTTCTTCTTGTCAAATCTGTTCGTTTGTTTTTCATTCTCAGTCAAGTGATTACCAATTTCATTTGATCTTTTGAAACAATTCTCATCGTTAAGTAGTATACTTGGATAATTGTTATTCTTTTGGTAGCTTTGGCTTCGTTGGCCACCCAAATCCAGCTAAGACGTTGCCAGCCAGCTTATCGTATCCGTAGTTACCCTCAAAGAATCTAGAGGCTATGGAGTCTTGAGGGCGAGGGTGCATTTAAAAAGACATTATTGGGTTTCGCTTTTGTTTTATTTTGCAGGTGCGCTAATCGCCGGCTAAGCTGGCCGGAACCGACCAAGTAGCTGGCTAAAAGTCAGCTAATTAGTTGACACTTTGTCTTGGGCCACTTAATTAGCCTTTACTGCAGTTTGCGACGACTTGCCAGCCATTACAGTGACTCCTTTTCCAGCTCCTGATACTGTTTCTGCTCTCCTCTTTAGTAGAGTACTCCCCGTACATACAAATTGTTAGTCGGGACAACTGCATTCCAGTTGCGTAACAGAAATGGGCGCCAATTAAAGTTAGCGTCTGGGTTGGAGTTGCCAACGACATTGGCGCCATCGAAAACTTCGTGGGGCATATTTAAACTTTTCCGCATTGTTTTTGTCGTTGTTGTTGTTTGTATGTATGATTTTAATTCCATTAAAATTCGCGGATAGCATGCGAAATAAATTTGCAAAAATAATAGTTGTGAACGAAAAGTGAGAAGGAAAGGAAAAAGAGATAGAAGCAGATAGAGAGTGAGAGAGAGAAAGAGAGAAAGTTGAGGTGGTTGTCACAATCAAAAATGTTTTCATTGCTAATACATTTTACTCGCAACTTTATTCAGATTTTTAATTTCATTATTATTGCCATTTTTTTTGTGCTTTTTGTGTTTGTTATTTATTATTTTTGTTGTGTATTGCACTAATTAAATGTGTAAATTTTGTTGAACTTTTTAATTGAATGCGACAAATGTCTACAAAAATTAAGCGTAACAAGCAGAGCACAAAGGATACTAGCAGTTCCATAGAAACTTCTGTAGTTTGAGTTGTGTAGTTGCTGCGGTTGTTATTTTGTTTATAACAAAAGCTCATCAGCAATTTTTAGTTCACTGCAAAATAGATTTGGTTAAAAAAAATAAACGTATAGCAAATAAAGCAATAAATTGGATAACAAACGCAATCAAAACAAACAATAAGTGCAAATGAGAACAATGTGTCTGTGCTTGGCATAATAATATGTTATAATCAACTCGTATAGCATAAAATAAAAGTAATATTTAGACATTTGAAAATGCGTATTCGATACTCAATAAATTGGCATTTGATTGTGTGTCGGGGGGACATGGGGAGTGAGGAGATTTACGGGCGCAGGCAGTGAAGCAAATACAATCATTTTATGCTGCACAAAACTCAACTACTCCTCTTTGTTCTCCAGTGCTGGCACCTCCCAATACTGTTCGTCCTGATGCTGTTCATCCTTCTGCAGATTCCGGAAACTTGTAAACTTCAAAACAGCACCTGTTACAAGTATAGCAATTAGGATTTTTGCAGTGATTATAGACTCGATTTAAATTCATTTTATTTCCTCTCACGCACCTGCCAAAATACCGCCTCCGATGGCAATAATCAATGTGGCTGCAATACCAAAGAGCTGATAACCCGCCTGGCTGCTGGCATTACGTCCCAATCCCTGCAACGGACGAATTCGTAGTAAAGTGTATATTTAATAATCATTTTTAAAGCTTACACCCATAATTTTGGTCGTTGTGGCATTGTTGCCCACCATGGCTGGGAAAATGTCCTGCAGCTCTGATTGATAGTCATCTGTGGTGACCATAGAGGCATAAATAGCCGAAGCAATCGCCGAGATGAGAGCCGGCATGCCGTGCAGATTGTGAACGCCACAGGTGTCGTGCAATCTCAGATTACTGGTCATCCAAGGCTGCAATTAATCCAGAAAATATCTTATTAAAGTGCACAGAATGTTTAAGCTCTTCAGACAAAGCTCAGCCTGTATCTATGATATTTTAACGACTAATTAAACTTTTAACAAAAAAAGGTGAAAAACACAACTGCATATTTGCTCCTCTACGGTCACATTAAAAGAGTAAATTTATTAACACCACAGAATTTGTAGCGGTAACAAACTCGACTCTCCAAAAATTCCACCAGGGGCAAACGACGGCCAACAAACTTTACTCATTAGCGTCACATTTTTGCACTATTCGCACTAATTAAAACGCAGTAGGCGACACTACGGTGCAGCCACGGACAAGGGCTGGACAAAACTCAAACTGAGCATTGGAAAACTCCCAAACTGAATAATCCAAACTCAAGCTGCTGCCGGCGAACTAGGCATTTGAATAGCGACTCATGTTTGTATGGATTACATAGCTCACTCTCTCTCTCTCTCACTCTCTCCCTCTCTGTGCAGTAGTTCGGCAGTGCGGATGTGGCCCCATTAGTGTTACTCTTCTTCTTCTTCCTTCTTCAGTCTCCATTCTCCATTTTACCAACAGTATTTCTTTTTTGGTCCCAGTAATCAAGACAAGAGCAGGTAAACTCAATCTGTCCAGAAGTCTAAAAATCTCTCGTTGCATCTCAAAAATAGTACGCGGTCTTTTACAGGCGACACGCTCGACTATAGTTTCACCCACAAGTTTTATTTTTTGGGCATTTGCAGTCGTTCAACTTACGGTTAAATAGCGATAGCCGAGCACCGAAACCGTGCCGGCGATAATGCCAATTAAGACAGCGCCGTGAGCTCCGAGCAGCAAGTTGCAAACGGTGCCAACAGCAACACCGCCGGCCAGCGTCGAGTTCTGCACGTGCACCATATCCAATTTATTCTCATGGCTGACAAGAGCGGATACAACGAAGGTGGTCACTGCAAAACAGAAAGAGGGGAGAGAAAAAAAGAGTGAGAGGGAGGGAGTTAGTGTGGGTGAGTAAGGTTACAGCACAACATGAGCAGGGAAAGAAACAAACTCCTGTATAGGCTGCTCTGCCTTTTCAACGAGCTGTTGTACTTCAAGAGTTCTAGTTACGATTTCAATGGATTGTCCTGACTCCGAACTGGCTGCTACAATTAAGGACCTTTCATGGCTTTACCATGTTTGGCAACAGACACTTGGCCATTATTGATAGCCATTTTGTGTTACATTTGGCTTCCAACATTAATTAGCTGCACTGCCATTGAGCATTTGAGCAAGAAAACTTTATTTAGTCCATATTTTAGGGAGTAAACTGGCTCAAACTGGCTTTGGCGTCAAAATTTTGGAAATTTTCCATTATAAATCAAAGAAAAAGTCTCAAAAATCAAGCACAAGTCAACAAAACACCATTTGAAATTTACGACTAATGAGTAACAGTAAAAACGATTAAATTGTTGTTAGTAAAAAGATTTAAAATAATTACAAAAGCTTTAAGCGTAGCTTTATTTCTTTAATATTAAACTTGCGCGTTTTTGAAGTAGGGGAAATTGGACTGAGCGGTACACACATACAGTTAGTCAGCAGTTTATGCTAAATTAAAATAAATTTTATTCCCACTAATGAAGAAAATATAAAGAATTATGTTTTTGATATGGCTAGAAGGTCTGGGCATTCACAGAGGGCGTGAATAAGTCATGAAGGGATCAGGAAAATATGTAAGTAAATGTTTGTTATGGTATACAACATACAAATAATAATTAAGAGACATGTTGCCATCGCAATGTATTATGCTTGGGGTGAAATCTGGCTCTAGTTGCAGCAAATAACATGTTCTTAAATCATCCAAGTGGAGCAAATGGGATACACAAGCCGCAATTCTCGGCCACAACCGCAGTTCATAAACACAAAACTAATAAAAATGTAAACAAGCTAACGCAGAGGCGACTTGTTCTGTCTCCTTGTCCTCCTGTCGTCCAGGCAACCAAAGGGGATTGGGATCAGTATCAGGGAAAGGGAGACATACTTCAGTTTATTACACAGGAAAACATAAATCTGGGCAAAAATAACACTAAATACTTAAAAATCTCCATTTTATGGCAAAACATATGTTGCAGCAATAATAATTTGCATAAATTAGTTAATACGGGACACTGCTCGGTTACTGTGGCAACTGCAAATAAGCAGTGCAAATCACAGCAGCAGAAAGAGCAACAACAACGAAACCGCAACAATTCCAAAACAGCTTTTGACATTGTCCAGGCGACACAGCCATGTTACAGAGCAACAGCAGATTCTGGCTTAAAAATCAATTAAACAGTATTTTTATAGCCCTTACCCGGGACTCTTCCGGACCGGAGACTAAGGCAAGGCCAAAGGCAACCGAGATTTGGGGCATAAGTTCTTGTTGTTGCTTGCACATTTAACAATTTAAATTAACGCCAATGGTGTCACTTGTGACTATAAAATGTGTTTTGTGCTTAACAATTGTTGGCCAAATGCGGGCAGACGGGAATAAGCAAGGCAACAACGACACTGACCAGGCTACTACAATGGCCAGAAGCAGGCGGAGTAACACACACAATCACAGCAAAAGCTCGTTTCGAACTTGGTGTGAAAACAACAACTGGGGCGTATTTTGCTGTTGGCGCCGCATTTGGACACCGAATGGCGTCGTCTGCTATGCATGTCGCAATACCCGCATACCCAACACTGAGACACACACACACACATCGACACAGCGTGTGACACACCCAGAAGAACGCCTCTAATTTCAGCATTGAACTGAATCCCAGCTTTAGTTTAATTAAGGCAACAACTAGCGAGCCAAGTAACCGGCCACTGAACGGAACAAGCGGCCCAAAGCGTTGTCGCTTCGCCCCACGTTGACTCAACTAATCGCACATCCTTCCGCATAAAATGTCCCCTCAGGGCGTCCCCTGGTCCTGCCTACCAGACGTTACACTTCCGTGGGGTATACCGACGTGTTTACAGGGCTAGAAAAGTTTGTCCTTGATTTGAATTGAAAAATTATACACTACACAAATGTGATTATTAAACATTTCTCGGTGTAAATTTGAAAAAAGCTAATCAAAATAATCATTTAAATGAGCTAATTGAAAGGGTATTTCAAAACCGTTTCTTGTTTTGCCAGTTTTTTAGCTGATATGCTCTGTGTCAGTGTTTAGGTGTTAGCTCCGTTGTTGCAACGTGAGGGTTTTAATATCATGACCAGGCCCAGACCACAGCCGCCCCAGTGTCGCCGCCATAGCGACTCATAGTCCCAGTCCTAGTTCCTGTGCCAGTCTCGGTCCCAGCTCTAAGCCCAAACCCCCTCAAAGTTCCATACCCCTGTCTGACCATCGACCAGCTCCCAATGTTGCTTGCAGCTTGGCTTATCTCAGCTCCTGCTGTTGTTGTTTTTGTTGTCGTTGCTGGGCGTCCTTTGTATACATTTAATTTGTGTTTTGTTATTTACATTAACCGAGTGAGGCAACAGCAAATGGCAGCAGCAGAGTTTTCCCTTTTACTACCCCCGCACTGCCCTTTCCATCTCTTCCGTTTGCTATCGGTTTGTTTTTGTTTTTAGCACATTTTCTATATGTTCTGAACGACATGGCCATGGTCAAACATAGTTGACCCACACAGACAGCTAAATGCTGGACACTCTGACCGACAGTTGCTGCTCTTGCCCAGCTCCTGCTCCTACTATCCCTCCCTCTGTCAGATTTGCTCCTGCTGCTAACACTTGGGGCCGTTTTTATGTGTGCTACGTGCTCAAAATAAATTTTCAAATGTGTTAACGAAACTATTTGACATTTAATTAGTTTGTGAGTTGCATGCATAAAGATTTGCAGAAACAGCGAACGGCAGAAGGAACTCAGCTCTTAACCTTTTTCAATTTCTATGGCCAGCAAATAGAGAAAAAGTGTGAGAGAGAGTGAGAGAGTTAATAGGCTCGCCGACATTATAATTAACGCAGCTGTACCAAGCTGCTTGAATGCAAGGCGTAAAGCATCTGAATAATATAGGAACAAGCGTGGACTGCCACTCGAGCCAACTAATTGCCTGGCGCGGCGTGGCACGTGACTCACCTGTTGCCGCGGCTAATGATAGGAACGTGTTCAAAATGGCACGCTCTCCGCCAGCTCCTTCAGCCAGTACCGAGTTAAAGCTGGGCCAATAGACCCACAAAAATGTAGTGCCGATCATGGCAAATATATCAGACACATAGTTGGCACCCTCAAGTTTTCCCGCATCGTTCTCATCCTTCGAAGGACGCAGCATCATGGCCACTGCGAGTCCAAAGTAGGCACCGAAGGCATGTACCGTAATGGAGCCACCACAATCGCAAATCTAGAAACGAGTAACAAAGTTACAAAGGATGCAATATGTTTAAAGAGTTCGGTAATGGATTAATGCCACTTACGCTCAGCACATTGAGGGCCAAATACTCATTGGCTGCAAATAGAGCCACCTCAAAGATGGACATGCAGAGCAGCTGAATGGGCGTAACTCGTCCAAGGAGTGCTCCCATGCTGATTAAAGGTACGGCAGCTGCAATGTCCGCATCGATAATGTTCTCCAGTGAAAGGCTGAAAAGGAAATGGGAAAGAAGAACGTGAAAAACTTGTCGCAGCTCAAAAGGAAATTCAGGCTTAAATAGCAGCCTCCTTTTCAGCTGGTAATTGCCTGAATTCATTACCACTTTTGTCTTATTTCTCTTAATTTCCTTAACAAGGACCCAACACTGTATCTTCCATTCTGGTTATTTATTTATGTGCTCTGTGCAATTATTTAGATCGCCACTGCACATAAATTGTGATAAGAGTCTTACCCAATCTTGCCGCCTTCCATGTGCAGGAAGCCCTTCATGAGCACCGACCACTGTACGACCAGGGCAGCCATGAACAGAGTGTAACCTGTAGCACTGTAGCCATATTTACGCAGAAAGGTCATCAGAAAGCCGAAGCCAATGAATATCATAACCTGTATGTCCTGGAATTCTGTAAAAAGGAATAGAGAGGAGAAATAGATTAGTCGGTGCATGCGAGACTTCACTGTACTGGTGCCTTGGCACGCTTATTAATTGAGTCAAGTCGTTTCAATTAGTGGACCAATTGTCTGCTGCCAAAAGTCAATTGTATTGAGATTGATGTCAACAATGGCGAACGGTGGCTAAGCAGAAGCCATAGGAGAGCACCCTAAAGTCTTCTCTAATTGTGTGTGTGTGAGTGTGGGTATGCAAGTGTGTGTGCAATTAGTGTGAAATACGGTTTAATTTATTTATTATGAATTGCAACAAGTTGTTTACAGACGCATTTGCATAAATTGAAATTAATGACTTTAATTATTCATTTGTGTGCAACTCATGCCGTTCCTTTGTTTATCGCTCGACTCGTTTCAGTTCGGTTTGGTTCATTCGGTTCATTTGACTTCGGTTCGGGGGCTTTTTTGGGTTCGTCGCCAACCCATTGTGGCAAAAGTAATTAATGCAATTGGTGCCGCGGGACTTCAAGGAGACTATGCGAAAAATAACTTCATTTATTTATGAGCCGCCAACACTTGGCAGACAACAACTGTAAAATGGCTAAAACGGGAACGGGTACGGGTACGAGTAATAGCCTTAGCTGTCTCAAAGCTATTTTATTATGAAGGATTAATTGTACATTTTTAGCAGTCCTCAACTTTTTCTCCTCAATTATTATTAATTTTTGATAATCAATATGGAGCTTAAACTGTTGCCTTTCTTTGTTTTTTGAAATGTGAGTAATACTAAAATAAATATCTAAATTAAAAATTCCCACAACGGGAAGGTAAAACAATAAGCCAACTTGCCAGTACTTTGAAATACAAATTAGGGACAGAGAAGATAAGCTATAAAGCTATTTGGCTTGAGAATTAAATTTGTACTTGATTAAATGAGAAAATGTTATCAGAATTAATCAACAAAATTTAATTTTTATCTGTACATTTTTATGCTCTGCATAGCCTAGCTCTATTAAATGATACTTTATCAGTTACTATCTTTATGAGGTTATTTTAATCGCAATCTTGTAGAAAACTTCATTATTACGGTTCTCTGAGTTTCTACTGACACTTTGCTGTATAAATTGCTGTCAGTTGTGTTGAGTAATCTTTCTAGTCTTATCATGCAATCTCAGCAAGACAAGTGCCGATGATATGGACAACGTCTTGATGGACAGCAGATAACTCAATATCTTGTCAGCATAGCAGGCTTAATAAATTGCTTCAATTTCTTTTTTTAGTTGTGTTTTAACTGTTGACCGGCAAGTTTGTGGTTTTCCCCTTCGCATGGCTCATGTTTGTCAATTAGTTGTAAATTGTATCACATGAAATAGTCGATCCATGAGTTGCTATATATAGTTGTTATACCCCACAGAGTACCCCATAAAATAGCTGCAAATTTTGTGTTTTATTTTTCACAACTCGGCAACTAATTTTAGAATCAGTGACAAAGTTTTGCCATGGAACTTGGGTGTGTGTGTGTGTGTTGGGGGAATATACATTGGCTACTCACGCGGATATTTTGAAACGTGTTCGTTTGCTGATCCAGCGTCTTCAGCTTCGATTGGCGACGGAAGCACAGCCTTTTCGTAACGCACGAACAGCCAGAACAGCACCAGGAAAATTATTTGCACAATCATCAGGACAATGTAGCCCGACACTTTGCTGCCCGGCGTATGCATTGTGGAGTCTCTGTGGGATGTGGTTCCAAAGCAACGAAAGGAATAAAAAAAACCAGCGATTGGAGTTTGTGCAAAGTCCTTGCAAAGTCCTGGAGTGCAATGAGTTCGCTCTCTTTCAGTCACTCCCACACCGTTTCACTGTCCTCACTCTCTCTCTATTCCTATCTGCTTGTCTTTGTGAAATCCGCGTTGTAGTCGCTGCAGCACGCGTATTGATACGAACAGGAATTAGAAGCGTAAGTGTCACCAGACAGGAAGTCGATTGCTCCAACTACACTCAGTCTCTCACTTTAACGCGTACGCTCACTCGATTTTTTAGTTTTTTACCGAGCACACAGACACTAGCACTCGCGCGATTAGTGCAGAGAAAGAAGGCACGATCTGTTGCCGCTGAGCGCAATGCGCGTACTGATGCCCAGTAGAATGTGCGAGGCTTGTAAGTAGCTGCCGCAGTTTGCAATTTTACTGGCGGTCAACGGGGCGTATGTGCGATATATCCACGGCGATTTATTCGCATGATATAACTATTTGATTTAATTTGCTCGCTGCTCGTGCAGTTGCTGAATAATTCACCCCACACACAAGCACGCACATACACACTCCTACCCACACACACGCGCACATTCGGCCACTTGCCCAGTGGGCTTGTCTGCGGCTTCGTAGTTTCTATTTTATTTAAATTGTTTTGTTTCAGTTGCATTGTAATTTCAATTTCAAATCGTTTGCTTATCCCCCAACCCCTCTCACACCAACGTGCTCTCACACCACCCAAAAAAATAAAGAAAAACACAAAAAATGGTCATGTCTTTTGTGTTGCTTCAATTGATTGCTGCATCGTTATTATTATTTCATGTTCGTGGCATGCAACTTGCAACGCGCAACCTTGGGCTTAAAGTTTGCCTTAAAGCTGAGTCCAGTCGTAAAGTATCTGTAACATAAACAGTTAAAGATACATTTGTATCTATAATCGCTTAGCTATCTGCCGTTTCACTCCTCTAAGTAATTAGCACGCTGTCAACAACAATTGTCCATAAATGGAGCAGCTGATCGCTCGTTGATGATGCAAAGCAGCCGACTGAGTCCAATTGCTCTGCCTCACACTCCCCACCAATCGCCCCTCCGACCATAGCTCGCAGTCATTAACAGTTTTTAGTAGTTTAGTGTGAAATTAATGGGCACTATAAGCGATTGAGAGTCGCACATTCGTGTGAAGAGTTGAAAGATATATGTGGAATTTCTGACTGAGATACAGTTTGAGTTTTGGCTATGGAAATAAATGGATTAATCGGTTTAACGATGATAATTCGTTATTAAATATAGATAAATATTTATAAGTTTAATTTTGCAATTAAAAACTAAAACTTCTCATCAGTTTCAAGCGGCAACACGGCTGATCCGAGCAAAAATAATAATAAAGAATGCAAACAACATTTAACTAATTGCCAAAGAAAATATCATAAAAAATTAAAAAGAGTCTGTAAAATAAATAATAAAACGTTTTTCATAAGCAGGCAAAGTCAGTTGTGGCCGTTTGTTAAAGTCGGTGGCTGTTGGGGCGTATGATTGATATTTATTTTTTCAACAAACACAAGCACCTGTGTTAAAATTGAAATTCTCATAGCAGGGCAACAATAATAAAAAAGCAAGCAAAGCAAACCAAAGCAACGCAAAGCAAAGCAATGTGAAGCAAAAGTAAAGCAGAGCAAACCGAGAAACCGACATAAGAAAATGTGTGAAGTTGGCGCAAAAACCGCAAATGTTGCCAGGCACGCGCTCGGTAAATGCTCTTCAGATCTGTGAAGCCAACAAAAAAAAATACAGTGGAGATGAAGAATACTTGAATTGTGGAAAGGGAGGAAAGTGGAAGGGGAAGAAAGGTTGTAGCCGTGATACTATATCAGAGCCATTTGGCTCTTCGTTTTGTTGCTACAGCTGCCTACACATACACTTACATACATGGCTTATACTTGTTTGAGAGAAAATAGAGAGGGAGAGGATGAAATTTGCATCCGCAATCACTTTAAATGTTTCCGTTTGAATACGCAAATAAATCGAAAAGGATTTCCAATGAATGCTTATGAGTGTGCACCGTGTTTTTTCCTCCGTCCACTCCCTCATACCATTCACAACGACGCCCTTGAAGCTGTTGCAAAACCCTTGTTAATGTTGTTGTTTACAACAAGTGTACATGGCTAAATCCGGGCCAAAGCACAACAACAAAGCAACAAATGACGAAAAGAAGAAGAAACAGTTGAAAAAATATTGATAACATTGTAAAATGGCTGCCAAACTGTCAGCTGCTGTTGCAACCTCGAAACTCTGTCTCTGTCTTCGACTCTATCTCTGTCTTAGACTAAGTCTCAGTTTAAACCTTAACCTCAGACGCCAGAAGCGTGCAACTTGTGGCCAGTCTGGGAGCAAGTAAAAATGCTGTTTATATATGTGTTCGTCTCTGTGTGTTTATATATATATATATATATATTCTACATTTTTAGCTGAGCCATAAATAAATATGAGCAACTATGCTCTGGCACAGCAACGGAGCAGCAATGTTGACGATATGTTGATAAACTTTAACACCACAAGCCGAGCACAACAAACACGCATCCACACAAAGACATAAGATGTGCTAGTTTTAGCTTTCTTTATGTCATTTATATCGCCAAAATAAATAACATGTGAATAAAATACTGCTTTAATAATTTTTATGTCAAACTTTGTTGTTTTTTGCCATAGTACCGCTAAACTCATAGGTTAAGCCCTTGAAAAAATACGCACACCGTCAAAACAAATTTGGATTTAAGTCGAAAATTGTATGAAAGAATCAGTACATTTATGAAATCCTCATTTATTTTATAATTCGTAGACTTCAATGGGAAGTCCTTTGAAAGGCAGCGAATTGTGGGCGAAAGCGTATTTAGAAACGTCGTTGAATGTTGCTATAAGCTCGCTGCAGTTGCAACAACAATAGCAGCTACAGCATAATGATGATCATCATCATTGTCGTCGTCGTCGTTGTTGCGCAGGACGAAGTCTTTTGTGTGGCTTTGTTATGCCAACCAAAGTATCCTTCAACCGACTGCCTGACTGGCTTTGCCGGCATTTGTATCGCTGGCTTTGCTTCAACCTCTCTTATTCTTCTTCTTCATCTTTCACTGTCTCTTGAACACGCTGGGGTTTTCGGAAACTTGGCTCCGTTACACAAATTTTGACTGGCGCTGTCTGACTGTCTGCCCGACTGCCTGCATGTGTGGTGTATCTGCTGTTACTGCTGCTGTTGCCGGTGGTTGCGCCTAAACGATTTGCTTTTTGTCTGTTTTGTGTCAATTTGAAATCCGCTTTGGTTAGGCGGCTGCAGCGGCAGCAACTCGACTCTTCATGCCCCACATCTCCCCCCTCCCGTGTCCTTAAGCTATACTCAAGCTTTGCGCTGCGGCAATTGTTGGCATTTACAGCTACTTGGCTGCTATGGCAGCAAGCTGCTAGCAGCAAGCTCTGTGTATGTGTGTGCAACATCTGCTTGAGCTCAAGTGACGCTGGGGGATTTTTCAATTGCGTTTATAATAAATTTCGATTTGTCAGCGCAAAAGCGGACAACTTGCGACGCTTCGTTGCCAAGCCAATGCCGTTAAGTGTCCGCCGCAAGTGGCATCAGTGGCAGCAGTTAGACCAACAACAACAATAGGAACACTGATAGGTTTCTTCAACAAATTCAAATTACCGCAACTTATTTGCCTGCCTGTATTAAAATCTAATTTTAGCTATAGAATTCAGCTGTTTTCCAGCTGAAATAGCAGACAAATAGAAATTCAAGTAGATCACTATGGAAAAGTATCAAGACTGAAGATGCATGTAAGATGTAAAATTAATATTATTAAATTTAATGTCTTTCAAAATAAAGAAATTACTTAGCTATTTTTATTAGTTTATATAAAGCTATTTACTGAAATATTCTGGCAACACTGCCAACGCCACTAGTTTGCTTGCAGCACACAAGAGTATGCAGCAAACTCTACAAATTTAAATTCAATTAATGGAGCGCCCTCAAAGTATGCAACACTTTTGTGGCTCACTAATTTCGTTCAAGACCAGTTTGAATTGACAATAAATACGATCGATTAATAGTTAGACAACTTTCAATCCATCTGTCCCAAACGAGATACATACATAACGATAAAGACGACAAACTGGATCACAATTCGGCGCCTCTAAATTGCCGCCATAAAAATATCAAAAGACACGCCAAAGATAAGCCCCCCTTAGCCCCTCTAACCCTAGTAGCTACCATTAGCTGTCTATTATGCTGACGATTAGTTGTCCAAAAAATTTACATTTTATTTGTAACAAAAAATGTATTTATTCGATTGATTGATAAAAAAAAAGGCAAGAATTTACGAGTCGGAGCTTAAATGGGGTATAATAGGTATCGAGGTATCTACTTATTTGGCTGAATTGTTAACTTCTCAATGACAACTGGTACTTCCGCTTGGCCTTTAGGCAATCTCCGTGGCATGCGACGGTACTGGTGCTGGTGCTGGTTGCACATGCTGTGCAGGTGTGATTGGCTGCATGGGAATGCTGTGCTGTACACTGGGAGTGGGATCATGGGTTGCGGCCGGAGTGTATGTAGTTGCCTGATCGGGATCCTTGTCCAAAATGAACTTGTACATGAGGAAATAGAGAGCAGCGCCCAAAAGCAACTCAGCAACTGCCACACAAGTAATCACCGCCCAACCGGGAATGGCAAGACCAGCTAAAAGTTAGTAAAGAGTTAGATAAACACACATATAAAGACTATATACTACTACTTACTGAAGTATCGGCGTGTGAGTGTCCGACGTCCACGATTCACGCGTCGTGTGGCATCTGTTTCCTGCATGCAACAAGCGAGTACAACTATAAAGTTTCAAAAAATATAAAAGAATATTAATAAGTATTTAAGAACGCAAAACAAATATTAAAAGATCACGATGTGATCGTGTGTGGTCTGTGGCTCTGGTGTCTGTCTATCAAGCGGAACATATCACATCATATCACACATCGCATCGCATCACATCAGTGTGGCAAACAAAAACAGCTAAAAGCGCGAAACGGAACGGAACTCATTGAAAACGACGTTAACCATTCATCAAACAGATGAAACTGACATTCTTGTTATTTGTCCGAAGAGTTGTTTAAATATTAATAATTAATTATTGAGAAAATGTTTAACAACAAAGCCACAAAAAACAAAAGCAAACCCAAAACTTAGCGCGCGCGCCAAGTTCGATGATAAATCAGATAAACACTTGACTTGACCAAGGGAAACGGAGCGTTTGAGTAGGGGAATCGAGGGGTGATGTGGTCGAGGGGTCTTTGTTTTTTGGCATATTCTGCCATTGTTTCCATTGCGGATGTCAGATTTGATTATCTGCTCGCTTCTCAGGCTTAATTCAATGTATTTCCCATAGATACAATATTGATGTTTAAGGTTAATTTAATATTTTACGATGTAAATATTGCATTATTATTTTTTATTTAATTTGAATATCAATTTTAGATTGGAAATTCAGCACATTTTGTTAGGACTTGTCGTTGGAGGAGCTCTCTCGACCGCTAACCAAAAACTAATTGTTTTTCCATATTTCATAATTTATACATTGAAATAATAATAATTGTTGTGCTTGGGCCACATCCGGTATTAGCCATGTACCATGTACAGTCAGCCTTAACCAAATACAATATGCATGGAATAAATTAATATGTTATATCAAATATTTAATAAGCATTTCCAAGTCAAATAACAGTTGAGAAATGAAGTTAAAAACCGTAAAGCAAATCAATTACTCGAAGAAGCTAAGAAATGCCCTTTTGGTTGTATGAAGTAGTGAGGTAGAAATATTTCACACTCATTTTTAGAGGTTTGCGATATTCATTAGTCATAACAAACAAATGCGAGATTGGGACAGCGATGAGTAAACCAAGTTTATCAGCATTAATGTTGGTCATAACACAAGGCAACTGATAAGAGTACATTTTTGTCGAGTTTCCACAAGTTGTGGATTCTATTTTCACTGTTTTACTTGATGACACACTTGCTTAATTGTATTACACATTTTCCATTAGTTTCTGAGAAGACTCAACTATAAAGTGATTAGCAAGTATAGCCAATTTCAAGATTTTGATTAATGCTTAGAACTCTAGAAGTTGTGGACTGTTTTTGATGTATTCAACTTCAAAACATGTTCTCATTTGATTCTTAAGAATCCACTTCTCAACTAAAGTCAACACAAGTTGCATTTCACGCACATTTTTCATCGGTTATATATCTTTATATTATTCACAGCCAGTTAGAACTTTACCTAGACATATCACCAAGTAGGTGGAGTACTTTTTTGGCCACAACATTATCACTTGGTAGATTGTTTTTGAAACTTTCGAATAAACTTTTGCGA
Source organism: Drosophila nigrodunni (assembly GCA_020829145.1). Taxonomy (NCBI): domain Eukaryota; kingdom Metazoa; phylum Arthropoda; class Insecta; order Diptera; family Drosophilidae; genus Drosophila; species Drosophila nigrodunni. Next base: position 861,138 of record JACVCZ010000003.1, on the reverse strand, counting down.
TTCGAACTTAAGGCAAAGTGTTCGCCAAAGTGTAAAGTGGAACTAAAACTGAACAACTCTGCCAGATTTTGCCGAACCACAGGTGAACTTATCTTATCATTCTGTCGCTATCATTTCCGAGATAAGATAAGATAGCGCAAGTCGCTTTGCGAGTTTGCGCAACAAAGTCAGATAATAAATAGATATATTTTTTGTTTTTAAAATATTGTTTTATTGTTGTTTCGGCTTTGTACTCGAATTATTCATAACTCGTTATCATTGACTAATACGCTTATGTTAAGTTTCAATTGAGTTTGCCAGAGCTACGATGCTACATCTGGCAATCTCAAATCCTGAGGTGTGGATGGGTGTTAAGGGTGTAGGGCTTTAGTGACGACGGTGCTTCAGGCGACGGACAGTCTTGTAACGGTAACCATCATCGGCAAGGATGGTCTGCTCAGCGGGCACATCGATAACTGCTGACTCGACTGGGGGCAGGTACTCGGCGGTGGGGAGCTCGTTGACGTCACGACGACGACGGATCACGCGACGGACGGTCTTGTAACGGTAACCATCATCGGCAAGAACAGCGGACTCCTGAGCGGGGGCAACGGCGACGACTTCCTGGCTGGCGGCCTCAACTGGGGGCAAGTACTCGTTGGACAGCTCGTTGACATCACGACGACGACGGATCACACGACGGACGGTCTTGTAACGGTAACCATCATCGGCAAGAACAGCGGACTCCTGAGCGGGGGCAACGGCAACGACTTCCTGGCTGGCGGCCTCAACTGGGGGCAAGTACTCGTTGGACAGCTCGTTGACATCACGACGACGACGGATCACACGACGGACGGTCTTGTAACGGTAACCATCATCGGCAAGGACAGCGGATTCCTGGGCGGGGGCAACGGCGACGACTTCCTCGCTGGCAGCCTCAACTGGGGGCAGGTACTCGTTGGACAGCTCGTTGACATCACGACGACGACGGATCACACGACGGACGGTCTTGTAACGGTAACCATCATCGGCAAGGACAGCGGATTCCTGGGCGGGGGCAACGGCAACGACTTCCTCGCTGGCAGCCTCAACTGGGGGCAGGTACTCGTTGGACAGCTCGTTGACATCACGACGACGACGGATCACACGACGGACGGTCTTGTAACGGTAACCATCATCGGCAAGGACAGCGGATTCCTGGGCGGGGGCAACGGCAACGACTTCCTCGCTGGCAGCCTCAACTGGGGGCAGGTATTCGTTGGACAGCTCGTTGACATCACGACGACGACGGATCACACGACGGACGGTCTTGTAACGGTAACCATCATCGGCAAGAACAGCGGACTCCTGAGCGGGGGCAACGGCAACGACTTCCTCGCTGGCAGCCTCAACTGGGGGCAGGTATTCGTTGGACAGCTCGTTGACATCACGACGACGACGGATCACACGACGGACGGTCTTGTAACGGTAACCATCATCTGCAAGAGCAGCGGACTCCTGAGCGGGGGCAACGGCAACGACTTCCTCGCTGGCAGCCTCAACTGGGGGCAGGTATTCGTTGGAGAGCTCGTTGACATCACGACGGTGACGGAGCTTCAGGCGACGGACAGTCTTGTAACGGTAACCATCATCGCTGAGCACACCCTGATCAGCGGGTAATTCGTAGGACTCGACCTCGAGGTTATTGTCCACAGGGGGCAAGTAATCCGTGGAGATGGAGGTGGCAGCAGCAGCTGCGATCACAGCGAAGGCAACAATAAAGAATTTCTGTAAGAGAAGACCGACAATTTGAGTATGAGTATCTGAATGGGTTAGTCCTGTAGGTTTAGGTGCTTGTGGTATCCAGTTGAATTTAGGAAACTAACCATATTCAAAGATGCTCCTAGACGATGCGTGTCTATGAGATTAATCCAAATTTGATTCTGATTTCAAACCAGACCTTACGACACTATTTATACACAGATTTTTGCAAAAAATCAAATTAAAAAAAAAATAAAATAATAATGTTCTCGCCGGACGGCAGAAGCAGAAGCAGAGCTCCGTGTGCCATTCACTTTGGAGAAGATACAAAACGAAACCGGTTATTGCTCCATGCGGCAACTACCGCCTCATATTGTAGTAGTTTGCTGCGTCGATCTCGTTGTCGAGTTGTCTATGTCGATCGTACGCTTGAGCCACTACTTCATCTTCATCTTCATCTCCATCTCAATTTCCATTGATGGCCGGCATTAGCCGCTTTTAGTTGCTATTGTCAAAAGTATCTCAAGCCGAGCGCACACATCAATTGTTCCTCCTCCTCCACCAACCCTTCTCCATCAATCGTTTCGACTATTTACCATATATGTATGAAAACAAATGAACAAATGATGCGAACCATAAAAAAACTAATAATACAAGCACATGTATAAAACAAAACGAAAGTCAACAATACATTTGACTTGATACTAAATAAAATAAATTAAAAAATATAGAAAAAAAAAACTACAAATCTGCTGAAAACTTCTCAAACAACAGAAATACTGAACGTGGCGGCCACGACGAATTTGTTTTATTTTTTTTTTTTTTGGATTGTCTCGAGACTTTTGGCAGAATCAACAATAGTCGAGGGCTCTTTGCATTCTTCTCCATGTGCTTTGATAGTCTCGACTTATTTGTATCACATTATACGAACTATATTGCATATGAATAGCTGGGGTCGATCCACCGATCAATCGATCGAATCGATTCAATCGAAACGAGTCATCGATTGATCGCTTTAGTTGTAGATTTCAATGTCTCCTCTAGCCTGGTAATTGCAAGCGGAAGTTGCCATTGTTGTTGTTCTTGTTGCAAATGATGTTGTGGTTGTTGTCATCTTCGGACCGCGCTTATGCCTGATCGACAGCTGTTTTTTTTCTACCTCTTTGAACCTCAACTTTTTTTTGGCGACTCTTGTTGAACGCTTAAGGCCAAAGCTCAGTTCGATTGAAAGTGTTTGCCATGATGGACGCAAGCTCTTGAGTGTTGCTATTTTCGGTTACGCCACATTAGGCATCTATTAATAGCGAAGTGATTTAATAGATCTACTCGATTTGATCATTATGAAATATGCCTCTCCATTATGTTACGGTGGTTGTGTTGCTCGTGGCAATGCTGAATTCAAGTCAATCTTTTATTTAAATTTAAATTCACATTTAAATTTATATTGTGTGGTGCTCCAATTGTACACAAAACACGCAATAAATCTCAACAAAATGCCAAAAACCGATTATCATCATCTTCATCAAAGCCTTTCAGGTGGGCGTCTTAGAATGTTGAGTTCAGTTTCAAGTCTTCCCATTCTTTTTTCTGTTCTTTTTTTTTGTTTTCGCTACATGTGTAGTTTTATATCTGATGAGCTCCATTAGCTTAGACAATGGGTGAATGTCGATCGCTGAGATCTCGTTTAGGAAGAGGATATGACGGGATTGAAGACCTTGGCAAAATCTATTTATGTTTTCTATAAACTATAGAGAACGCTAGTAGTTTTGTATCATATCTAAATTTTGTGATATGCTTTTAGCGTTTACAACCAGTTTATAAAAAAATTTATATCTCACAGCAGGTGGACTTTTTAAAAAACATATAACAAACAAAAAACATTTGCTCCTGGTTTATTTAGTCATTTATTCATTTTGTAAATGGCGCACATAAAAAATATATTTTCAACCATTGCTCTGCATATTTAATTTATATCTGGCAATCAACATCATCATCAAAATGCCACTGCGCGTTGGCCAGTTCCCGTCCATGGTCCCTTCCACATTTCCGATCCTGATGCGGAAAAACGGACAAAAATAAATAGAATCGGCGCTTTCGGCGCTTCCTGGCACGGCACAGAAAAACAAAAATAAAATTACAAGAACCAAACTACATATACATATCTGTTTGTGTATGTGGATGCTATACGCAAACAGGACCACTTCCACTCTCTTTTTGGAGGCCAGTTTATACAATATATGGATATTCATAAAAATATAGGCAGCAATCCATGCCCCAATCCATGCTCTCAGTTTCAGTTTCAATTCCCTGTGGCAAATGTAAAACGTATATAAATCGTCGCTTCGTGTGGCACATCCGTTCCCGGTTCGAGCTTCGAGCTTCCAGGATGCCCGTGGGCGAACTCTCAATCATCCAGCTGGCAGAGGCATGCTGTACCCCGATTAATCCAATGCATCGGTGTCTGCGAACATTTTAACTGCAGGTACATCACAAAATTTGTCGAGTGACCAGTTGTGGACAGGACACCACGACGTTCGCTGGTCTTATAAACGGGACAGTCGTATATTGAACTTGGCTCTGCACCGCCACTGCTACGGGGTATTTCTTCCGGTAATCTTAACACTGGACGCAAGTAAATCACGGGCAGTGTATCGAATAAAATCTTTGAGAAAGATTCATCCACTTCCTTTGTCTTGCGATTCCAGCGAGCGCATTCTATGAAAATGCCCTATGAAAGTAAAACTAATGTTAAATATTTAAATGCGATTAAATGCAGAAAAAGAGAAAGTTGTGTATAAATTTATATAAAAATAAACCAACAGAAAAGCTTTTAATTGAAGAAAAATGGAAAACAATTTGGTGTCTTTCTTACTTGTATGAACTTTGTCTCATCGTTTATCTCTTTTTGTTCCTAAAGTGTTCGCATAGTAATATATAGATAAAATGTGTATATACATTTGTTAAAGTTTAGCTATGCAGTGTTAATTTGTTTTATTTTAAAATCTTTTCTCTTAAACTTACTCTAATATAGGCACCCACATCGGCCACTTGAGTGGTTTGAGTCTCGAATTTGGTAACGGCAAATTCAATGCTGATCATATCGATTTGGAAGCGATTCTTACGTGAATAGTTCTGTAGGACACCAGTAATGAAGGATTGTGTAAAATAGAAGCCTGAGATCCAATAGACATTCGGCTCGCCGTTCTCGATCCACGATGTGAAAAAGGCCAATCTGTGCAGGGAAAAGTGACGGGCAGTTGGATGAATTATCTTATTTTTCAATTTGTTAATAAATATTAAATATTTGGCAACAAAAGGCTGCAAGTGCACAGCGCTCTGGCAACAGCACGAGTAGACACACACGTAGACACCCACACACGCACACACGCAGACACAAAGAGCTTCGTCCTTTGATGTCAATAGCAAATAAGATTTCTGCCATGAATGGCAGTAACAATATTGAACAGCAACAGCAGCAGAATGAAGTTTGGGGTCGGAGTTGAGTATGAAGGATGAGTATAAATATGGGACACATCCAAACACATTTATTATGTTTGCACAATTGCAGTAAAGAAAGCTGCAAAAAAAAAAAACCAACAGCTCCTCATAGAATACAATGCTATTCATTGAGGGTTTTACTCTTAAAATAGAAATATGGAATTTACACACACACACACACTCCAACTCACACGCGTAGAGAGAACGCAATACTCACCGGGCTAAGAAATCGGTCACGTAGCTACCCAAAGGCTTTAGCGATGGATAGCTCTTTTTCAACCAATCCGCCGGCAACTTGCCGACAATCATGGAGGCATGGGTTCGCTCCAATTCGGGTATCATGGCAATCTGCCCCTTGACAGCTTTGCCAACATTTACGAGACTCTTGCGTATATAGGATAACAGACGATTGAAGCGTATTAACTCCTGTCGCAACACTGTATTCATTGAATTTGTATAGATGACGGGATATGTCTTGGACACCTCGTCCAAATCGAATTCATCGGGTAGTCGTGCCAACAGCTCCTTACAAATGCTGATGGCAGGATCTTCCTTAGCACCGCCTGCTGAGCTGGCCTTAACCGATGCCATCAGATCAGTTTGTGTCAACAACACGCCATTAATAAGCTTAAAAAAATATATTTAATTTAGAGTAAATATTCAATTTAAAATAACTTATTCTTACCGCATTGGTTTCCTTCACATTGCGATTGATGTCGGCGTTCTCGTGTAGACCATAAACCTCCGGCTGTGGACTCAATGGGAAGGTGGAAATGTACTCAATGGAGTTGAGTTTCGTTGGACTCAACGGCACACAGTAATTGCCTGACTGAGACAAAGCATAGCTGAAATAAATTATCGAATAAGTATTAAAAATAATACAGAAATGAACACTTACTTGTCCGTTTCAATGGTCTCGTTGTTGTAAATCATATTCAGCAAGGATAATATCAACCGTCGATCCTTGTCATCAGTTACACGTCCACCGTAGTTGCACTCTCCGGTCAAATACACGTGCCCCCGGAAGGGAATACTGTGACTTTGGGTAATGAACATTTTCAGCTGCAGCAAGGAAATTCTGAAAGTAATAAGTTATTAGTACGAATAACTCCTTAAGACCAAAGTAAACCCACTTTAGATCCGATTCGTTGAATTCGTAGGGTATATTCCAGCCGAGGGGACCGAACTCGCGTCGTTCCTGCACAACGGCATGGAAGAAGACCAATGCAAATACACCGCGTAACCAAGACTTGTTGGCCGAATCGGAGAAGAGGAATGCATTCGTAAAGAACTTGTCTCGCATCAAAGGATCCGATGTGAATGAACGATGCATGTTGGCTCGCAGTCCCTTGGGCGGTTCGTTAGTCATCTTCACCGAGTTTTGTAACACGGAGACGGGGAAAACGGCACTCGGATACGAGGTACACCAGAGACGATAGTCAGCGTTGGCGCCATCCGTTATTGTGGTATCATTACATATGCGTTCCAAGTCACCCATCCAGCTGAAAGCGACGTGACAGTTCTGCAATACGACCCATTGCCCATGACGAGCTGCCTCCGTGATCATCTTTTCTGCACGCGGTCCTTGACCCTGACCCAACGATATGGTCTTCGTTCTAAAAGTTGAAGAAACAGCACATACAAAAACCATACGTTTTGCATAAATTCACTTTAAAGTTACTACAAGGCAGTGAACATTACTTTTCCACTCTCACTCTCTCTCTCTCTCTGTCTCCCCCACTGTCTCCCCCACTCTCTCTGTCTCACACTCTTACACACACAAATATTGGAACAAGGGCGCACATGTCGCGCTTAATCGAAAACAAGCCATCCGCACTCCCAGCCCATGCGCATCCCATCTCATCCCCATGTATAGCCCCAACCCAAACCGCGAGTCGACACCACACGACATGGACACGGAAATATGAGGTACTCTCGTTAATTAACTTACTTCTCGTACATGCCGCGTTGTTTGGCGAACATAAAGAGGCTGGCCATGGGATCAGAGCCGGCTGATAGCAGAAACACTAGCGGTATTTTCGGAGAGCTGTCCGCGAAAGAGGCGGACAAATCGAATGGTGGCGGCTCCACAAACGACTTGTCCAGGTTACGTGTGATGAAGGACTGCCAACAACAAATGAAGCAACATTAATTCAGTAACAATTTAAGGCAACTTCTCGCATAACTTACTCTCACAGCAGGTACCAATTTGTCTGGACGCAGTGCCTTCAGCACGATCAAATGGAGCATATCATTAATTTTATCGTATGGCGAGGGCAATGGTAAGTCTTGAGGATTAACAGCGTCGTAGTAGTCACGCCAACCATGAATATTCTCCTCCAACTTCAAATGGAAGTTCTTTAAGCTGTCAGTAAAAGGGGAAATTAAATCGCCAGTAACTTTTTCTTGAGATTTTTCTTACCCATCTAGATCGCTAGCACGAAATACTCCCGCCCAGGCTTTGTCAGGCAACCAGTCACTATATGGGTTGCGTATGAGTGATTTGAAGCCAATGCCACCGGTGAGGAAAAACAGGAGCTCTTCCTTGGCCACACGACCCTGGGATACTAGAATACCGAGACACATGACCAGCGAGATGACCAACTTGTCCTTTTCAAAAAGCGAACGGCAGACGTTCGTATAAATGGATTTGGTAAAGAAATCATTGAGATTATTCAAGCGCTCGGCGAGCACACTCGATTTGGGAGCCTTCAGTATGGTGTTAACGAAGAGATTAAGGAACCAGGCCAAGGAATACTGATACATGGGATCCACATTGGCCAACTCGCTGATGCAGAAGAACAGAATAGCCGAGTGTTTGGAGACAGGAATGTATTGCTGTCGTGCTGCATCGATTTCAATCTCAGTGGCCACGGCGATAACCTGTTTTTCCTGAATATCTTCGGATAGAATTTTACTGGAGGACAGTATGTTAATGGCATTCTCATCTTCCAGCACATTGCCCTCCGATGTGGATAGTACCTGGTGTAAGTAAGCAAGTAAGTAAGTAAGTTGCAGATTTAAACGTTCTGTTTCCAGTTAATTGAATTGTCATTGGCCACGCAGACAAACATAAATTGTTTGTCCAACTCTAATTGAATCGCTGGGGCAAACCAAAAGGAAACTACCAAAAGCATTCAATGGAAAAACATTTATTATAAAGAATGTTCTGTACTAGTGAATAGGAAATGGATAACTGATAGAGAGATAGAAAAAACACAGAGATAGAGTGCGAGTGAGAGTGTGGAGCGACTTACCTCTAATATCTTGGATTCAATGGTGTACAATGCATCACGATTCCTTGCGGATTCAATAATCAATTGTTCCTTCTTCTCTTGCAAATCGGGACGCTCGTGTGCCACCACAATCGCTAGCAATTGTTCGCGTAATCCTTGCTCCGTTATCATGAAATTTAATACTGTTACCTAAACACGAAAGATGGCAAAATGTGAGCACGTAAAATGAAGACAAAAATATACAGAATAAAATAAAATAAAATGAAACTCAAAATAAACACACAATGTGAGAGGGAGAGGAAAAAATTGTATAAATATATGTATATACATATTGTAGAATAAAGACACGAAAACTGCTGACAACAGTTGCAGCATAAAAAGCAATGGAAAAGCCAACAGAAGCGAAATGCTGGAAAATTTTATAAACACGACACTCTAGACATGGGACTGGGAATGTGTTTGATGGGAGGAAGGGAGGAAGGAACGGTGCAGAGCCAGAGCCAAAGCGGACTTATCTAGTTATGCAGAAGCAAACAGACTGCTCTAGTGCACGTACATCAATGGGATGAATGTCGTATTCGACATTCTCGATGCTCTCTCGTCAATGCTAACGAAAATTTGCATATTTTGCCAGCACCAGGCGGCCGATGTGCCACTTCCTCCTACCAAAAAAAAAAGTGAAAAAAAAAACTGGAAAAAAAAAGAAAATCAATTTAAGTTCGTCGCTTTTATTACAACAACTAACGTCATCATTGGCATTGGCTTGCCGCATTTTTTTTTCAGTAAAAGTAGGACCAGAAGCAGAGGTCAGAAGCAGTTGTAACGGAAGCAGGAACTGTAGAGTTGCTGCATATGTCATACTTACCATAACCATTACTTCCGGCGGATAATGTGGATTGCGCAGACATGTCGTTATGTAAAGACGAAAATCGGGATTGTATTCAATCATTGTGTCGCCACTTCTAATAAACAGCCCGCCCTTGTGCCTTATTATGTTCTTCTCCAAAATGGGCGTCAAGTTCGAGTCTAGTTTTTCACCTAAAGTGGAGCAGAGTCTTATTAAAATCTAGATCTGCTTGAAGGAGTACACTGAGAAAACATACCCACATTCTCGATGAGCACGGGTTGCCCGTAAGTTATAGCCAATTCCAGCACTTGCATATAGTTCGAATCGGTTTGTTTGAGAACCTTTAAATTATTGTTTTTCTCCATGTTCTTAATCCATTTGTTGGCTTGCACTGCAAGAAATTTCACTATAATTTATACACTGCTAGTTAAAACACACTTACTCTGCGGATCAACGAGAAGCGGATAACGACTAGAATTGGTCACAATAATGCCATTCTCGACGGAGAAATTATCTGCTGGCAAACCGGCCAGAGACCAGGCACGAATGGTCATCGGGTGACCCAATGTGGTGGCCAGTGAGAAGGTCTCACTGCTGGGTATATGCCGTCTGGCACACACGGCATTCCAGTCGTCCAAAATGTTGGCTCGATACTGCGGAAATAAATTAAGACAACAAACGATTTACCAAAAAAACCAGCCACTTTTGTTTGAATATTAACTTGTCAGCATTTGTGCACTTTATGCACGCTCTACATACAAAATATACCCTGTATATATACATATAAATGCATTTACGTAGATATGAACAACTGTGTATAAAAATGTCACGTCAGCCGTAAAACTAAGCGCTGGGAAAATTGAAAAGGCTACGCGAAAAACGACCAAAAAAGACCAGAAACAATAGAAAATGGTTAGAGACTGGAGTGTACAGACTAAAGGATACCCTGTGCTGATGAAAAATAGGAAAACAATTAATGTACAAAAGAAAAGAAGAGATAAGAAATATAAAATGATTCGGAAAATAAGTCACTTTTAACAGGGTATTTAAAGAGTACACTATACGCTAAACTCTTAGTTGAACTTTCTATATAATTTATCTATAATTCTCTTATGCAAATTAAAGCTTTATTTATAGAGCAAACAGTCGGATTGACAGCGTCTGACATGTTCATCAGTCGAGTAGTCCGAACAACACCCTATTGTGGCAAGGTTTTCCATGTTTTTTATACCCTCTAAGAGGGCGAAACAGAGAGTGGGAAAACGAGCACGAAAAAAGAAAAAACAGGAAGGAAAATCAATGCAACGTGCTCATGCATATTAAAATCCTTTATGGAAAACTCGCACGGCCATTAACTGCTGCTCCCGTTGCAGAATTCTGGCACCTGGACCCGGGACACTCCTCTGGTAATGGGGTAAAAGTGCAGTACTGGCACTAATGTTTCGCGGCGTTAACTCACCTCGGTGGTAAAGAATCCCAGGTAAGCGGTGCAGCCACCAGCGAGCAGCACATCACCCACAATATTGCTAATTGATTCATGCAGATTCTTGGCTGCCTCCGACCAACGTGTCTTCTCGCCACCCAGGCCACCCAAAAGCTTCTCCGCTCTGCAAAGTACAAATTTAACTAAATGACACTTTTTATGAGGGGTGTGATAGACTCACCTGTTTAACTTCTTTTCGCAGTTCTCGATGTCATCCTCCAAACGCTTCTTCTCACGCGACTTCTCCGCAAAGAAATCGTTTAATTTCTGTAGCTTGTCCAGGATCACCTGTAGCTCGGCACGCTTGGCATTGAGCTTCTCCATTTGCTGGGACAACTCTCCCTCAGCCTCGGCCAGGGCTGCCTTCTTGGGCATGACAATTCGAGCCACTTTATCGTAGACATCCATGGCACGCACCCAACGGCAAATGCCCTCGCAGGCCATAGACGCAGCCTTGATCTTCTCAGGCACAAAGTCACGATCGGCGATATATCTGATAAAGAACGGAAAGAAGAAGTTTAAGCTACAGTCTACCCTTCCTTTGGGGAACCATACTTATCGCGAATCTTCTTGATAATAGGTGGCGGTATGTTATCCTTGTCAAATGTTTTAAGCGATTCCAAGAACTTCATGTCGCTGAGCATACGCATGGATGGACCCCAATAATCCTCCACCATATGACCACTAGGATCTGGTTTACGGTCTGGCTTTATGCCCTTCAGCACACACACAGCCTCCAGTGTCAGCTTGACACCGTAAGGAGGATTCTTCATGGACTTTACTACACCAATATCAGCGGGTTTCAAGGTATTCAGCGCCTCTAAAGCCGCCTCCATGGCGGGTATGGCCTCAGCCAAATCAGTCTCACAATCATCTTTGATGGCTTGTGCAGCAGCAGCTGCTTCATTGGCCGCTGCCTCGTCGGCACCCACGACTTCCTTCTTCTTCTCGGCCTCCGCCGTCTCGCGCTCAATGTTGACCATAATTCGATCCGTTTCCTCCGAAAGAACTTTCAACTTGGGCTGCAAATCATAAAGATTCGCTTGCATTTCTCCCACCTGACTGGCGGCAAAGTCTAGCTTCTCCAGACCAGTGGTGTACCTATCACGCAATCTGGTAATCTCGTCTAGCTTGCGGGCATAGAAAGTGCGAAATGCTTTAAGTAGCTCCAAATATGCCGAGGGTGTCACATAATTGCGACGGCTTAATTCCAGATAACACTTTTCACTGGCTTCCACAACGGATTGATGGAAGTACATGACACAGAAGACAAGATCTTCTTCCAGCTGAGTTAATTCCCGGTCAATTTCACCCATTGTCTCCCGTTTGCCGCCCTCGGGCACCTCTTCAGAGGGTCGTGCCGATGGAGCAGCCGAGGCCGTAGCCTCCTCGTTCTCATCTTCATGCGGTCGGTTGAGATTCATGGAGGTGACGAAATAAGAGCCCACACGAGACAGTGCCTCCTCAGGCCACGGCATGTACCAATCAATGGTGCAACAGTTGATCAACGAGGGATACACACGTATGCGCTCCTTGAAGGACTCCCCAATGGGCGAGAAGGCCAAAGCAATGTGCAATTGCTCCCTTATCCTTTCAATATAATAGGCATACACCTCACTGGGCAGCGAGTCCAGCACTTTGCCCTGCAGACAAAATTGACACAAGTAAGTAAAGCTATGCCCAGGACACAATCAGGTAAGCGAATTTGTTGCTGACAGTCGGCAAATCCATTTGGGGTAAAGGCAAACCGAACAGTGTTCACGCTTGGATTCGAATTTCTGCCAAAGTGTATATGGAAGTTAAGCAAACGGACTTTAAAAGACCCTGTACACAATCGAGAAAGATAATGTGTATACTTGATTGGCTAGCATACGCCTTCATCTTCCTAATTTACCTCCCCATTCGCCCACAAAAAGCTAAATAGTAGGCACACCTTTATTTCTAAATGTGCACACCGTTTATAGCGCAATTATACATTTTCTTCTTGTTTTTTAAAATAGAAGTTATTAAACACTCTACATACCGTTTGCTTGGCCACATTTGCCATATTCTCCATAATGGACGCCTTGTCCTCCAGTTGATAGAGATTTGGCAAATCACCGGTGTTAAGTACGCCATTGATATCCTCCACATAGCCCTCATCCGTCGCCTGTGAATATTTAAAAGGAGTAGGAGAAAGAATTTCACAATGTACAATGCAAATCCAGAGGCTTTGTTACTACATAGCATTTGTTGTTCTTGTTGTTTTAAGGCGACTGCATTTTTATGTATTTTGGCCCAAAACCAAACTTGCAACTCTCCAGCTTGCAACATGCATTTTGCATTCGTCCTAAGTGCCACAGGATTTGCAGCAAACAGAAATTTTAGAGTCTACCTCTGAATTGGATTCAGATTCGAGCCTGGATTTTGGCGTTGGAAGTTTAAGGCTCTTTCAAGCATTTTAGTGTAATTGTTAATTAATGTGTGCATGGAGATTTCACAATCTCCCTTTCCTTCTCTGTCCCTTTCCGTTTGGTAATATTTGGGTGTGAGTACGTGTGTCTGTGTTAGTGAATAGGTGGCCAAGAAACCAAAATACTGCATTGATTGATTTGCCAGTTTGGAGTTGAATTTCCTCATCATCTTTCTAATTTGCACAGTCTGCATTGCATTGCAGTTACAGCAGACATAGCACAGCAGCATACTGTTAACGTAGATGTGAGTACACAGTTATTACTCATATTCATATAGTTAATGGATGAACTTAGGTGGCTAATGGATGAACTACAGACGACGTAACACTGAGAATCGACTCAAATTTCAGCAATAGCAATTAGAAATTAGTTTATGTTAAAAAGCAAATTAATAAAGCTATAACTATGATACTAATTCTGAATTTTATCAGACAAAAAACTATTTTTCCATAAATTGTTTTGCAACAAGAGCTATAAATTTCTTTAAATACTTAGCCCAATAGGGGAACACCTTGAAAGAGACTTCAAAGTTCATTGAGCTGTCGCTACAACTCATTTTGTGTTTATTTAAGTCAGTTTTCCAAAAGATATAATCGAACATAATGCTAATTATGCCTGACAAGTCATAATAATCACTAAACAAACTTGAGACTATTTTCAGAGTTATTGTTTATCATATCGATTGATTTCTGGCCATGCCAATTTATTGACATCAACTCTTGGATGCTTCTTGAATTAGCTATAATTTACTATCTGATGTTACTACTGTTGTTCTTGGCTTTATTGTGATGTGTATGCAAATTCTGTGGCTATAATTAAGTTACATAGTTGCAACAATTAACCTAATTATAAATGTAAATTTTGGCAAGACAATGAATGTGGTTCAACACGACTCGGTTTACCCAGAGACCAGATAAGTCAATTTACATCAACGTTTTTGTTGCACAGTGTAAATACACACACACACACACACACACACATGTGTGTCACGTTTGGACACATCTGTCCACGCGCCTGACAACAGACCATGTCCATCGAATATTTAAATTTAAATGATTTCAGATTAATTTCCCCCCAAATTGTTAAACTTGGATCTTTATGGGTTTGTTGGACTTCGAAGAACTGGCATTTGTCTGGGCCTGAGATTTACAACACACAGCTATATTAAATGACTATTTTATTGACACTAACTGCTTATTTTATGCTGATGGATCTGCCAAAGTTAATTTGATTCACTCACCTGTGCATCAGAAAATAGAAATACGGTATGATTCAAATTAAAACTTGATGCCATAAGTATCTTCTTGAGATCATCACGCCAATCGGTAAGTGTATAGGACTTGGACACCTGTACAGTCATCAGGCGACAGTCGGCTATGTGGGCGGCCAGGCGACAGGAGCTGCGCCTTCCAGACCCACCCATGCCCACCATCAGAATGTTGCCTCTAGGCATCTGCAGCACACGAGAAACCCTATGGAAATGATTTGTTAACTAAATAACTTTCTCGGACTTTCACTTTCCCTGCTCTACCTGCTCACATGCTCGATAGCAAATCTAAACATGACCAAGTCCATGGGAGTGCTTGAAAAAGAGTTATATTCCCTCAAATAATACTTCATGAGCTTCTCCAGCTTCCCATAGCTTTCACACTCATCGTAATACTTTGGCTCAGCATCGGGTTCCATATAGTTGCCGTAGAATAGATTTCTTATATCGTTATCGCTGAGTTTCTCGCCTGGTTCAATGCGTTCAGCAAACGCAGCTTCCAGAGAGAAACGCAAATAATTTTTGCAACCATCCACGGCCATGGTTAGCACACGGTCACGATCCGCTTGGTCAATCAGACTGTATGTGGCGACAGACAAAATAGACAAATAAAATTGTGGGTCATAAATGAACTGAAGTTTGAAGGAAAAGCAGAAAAAATAGTAGACAAAAAATGGTTATATACCGGTCATAAAACACACGATAAGTTTCATGCGCCCACAAACGACCAAGCTTTTCCGTATCCGGCATACGCTTTGGCGGCACCATAACAATGCCCTGAAAGACGCGAGTTATGTCTCGCAGCGAGAAAGAGTAGTGCGATTTGGCTGGCGTTGGTAGAAAGATGCGCATTGCCTCGCGATAGACGCTGACCATTGCCTCTGCTAAACCCTGCAAAAGGTTACAGATACAGACATGAATTTACCTGTAGCAACAGCAACAACAACAGCAACAATTCGACACACAGCGCGCGGAGCTACACCGGACATGGTCAGTCGAACTTTACCGAAATAAAGTTATAAAATACGCCATTTTAATTTTATTATGCGCCATCGTCTGGAAACGAGCCAAAAAAGAAAACATGTAAAGTCCCCGGAGTGTGTGTGATTGAATGAATTGTTGTTGTTGTTGTTGTTATGGATTGTGGGTGTTGGTATACTGAGCCACATACACGGGATAGCAGCGCCACCTTCTCCGGATAACCCTTGGCAAAGTGCCAATCACCAATTGTCGTGAATATTCGTATGATGGTTGAATCCTCAAAGGAGTCAACGGCCACAACGAACATGTGCCGATAGAGTCGCGGAAAGATAAAGTTACTGCCGCCCAATTGGCCCATAGCACAGACCAGAGTCTACGTAGACACATATAGATATAAGGTAAGATAAAGTAGAGTTATTGTCAGTTTATGGAGACAGCAAGTCGACATTCATTTGTCACATCACCCACCATGTCAACCAGCTCAATTTTGGTTGTGTCTAAGAGATCCGACCAGTAGCCATGATCCAGCCAAGTGCGCAGCAATTCCAAAGGCGGCTGAGAGCCATAAGTGTCCTTGGAGGGCATGGCAACGTCATCGCAAAAGACAATACACTGCAAAAAATAAGCATTTGGATTCATTTACATGTTATAGACTTTTGTTGTTCAATTTCCTACCTTCTTTCCCAAAGCTGGCCCAAAGACACCCTTACGCCGTCGATCCAATTTGCTCATAATGGTGTCCTGCACCATTTGAGCCGAGGTGCGTGCCGAGAAGTTGATGATATTAACTAGATTGGCAAACTTGGGTAAGTTTAACAAATTGCTGGTGATAATAGCGCTTTTTCCTGTTCCCGTGGGACCAACGACCAGCATGCCAAAGGATTTGGCAATGCAAAAGTCCTGCCAGTAGGAAATATAACCAGTTTCCTTAGTGGGCACAATCAGCTCACTGATCTGAGCATGTTCTGGGAAATTGGCACTGCCTGACGAAGGATCATCCGAAGACTTTTGCCAAGTCCACCAGTTTTCAGCCTCATCGAAGCGATAGTCCAGAAAGACTTGTTTCTCGGGGAACATCTGACCCCGATTCAGCGAGAAGTACTTGGGCTTGGGAAACTCCTCATTGGAGCCATAGATGACCTTGCGTAGCATCGTATCAAACGTGCGTTGACCAGCTCCTGTTAGGGCCGAGCAATAGGCCCAGGCATAACAGAAGAGGAACATTTGCTGGAACCACGTTTGATTGAAGACCTTGTGCTTCTCGAGGAAGTGCAGAAAGAAGCGGGAGAATATTTGATACTGATAAAGCGGCGACAGTTCCAACATTTGCTTGCAAAGTGGCAGAAATTCTAGAGCAGCCGGAATGAGCCAATCGACCATGTCCTCAAAGAGCGTCATGTAGATGTCGTTAAGGCCAATTATAGTCACCAGAATGTGAGTGAAACTCTTGTGGAACGCACGCCAACCCAGCTGTGAGGGCTCCATGTAGATCATGCCACAACGGGAAACGGTAGCAGGTGAAGCCTGCTCCAGATCCGCGGGCTCAAACATCATGTTCATCATTTTGGTCATCTGCATGATCTCTCCGGACATCAGACAGAGTTTCTTGTTGTCGTCAAGCACCGTGTTCAAATTCTCAATCCAGACAGCATCAACGGGACCATCGAACATGACCCAGGCACGTTCGTTCTTTGGTCCCTGAACCTGTTCACGGAATGTCTTGGCCAGTACACCATCGGACCATTCATGTGAGATGGGATCAAAGCGTCCATAAAGCTGTCCCATTGTTATGGCCTTGGGATTTATAATGCGAAAGACCACCGGAAATTCCTTGAGTGTCGCCTCCTCATCATTTGCCACATTCCGCAACGTCAGTGCGAGCATCTACAATTGGATTCGGCCATTTTGTTGAATTATTAATTCCGTGCCATTTAATTGGCTGCCGCCAACTCACCTGGTAGGCTGTAGTCTTGCCACCCATTGAGCCACCCACAATCATCAGACCATGACGCACCAACATCATCTCATATATCTGCAGTATTTTCTCCAAATACCAAGGTGTGGCCTGCAGATTTCGTTCCGCCAGATTAATACGCAGCCACTTGAGGATGTCGTCGCGTTGTGGCTGAAAGAGTAGAACGAGTTGCGGAAATGAGCGTGTAGGCGAAGGACGGAGTCGAGGAGCAATGTCGTGTCGGGAATTGGAAAAAGGGAAAACAGGTGTAAATGAAATATGAAAAATATGCAATGAAATATGCGAGTAAATGAAAGGTTGAATGGGCATTTCATTATATCCTATACACCGTCAGGTAAATCGTTTTTCTTTTACACTTGGTGACAGAAGGGATAAACTTGATGGATATGAGAAATATATGATAATATATGTCACCCAAATCGCAAGCGATTTTGACAGTTTATAGAATTTTTTTGGGGTAAACTGCAAGTGGATAAAGTGATTTTTAGAATTTTGTTGACAGCGGAATGAATATTTTTGTAGGTGAAATTGATAAAACGAATTTTTAAAGCAGTCATAATTTAAAGGGCATAAATTCGAGATGTTTTGGATATAAATAAAGCATTTTATACCAAAACAAAATTATACTAATTTAAATTATTTAAATTGAATAGATTCCATTTGTAAGAGTATTCGCAAGTCAATCCGCTTAGAGACCCACTCTTTTGAATGTAATTTTATCAGGCATCTCAACCGGTTATCGCTTCAATTTGCGCTGTTCTTAACTGCGTCGCGTGCGGCTCATTACACCTGATATTTATTATGAGAAAGGGACTTACCATGGGCAGCTCGACGCCTGGGAAGAGATCCATATAGATGCCAATGAAGAGAGAAATATCCTGTTCGAGGAATTTTGGCAAATTGACATCAACAATGGCGCGCAAAACAATCTCGGGCTCCGGAAGGTCAGCGTAAAGTCGACGCAGCGATGCAGAGGCCAATAGCACTGATTTTACGGCACGCATACCTGTCAAGGATGGATGTAAAGGATCAGTCAGATATGGGATGGGGGAGTGGAATTAGCTTTACAGTTATGCGACATTTTTGACGGACGCATAACTTGCAAGCTTGCACCGAACAGAGGAGTAAGCATAGGGTATATACGAAACACCCTTAACCGGTTGCTTCATTATAAACAGCATGGAAAATGTGAAAAAGTTTAAAACTGGACAACGGTGCATGCAACCAACAACAAGTTGCAATAACAACAGCAATAGCAAGAACAACTAAATGTACAAATAGTTTTTATTATTACTTTGCAAAATAACACGCAGACATAGACAATAACACACGACATTGTACGTATGTGGGTGTGTGTGCGTGTGTATGGCATTTGTTTCGCACACACGCAGCACAAAAGCGCTGCAAACTTGCAAGAAAGTTTTTCAATTTAAACTCAAAATAAGATACTGATCAAATGTACTTTGCACATAAACTTGCACAGCTGCCAGAAGCCTGCACTGCAATTGCAGCCAATGGCCGGACAAACACACACACACACACACATAGATAAAAAGAGCAGACATGTTGTAATGTCATATGACATGTTATGTCGTAAAAGCGAGCAATATCTTTGCCTTGAAACACGAATGAAAACAAGTAAAAGAAAAAGAAAGCACAGACATGACGAGAAAAAGAGATAGACAGTTAAATAGAGAAAGAGTTGGAGAGAGAGCATACAAACTACTAAAATACAGTAAGCAGTAAAGCACAGGATGCACACACACGCAGACTCAGTACGCAGGACGAACGTAAAGTTGATGTTGCATGTAGAAAAGCTGAAGAAAACTCCTGTTGTTGACTACTTTTGAGTCTTATTAGCAAGCAGTTTCAGGTGCACTAAACCAGCTAAAAATGCAGCTAGAGTCAAAAGCACTGTAATGACTGCATACATTAAAATCTGCTGCATTGACTGCAGAAAGTAACCCCAGAAACTTAGATATCTTCATTAAAGCTTAGCTTGACTCTAACTTTAGGCATAAACTCACCATAATCGTAATGAGACTGCGATGACAACTGTTCGGAGCACAGTTTGTAGGCTTGTACGATCTTCTGGGACAAAACCCGCGCCATGTCGAAGCCATTGGAGTAGAGTGTGATCTCGCCAATCATAGCATAATCCGGCACCATCATGGCCACTGTGCGGAACAGCACCTTCAAATTGTCCGGAAGCTCTGTGCGGCCAGCATAACTATTAATGGAGAGAGGAAAGAGAAAAAGACGTAGTGGAGGATTGAAAGCGATTTGAAACGATTGAACCAATCAAATACATCAAAATGCAAGTGCTAATGGCATAAATACAAAGCCCAGAGTGCTCCCAGACTTGCAAGCGATGTAATAACACATATGAGTAAGTGCTGCTAAGAACGTCTGGCAGCGTGACAAATTGGCAGGACTGAAGAAAAAACTGGGAACATCTAGGAAAAGAGGCAGAAGCTTTGGACTAGGAATAAAGGAAAACACTTGTGTTGACCAGGAAAAACTGCTAACCAAAGGATATTAAGACCTTTTGCTGAATGGCAGGCAAAAGGCTTTCAGTTCTCGACTCAGTCACAGTTATGACTGCGTATGGTCAGGGGAGCGGGGCAAAAAGGGGCATAAGAGGGCATTGCAGTCTAGAGCTAGGCCTAATATGCATGTTTGTCGCAGCTGTTCCACATGCATGCCAAAGCAATAAATATCCCTAACCGTATATGGGTGGAAAATCTCCAATAACGCAATAACTACCAATATCATGACCATGCCCCAAAGGCCTGCCATTCTTTGGAAACTAATAGCCTCACCCTGGCACTGTCACTAACAGTCGTCCTAGCTACAAACCCCGCTCCATCCTGCCTTTTCCCTTGCCCTTTGGGCGTGGCATAGGCCGTGTCCGTGTCGGCTTACAAAGTAACTAAATGCATTTTCAAATGCACAACGGCAAAAAGAGTTGAACATGGCATAGAAAAATAAAAGTATAAAGCGCATGAGTTGATTTGCCGACTAAATAATACCCGTATCTTCAAAAGTTAACAAAATATTTAAAACTTTAACTGGTTTGAAATGTTTAACATTTGCATTCACCTACAGTTACAGTTACTCACTTACAGTTTCTGCTTTCTTTTGCATAGACAGACAGACGGAATAAAATATACCCTTAACTATAGGGTAAAAGGGTATACAAAAATGTGGAGGTAAAAAATCGGTGGCATGGAGTGATGAGCTGCGTGAAACCGCAGCTGCTGTTGCAAGTTGAAACTGAAGCTCAACATGGAGATGGAGATAGAAATGGGCACGAGCACAGGAGTGGGAAAGGGGATACCTCTGCCTGCCAGCACTCACCCAGGATTCATGGTTATGAATATGGAACAAGTTGGATCCAGTTTGAGCATTGTATCCTCGAAAAAGAATTTCACAACCTTGCGACCAATGGCGCGCTGTATGGTCAGAATCTGTTGCGCGACCACCGACAGCACTTCCAGCTCAATGCGATTGAACTCATCGAAGCAGGCCCAGGCTCCTGACTGTGCTAGACCCTGCAAAGAAGCAAAACCAACAAAAAATTAAGCAAAAACGAAACAAAACGGAAAAAAGTAGAAACAGTATGAAAGAAGGAAGAAAAGGCAAATGTAGAGTACACAAAAAATATAAGAACATGCATATATCGAGATTGGTTTGGGAACAGCAAAATACAACACAGAACACAACGCATTCAGCAGAGAAATGGCAAAAATAGCAAAAGCAAACAGCAGCATAAACATTATTTTCAGTTTCTCATCGCTCTGTTCTGGATTCTGTTCTGTTTTGGGTTCGATTTGGAACGGTTTGTTGTTGTGCTGGTGTGTGTTTAGTTGTTGCCCATGTAACGCTGCTCAGCAAATGGCAAAGGCACAAACATTGCAACAGGGTTTACAAATGTAGACGAGTAGAAGAAACGCGTGGGTTGCATGCCAAAGGGGTTTATCTCCCTCTCTCTCCTTCGCTCACTGTCTGAAGGTATTGGCTGATAGGGTCAACATGGTGTAGGGGCCAATACGGCGCCCTTTGATATGCTTTCTTTTGCATGTTGCAATAAATATGCAGCTTTATGCTAACAGTACAGCGTATCCAGGGATGGGAAAGAGATGGTGGAACGAGGGATGCTCGTAACATATGCCAACTGACTGCTGCTACTGTTTCTGCACAATGGGCACACGCTGTGGCAGCACGGCAGCAAAAAAGAAGTTTATTTTAAAGAGTTTTGATAGCTTTGCAAAAACATTTCTCCGACTTTGTTGTAAAAATGCAAAGGGAATTTTTACCATGAGAGATGTGAAATCTATACTAAATATTTTAGTTTCTAAACTTTGGAATGCAGCAGCAGTAAGTGATTAGTATTATTTGTAATGTATTGATGTAATGGAAGTCGCACTAATTCTGTATTAAAAGCATCGATTTACAAAACAACACGAAGTTTCTAGCTCAATAAAATCGGTCATTAATACAAGAATCGAATTCTATCACTTTTTGCATTAAGAAACAATAAAAACTTACTAATTTAAAGTATCCTAGTCAAAAGGCAAATATTCCTAATTTCGTCCAATATTATCTGAGTCAACTTTAAATTATTTTACACTTAAAATTTCACACTTTCAGTTCCATGAAAAATCATTCTTGTATTATAAAAACACAAAGTATATTACAGTATTATTTTCATTTCAAAATGTTCATATTTAATATTTTTATCTGCAACAAATCAAGCTTTTATTCTGCATAAAGGATGTACTAATGAAATAAGTAAACTATACACAGGCACAGGCACAGCTTCTACAGGCGCTTGCCTCCTGCCAGTTGTGGCAGTAACTACAGCTAAACTCGACTGTAGCAGCAGCAACAACAACAACAACAAGAGGGGGAACAACAAGTACAAGAGTATCGATGTAGCATCAACAACAATACTCAAAGCTGTTCTACATGTCGCTGCGCGTTCGCACAGTTTTTCAGTTGAAAGTCCTTGTTGTTGTTGTTTCTTCTGTTGTTGCCACTGTTTCCATTGTGCAATTAGCGCTTCTGTGCGTGCGTGCGTGTGTGTGGGTGTGTGTGTTTTGTGAGTGTTGTTAGTAGAACTTTGTCTGCGCATTGCAGCAAAAAAATAGCTTTGCCTTTGCTGCAAAACGCGTGGCATTTGAATACTTTGAACTGCATCAAAGTGGTTTGTTGCCGTTGGCAGCTGCAACAAAGCTCGCGAAACATACGACGTGCCACATGCCACGTACCGCCCTGTAAACGTATTATTTTTTCTATACTTTTTGTCTTTTTTTGTAATTCCAGTCCGATGAGAAATTGAGAAGTTTTGGACATTCATTGAATGTGGTCTTTTGTTTTGGCCTCTAAAGTTGTTGCCAAAGCCGAGTGCTCCATTGTTGTGGGCATTTTATGGGCATTTTCATTTGTATGTTCGTCGACGACAATTGCAAACTGCAAACTGTAAAGTGCAACAACAAATTTCTGTTAGTCTATGCATATTTGGCATATTTTGGCCGGGACATAAATCGAAATCGAAATAGTTGAAATTTGTTGGCAATTGTAAATTATTTTATTTGTTGTTAAATTGTTTTGCTCTGACAAACTGCAGACATTTTGCGTATTGCTAAATTTACGACTTCCGACAAAATAGATAGTGGGTCGGTAGGTGGAGAGGTGCCCGAGGGGCGTGGGAAGGAAGGAAGAGGGGTAATCAACATTGGAAACATCTAAACTACTTTCTAAAAACTAGATGGCAACAGAAACCAATAAAAATGATTAGCAATAAATGAACAAGACAATAAAATCTATTCATTAATCTAAATCGAAACTCGAACGTTGAAATGTTTGGGTTCTTAACTGGAATTGTTATTGTTGTTGCTGTTGTTGCTGCTGCTGCTTGAGCTTTAATTTTGTTAAAAGTTCGACATTAATTTCAAATCGCATGCAAATTAAGTTATCCACACAAATCATGAGGGACATGAAACTAAAGCTGGCTTAAAAACTATTATGCAATTAGCCAGATTTGTCGGTAAATTAAGCGATTTAGTCCCAAAGAAATAAGCATAAATTTGTTAACTAAAACACCCACTTAAGATTTGCACAGTTTGTGTGTGAGTGTGTGTAAAAGAGAGCGGTTAACGACCTGCTAATTAAAATTTGCATAGATTTGTGGAAGTGAACGCACAGAATAAACGTCAGCAGATGATTCCATATACTATATAATATAATCATACCGTATAATAATAGTTCGTCTAGTTCCACGAGCCGATTACTTTCACAAAAGTGCCTAATTAGTCAGTCGAGAGTAGGACTGCATAAATTTGCGTCATTCTAACTGTTTGATATAAGCCAAATGGTGAACGGCTCCGTTGTGTCTGGACAAGAGAGTCGCTGTATCCAAGTATCTTTCTATCTAAGTATCTTTTTGTGTGTGCGTGTATGTATCTGAGCGTGTGTGTTCTGAAAGTCATCATCGTTGCGCGTGCCGTTGCCTGGGACAGGTTATTTGCTTGATTAATACTCGTGTCCAATATTGGGCCATCAATTAGCAGATTTAATCAAATTGAATTGCAAAGAAACGCCGAAAACCACTAAACCGCTAAATCGTTGCAGACAGCGCGTCGCAGTTCGCAGAATAGAATCGAACTGAATCGAGATTTGAATTCAGAAATACGAACGACTCACTTACCTTGAAGAACTTGCCCAATGCCTTGTAGTCCAGACCATCAGAGCAATTGAAGACCACACATTTCTTGGCCACAGCCTTGGCCAAATCCTTGCAGGTTTCTGTTTTGCCCGTACCCGCAGGTCCTTCGGGTGCTCCACCCAAGCAGAGTTTCAGTGCGCCCATCAATGTGCTTTAAACGAGAATTAGAAAAGTGGTTTTCTCCAGTTAGTAAGCGTTTAGCTGGTGGTGATGATGGTGGTGCTGGTGGTATTAGTGGTGGTTGTGGTAGTGGGGGAGTGCAGTCTGGAGCATACAACATGTTTTTAATATCTATTTTGCTTTTTTTCACATTTCTCGATGTTGAAGCTTCAAAATAAAAATAAAAAAATTGTCATTTATGGCTTCATTTTTTGCCACTGCACAACGATGAAGCTGCTTTTATACCCTGTACCCATTAAATGGACGCATAAAGCAGAACTAATGTAGACAAACAAAAGCAGCAGGAAATATTTGCTACCCTATAAAATAATTATTGATGAGAATATTTGAGACTGGATCACCTAGTATTACAATATTTATAAAAGAGTACAGTGAAAGCAAAAAATGTATTAAAAATCATTCTAACTTTAGCCTTTTGTTCGACAGAAATGTATAAATTTCAAAAGATTTGGAGCAAAGTAACAAGAAGACAAAATATTTAGACAGGAATATTAAATTGATATATTTTTAAAACTATATTTTATTTATTTCCTTTGTCAAAAGGGTGTTTACGCTTCGTGCCATCCTTAGTCGGCTTACTTTCATCATTTTTCTTTCCTTTTTTCTTGTTATGCAAGTTCATATTTTTATCATATTGGCAGCGCTGCCAGCTTCGCGTTCTTTGGCTGTATATTTTTTAGCTTTTGCCGGAATAACCATTCACAAATATCTATACACTCGTTTCTCTTTCCTTTTTTTTATATATTTTTTTTAACTATGCATGTGAGTGTGGGTAAGGATGTGGGTGAGTGTTTGTGTGTGTGTGAAAAACTGTCCAACATTGATTTATTTGTTTAATATAAAAGTTTTATCGGAAACCCCATTAAAATGTCCTTTCTGCCAGCTTGCCAGTGTAGAGTTCTGGGCTATGTCCTGCTGTTGGTACTGCTGTAACAGTGTCTTCATGTGTTTGTTGTCGTTATTACAGACCTGCTGTTGTTGTTATTATTGTTTGCGTTTGTCGTAGGCAGCTTAAACATCAAAAAGGTTTCAGCTCTTTTTACGTATTTTGTTGAAAAATGAAAATGAAAATAAATTTAAAATGCAGTGAAATAAAATAAATATTTTCGCTCGTTCAGGACTTTTAGGCGGAAAGTAGGACGAGAGCAGGATTTTAACCCGAGGGTAATAACCGTTGGCTCAGCTGCTCGCCAAACGTTTGTCAATTAATATTTGCATGTGTGTGTATGCTGTCTGAATGTGTGAGTGTGATGTAGATAATATTTGGTGTTGTTACCCACCGATAGCAGCGATCTGTTAGAGGCGTAACCACCAAACGCGGTAAATTTCCGAGATATTCCATGCCGTATTTGACGTCGGTGACCACCATGCTGACACACACCCAGTCCTCGTTCTCTGCATGAAGATTAGCAATGGTAACGTCCAACTCTATTCAATAACTTTACTCACTCTCATCCACTTTCCAGTAGTAGCGCAGTTGCGAGACCCAATCAAAATCTTGTATGCTGGTAATACGCATATCCGTCAGATACTTGACCACATCGCGTGCTGTAAGCACATACAGACACACAAACAGACCCAAACGTTAGCCAGTTCGGGCAGTACAATCAAAGAAAAGTCTTGTCTACTTACCATGCACATCGAGTACAATCAACGCCTCCACTGCGATTCGCACACCAGCCTGAAGATCCGTGCGGACGAGTTGCACAAGTTCGCCAATTTGTCCATTGGACTTTTCCAGGTACGCAGGGAGTACCTTCTTCTCAATGGCCTCCTCCACCTGGGCAAAGCAGAAGACGAAGAAAAAAATAAGCAAACAAGTTGATAAAGTGCATAAAAACTACAGCAACTGCAGATGCAGCAGTGGGCAAGCAAATAAATGGCAAAATATGATTTTCAATTTTGCAACGCGAACGAAAAATACACTCACAGAAAGAGACGGGACAAAAACGGAAAAGGAGGTGAGAAAGAGAGAGTTAAACCCCAGGAGGAAAAGCTGCATTCACAAAGAGTAGCAGGGAGCAGTGAAAGGGCAAAGAGGAGCAGGAAAAGCGACCTGCAGGGGAAGGAACAGAAGCTGCAGCGAACTATGCCAGGCTAATCGCACTGTCAGTTCTTTACCGTGACAGCAGGACAGTTGAACCACCATGGGATAGCGCCTTTGTGGTTGAGTTTTTGCGGTTGTTGTAACGATTGTGGGCAATTTGCTTACCTCATAGGTCCATGCCAAGCAGCTAATGCCGAGGACAACTTGTCCTGGCCAGGATACAACCCACGAAATGCGATCGACAAGTGAGTAATCTTCCCAGGACTCGCGCATTTGCTCCTTTACGCTGTCCAACATCACATACTCGACCTCTTTAAGCCAGATTTCCACCAAACCCTGCACAACAAATAAATAAATACGGAAAAAACAGTGAATATAAGCAAAGTTTCCAGCACAAATAGCATACATACATTTGCAGCTTGTGGATTGATTTTGCGGACCAACGAAACACGCTCATCCTCATCGCTAATCATGTGAGTTATCTCCATGTTGTCATCAAAGGTAAGCATGCCAATCTGCAAAGGGATTGATTAATTAGAACGGCTAAATTTCTCATACTATGAAAGCTTTTTGCTTACACCCTCAAAGCACTTCCGCAAATGAGGCTGCACTCGCATTGGATCCTTCGTCTCGGAGAGAATCTCCAACAGTTCATCGTTGGACAGAAAGAAGAAGCGTGCGAAGAACAAACGCTTCTGCTCCAAATACGTATTCAAGCCCTTCTGCACTGTCTCCAGATCCTCAATGGCCTTTGTGAAGATCTCCAGCATGCTGGGATAATCGGTGGCCGCCATAACATGTTGATCCTTGAGCGTATGCTTCATAATGCGCCGCCAGATCTTGTCCACAGCTTTAAAGTTGCGTCCTTCCAGCGGCATTTGTCGCATAATATCCTCTGAGCTGAAAATAGGTTCCAAATACATCCAAGTCACCTGCACCTGTGTCCAGGCATCAATAATATTTTGTATGAGTAATAGACGCTCCTCCCAATCATCTGCCTTGGAGCCGAGTGCAACAATAAATGGCGAACGCTTCATGGCCTGCGTTCTCATGATATGATCATCGAGTAGAGTTTGTATATCATCAATGGATGCCAGCAAATGGGTGTCAGAGTCACGATACTGCAGAACATCAAACATGACATCCCGCCAGTCGGATTGCATGTTCTTTAATCCCATATTCAGATCGTACTCCTTGCCAGCCGCATTCGCAATCTCCTCCAGCTCTGGCAATATGCTCATTATATCCGCATCGATCATATCCTTAAGAGTGGGATATAATTTTGGATTGATTTGTCTGCCCAATATCTCAGACACTTTGTCCCAATGACGCTTCTCCAGGCCATGACGACAGATCGAGTCCAGGACTGGCAAATAAACTCGAAACTTTTCGATTTTAATACGCATCTGTTCGGCGGCACGTTTTGCGACCGGATTGTAGGACAGCTGCCTCGACAGCTTATGCATAATCTGATGATGAAATGAGAGCGGAGATAGTGTTAGAGTGAGAGAGAGAGTGAGTAAGATGTACTGTGTGCCAAGTGTCGAGCATGTGGCATTGCGTTGGCTTTTTAAAGTCAACTTTAAATGCGCTTTACTCTCTGCTAAGCCGACTAAATGGGTGTTTACTGTACTCCTGCTTCGTTGTTAATACTCCTCTTTTTTCGGCGTATTGGGCGGGGATGAGGAGGCTGTTGTTTGCTGTTGCTTTGCTGTGTCCCCACTTTGCCGCTTCAGCTGTGCCGAAAATTTCAATTCAACTGCCTTTTGCTTTGAGCTTTGTGGCACTTTTTACTAGTACTCTTCTACTTTTACTCTCCTGCTGCTTGCCACACAACTTCCTTAATCTCCTACTAATATTTCTTGACTCCCATGCTGATGTTTTGACAAAATAATAGCTAAATTTAGCACAAGTTCCTTAAAACTTACAAAAATTTTATATGTGCATCAAATTTCCAAACCTTTTCATAATCAGTTTTAACTTAAAAACTTATTCAGCACATTAACCTCATTCTTTATAAACGTTAAATTTATACATATATTTTAAATTAAAACCTTTGTAAACTACTTAAGTTTATTTTTGGATATTTCCACCAACTGTTTTCTATCAAACTAGCTATAAAATTCGGACAACACTAACACTGCTTGGCTGGTTTAACCGCCCAAGTTGCCGCCAAATATGTTGGCATTTTTTCGTTGCATACTTTTCGGCTGGTAGTAATTTTTTTTGCAGCTTGGGTTGACTGGCAACTGGATGCTGGCCGGAGGCGGCTTGAGGTTTTTAGTTGCATTTTAGCTGCTACATTGGCTTATGGACTGACTTGACGACACGGGACTGACATGAGCAGACATGCATGGCCATTGGCAAAGCGAGCAGCAAAAGCAAGAGAAGCACAACAACATGAACAGAGATCCGGCGGCAGCAGCTCAAAACTTTGCTACTTCTATAAGGCTGTCGGTCCCTCTATCTGCCTGTTGTCTTTTGGTCTCCCTTTCTGTTCGACGGTCCGTCCATCTGTCCGTAGTTTATATACGCAGCATGGTTGCAGTTCGCTGCTCGTTTTTATTTCCGCCAGGCAATGACAACTTCAACTTCCGATTCCGACTTGCTACTACTTACCTTGAACATAGTCTCGATCTGCTCCCGCACACCATCCGCATTAAGGCATTCGAAACGCTCGAACATCCTGGCAAAAGATGTAAATAGAAATATACAAAAGTACACAGAAATATGAAGAGAGGAGGAGAAAGGTAAAAAAAATAGACTAGAAATTTCTACTCTTTTTTTTTGTGTATGTGCTACAAGTGCAACAAGCAACAAGCAGCAAGCAACAACAACAATTGCAACTACAACTCAAATCTGGCTATTTTCCGCTGCACTTCAAGTCAACTTTGTGCTGGCATTTGCATTGCGGATTTGCCAACAGCAATGTCAGTGCAAATGCCCAGCAGGTTGGCAGACGAACCAACGACTGCCTCTCAGTCTTCCAGTCTGTCTGTCTGGCACTTCAATTTCAAATATTTTGTCATTTGCGACAAGTGCCCAAAGGAGCTAAAAGGAGGTACTCAGGCGCTGAAGCTATGTCCTTGCAGTTGTCGTTCCTCGTTGCCGTTGCACGTTGTCTAGAAATAATTGCAATCGTTTTTAAACGTTGCCATTGCTTACCAAATAAGATAATCCTTTTCGAATTCATACGATGTTTTCCATAGTTTCTCAATTGGTTCCATTTTCTCAATGATTTCGGCAAGCAGCGGAAAGGCGGAGACATCAATTTGCAGCAACGCCTCCTCCACATTAATTGCCTTCGCCTCACGGCTCAAATTCTAGCATCAAATCGAATAGAAACCATTTCACTTTGTGTCGACTCCAACCATACAACACTCACCTCAATTGTATTGAACAGCAAATCCACCGTATCCACACGCTCCTTGAGCTCCTCCAGGGTGAGCACATCACGGATTTCCCGTATGCGAAAACCATCCATGGTGCGTTTCTCCTGGATCAACAGTTTCTCGAAAAGCAAACGTCGCTCGCTGTTGAGTAGATGATAAGAAGGCTTAACTAGGAAAGACTATAAAGGAACTAACTGTTAAAGACCGTGTACTTGTTCGATTCATCTATTGTCTGTTACTTATTTTGCTGACCTTAGATACACTCTACTACTTGTTGGTACTTGGCCTAACAACAAGTTGACTATTCTCGCAAAACATTCCAGCACAAAATAGAACTCACCGTAATGCCATCTCCAGATTATCACGGACGACAGACAAACGTGCCGCGCTCAGATCAAGCACCTCCTCCAGTTCACCGGGTAGTATGAATGTCCGGGAATTCAGATGAATTTCATCGCCTATTAAAGTAGATGTATATTTGTATATATATATAGTAAGTAAGTAAGTGTACAAACTGTCGTGCAGACTCTTAATTAACTGTGCTTAACTCTTAATTAATTGGCTACGCGCGTTTTTCGGGCAAACTAATTAATTATGTGTAAGAGTGTCTTTGTGTGTGTTTCTTATTGTCCTCCTACACAAAGATGCTGCCTATCCTCCTATACCATTCTGCCCCTCACCCGTTGAGAACTTTTGTCTCACTGCTTTTGCAAATGTGGCTCTTGTACTTTGGCGTGACAAAAGCCACAGACAACTGGACTGACACGACAGATAGACAGTCAGATATGGCTTGACTACATTGTAGCTATTTCAATGATACACACACACGCACGTAGAAAACGCACTTGGCGATAAATCGCAATTGTCTGTCAAGTCAGATGTATGCGTGTGTGTATAAGTGTGTGCTCCAAAAGGGTGTTGGGTTTGAGGTCTTGTCTGCATTTGTCGGTTGTCAAAGCAACTTTCACACATTCATGAATTTGTTAAGCTCATTAAGTTGCATTTTCGGGGTTTTAGCGCAGCTCAATGTTTGGTGTCTCACCGCAAGTAATTATAAAACCAATTAGTAGACTCAGCTTGTTAGTTGAGGTTAATTATGTTAAGCACCGTTCACTCTGCTCCTCCACTCACACACACGCACACTCGGGACACAAAGCATAAAGTGGAAGCTGTCTAAAACAAACGAAAGCCACTGTTACTACTACAGTGACTACCACCGCCACTACTAGTACTATTACTACTAATGGCACTGCAGCTGCACAAACAGCAGAAACTTCCGTTTCCTGCTCCCTTAGAGCCATCAGCAATCTTCACTTACTGGTCAGGTATGCATGTGTCAGCAGGAACACGACACGCTTTAACACCAGCTTGATTTCATCCTTTATCGCAAATATGCGCATCTCCCTACACTCGGTGATGTAGTTCTGCAGTGCCACAACCTCGGGTGTTTCCTCTGGTCGCTCACCGGCCTTCATCGACATCTCCTCCAACTCCTCACAGATGCTGAAGTGGCACAAAAAATAAAAAAATAATAATAGAAATGATTATTAAGTTATATATTAAGTGGCATTGCCAATGCAATCAGCATAAAAAACTTTGAATCAAAGGTATTTGCACATCATTTGACAAAAGGAGATGGAAGGAGGGAAGAGAAAGGTTTATTCAGCTAGAGGACTGTGAAGTCTCATGTACTTACGCGCGATTCTCGTTCAGATTGAGTGCTCTGTAGAAATCAATTATGAAATCGTAGATATTCCTCACGTACATACGCAAGGATTCTTTAACATGGCGATTATCCAGCAGGAACAAATTTAACGGTATGAAATCACGCAGATAATAGGTCGTATCGCTGACGGCCTGCAGTTTTTTCATTAATTCCTGAACAACCTGTTGTGGAGGCGAATGTGCATGGAATTGCAGCAAATAAATGAATATGCATTTAATAAATACAAAAAAAATACTCTATATAGTGTATACAGTGTGTTTGTGTGTGTTACTTGCATTACATGCATGAAAAAACTGCAGGCAATGCGCGCTCGCAATCGGAAGCAATTTTTATTTTAAATAAATTGCACAAAAATAAAATGGAGTTTCAATATTGGATCGGGCAGTAAAATTGTCGGTCGTTTTATAAAACTTAATGAATGTGAGCTGAAAACTGCTGGCGAGAATGGGTTAATTGAGAGTGGAGTGGAGTGGAGTGTACAGAGGTGAAGAGAGTGGAGGACACACATGCGTTGTTAATGTGCAGCTGTCTAACAAAATATTTTATTCACTTCGTGAACCAAATGACATGGCAAATTCTGTGCACTCAACAGCAAATGAAATTTAGTAATCGAACCAACTTTAATTAACAATGCCAGAATGAGTTTTCCAGCCAACAGATCAACAAAGCTTACAGCAGATACACAAATATATAGATACAAATGCAGCTGCGGATACATTGTGTTGGAAAGAGATAGCAGTCGTTGTAGTTATGTTGGCATTACTCGCATAACTTGCTCAATTATAGAAATTGCCTGGCAATTTTACCGAAAGTCTGACAGACCGACGGACAGTTAGACAGACAATTTGTCTGTCAGCAGTTTATTAATATTGCATAATGAAATTTTATGTTAATTCTACGCATCATTGCGTATAATCAAATCGAAATAAATAATTAAATTCATTTGAAGGCGAGACGACAACGCAACGCCAAAAGGCATTTCTGAGTTTGCGTATCATGCAACAAGGGATGCAAAACTTCTGCTTCTAATAAACACACAAATACAGATACATATTTACATATATACTTTTCAAGTAATTTGATACGCACTGTTAGTTCCGGCAAGGTATTATCTGTCCAAATCTTTTCGACCATAGGCATTATCATTTTTTGAAACAGTCCATAATAATATTTGTAAATGGGCTTTAAATACACATTCACTCCTCGCCAGTTGACCCTAACAATGGCCTCAACCTTATCGCAGAGTGCCAGAAAATCCACATGATCCTCATCTATATAGTGCAGACAACCCTCAGTTTCAGTTGCTGAAAAGGAAACCAAACTTTAAATAATTTCAAGGAGCGATACTTGCTACTTACCACCACCTGACATGACGTACTCGAGACGTGGTATCTCATAGCCCACCCTCAATATGTGCTTGAAGAGATCCCTAATAATGCCCGGCAGTTCCATCATGTAGGGATAGATGTAGAGCTTGCAGGAATGCTCTATTTCGAATACAGCCACATCGTCGAAATCAGGCAACTGTAATCAGCAGAAAACTTAAAAATAGAATAATGAATCTCCTTCTGCTCTTACATAATCCATGCTCTGCACCGCTGGAGCAGTTTGGAAAGGATCCGCGTCGTCGGCGTCAAATTCGTAGATGTTTTCATCGGGTCGTATACCGGGTCCAAAGTCAATGGGTTCGTTATCGAAATGGGCGCCCACCACAGATACCGTTAGGGCCATAAGAGGTCTTCTTCTTAACTTTTTATTATACATGGAATACTGATTAATATGGTTGCCATCTTTGTAGCCACACATGATTTTAAATAGATACGTAAGACTCTTGTTGATCAGGCTGTCCAAGTGGCGGGACATCAACGAATGTACGCATTTAAACAGAGTATCTGCACGTCCACCATACTTCCCTGACATGGGCACCAAATCTTTCCAGCTGTTGCGCATCAAGTCCATTAAATCCGCACAACGCGGCAGCCAATCATTGATCAACAGCTGTGAAAGACAATTATTAGAGCTAATTGCTAACTGTTTAAAGGCCAAACTTACATCTCTGACTTGCACACAGCTTTCCTTAATAAAATTCTGCACAATATCCGCGTCCAAAGGTCTCTGCGAGAGCAGCAGCTTGGAAAGATCCACAATAACCAGATCACCGTAGAGCTGATGCCAGAGCAGATTCAGGGCCTGTACCGTGGGATGTGTAATCATGAGCATCTCACCGATGCGACTCTTGGAGAGCAGCATGCGGGTGCGCCAGGGCACAGGAGACCTGATGGTCAGCGTGGGGTAGTCCGGTGGCTCCGCCTCCAACTGCAGACGTTTGCGTTCCATATTAGATCTGATAAAGTACATGATTAAATGTGTTTCCAAAGTGGAAGCAAAGTTTACTAACTGCAACAGATAACGCAGAAAGGCACGCTTTACGTAGTAGCGGAAATCCTCCTGCAGATCGATAAGACACACGATGAGGAGTATGGCGAAATCTGGGGCGATGGCTCGTTCGCCAACAAATAGATAATCCATTAATAAAACTTCGGGCGGCAGATGTGGCCAATATTTCTGTAACGAGTTGATTAGTCAAGTGAATCATGGCAGGTACCATAAACTTTTGCCGGCAATCGAAAGGGGAGTTGCAAAGAGGGGAAGAAGAGCTGGAGGGTATTACCGTCGTCTTCTTGTTGCTCATTAACTTCGTTGCAGTGATTTGCCAGTTGATGGCAAGTGCTTGACTTGAAGTAGCGCGTTTCTAGCCGAAAAAGCCAAAGTTTCCATGAAGCACACGTCAAAACATCAACACTCGTCGTCTGCCATTTACACGCCCCCCTCCCTGAATTAATCCCTCTTCTCTCTAACCGAAAATAGTACGACCTGTAGACGTCCTCACGTTCGGGAAGCGTGTTTAATATGTTCTCGTTGCTGACAAACTTTTGGGCCAAAAACTTCTTGAGCTCGCGTTAAGTTTGCTAATAATGTTGACGCTCACGAGTCCCAGTTGCAATCGGAGATGGAGTTGGTAGTATATGGATGCGTGGGGGTGGGCTTGGTTGAGTTACCAACGTGTTGACATAAACTTACCTCTTCCTGCAATATGAATCTGTATGCATCCTGCAACACTGTGCAACGTGAATTAATATGCCTTATGGCCTTGCGTATGAGCCGTGATGGATATGATTCCAGCTGCAGCACGCTTATCTGTAAAATACAAAAATTATCTAACATTAGTTAATTTTTTTAGCCGCATTCGTTAACTGTAAAGTGCTGAGCTATAAAAATAAAAATATGAATTAACCACCATTAATTCGCCACCTTTCGCACTCTCGGCCCCGTCTACCCCTCTTTCTTCATTTATTCGTTGGTTTGTTTGCTTGTTGGTTTTTTTCACAACTAATCACGTTATTCATAACTTTGGCCACACCACAGACGGCCCCATAATGTTTATGAGCTATGAATTATATAATTTTTATAAGCACGTTTCTCCAACAGCCAAACAGCCAAAAGCCAACGCAGCTTAATTTACTCGCACGCTCACGCACACATATTTACTTTGTATTAAGTTTATTATTATCATTTTTTATGTGCGTTTGCGTCTGCTCACCGCTCGGACACGGACATGGACACGGAAACGGACACTCGGACCTGGACAGAGCTGAGCTGAACTGGACTGGACTTTGACTTGGCGTGGAAACGCTACGCCAACGCATAAAAGTTATTTATGTTTGTTGGTGTTCATTTTTGATGTGGTTTTATGATCCTGGCTTGGGGAGTCGTCAGCAGCATCGACAACAACATATCACACACACAACTGTCTACGGTCGGTCCACGTTTGTTTTTTTTTATTTATCTCTTTTTAACATATGTTGGTCAGTTGCATAATTCTGGCGAGTTATCATTTCACTGTCGGAGTTGGAATCGTAGGTGTAAAAGTGTAGCAGCTTGAGCTAAAAAATAACCAGATTTGCTTGGAAAAAAACGTAAGCAACTACTTACACTCTGCATCAGACATTTATAGCGCTTTTGTATAGGTAAAGTAAACTTTTGCTCGGCTGCCAACAATTTTCGTTGGTATCTTTGCAGCATCTGCAGTTTTTGCTCCTCTGGCTCCATAGGCTGCAGTGGCGCCATGTAAGGAAAGCGGCTTTAAATAAAAATATATTAATATGTTAATTCATTAATATTGTTTTTAAAGTGTTTACAAAAGAAACTACATACGTGGCTTCCATTTTCTTTAGGCACTTTAGAAACTCCTCATTGGTGGCAAAGTTACGGCGATGAATACGAGTCTGACTAAGCGTACACTTCGGCTTTTTCTAGAAAAACCAAAAAAATATTAACTTATTAAAAAGAAGAACTCTGCTCACTCTTTTTAATTCCATTTTCCGCTTGTCCACACAATCAGGCTTATCGGAGTAGTGTAACCTTCCATGTTCCCTGTTACGCTGCGCATCTTCTATAACCGGAGCAATCATTTCATCAATAATCTTGCCCATCCGAGCCAACTCATTGCGGCATTCTGGGAAAACATTAAAATGAAAACTCAACTTTATTTGAGGTGTACAAAAGTATTGCTCAGACTGTTCGAAAAGCAGGCACTCTGATATCTAAAAAATTAAATTTAGTATGTGTACTACCTTGTGGCGTTCTTAGCGCATAATGATCGCCCGCTTGAAACTTTTGTTTCTTGCTCGTCGGATTGAGCGTTGTGACCCGCAGATGCCTCGCCTTGGGTGTATTGTAGGCGCCTATTAGTTCTGAAGGCGTGCCATACTGACGCCTTAGTTTGTTGGTCCACAATGAAGATTTTGTGCCACAATCAAAGTAAAAGATACGAACGCGTCGCTTGCGATATATTTCTAAAAGTTGTTCGGTCATTTTAAGGATTCCCTCCTCGCTGGGCGGATCTAAAGGGGGTGGGTAGAAAGGTGGGGCATATTGTTTGCAACAAATTTTTAATAATGCGCGCTATGTAAATATTAAGTTTTATATTTATTACCGCCGCCATCCATCCATCTGTCAATCCAGGGAAATTGATGACAAGCTGCAAACAAAAAAAAAAAAATACCAAAAAATGCGGAAAATGAAAATGAAAATGGCATTTAATATTTGCACATGAACTTGATATGTCTGCAATGTAAATGTGAAATAAATGTACACGTATGTGGGTGTGGGGGTGTTGGTGAGAGTGTGTGTATATACATATTTGATTTTCTTGTTATTTTTAAATTTTTTTTGCGCTCTGTTTTCACGCTTAAAGGCAGCACATGAAATTGTTTTAAATAAAAGTCAATGTAGTAAAGTTCGCTTTTAAAATGATTAAACTCAAATTAATTTTCATTTGAGTTTCCCCTGCCGGCATACGAGGTCCGCGCCCCTTCTGTCCCACCACCCGCCGGTACCCACCCATCGGCCCTTCTCCCAGCGGTAATTTCACCAAATGGACCTCGTCTGTACGTCTCTCCTTCGCTCCGTTACCCTCGCCTGCATCCTGCCCCTAGCTCTCCTCGCATTTTCCTGAACATTTTCCTGGCTATTGCTATCATGATGTTTGTCACATTTTTATGCTAATGTTTATCGACAACATGCTTTTATGCCTCGTATTAAACACATATACAAATAAAAATATATATGCATATATAGATATATGTATGTTTGTGTGTGTGTGGGTCTGTTCACCCACGGTGCCGTGCTCTGTTTGCATTTACAACTATCCATAGCTGATATTAAATATTAAAAAACTATACGTAAAATGAAACATTTTTATCACAGAGACAGCGGCAAAGTCATCCCCTTGTTCCACTCCAACACTGCTGATTGTAACCAGCTCAAAACTATATGGAAGTGAACTTATACACTACTTTAACAGTCGGCTATATAAAAGTAGGTTATACTATAGTAGTACTGTTTTATTTCAGCTAAGAAAAAGAAGATGAAAAAGAAGAAACAATTATTTAAATTTAAATGCTAAGCTTAGTGCCCCAACTGAATCACTTAGATCAGTCAAAATAAAGCCTAAAGTTCTACACAAAAAATTTCCCAATATTTCGTCTGATTTACTGGTTATTCTAGAGCCCAAACTGTGGGAGCTTCGAAACTGAAATATGACTATAAAATGGCTTTGATAATTTTCAAAAATCATTTTAATTTAATTCCTGGTAATAGTCAAATTGTTTACCCTGCAGTCCCAAAGATAAGAGTTACAATCCTACAAAACACTTTAAGTCCCTAATTACCAAAATTAAATAACTAATCACTAAATAAGATAACTTTCATTAAAAAGGGTAATTGTAGCAACGACAACGAAAATGATAAAAAAAAAAAACTAACAAAATATATGTGAATGTATAGAAATATTCGATGTAAATGCGAAATAAAATACTATGATAAACATGTTACAAGGACCACATGCCTCTTGGCCCCTTGCACTGCTCGTCCTTGCAGTCAGTTCCTGTGCATTCCCAAAGGATATTCAAATAAATGTCATACGCATTTGTTTTTTGGTTGCCGGTTGTTTTTTCTTTTTTTACTTTCCACTTTTTTTTTGGTTATAAAATTTTATGTTTAAAGGATAATGTTTGAAATTTTTATGTTTACAGGTGAGCAATTTTCCAACGAGCTGCCACAAGGGGCAGCAGTGGAGCGGAAGGAGTGAGCGGTAGGGAAAGAGGTGGGAGTGGGGGAAATGCCCACTGTGCATGTTTTTCTCATTTAATAAAGTATTAAGTGTTATGTTTGTGCGGTAAAGTTGTTGTTGCTGCTTATTGAATTACATAAAATGTTGTTGAGCAATTTGTCGTTACCCTTTCCCCTCTAAAAGGAGGGCCCACACTCTGAGCTGCAGGGTCTAATGTGCAAATGTTGTTCAAGTGGTTTAAATGCACTTACCTGCTTCGTCAAAGCTATAGGCGTTGTTCTTAATTTTTCTCAAGGCCTCAAACTGCTCGGGCATCACAATGTCCTCCAGTTTCAATTGCTTTAAGCTGCTGTCCACACAGTTCTCATATTTCGACTTTACATTGTCCAAATCATACAGATGAAAGTCAAATTCACGATTGCATCGTCCAACAATCGTGTCATTTTGCATGTGGGCTAAAAAGCCAGAAGTTTTTTTAGTTTAAATATTGAGAAAGTATTGGGAAATACTTACAGATCTTCTCGAGCAGAAAGTCCTTGACCGGATCCAATGGCAGCTGATCAAATTCATATTTTAAATCAAAGAAAGGACAGTCATTGAGAGGCCTCTTGTCACTCTTCTTCTGCGTCTCTGGGGCATGCTTCAGGTGGAGTGTACGCTTCCGGCGGTAATTGGCATCCTGTAGTCGGGGATCACAGTACGGTCGCCTCTCCGGCGCGATCTTCTTTGAACTCATGCCAAGTTAGACGAAGCGACTATTTTTTTGGTTTGCTGGCACAAAAAGAAAAGAAATCAACCAAAAAAAAAGGTCTGTTGTTTTGTAGCCTGATATTGCCGGTTTCTATACAGTTTTTTTCTGACATTGTTCGCCAGACAAAATACACGTTTGGAAAACTGTAATAATAAAAGTTTACAACACGGACATTTGTGTGGCCGACCCGGGCCAGGCCAAAACGGGCTGAGCTGAGCCGGGCCAGGCCAACACAGTGGTTCATATAAGTACGTGAAATGTTTATAAACTAACTTCGGATCGGTGGCAATGGCAACCGAGTGGGAGTAGCGGATACAAACAGCGTTGCTAGTGCCATGGCAACCTGCAAACATCCACGCCCATTTTCACGGCTACCTCCAACTTTCAGTTGGCTTGCAAATGTTGTTATTGTAGTTAGACTAACAGCAGCTGACGAGAAAAACCGTCAAAAGGAGTCAGAGATGGAGGAGATGTTGGAGAAGCTGAGGGTGGTGCAGGCGAAGTCGGAGGCGGAGACACTAGAGGCGACAGCCAAGGCTGTAGCTGAAGCTGATGTAGATGTGGCTGACACTCCATCAATGGCAGTTTGGGCCCAACTCACAGAGCTCAATATTATTTGTGAGCACGAGGGTCTCTAACAACAGTCGTAGGGGCGGGGGGTAGGGGACGAGCAGGTAACTGCAGGTAACCCAGCATCACTTCTTGAATAGTGCACATTTTTTAATAAAGCGCAACAAATATGAAACGAGGACTATATAAAAGGATACGTACACGTTGGTTGCCAGCAGTCTACAGTCACAAGACTCCACGTCCCCTACTCCCCCTCCCCACTCCTCCTTCCACCATTTTGCTGCGCTGTGCTACTCATATTAACCATTTTATGTCGGGATCTGCAGCTGGAATACTTCCTTCCCGTCCACGTCTCCTCTCTGTGTATTTATTATCCCCTTCGACATCCGGACTAAGGACAAATGCGCACTTCTCATTCAGCCTGATTATAACTGTGTACACAATGCTAAAAAAGAAATATAATAAAAATAATCATAATAATAATAATAACAAGGTAACATGAGTCAACAGTGCTGTGCAACCTGGCGTATTTATGGCTATAATTAGCTTGATGTGTGTGTTTGCTTGGCTAGTAAAAAATTCAGAAATTATTCAAAAGTTTTAATAAAGTTTGCAGTTGGTTAAGTTTGTGTACGAGTGTGTGAATGTGTGTGCTTCTGTGTTCAATTAAATTCTTTTGTAACTGAAGTGGCGCAAAAACAAGCGTCTATCTACATTGCACAATTATCACAGCAATTAATTGTGGCAAATTAATTGGAAATTTGATTAATGGTCAAATACTGTCCGATGCGTTGCGGTGTCCTATTTACCATTTACAAGGCATTCAACTCTGGCCAATTTCAAAGCGCAAGTGGTGTGCGGTCACTGTGTGTGTGGGTTACTCCATTTGTGTGTGTGCTTAGTCTGCTGTATGTGAGTGTGGGAATGAAACAAGTTGGTATAAGCAACTATCCTGCTTCCACTGCTGTCACGTGCCTAAGCTCCGAGTGGGAACTGCAAATTGCAGGTGTCATGACGTCAGAGGCGTGCCGCTGCAGTCCGTCCAAAGCCATGCGTGACATATATTTATGAACTGTCAGAACAGCAGAGCCTTTGGGCTCTTAGAAAACAGTTTGCAATGCCATGTGGCGCAACAAAACAGAGAAAAATTGATTCCAGCTCATCATCAATTGTCACAAATAATGATTACTACGCATTTGTTGGACAAATGCTCGTGCATGACACGCATCAAATTGCATTTAGCTTAGTTTGTCACTGGGCGCAAACAATGGGCGGTGTAATGCGGTGCGGATGCGGTGGGAGGGAAGGGCAGATAGACAGGGAGACAGTGAGACAGTGAAAGGGCACACGCCAGTCACGTGACCTCAATGCTAAAAATAGACAGGCCAAAGGTGGGGGTTGGGGTGGTAACTGAGTGGGTTTAACAGCAGCAGAAACATCAACATCATTATTAACAAAGTCAACGAGCGGCGGCGGCTTATTGGCAGGCATAATGCGATGTCGCTGTGTCATGCCAATTCCCCCATTGCAACAATTTCCGACCAGCTTTAAGATTAAGTTCCAATTTATAAACCAAATCCAAATGCGCTTAAATAACTTAAAAAAAACTGTATATGCTGTTATTGTTTATCGATTGGCGTTCCTTTAAAATAACATTTAAACTTTTCCCTTTTTCATGGTAATAATCTTTTGTTAAGTGCATAATTAAAGCCACCAATGGCTAGTGCCATTTGCCTTACTCTGCATTCCTTTTATATTTGTAGTCTACT
The DNA here is from genome assembly GCA_020829145.1 of Drosophila nigrodunni. NCBI lineage: Eukaryota > Metazoa > Arthropoda > Insecta > Diptera > Drosophilidae > Drosophila > Drosophila nigrodunni. Next base: position 819,880 of record JACVCZ010000003.1, on the reverse strand, counting down.
TTTTTTCTGAGCTTTGCAGCCTCTCGCGTTGCGAGCCGTGTGATTAATGGCGGACTGTAAAAGACGTCGCAAGTTGAAAAATTACACCCAAATAAACGAGGGGCGTGTCAGCGTTGTGTACGGCTTTTTAAAACAGCCTGTCACACGTGAACCGAAAGGGGGCTGTAGACACGTAACGGTACGTAGTACGTACTGCTGGCAGGTGGAGGTAGCAGACGGAGACACGCACGTAAAAGATGCAACAGGAGCCAGCAGAGCAAATGCCATGTGATTTACACGCAACAGCGTCGGCAGGAGGTCGGAGGAACTGCTGGGTAACTGGGCAGGGTGGGGTACTGGGATTCAGTGTGCAAATTAGGGGTTGACTCTAGAGTCGACCCACAGACGGACGGTCCATTGTCGAGGCGTAGCGAGCGCATTGCTGTCAATTGAAAACGTGCCAACAATTTGCAACGACGATTAATCGTGCGACCGAGCAAAGTCAAAGCTACATTTACCACTGCAGATTCTGCGTCTCAATTCCATTTCCAGTTCCATTTCCATTTCCATTGCCAGACAACAAACAGTGTTGTCCGCCCGGTTTCGTGCCGCCTCTAATGCGACATTTGTGCATGCCGAGCGCATTTAGCGTTTTGTTTACGACGTTTACGACGGCATTTGGCCAAGTTTGCCAAACGAAGCATTTGACTAATTTGTGTGGATTTTATTATGCGTAGATAAGCAAAGTCCGAGTCATCCTTTAGTCCTGCCAGACATACGTCTAATGAGCACTTAACTTCCCACTGCTAATTGGCTAGAATCAAAGAAACTCGAGCTGCCATGAAAGGTAAGTTCATTTTTAAAGCCTTAACTCACTAAATAAACTATCAATTGTTGGAATTTAACTTTAATTTAAATTAAATTTTCCTCTTACACTTCAATTCAAATTCCAAACAATAATGTTGTTTAACTGTAATTGTGAATTTAATAATGTTAAGTTAATTCCTGAAATATCATTCCGTTTTAAAATGAAATATATTTACTATATACAATATAATTTCTGCATAAAATCATTATTGAAGTTTGTGGTACGAGTACATCATTAAAGGCTTTTGTATGCAATTTCATGCAGCATTGAGCAATCATAAATTAGCTTTTCGAAAGTGTGATATAAAAAAGGGTGACATAAATAGTAAGGTTAGAGAGACGACGAGGAAATGCCCTAGGAGTTAGGGAATTAAATCAGGTTTCATTTTAAAACTAAAAAATCAATAGAACTCATTGTTTGACAAAGAATTTAGCTTTCAAAACAAACAGTAAATATATTTTATTTTCATACAAAAGTCAGGAAAGGAAGAATTTTGTACAGTTCTCCGTTTCCACTCACTTTAAGCTGCCTGAAAATCTCAAGCATTTTCGTATGCACAAATTCTTGAAAAGTTTCTGTAGTAAAGCTCTACAGATTCCTGTAAATAATAAACTGCACTTCAGCTGACGATGCACTTTGGCTGATTGTAGTACAACACCTTTGGCGAGTGTATTATAAATTAAATTAAAATTATCGAAAGGTATTTTTCCGACAAACATTTTAATGCCCATAATGAGAACTCTGCTCCGCTCACATTGACATTAATAATGTACAAATTTTCCACTTTTTCATTATGCATTGCACGAAAGAAAAAAAAAAAAAAGAGAATGGGAGGGAAAAGAAAAATGCAACAAATATTATTCACAATCCATAAGCTGTTGACTGAAAAAAAAAGTGGAAACCTTATTTATATTTGCTTTAAATGTCAACAATCATCAATGCAAATACACTGCAAATAACTCGAGCTACTCGAGCCGCAATTTATTGACCGGACTCGACGATACAAAATTATTACTTTAAAGTCGTAGGCATAAACGAATAGCACATACCCTATAAATTTACAACTAAATCATTTCATTTTCTAATAAGTTGACAGCACCAACAAATTTCTGTAAATTTCCTAACAAAACAAAAGTTTTAACAGTTTTTCTAAAATGAATGTTTGTTTAGTCACTAACTCCTTTTGTTAATTATTATGCCCTGCTATTGGTTTTTAATCATTTTGCTGGACACAGGATATTCACATTATAAGCAGCGCTGACAGATGATAGTGATGAATCCCAACCAGGCTAACTACATGAACAAAAACAAATGGATATTGAAAATATTCATAATTTAATGACTATGAATTTGCAAAAACTTTAGATGTAGTCAACAAATGAATATATTTTTGTCTATTTCGACCACATTTTGTGCAAGAACTGAGACTGAGAATCTCTGACAAATATTTGTACGAATAACTTGCAAATAGACATCAAACTAAAGAACGTGTTTGTGTTTGTGTGTGTGTGTGTGGGTAGAACAACAACATTTTGCAGTGCGTTGCTCGAAATTTTCAACGCTAAATTGTTTATGGTCTAGTCTCTGGTCTGGACGTTGCTCTGCCTCACACTCTTTACGTTACTAACTGGGCCTAAAGCAAAACCTTTGCCAGGCGAGAAGCATCGTCAACTTCATTGTAAAGTTTTCTGCCAAAATATGCTTGAAAATATTTACTCATGAGTCTTGTTTAGTTAATCCATAAAAACTTGGCATGTGCTGCTCTGTCTACCATGTCGTTCCCAAGTCTTGGCCACAGCTAGCAAAAGACAATGCAGCATTTAAGAAAATTTTAAGCCACAAGCGACTTAACAACGAGATGAGAGTAGAGAGAATCACAACTGTCCAGAGTTTTGTAGCTGTAGCAAGCATATGATTTTCGGTATAGACTAGGATTTGGGATTGCCTTTGAATTTTTTACTTATTTCTTTTCGACTTGTTGTCCTCTTAGCAATTTTTGTTTTTTTTTTTCTTTTGGGGAGTCGGAAAAAGGCCAAAAGCTTCAATCTGCCCCCCGTTCAGCCTCACTTCCTAAGTCCGGGCCAAAACTAAAGCCTCTGAGATAGATAGACAGGCAAACAATTGCTGTTTGTATCCTGTTAGCTTTGCTGCTGCTTTGGCTGCTTTGGCTGCTCTACAAATTAGTTTCTAATACCTTCAAGTCAAACAGTGGAGGCCGAAACAAACACACACACAAATAGCCAGGGTTTAAGTGTGGGTGTGCTTATGTGTGTGTGTGTCTGCCACGGCGTTGCAACAACACGCCCCCAGCAGCCACAATTTAGCAAAATCACTTGAGCGTGCTTATGAAATGTTGTTGTATGCTCTGCGTATCTATTTGTATGTCGGTGAGTGTACACATCGCTCTCTATGTATGGGTGCTATGTGTCTGTCTGTGTGTTGGTTTTCTAATTACAAAACTCACCCAATTGATTTACAGTAAATTGTGTTTTAAATAGTTTCATTAAGTTTTACTCAAAAACTGACTACAAAGCGCAGCTGCTGCTTTCATTTTACTCAAAATAGTTTTAAAGATTGCGTAATGATGCGGTTATACCACCTCCTATGCCCCACTGCTCCCCTTTCATCCCCCTTTTAATGAGCTATTCAAGATAGATTGCTATTCTACCTTCTGTTTGTATTCTTTTTCTGTGTTTTATTTCGTTGCTTAAAAGTTTGAAATTAACTTTTAATTGTTTAAACAGCAGAAGTAAATTTAAGTATTAAGCTCAGAATTTATGTATGTTTTTGCTAAGCTTTGTATTAAAATTGCAGTTAATTGCTTAATGATAAATTATAGTTCAAAGAGTTTAAGGTTGTTAGAGTTTATTTTGGTATATATATATAAATATAAAATATATAGTTTAAGGTTGTGGTTTATTATTTTAAGTGTATTGATTGACAAGTTTCATGGATATTTGTGCAGCTTAAGCTTGTCTCATTCGGTTTACTTCAATTGTGATCAAGTTTTGACAGATTTTTGTGCGAAACGTCTCACGTGTGACCTTCAAGCCAATCCCAGCAAACTGTGAATATTCACAGCTAACAAGCATATGTATAAATAGATAATTTATACATATATATGGTAACCCGTAGCTTTAATGACTTTGTGGTAATGTCAGCTGTAAACTACCAAACCTTATGGATAATAAGAGGCAAAGATATTTACATAACATTGGCCGAAAAGAGTTGATGACGTTAACAACCAACTGGGGGGACTCGAAAGACAGACAAGACTGGGACTGGGAACTGGAAGTGGAACTGGAAATGGGTTGACGGCATTTAAATCAAAAAAGTTGGCACAATGAAAGCAGCGGCAACTGCTTTATAAAAGAAAATTATGCAAATTGCTAATAAATTATAGTGAACCAGCGAACCAACATGTAAAATAATAACCAGGAGCAGAAAGGGATAAAGAAAGAGAGAGAGCGAGAGAGAGCGAGAGGAAAGAAAATGAGTAGCGTGAATAGTATGGAGTAATCAAGTATGCTACTGAATCTGAAACTGAACTATATATGGAGCTGTCGCTATAGTTATTATAGCTGGGAGCGAATTGAATTACAAATGGAAGAACTACAATGCCATGAAAATTCAGCGACAGGAACTGACTGAATGGTCACAACGACGCTGTAAAATCATTAAAATAACAAGAAATAATTTACAATAAATGTGGAATGATGGGTTAGCAGATATCCTATGCAAAAATATTTCTTGGCTAAACTTTAACTCTAGTAGTAGAGGCCTTAGTAAAAATCAAGGGTTCTCTGGTTTTGTTAACTAAAAATAATAGCAGATAAAGATAAATAAAATTGAAATTCCTAGAAAATAACTTCTTTGAATGAACTTGAAGTTCAATCGAGCTCACTTTAGTTCTGAAATTTTCGCCATTTAATTAATTACAAAATACCCTCTATGCTTACTCGCTTAGTGACAGGGTATATAATAAAGCATTGTACTGTGCTTGCAAGGAGTTGTCGGCGAGGATGCGTCTGTCGTCGAGGACACACACACACACACACAGAGAGGACATGGACTGGTCGCATTAACTGGCGAATGGATAATGGCGAAACTTTTTGACATTTATTGTGTTTGTGTCGAATGTTTATTTATGGATTGCATGGCGCGTATTTACATTACAATGGGCATAACTAACGGCTGCAGGATACTTGTATCCTCGTATCCTTGTATCCTTGTTTACATAAGCGTATGCGTAAGCGTATTAAATTAATGATACTTTCTAGTTCATAAAATTCGTTAGATGTGTGCATGTGGAAGGAGATGTGGAAATCGCAGACCAAATTCTCTGAGTGGTATATGAATGTCGAACATCAAAACACAAATCAAATAATCACATAAATGAGAGCGCACGCATTAGTCTGCGTGTGTGTGTGTGTGGGGGTGTGTGTGTGTGTTTGTGTATCAGTTGTGTCTATTGAATTGTAACAAATTGATTGTCATAAAACATCGTTTATATATATTAGAATGTGTCATTCGGTTGTTCATGCTTCAGTTCAGCCAAGACAGTCGAAAATTTCCTTCACTTTTCTCCAAACTCTCATTTCTCATGCTCCGCTAGAGATTTCACAAGTGGCGCTGTGAATGATTGCGATAAAGATGGTAGCACTAACACTTTGTGGGGTGAGAAGAATTAGAGGGGGCAGGGTTAGAGTTTGAGGGTCGTCACCAGCCGCTTTATGACAGCAATAGTTGCCGCCTCAACTGACTACACAGAATTTATGGCTGTTTACGACAGATTGCACACTCCATTTGTTTTGTTTACCACATTCAAAGCACTTGACACACATGCCGACCAGTGTTGCCAACCATCAAAGACAGAAAAAGCCAGATGGACCCAGAAACAAATGATCGAAAGGGACTTAGATTGTATTAAACTAATAAAATTACTAAGCAAATCCCGCAGATCCAATATTTCTTATACAACTCTATACGGTTTTCCGCAGAGAATCGGTGTCTACAAATGTTTTGCATGATTTATGTAAGAAAAGATGAAATCAATCTGAAAAAGGCTAACATGGCAACACTGAAATCAACCAAAAACCAGAGAAAGAGAACTAAATGGAAAGTGCTCTATCTCTTTTAGTTTGTGTCTGCTTTAATTAGTTGCCTTTCTGTGCCGCTTGGGGGCGCCACTCTTGTTACTCTACTTTTTGGCCTGGTCTGTACCGTTCTGGGCTAGCTTAGCTTAGCAGCTGTGACAAGACTGTCACAGTTCCACGACATCACATGCATATGATTTGTGAAAACTTTTAACTGTCCCTCATCGTGCCAAGGGCGTGCTGGCAAGTCAGAAGGGGGCGTGGCAAGGCAAGCTGCCGTCACACTGCTTGTTTTTCGCCAAGTTTATGAATTTCATAGCAAAAGTTTTTCGGCAACACACAAAGCATACGCGAAAGTTGTAAGCTGTTGTTATACCCTGTGCACGAGGCAATGTCCAAAATGGGGTATGCAAAACTTAAGCAAACACATTTACATAAGCAAATATGCCCAACTAAATAAGTCTGTATTGATTTAAGTCATTCTAACTAAAGCTAACACTTTTAGCAAGTCGAATTAATAGAATACTCTATAGTTACCATCTTTTGAACTAAGATTTAAGTTTTACTGTCCACTTTAGGTATGTTTCAATAGTGCATACTCCACTCTTTGCTGCTTATTTGTTTTGCTAGCTAGACTGTTTCTTCAAAATCTGTGATATCTTGCCTGCCAGGATTTACTACTCGGATATTAGCCAAGTTTTTCATGACTATAAAAGTAGTCCCCTGTTTGCTCAATTAACTGATAATGCGTAAGTACAGCGTATGTCATGATATCATCGCTATTGAGACAAAGAATCAGAAATGGAAAAAGAAACAAAACAGAACAAACAGAGCTAAACACGAGCCAAAGATCCAAAGAGTTAACGAACCAAAACACCATTCAAAAGCGACCTTTCCGTACATCAAATCCAAATCCGAAATCCAATTTGGTTTCGTTCAGTTCGTTGAACTGAAATATCGTAGTACGCAAATTACCGATAACCACTTGGTTAACTAAATCTCAATAGCTATACTATTAATGGATCACGCTTAACACTTGGCGTCATTAAAAATTATATTTTTTTTTAAATATTTCTATAATTTTGTTTGTCGTTTATTATTTTTGCATTAAAACTTATTATACGCTATCAATGTTGACCGTGAAACATTCGAAATGATCCCCCAAACGAAAGCGAAACAATGATTTTTTAGTTCCGCACTTCGTCTAGGCCCGAACCGGCTTAGATGATAGCACTGAAATGTTCAGGGGACGTCGGAGGGGGCACGGCTTTTGGGTACTTGAGATCTGGCTAAGTGGCAGCATGTGCGAGCTGCTTGGGCTTGCAAATGCTCTGCTTGTCTTTAATGACCAGGTAGACCCACATTGGCTCTCAGCATCGTTGTTGCCAGGTCTGTTATTGTTATTGTTATTGTTGTTGTTGTTTTTGTTGTTGCTGCTGCTGTTGTGATTATTTGCTGGGGCAAACAAAGTGTTGGTCATTGTTTGGTTTATGTGCGCGCCACATGGCAAACATTAAAGCGTATAAATATGCCGACAAATTGCGACTATTAATCATTCGACTCATAGATTCCATCGATAATACAATTAGCGTGGAGATCTATACTAAAATGGTAGGTACCCAAAGGAATAACTCACCAGGATATTTTCATCTAATCTCACCAAAAATCACGTTTGTTCCCCATCGCAGAAACTATTCATTGCGTGCATTTTTATTGCCGCAGCGACGGCTGCAGTGATTCCTGTCGAACAAGCCAGGCACCGTCGTGATGTCTCCGAGATCGTGAATGAGTATATCCCACCAGCGGAGGAAGTTGGTGTCGACGCTCCACTCGTGGATGCTGCCCAAGACTCTGCTGCTGTTGGAGTTGACGGATACCGTTACAAAACCGTTCGTCGTCTGAAATACCGCCAACGTCGTGATGTCTCTGAAATCGCCAACGAGTACTTGCCCCCTTCTGAGGAAGTCGCTACCGAAGCCCCTGTTGAGGAAGCCGCTCAGGACTCTGCTGTTCTCGGTGATGAAGGCTACCAATACATGACTGTTCGTCGGCTGAAGTACCGTCAACGTCGTGATGTCTCCGAGATCGCCAACGATTACCTGCCCCCTTCTGAGGAAGTTGCTGCCGAAGCCCCTGTTGAGGAAGCCCCCGTTGGGGAAGCCGTCCAGGACTCTGCTGTTCTCGGTGATGAAGGCTACCAGTACAAGACTGTCCGTCGTCTGAAATACCGTCAACGTCGTGATGTGTCCGAGATCGCCAACGATTACCTGCCCCCTTCTGAGGAAGTCGCTACCGAAGCTCCTGTTGAGGAAGCCACTCAGGACTCTGCCGTCCTTGGTGCTGAAGGCTACAAGTACAAGACTGTCCGTCGTCTGAAATACCGTCAACGTCGTGATGTGTCCGAGATCGCCAACGATTACCTGCCCCCTTCTGAGGAAGTTGCTGCCGAAGCCCCTGTTGAGGAAGCCCCCGTTGGGGAAGCCGTCCAGGACTCTGCTGTTCTCGGTGATGAAGGCTACCAGTACAAGACTGTCCGTCGTCTGAAATACCGTCAACGTCGTGATGTGTCCGAGATCGCCAACGATTACCTGCCCCCTTCTGAGGAAGTCGCTACCGAAGCTCCTGTTGAGGAAGCCACTCAGGACTCTGCCGTCCTTGGTGCTGAAGGCTACGAGTACAAGACTGTCCGTCGTCTGAAATACCGTCAACGTCGTGATGTGTCCGAGATCGCCAACGATTACCTGCCCCCTTCTGAGGAAGTTGCTGCCGAAGCCCCTGTTGAGGAAGCCCCCGTTGAGGAAGCCACTCAGGACTCTGCCGTCCTTGGTGCTGAAGGCTACGAGTACAAGACTGTCCGTCGTCTGAAATACCGTCAACGTCGTGATGTGTCCGAGATCGCCAACGATTACCTGCCCCCTTCTGAGGAAGTTGCTGCCGAAGCCCCTGTTGAGGAAGCCCCCCTTGAGGAAGCCGTCCAGGACTCTGCTGTTCTTGGTGATGAAGGCTACCAGTACAAGACTGTCCGTCGTCTGAAATACCGTCAACGTCGTGATGTGTCCGAGATCGCCAACGATTACCTGCCCCCATCTGAGGAAGTTGCTGAGGAAGCCCCTGTTGAGGAAGCCCCCGTTGAGGAAGCCGCCCAGGACTCTGCTGTTCTCGGTGATGAAGGCTACCAGTACAAGACTGTCCGTCGTCTGAAATACCGTCAACGTCGTGATATGTCCGAGATCGCCAACGATTACCTGCCCCCTTCTGAGGAAGTTGCTGCCGAAGCCCCTGTTGAGGAAGTCCCCGTTGAGGAAGCCACTCAGGACTCTGCCGTCCTTGGTGCTGAAGGCTACGAGTACAAGACTGTCCGTCGTCTGAAATACCGTCAACGTCGTGATGTGTCCGAGATCGCCAACGATTACCTGCCCCCTTCTGAGGAAGTCGCTACCGAAGCCCCCGTTGAGGAACCCGCTCAGGACTCTGCTGTCCTTGGTGCTGAAGGTTATGAATACAAGACTGTCCGTCGGCTGAAGTACCGTCAACGTCGTGATGTGTCCGAGATCGCCAACGATTACCTGCCCCCATCTGAGGAAGTTGCTGAGGAAGCCCCTGTTGAGGAAGCCCCCGTTGAGGAAGCCGCCCAGGACTCTGCTGTTCTCGGTGATGAAGGCTACCAGTACAAGACTGTCCGTCGTCTGAAATACCGTCAACGTCGTGATGTGTCCGAGATCGCCAACGATTACCTGCCCCCTTCTGAGGAAGTTGCTGCCGAAGCCCCTGTTGAGGAAGTCCCCGTTGAGGAAGCCACTCAGGACTCTGCCGTCCTTGGTGCTGAAGGCTACGAGTACAAGACTGTCCGTCGTCTGAAATACCGTCAACGTCGTGATGTGTCCGAGATCGCCAACGATTACCTGCCCCCCTTCTGAGGAAGTCGCTACCGAAGCCCCCGTTGAGGAACCCGCTCAGGACTCTGCTGTCCTTGGTGCTGAAGGTTATGAATACAAGACTGTCCGTCGGCTGAAGTACCGTCAACGTCGTGATGTGTCCGAGATCGCCAACGATTACCTGCCCCCATCTGAGGAAGTTGCTGAGGAAGCCCCTGTTGAGGAAGCCCCCGTTGAGGAAGCCCCCGTTGAGGAAGCCGCCCAGGACTCTGCTGTTCTAGGTAATGAAGGCTACGAATACAAGACTGTCCGTCGCTTGAAGCTACGTCATCGTCGTGCCCTGTAAGCGCGCAACCTGGTACCTGCCTGTATACGATTAGAACCATTTATCCCAACCAAGCACTCGTTAGGTCATAAGAAAGAATCCTGTTTTGCCATTATTTAACGATTGAAATCAACAAAAATAAATCCAACGAAAATTGTTATAATATACACGCGTCGTGGCACTTTTATTGTTCCAAGAGCCCTGGCATGTAGTCAGCCCGGCAGCCAGGCAGCTGTTTACCTGTCCGCCTCCAGTGCTGTCGGACTGTAGCTTTAGCCATGGGCGAAGCTCTCGACGTTTTCATAAATTGTATACCTTTTCGCTTAGTTATGACAGCAACAGTTAAGCTCATGGCTCAGCGCACAAGAACGCAATTATCCAAAGACGAGGCATGGCCAAAAGGACCGGACTACCTCAACCCATCTTAACCAGTGGCTGTGAGGGGAAAGAGGGTAGTGAGGAGAACTTCAGCGAAGTCTAACAAATACTTTAAGCTATGCTTTTGAAGATGTTAATCTCATGTCAAGTCCACTTTACACACAACTTTAAGGGTTTCAGGCAATGCAACAGCCAAAAACCCCAAAACAACACTACGAACAAGGACAAAAGTCGCCCATTGATTTGTGTGTGTGTGTGTACGCGTGTGTGTTTGTGTGTGTGTGTGGTGTTTGGTGTTGGCAGAAAAAGTTGTTAAGTTAAAAGGCATTTGAACCGCAGCGGGCATGGATTTCGGTCAGTGCGCCAGAACGGGCTCTAACAACTTCCTTTGCACGCGCCCCAGAACGGCTCGGGATCCAAAGGACCTGCCCGTCCGTTCGTTCGTCCATCCGTCCGTCCGGCCAACTAATAATAATTTATCGATCCCCTAGCTAAAGTAGTCACATACGTGGTCGCCCGTCCTATGATTTATAGCTTCCAGTAAACTTGGGCATGCCAAAAAAAAAGAAGGAAAATACCAGAGGAAAGCAAGGGAGAGGAGAGAAAAGGAGAGAGGTAAAACAACAAACTAAGGCAAAAACGAAGGTGCCAAGCGGACGCCAAATTGGTTTAATGTGCGGTTAGACAACTTATTTAACTGTATTTTCAAGTGGTTAGCAGTGCAGGGACAAATCCACACGCCTTACCTCACAATCACACACACATACACACACACATAGCACTCAGGTGGTGCCACATTTTCAAATTTTTCGCCCACATAAATCATGCGATGGCAAAACAAAACGAGTTACCCAATACGAATATGTACATATGTAAGTGTATCTCGCTAGGGGCTCTCACCCTGAAAAGACTGCCAAGGGAGAGGAGCGGAGAGGAGAGGCAGCTCGGCTTGAGGGAGTACTCTGCACTCAGAAATCAGGGCATATATACCAAGTGTATATACACGAAGTACTCGTAAATCAATCGTTTTACTATCAAACTGACATTATGACATCATTAAGACAATTATCTATGCTGAATAATTTAAACTCCTCCCTCCCTGCCTCTTCCTACTATCCCCCCCTTGAAAAACTTCAGATCTTCAGAGCAGCAACTATTTTAATGGCCTTGGCCAAAAACAAAATGTATGCGAACTTCAAAGCGGAAATCACATAAAATTTTATGAATTATTTCAAATATTTTCAATTACTACGCGAGGGTCGAGTGTCCGCCAAGTTCGCAGTTTGCCAGTCCTCAGGCAGAAGTGAAAGTCACCCTAGTTAGACAAATGGAAGAGCATAAAAAACCGCATAAAGAAATTTATGCGCCATTCAAGCGTGGAACATTAACACATCCTAACATAGAACATCGAAATTGGAGCTGGAGCTGCTCTACTTGATTCCACAAACAGCTCAATGAAAGTAAAACAGGAAACAATAGTAGCCAATTTTTCTACTATCGCGAAGTTTTAATACTCTTAAACGAAGAATTTTTATTAGAATAGATATAAAGTTAAAAGAATTTATTTTTTTACCAATCAAATTTAAGAAAATACTTAGAACATTGAAATATCGATGATTATTTTATATCTATTATTAAAATATATTAACCTTTAAAAGGGGTTTTCTACATAAACTATTTTAAATTTATATCGCCAGATACATAATGCAGCCGATATGCCCTTAGTTTAGTGTATTTCAATGTCTATGACTCGTAATGTGCTTAGTGCCAACTGCTTTTATATTTAACTTGATTAAAATTCAAGAGGTCTTGGTTCAAAAACTAAAGTTGTATGTTTTTTTGATGCTGGAAGCCATAATTTAGCATTTATGGCGCCATTATCAGAACGCCGAGGGGTGATCTAATAACTAAACACCCTAGACTAACGGTCTACTTCGGTTGGACTTTTAGACCAACAATTGGGCGCCCCCAAATTCAATTTTGACCAGCTCAGTCTCTGATTAGCCTCGCACATGCAAATAAAATAAGGAAAGAATCCTGCAGGAGACTGTTTTGCAGAATACTCCGGCTGCGATACCCTGTCCTGGTCTTAGTAAGCTGCGGACATGGCCAGAAACGAGTGCAACAACTTTACGACCACAATATATAATTTATTCAATGCCATTTGGCGTTCGTGGGTCGCACATGACAAGAGCAATTGACATTTTTGTGACTTTTTGAAAACTATAAAATGTGCAGTACTCCCGCATTTGGGCCATATAAACACAAGACAGGCCAACACAACAGAAACCGACCAGGCCAAGACGTAATGATGACAGGCCATAACGACCACAAAGAAGTAAGGAGAACTACGGGTGGTGTGGAAAGAAGGGGAAGAGGGGGAAAGAGGAGCATAAAAGTAACCCAAACGAAACATTTGTTGTTCGGCGAATAATAAAGTTGTACTTGATTATGTGTGTGTGTATGTGTGGGAGTGTGTGTGTATCGCAAATACCAAATGCCACAACAACTAAACTAAAATTCTCAGCGCGTTGTATGTAACAGGACTTACAGCACATTACATGTCCCAGACACAAGCTGGACAGCGGCACAGTGGGCGACAACAGTAACGCCCACTGTTGTCACCGCTCCACCCCCCCACTTCGCCCCTTAGCCTACAATTTGTGCTGCTCGTCAACGAGCGATGGACAATAGCAACAACAACAACAACCGTATGCCGGATATCCTTTTTGACATGTCATTAAATTTTATATACACAATAATTTTTCACAATTTGCTTTATGGTCATTTTAAGAGTCTGTCCCGATGTGTGCGTTGAATAATATACTCAGTCACTCACACATATAAACACTCATACATATGTATATGCATATAAAATGGTGTCCAAAGCAAACAATAACAACAGTTACAAGTGACACTTTATTGAATGTAGACAAATGGTCAATACCACAGCGAAGGATGGACTAAGACAGGCAGAAAAAAGTAGGCAGGAGAGAGGTCGACTAACTTAAGCTGTGCTAAGCTGAGCTGAGCAGGTGATAGTGACGACTGAGTGATTGACATCTAATTATACCCGCTGATGTCGCCAGGCATTGCTTTTTTTATTAATAACTGAATTCATGACAAGCGTATGATGAACAAGAACAAGGAATATTCAAATTAATGAAAATCAGCTGTTAAATGACTACAGCCTAAGCCGCACTGATTTAGCAGCTCATCAAGTGTGTACACAGTAACTAACAGTGCTGTACTCTGAAATGTTGCTCTGTTATTTGATGGCTCTCCCACTCCTGTTAAGTTAGGCAGCGACTCCTAACAGCGAACGCAGTTTAGCTGCTCTGTGTTCCGTTCGCACTGTTATTAACAGCGCTGTGCTTTTAACTGCAGTTTGCTCTGTTAGTTGATCGCTCTCTAACTGTTGCTATTGTTTAGATAGAAGCTCACTCCTGCAGCGAGCACAACTTATCTCTCTCCCGCACATAGGCATACATGGAAGGCCCGTCATGAACAATCACTGCCCTTCTCTGCTTCTTACACATACAAAATCAACTGCAGTCAGCTTTCCGAACTGATATTTGCTTTATTTTCTTTGCCTCCTTAAAAATTACTATAAAAACGTTTTAAAAATGATTTTTTTTTACTAATTCTAACTGTAATACATAATACATTTACATAATAGGCCAAACTAAATTGTCCTTATTTAAATATTAATTCTGAATTATGTTTCAGCCAATTGATTATTATTATTTAACGTACTTCTTAAGGCAGCTAATGAAAATAGAAATATGCATAATGTTTTGCTAGTTAATTAGCTTGATAATTATTGCCATCTGTTAAATTAGCTAGTCAGTTTCATTGAGCTGTCTATTATTTCTATTTGAATGATTATTGCTTCTTTAAGGATAACTTGTTTCGGAATTTCCAGGGACATCCAGTCGAGTATCTTTCATTGGTAATCAGCTTAATTATTCGGATGTCTAACCAAGAAACCACAATATTATTATTATGATTATTGCACAAAGTCTGGTCATAAAAACTAAACGATTGCGCCCCAAAAATGTATGCACAAAAGAGGAGAAGGAAATGGAAGGGGAGGAAGGAAAAGAGGCTTCAGTTTAGCATACTATATAATTTTACGGTCATTAAATATTATTTCAAAATCGAAGCCACACAAACAAACAAACAGAGAACACAGAGGAGATAGACGGAAGTTAAAGCCTTTGTTTGTTACCAACTCGTTGTGTGTTGGCCATGTCCTGTGAATGTTGAACTTCTGAAATTATATGTTATATTATGATACAGTGGCTACTGTAAGTATTCAAGTGGTAGTCTGTGTGAGTGTGTGGCTTACAATCGAATTGACATTATGTGGCATTACAGGAAACCAAACCAAACTAAATCGAAATCAACTGAACTGAAGCGAACTAAAGCTCAAGCTTCTTTTAGTTATTGGGGCAAGGAGTCAGGCAATCGTCCTTCAGCATGCAAAAGTGAACTTGAAAAGGCTTCGTACCGTACCGTACGGTACGACACGGCGACATGCCACACAAAAAGCCAGTCAATGATTCGACTCTGCCACATGAGGCAGACAGACAAAGTGCATGGATAGACTAGAACCTACTATAGTATAGTTGTAAACCAGAGTCAACTCACTCTTTGGCAATAAAGGAAATCTTCTTACAAAACATTCGCTTAAGTTTATTCAAACAAACTTAGATAACCCACACCACACACCCACCGTAGCACACATGTGGGAGTGCGAATAAGACAGACATAGTCGGGTACTTCCGGTGGCAGAGACAAAGACGCTTCAATCAGTCAAGCGGAATAAGCAGGCATCGCACGAGCAGCCGGAACTTTTGCCATACACAGGACTCGACTAGAAGACCACCTCTTCCAATTACAATGTCTTTTGTTTTATATACCATACTATACATATATATACACTTATATACCACTGTTAGGGTACGCCGTTCACTTTCCCTCTCATTTTGGTATTTTTGGCCATTTTGTGTTTTGCTACGTTTGCTCGGATTAAACGTATGACCGAGGAGTTCAGTTCAAAACCATGATTACACTTCAATCTATTCTCTTTCTGACAGCGTCTCCCTCTCCTCTTTCACCGCATTTTGCCCATTTTGTTTTATGTCCTTCCACCCAAAAACCAAGTAGAAAAAAGAAACAAAATGACATTGTGTTTGAGAGAAAAATGCGTTTCAAAGAGATATAAAATGTTAACATGACCGAAAGACTACGTCGAAGATTCCCATTCACATTCCCGCCCATCGCCCAAATGGATATAAAACATTGAATTTAATCAAAAAGGATTTAGCTCTGGGTGTCCTTCCCACTATGCGTGTGTGTGCCCACTGTGCTGCTGAGCAATGGGTTACTTTGCCTTGACCTTGCGCCTTGACAACATTTCGCGTTGCCACGTGCCACAACTACAACTACAACTACTCACTCTTGTCGTAGTACCCATAAAGCTAAATAAAGAAAATGCTCTTTATACTACTATATTTACTATTAGTAGTAGTAAAGGCTGTAAATTTGTTGTAAAATAGTAATAACTATAGAATTCAATGGGTTAATAATCAACATAGAACAGCTTATTGATGAGCCAAGTTTATGTTGCTGTCTATAAAGCGGAATGACAAACACTTTAAGTGCACCTCGCAATGATTTGATGGTCATTAAAGAAAAACTAAAGCATAATTTTAGGTGGGAGTTGAAATACCAGGCCACACTTAAGTACAGCAATTTATGCAAAACAACCACACTAACGACAAACCATAATTAGTTTAATGAAAAACATATTCTTGTCTACTGTGACTAACACGATTTGCGTCTGTTTTCAAAGCAAAATGTTGCAAAAGCTCAAAAAGTAATTGCATTGCCTGCTTTTAGGCTGTCGCTAAAAAGCGAAACGCCGCCATTTTGCAAGAAAAAAGGGAATTTCAAGCCAATACATTATTAAGTTATTGTTACAAAAAGAACAAATAACAAGTGAAAGCTAACAAAATTATCTAAGCGTCGAGTGCAGCAACGGAAACGTTCGTCGGCCAAAAAACACCGAGCGGTGGAATGGGTTAAATGAAGCAGCCAACCAACGAGTTGCAAGAAGGAATCTCAGTGACTCCGTGTCTGGCCAACCACCATGGACATGGCGTGGCAGTGCGTGCAGCGGCAGACGGCAGACGGGGACCCAAAAGCTCAAATTGTGGAATTATATTTCCTATGGGCGGTATTTCGAGGCACGCCTCCAGACACACACAGACGGATGGACGAAAAGAGGGGCGAACGGAAGGAGAATTGCCGGCGATTGCTCAGACGTTATAATTTGTAATCACGTTGAGTGCAGCGGCAGCAGCAGCGGCTTCTGCTCTTACCCAAAAATGGGGTTGTCCAACGCGCACATACCCTTTGCTCCCTTATCACCCTCACCTACCAGGGCTACCCACCCCCTAGAGCTGCAAGTGGTTGTTGACTGCCTGATGCTTAGCAAGGTCTTAGCTGTTATTACGCTCATGTGTCACTTTTACAGTCCTGCCACACTATATATCTGTCTGTCTGTCTGCCTGTGTGTGTGTGCGTGTACGGGTGTGTGTATGTGTGTTTACGGGTGTGTGTGTGTGTGTGTGTGTGTTTTTCTGCACTGTTCATATTTTATTCAACATCTGCCTGCTCTTGTGGATTTTCAGCTGTTGCTATCGCACTTACTCCCTGTCCATCTCTCTCGCACTTAAGCATGCCATCTCCCTTGCTCTCTCACACTTACTGCTGTTTTTTATGGCGTCTGCAGACATTTTGCCAAGTTAATCTCCGGTTTGTTTTTCTGATAATGGGTTTGTCAACGAAACTTTGTGAGGTCCCCGATCTGAGCATGAGTTCATCTCTTGCTCGAGGTGTGTGTATGTGTCTGTGTGTGCATGTGTGTATTTAAATGTATGTATGCAATTGTAGTTGTGGTGTCCGTTCAGTTCAAATATAAACCTAGTGAGCACTATTAAATACCCTGCAAATTGCAAATTCTTTTATAGTCCTAAAGTATAAATCACTTTACAGGCAACGCTTCTAATTTACTACATCTTCCCGTTTTTGACATGATATCGCCAAGTTGACGGAGCTTTTAAGCTACACTTAGAGCCTACTATAGTTCCTTTTCGCTTGTCTTCTTCCACCTGAGCCAAAATCCCCGACACGACGAAATTCTAGCGATTTCACATCACGGAACAACCCTTCGTAGTGTTCAGTGCTGTGCAGTTGACAAGTATTTGATTATCCTATTGAAATGCTTCGCTCGTTTGAGATGCCAATGACATTAAAATGGTGTCGACACGCCCACAAATTTAGAAAAATGTTAACGCCCCAAAAATTAATGAAGCTGCTGTTGTAATTCTCGAACAGACTGTGCGGGAAGTTATGGGAGTAGACAGGATAGTTGTGTGAGTCGTTCTGCAGGTAAGGAAGTGGCAAATGCGACGGATAAGGGGGCGTGGTTGGAGTAAGGCGGTACCGCCGCGGGCACTGGTGCAACTTGTGCAGCTGCTTCAATTTGGGCAGATTATGTGTGTCATGTTTAGTCTTGGCCTCGGAGCTGATTTTAACCAAGCTGCAGCTGCTGCTGATTTTGACAAGCTCAATTAGAGGCGACAACGGACTGATGGGACGTGAGCCTGGTTACGCGGTGGGGCACTTAAATGCGATTGCAACTGGCGAAAATGGCTAACAAAAGCACGTTAAATTAATTGCACTTTTAAGCAGATTGCAACTTGTTAAGCAAAAAACAAGCACGAAAACAAGCTGAGGAAAAAGAGATGGAGAAGGTGGGAGGTGAAACAAGAAAGCGTGCGTTAATAGCTTCAGTTTGAGCTTGAGCAGTTGCCAGTTACCAGCTACCAGTTACCAAACTCATGCCTCTTGGCCACATCAACCCAATCGGGTTGACTTCAATTGCACGCACGCAGCAAGCAGAAGCAAAGGAGAGTGGTCGTAGGTGGAGGGTGTGGCAGGGGAAATGGGAGAGAGGTTCTTGTGGCATGCCACCCACACGTTGCACTTAAGATGATAATCATGTTTACGTGGCGCAAGTTAAATTGGTAACGTAATGGACTAACAGCAGGTGAAGAGCACCAAACACTGAACACTGAGCTGTATTGGCCATGGCTTATACTAGTTGCCGTTCATGCGTGTGTGCCCAGCTCCTGTCAGCGGCACATTTCGGTTAGCTGCTGCTGCTGTTGCCTCCGCTCCTTGCAAGTGGCCAACGAGGCTGGCAAAAAACCATTTATTTGCACCGGACAAACTCAGGGACGTGAGAGAGGCGGAGCTGAGGAGTTCGCCAGTTTGTGAGTTTGAGCGCTGAGATCTCGTGTGGTGTGCGCTTCATTGGACAACTGAATATGCAAATTGAATTGAGCGTATTATCGACAAAGGCAGCGAAGCTGGCAACTGCAGGTAAGCAGTAACCATCCAGGTTTTTGGGCCATCGACATCAGCATCAACATCAACATCAACATAATCGCTCAAGCCAAGGGCTTTCAATGGGATTGCGTTTGGTTCGTGCTCTGCTGTGCTAGCGCCAAATGGTGCACAAAATTAAAATTTTAATGCCAAGCAGCTGACGCTTGCTTGACTTTGGTGCAAACAATGGGCCAAGGGGAGCGCTATCTGCTTAGATTGGAATAGAAAAAGTGTGAGTGCTAAAAATCATTGCATACTTTCGAGCTGCACATGAATACACAAAAGCATGGCATGCTTTTAGGCAGTACACGAAAACTAAGCTCATAACAGAATAAATAACAGCTTATGCATACAGTTTGTTGGCTAGTTAAACAATAAAACTTTAAAGCTTCTTATTGAATTGTGAAATGCAAATTTTCTTGCGTGCTAAAAGTGTTGCATACTTTGCGGCTGCAGCCGTAAAAATTACTAGCCACAATAAATCTCACACCCACTTTTACGCTCTTTCTCGCACATTTTGTGGTATTTGTTTCCATTTCGATTCTCTTGTTGCTCTCAACACGCGTGTCGTTGACTGCTGATTGACGCACGTAAACAAAAAGTGCGACAAGTGCCACAGGCATGGGGAACCTACACTCGATCCACTTATACAGTTAGATGTGTGCTACTCGGTAAAGTCGCAACGAGCAACCGCTGGCCAGTCACCGTCGAGCGCTGTGCCCGAGCGGCCGCGCAATCCGTCAACAAAAGCAAAGAGAAGACTTTTATAAATTTTAAACATAACAAAAACAAAAACAAAACAAAAAATTAACGCTATGTGAAACGTCAAACAAAAACGCAAAAAACTATACAAATTGAACGGCTGCTGGCACAGTGGTTGTCATCAGCGTTGAAGCACTGTAAAAAGCGCATAATGACTACAACAACATTAGTGGCTGCGCACGTACCGCCCACACGGCCCACACCATTGGAATCCACAATTAACGGTACCAGCGCCAGGCAGCAACGACGTCAGCTGCTGCGCAGCATCGAAAACTTGCGCGGTCGCGTACGTCAAGTGCTAAAATGTGTTATTAATTTACACATTGAATTTTTGGTAATTGAAAAAATACGAAAAAAGCTCAGAGCGAAAAAAAGCACACAATCACAAAGCGCACAAAAGTCATTTGACATCAAATTGTAATTCGTGTCGCATGTCGAGTGCATAATTCATGAAGGCAAAGAGGAGAGGGATAGGCAAAGAGAGGGATAGGGGGAGCGAGAGAAGGGAAGAGGCAGCGTCAAATAACAGAATTAGTTGTTGAAAGCTCTCGACAGTTGATATGACAAACCGGCAGACAACGATTCAACAATTAAACTCTTCATTTCATTCGTTTATTTTGTTTGTTGTTGTAAATACTTGATCGTGTTATCAGAGTTTTTGGGAGGCTTTATATAGTATCAAACGGTACCCTGTAGAGCTGAAATGGGTCAGATAATAGGGGATATCTGCGAGTAATAAAAATAAAGTCAAATAATAAAAAAGTTTGAAGAAAATACCAAAATTTGTATAGCCATAAGTTATCAGTTAAAATATAACACTCCTAAGAAAGGATCCAATATCTTTTAGTTTACTGTTTATCACACAAAAGAACTTTTGGAATTGTACAGCGTGTCTGTCCGTCGTACAGTTTTTCTTTCAGCTTATCATTTTTCCTTATCATTCCGTAGGCCTTCTTGTTTACTGTTATCAGCTTTGGTGCCGGCTGTTATCATCAGCGTTTTTTTAATGCAACCTCACTTGTTGCACCACCCTTTACGGTTCTGCCTTGCCCTATCCCTTTCACTACCTCTCTCTCCTCGTATTCTGCACCCTCTCTTCTCCCCTTTTGCGGCACAGATTTCCAACATGTTAATGCAATTATAGCGTGCGATTGGGAACGACATCTGACTAAATAGCACAAGTGAAGTGAAGCACAGGTGTTTACCTTGATTAACAACAGACTTTTACAATTTCTAGCACTAACTGGCCAAACTGCCCCACTGTACTATGTGTTGAGAAGGAGGGTGGTCTGGAAATCAGTTGTCATGCACTCTGACATGAGCTTAGCTTGTGTGGCTCACAGAATTAGCTAATTGAGTGCTAATAGATGGAACCTAGTTGGTCTAAGCTTTATAGACCCTGTAGTATATTAGGTTCATCGAGGTTAAAAAAGCATAAAAATTACAATGTCTAACATATATAAACAAAAAGTTGTTTTAAGCCTTATTTTAATCCAAAATATCTTAGAATACAGGGTCTATTACAGTTTATCCCCCAACTAGCTCTCTTAATAGCTATGTTTAGTACATAAAGCTGAAACTGAGACGTTAACGACTGTGCGATTGACAGTTTACAGGGTTTTCTTGGCCGAAGGTAGCGCTGACGCTGACACCCGACACCTTAACGCAAATCGGGCAAACTAAGCGATTTTGAGCTCTAATCCAATTTGAAACTAACACCTTTTCCACAGGTGCTCGAATCCAATGTGACGGTGTTGCTCGATGAGGTGCGATCACTGAACGATGACTACGCGGAAGTGCAACGTTTGGACAAACTGATCGAAACGCTTCGAGAGTACAATGGGCCCACGATATGCCACGAGTGGCCATATCCCTTGATATTCAAGGGAACCATCGATGAGGCGCATGTGGCACAAATACTCAACACGGAACTACAACTCGAACTGGTGACTGCGAATGGTACAATGCCGAGGGAACAGCTACAAAGTGCGAGCGAGATGGCTAGTCTAAGAAAACCACAACGATCAAAGTTTTTAAGGTTCTACGGAACCAGAAGCGGAGCGAAGAAAGCGAATGGAACCAGTAAGAGCTGAACCACTGGGTGTAAATATAGTTGTGTGTGTGTATTTGTGGGTGTGTGTGTGTGTTTGTGCCTTAATTCATTTGCCGCTGCCAATTTCTTGTCATCAACAAAACACAAAATCCAAATCAAAATAAACTTAGCCGTAATAATGTCAAGCTACTTTTTAGCGGTTTTCTGTTTCTGGCCGTTTAATTTAATCGGTCAATCGTCGGCTGTTGCTATTGAAATATGGATATAACAAGGCACCGCACGCCACTGCCACCCCGCCCTCCTTGTTAACCACAGGCGTGGCATTTGTGATTTTTGCGGTGATGCAAGCGTTGATTTTGACACGGGACACGATGCCTGGAATTGAGCTGCGACGCCCCCTTCGCCCCCTTTGCCCACTACGCAACATACAACACTCGCTGTGGCGAGCGCAACAAGTCACCACATCTAATTAAAATAGCCTCCATACGCGGATCCTTTGTGAAGTAGCAACAATGGTAAATGGAGTGAAAGGCAAAAAGTGAAAACATTGTATGTGTATATGGGAGTGTGTGTGTGAGTGCTCAGGTTATTAATTATAAATAACAACAAACAATAATGCGTGTAGAAACAAAGCGAGTGTTTTTGTTGTTGTTTGCAGTAAATTATTCATAACGGTATTATCAGCTTTTAAAGCCGGCGTTGCCAGACTGATTAAATTGCTCTCAAAGGCTCAGGGGCCAAAGAACTAATAAAGAACAAGAGCAAGCGAGACAGATATAGAGCACAATTATGTGTGTGTGTGTTGCTCTTTGCTGAGCTTGCAATTTATCAACTCGTGTGTGTTTGTGTGTGTGTGGTCAGGGACAATTGCAACAGCGCGCTATAATTATTAAAAAATAAACAAAAGCAACAACAAAATTTGAGATAATGAGCGCGCGAAGACAACAATGAAAAGCAAAAGTGAAAATGTCGGCAAGGTTGACAGACGCAGCTAGACAGGGAGAGTGATAAGGAGAGAAAGAAACAGCTGCAATTTTTTATCTAGAATATTCAGCGACAATGGCAACAATTTAAACAACAGCAACAAACAGCATTTCAGCCAAAAGACTGCAAAATTAATGGCCCAAAAGGATGTCAACAACAACAGCAACAACGAGTAGCAAACAGCGCACAGCAGCCTTGGTTAACCTCAGCGGGTCAAAAGGCCGAGCCTATCAATGACAATGGCGTGAAGTGAACGCTGAATGCAACGCATAACAATTGAAA
Organism: Drosophila nigrodunni; assembly: GCA_020829145.1. Classification (NCBI taxonomy): domain Eukaryota; kingdom Metazoa; phylum Arthropoda; class Insecta; order Diptera; family Drosophilidae; genus Drosophila; species Drosophila nigrodunni. The sequence continues at coordinate 796,815 of JACVCZ010000003.1, read as the reverse complement.
ACTTTATGCAACTTTTTCTTGTTTAACTTTCAACTTTAAACTTGAAATTGTTGGCTGCAACTCTTGAACGCGGGCAATACAAAAACAAGTTAACAACTTTGCTTACATTATGAAATAGAGAAGCCCACAAATTGAGCTTGACTATACCCTGTAGTGTAACAGGCTCTAATATACTGCATACAGTGTGTTAAAACGAGACAGAACGCTGGAGTGTGTGTGTATGTAAGATCGACTGCCTGTTGCTTGCAAGCGAGTATGCGTGAGCTTTGATCAAATGAGGGGAGAGAGCTGCGCAGTTATTGGTCGTACACGTTGCTATGCTTGCAAGCATATGTGTATGTGTGAGAGGTAAGCTGAGCTCGCTACAGGAGCCGTTGCCTGGCTTAGCAGGAATGAGAGAGCAGTGCAGCTGCTATGTTTGCTTATTAAGGAGGGGAACTGCAGAGGAGCAATCGATCAAAGCTTAATTGAGTACACAAGACTGATAGTGACTAGGAAACGAACATAATTCGAATGTTTCATTATTAGAAATTAAAAATATGCTAATAAAATAATTTCTTATACAATTGTATAATTTTTAACTGCACTCTAGGTACTACATATGTATATGCCCCTTGGTCTTAACATGTTTTAGCGAATCAAATTAGTCCTGCATGTTGTGAAATCCTTGAGCTGCTTTTGCACTTGTTGAAGTCAAAAAGGAGTTCATTGAACGTTGCAACAATAACAATTTGCCGTCCTTAAACCTGTCTGCGTCAGTGGCACACCTGCCGCCCACTTTAGTTGCCAATCAAGCGTCGAGTTATTGAGCCCATTGGGGCGACTGCAATTAACAGTTCAGACATCAAGGCAAGGCTCCTGTTGCTCCTTTGGTAACAGCAGCAACTCAAAGTTCCAATTCTTTTCCCCTTCCCCTTTTCTTTCATTCTCCCAATGTGTGCACATAAAATGCCAACGCACGCACATGCAGAGAAAGTAGTAGAAGTAGAAGAAAAAGAGGCAGCTTTGGTTGATACCAATTTTTTATGACAACAATTAAATTCGAATTGTTGCCAGTGTCTTTGATTTGGCATCAGCCTCGCCTCTATCTCCCCAGGCAACCCAAGGTACTTCCTCTTGCACTGTTAAGCTCTGCCTATCTCTCTCACACTCCTTCTGCTTTCCCTGCATGTCACTGGCCCTTTGTCTGTCTGAGGCGTAGACTTGACTACGCTGTCGTGCGTGCTAATTGTTTGGGGCCAAAACTTGACGAATGCATGTGTCTATCCCGCTCTCGCTCTCACTCGTTTAACTTTTGCATACATGTTTTGCATCAAGCACACAAATACAACAACAATAGCAGCTGGAGTTGCCAGACAGTCGACTGGCACGTGAATCCATTATGATGGCAGCCAATTATGTGCGTGTCTTTCACTCAGAAGCCCCTCTCTGTCTCTCTCACTCCCTTCTCAAGGGCTTTGTGGATGGTAAGTGGGACGCGTTGGAGCGCTATTAAACTCTTTTCTCTTTTCTGCATACAGGAGAAGAGTGCATAAACCACGAAATATGTTTTTAATGCAAACGACTTTGGCTTTCTTTGCATGGCCAAGGTGAATTGCGAGCACGCTAACAACAAAATGGCGTCGCAATCAAGTCTTCACGGTTAATCTTGAAGTGTCTTCTTTTACTTTATAAGATACAACTGGGAATATTTATTAAAAATGTGTTTCCCCTTAAGCTTAAATACTCTTTCTGCTCCAAAATGTTACTTGCTGCCTTGTATGCCCTGAAAAGTTGGTCGTAGCGCATAATGAGAATGCAAGCCATGTTTTGGTATGTTTAGAAGCCAAGTCAAAGGTAAATTGTCAGCGCGACTTGACGGTCGTTCTGACTCTGTGACTGTTTGACTGACTGCCGCCCTAAAAAGCGCTTTAAATAAACAAACTAATGGCTAAAATAACGAAGCAATAGGACAGGTAATAACTACTTTAGTCGGACGGAGACACCAATAGGAATGTGCAAGCGAGAGGGCCAGATCTATTGAAGTTTCCCCCCGGGGATGTCAGGTAGTGTCTTCTGCAAAGCAGAATCGACAGTAGAGCCGACAGTAGCGAACCCAGTACTTAAGTTATAAGTTTAAATATCCGGTGTTTATTAAAGTGTGAGGACAGTACTGACAAACCGCAACGACCTCTTGGTAGCTTCCCAAAGTACAGGGTCCAAATACGGTCTATGGCAACCGCGGCAATAGCAATATGTATAACCCGAATAAACAAACTAATAAAACATGGCCAAAAGCAGGCTCAGGCCCGTGGCAGAGACTCGACGCGAAGCGACGCGACGCGGCCAACAACAGTCAACAAAAAATATGAAAAGAATAACAACAAGAATATAGAAAGAAGCAGAGGACAAAGGACAAAGGAGAGACAAGGAGCCAGGAAAGCTGCAGAGAGCAGCAGGAGCAGCAAGCGAGCACAAGTCGAGCGAGAAAAGAGCTCAAAACGAAATCGAACTCGAATGGAATCGAATCAAATCGAAGCTGAAATAAATTAGATAACGTCGAGAGAGACAGCGAGATAGCAAAAGAGAGGGAGTGAGAGAGATACAGAGCGCGCAGTGTTTGGGCTTGTTTCTTGTCAGGATAACAACATCCTTATTATGCAACGCTAGGAAAAAGGAGCACAAGTTTTGAGGACTACTCGTTAACCATGGCCCAAACGGAGTCTCTTAGCGCAAACATTGCTGGCCAACAAAGATTATGAAACACAAAAGTGGATGCCACACAGGCAGCAGGTGTGGGCGTGGCAGTGGGCGGTGGAGCAGTAGTAGCAGGCAGAACAGCAGTGGCAGCAGCGACTGCAGCCCGACGACGCACGCTGGTGTCCATGGCCAAATGTCGTGGCAGATCCATGCTAAACGATGAGCCACCAGAGGCAGCCAGCACCACAGCCATACCACCACAGCAACCACAGCAACCACAACAACCACAGCAACAACCGCAACAACCACAGAACTACTTACCTCAAACATCTTTGCTGAAAATCGAACCATTCGTTCCTAGTTTTAACCAACGGCTACGTCGTCGTCCCATTGGACGCTCACACAGCACACTCAGTCCGCATGTGGTGGCCAAGCGTGTGGTGGTGCAGCCGGAGCTGCAGGTGGGTCACGGTCACCCACAGACCCAGGTGCAGCTGAAGCGCAGCTATGCGGCGGCTGCGCAGCTGCGTCGGGGCACCGTCAGTCGGCAGCGCTCCAAGTCCACCTCCTCCTCGGCGGCCTCCAACAGCTGCCGACCAGTGACGGCGGTCGGCGCTGCTGGCACCCCTGGCGGTGGTGCTACCACGCCCACTACCATGGTGGGCAGCAGCGGTGGCACGCTGGTGAGTGGTGCCATTGTCACCCCACAGCCGAATGGCATCTGCCGCATCCTACGGCTGGCGAAGGAGCGGGAGGAGCTGCCGGATCGCATTAACTACGATCGAAGAGGATTGACGGCCATACCCATATTTGAGCAGGAACCCAATCTGCGGCTGCTTTCGCTGCAGCACAATCTGATCAACACCTTCCACATACCCAAGGAGCTGCAGCCGCCGCCGGCAGCGCCACCACCGCCGACACCAGCGCCGCCAGCGACACCAAGGGACAACAGTAAGTAGTGTAATCCTCTCCAGAAACTCCAGTCAACTGTATTTCCCTTTTTTTAGGGGAGTTGCGTGCCAGTCGGCGTGGCGGACCCGCCTCGCGTCTCACCCGCGCTATGACCAATGTGGGTAATCCGGGCAGTCCCGGCTCTGGCAGTCCACTGACCACGCAGGCGCTTGCCATCAATGGAGGAGGTGCTAGTCGTGCAAAGCTGGCCCACAAACGTGGCTATAACTATGCGCAGGCTCAGCTGACGCCGCCGCCAGCACTGCGTCTGCGCTTTGGCCTCGAGAAGTCCAAGAGCTTCGTGTCCAACAGTCTCCAGGCCATGAAGCATCAGCAGCAGCTCATGCAGCGTCGACAGCTGCTCAATGTGGCTGCAGCAGGATTAGCGGCCACTGGGGGAGGCGTGGCCGGCAGCTGCGACGAGAGCTTGGGCGGCGGAGAGGAGGAGGAGCCCAGTGTGTCCTCAAGTGTGCAGCTGGAGCTAAGCATCAAAAACAAGCAGCTGAGTCTCAGTGCCAGTTACGGCAGCATCTTCCATCAGTTGGTCTTCCTCGATCTCTACGATAATCAGATCGAGCGGATTGCCAGCCTGGATGGACTGCCCGTGCTCTCAGTGCTGCTCCTGGGCAAGAATCGCATCCAGGATATTGCGGGATTAGCCTCACTGAGCGCCACTTTGAGGGTACTCGATCTCCATGGGAACAAACTGACCAGTCTGGGCAACCGCATTAATTGCCTGCAGCAGCTCAAATCCCTGAACTTAGCAGGGAATCAAATCCGACAGATTAATCCCCAGGATTTCCATGGACTGCGCTTGCTGCGGGAGTTGAATCTGAAGCGGAATAAGCTGCGTAGAATTAATGGCTTTCAGCATCTGGTGGCGCTGGAGCGGCTCTGGCTGTGCCACAACGAGCTACACAAGGTGGACGACATGGCCAGCATTGCACGAGCGGCACGTCTCCTGGAGGTGACCATTGAGAACAATCCCGTCTCCCTGGCCGGGGACTGTGTGTCCTTTCTGGTCTCGCATTTGCCGTTGCTGCAGTCCCTCAGCCAGATGCCCATCACGGAGCAAGTTCGTCGTGCGGCGCTCGCCTGGCGACAACACAAGGAGCAGGCTCTGGCCACCCACGGCAGCTCCGATGCCTATCACAGCAGTCGCCGGGAGGAGGTTATATCGAATGCCAGAACAAACTGGGAGCTGCTGCGCTCACAGCAGACGCTGGGACGTCCCAAGGCCAAGCTCACCAGCGAGTTGGCCAAGATCAATGAATCCAATGAGCCCGAGGAGCAGGAGAAGCCGGAGAAGCCTGCACCAGCAGAGGCACCACCCGAACTAACAGCGGCACCACCGTCCCAACGCGATGAGCTGGCTGAGTTGCAGGCGCTGTTCAAGCTGCCTCCTATAGTCAGGAGACCGGAGGGGGATGAGGATGCCTCCTCAGAGGCTTCCAGCTTGGGTCCCAATGTGGACTCCTGCTCCAGCTGCTACAGCACGGACAACGAAGAGGTGGCCAAGCCCAGGAAGTCACAGATCGACGAGAACTGCAACAAGGTGGTAACGACTCCAGAAGCAGCTCCTCCTCCTGCTCCAGCACCCTCCCCAGTTCCTGCTCCTGCAGCTTCGCCATCTCCCCCGGCTGTAACACTCACTCCGCCGGCTCCTGGCACTCCTGTGCCCGCCGCCACGCCCACGCCGCCTCCTAGCACCACCACGCTGCCGCTGCCTGCGAGCACCACTCGTCCTGGGAGCAGCAAGCAGCGGGTACGCCAGACACCCATCACCCAGCTGGGACTGCAGGTTAACCGGGGAACGAATCCGGTCAACAACCGACGTTACATGGCCGGGAGTCTGGTGCGAGCACAGACCATCAGCAGCAGCAGCGCCAGCAACAGCAGCAGCTCCAACAGTGCTGGACGCGGCAGGCAGACCAAGGAAAACCATAATCCCAGTGGAGGAGCATCGCAAATCTCAAATGGATCCTCGACTAATGTGGTCTCCTTGGTGGCACCGCAGACCAAATCCCAGCAGCAATCATCGCAAGCCGCTGCTGCCGCCAGTGCTGCTGCTGCCCCGCCCACTGCCGCCATAACTGTGACCAAGCCCAGTGCCGCGGAGCGTGAACGGGAGCAGGGAGGAGATTATCTCATAGAGATCTGCGGGAGGTATCTCAACATTTATGGCCAAGGAGCACTCAAGTTCATCGACAAGCAGTGGAATCCCGCCAAGGCCAATGATGTGCACACCCTCAACTTTAGTTACATCAATTTCAACAGCATCGTCTGCATGCTGGGCAGGATTAAGGTGCGTTTCCCCCACGCCGAGCACTTTGTGTTCCGGGAAACGAACATCAGCACGCTGGGACAGCTGAATGCTCTGGCAGAGCTGCAGGGACTAAGCTCGCTGCTCATCGATGCCGAGGGCAATGCCATCAACGGAAAACCCGATTGGCGTGCCTATGCCATCTATCGACTCTCTCACTGGGGACTGAAGCAGCTCAATGGCCAAGAGATTACCGACTCCGAGGTGGAAGCTGCCAACGCCATGTACTCGGGTCTGTCCAATCTGGTGCTCTGGTCCATGCCCGATGGCATGCTGCAGCCGCTGCTAGCTCGCTTGCGTCTAGATGAGAGCTGCACGGCCAGCAAACTGTCGCCCAAGGATTGGCTATTGCGGGCAGAGAACAAATCACTGCGTCTGGTCGTCGGCAAGGAGGCGCTGCAATGGAAGAAGGCGGTGACGGTGACGGGAACGGGCGGGGGCACAGATGGTGGAGGCACCGCAATGGCGCCGAGTGCGCGAGATCGGGGCAGACAGCACTTTGCGCTGCTTTTAGAGAACACCTGCAGTGCCGTGGAGAAGCTGCACAAGCTGGAGACGCTCTGGCCGAGTATGCTCCTCGATATAGTCAGGAACACGCTGCTGGACTATGCCCAGCTGGATGTTTATCTGCGTAACCTTATGGCTGAGTTGATGAAGTGATCCATAATCCTCTAGAGCCGCTTCCAATCCACAAATTAGTCCAATTTTTATATATATTTAAACATTAAACTTAAATAACAAATAAAGATAATTCCCAAGCTAATTCGGATTGAATCCCTGCTCCGTACGGACTATTCCGCCTCCACCTTATCCACTTCGCTGCTGGTCGTGGGTTTCTGGGTCTTCTGCAACTTGTCCACGTAAATATTTAGTATCGCTTCAATGCCAGGATACAGCACAAAGTTGCTCGTCTTAATCCGCTTGTCAATAAGATACGAGGTCACGGATTGTGTGTTGAAAGCAATGTCCAGTGCCTCGCTGTGGTTCACCTTGTCCAGCTGACTCCGGGCCACCTTGATGGCACAATTCTCGAACCCATTGACCTTGATGACCAGATCCAGCTGATAAGCGTCATCCACATCCGGCCAGCGCTGCTCCAGCACATCCTTTGACCACTGCAGCTCTGCACTGGCCGTATTCAGGCGTCCCGCAATAGACACAAATTTGGACCACAGCTCGGAGGCGAAATGGGGCGCCATGGGAGCCAACATGATGATCTGTGTTGCCAAAGCCCGCTCAAACTGTTTGCCATATCGCATGATGGGTTTTGGTGTACGCTATGAGAGGAAGAACATGCTTGGTTAGTGATTCTCTGGGGGATTAAAAGCAAGAACTCACCCGCAAGGAGTTGGTTAAGCCTTGCATCTTAGAGATGGCCACGCTCAGCTGATGCGCATGGCGGTAGTTGAACGTGGCGCCTTTGACATAGAAGTTACGTGCATCAAAGAGCTTGGCGTCTTCCGCCAGGAACTCATCGCTGCCGGTGTCCACCTGATCCGCCGAGGCATCCTCGCGAACAGCCTTAAAGTCCTCCAGGGTAAGCCACAACCGTTTTTGCCAATTGAGAATACCCGGAAAAGCTGAAAAGGATCACGGGATTAGCTGACCAGTTGGATAACCAGAGATCACTCACTTGCACTTGACCAGTTGCGATGGGAAGTGGGCGCCACGTCCGCCAGAATGATCAGACGTGTCGTATCCGTGCCGTACTGATTGAACATGTCGTCGGGTTCAACGCCATTCAACTTGGACTTGGACATCTTTTCCCAGCCCATGACCACCGGTTCCTGAGTCTCCTTGAGCTGTGCTTGGTTCTTCTTGGCATTAAGTATCTCCACCTCGGATTCGGGCACGTAGCGACCACTGCCCTTAACGCGAAAAGAGCGACCCATGACCATGCCCTGGACGAGCAGGCGGGAGAATGGTTCTGAGCTGGGTGATAGCCCACAGCTGTGCAGAAAGTGGTTCATGAATCTGGCGTAGTACAGATGTAGCACAGCGTGCTCCTTGCCACCAATATACAGATCCACTGGCATGCAACTCCTCGCCAGCTCCGAGTCGTAGATGTGCTCCGTGTTGTGAGGATCCAGGTAACGCAGGTAGTACCAGGAGCTGTCCACAAATGTGTCCATGGTGTCAGTTTCACGACGTGCCTGTGGGTCGCCACACTTTGGACACTCGCAGCGCAGAGCATCCTTGCCAGCGTTGCGGGGCGGCAGCGTAACAGGCAGCTCTGCTTCTGGCACAGGCACAGCTCCGCACTTCGGGCAGTGCACCATGGGTATAGGTGTACCCCAGTAGCGCTGCCTTGAGATCAGCCAATCCTGCAGTTTGGAGGAGACGCGATAACCGCCTATTTTAAGTCGATTCGCCGCTTGCAACACTTCCTTGCGCAGCTGTTCCCAGTTACCGGGATTCAGATGCTCCTCAGTATCGCTGGTCGTGCACAGAACTAAGCCGCAGGATTCCCACAGCTCACGATCCTCGGTGCGAAAACTGGGCGCAGCTAAGTAAACATCACAGTCGGCTGGAAAGGGAGCATCGTCGTTGAAGAGCACTGGTAACGTGGTCTTGGCGAATGGATTCTCCACACTTAGTTGATCGGCGTCCGCTAGTTTAGATAGAAAGTGTTTGCTGCGTAACACCAGGAATGCATAGGGATCCTTGAGGTGCTCCGGATTGGCAGTCCACACGCGCAGCAGATTGGAGGCGGATGTGAGCAGCGAGAATGCGTAACCATTGCATTCCCCAATCCAATGCCGCTGCAGATTGATGATATCTCGCCAATCTCTTAGTGTGGGATCTTCCAGGCCATCCAGCAGTTGTTTGGCATAGGCACTAGTCCGTATGAACCATTGTTTCAGTGGCTTCTTTTCAACTTTGGCACCTGAGCGCCAGGAACAGCCGTTTGCGTCCACCTGCTCGTCGGCCAAGACGGTTTTGTCCACTGGATCCCAGTTAACCAACGCCTCATTCTGATAGGCCAGTCCCTGCTTGTGCAGCATTAGAAACAGACTCTGCGTCCACTTGTAGTACTCCGGACTGCACGTGGAAAGCTCGTGTGTCCAGTCAAAAGAGCAGCCCAAACGCTGCAGCTGCTGCTTCATTTGGGCTATATTCTCTTGTGTCCAATCTGCTGGAGCTACGCCCCGTTGATTGGCCGCGTTCTCTGCGGGCAGCCCAAACGAGTCCCAGCCTATGGGCTGGAACACGTTTTTGCCACACATGCGTTGGAATCGCGCAACAGCATCACTGATGGTGTAGACACGCACGTGTCCCATGTGGAGATTCCCCGAGGGATACGGGAACATGGAGAGCACATAGTATTTGTTGGCCGTCTGCTTTTGGTCAAACTGGCCATTGCACAGCTGCTGGCTCCAGTGCGTCTCAATTCTGTGTTTCACATCGTTGGTCAGCTCCAGTTGCTTAAACAACAAAAACACAAGTTTACTATTTAAGTACAAAAATATTTTAACAACTCACTTCATTGCCTGTGCAGCTTTGCGTCAGCAGGCGACGGCACCAGTTGAATTCCAGGCCTCTTAACAGATGCCGGTGTCTCAGAACTTGCATTTTATATATTTTAATTGATAAAATTGCACATTCATGCGTTGTAACTTATGTATGTATTAAATAACAAATGCAAATGCAATGTGAGCTGGACAACAGCTGTTTAACACATAGTGCTGCCACATCGGTATATACACAGCTGCACACACCAATTCATTTTGGCGGGAAACGTTTACTCCAGGGTGGCAACATTCAACACAGTGATGTATTTTTACTGTCCATAAAAGCCGGCAATGTCCGAGCTTTTTGTAACTGATTCCAGCGATCTGGTAATATGGCGTTGCACTTTCGCCAAAACTGCAGACGTAATTTTTCACAGGGCGTATTCAGTTCGTAGTGGAGTGAAAAAATTAATTTAAAGACAATAAACTGTTCAAATTAGTGCAAAAATAGTTGTGAATTATGGGAGATTCGCTGGAAAACACCGATACTTCGGTGGATCCGGCTGTAAACTTGTCCATAGCCAACTATGATGCATTTGCAAATTATCTTCGCAAGGCGGTGACCATTTTGCTGCCTGAAGAGGATGTTGTACCGGATTCGTTGAATAATGCATTGGACGATCCTGTAAACCAGGATACCATCCGCAAGTTCCTGTCTGATCCCCAAGTACAGGCGTTGTACGTTCAGCGCAACTGTATCAAAGGTAAAAACTTTTTTATTATCTTTGCAATCTACCAATTTGCCAAATTGGACCAACTGCACAAAATGGCGTCGCTCTGAAAAGAACGACAATCACAACTCCCAGTAGAGTATACTAAACGTGTTCTTTCTGTTGCAAATAGTGTTCAAAGAACAAATGTTTACTTGTGCAATTTAACACACGCGATATTTTTGTTAAAAATCAATCGGTAAACAGATTTTTTCATGTTTTTCGTATTGTTTTCTGCGAATGACGTCATGCCAGCTGACTCAACCGTCGTTCATGGTAGAAGAAGACAAGTTGTACGTCTAGCCAATGTGTGTGACGTCACTATATCAAATTTTATTAAATAAGCTGCAATTTATTTATTTATGTTGGCCAAGTAATTATTTTGTATAACATTTCTTAAAAAATAGTTTAAACTATTAGTTTATTCTGTTGTTGATAACAAAAAATAGATCTAGTGAATTCAATTTTTAATTAAATCTTCATCCGCTATATAGACAAAAAGAAGCTGACGTCACAGCCAGAGAGTGAATCTCGTGAAAGCTCATTGCTGCCACCTTGCTAAAAAACTACCATGAAGAGCAAGCAGTTGCGCAAGGTTGCCAGCTGTTCGAATGTTTAGTGTGGCCAGACGTTGCTCAGTTTGCCGGCATGCCGGTTAGTCGGCATGTAAACAAAACAAATGACAGCTGTTTTCGCTTTGTTTGCGGAAACGTATGCGACCTTGAGGTGCACGATTGTGTATTCCATTGACTTGTGACTTTGAACGCTGCCTTGCGTCAGGGTCAAGCGATGTGGGAGCAACGCACGCTCAAGGTTCAGGCCTTGAGTGCACGAAATTTTGAAGGTTTCGCCTTGGCCGTTGAATTTTCGAAGGTTGTCACCTTGGTAATGAATTTGTGTCATTGAACGTCAGGGCTAGATACTGTTTGTGCATTGAGTGAAATGTGGGTGAAGGTGAAAATTGTGATAACATTACTGATTGTGTTCGCGTAAAATAACTTTCTCACACCCTCAAACGTACTATCTCATTTTCTATTCCACAGAGGATGATAGTGAACAGCCGGCTGAAAGTGAGGATGAGAAGGAGCAGGTGACCTACCAAATCAGCAATGATGTACACTTCACCAACAGCCGGATGGCATCGCTTGCGTGCATTAAGCGTGGCGTTGTTGTCGAGGCGGACAAATCGATTCACTCGCAGCTGCGTTTGATCAACTTTTCGGATGGTTCACCTTACGAAACATTGCATGCTTTCATCAGCAAGTCTCTGGCGCCTTATTTCAAGTCGTATGTTAAGGAATCGGGACGCGCTGACCGAGATGGTGACAAGATGGCACCCTCGGTGGAGAAGAAGTTGGCGGAACTGGAGATGGGATTGTTGCATTTGCAACAGAACATTGACATTCCAGAGATTACTCTGACGGCTCATCCAACTGTCAACGCAGTAATCCGGAAATGCACTGAAGAGAACCACAAGGCTAAGGTGGTTGACTTTGGTGACAAGGTCGAGGACTCATCGTTCCTTAACCAACTTCAGAACGGCGTCAATCGCTGGATTACTGAAATCAAGAAAGTTACTAAACTAAATCGTGATCCAGGTTCGGGCACCGCGCTGCAGGTATGTTGCTGTAGTAATTCTGTGTTTCTTCATGCTAATATCTGTTTTCCTAGGAAATTTCTTTCTGGCTAAATCTGGAGCGTGCTTTGTACCGTATCCAGGAGAAGCGCGAGTCGCCTGAAGTGGCACTAACACTGGACATTCTTAAGCATGGCAAACGTTTCCATGCCACCGTTTCGTTTGACACGGACACGGGTCTGAAGCAAGCTCTGGCTACTGTGGCCGATTACAATCCGTTGATGAAAGACTTCCCCATCAATGATCTGCTGTCAGCTACGGAGTTGGAAAAAATTCGACCCGCTGTGCAGCAAATTTTCTCTCATTTGCGTAAAGTGCGCAACACCAAGTATCCAATTCAACGTTGCCTCAAGCTCATTGAGGCCATTTCGCGTGATCTTTCGCAACAGCTGCTCAAGGTTCTGGGCACTCGTCGTCTCATGCATATTCCCTTTGATGAGTTCGAGCGTGTGATGAATCAATGCTTTGAGATCTTTAGCTGCTGGGACGATGAGTATGACAAGCTACAAGGTCTGCTACGTGACATCGTCAAGAAGAAGCGAGATGAGCACTTGAAGATGGTCTGGCGTGTGTCTCCAGCGCACAAGAAGCTGCAGACGCGCATGGAACATATGCGTAAATTCCGGCGTCAGCACGAACAACTGCGCACCGTGATTTTACGCGTGTTGCGACCCACGAAGCAGGCTGCTAATGATGACACCAGCACCGTGGAGACCAAGCAACCATATAGTCTGGATGCTGCCGACGCCAATGCCATCGAGGAGGTCAACTTGGCCTACGAAAATGTCAAGGAAGTCGACTGCTTGGACATCACCAAGGAGGGCTCCGAAGCCTGGGAAGCTGCTGTCAAGCGCTATGAGGAGAAAATTGGTAAGAATTCGTATAATTTAGATAAAGTATATTTATTAACAGTTTTCTTGTAGATCGTGTGGAAACTCGCATCACAGCTCATCTGCGTGATCAGCTGGGTACAGCAAAGAATGCCAACGAGATGTTCCGCATCTTCTCGCGCTTCAACGCGCTCTTTGTGCGTCCTCATATTCGTGGCGCTATCCGAGAGTACCAGACGCAGTTGATTCAGCGCGTTAAGGATGATATTGAGGCACTGCACGAGAAGTTTAAGGTTCAGTATCCGCAAAGCAAGAGCTGCCGTTTGTCCTCTGTGCGTGATTTGCCACCAGTGGCGGGCTCCATTATCTGGGCACGTCAGATTGATAATCAGCTCACAATGTATCTGAAGCGTGTTGAGGATGTGCTTGGCAAGGGCTGGGAAACGCACATTGAGGGTCAGAAACTCAAGGCCGATGGCGATAGTTTCCGCGCCAAATTGTCCATTTCGGATGTCTTCCATGAATGGGCACGCAAAGTGCAGGAGCGTAACTTTGGCAGCTCTGGACGAATTTTCACTATTGAATCATCGCGTTCACGCACTGGACGTGGTAACGTTTTGCGTCTGCGTGTAAACTTCTTGCCAGAAATCATTACATTGGCCAAGGAGGTGCGAAACATCAAGAACCTGGGCTTCAGGTAAGTAAATTACTAATATCAATGAAATTTTCTCTGATTTTCTTAACATGTTTCTGTTTGTAGAGTTCCACTTACCATTGTCAACAAGGCTCATCAGGCCAACCAGATTTATCCCTATGCTATATCCTTGATTGAAAGCGTGCGCACCTACGAGCGCACTTTGGAGAAGGTAATGAATACTTTTAATGCAACGAATACACAGCTCAACCATACCACGCCTACACTACACCACATGTCAATCACTTAAGCTGGAGCATTAGCTCTGTTTTATTTCTTTTGTTATGTTGTATAGCTGTCTAACAGCTCTGTTAAATTTTCTTTTAAATTTTACTTAAACTAGACACTTAAAAACACATTTTTTCACCTCTTTTGGAGGTTTATTCGATTTCTGTTTTTCGCATTGCTTTGCTTTCGCGTGCAGCTTGAATTTCTTTGTTCACAACACATTTAAACACCTAAAACACATTTTACACCTATATTACACCTAAGCATAGACAGTACAACCTTTTTTAAATCAACCAAAACAACCAACAACCTCTCTTTCATGCAGCTTAATAATAGGAGTCTAGCACTAAATTCAGTATTCAAGGTAGTGTCGTTTGTCCCCCTTTAATTAAATTATATAAGTATTGTTGCTACCACAGTTTGTTAATTTTCAACTCCCGCATGCATTATGTTATATATCCACTTGAATTCTACCTATTTTGGCATATTTATAATGTCTTTATCATGTCAACAGATTGAAGATCGCGCCAGCATTGTCCCTCTTGTCGCTGGACTACGCAAGGAGGTGTTGAACCTCGTTTCCGAGGGCATTGGCTTGATCTGGGAGTCCTATAAGCTCGATCCATATGTGCTGCGTTTGTCCGAATGCGTTACTCAGTTCCAGGAGAAGGTAAGGAATACGAAATATCAACGTTTCCCAGCTAATATTTGATTATTTTTTAGGTGGATGACTTACTGGTGGTGGAGGAGCAGCTGGATGTGGATGTGCGCTCGCTGGAAACTTGTCCCTATAGTGCTGCCACTTTTGTTGAGATTCTCTCAAAGATTCAACATGCTGTTGATGATCTATCACTGCGTCAGTATTCCAATTTGAGTGTTTGGGTTACACGTCTCGACGAGGAGGTTGAGAAGAAGCTGGCACTGCGTCTCCAGGCAGGCATTCAAGCCTGGACAGAGGCGCTAACTGGAAACAAGAAGGAGGTCGACACCTCTATGGATACTGATGCTCCCACACAGCCAACACATAAGCTGGGTGGTGAACCACAGATTCAGAATGCTGTGCATGAAATTCGTATTACCAATCAGCAGATGTATCTGTATCCTTCGATCGAGGAGGCACGTTTCCAGATTATGCAACAATTCTTTGCCTGGCAGGCCATTGTTACTTCCCAGGTGCGCTTGCAGAGCACACGCTACCAAGTGGGATTGGAGAAACCTGTCTCGCAGACCTATCGCAATCTGTTGACTAAGTTGCCGGAAGGAAAGGTCTTGGAGAACGCCTATGGCTCAATTGAGCACAAGATCAGCGAAGTGCGTAACTATGTGGATGAGTGGCTGCGCTATCAGAGCCTTTGGGATCTCCAGGCGGACACTCTGTACGGCCGTCTGGGCGAGGATGTCAATCTATGGATCAAGTGTCTCAACGACATAAAACAATCCCGTACCACATTCGATACTTCCGATACTCGTCGAGCTTATGGCGCCATCATCATTGACTATGCTAAGGTGCAGGCTAAGGTGACCCTGAAGTATGATTCCTGGCATAAGGAAGCACTGGGCAAGTTTGGCACACTATTGGGCACTGAGATGACTACATTCCACACTAAGGTATCAAAGTCTCGTACGGATTTGGAAATGCAGAGCATCGAAGCTGCCAGCACCTCGGACGCCGTCAGCTTCATTACTTATGTGCAGACGCTGAAGAAGGACATGATCGCTTGGGATAAGCAGGTGGAGGTGTTCCGTGAGGCTCAACGCATTTTGGAACGCCAGCGTTTCCAGTTCCCCAACAATTGGTTGCACGTAGACAACATCGAGGGTGAATGGTCTGCCTTCAATGAGATAATTAAACGGAAGGACACGGCCATTCAAACCCAGGTGGCTAGTCTTCAGGCCAAGATTGTGGCCGAGGATAAGGCCGTGGAAACACGCACCGTAGACTTCCTCAACGATTGGGAGAAAACCAAGCCAACTGGCGGCAAGATACGCCCCGACGATGCATTGCAGCAGTTGCAGATCTTTGAGAGCAAATACTCGCGTCTCAAGGAAGAGCGCGACAATGTGGCCAAGGCCAAGGAGGCACTTGAGCTGCAGGAGTCTGCTGGAGTGCAAAACAACAGTGCGGAGCGTATGAATGTCGCACTGGAGGAGCTGCAGGATCTGCGTGGCGTTTGGAGTGAACTGTCCAAGGTTTGGACACAAATTGATGAGACACGCGAGAAACCTTGGCTTTCGGTGCAACCACGCAAGCTCCGTCAACAACTTGAGGCGATGATGGCACAGCTTAAGGAGTTGCCTGCTCGTCTGCGCATGTACGAATCCTATGAGTATGTGAAGAAGCTGATACAGAGCTACATCAAGGTTAACATGCTGATTGTGGAGCTCAAGTCTGATGCCTTGAAGGAGCGCCACTGGAAGCAGCTCACCAAGCAACTGCGTGTTAATTGGGTCATTTCGGATCTGACATTGGGGCAAGTGTGGGATGTGAATCTGCAGAAGAACGAGGGTATTGTCAAGGACATTATTCTTGTGGCTCAAGGTGAGATGGCACTGGAGGAGTTCTTGAAACAAGTGCGTGAATCGTGGCAGAACTACGAACTGGATTTGATCAACTATCAGAACAAATGTCGCATTATTCGAGGTTGGGATGATCTGTTCAACAAGGTCAAGGAACACATCAATTCTGTTGCAGCCATGAAACTCTCACCTTATTACAAGGTCTTCGAGGAGGAAGCTCTCACCTGGGAGGAGAAACTTAATCGTATCAATGCTCTGTTTGACGTATGGATCGATGTACAACGTCGCTGGGTTTACCTTGAGGGCATCTTCTCGGGCAGTGCGGACATAAAGACACTGCTTCCCGTGGAGACATCACGTTTCCAGAGCATTAGCTCCGAGTTCTTGGGCTTGATGAAGAAGGTGACCAAGTCACCCAAGGTTATGGATGTCCTCAACATTCCAGCTGTGCAGCGTTCGCTGGAGCGTTTGGCTGATCTGCTGGGCAAGATTCAAAAGGCTCTTGGTGAATACTTGGAACGTGAACGTACATCGTTCCCTCGATTCTACTTTGTTGGTGACGAGGATCTGCTGGAGATCATTGGCAACAGCAAGAACATTGCTCGCTTGCAGAAGCACTTCAAGAAAATGTTTGCCGGCGTCGCAGCGATTCTGTTGAACGAGGAGAACAATGTCATTCTGGGCATATCCTCACGTGAGGGCGAGGAGGTGCACTTTATCAATCCGGTTTCCACCGTGGAGCATCCCAAGATTAACGAATGGTTGTCGCTGGTCGAGAAGCAAATGCGTTTCACACTCGCCTCGCTCTTGGCCCAAGCTGTGCAGGACATTAAGCAGTTCCGAGATGGCAAAATCGATGCACAAAAGTATATGGAATGGTGTGACAAATATCAGGCACAGATTGTTGTGCTGGCTGCCCAAATCCTGTGGTCTGAGGATGTGGAGGCCGCCCTGCAGCAGGCATCGGAGAACAACAAGGACAAGCCAATGCAGCGTGTTCTGAGCAATGTGGAGAGCACATTGAATGTTCTGGCCGACTCTGTTCTTCAGGAGCAACCACCACTGCGTCGTCGAAAGCTGGAGCATCTGATTAATGAGTTTGTCCATAAGCGTACAGTTACCAGACGCTTGATTACTAACGGTGTCACCTCACCGAAGTCCTTCCAGTGGCTTTGCGAGATGCGTTTCTATTTTGATCCCCGCCAGACGGAGGTGCTCCAACAACTAACCATTCACATGGCTAATGCTCGCTTCTTCTATGGCTTTGAGTACTTGGGAGTTCAGGATCGTCTCGTGCAAACTCCACTAACGGATCGCTGTTATCTAACCATGACACAGGCCTTGGAGTCACGTCTAGGCGGTTCTCCATTCGGTCCTGCGGGTACGGGTAAAACGGAGTCTGTTAAGGCATTGGGCAATCAATTGGGCCGCTTCGTGCTAGTCTTCAACTGCGATGAGACATTCGATTTCCAGGCTATGGGACGAATCTTTGTCGGTCTCTGCCAGGTGGGCGCTTGGGGCTGCTTCGATGAGTTCAACCGTTTGGAGGAGCGTATGCTCTCCGCCTGCTCGCAGCAGATTCAAACCATTCAGGAGGCCCTCAAGTATGAAATGGACAGCAACAAGGAGAGCATCACCGTGGAACTGGTGGGCAAACAAGTGCGCGTCTCACCCGATATGGCTATCTTTATTACCATGAATCCTGGCTACGCCGGACGTTCCAATCTGCCGGATAACTTGAAGAAACTCTTCCGTTCGCTGGCTATGACAACACCCGATCGTCAGCTCATTGCCGAGGTCATGCTCTTCTCGCAGGGCTTCCGCTCGGCTGAGAAATTGGCCTGCAAGATTGTGCCCTTCTTCAAGCTCTGTGACGAGCAGTTGTCCAATCAAAGCCATTATGACTTTGGACTGCGTGCTCTGAAATCTGTGCTCATCTCGGCGGGTAATGTAAAACGCGATCGCATCATGAAGATCAAGGAACAAATGCGTCAACGTGGAGAAGAGAACATCGATGAGGCATCTGTGGCTGAGAATCTGCCAGAACAGGAGATTCTTATTCAGTCCGTGTGTGAGACCATGGTGCCTAAGCTGGTGGCCGAGGATATTCCACTGCTCTTCTCCCTGTTGAGCGATGTCTTCCCCAATGTGGGTTACACCCGGGCTGAGATGAAGGGTCTCAAGGAAGAGATTCGCAAGGTCTGTCAGGAGGACTATCTGGTCTGTGGCGAGGGAGATGAACAAGGTGCCGCATGGATGGAGAAGGTAAGTGTTATTAGTCTTTGAATTCACTTTTGAGCATTTCATAACATTGGATTCACTTCACACACGCTTACTAACCACAAAAAAGGGACTCGGCTCCACTTGGGTCGACAAAGTAACTAATTTAATTCCCATTGACAAAAGTAATTTTCATTAGCAGTGTATTAATATATCATCTGTTTACATCTAGGTACTGCAACTCTACCAAATCTCCAATCTCAATCATGGTCTAATGATGGTGGGTCCTTCTGGCTCTGGCAAATCTACTGCTTGGCGGACACTGCTCAAGGCATTGGAACGTTTCGAGGGCGTTGAAGGCGTTGCCCATGTCATCGATCCCAAGGCTATTTCCAAGGAGGCACTTTATGGTGTCCTCGATCCGAACACTCGTGAATGGACCGACGGTTTGTTCACTCATATTCTGCGCAAGATTATCGACAATGTGCGCGGTGAGATTAACAAACGTCAATGGATTATCTTTGATGGTGATGTCGATCCTGAATGGGTGGAGAATCTTAACTCGGTGTTGGATGACAACAAATTGCTGACTCTACCCAATGGAGAGCGTCTGTCGCTGCCTCCCAATGTCCGTGTCATGTTCGAGGTGCAGGATTTGAAGTTTGCCACTTTGGCAACAGTTTCCCGTTGCGGCATGGTTTGGTTCTCGGAGGATGTGCTCTCCACGGAGATGATCTTCGAGAATTATCTGTCGCGTTTGCGTAGCATTCCGCTCGAGGATGGTGACGAGGACTTCGTGGGCGTCATGAAGCCTACCAAGGACAAGGAGGAGGAAGTTTCACCCTCGCTACAAGTTCAACGCGACATTGCTCTGCTATTGCAGCCCTTCTTCTCTGCTGATGGCATTGTGGTGCGCACTCTTGAGTATGCAATGGATCAGGAGCATATAATGGACTTTACACGCTTGCGTGCCCTGAGCTCCCTGTTCTCCATGCTCAACCAGGCTGCACGAAATGTGCTCAATTTCAATGCACAGCATCCAGATTTCCCCTGCTCCGCTGATCAACTGGAGCACTATATACCCAAGGCACTGGTTTACTCCGTGCTCTGGTCATTCGCTGGCGATGCTAAGCTCAAAGTACGCATCGATCTGGGTGACTTTGTGCGCAGCGTGACCACTGTACCGTTGCCAGGTGCCGCTGGAGCGCCCATTATCGACTACGAAGTGAGCATGAATGGCGAATGGGTGCCATGGAGCAACAAGGTGCCCGTCATTGAGGTGGAGACCCACAAAGTGGCCTCACCAGATATTGTGGTGCCCACACTGGACACAGTTCGTCACGAATCGCTGCTCTACACTTGGCTGGCCGAGCACAAACCATTGGGTAAGTCCATAAACCACTTATAGTTAAGCGAATCTTTTTAATAACAACTCTTTCCTTCTAGTGCTCTGCGGTCCACCTGGTTCTGGCAAGACCATGACGCTCTTCTCTGCACTCCGTGCGCTGCCTGACATGGAAGTGGTCGGTCTCAATTTCTCATCGGCCACCACGCCCGAGCTGCTCTTGAAGACTTTCGATCACTACTGCGAGTATCGCAAAACTCCCAATGGTGTTGTCCTCTCGCCTGTGCAGATTGGCAAGTGGTTGGTGCTGTTCTGCGATGAAATCAATTTGCCAGATATGGACTCGTACGGAACACAGCGTGTCATCTCGTTCCTGCGCCAGCTGGTCGAGCACAAGGGCTTTTATAGGGCCAGCGATCAGGCCTGGGTTTCCCTGGAGCGCATTCAATTCGTTGGAGCTTGTAATCCTCCAACAGATCCTGGTCGTAAACCGTTATCGCATCGCTTCCTGCGTCATGTGCCCATTATTTATGTGGACTACCCCGGAGAGACATCCCTCAAGCAGATCTATGGTACCTTCTCGCGTGCTATGCTGCGTTTGATGCCGGCATTGCGAGGTTACGCTGAACCATTGACCAATGCCATGGTAGAGTTCTATTTAGCATCACAGGATCGTTTTACGCAGGACATGCAGCCACATTACGTCTACTCGCCTCGTGAGATGACCAGATGGGTTCGTGGTATTTGTGAAGCTATTCGTCCATTGGATTCCTTGCCTGTTGAGGGTCTGGTGCGTCTGTGGGCCCATGAAGCGCTGCGTTTGTTCCAGGATCGTCTGGTTGATGACTCCGAGCGTCGCTGGACTAACGAGAATATTGATCTGGTGGGACACAAGCACTTTCCAGGCATTAACCAGGAGGAGGCACTGCAACGGCCAATCCTTTACAGCAACTGGCTGTCCAAGGATTACATGCCAGTGAATCGTGAGGAGCTGCGAGATTATGTGCGTGCTCGCCTCAAGGTCTTTTACGAGGAGGAGCTCGATGTGCCACTGGTGCTCTTCGACGAGGTGCTGGATCATGTCTTGAGGATTGATCGTATCTTCCGCCAGCCACAGGGTCATCTGCTGCTTATCGGTGTCTCTGGTGCCGGAAAAACAACGCTATCTCGCTTTGTGGCCTGGATGAATGGCTTGTCCATATTCCAGATCAAGGTGCACAACAAATATACCAGCGAAGACTTTGATGAAGATCTGCGTTGTGTATTGCGTCGCTCCGGCTGCAAGGATGAAAAGATCGCTTTCATTCTGGACGAATCCAATGTGTTGGACTCAGGTTTCCTCGAGCGTATGAACACACTGTTGGCCAACGGAGAGGTGCCTGGTCTCTTCGAGGGTGACGAGTACACCACGCTGATGACTCAGTGCAAGGAAGGTGCTCAGCGTGAAGGACTTATGCTGGACTCCAGCGATGAGCTGTACAAGTGGTTCACCCAGCAGGTGATGCGCAATCTTCATGTTGTCTTCACCATGAATCCTTCAACCGATGGCCTCAAGGATCGTGCTGCAACATCGCCAGCTTTGTTCAATCGTTGTGTGCTCAACTGGTTCGGCGATTGGTCGGACTCCGCATTGTTCCAGGTGGGCAAAGAGTTCACCACTCGTGTGGATCTAGAAAAGCCCAACTGGTCAGCACCAGACTTCTTCCCATCGGTCTGTCCGCTGGTTCCAGCAAATCCCACTCACCGCGATGCCGTCATCAACAGTTGCGTCTACGTTCACCAGACATTGCACCAGGCCAACGCTCGATTGGCCAAACGTGGTGGACGCACCATGGCAGTCACCCCACGTCATTACCTGGACTTTATCCATCACTTTGTCAAGCTGTACAATGAGAAGCGCAGCGATCTGGAGGAGCAGCAGCTTCATTTGAACGTGGGTCTCAACAAGATTGCCGAGACTGTGGAACAGGTGGAGGAGATGCAGAAATCCTTGGCTGTCAAGAAGCAAGAATTGCAGGCCAAAAATGATGCAGCCAATGCCAAGTTGAAGCAAATGTTCCAGGATCAACAAGAGGCCGAAAAGAAGAAGATACAATCACAGGAGATTCAGATTCGGTTGGCCGATCAGACAGTTAAGATCGAGGAGAAGAGGAAGTACGTCATGGCGGACTTGGCCCAGGTGGAACCAGCTGTCATCGAAGCACAACAAGGTGAGTTTTACGGATACCAAGCCGAAGAGGGGCGGGCGGGTTTAGAGCTAGTTTTACGTAGAGTTCTAAGAGTTTCTAAGTTTAGATATAATTGTACTTATACGATAATTTATATTTAAATCGAATACTCCCACACACACATTTAAACTTATACACTCGAACACTCGCACAATTGTTAAACATACACAGCTGTTAGCTCGATTAAAAAGAAGCACCTGGCCGAGGTGCGTTCCATGGCAAATCCTCCAGCAGTGGTGAAGCTGGCCCTGGAATCGGTCTGCGAGCTGCTCAATGAGAGTGCCACAGATTGGAAGGCCATTCGCGGCATCCTTGTTAAAGACAGTTTCATCTCCTCGATTGTTAATTTGGAGACTGACAAGATCACGTACGCAACTCTTTCTATTTCTCACCAAAAACACACACTACACACATACCAAAAAAATACACCCACTAAATTCAGTCTCATTAAAAGTGTCGTAATTCAATATCGTACTGTTCACATCATAATTGCATATATAAATATATAACATAACTAAAAAACTACAGTCGAAATTTGCTGTAGTGAACTCACAGTAACTGGAATAGTTTAAAAGTTTTAAAGTTTCCTACAGCAATATTTCACTTTACATTACACACTCACTCAATTATACTCACTTCACACTCTGCATACGCAATGCACATGCAAATATACATAACCTTTAAATGATGATCAAACATAACCTCAAAGCAAAGCGAACATAACCTCAACAAATACTGTGAATAGCTGTATAAACCAAAAGTGAAACAAAACTAAGTGTAAACTAATTAAACGAGCTGTAATGCATTGTTTAATCCCTAACAAGGTGGTCAGGAATATAAGTAGGGCAATATTCGATATAATAATGAATTTACTCGAATATAATCTAGTTAATAATTGTTGTTTTAACATTTTGTTAGGCTAATTTTACGAGTTTAACAATTTAAGCTGTTAAATGCCAAAACGTTTTGTGCCATTGTATTATGTATAATAATTCTGATCCTTCATGTTAACAACCATTGAACCACTCGACAATATCGAACCATAAATGTGCAGCGGTGAAGTCCATACG
Organism: Drosophila nigrodunni; assembly: GCA_020829145.1. NCBI lineage: Eukaryota > Metazoa > Arthropoda > Insecta > Diptera > Drosophilidae > Drosophila > Drosophila nigrodunni. Next base: position 773,872 of record JACVCZ010000003.1, on the reverse strand, counting down.
CAAACAGCAACTGGTTGAGGTTCGAACGATGGCAAATCCACCGTCGGTGGTTAAATTGGCACTCGAGTCCATTTGCCTGCTGCTGGGCGAGAATGCGACTGATTGGAAATCGATACGCGCTGTGATAATGCGTGAAAATTTCATTAATTCAATTGTATCTAACTTCGGTACAGAGAACATAACGTAAGCATGAACAAAACAAATTATTAATTCACAATTTAAGTTTGATTTCTTGAAATTACATGTCTTGTTAATTTTTTTTATTAATTGTTGTTTTTAGTTATTGTAACTGAGTGTAGAATGTTCTTTCTTTTGTTTCGTTTTGAGTTGAATTTTCTTGTAGTTGAATGATTAAGCGAAGCTGCGTTTGTTACTATATTGTAAATATATATAAAAACCTTATTCTCTGACTAAACTTATAACAATTTGGTTAATTGGCTATTTAATTTCGTTGTACTTTATTTGTACTAATTGGTTATTGGTTAAATTATCGAGTTTATTCCATTATTAACCAACTGCTTTGCTTGCTTAATCCATACAAAATAACTTGACTAATTATTGTAATAAAAACAGTTACTAATATTAAATATAATTTACCTTGTATAGCGATGAAGTTAGGGAGAAAATGAAGTCGAAATATCTGAGCAATCCTGACTATAACTTCGAAAAGGTCAATCGTGCCAGTATGGCTTGTGGTCCTATGGTTAAATGGGCCATTGCACAGGTAAGAAGGCCTAACATTTCAGTAATTCTTTTCACTAATACAATCTCAATCCTATTTAGATTGAATACGCTGACATGTTGAAGCGCGTGGAGCCACTGCGTGAGGAGCTGCGTTCACTGGAGGAACAGGCTGATGTCAATTTGGCCAGTGCCAAGGAGACCAAGGATTTGGTTGAGCAATTGGAACGTAGTATCGCCGCCTATAAGGAAGAGTATGCTCAGCTCATTTCCCAGGCTCAGGCCATCAAAACTGATCTGGAGAATGTACAGGCCAAGGTAGATCGCTCGATTGCCCTTCTGAAGAGCTTGAACATTGAACGTGAACGTTGGGAATCTACCAGCGAGACATTCAAGTCCCAGATGTCCACAATTGTGGGTGATGTGTTGCTTTCGGCTGCATTCATTGCCTACGGCGGTTACTTCGATCAGCATTATCGCCTCAATCTGTTTACAACTTGGTCCCAACACTTGCAATCCGCAAGTATTCAATACCGTGCGGACATTGCACGCACAGAGTATCTGTCCAATCCAGATGAACGTCTTCGCTGGCAGGCAAATGCTTTGCCCACGGATGATCTTTGCACAGAGAATGCGATTATGCTGAAGCGATTCAACCGTTATCCATTGATCATTGATCCATCTGGACAGGCAACGACTTTCCTGTTGAACGAGTATGCAGGCAAGAAGATCACGAAGACTTCCTTCTTGGACGACTCCTTCCGTAAGAATTTGGAGTCGGCTCTTCGATTCGGTAATCCTCTGTTGGTGCAAGATGTCGAGAACTATGATCCAATTTTGAATCCTGTGCTGAATCGCGAACTGCGTCGCACTGGCGGGCGTGTGCTCATCACGTTGGGAGATCAAGACATTGATTTGTCGCCATCATTTGTCATTTTCCTGTCGACACGTGATCCGACCGTTGAATTCCCTCCGGATATTTGCTCCAGGGTTACCTTTGTCAACTTCACTGTGACGCGTAGCTCGTTGCAGTCGCAGTGCTTGAACCAAGTGCTTAAGGCTGAACGTCCGGACATTGATGAGAAGCGTTCAGATCTTCTGAAGTTACAGGGCGAGTTCCGTCTGCGTTTGCGTCAGCTAGAGAAGAGTCTGTTACAGGCTCTTAACGATGCCAAGGGCAAGATTCTCGACGATGATTCGGTCATCACAACACTGGAGACGCTCAAGAAGGAGGCCTATGATATCAATCAGAAGGTAGATGAAACCGACAAGGTCATAGCTGAGATAGAGACGGTGTCTCAACAATATCTGCCATTGTCTGTGGCCTGCAGCAACATGTACTTTACCATGGACAGTCTGAACCAGGTGCACTTCCTGTATCAGTACTCTCTGAAGATGTTCCTCGATATCTTCTCCACGGTGCTCTACAATAATCCACGTCTTGAGGGACGCAGCGATCACTCGGAGCGTTTGGGAATTATTACCAAGGATCTGTTCCAGGTGTGCTATGAGCGTGTTGCACGTGGCATGTTGCACAACGATCGCCTGACCTTTGCCCTGCTTATGTGCAAGATCCACTTGAAGGGCACTGGAGAGTCCAATTTGGATGCGGAGTTCAACTTCTTCCTGCGCAGCCGCGAGGGTCTGTTGGCCAACCCAACTCATGTCGAGGGATTGAGTGGAGAACAAGTCGAAGGCGTTAATCGTCTGGCCACACGTCTACCCATCTTCAGGAAGCTTGTGGAGAAGGTGCGTTCCATGCCCGAGCTGGGCGCTTGGCTCCAGCAAAGCTCGCCCGAGCAGTGTGTGCCACAGTTGTGGGATGAATCCAAGGCATTGAGTGCCATTGCCAGCTCTGTGCATCAGTTGCTGTTGATTCAGGCCTTCCGACCAGATCGCGTCATCGCTGCTGCCCACAATGTAGTCAACACGGTGCTGGGCGAGGACTTCATGCCCAACGCCGAGCAGGAATTGGACTTTGCTTCCGTTGTGGACAAGCAATTGAACTGCAATACACCCGCTTTGCTCTGCTCCGTGCCCGGTTTCGATGCCTCTGGACGTGTGGATGATTTGGCTGCCGAGCAGAATAAGCAAATCTCCAGCATTGCCATCGGTTCCGCTGAAGGATTCAATCAGGCGGAGCGTGCCATTAACATGGCCTGCAAGAGCGGACGCTGGGTGCTGCTCAAGAACGTTCATTTGGCACCTCAGTGGCTTGTCCAGTTGGAGAAGAAGATGCACTCATTGCAACCGCATTCAGGCTTCCGTCTCTTCCTTACAATGGAGATCAATCCCAAAGTTCCAGTCAATCTACTTCGGGCTGGCCGTATCTTTGTCTTTGAGCCACCGCCAGGCATTAGGGCCAACTTATTGCGTACCTTCTCAACGGTACCGGCAGCACGCATGATGAAAACACCCAGTGAGCGTGCACGTCTCTACTTCCTGCTGGCCTGGTTCCATGCCATTGTCCAGGAACGATTGCGCTATGTGCCACTGGGCTGGGCTAAGAAATACGAGTTCAATGAGTCGGATTTGCGTGTAGCCTGCGATACTTTGGACACTTGGATTGATACAACGGCCATGGGACGCACCAATTTGCCACCAGAGAAGGTGCCATGGGATGCCTTGGTCACCTTGCTCTCACAGTCCATCTATGGTGGCAAGATTGACAATGACTTTGACCAGAGACTGCTGCAATCCTTCCTGAAGAAACTCTTCACGGCGCGTAGCTTTGAAGCTGACTTTGCTCTGGTGGCCAACGTGGATGGCGCTTCTGGAGGATTGCGTCACATTACCATGCCCGATGGCACGCGTCGTGATCACTTCCTCAAGTGGATCGAGAATCTAACGGACAGACAGACGCCTTCCTGGTTGGGATTGCCCAACAATGCCGAGAAGGTGCTGCTCACAACCCGTGGAACGGACCTGGTGAGCAAGTTGCTGAAGATGCAGCAGTTGGAGGATGACGACGAGTTGGCCTACAGCGTGGAGGAACAATCCGAGGCTCTGGCTGTGGGTCGCAGCGAAGATGGTCGTCCATCCTGGATGAAGACATTGCACAACTCAGCTACTGCCTGGTTGGAGCTGCTGCCCAAAAACCTTCAAGTGCTTAAACGCACAGTGGAGAACATCAAGGATCCTTTGTATCGCTACTTCGAGCGGGAAGTGACGAGCGGTGCTCGCTTACTCCAGACGGTCATTTCCGATTTGCAGGACGTGGTGTTGATTTGCCAGGGCGAGAAGAAGCAAACGAATCATCATCGTTCCATGCTATCCGAGTTGGTGCGCGGCATCATTCCGAAGGGCTGGAAGCGATACACGGTTCCAGCTGGCTGTACTGTGATCCAATGGATCACCGACTTTAGCACACGTGTTCAGCAGCTGCAGAAGGTGTCACAGCTAGTTTCCCAGGCTGGCGCCAAGGAGCTACAAGGATTCCCCGTCTGGCTTGGTGGTCTACTCAACCCTGAAGCCTACATTACAGCCACCAGGCAGTGCGTGGCCCAGGCAAACAGCTGGTCGCTGGAGGAGCTTGCTCTGGATGTCACCATCACTGATGCTGGACTCAAGACGGACCAGAAGGACAGCAGCTTTGGTGTCACCGGTCTCAAGCTGCAGGGTGCACAATGCAAGAACAACGAACTGTTGCTGGCATCCACCATAATGATGGATCTACCACTTACCATTCTCAAGTGGGTCAAGTAAGTATTTGCCAGAGATTTCACCCTTTCCTAAAATTAATTATAATCTTCTTACAGAATATCTTCGGAACCGCGTGTCAGCAAATTGACTTTGCCCGTTTACTTGAACTCCACACGCACGGAGTTGCTCTTCACCGTGGACTTGGCTGTGGCTGCTGGCCAGGATTCACACAGCTTCTATGAACGTGGCGTCGCCGTTCTGACGTCCACTGCTTTGAACTAAGTTCGAACATATAAATAATCAAATAACCTACATAATTTATACCCCAAAATAGTTTTCAAAACTTTCCTTTTGCTTCTTAATTTAAATATATATACACAACTTACAAAACCCCCCCAAAAAAATAGAGCGAATCTTGTCAAGAAATTTCAGGCATGTTTTGCCTATTGAAATTACAGCGGGTTCTTTCCACCGCCTTCCAACAGGAGCAAAAGCGTGGGATTGTATACCGCATACCGCAAGAGTTCTCAAAGGAAATGGCTCACACATCATTGGTGCTGGTGAAGGAGGTGCGACGTTTCATCCAGGAGTGTCTGCATCGCGTAGGTGTGCCCATTGAAAAGCATCGTTGTATATGTGACCTGATGCTGGCCGCCGATTACAGAGGTGTACATGGATCAGGTATCAACAGACTAGACATGTATCTCAGTGACATTCAGCACAAACTTGTAGACATTCGAGCGGAGCCGAGGATTATCAATGAAACTATGACAACGGCCCATGTGGATGGAAACTGTGCCATGGGTGTATTTGTAGCCAACTATTGTATGGATGTGGCAGTGGAAAAGGCACGCAAGACTGGCATTGGTTTTGTGGTGGCTAAGAGATCACATCACATCGGCATGGCGGCCTGGTATGCATTTCGCGCCATGGCCAAGGGTTACATTGGTCTCGTGTTGTCTAATGCGGCCCCCATGATGCTAGCACCGGGCTCCAAGTCGTCCACCGTTGGAGCCAATTGTCTGGCCTTTGGGGCCAGTGCACATCATTCGCATTTCATGCTGGACATGTCCACCACGATGAGGGACATTGGTGTCGTTGAGTGGTCCTTCATGATGAACGAGACCATACCCAAAACATGGGGATCTGATGAGTGTGGTCTTCCAACGAGTTTTCCCAGCTTGGCCCTGTCTGCCCAGCAATTGTATCCGGCGGGAGGACAACAGGGATACTCTCTGTCCGCAATGATTGATGTGCTTAGCGGCGTCATGGCTGGTGCCAGCTACTCCACACGCATTCCACGTTGGTGGACTCCTTGCGCTGGTCGCACTCCTAATCTAGGTCTCGCCATGCTCGCCATTGATCCGTGCGTCTTTGTGCCCGATTTTCAGGAACGTCTCGATGATTTCAATAGCCGTATTCGGAAGAGCTGCCCTTCAGACGAGCAGAATCCGGTGAAGATACCTGGCGATGTGGAGAAGCAGCACATGGACTACGTGGATGACCTTGGTGCAATGCCATATCCAAATATGCTGCTGGCCAAGTGCAAGCTCATCGCCGACATGCTCTGTGTGAAGCCCATGCAATTGGCCTTTGTCTCCTGCGACCGTGAAAAGAGCTGCCTCTAACTTAAGTTTAAAATCAATACGTTTTTTTTATAAGTGTGACCACAATTGGGCGCTAGATGGCAGCACTAACTAAGCTCCAGATGGCGCTAAATGAATTTGCCGCAAAAAATTGTATCCTGGCAGCGTCATCTCTTGTGTTTAAGGACAAATACTGGTTTTCTAAAAGAGACACCTTTTGTTTTATTTCAGGACAATACTAGGTACAGTTTTTAGGGGGAACACTTAATAAAGGGATGTTTAATAGTGGGAGGGGTGCTATTTACAATGGGTACAGTTAATTCTAGCCATGAATTACCAAAATTAATAAAAGATGGCGTCAAATTGAGGTGAATTTATACGTAAAGTTAAGTTCACCGACTTCAGGTGACCAAAATCAAATTTAAATTTTCTAACATTTTATTTCTATTATATATACAGTCAAAAAGTAAATCAGTAACTAAAAATGCAGATTAGATTAGAGAAGTTAAATGCCAAATTGTGATCATTCACTGGGCACCCCGTGGAGCAACACACTTTAATTTTTTAACATATCCAAATTATTGAAATGGACTTAAACGGCTACTAAATACCCTCGAGCTATTTTAAACATGGAATTCGTCAGATAAAAAATTATTAAGAAAAAAAAATTCTCTTAAAAAACATTTTTGTCTGGAATGTCTGTTAAACACTTTTTAATTATATATATTTTTAAAATATATGTTTAAGCTCAATTTATGCGCTACAGTTTTTCCGGCTGCATCTCAGCTCACATGCGGTGTTGTGAACTAGTTAAGGTAATTGCTGGAAAAACTAAAGATGCAAATTGTGATGAATTATGCGAATTAGACAGTTACGTGATTTGGGCGACCTGGTATAAATAGGACAGACAAAATCTAGAAGTTCTTCATTTAGTAATTGTCATGTGGAAATCGACGGTTGTTTGCATTGGGCTACTGTTGCTCAGCTTTTTGCTGGTCCAGGGACAACTGGGAAAGGATGCGCAACAGAGTCTGGATGAGTTCAGTCAGAGATACTTGATGCCTTTGATCTCTACGGGAACAAGGAACTGTACCTTGACGGCCTGTGAATCGCTGAGGATTGTCTCACAGTTGTTGCTGTTGATAAAGGCGTTGCCCAATGGCACCATGAGTTCCATAACGGAGGGTCTGAAAGCGGAACCTTCGAGAAGAAAAATGGGTAACAACAACAATGAGCCGAAAACTGCTGATGTTAGTTCCATGTTTAATTTTCCCGAGTTCGATAAGCGAGTGCGACAAATCGAGAGTCGATTGCGATCAGTGGAGCAGCCAGTTTGGCACTTGGCCAGCGGCAGTGAACTCGAGTGGAATCACTGTACTTCCGGTGTGTGTCGTTGTAATCCGGATACCAAGAGCTTCACCTGTTGGAATACGAATCTCAAAACGGTGCCCGTGACTCAAGTGATACCCATGAACATGGTGGCCATTGATCTATCCCGGAATGCCCTTTCCACGTTGCACAAGGATACATTTCGTGGTCTCACACTGCTCAAGGAACTGGACATATCCAACAATGTGCTGGACTTTCTACCCTTTGATCTGTTCCAGGATCTAGACAGTTTACTGCAACTGTTAGTGAAGTTTTCTTTTGATTTAGTTTTCCTTTATTCACTTTTATTTGATCTTTACTCAGACGAATTCAAAACAATCAGCTGGAGGACATTGATGCTAGTACTTTTTGGAAGCTGCGCAATCTGAATCTTTTGGATCTTAGCAAGAATTCTATTGCCTTGTTGCCTGAATCTGTTTTCTATCACGCTCAACGTTTGACGGTGATTAATCTCTGTGACAATCAAATCAAAAACTTTCCTCCGAATCTATTGAGGGATCAGCTGATGCTCGAGGAGCTGGATATGTCCAGGAATAAGATAGAGGAGCTCGTCTCAGGCAGCATGCGTTACCAGACAAAGTTGAAGACTCTTGATTTTGGTTGGAATCAGATTGGTAAGCGTTGTACGCCATTTAAGGCATTTTTGTCTGATATTTCTTATCTCCCCAGCTAAAATTGAGGACGATTTCTTTGAGGGCTTGACGAGTCTGCGCATTTTAATGCTGCACAACAATCGCATCACATCTTTATCGGGCACCATTTTCAATAACTTGGCTAAACTGGACACACTGGACTTGACCATGAATCGCATAAGTCATGTGAGCTGGCAATGAACTATTTTTGGAACTATTCTAACAGGTTTTTTTCTTACTCTACAGATAGATGGACAAGCTTTTGCGGAGCTGACAAATCTAAACGAATTGTTTTTGGGACAGAATTCAATGTCGAGCGTTCCCGCTGATCTTTTCCTGCATGTGAGCGCCTTAACTCGTTTGACCTTCTTCTCGAACAATCTGACTACCCTGGAGGCCAATGACTTTAAAGGCCTAACCAGCTTGAAAATCCTTATGCTCAACAACAACATATTGAAGCACTTCGATGCTCGTGCATTTGAACCGCTCACCCAACTGGAGAAACTGTGAGTTCACTGAATTGTTAATAAGCCACCGCTCACCTCTTGCTTGATTGTGCATCCCTGGCAGTCGCATTGACTCAAACAAACTCATGTACTTGCCACACGGCGCTCTGCATGGCCTGGACAAGTTGGTGGCTGTGAAATTGGACAAGAATCCCTGGCATTGTGATTGTCGTGCTTTGTACTTGGCCCGTTGGATACGTGAGTTTGTGGTTAAACTCTGGGATGGCCAACAACCGATGTGCCGTGGACCCGGTGACCTTGGTGGCCATGAGGTCGGTCTGCTGCGCTATGATGATCTCTGCGATGGCCAGTGGGCAAGCATGTTATCCCTGTCGCCACGTCTTCCGGTGCGCAAACATCGCATATCCACACCGATGAACTATACCGACTATTTCAATTTGTACTTGAAGCATATCTATAACGCCACCACCGATGAGGAGCTCAAGGAGGCCGAAATCACCAGTGTGGCTATTAAGAAGGTTCACATCGACTAACACTTGAATTTCCTACACTTCATTTGTCCATTTCCAGTGCAGCCTGAAGTCGAGGTCATAAATATTCCACGTTTCTTTAACATAATTTTTTTTTTAGCATAATTGTTGCCATTTTGTATTAATTTTGTTCGCCACATGCACAAATTCGCTTCAAAGGAAACTGCAGTTTTTCCTATCTGTCATCGCTCCTACTCCCCCTGCGCCCTTTCCCTTCAGCTGCTTGGCAATGCATACAAATTACGGGCTTGTCTCGCGTGCCGTTTCGCTTCGGTTTTTACCTATGTGTCTACGTCGAGTACAAGCTTTTTACCTAACCAATTTATTGCTTCCGTCGTAACGTCCTACTCATTGTTACCTGCTCCCCTTTCCGTGCTTATTTCCTTTCTCCCGCACTCTTATCATTGTGTCGTCGGCTCTTAGGACTGCTAGTTTTTTTTGCCGTTGTCCTTGCAATTTCCATGTGTTGACATTGCCCATGCTCGGGCTACCCTTCTTTCCCTCCCATTCCTCCTATCATTTCTGCACCTTCTCCCTTTCACTTCACTTTCGGTCGGTGCCGGCTGCTGCTTTTCCTGTTGCCAGTTTGCGTCTGTCGTTGTCGCCAGCGCCGTCTATCGCCTATCCTTTTACACACTTCCCCCCCTCCCTTTTCACTGCCTATTTTCCTGTGCACAACGGAAAAGACAGCCACGTTGCTGGGGTCGGTGGAAGGGAGTCGGAAGCAGTGGAAGGCTCAACTGCCTCGCATGCAGACAATAAATGCATTTTATACAAAATTTGCAAGGCAAATATTAAAAATTGAATGCCGCCATTGTTGTTTGTGTGTCTTGTTGTTGTTTGCGTGTGTATGCGAGTGTGTCTTGTGTGTTGTCTGGTAAAGTGTTGTGGCAGTAGTCAAGGGAGGAGGACTGATTGCCTTAAAGTGTCTACCCCTTAACGAGGAAAGGGGATGAGTGTGGGGGCTTGGAAAACTGTCAACCCTTTTTCTTTCTTAGCCGTCTTAAAACCGGCTTCCCATATGCAAAATATATACAATATGTAATCATATTTTTTTTATACGCTACGCACGCGTTTCACTTGTAAGCGGCAAGGGATGTGTTTGTGGAGTGCTATGGATCGAAGGGGAGTGGGGTTAAGCATAAGGGTTATGGTAAGGGCTGTGCGTGGTGTGAATCTTTGCTATCAGTCGCATCTGTCTCTGTCTTCATCTTAGCCAGCTCCTCCATCTCCATATTCTTCTGTTTTGTTGCGGAAGTAAAAGGATTTGAATTGCCAGCCTATCCTGCTGTGCCGGCATTCTTCACAATCCTTGGGGCTAAAAAAACACACCCCCTCCGCCCCTATGTCCTATACCCCGGTGCCAATTCATTCTAATGTATGTAAATTCCCTAAAGTTGCAAATCCTTTTGCTTCGGCAGCTAAACAAACATTTTTAGCGTCATTTAAGCTAAGTAATGCCTCTAAAAAGCCAACTCGCAGCGCTTAAGCTTTTGTGACGTGTGTTGAAAAGCTGAGATAGGCTTTAGCCGAGATACAAACCAGTTGCGTTTGCCTTGCCGCTGCAGGCACAATTGGCGCTGCAAATGTTTGCTGTACACGCAAAGCTGCCTGCTGTGGCACTCCAGCGCTCTTGAGTGTTTTTCCCTGCGCCTTTTCACTCAAAGCAGTGCTCAAGCGCGCGCTTTAGTCAGCAATATTTCTCTTTGCAAGTAAGTTCGGCTTTTGCTCGGCTGCCGAAACTTTTGACACACTGAACTCGGCACTTGGCGTACGAAGTGCTGATGTCTGCGTCGACGTCGCTGTCAGCTTCGTCGGTTTTTGGTTAAATTTGATTTGTTTTGCGTTTTGTTCTCGTTTTTGTTGTTGTCGAATGTTGGTCAAAATTTGCGATTTATTTGAAAATTTGAAATAATTTGGTTTTTATTGTGTGCAAGTTAAACGGCGCGAATGCGGAGCTGATGCTGGCTCCGAAGCCTTTGCTGCTACCGGCTCTAAAATTAATGCAAATTTCATGCAGTTCTCAAAAGTAACAGTTGCCGAGACTAAAGCTGGTTTCATCTCTCTTTTAGTCGCGTGAGTTTGTGTGGGCGTGTGTGTGCCTGACCTAAGGCAATGCCCAAGCAAAGCAGACCAGACCAGACTCGACCCCGACACGGACTTGGCGCCAGACAAGGAACAGCACCAAAAGAGCCGCACAAAATTTGACTATGGCAAATTCACTTAGATGTCGCTCGACGCTGCCCTTTTCCACCGGCGTTCACATGAAACTTTTTTTTGCCACACGCTGCACGTACACACACGCACACAATATATGTGTATTTTATATATATAATATATAGGACATGCTGCCAAAGGGATTGCGGGCGGCTGCCACTTTTGGAGCTGCCACAACGCATAAAAATTGCGAATGTCTGCCGCTCAGTCCCTTCAGACGTCCGTCTGTCTTCTCTGTCCGTCTGTCTCTCCTTCTGCCGTTTTGCAGTTTGCTCATGGCTGTGGCTATGTGTCCATTGGTAAAAACGAACTTCCAACTCCCAAAAACTCACACAAGTGCAGTTTGGGGCTTAGCCAGAGTTAGAGCGTGTCTGCTAGCTGGCTGACTTGGCGTGGCAAACGTGGCGTATACTTAATTCGGTTTATGCTTGAACGTGTCGCACATTATTCTTATGAGAGAATGCTGTCGACGCTGCTCGCTACGATGTGTGAAATATGCTGAATGTGTGTGCATAGTAATTCTGATTAGACACACACACAAAAACACACACACACCAAACACTCCCGCACACACACAGCCACACTGGGACTACCGCAAAGTTGACACAGCAGGCGAAACAATTAAAATTTGCTGTGCAATTTGTTTGATTTGCACTACAGCGTAATGAAAATGCAAATGTAAATGAAAACCTAAATCAAAATAAAAGCGAAAATGAAAGTGAAAATTGTAAATCTAGAACTAAATCTAAATCTGAATCTGAATGCGAAATAAAAATGAGAATGGGAATGAGTTTTAAGTCTGCCCATTGACCCTATTGAGCACTGAGTCGACGACGTCGCCTTTACAATTGCTATAGAAATAAAGTGGACAGTGTTAATCTGTTAGAAGCTCGCAGCCAGGGTTGCCAGGCACATTATTTAAATTATTTTTATATTAAGTGTTGTGTTCGCTTCTTTGCGTTTCTTTTCTTTTACTTTTTACTGCTATTTTTATGATGAGTTTCGTTCAATCTACTTAAAAATTTGTCGATTGAAATCGATTTATGGCTACAAAACTGAAGCGCACTTTCCAGCTCGGTAACCCTAGTACTTTAAACGGAGACTCATTGTTTGTGGCCAGAGCGGAAAGGTAAGGTGAGGCGGTGGGAATAAGAAGGCGGGGCATCTCTTGAAGCTGCCAACGTTTGTGGCTTTCATGCTGCCCGCTCATAATTTTTACGACCTATTTCGTGTGAAAACTGTGTCGCATTCGTTGCCGAGTTCACTGGTCTGGTACAACTGTGGGTGCTCTCAGTGGGCTTGGGTCGAAATAGGAGCTAAGTGGGGGTTTTGGGTAGGTGTCTGCCACAAGTGGAACTTTTAATTTCAATTTTTTATTACTTGAAATCTGTTTGCCGAGCAACCTGAGCCACCTTTTTGCGGCAAGTTTTCTGGCTTTGGTTATTTTTTTTTATCTACAGCGTTTTAAATTCCGCACTGAAAATGTTTTTGGCTTTCCCTTCCCTGCGCCCACTCGCAATTTTTTCTCCAAGTCGCGTGATGGCTTCAGCGTTTCATTTTCTGTGTCTGTCCGCAATGTTTTTTTCTTTCTTTTCTCCATCTCCTTTCCTCTCTGCGCGAGCTACATTTATTGGCCTGGCGACAAATTTTTATTGCCCAGTTTTAGTTTTGCTTTGCGGCTGCATATGGCACTGATTTCTTGTCACCTATTCGCTCCTTCTTCACAATTTTCTGCGCCCTGCTTACTCCCACTCTTTGTCCCTTTGCAGCTCTTCAGACTTTTTGGAGAAAGTTTTGCCGTCTGCGGGTCTAATCATATTGCTCAACCTTTTGGGTTACGTGATGCATTTTTTACCAGACTTTCTGCAGAATCAGACACGGGACTCTGATGTATAGTTTCGACTCGCTTCACTGCTCACAATTTGACTTCTGATGTGGGTAAAAGTGTATGCGTGTGTGTGTGAACTTCTCTAGTCAACTGTTTGTGTGTGTGTGTGTTTGAGGCCGCTGGTGTGTGTTTTGGCACGCCTCGATGGCACAATGGGCTCTTTGGCAACTTGCGGCTGTAAATTAAGTTTTCAACTTGTAAGCAGCAATTATTGAAACTGTTCTGAGACTTGTTTTCGCATAAATTTCGCCTATGCTTTACACATAATTAAAGCATTAAAGTGCAGTGCTTTAAAATGTGTTTGCTGTCTGCTAAAGTTGTTTTATTAACCGATGTTTATTAAACTATTTAATCATTAGTTAGATTCAACGCATTTGTTTTAATTTAGCTTAAATTTTCCTATTTTCTGAGTAGGCTACAAAATTCAATGCACTCCCCTAAAAGTATGCTATAAATTTGGAATTCTTGTAATCGAATTAAAATTTTAATGCATTTAAGTAAAAACTGATATTTTATAATCCTTTCTTGATTAAGATTCTTAAACCTTGTGCAGTTGAGTCATGAAAGGAATGTAATAGTTATTTTTAGCCGTTTGTGGCCATTGTGCGTTTCGCATTGGCATTGGGCGCATTCGACATGTCAGAATTTGTGGATATTCTGTTTAAATACCGTAATGAAGTCTGCTTATACAATATAATGTACCGTGTTTGTGCTACGTGCCTTGGTTATGTTATTGCGCGCTGATCCCAACTTCCGCTCCGACATCCGCCACGGCACGCTCACACGATGGGGGGACTGTAAAGGAAGAGGGGGTCTGGAGTAGACGTAGAGGGGCTGCCTATGGCAACAGTGGCGTCGACGTCGACGTAGACGGCTCTGTGTTTTTATTTGTGTGCCGGCAAATCTTAAACTTGTTTTACTGCTCGTTAGTGTTAGTCGCTTGCTAGTCGGAAAGGGGCCAAAGATAAGGGAGGTGGGGTCTAGGTGGTGCCATGACACTCTATTGTTATAACACGTTCCACACACCAAACGAGCAGCGGGCTCGAGAGGTCGAGTCGGAGACTGACACGGAGGCTTGCAACTGAAGTCTGTGTTTGGCAACCAGTCACTGGAGTACACTAAAAGTAGTAGTGTGTTAGAGAGTCTCACTTTACCCCCTTCCCCACCTCACGTGTGTATCTGTGTGTGTTTATGCGTGTGCCAAGGTGCATGCTAAGTGCCGGCTTGAAGTAAGGGCAAAGCAAAAGCAACTGGGCTTTGGCATCATCGTTTGGCTGCTCTGCAAAATGTTTGTCCAGCATAATTGCGCTCAGCATGCAATTTTTCCCTCTTATACCTTTTGGATTTTCATTCAACAACGACCTGGCTGGCTGACTGGGTAAAACTTGCTATCGTTTTTTCAATTTTCCTCGCACAAGCGCAAGCAGAATCAGATTCAGATCGCCTGGTGTTTTGTACATTACTTGCCTTGGCTGTGCTTTAAATGGGGATTTGGAGCTTGTTTACGTGCTGTATTAGTATAATTTTCAACGGAAGCCATCAAAGGATTCGACGAGCCGTAGGCGTCATTTCAAATTATATTCCTATTGCTTTGGCCAACTAATTTCCAACAACAAGCTCCCACAAATTGTTCTAGTTGTTGTTATCATGTTGCTGTCTCGCAATTCAAGTGTTTGTTGTGGTTACCCCTAAACAACAGCCAAACCAAAACACACAGCAGACATACTCCATACTCTCAGCACACTCTCTCTCTGTCTCTCTCCCGCTTCGACAAGTGTGTGAAAATGAAAACACAACATCAATTTCTATATAGAAATGTCGATGTGTTGAGGGTAACTTGTCTGATTGAAATTTAATATATTAGCCAGAGACAAAGGCAAGACAAAAGAGTTATTTTTTAATTACTCAAGCTGCAGACCTGTCATCTTGGCAGCGCTAAAAATACTCGGTAAATTAAGAAATCATTTAATTAGTTAATAGAAATTTCACACATTTTCTACTTACTTCAACGACTGTTTCATAAATTTAGTCCTATAAATAATTTTTCTTTTCAGTCTGCCATTTCAGCTCCTTTTATTTTCAAGTGGTATTTCCCCCGTTGATCATTCATCATTTGAATTTATTCTTAGGTGTTTTTGGTACACACAATTGTCACAGCAATTTCTATTACTGACCATGACAATTACAATTACAGTTTCGTGTTTAACCATAATAATCTGCTCAGTTATTTGTGTAATTAAACAAGCAGTGAAACCCCATGTGGAAACCTCAATGGAAAGCCAGTGGAAGGCCAGTGGAAAGCCAAAGCCGTATACATATTCTCAAAGCCCCTACACACGCCCCGATACACCCACGACCTGATAGTCCCTACCAATTTCCACAAAACCCCAAAGTCAAAACCACTTGGGTGCTCTTGTTTGTTGTTTGTTAAATGTTATTATTGCTATTACTGCTGATGTGTTGTTGTTAACGTTGTTATTGTTGTTGTTATGGTTGAGGTTGTAGTTGTTTGCTGTATTTGTTGATTGCATGAGATTTAAATGGTTTAATCTACCAACTGTACACAAATATAGAGTATTTGTTTGATTGAGTACTTGAGTGTTTAAATGATTGACTATATGATGGATAACTAAACGATTGCCTGATTGAACGTGAAAAGCTTCCAATCATAGCGCCATCTGTTGCCTGTTTGCTGTGAGATTTCTGCAGTTTTATAACTAATACAGCCATAATTCAATACATTTATTAATGAAACTGTTTGTTTAGTCGAATTGGCTTAAATGTGCCCGAAACACGGACAAAACCGGTTTAAGCCATAATTGCATATATATACATATAGAATATATATATACATATAATAAACTTATACAAGTGTTTTTGTGTGTGTTTCAAATTGTACAAATATTTACAATGGTGTGCAAAGTGTTTATGGTTTAGTTGAAAAGCTGTGGGGAAAATTGTGCGCAATTTTGTGGCAGTGCTTTGAAAATGTAATCAACATTTTCCTTTTGCTCAATATAATCGTAATCGTGCGTGCCTCGGGGCCAAAACCCAGCTCCTACACAAAATTCTGCCCCTATTTCTAGCCCGGCCAACAACGAGCCATTTTTCTTTTCACATAAATCTTAATGTGAACATGAACTCAAAAATAAAAGGGAAAAATATTATTATAATTATTTTACTTATATTTATATTTAAATTTTATATGTGCTTCGCAAAAGATTTATAAACATTTTTATGGCTGGCAAACAATAGACAGAAATTGTTGGCAGAATTGCTTGCGATTAAATTAATAGGTTGACATTTCATGGCAGAGACCAGTTCCAGTGCCACTGCCAGTTCCAGTTCCAGTCGAAGTTGAAGCTCGTTTCGGTTCATAACTCAATTAAAATGCAATTTAAAGTATAATTAATATATTTATATATTTCATATTTAATTTGTCGTTATAGAGTTGTATATTAAAGGTATATATTTATATAATTGTTTATCTGTGTATATATATGTATAAACACTAGCTAGCGTTCGGTTAAATTGTATATCACTTAAATTATAATTATATAAAAATTGCTTGGTTAATGAATAACGCATCAATACAAATTAATTTCGTGCAAATTTCCTTAAATGCAGAATCAATTTTCATTAACATTTTCATTTTAATTGTAGGTTGATTTGTTTAACTCTGTTATTTAATTTTGTTTATTTGTTTGTCTCCTATCGATTGTGTTTAATCAGAACTAACTGCGTGCCAGCATCCCATTGATCATGATATTGGCCAATGCATTGCGTCGCTTCCGCCACGCCCCCATGCCCTGGGCATGATACTGTAGCTGAGTGTACCATTGTTTCGTCCTAACGCCATCCTCGGCCTGTAAATTAATAGAGGAAAAAATTGGAATTTTAGGAATTTGATGCGTTAGAAAATTATGATTGACTCGCCATTTTGACAGGTCACCTGTCGTCATATAAAGTCACATAAAGTTATGAGAGTGTTGGTGTATGTGTGTGTGTGTGTGCATGTGCGTGTGTGCCTATCACTGCTCAGTTGAGCAGAACTAAACGTTTCAATTTATTCAGCGTCAACTTTACGACCGTTTCTCAACCATTCTGTTGCGCTCTGCTTTCTCTGGTTTCGCTTCCTCTTTGCGCCTCCGTTTTGCTTTATTTCTGCCTACATTTTTTTTTGTGTTTAATTTCAATAAATGTCATTCATTTTGGCAGGCTCTCGACGTGCGTTGCCTCAACGCACTTCAAAAGGCTGCTCTCAGAGCCTGAAGGGAGCGAGGAGGCAGCTTAGCTGCCTTCGTTTCTTGGTTAAAATTTGCATGAATGAATTGGGAGTAAATCCTGTATGGGGGTGGTTGATGGTTGGGAAGCCTCGTTTTATATTAGACAGGATTTGAAATGGATTTTTGCATACGCTTTTGTGTCTTGTCTGTTATTAAAAAAGAAATCTCAAACATATTAACTGCTGTGTGCTTTGTGTACCGCCCAAAAGTATGCTACAGAAAAAGTGTTACCACTCATAAATTTTGCTGAAAATGACAACTCATTCTGATATGCATATATATTAAGTTGGTGTATGAAAATATATATTTAAATTATTTATTTATATCTGTTACTTAACTTGCACGTCTACTCACAGTTTTAAAGCTATTAATTCATTTGCTTCAGGGAAACTACTCAGGTTTTGGCTATACCTAGTGTTAATTGACTTTTTGCTGCTCTATTAACTTTACAGAAATCATCTGTTTGCTACATTTACAATTCTGCGCCGCAATCTGCCAATTCTACCCAACTACGCCACAATGTAGCAAAAAAATGGTGTAACTTGTAGAACGACAAACGGCAGCGAAAAACTAACGAAGCCCAAACATTGCCGGTGTGCAGTCAAAAGGCAAACGCTTCTCTAATTCAAAAGCCAAGTGAACTGGCACACTCACACACAGACACATACACACGTACACACACACACTAGGACAATCCCAGACAAACGCAGACAAACCGAATCAACGAAACGAACCGGATGCCTGCAAAAGAGGCAAAAACAAAACGAGAGCAGGAAGCGAGAAAACGGGAGCAGGGAACGGTGAACGGGGAACGGGGAGCAGGGAGATCAGGACTAGGGAACCGGGAGCGGTATCTAGTTGCTGTTAGATATGGCTTGCCGCTTGGCGACTACTCACTTTGAATATGAATGTGTCCTTCGATGAAATTTCCTGCACTTCGAAATAATCATCCCAATCCGCTTCGCTGCACACAACACATCTGTCCAGATACAACGGCTCCCGTATCAATGTATATCGTCCGCATTTCTCCTTCACCAGCAACAAGGAGGCCTCTCGAATGCCAGTATGCTTCGGGAAATTCAGTTTATCCGACATGGCCTTCTCTGCCCTATAATTGGCACTTGGCTGTCGTGGTCGTTGTTGTGTGGAAAAGAACAAAAAAAAAAAAAGTTAGAAAAAATGAAAGAATTGGAAATAGAAAATTGTGTAAAAACGAAAACTAAACAAAATTACAACTAGAAAATGGTCAAAGTGTGGGCAGAGACCGAGAGTGAGGGCACAAAGCATGTCAGGCAGCTTGGTTAGAAACTGCCGCAGGAAGCAGCTGATAGAGGCACAGGAGGACCAAACAGGACCCAAAACTACTACAGTCCGAGAAGTAACAATGCAAATGAAACAAGAACAAAACATTCTTGAATTGAGCAATTGTCGGACTGAGGCATTTTAAGAGCAAAATTTAGAGCACGGCACAAAAACCAAACAAGTGACATACGCACTGCGTCGCCATCGATGTGACAACCCCAAATCCCCTCTGTACTCTCCTCTCGGTCACACTCACCCTCACCTTCTCCCTGCAGTAACACATTGGCCTCTTGTGGGCCACTTGACGCCATCGGTTTTTCTTTATCCTTTTTTTCTGGCTTTTTCTGCCTTTTTGATTCATTTTTTTTTCTTTTTGCCTCGGCAACGAATGTAAAACTCGTTTTGTTTTTAGGCATCAAATGCAGATAGTTGCTTGGATAAGCACTTTTCATTACGGACAAGCCCCGGAAACGCTTCCGTTCCACTCGTTGCCTCAACAGCCTGGCCACGGCTTCTGGTTTGGGTCCTAGATTCTGTCCTGACACAGGCTTTAGCTCTGATTTGTTGAAATCTTTTATCGTACGGCAAACTGTTGCCATGACATCGCACAGAATCAGGACAAGAGAACCGCAATACCATGACTCCATCGGATGACTTCTATATCCCATTCCTTTGCACAATACCTATCGAGAGGTTAGGCTTTTAGGTGTAAGCGCCACTCGCTAATTGCCCTCACCTCGTGTCAAACTGCTGAACGTCGTTTGTCGCTTGTCAAACGTGACCAGGCGAAGAATCAGTAGTGACATTCCCTTAACCGTATGTCGGAGATGGATTCGTGATTTCAAGTCAATTCACTTTTGACTTCCAGTTGAAAAATACACCAGAGAGTGTTGACAATTACTTGGCTTTGGGGTGTGATTCCTTTAATCGGACTGACTAGTGACTCAGGAGACGATGTAGTCTCGTGAGACTCTTGTAACACTTCGTTAATCAACCGGAATTAAAAGAGTCTCTAGAGTTTTACAGAATAGAATGTATGCTTTTCTTAAAGTTAAGAGTCTGAAGGAAAAGGATTTGGCAGTAGAAGTCTCTTTCATCGTGAGTCCCAAGTCACGAGACTCACGCATACTCTCAAGCTCTAATAATAGTTCTCTGTTCACTTTTTTCTCTACCTACTCTCTTTTCTCTCCTTTACATACCTTGCCATTGGTCACGAGCAAAGCATTGACTGGGGTCAGTTTTATGGTGCGCGCCTTCTTCCAGTTGCTGTCGGTGGGCTGCGTGTAAAGGAGTTTACCCTCCATGGCGAAACGGACCTCATCGTGATTCCATTCGAGTATGTCGATGGCCATTTTGCGCAGCTTGATGTTTATCATATCAATTTCACAAGAGGCGCGTCGATTGGGGCTGGAAGAGCTGATGCGTCGCCAGAGTTTGGTGGGCACATCTTTTGCCTCCTGGTTGATGTGGTTCAAATGCAATTCAATTTTCTCCTGCGCCTGTTTGAGTAGCTCACGTCCATCGAGGTGGGCCGGCGTCACCTTGTACAGTCGCGCCAAAAGCAAAGGATACTTGGTGACACGCTGCACGGGCACCTATAGTAAGGGACGGTGGGAGGTAAACAGACGTTTGGTGATGAGTCATGAATATAAAGTATCCTCCGAGGGTTACTTACCATCAGAAACGAGTTGAGATTCATGCGGCGCAGCACGGCATTCTCCATTTGGGATACCTTGAGGAAGATGCGAAGCAGTTCCTTTTCCTTTTCGAGATTGGCGAGGAGCAGGCTGGCGCCCGCTTGCCGCACGCAGTAGCTCTCGAAGGCGTGCAACATTTGGGTAAAGTCGAGAAAGATGCGTCCAATGTTAACCGTGAGTAGATCATCATCGCCCTGCTCGAGGGCAATGTCCAGGGCATCGCGCATACGCTCGGCCAGCGTCTGATTGTTCTCGAGCAAGTCTTCCGTATTGAGGAAGATTGCGGAGAGCTGCTCCTGTGTGAGCAGACCGGCCACCAGCATCGGATGACAGAACTCTTCCAGTATGATTTGCAAATCGCGGCCGTATTTCTCCTCCGTCTCCACAATCTCAGTGATGATCTCCTTGCGCTCCACACGCTTCTTGCCACACTTGCGGCACACCAGCGGTGCATACAACACGCCCGCCTCACTTAGCTGCGTCTCGACAGCTCCATCACAATCCTCGCACAGATGCAGTGGACTCACCGCTGGCTGGTACTTGCTCCTGGACGATTTGCTGGTCTCTGAGCCAACGCCCGAGTCCTGACGCTCCACATCGCTGCCGCTCTTGCCGCAAATGAAGGTATGCGGTGGCGGCGAGAGGGAGTTCATGTTGCTGTGACTGTCGTCGCTACTAACACGCTTTTCCAGTTCGCTCAAAGTGTCGGCTGCTTCCTCCTCGATGATCTTGGGGTTGTTGCTGTAGTCAAAACTCTCCTCGCGCACCAAACCCCGCTCCTTGGCGTCCACCAGGTAGGAGAGTATATCGTACTTGGAGGCACCCTCGAATATGGATCTAGCTGCCTTCTTGTCTAGCTCTGCGTCGTTTAGAGGCGGCGCTGTCAGGGGCAGTGGAGGCGGCACTTCATTGATCTCCTCGTAAATGGGATCCCCATTGAGTCTAATGGATTCGTAGTGATGCTCGGCTTCCGTGTGTGTGGCATGCTCGATCTCCGCCAGTGTGGCATCCACCAACAGCTGATAGAACTTGGCACGTGTAGTGGCATCCACATCCGGCTGTTCGTCTAACTCGCCTGGTGCAACCTCCTTCTCCTGCTCATTTGACCTCTCTTCTTCCTCCTCCCCGATGACTCCTGCGGCAGTTAGTTCACTGGAACAACTCTGATAGCAATCGGATTCATTAGCAGCCGCCTCGAAGTCAAACAATTCGTAGTTGTGGGCTGAAGCGAAGCTATTGGCGGAGCTAATGCTGCCACGATTGGACAGACGATCCTCCTCTTTGGTTGCCACCACAACGGGCTGCCGCTCGAGACGCACACGTTGCAACGAGACGCTGATCAGCCGGTTCATATCGTCGTGATCTTTGGTTCCGCTCATATCGATGCCCTGTCGGGTCTGCTGCAATCGCTGCAGTGAATTCTCTATCAGTTCCGCCACTGTATCAGTTTCCAGGCCATCTGCAACCTGTCCCAGCATAGGATCCTGTAGCAACTTGGCTATAAAGCTGCCCGGTGCATCCTTGCCAGTAGGATCCTTTTTGCTGGTTAACCTTGAGTTGGTCTCCACAGTGGGCACTCGCAGGCCACAGACATGTGGCACCAGATTCCGTTTGACTGCCTCGACGGGATTCCGCAAGATCTTCAGCAACTCCGTCTCGTGCGGTACGAGATTGGAAGATGGCGAGGGCAGCGGAATCGGCGAAGACGTAGGCGTTGTGGGCGGTGGTGGTGTGGCTGGCGTGGAGCTGATTGCCGGTGGCGTATTGATGGGTGTTGTTGTGGTGGCAAGCACTTTCCTAGGCGACTCCTCATCGTAGTCAAGCCGGATCAGAGTACGGCCTCGCCCACTTGAACTGCTGCTACTTGACGTGGAGCTGCTCGAGGTGGATGAAATGCAAGAGGCAGAACGATGCAGATTCACTTCATTGCCATTGACAATCTCATTGCCAATGCTGCTCCTAATGGGTATAATGGCGCCCCGATTATGCTGATGGCTGCGCAGAGTGTTCAGAAGATTGTGTTGTTGTATCAACTCCTCGGCGCTGCTCACATTGATGCAGACACTGTTCGCCGTCTGGCTGTTGACCACCACTGAGGATTGGTAGAGTGGTTGGGTGGCATCGGTGCTCAGATTCATTGTCGAGTAACAATCATCGCCGCTAATCAGTATCGATGTCTTCTTGGGCGCCACATCCGCTTCCGTCAAGTCGGCCAGCCCCACTGCAGTGGGATTACGTAGTACAACATTGTGTTCCATCAGCAGATGTTCATGCTGTTCACTGTGCGAGATTTTCAAGCGGTGCACCTCACTGCTGCCTTTGTTAAAAGGCGCTACTCTTACCACAGTCCGTTGTGGCTGCTGTCGAGGAGTTGGAGGAGTTGAAGGAGTCGTAGGAGTCGATGGAGTTGACTTATTGATTTGGTGTGGCTGCTGCTGCTGCTGCTGCTCTTCTAATCCGTTTGCGGTTGGCAACGCGACTGTAGATGCTGGAGGGGGCGTCTTTGGGGGCGGCGGTGGTGGCGGTGGTTCCGTGGGCCGCCTTTGAAATAAATCTCTCGAGTCGTTGCGGTTGCTTTTTATGCGCAGCGCCATTGTGTCCTTAAAATTTAAAATGACATTCTGTGGCGCACTGGCCCCTGGCTGCTGTGCTTGGGCCTGAGCCTGGTCCTTGGTCTGGGCCATGCTGCTGCCCTTCTGGCCATGCTGTGGCCTCGCCAGCGCGGCAGAGGTGGAGCTGGAGGCAGAGGAGGACGCGGAGACATTGGGCGCACCAGACAAATGCCTTTCGCTGTGAGCTCGTCTGATGGGATTTCGCGATTGTGTCGTTTGTGCTGCACGCTTTTGACTTGCCCGCGGCAGCTGCTCCTCCTTCTTCTTACCCTCCTTCAGAGGCAGCTTCAGCTTTAGCTCCTTTTCTTTGTCGTCATCGTAGTCGTCGTCGTCGTTGTCGTTGTCTTTGTTGTTGTTGGTCTCAGCCTGCTCCTTGTTGTTGCTGCTGCTGCTGTCGTTGTGCTCGTCATCATCGTCATAATCGCGATTTGCTGCTGTCGTCTTTTGGGCTGCTGCTGCTGCTTCTCCAGTTATAGTTGTCGTAGCTGCTGCTGTTGTTGTTGTTGTGCCTGCAAAGAGTAGAAATGTTTGTTGTTTGTGGTGAGTGGCAAGTGCTGAATCGCGTGTCGCAGCTAGCAAAATGTTGCTTTTGTAATGTAAACCCAAGACAGCTAAGGCTTCCAAATGGAGCCTCCCAAATGGGGACTGCTGATAACTGAGACAGGAGCCAACTAAATGGCGGACCAGAACGTGTGGGACTTTAGCTGCAGTGTTGACAGTGCCAGCTAGTTTAGCTACAAAACAGTTGAGTTTACAAATTGAAATTGATTTACATTTTAGTGCTGCTAAAACTTAAATTTTCAATTAAGCTCGCTAGAATTTAGCTAATAAACTATTAGCAATACAGATTTCAGCTGCTAAATTTAGCCTTTTTAGCCTTTTTTTTTTTAATATATATTTTCATATTGAACTTAAAATAATTTTAGCTATTCTGGCTGTATTTCTTAGTTTACTTTTTAGCTGTTTCACTGCTAAACTGCCTAGCAGCAGTTGTCCCAAGGCAATGCAGTATCATGCATGCAGATTTATGCGCTTGTGGCAAGCAAATAGTAGCCAGTAGTAATAGCTACTATATTGCCACGCCTCCAGCACCTCCCACCCGCCTACCTAGCTATCCCATTCCACTATCCTGGGTACGTTGACAGCCACTTAAAGATGTGCTTGCCAGCGATAAGGTGTTTTGTTTTGGTTTTTGGGTTTTTGGTTTGGGTTTTAGTGGTGGCTATGGCTTGGCTGCTTTCCCCACTCTGTCCCGCCCTCCCTCTCCTACTCCCCCCTTGCCGATTAAGTCCAGTTGAGTAGCACTTCTCGCACTCTATGCTGCCCCCACCTCAGCTCGCTGACAATATGTACATATCTTTATTTATGGTAAATTGGGTGATTTACGTTGCGGCCGATAAGCGTTGCCTTTCAGCGGCTGACGCTTTGCTGCCTTGTCCTTGGCTCTGGCTTCAGCTACGGCTTCAGCTTTGGGTTCTGTTCGGTTTGGGTTTTGAGCTTGAGCTCGAGAGTGTCCTCTTCTGGCCTCGCTGGCATTTGAATTGCCAGTCAGCTCAAGTCCTTGACTGTTTCGCTGGGTGCCACAAGTCAACGCTGTTAAATGGCGATGGCATTATTTTTGGGACAGAGTTGGCTTTTATATTTGTTAGTCGGGTTAAGAGCCAGAAATGCCAGGACGACAGCCTGCTTTATACGTCTGTCACCGCGGGCAGAACGCGAGACGATCCACAAAAGGACACGGGCTGAGCACAAAGACAAGGACAATGACAAGGAGTAGGAGCACGAATGGGACAAGGACGGCAGCGATATTCTCGGCAGCAAACAATTTGTGTCGGAATTAAGATAATAGATTACATTTAAATGCTTTTGCTTCGTGTTTTTTTTTTGTTTTTGTTTTTGGTGCGGAGACTACCAAAAGGGTTTTGCGAGATTTTGCAAGTTTGAGTTGCGCGCTGACGTCAACCACAAAACCCAAAATGTCAGCGATAAGCAGGCAAATGCAGGACATTGCCAGTCAGTCAAGTTGGCCAACCATTAAAACAGGTTGTCCTTGAACAACGACAGCGTCCTTATCAGGACACTCGTCCATTTTAATGAGTGTGAAAAGTGAGCTGGTTTTATGGCCACACACAACAATCAGGCAACTCATCTGCCTCCCATTCCTACTCCTTACCAGTCCCGATTCTGTTTCTGGTCCTCATCCTTTGCCACCTTTACATTTTGTGTTAATGAGTGTCATCAGTGTTGGAGATTTAAGCCTGTCTCTCTGTGTGCTCTGTGCTCTGCACTCTACACTTTGCACCCAAATGCGGCTCAAATAGCTCAAATTTTTGGCCATAAGCGCACATTAGCCATGTAGCATCAGTCCGATTTGTGTGAGCAGCTTTTTAGCCAAAGTTAAATTAATTAATTGCGGCAACCACTTGAATTTCAATCGACTATTGAGCCAAATCCTTTAGCATTCTGAACATCGTCATCCTTCATTCGTAACCCTTTGTGCTCTAATCACATTTCGGAAGTTAGTTTGCTATGCAAAATAGCGACAAATTACAACAATAACAACAAGACACGAATACGACAAGAGAAACTACAATTACAATACAGTTGTATAGGGAAAAGTGGGTAGACTAAACGATACCCATTGAAACAGAATACTTTAAGCAATTGAGTGGTTTAGGGTCTACTTAACAAAGAGTTAAATGAAACTCGTTATAAAAATAATATTTATAATTAAAAACATTTAAGCAGCTTGATCATAATCTTTGGATTCTGTGAGTCTAGCTGTAGGGTATCAAAACCAAAGCGAAACAATGTAGACCAAAGCAAAATCTACTTTCATTTTATTTGCAATACTTTTTCCCATTTTCATTTCGCACTCGTTTTTCTACTCCTTTTTCTGTTGATGCTGCGACTACTAAATGGCACCTGCTTAGCGCAGCTTTCAACTCAGCCACTTAATGAGATTTTGTTGAAAATTACGTTTTTCTTGTCATTGTTATTGCTGTTGTTGTTGTTGCAATAGGTAGTCTTTGAGTAGAAATATTTAATTAACACCTTTTGTACTCGCATTGTGAGCACTCGAGAGTAGAAAATTTGCCAAACATTGGTACGACTTACAAAAGACCTTAAGTAAATCTGATATTTTGGATTAGCTCAAGGTACTTGAGAGCAGTACTTACTGTAGTACTTGTATTTATTCGTACTGTTGTTGTTGTTTAATAGGAAATAAAATATAATTAAATTGTTACCTAGACACTCGGCTTGTACTTGGCTCTGTATCACATAACATTTGATTGGATTTCGAAGCACTTTTAAATTAAATTTAAATTTCTACTTTCGATAATTCCTGGGCAAGAAATTTGTTCCTGGCTGAGGACGAAAATTGATTACTGAAATTGTTGGAAAAGTTGTGCGGAGAAGCAGAAAATAAAAGTCCAACTATAAAAATTGTAGTTCATTTTATTATTATTACTACTCACACACACACTACACTACACCACACACGCACTCACATATATTACAGCCTAACAGGGGCGGTTTGATAGGTGGGCGTGGCTGTGTGCAGCTAAGAAGAAAAAGTAATTAAAAGCATTACTTGTCGGGATTAGTAAAACATTTTAATTTAGTTGTTGCACAAAAGCAAAACCGACAGATGGGAGTTAAAGTGAAAGGGGGCGTGGCGCATCAGTGAGTCAAACTGAAATGGGTCAATAAATCCAAGCTTAATTTTATTGCTCTGCGCGCGTTTTTCACTATTTTCCACAGCGAAGCGACGTAGAGAGAGAAGGAGAAAAAAAGACATGAAGAAAACAGAAAACGAAGAAATATAAATCGCAATGGTAAACAAATCAAAATAAATGAGTAACAAAAGCAACGGGCAGAGTCTCTTTTGGTGCTCTGTCCCTCGTTGCCCTTCTACACTCTATTTTCCTCCTCTTCCTTCGCCGACGACTACTTTGCTTTGTACTCAACTTGCTGACAAGCTGACAAACTAACTCAAGTCTCTCGCTCTCTCTCTGTCTCTCTCTTCTCCTTCCTGCTTGCTTGGAAAGCCTGGCAAGCTGCCGAACAGAATTTGGGATTGCGATGGCGATGGCGATTGAGATTGGGATTTGGTTTGGATTGGGATTGGGTTTGGGTTTGGTATTGGAATTGCTATCTCGCACTGACAATGGCTATGTAATAATATTGGCAGCAAAAGAAGGCAGGACTACAAACATTGTTTGTGTACATTTTGGCTCATTTCAATAAGAAAATCGCAAGGCGAGGAAAAAATTTACTAGCCGTAAAAGTCAGAACATGTCATGGTTGTTGTTGTTGTTGTAGTAACTGTTCTTGCTGTTGATGTTATTGCAGTTACTATAAGTGAAGTTGTTGTTGTTATTGTTATTGTGGACGAGAAAATGGCTGGAATAAAGCATATAAACTCGCATTAGAAATGCACGAGTTGATTTTGAGTTTCATTTTGGCAGTGAAATAAGCAAACAATGCCCAACAATTGCAACAATTGCAACAACTGAAACTGAAACAACAGATTTTGGCAATGGCAATTGCTATCAAAGTTGCAGCATAAGGTAGCATCAAAAAGGGACAAAGCAATTGAGATTTGGTAGTGGTAGTGGTGGTACTACCAGTAGTGCAACACTTTACTGCTGTTCTCGTGGCACGTTTTGCCGGCCTGTGCAACATTCATTTCCTGCTCCTTGAGCTGCGAGTCCTGTAAGCTGCCTCGTGCTTTGTCTTCAAGCTTGGTCCTCTACTCGGAGCTGGTGCATCTTTTAAATGCGCGTAAACTACTTACTGTAGCATCCGACAACGACGCTGCTGCTGCTGCTTCTGCTGCTTCTGCTGCCTATATTATATTTTCCATTTTCCGAACAAAAACAAAACCAACGAAAACTGTGTTGGCAAACATATTGCAAAAGCGCAAACAGCGAGCATAAGAAGCGTTGAAAATCTTTTATCAGTGAAATTATTTGCCCAGGGACAACGACAAGAAGAATGAATGCGCCCAAATGGCAAAAAAACAAAAACAACGAAGAAAATACCAAAAAGAAAGCAAAATAACTGCGGAAAGTGAAAGAAAGAGACCGTAAAAAATTGAACAAGAGAATGAATGGCCGGAGGAGTGGGCAGGAAAGGGTCGGGGGAATGTGCAAGTGTTAGTGGCATACAAAAGCAACTGGCCAAAACAAGTCTGGCCCCAAGTTGCAGGCCAAATGTGTTGGAAAATTTCTTACTGCACGGTTATAACAACGTTGCGAAAAGCGTTTTTCCCAGCTAGCGTGCAGAAATCTGCGCCAGTTCCAGTTCCAAAAAGTATGCTACACTTTTCTTTAATGGCAGTAGCGTCGCTTTTATGTCAAAAGAACTCGGCGTAAAACCAAGTCAATGTGAAAATTACTGATTTACAACAAAGTCCTAATACTCTAACATAAAGTTTTAAATGCTATTAAACTCAAGTAATGCAATGAAAGTTATACTAAATATTTTCCATTTTACTTAACTCCTAGACTAATTTTAAAACTAATGCTACCGATAATTGGCAATAATAGTCAATAATTACAACATTGCATCTAATAAAACTTTAACAAGAGACATAATTGTATTCTTTATATTTAAGTTAAGTTTTGCAGCCTTTGTAGAATCCTTATGAAAACCTTTTTACCCTATATAAGCGGAATTAAATGAAGGAAAATGAACTAAAGGGGCAACCGTAAAAAGGCTGAGTTGTTCTGGCCGAGCAGCACTTTTTATGGCCTGTACTTTTTTTTGGAGGAGGCGTAAATGAAACTGCTTCGACGGCCGCTGCTACCTCACCTGCCTCAGCTGACTACTCAAGACAATGCTCTGCTGCATTATTTAAAGATGTAGTACAGCAGCGGCAGCAACTGTGGCAGCACTGGCAATACCAACGGCAAAGCCAGCGGCAACTGCAAAAGCAAAGGCAAAGGAAACGCGCGAAATGCAATTAAAGCGCCGCTGCAACGACGGAACCTTTCACAAGTCTACTCGTAAAATTTTCGCATGCATTGGCAGGCAAAAACAGCAGCAACAACAGCAGCGGGAGTAGCAGCAGCAGCTAAGACAACATCTAACAACAATAGCAAGAGGAAGAGCAAGAGATGCAGCTGGAGTGGAGCTGGAGCGCAAGTTTCAGACAACTTCTAAAAATACTAAAAATACTTAATTTAGCTGCAAAATGTCGCTGGCTTTTGTTTTTCAGCGCGCGTAGCAAGCTTACTATACCCGAGGTGCAGTCATCTCCCTCTTTCTCACATATTCCCTAAACGTCTCCTTTTTCCAACATACACAGATACAGTATCTGGAGGCACCTTTGCTGTCTGCCTTTTTCAGCTGCTGTACGTGCAAGCCCCGTAGCTGTATGTGTGTGTATATATGTGCTAAGTGCAGTCATGACTGTGTGTCTTCTCTCCTCCAGCCAGTGGGTGTGCGTGTGTGTGTGTTGTGTGTGTGCATTAGAAACGCTTATGACAAACGGATATTAAGTTCAGCAGTCACGTAGCTCAGGTAAAATTCTTTTACGATAATTTTTTGGAGAAGAAAAAGAACAACAAGAGAGCAACAAAAAATAGAGGAAGTGAGAGCGACAGAGCGAAAGAGAAAGAGCGAGAGTTTCGACTCCAGCTTGTGAAGTTTGCCACGTAGAAAGCATTCTTTAAGAGTCCTAAAGAAGCCAAAAAATCGAGCTACGAAACTCCGTCTAAGATAATCACTATAAAACTGAAGAAATTAACTGAAATTGAGATGTGCTAAAGACAAGGACCTGAAGCATACGTGATATGAGAGTTTATCAAATGAGTTCAGCTTGGATAAATAATGATAAAGGATTCTTTCAACTTGTATAGAACTATATTTTAACAGAAGATTTAATTTAACTCTCTTAAACTTTTCTAAAATGGATTTACTGTATATGTATCTATTACTGTCTGCAATATTTCTATTATCAACATGATAGCACAGCTAATTTGCAAGAGTTCACTCGAATCCTCGGGTTTAATCTATATACACTAATTTAACTAAAAGTTTTGGTTATTTTCGAGTGGTTTTGTTTTTGATTGTGGTTGTTGTTGTTACTGTTGCAAGCTTGCTTCAATTATTTGCGATTTACATGATTACATTTTAAGCACAATTTATGCAGGCAAGTGTAAAATGTTGTTTAGTTGCAGCTACGGCCAAATGTTACGTATACGTATACGTAACGTCAACAAGCAGAAAACGAGGGCAACTTTTCGGGTTTCGTGTTCATTTGCAATTTGTGCAGGGCAAAACAATTAAAGTGCCCTAAACGTTACACATATTGCTGCCGATCCACACATCCCACACTATCTCTTACTTTTTTAGAGTCCATATCGGCTACAGTCTATATATTAGAACATACGACGAGTTCTCTACATAGCTGTAGAGTGTTAACAATTAAGTTAACAATTGTGTATTTTAATTGTTGACTCTGCTGCTGCTGACTGCAATGCTCATGATGATGTTGCTGATAATAATGATTACGTTGGCTTCGCCTCACACTTTCTCACCTATGTCGTTCACCAGGTTGATGCTGTTTAATAAATTCTTGCTACAAATAAATTTAATTTAATTAATTTTTGCAGCTAGCCGCTTGCATGTTTTCAATTGCTTGCAGTTTTAGCCAGTTTTGGTCAGTTTTTAGTTGTTTGTTGTTCTAAACTCTGTGGTATTTTGGCAGTTTGTGTTCCTCCTTTGGGTCTGTTATGGTTTTTCGGTTTTTGCATTTTCCAGCTCTAACTCTATCTCTGCCTTTTCAGTTCTGACTCACTCCCTCTCAGGTGTTTGCTGGGTATTTGATAATACGTTTATTGCTTC
The DNA here is from genome assembly GCA_020829145.1 of Drosophila nigrodunni. Classification (NCBI taxonomy): domain Eukaryota; kingdom Metazoa; phylum Arthropoda; class Insecta; order Diptera; family Drosophilidae; genus Drosophila; species Drosophila nigrodunni. The sequence goes on along the minus strand of JACVCZ010000003.1, from coordinate 743,086 downwards.
CGCATTTGAACAATTGTACAATAGTTTGCACTTTTGCTTCTACTGTTGCCTCAATGTTTATTAAATAACATTTGATGCTGTCTTTAAAGTGGCTATTCGACTCCACCTCCACTGCCACCGCACCGACCCAAGCCCCCCCGCACCACAAATTGTCGGCAATTATGTGCTCTTCAATATAGCAAAAAACAAGACCACACACACAAACACACACAGTAAAAATTGCCGCTTTTTGTGTGTGCTTTCTTCTTGAATTGCCAGCAATTATTTAATGGCCCTCTAATAGCTAACATCCGAGTGGGGCCATAACAGCAACGGCAGCAGACATTAACCTGGTAATAACAAAAGCAACTGGACAGCAAGGAGGGGCGCGTAAGGGAATGAAGTGAGGGGCGGGGCAGGTCAGGGCAATGGGGGAATCTGAAGAACATGCTTGATATCCAAGTACAAATAAAAGCACACAAATTATTACAAACCGCCCATGGGCTATGCCTGTTTGTTGCCCCGTCTCTAATTGCCAAGCGCCATAAAAATGCGTCTCCCTACCAAACCCCTCTACCCCTTATTTCCCCTTGGTGCCCTGCTTTATGTGTCTATGACTGGCTCTTGTGGCATCCACAAAAGTCGCTGTCTGTTTATATTTTTTAATTTCTGGAGGCAACAATAACGCGTCGAAAAAGCATAAATTCACGTCAATTAATAAGGAATTGTTGCAAGCATAGCGTGGGGCGTGAAGTAACAAAACTCTACCCAGCGATTATTACACGTGTGTGCGTGTGTGTGTGTGTGTTGGCGGGATGGCATGGAAGAGTGGTTGGGGGTATCCTGGACAAGGACACAAGGCGGCATGCCATGAGGCAGGGGGAATGTTGCGTACTTTCGCCTTAATTGTGCACTAAAGAGCGACGACAGAGGACGCGAGGACAAACGGCAGGACGAGGCTAAATTACGATGCATTTAATTGCTCGGATTTGGGCGCACAGATTTATGTCTGTGGCACTAAGTGGCCTGCTTAAGGCTTAAATGGCCGACGACGTGAGCCACCAGCGACGACGCTGTTGTGAAAGCGACGACTGCGACGACGACGCGCACTAAAAGTGAAAGCGTTGCGCCATACGCAGTCAGCGATATGAGGCATGTGGCATGCGACATGTGGCACCCGCATATGTGGCAAGGGAGCAGCAAGGCACCTGGCATGCCCACTGTGTTGTACGTGCTCAACATGGCTATGGTTAGGAACGCCATGACCCACGCCCCTGACGCACCACGACTCTGCATTGGTAACTTGAACTGGACATTGGAGTAAACTCTGCTTAACCCATTGAGCCCCCGAGGCTAAAATCAAACTTTAAATGCTCAAAAGCAAGAACAGCAGTGTCTGCCAGTAAAGTGGCTTTAAAGCGTATTCACTGCTGCGAAAATGATAGAACTCGTTCATGGATTAAAAAACACACGAGCAGCAATGGGTTAATAGGTTAGTAAGTCTCTGTGTGCGTGCGTGTTAGCTGAAAGGGAGGAGGGTTGGGAAGACACATAGTGTCGCGTTAGATTTTAATTGGACAGCGTGAAGGAAGCGTTGCATGCAGCAACATAATTTTAATTTAATAATTTCCCGTGTGCATTCCGCGTCGAGTGTCCGACTAGATGGACTTCAGGGAGCATAGCATATGCAGGATGGAAAATCAGTTTAGGAATGTAAATTGATTTTGTGGTAATATGCAATTTGTGGCACGGACACCAGCTTACATACTTTATATATACGCTGGCCTTGCCGGTATGGCTGCCTAACTGCTGGCCAATGGTGCGTATGCGTAATGTTGGGTCAGCATTTTATTGCGCAAACTTTAAGATAACTGCGCTTGGCTAAGGACAACACAGGACATTGGGCAGCAAATTTAAACAACTTGAGGAGAAATATAAAATACGAGAAATAATTTCAACTACAAGACACATTTTTTGGTCGGTGGGGTAGAAAGGCAGCGTGGCGTTTGGGGGTGTGGTCCGTAAAAACTTGCTAAAAATAAACAGAAATTACCAGGCCGCAAGTAAATAAAAATGTTGAAGCAGAAAAGCTGCTCAAAGGCAGCGACAGTGTGCTGCCTCGTTATAGTGGTGCAGAGTGGCGCAGAATGGTGTGCGCTGTGGTGCGGAGTGGAGTGCGGTACGGTGTGCTGTGTGGTGCGTGGCAAGGCACGCACAGGACCCAATGCTTTGGGTTTCGCTTGTCGCTTTGCGCATGAGAAATTTTTGCTTTTTAAATTCTTTAAGTAATGCAAATTAAATTTAAATAGCAAATAGGCAAGAGGCAAACAAAACAACGGTAACAGCAATAGCAATAGCAACAGTAACAACAACAGCAAGAGCAGCAGTGAAAACGAAAGCAAAAGCTACAGCAAATTAAATGCCCAAGTGGTGGTCCATTTCCCTGTTCTTAGAAAAGAAGAAGGACCAAGGACCAAGGACAAAGCAGCTGAAACGTTCAAGAAACAAATTTCAAAGACAAATAAGAGCCGAAAACAGCAGCAATTAATTTGCGCCGCGTGTGTGTATGGGTGTATGTGTGTGTGTGTGTGCGTCTGTTTGCTTGCAGAACTTTGAGCCCAACAAGAAGAACAACAACTGGTTGGGTCTTTTGGTGGAGACAATTGTTGTTGGTGCCTGGGTACGTGGAAAGTTGAAAGCTTTGGACAGGCACCACATCAACTTTTAGCCAAAAACTGCGAGAATCGAGCAGTTAGCAAACTACACGGCTAACTGTAAAACGCCACAAAGCAACAAGAACAACAACAACAACAACAACAACAGAGCCAAGCGACAGCCACAACAGCTACAAGCAACTTAAGCTTGAACAATTTGAAGTTGTTTCCTAGGCCAAACAACAACACACCCGCACGGTAAATGCTGCTGTTTAGGTTGGGCAAAGGGGCGTGGTGTGGCAGAGGGGAAACTGGCAAAGCGAAGCAACGTCTTGTGCCTTCGTTAGTTGCCATTTCCCAAATTTTCACACATTTTCCTCCATCGTACATGCGGTTTAAATTCAAATTTGTTAGCAACAAACAGACAATTAATTTCGCATATAGCAAAGGAGGCGCCAAAGTCGCTTCTTGTTTTGTACTGTTCTTCGTTCCCTTCCCTGTACTACACCTCCCTCCTACTGGTATTGTTTTATATCCTCTACTGCCCGTAGGCATCACAATTGGGCGACTAAGTGCCGAGGCAGGACAGCTCTCCAGCTTGACTCCACATCTCAGATATGCATACATGGCAGCTGGAGCATGTATTTGCCTCTTCTTTTCCCCTGCTCTCCCTCGCCCTTGTCCTTACCATTTTGATATTGGTGCAAATTTCTTTTGGCATTTGAATTTTAAATGTTATTACTCTGTTGCAAATTGATCAGTGCGAACATCAGACGAGCAGCCTCCTGCTAATTTATTCATTGCACATAATTGTTTGTTAAAAGGCGTTTTCTTTTGGGATGTGGGATATGGATTCCAACATAACTGAAGCGGCTTTAAGGCCGGCTTTAAGCGTGTTCGCAATGCTGATATTTCCGATGATGAATTTCGGTCAAGACCTAAACAATTTCTCAATTAATCTTCACTGTTTACACGAAACTTCAACGCAGTTTGCATAATTTGTGTGTGGGAGAGTGTGTTTAGAGGAAGATGGGAAACTGTGCAGATGTTTAAGCATCTGTTGCCGTTGCTTATCATAGTAGTTATTTGGTGTCCAAAGTCCATGTCTGTCCTGGGGTCATTAAGTGCGTAGAGTTGATTTCCATTAGCAAGTACATAACTTAAAGCCAAGTGCTCAAGGACTCTGTGGATTTGTTCGTGAACTCGCATAACTATGGCAATTGGGGGCAGCTTCTCATCGTGACGCGTTAAATTTCAGTGCAAACAAACCTAAGGACATGTCAAGCACAGCACGCTTCTACAAACAAAAACAGGAAGCATACACACACCGACATACACAACAGAGGGAATCATATACAGACACCTACACATGGCATACACCCAACGACAAGAGGAGTCCACAAACGTTTATATGTTGGAGGTGTTGGAGTCATAGACAAAGATTAAATGACGCTCATCATTCATATGCCAGCGACACAGCGAAGCGAGAGGGCGCCAGGAGAAAGGAGAGTGAGGGAAGATGGGTTTATGGTGGGGAAGAGCAGTTGCAGGTCCTGTAATGTAGTGCCATAATCCTTGGCGCAATTTTTGTGCACAAACGTTGTGGAGCAATATGTCGTAATATCCGCTGCCTGTTTTTATTTGTGCCGCATACAATTCTATGGCCTACACACACACAAACAGACCTACACTCAGTTACAGTTAGTGAGGCAGGACATATGAGCCTTATGACAGAACGCACTTGGGCCGAAAAAGGAAGACCCAGTGAAAAGTACTAAACGTGGCTATGATTTAACGCTTTATTATTTCTCTGGGCAAAAGGAGCAAAGTGGGCATCAAGGTAGGGTGTCTTGAGTAGGGGTACACGCTGGCTTGACGTGACCGTTTTCATTGTCCTCGTTTGGGGCCAGGACAAAAAGTAGCTGCCTGCCTGGCTGCCTGGATGGCATTGTAGCCACTTCATCAATTATTCTTAAGCATAAAATATTTGTCACTTTTAGTAAATTTATTGTGACAAGCCGCACCATACCTATCCACACCTAACAGGCCAAGAAGAAGACACAGTGATAAAGAGAGACGCAGTGAGGGAGAATTGTGTTGAGCCGCGTTTATAAACGACTCTGCATATGTATCACGTGCGTAATGGCAAACAAGTCCTTTTCGGCCTGCGATTTCCTTTTTCCTTTTGCTTTTTCACCTTTCTGCTTCCCCTTTCCGCTTTCCCTTTTCCCATAACGCCTCAAGTGGACAACATTTTGTTTTTGCTCGTATTTCTAGTTTGTTGCCACTTCCGCGACACGTTCTGTATATGCCATAAACACACACACAAAAACTCACTCACACACACACACACTTATAAACTCGCATACATAAATATATTTTCTGCGAATTTGTTGCCTTATTTATGTCCTTCCTTACAGTTGAGTTTAGAGTTTTTTTCTTTGTGTGTGCACCGCTTACGGTACGTATACTTAATACAAAAGTCACCTCAGCGCATTGAATTAAAAGTGGAAGTTGGTGTCAAGAGCCCGCAGAGCGGAAGCTTTCAGGCACTTCGTCAACTGCAACTATTCGTGGCACCAACAAAAACACACACAACAAAGATGCCGCGCCCACAAATCAGATAAGAGGCGGACCGATTATAAGTACATGCTAAAATTTCTTTTGCACTTTTGTGTCAAAAAAATACTGACTTTTGCTTGAAGTTTGCCGGCATGTTGCTTTCCAATTTTCATCATCATATCAGCATAAAACTGGCGATGTGTAGAGAGAGGGAGGGGTCTCGCGGGCAGTAGAGTAGGCATTTGCGGGTCAAAAGCAGTTACAAAAACCCATTTAATCCCACGCTAAATGGGCGCAATGTAAACTGTTGACATTTTAGCCTCGGCTGTATGACACTACACTACACAGAGAGAGGCGTTAGGTGGTAGTGGGAGTGGCACTACGCCTGTTGTTGCTGTTCCAGGACATGCACGTGCCAGTTGAGTGAAGTGCACTCGCCTCTAAACAGCAATGTAGTCGTCGCTCGCCGTGTGTTTGTTAAACACCTACACAAATGGCTATGACTTCCCCTCCCCACTCCTCTCTTCACTCACCCCTATCTTCTGCCTGGCGGTGGGAAGCAGCATCAGCAGCTTGACAAATATTTTTGAGCCCTGTGGAAAATGGGAATAAAAAGAGAAGGTGGCCAAAGAAGTGCGCCAGGAAGGGCAACTAAATGAAATGCCAGCACATGAGAATTGCAATGTGTTGAAGGGGCAGAGTTGGTGTATAGCAATGCTGCTTGCAACATAAGCAAGGGGGTAGTAGTGTAGGAGAAGGGGTGCTTGCAACATGGCCGCAATCACGTGCCAACATGCAGGTGAAATGCAAATAATTTTTGTTTTCCCTTGTAACGTTGGCATTTTTTTTTGTTTGTTACTTTCTGCTGTGTGTTGCTATTGTTTGTTGTAAACACACACACAAACACGCACACACATACCCACACAGAGAGACTGTGCAGAAAAATGAATCTAAACAGGCAAACATGAGACAAGCAACACAAAAACAACAAGAATGTAAAAAAAGTACTCGACAATTCGTGGAAAAATGAGAAAAACCAAATTAAAATACTTTGCCAAAAGCCAGAAAGAGAAGCAAAATAAACGAATTTTTAATGCTCTTTATGAGAAGAGTTGAGTTTTGTCTATTTATTTATCCAGCAGAAAATTCAGAGTCTCCTTTAAAGCAGAAGTAATCGATATTTTGGGAAATTGTGAAAATTTTAAAAATTAATTAATAGCTTTTACTGTTTGATAACTTATACTGTTGTAAGTTTGCCCATTATTTCACTTTATGAAGGAAAACCCACCAAAACAAGAGGACTATCACATATTGCTAGAAGAGAGTGCCATTGTCTCTGCAGTAAATCCTGCTTTTGTGGAGCTGAAGAAGCTGCTGCATATTTGCAAAATGAATTTTCTTCAATGTTTGTCTATGTTTTTGAGATAGTCAGACACGCCCACTTGTTTTTACCAACTACTACAACGTATGGATGTGTGTAACGGGGCTTAAAGTGAAGTGTGGCAGTAGTACTACCTGCTGTGGTTGTTGTTACTGCTGTTGCTTTTCATGTGGTTGTTGTCAGAGGAGTCAGTGAGCCATCCGCAGCGTATACAGGTCGTACTAAAGGACTCGTGGAACTAGTTGCATTTTTATAAACGCAGCATTCAACTTTTTTCCGCACTTTTTATTTTGTAGTAGAGCAACCACAGTAACCCACCGCGTAGCAAAGCCCTCCAAAAGCACCCACAGAACCCACCCACAGCCTGCTCCGCTGGCCTGCTGCGTGTCTGCTGCTGTAATATTTACTGACGGCATTGCTTGCTGTGTTCACCCTCCCTACTCTACTTCTCAGCCCCTCTTACTCCGAACAAACCAGCCGCAGCTCCCGCTGGAGTGCTGTCAAGTGCACTTGTCGACGTCATGGCTATTTTGCGCGGCACAAAAACCAAAAAACGAAATCATGTCAAAACTGATTTTTTGTTTGGCAGTTCCCCTACTCCGGTCTAGCTCCCCTTGCTTGACTGAGCGTTGGGGCATGCCACCACCGTTGACTGAGCCGATTTACTAAATATTTACATTGCCACCATGTCTGTCCCCTGTTCCTGCTACGGCTGCTGATGCTGCGGCTCCTTCGGAATTTCAATATTAGTTGCAAAAGATATGCGAGCAACAGTTTTATATAAAATTCTATATATAAATGTGAAGAGGTATTGGGCGCTGAGGGCATCGTCGTGGGCGTGGGCATGGCAGCCACTGCTCTCACGTAACATTTCAAAGTGCAGTTAATTGATTTTTCAGCGCAATGCACAAGCAATTGACGTCAACATGGCACATTTTTCTCACAACTCCCGCAACAGAATTTGACGTGACGTTGCGGCAAATTTGACAGGCGCGTCAGGCGTCCCGTTTTGCTACTATTTTTTTTTATTATTTTCATTTCATTGTATGCAAAAACAAACAAAAAGTAAAATAAATTTAATACTCTCTTTTATTCTGTATATTCTTTGGAACTTTTGCGTAGTGGTAAATGCCATAAATTGCATGATTTTCGTCTTGTTGTCAGTTTTAATAATTCCCTGCAAATGTGGAAGAGCCTAAAGGGCATATTGAAAGATTGATTTCTATTTTTAAGACAGTAGTTTTAGAAAGACTTAAAGTGCCTTAAACTACAAATCTAATTATTTTGATCAGCAAAAAGAAGTTTCAAATTCTTAACCCAGTGAAAAATACAGAGTAATTGCTTGTCAAAAACTGTTGCGTTCTGTCTGCAGCCTGTCATCTTGTTTTGTAAGGGAGTTTTGTGGCTGAAGGGCAGAGCCGATAAAAGTGCGGCAAAAGGCTGAAAGAAAAATCAACAAAAGTCTGATTGTTGTTGCTGAATAAATATTTGACTGTTTGCTGTGTTGCACACTTGGCGACATGTTGGCAACATGATTTTTCCTGTTGCAAACGTCGACAGCTGCAGCTTCAGCTTTGCGCGGAGGAGGAACAAAACGTGTTAATGACATTTCTGACGTTTAGGCTGTAACTGACTGACTGATTTTACGCACTCACATTCAGTTGTCAGTCAGCAGCTGCCTTGATTGACTGACTCACTGACTGAATGGCTGACTGAGTAAATGAGTGACAATCACAGCTTGCAATCAAAACTGCAGAGGAATCCAAAAAGAAAACTTATTTTTTTAGTGGACAAGTATCCGAAAGGAATTGTGATTGCTCTATAATTTAGTTGCTTCATGCAGTTGATTGATTGAAGATGGACTTTTAGCAGAACAATAACATTTTTTGTCAAGTTTTCTTCACTTTTGAAACAAAACCAAAAACCATAAATTGAATTGATTTACAGTCAATAACATGTGCTTAAATTAAACTTAAAACTTTACCTTTATGGTGGTCTAGTTGAATTCTGTATTAAGTTTTGTATTGAAGAAGTTGCCAATCGATGTGAAACTTTCTCATACTGTCTGTCAGGTCATCTCCTGTGACCTCAGACACAGACACACATATATAAAGACAAAAAACCCCAACACGTCTACAGATGCTACAGACTTAGTTGGCCAATCAAAGGCAAAAACCACAAAAAATGAAAAGAAACAAGAGAAAATATAAAACAAAGGCAAATAAAAAATTGAAAGAAAGAGAAAAATATGCAGTATTTTATATAGTACACTTCGTTCTCTATGTCTGCCAATGGATTTTATAATTTCCACTCAAGTTGCAGGTTTCAGTTGCCTTTGCAGCCAGTAGCCCCAGAGCCGTAGTAGGAGCCGTAGTCGAAGCTGGAGCTGACCAACATCAAGATGAACATGTTCCTTCACTCACGTGATGCATGCTTTGATTTCTTTCGATACGTTTCATTACAACAATCGTGCTGGCTAGGTTTTCCATTTCCCCATTTTCTTATTTCCATGTCCGTTACTAAAGCTTGTTCCCAGCTCATCTGTCTCTTTCCCACAATGTCGTTCCCTCTCTGCCATTCATTCTGTACCATGTTTTTCATTTATTACATGTGGCATTAGACACAATTGATGTTGTTGTTGACGTGGTTTCGGCACCGACAACATGGACACATATGTAAACTCTGATGAACTGACAGATTGATTCACTGACTGACTGACAAACTGATTGCCAACCAACTCAAATTAAAGTTAACCAAGCTGTTTACAGGGTATATAGCAGCAAATCATTTAATAAGTTTTCGAAACAAATGTACTGCCAACAATGTGTCGTAAAATTCTCAAGAGATGCAATGCCAAATTCCAGCTTGCAACGACAAAACAAAATCTAGTAACAAGAAAACCAACAACATCAATAAGAAAAAAGTATAAAAAATTTTATGGCAATCAGAAAATTGCAACTGGCCCATTGGTCTAAAGTTTCTCATTTTTTGTTGTTGGGTTGGATTTTGTGTCGTTTTTATTATTATGCCAAATATTTTGCCAACAGTAGCTTAGTCCAGGTAGAGAACAAAGACAGAACCAGAAGAGCAGAGGGAACACATTGATAGATTTTTACTTGTGCACAGCAAGAGCAGCAGCAGCAAGTGCACTTGACATGCACTGTGAGAAATTGACAGTGACATTCGATATTTTTACGCCGCAACTCAACTGAGGCAAACACAGGATACTGCATCCTTAATGTCTATGCATTTGTCTTAATCCATTTACTGTGCCACAGTGGCTAACTTTGTGGTTGCTGCTGCATATGTGTGGAAATTTAATTTATTTTGAAACTAAATCGATGGACACACAACAAAAGGGGCATAGAAATCGACAACAGTTACCCCCCAATGAGCGTATCCTTTTGTGTACCAACAAACTTTGGCTTCAAATATTTTATTCATTTCGCCACAAGTTATTATGATGCCTAGGCCAGGCGGTAGTGAAAGTTGTAGCATGTTGCAAGCACCTGCAAAATTAGTTTTCATTTGCATTTGAGTGAGCCACAAAATGGCAGACTTCATCCCCTTCCACCGCTTTGGCTGCTTCTAATTGCAAGCAATTTTTGCATATGTTTTTCATGACTCAACTTGAGGCCAGACTCTTGTGGCAACGACTCAAGACTTCACTTGACTTAAACGTTTCCACAAATAACAACAGCTTTGTTTGTATTGCTGCTATTCACATTTATTTCTTACTGTTTATTTAGTGTCGGACTTTGGAGATTGTATTTTAAATATTCCCTTCAAGTTGATTGAGATTTTTGAATGGGAATGCGAAATTCAGAATATGAATATCTCAATGAGTGAGAGTGAAATGAATGAATGAATAGTTTATAAGCCAATACGAAACGACATGTCACGACACGATGTAATGCAAAATGTGCATCACACATTTGTATGCATTAGCCTGGCAAAACGAACATTTTATGGCATTAAGTTGCAGCTGCAACAGGAGACTCAGAGGCTGTGGAAAAGAAGCCAGATCTCCCTTGGTTAGTAGTGGGAGTTTTGGTAAGAGGTAAATGGAAATGGCAAATGGCTTTAACACAAATATGCATGTCGGCACAGGCAAATTCTTGCATAGAATTGCACTTAAATGCAGAAAATGGCACAAACATAAAAGTGCAGCATGCAGTAGTGAGAGAATAGAGACAGAGGATAAGCTCAGCAACGAGACAGTGAGAGAGAAAGAGTGAAGTGAGAGAGAGAGGAAAAGCGATGGGGAAGAAAAGCTCGAGAAAACCTAGAAATTGTGGCCAGCTTGAGTGCAGGGAAGCAATGGAGGGAGAAGGAGCTGCAGCTCAACGCTCTGAGCGCTTACCGAGCAATCCAAAGTACGTCATGAAAATCAGGAAACAGGATATATTAAGTTTGAGGAATGGGCGTTGGGCACACAAACACATACATATGCAAATGTTGTCGCAGCAATTGGACAACTAGCCCCAAAGCCAGCAGCAACAACAGCAAAGGGGCTGCAGTGGAAGTGGCAGTAGCTGTGGCAGTGGAAACAACAGGAGCAGCAGCAGCAGCGACGCCGACAGCGCAGTCGTAAAAACTGGCCCTTGGCCTGTCGCCTGCGACAGTTTTTATTGCAGCACATAAAACAGGAGCAACAGCAGCAGTGGGAACGGCAGCGGGAGGAGCAGCAACAATGGCTACAACAAGGACATGACAAAGTTTTCCATGCGCCTGTTTTCCCTTCTATTTTACTTTTGCTGTTGTTCTTGCTGTTGTTGTTGCTTTTTCGTCGTTTTTTTTCAATTGGCAACCACATTTTCTATTAGTGTAAATATGCAAAGTACATGAAGACATGAGGCTCCACTTCCGTTATGAGCGTAAGCGAGAAATAACCATAAAAATGTTGAATGCTGAATGTAAAATGCAAAGTGTAACTTTGTTGTGAGTATGTGAAGAGAATGCGGCAGTGCTAGCGAGAAGGAGAGAGGTGGAGAGGAGCAGGGGAGGTACTCCAAAGTCGAGCGCATGGGAATGCGAATTTTTGTTGCTGCTGCTGCTGCTGCTTTTGGCATTTTAAATTACATTTGTGGGTCATATTTAAAATCTTTTCATTTCATTTCATGTGCGCGTTTCTTTATTTTTCATTTACACTTCATTTGACTGAGCTGAAGCTGGAGCTGAAATTTAAAGCGAATGCCATTAAATGAATAAGACGACAGACCCGGAATAAAAACCATTTGATAGCAGACAAGAAATATTAGCAGCATCATTTGCAATCCAGCTAAATGGATCGATAAATGCTAAAGAGCAAAGAGGAAATGTTCAATAATTAAATAACTGAAGTGGAGCAACATTTCGATTGAAAATTAGGTATAAAAGCTTTGAGCTCCAACATTCAATTAGAGAAACAAATTTTCTTTTACCCACAAACAGACCGAAAGACCAAAGATTCTTTTAATTAATTGTCTTATTCAGTTAAACAACTATTAGAACTTAAACTTCAAATGGTCTAACTAAGTTTTAAAAGTAATTGTTTAGCTTATTGTTGAACAGATAATTTAGAAAGATAAAGAGGAGTTTTTGAATAGGTTTTCCCCTCATTTTAAATCACTTTTATATTTAATTTTTAGCTTTTTCTAAGGTCTTTTTAAATGCATAATGTTTATTCAAATTGTTTGCTGTTAAAAGCATTTTAACGTTAACATAAAAATGCTTTGAGTGTCTGCATGCAAATGCTATGAAATTAAATTAATTAGCATTAATTGAAAAGCGCATTAAATTCTTCAAATAAACTATTCAATTTTCACTAAAACCAATGAATTTTTATAATTTTAACACTTGTTAAGTGAGCTTTAGTCGTGTAGAGACACATTTCAGCAATATCAATTCTCAGATTTGTTTAAATATTTCGCACCCACATCCCTGTGGGGAGTTCCTCCTTCACCAATATTTCTGCTTATCAAAGACAAATATGAAAAATTAATAAAGCTCGGCGTACTTCAAGCGAGTTGTAGGGCAGGCCCGGAAACGAGGTAAATGGGAAACTGGGGGTGGACATTAAATATTATGGCAATGGCGCCGGCGTTGGCGTTCGCGTTGTGTTGTTGGCAAATTCGTGGCACAGAAAAATGCAAATTTCGCTGGCAAACGGACTGACTCTATCACTTTAATGCCTTTCACTTTGATTTGGAACCACGACCCACAGCAAATGCAACACGTGCGCTATAAATCACCTTGTGAGAGGGCCAATGCTGGGTTAACGTTAGACAACGTGGTTCATTCGCTGGGTGGGAGTTGGTAATTCTCTGTGTGTTTTTTTTTGGGGGGCGTGCGTGCGAACACGCAAACTTGCTTAAAGCGCTTGAAGGCGCGTTCAGTCATTTCAAAAATCAAATCAAAAATAGTTTTCGAAAACTTGGCAAGTGCTTAACTCTTTGGCCACGACGCAGAATGACGCGAAGCGATGCGACAAACAGTGCAACAAATTGCAGTCAACCAACGCGAAATACCAAAGGAGCAACTTTTGTAATTGTCTGGCCTAGACACGTGGGTGCCCAGAGCACATACCAAACAGGGAGCAGGGAGCAGGCAGCAGGAAGGCATCCCACTTGGAATACCTCGTGTGGGGCCGTGCCATGTTGCAGGTAATAGGCAGTCATAATCATCGTCATGGCCATTGTGGGGGCTGACTACAAGAAGTGTGCTGGCATTGTCTTGTGCTTGTCTTGGTTGCCGCATGGCTGAAATAGCAACGCATTAGATATGCCACACAGGCATGCTCATAACACTGTGCAACAAGATACAGGCACTTTCAAGTTCTAGCCTGGTGTGCTTCAGACATTTTTGTGGCTTTAATGTCATTTTAAGACAAATTAATTAAGAAAACTGAAAAGTGTTTATACACTTGCAGCACATACACATTAATTATGCTCTCTAGTGTAATGGGCGACAGACGTGCGCGCGTTGATCCATTTTTTGTTTGTTTTTGCTTTGCAATGTCAAAATTTAATTGAATGAAAACTTTTTGTGTCGACTGTTAATTTGCGTTGAATAAAGTCGAACATGAGCAAGCTGCCCTCCAGCATCTTGCCACGCCTCTCAACTTTACACACACACATGCACGCACACACGCACACACATATAGACTTTCATAGACATGCATAGTTTAAAGTTATAGCTGTTGGTTTGCCATTTGCGGGTGCAAATGTCAAGTTGACTTTGCTCCCGATTCAGTCTGGCAAGCATATATACGTGTGTGGGTGTGTGTGTGCGTGTGTGTAGGTGGCCTGGCCCTGCGCTTGATTATAGCGTTAACCCCACTGAACTTGCAGCAGGTACGCCAATGTCAGCATCAGCAGCGCATTCAAATGTCGCCATTTCAATTGCCCCACTTGCTGTCTCTTTCCTCTAACTTTACATCTCTCCTGCTCTTGCATTTTCAATGTGTGTTTCAATTGTTTGCTTAACTATTCCATAGTTGTTAGAATATTTGTATAATGTATGAAGTGGCGGCAACTTTGCGTATACGTAATGTGGCACAGTCAACAGTAGTTGCTGCTGCTGCTCCTGCTGATGAGCAATTAACAAACAATTGCAACGTTTTTAGTCAAAAATCAACAGAACGTGTGTGTGTGTGTGTGAGCATATAGAAAAAGAATGAGAGCATAGAAAATGACAAAAGAATGGTACAAAGCAAGAGTGCGAGACAAAGTTAGTTAGCTGATTCAAACATTTGAATAATTTAGCAATAAAAGAGTTGCTTTCCAGCACGATTCAAGCCAATAAATACGTCAGTTGAACTAATAATAATATGAGATAATAGCTAAGTTTAAAAACAAGTTCTGATTTCGTTTATGTAAATTTTTGAAAAACAATGCACAGTTCACACTATTAAATTTTCTTAAAAAATATTAAATTATCATATTAATGTATAAATTTTGATGTATTCCGGAAATATTTAATCACATTTAGTGACCTAGCTAATATACCTATTTCAATTGTAGTGAAAATACTGCACACTCTGCATTTCTTTTAGCACTAAGGCGCGCGAATTTTTACTCATAATTAAAAGCTAACAAAAAGCAAAGTTGCCGCGTCACCCAGAGATAGAAAGAGAGTAAGAGAATGAAGCTCAAACTGTGTAACTGGTGACAAGGGCAAGGGCAAACAGGGTGTGCCGTGTTGGCGGGGTTGTGGTGGTGTACTTACCCGCTGTTAAAGCGTTGACAACATTTGCACTGACATGCGGTAATGTTGATGCTGTTGCTGCAGTCGCTGGTGTTGCTGCTGTTGCTGTGGTAGCTGCTACGGCAGCTGCTGTTGCTGTTGTTTTTGCCGTTGACCCAGCATGACTCATTGTCGACGGCGACAATAATAATTTGGAGTCAGCAGACGACGCTGAGTTTGGCAAAATTTCAGTAACTTGCCCAGCTGCAGCTGCTGCTGCTGTAGTAGCAGCAGGCGAATTGTTGCTACTATTGTCAAATATTTGATGCACAGGCGGTAGCACATCTTCATAATGCAAACTATCTGACGCAATATGCGTGGCCAGCGCTGTTGTTGTTGGCTCAACGGATGCAGTAAAGTTATGCTCATCATCAACTTCAGATCCGAATGCTGACAATGCCGGTTGTTGCTGCTGCTGTTGTTGTTGTTGTTGTTGTGCTGTCTCCTGCTGTGCGGCTGCTGCATTTCGTTTGCGATTGTAGTACTCATAGTTTGCTGGCATCGTTGTCTCATCAACAGCAGTACCAGAAGCTGCGGCAGCAGAAACAACAACAGCCACGTTCATCTCGCTGTCATCAGCTGTCGACGTGGTCAGGGCTATGATTTTATCCTCAACCATAAATTGCACTTTTTTACGCGCACTCGTCGCATTCGTTGGCGTTGTTGGCGTTGGTATGTAGAACTGTGACTTGCCCGAGGGCGTCAGCAGCAGCGGCGCCGTTGCTGGCGTTGCTGGTGAGCTGTCAGACATCAACATCGGCACAACTGGCAACTCCAACGTTGTGGGACGCTTTAGTATGGACTTTATACCAGGCGATGTTACGGTAAGCACTGTGACGGCTTCAACGGCTGTATTAGACTCGGGTTCATCAGCAGCAGTAACCAATGTAGCTGCAGTTGCCACAGCAACATGGCCAGAGGCTGCTTGCGTTTCCAAGCTGAGCGCTTCTTCCGGTTTCTTGTTGCGCGGCGGACGCTTGGGATTGCTGATTGGAGCTGCAACTGGAGATGTTGCTGCAGTTGCAGTTGCTGCTGGCGATTGAGAAGGTGTCGACTTCTCGCTGGCGACAAGGATGCGCTCGTAGCTGTCGCTGGAGTCAGTGGCATCATTTTGTTTGTCTCCGAGACTGATGCGTTGTCCTGCAATTGCAGTCACATTGTTGCTGTAGAACTTCCGTTGATCCCTCTCCTTGTCCTTTTTCAGCTGCTGTTTTTGTTGCTGCTGTTTCTGCTGCTGTTGTTCCTGCTCGTCTTCGTGCAGCTGTGCGTCTGCCACATCGAAGTCATCGTGCGGCAAAGATTTGGGCTTAACTGTCGTCGGCTTGCCGCTTTCGACTGAGATCAGGTCGTATGGATTTACATTGCAGCGCAGTATGGATCGACGTTGCGTTGCATGATTGGTAACCGATGTGGCAAGTCCGCTGCTCTGCAGCAGCGATTCGTTGTCCTCCATAAGCCAACAGTCAGCGGGATCTGGTGGCGGTACAGGAGATGTGGGCGTCGACTTGCTCAGCGGCAAACCTCTAGCAGTTGGTAGCGGTGCTCGTGTCCTTGTACGTCCACGTTGCATGCCTGAGACTGTGGCAGTAGCAGTGGCAGTGTTGGCAGTTGTGTCGCGATTACGTGACTTACTATCCTTCGAACTAACAGGCGACAGCGGTGACTCTACACTTGGCTCCGGCGATAGCAGACGCGTGCGTCGCATCAGGTCATAAGGATCCTTCTGTGGATCCAGAATCGAGGGACGTGACTTCTTCGATGTGCTAACCACACGCATTGTGGCCGCCATCGGTCGTCGTGCGTTGGCTGTAGCCGCTGGCAGACGCACGGTGCCACCGCCACTGATGGTGGCCAGCGGAAGACGGGAGCCCTTGCACTTCTTGCACACACTCGCCTTCTTCACATCACGTTTCGTGCCATTCAGATACTCTGCGCACGAACAGATCACAACTGCCAATGCGGTGGCAGTCGGTTCGGTTCCATCTGTGGCAAAGATGGCGGCAGCATGTGGATGCCCATAGCCGTAGGAGGGGCGGGCTGGTATGCCACGCACTGTGCCATAGACCCAGGGCTCCGCATACTTCATGGACCGCGACAAGGCGCTGGGCAGGAACTCATAGCCAGGCGGTGGAGCGGCAGGAGGTGGTGGCAATTGGTATGCCAAATGCTGCAGATGATGAGCATGATGTTGCTGCTGCTGCTGATGGTGATGATGCAGTTGCTGTTGTTGCTGCTGCTGGTGTTGCTGTAGATGATGATGCTGCTGCTGCATGTGCAACGCCTGCTGCAGCTGTTGCATTTGCAGGGTCTGCATGCCACCGGCTGTGGCTAGAGAAGCGTTTTTGTTGTTGCTGTTGTCGCTGCCAATTTTGAGCCGCTGACTCCAAGTCTTCTTTGATTTATCATACATTGGCCTGTGCTGCTAAAAAGAGAGACAGAGGGAGAGAAAGAGGGTAGTTTAAATAGTTGTGCAACTTTAGGGCACAGATCTTTCAGCCTACCTTTCAGTAGTGGTTGCTATTGTTGCTGTTGCGCTCATAATCCCCAATTAGAATTAAAGGCTTTGATGTAGTTTCACTCAAATGCTTGGAGCTGCTTGTAGGTATGTTGGGGATCTGTTTCCTCATCAACTGTTTCAGCTAGTCTGCAAAAAAGAGATGTGACAGAAAATTATTAAAGCGCTACGTCCAGCCGGAAATCCGTTTAGAAAAGTTTATTATTGAAAAAGTTTAAAATGCGATTATGTGTGGAAAGAGTGGCATAGATAGAGGCAGGAAGAGGGAGAAGAAGTGTGAGGTAAGGGAAATGTTGGCTGGGGGTCTGTTTGGAAGCAGCTGCCGTTATATTTTAGAGTGATTTAATGAGACGACCCTTGGCTGCTTAGTGCTGATGAATAGCTTGGATTAGCATGGACAACACAATGGCTTCACTTATCATTTTTTAAGGTCGTATTTCTCAACAATATTTTCTGCTACATTTCTTTAATTAAGCAATTAATTTAGGTAATATTTTAACACTTTTTACTTAAAAGGTTAGAAATTCAAACCACAAAACACGTTATGATTTTTATTGATTTCCTGTAGCTTAAAGTGACTTATTGACACAAACTTCAGCAAATTAATTGCAGTCTGGTGCTTGTTGCCTCGTGCCAGTCTTGAATCGAATCAGCGCTAAAACTCAATTTGGCGCCCTTAATAGACAAGAAGCGCCACAAAAATCCCTAACAATTTTTTACAATTTTACTTATCCATCTATCCCCACTCACACCCTCAACTTAGACCCCAGATAGCAGCTTCTCTGTACTCAAAAATACGAAATCAAATAAACCACTGAAAAGAATATAAACCACACTCAACTGCCGCACAGTAAAAGTTATTTTTTGGGCTGCTGTGGCAACCGCTGAGCAAAAGTGGAGATGTTTGGGGAATAAATGTATAGGATTGTGTCAGGGGCACACGTTGATTGTTGTTGTCCAGCTGGCGTTGAGGCATCTACACTGAGACAAAAATTTGGGAATCGGAAATCACTGCGTTGCCAGAAGAACTTAAGTCAATTTGAGTCCGTTTGACGTCATTTATAAACATTTCTCTAACTGGTACTTTAAAATTTCAAGAATTTCCAGCACATATTTGTTACCATTTTTTTCAGTGTACACGCATTCCTTTTTCGGTCGACGTTCAACTTTGTTTTCATTTTCGCGAGTGAATTTCTGTTGTCATCGTGACCACTTTTCACAATCAACTGACTCTCTCTCTTCTTGCTGGACACAACGAAATCTGCGCAACCGGCTTACAGTTGAGTTGTTGCATTACTGTTGCACCCACTACAAGTGGTATTTGTTGTTGCTTTTGACGCTTGCGGATATTAATCAAAGAGCGCCTTCGACTTCCACTTGGACTACGTCTTTGTCTTCGTCTCTGTTTGCGTCTCTGTCTCCGTCTCCGTCTCAGACTTCATCTCCGGCATTTGGTCCTGTCCAGGCGTTGGCATACTTTTGCTTAGTTATTGCTAACACCATTGTCGTTGTGCTTTATTGCTGTTGTTGTTGCTGTTGTACTGTGCTGTTCTTTTTCTTGAGGTGCCTACAATGCTGGGCAAACACGTCGCCGCGCGTTGAAAAATGTTGATAAATGTTGACAATTTTTCCGGCAACCACTCGTGATAAATCTAATTTTTCTCTTGCTCGCCTTTCGTTGCGTTGTTGTTCTCACTGTTGTTGCTCTTATTGTTGCTGTTCTTATACTAGTTGGCACCCACGGCATTGTTGCCTGTTACCAGTTGCCAGTTGCTGTTGTTGTTCTGTCTGTTGTGACTGTTGCTCTTGCAGTTTTGATTACATGGCTGCTACTCCTTGTTGTTGCCACAAGTTGTTGCCAGTTATAGTCGTTGTTGTTGCTATTATGTATGTGTAGGTGTGAAGTAAAATTAAAAACGTGTCATTTTTTGCTTTATCGCGTGGCGCCCCATTTGCGAAAAATGTTGCCATGACCCAACCAAACAACAGCAACAGCAACACCAACAACAACAACAACAGCAAGTCGCACAGCAAACACACTAAATGTTTGAGTGAAATTTGAGCCACTTTGTCTGATGCTGCAGCCATGACTGATATTGTGGTTGCAGGCAACTCTCTGGTCAGAGATTGTGGTTCACTCTCTTAGGGGCACTGCTCTAAATATAAGGCAAAAATGTAGAGGGAGAAGCTAACTGAATAATGCACAGGTAAGTGAATGGCTAACAGAGTTGGCTTCGTGTTTTTTCATGCTTTCTTTGCCGTGACACGAGTTCAAGTAGAGGACTTTATGCAAATTAAATGAAAGGCAATAAATTGAATAAATTACTTGATATTTGAGTAATAATTTCGATGAAAATGATTGAAATTCAACAGAAATGTGTGGGTTTTCATACAAAATAAATTAAAACGTAACTTTTTGAGAATAGTTGGCTAAATTGCCTATTATTCTAGACTCTTTAATGGCGTTTTCCTTATAAGTGCTTTAAAGTCGCTGTGTTTTTATTTAAGCCTCATCTTAACTTAAACCGTCATCAACTTAGTTATGTGATATGTAATTTTAATACTGATGCAGTGAGTGTAATTAGACTAATTGCAGGTAGGAATTCTGGTGCGGCTTTTGTTGGCCACTAATTGTATTTAATCTTGTTAAATTGGATACCTATAACTGTAATCGCAGGCAATGGCAAAACGTATTTGCATAATGTATAAATTTTCATTTAAGCCGATTTAATACACTCCACTCTCCATCTCCCCCCAAACCCCTTGCAACACAGTCCTGCTGCTGTCAACCGTGTCGTCTGAACGCAACTTCTCACCCAAAACGACACTCAGCCTATAATTAAGCGCTGTGATTGTCTTCTGGGCCAAGTTTAAGCCGTTTTCTTTAGCTTCCAGTTAAGTCGACTATACTGCAGTAGCGCATCATAATTTTTCACGCTCAATTGGTTGGCAACTCCCCCTCTTCAGGCTCAGTGCAGTGCGCGAAACTTGGCCATTTCCTTTTGGCCAGCAATTTTACTATTTTTTTTTTTTGGCTTTTACACCAAATGCAATTTGTCATTATAAATTTACGTCAGTTTAGGCAAAGGCAAAGCGACTTCAGTCGAGTCACCAACTAAAAAGAGTGAAAAAGAAGTAATGGTAAAAGTAAGTTTTTGCCAAGCTGGAAAAACGACTACTGCATTTTTCAATATATTTTCCACGTGACTCTTTGAGCAAAAGTTCTTTGCAGCCGTAAAAGTTTAAGCGGTTGTTGCTGTTGTTGGCGGCAGATTGATGGTCATATAAAAAAGTAGTTAACGTGGCTAAAACAAACGTCAGATCAGGGCTGTCGCAGCAGAAGCTTAACGCTCGGAAGCAGCTAATTAAGTGGGCAACGGGTTAAAGTTTAATATAAATGCAACGTATCATTTGTCAATTAACAGTCGTCCAGCACACTCTTGCCAATATATCACAAGTTGGAACATTTAAAATGCAATTAGAGTTGTGGATCACGCACACAGAGACAACTAGCTACACACGCATACACACATAAAGACGACAAAGCAAATGCAGTTGCCAAGGCTAAGTGGATGCGGTTTCAGTTGGTGCCTCATGGCTCACAGCTCACAGCTCACAGCTCATGGCGTACGCCTCATGCTTCATGCAATAAGCGGCTTAAAAACTAGCGGCAACCTAATGAGCTAACAAGCAAGAGACCACAATGATAGGTAAGAAGAGTAGCAACAGCAGATGGGTAGATGAGCAGATGACGTGCTGAGATCAAGACTAAGCAATGGCTGTAGCTGACACTTAGGTAACTAAAGACACATCAAGTATACGCACCGTCAACGTTGTGTTGCAGCTTGGTAAATTAACAATTTCATTTAGCTGCTTGGCGAGCATCTTAATTTATTCAACTGGCGCCAAGCAAGAAAAATTCGTTGAGCGAGTGAGTAAGTGGGTGAGTGAACGAGTGAATGAATGAAGCACCAGCGTGAAGCAAAAGCAGAAACAGCAGCGTAGACGACATAATCACCGCTTTGGAGCGCCCAATTCGCAAGCAGCTAAACACGGATCAGGCTAAGTAAGTAACTAAGTAGTTGGCAGGGGGATAAGACGGCGAATAGGGAGAAAAAGGATGGTATTACAGCAGATCCAGTACAGCAGAGCGTCTATAATTCCATGTGTACACGTTAAGTGAAATGTGCAGCAGCTGCTTAAAGTGCCGCAACTGACGTGTGCAACATTGAAGCTGTTGCTGCTGCTGCCATAGCTGCTGCCGTTGCTACTTCTGTTGCTGGCGGTTGCCAAAGGACACGACGCAACAGCTGAAGATGAAGATGAAGTGGCAAAACGACTGACAGACGACTCGGTTGAAAGCTGAAGAAGCAAGCCCAGCGTCAAGCTTACATTTTATATACGTACGTAAGTAAGTATATTGAAATTAATTTATTGAATTTTCTAATGAGTTTCTTTTTGCCAGACTTACAGCATGTTGCATGCTTGCATCGTTAAACTGCCATCAATTTGGAAAGACAGACCGGAGCAGGGCAGGAAAGGCAGCACAACAAAACAATAGAAAACAACAATCAACAGATTTATGTTGAGACATATTAATTTATGCGTTAAACCTAAAATTGTTAAGTAAATTGCGAACGAGCGACAAAGATTTATCACAAAAGGCCGAAACTGGAGCACGAACTGCAATGAGAGCAGCAACTTAAAGTAATTTACTAAAATGCACAGAAAGAGACAGAAACAGAGAGAAAGGGAGAGACATATAGATAAAAGAAAATCAGTTATGAAGGGAGTGGAGAGAGTTTATATGCGAACTAATTGAATTTGCTGCTTTGTGAAATGTTAACAAGTTTTGCGGGTGCTGCTCGTAGGCATGCAAAACTTTGGCAGCAACACACATTAAAGTGCAGTGACAAATGCAGCAAACGTAGCAACAACAACAGCAACTGCAAGTTACAACATCAGCTACTAAATTTGTGCAATTAACCAGAGTCGGAGGCAGACTCGAAGTCAGTATTAGGCCATGTCTGAGGTAAGGCAGCAACTTGCTCTAAACTAATTAAAATGCATATTCTGACTGCACATAAATGTGAAAACTTTCGTTTAACAGCAACGGTAACTGTAACTAGAGGGAAACAGGTAGTTGGGTCTAGTAGAATGCGAGTTTACCTGGGATACAAGGATGGTTAAACAAATAAATGACAGTCAGCCTCCACAACAGGGCACACGTTAAGCCAGACAACACAAGACAGCGACTTCAGACACGTTGATGACAGTTTTGCTTAGCTCAGGATCTGAATTTGGGGCGGCATAGGAGAGTTGTATGGAATTGGGAGTAGAGGGAGCTGCAATTTGTATAACATGCTGGGCAGCAGCAGCCAGCAGTTGGCCAACAACTTGGATCCTTCTCGTCCGCCCGTCGCATTTGTTAAAGCAAAACTTTTTGTAAACTCATTAGAGCAGTCGGCCAAGCAACCAAACCAGGCAACCAACTAAGCAACTACGCTAACCAAACAGGCCAAAGTGTGGGGTGCTAGCAACAGGAAGCTTGGGAGGAGGCCGGACGGTGGGTCACAAGTTTTTTGAAAGAAAACAGTTGGGCAGGGATGGAGAATCAGTGGGGCAGGATAAGGCAGGACAGGCCAGGGACAAAACAGGCAGGACAAACAAAAGGCAACAACAGGAGCAGCAGCAGGAGCAACGGCAGCAGTAGACCCGGCTAAGATAAACAGGCAACTTCTTATGCAGGCCAAGAGTGAGAGCGGCTTACAGTCGCTTTTCATGCGGCTAAACATGCCCGGTGGTGCAGTTGAAATTTTATTTATTGCATTAACTTGAAACCGCTCGGCAAGCGAGAGCGTAAGCAAGTGGGTGGAGTTGGCCTAGATGACCAAGAAGGCCAAGATGCTATGGGAATACCAAGGAGTGGTGATGGTAGCTCCCTTCATAATAAACATAATGAAAATGATGTTCATAATGAAGCGCACTAATCGACTCTTTAGCCAAGTCGCAGATGTCGCTTTAACTTGCAACTTGCAAATTATTTTACAGTAAGTTTTAGCCAACATATACGCTATAACTTTGCATCTGTAGCTCCCTCTCTCTGTCTTGCCTTTTGTCTATTATCTCGTTTGCCTTAGCTTAGGGAAAAAGTCAGTGCACACTTTATGCTTGTTGCATCATAATGGATTTGCAGGAAGTTTGGACGAGTAAGCCGATGGCAATATGCAGTTGCATAAATAAATAAATTTTGTTTGAAATTAACATATGAGGACGTATAGTTTAGTACGTTGTGACGGATGGAAAGACAGATGTGTGAGTCAAGTAAGAAAATTGATTGTGCGGAAAATTTTATGTGTGCAACAACATTTTTCATAGCATACTTTTGAGGCTCGCAAATTGCCAACATGTGTAACAACAAATGGGTGTGTGTGTTCACTTGAACAATTAATATGCAGCTACACACACATACACATACATTCCAACATTATTGTTTGAACTTTGTGACGTTGGCAATTTCAATAATAAAATTGACTTACTGCCCCGCATTATGTTTGTATGATTGTGTGCAACCCATTTATTTATTATGTTGCATTTATTTATAATTTTTATACGATGCACCCATTACAGATGCATTAATATAGGGTATCTTGGGGGTATATTGATTGAATACTTTGTGACATTGAACAGAATATTTAAAGATGATAATTTTAAAAACATTATGATAAAATAATTAAATTATTTGCAGTTTTCGAAATGTAGACATTTAATTCGAAATTACATCACCCAAGTATTGAGGGCTACCAGTCTTAAAAGACTAGAGTGCACTTCAGGGTATCTGCGAGTTGAGCAACTTAACTGCACTTTAAATGTAGACTGGGTCAGGTATTTATTAATATTGTTGGAGTGCAAATAATTATGTTGGTTGTTAAGTTAAGCGTAAAGCACTTTGTGAAAATGATGTGCAATTAAATGCGACAGCAAGCATATGCGACACGCCCACCATGCGGCCTGTGGCATGCAATTTTTCATACTTTTAGTACACAAACGTTTTTTTTATTTGTAGTTGTTGTAGTTATTATTTTTTTACAACATGGTAATTTCTTTTGCAAAAGTCATCCAACAAATTGGCAGGCCAGTGCACAGGTTGCCATAAAAATGCACATGTAACCGATGCAACCACCCTCGCTCAATGCACATAAATTGTGCATAAATTAAGTGCCAACGAGGAGACGGAGAGCGAAAGAGACAGAGAAGAGGGAGCGAAACAGTGCGAAAGAGTGAAGAGAGCAAGGCAAAGTTCGCTTGACATTTCTTGACAGTTTTGCGACTTTCATTTGACACATGTCAAAATGTTAGAGAACTCAATTAGTCGCCGCTGCAAATGCCCACAATGGTTGAGGTTGAGGTTGACTAGTTTGAGGTTGCCAATTTGCTGTGGTTTGAGTTCCACAAATAGCGCAAGTAAAGTTATACATTTGCCATTATGAGGCAAACTTACATAAAATACGAAACATTTTAGTTAATTAAATTTATATATGTATTTATTTCAAATATTAAAGCAGATTTAAAACCATATATTAGTCTCAAAACTTTAAATGTAATTAAATGTACTTATTTAAATATTACTTTTAATTAGTTCCCGACTTATTATATATTTCCCCTCACCTAGAATTAGGTTTTAGCCAAGTCTCTTGGTATTGGTTTACAGTTCTGTGCTCTGCATGTTGGGATTGGGATTTCTAATACCAAAGGATTGTAGTTTACGCAGACGATGGATCTGATTCCGGAGCTTATGTTTGAACACAATCTGATTGTTGACTGTCTTCAGTTCGTCGAGGCTGCAGCCCTTCAGGTTGCGCACGGTCTTATCCAGAAGCGTTTCGGTAATGAAGTACTTGGCTTTAGACAGTCGCATGTATTCCACATTGCGACGGGCAAGTTGTTCTCGATACAAATATAGATGATAGCCAACACTGGGTGATTGCTGTTGTTGTTGCTCCCTTTGGCACTGTTCTTGTTGCTCCTTCTGGTATGAACTGCTGCTGCTACTGTTGCTGAAGCTGTTGTTCGATTCGTTAACAAGTTGCTGATAGCGTGACATGTTGCTGTTGTTAGGTGATGGTATGAAAACTTCACTTAAGATTGCCAACGATTTAGATGCCGTTTGTGATCTTCTTGTTGCTCTTCCGTAGCTGTTGACAGCTCTGTGTTTGCTTTGCGTTTGATGCTGACAGTGGCACTTGCAGTGGTTTTTAAGCCAACAGATTTACATTATCCTTACCTGGCTGACCTGATTTAAGGGTCTACCGCGTGTCCCGGTAGTCGGTCTACCTGTTCGCTTGGCGTTTTGACTTGTGCGTGTGCCGTAATAAAAAACATTCATTCTTAATCTGCTTGTCGATCATAAACTTTTCGTATTTTGCAAACATGTTCATTCTTAATCCGATCACTAATCCGTCTAGCTCTACTTTAAAGCAATTTAAAAAAAAATCGCTTTAGTCTATAAAAAGATTAAATATCATCAGGCAAGTACTTTCCCAAGCAGCTGCAGCTGTCAACTCCTTGCAAGCAACTGCATGTCCTACCAAATGCAAAAAGGGTAGAAAAACGGCTTGGATTAACGAGCAGCTTCGAGCAGCTGCAAGATTTTCGCGAAATTTTCATTAATGATCTACGAGCTGCCTTCCAACGACTGCTGCCGAGACTGAGTCGAAGAGAAGAAAAATGTCTTATTTTTGGCCATGAAATTGACAGTAAATTTAATTCTTGAATATAATCAAAAATGGAAAATATGAGTTTTCTTTACGTCTGGAAAAGCTTGGCTTATGCTAAGCTCTGTAATCCTTGAGAGATTTATGTGCTTAACTTTTGTCTTTTTATTTTGTCGTGGGTTATGACACAGCTAGTTTTCAGTTTTAAATCACAAGATAAACTTTTATAACTGCCTTGTCGGAGGAAAGAAGAGAATGAATGAAAAGTGTCGCGAATTTTTCCAGTTAAGTTTTTCCTTTGCATATTTGCTTTTTTCTCCAAATTTTCCACAGCTTTTCTTTTTTTTTTGCATAAACAATCATGTCAATTTCTTGATCAAATAAAACAAAGTTCAGGCTACTTTTTTCACACAAAATAAATACGAGCGAAAAGTGGCAAAAAGTAAGCGTTAAAAGTAGAAGAAGAACAAGAAGAAGAGTTGCGTCCCGACGTCAGAAGAAAGTGATAGACCTCTGGCAAAATTATGGCAAACTTTTGCTTTTTAAATCTAACGAAACGAAACGACGCGAACTTTTCCAACTTCAATGTTGAAATAAGCTATTTTCGCAGACACACACACACACATAGACAGAGAAGGTATGCTAGGGAAGGGGTATGAAAAAAAGATTGAAAAGTAATTGCATTCAAGAGAGCTTGTAGTTAAAAATTTATAGATGTAGAGCACAGGAATCTGGACAAACGGCGCAAGCAACAGTAAAAAATGATGATGCCGTTGCAGCCAAGAGCGAGAGGCGCAGAAAAGTGGGCGTTGGGAGAGGAGTCGTGGGGGAGGTGGCGTCTGAAAATATTGAAAATGCAATTCCCGCTGTGCGGCTGTTCTGTTCTGCTGTATCTGACGCCTCCGTTGCGACGGTAATTGCAGAAAATTTTAGCGAGATGGCGCAATAAAAAAAAAGAATGCAAGAAAATAAAGCAATGCAAAGGCAAAAGCAAATTCAAACGCAAACGATTCGCTCGCAGTCGGCATTCAAATAAAAGTAAGTAAAATTGAAAAAAAAAATGAAATAAAATCAGCTCTTTAGCCCATTGCTTCATTTGCCTGTCCATCTACTCATCACTCTCCCCTCATTTCCATAACCATTTACATCGCTCTCTTTCTCTTCCTTTTTTGCTCTCACTCTATCTGTCTGTCTTTCTGCGCACTCACATTTCCATAGCAATCTTTCATTTGCATTATTAACGGCATGAGTGAAATTTAGCCATGTGAAGTAGCATTTAATTTGCTTTTCCTAGTTGGCAAACTCTAAAGTGAAACTTCGCTTTGCAGAGCCCTTCATAAATTACCTTTAAGAACAGTTTTGCGCAGTGAAAACTTTGAATTGTTAAATCTCTTAAATCATTTATACATTTTAAGTTATTATATTACTCGTATTTTACAATCTTCAACTCACAAAGTGTTTATGTAAGCGAAGTTTCACTGTAATTGACTTTGAACGATACGCAACTCAATTGCTAATTTTTATTGTTGCAATTTGTGGAAAAATTGCGACGTTTGCTCATTTGGACAATGTGCTACGCGTTGACGTTGGCGTCGACTGCGACGCTGGCTGCAAAATGAGCATTTCCCAATAATTTTCACTTACAAAACTCATCGACAGCACAATAAAATTTTCATTAATTGCTTTCAACACACTCTCGCGCACTCGTATGCAATTTGTGAATGAGACTATATGAGCGATAGAGACGGCTACAGTAAGTGAAAGAGAAAGCACAAGTGCGAGTGAGAAAGGGTAAGGAAAAATGTGGCAGTTAACTGCACACAACTGTCTGCATGCCACCCATGTTATGCCCATACCCAGAGAGTTTGGCAGAGGCAAATGCAAAGGCAAAGGCAAAATATGAATGCAAACATTCAACATACTCATAGTCGTAGTCATATTCGTATTCGTTCTCATGCTCATACATTTGACTGGTTATCTCATATGCTTGCCCTTGCCTTTTGGCCTCATTTAATGGCTTAATCTCAAAGCGAAAGATTTTTCATCAGTTTATATATGCTTTGAGAATTGCTAGTTTGTTGAGTGCTGAATAAAATTAAAACATTCCAAGTTGAATATTTGCATTGCATTCAGAGGTGCATTTTGCTGTTTCTAAAGTTAATCTCAACGTGTTTCCCTCACAGAGAAATAAGCTCAAACAAAATCAAGTTAAGTTGTTAGTTTATAAGCTTTTTGGCAAAGATTTAAAAGAAATTTAACTTTAACGTTTGTTTATTGCTGCATTAAAGTTGAGTGCACAAACTAAAGATGTGCTTAGTAATATGATCCGTTCATATTTCATATATGATACAGTTAACTCTTCTGACAAGTCGACCAACTGTTTGCTCAGCTGTCAATTTCACTTAGATTTCCCGTCCATCCAGTTCATGGAGTTCATCTGCTGACCGCAACACAGCAAAACATAGCAGAGCTCAACACAGCAGAGCACAACATGGGACAACAAAATACACACACTTATCGCATAATGAAAATGTCGTAAATCATGATATTTGATATGCAGAGAGTCCGACAAGTTGATTTGACAGCTTCGCGCTGAGATATACTCAAACATTGTTGCACCAAGAGCGATTTTCCGGGTTTTCCCCCTAGATGAGCGTTAATTGCACAATGTAAGCGCGCTAAGGGGCTCCGATTGATGAGAGGATAAAAAGGGTTGGGTAGGTTGGGTGAAAAAGGGGGGACAGATCGACGTAAATCAAATCAAATGGCAATTAAAGTGCCATTCGATGCCGAAGCACTTTAAAATTCAAGCGGCATGCGAAAAATGCAGCTGAAAGGCGACAATTGTGCATTGGCAAAAAAGGTTCGAGACGGAGTAACGTAATCGTCATGGGAATGGTAATGGAAGTTGGCAAAGACGACAGTGGTAGGAAGGGAGCGGTAAGGAAAAAGGGGAGGCAATTAATTAAGGCAAACCTCAGCGACGCTCGAAAGTATGCAACACACGAACCGCAAAGGCAATGAAATATTGCAATCAGCAAAAGAATGAAAAGCCACTAAATGCAGAGAGAAGTCGGCAAAGTAAACCCGTTTCACTCTCTCTCTTTTTCATCACTTTTACCATTCACAGTAACTACAACTGTTGGCTCCTGGAGCTGTTAGCTGTTAGCTGCTGTCTGCTTGGTTGGTAGCACCCGCTTGCCAAAATTAGTTTCTGTGTCAAAAGTTTGAAATGAGCAAGCGCCTGGCTTGGCCCTGGGCTCAGTACAGAAGAACCAAAGCTGTGGAGAGCTTTGCTGCAAGTGCCAGAGAAAAACTGCTGCAAGCGAACCCTAAAAAAGAAGAAGAAGATGGAGGAAGAAAAAGTCAACAAAAAATGAAGCTGGCGAAGAAGGAAAAACTCATTGAGAACGAGACACACAGCGCGACAAGGAGACTGAGTAAGAAAATGAAAACGAGGACAAAGTTTGTCGCTGATGTAGTTAAGAATTGGCAGCAAATGCTGCTTAATTTCAAAAGAAACTTTACGTATTTGTCATGCGGCGCACATTCATTGCGGTGTTCATTTGAGCGCTCATTCAGGCAACCCACAAGTTGCAGCTGCAACAGTGGCAGCAACAAAAAACTGCAACAGCAGCAACAACAACAGCAGACATCTTGGACGCTTCATCAAGCACTTTTTCTTCATCCGTGAGTTTATTTTTTATTTTTTTTGTCATATTTAATAATTCATCAGAATTTCGGGGCACGCAGTGAAAAATCTTGAAGTGAGTCGGCCTTTGACGTTAATTTGCGGTCACCATTGCGGGCTCTTTGCAATTCGCGTTGGCCACTTGTGCGCTTCATTTCCTGTGGCCGACTTCCATTTGACTTGCAGTTTCCGTTTCCGTTTCAATGACGCTTTGATTGGCCTTGCGGTCTGCGCTTGATGTTCCACCATTACCCACATTCCAAACCTCATAATGAACTTTGTTTTTTAAGCGTTAATTATCATGTAGCATAATGATGTTTCTTTTTTTTTACACAGACAAGCCAGAAATTTACTTAACTTTTCAAGTTGACGAAAGAAGTAAAAACAAACTGGACATGCTTCCTACTCACAGGAATTTTCAAAGTAACTTAAGATTAAAGTGCGATGCTTTCAAAACCTAAACTGTTTAATCGATTGATTAAAATGACAGACTTAAATTGAGTACTGCTTATCAGCTAAGTAACAACAAAACGTACCAGAATCCATCGATGATCAAAGAATAAATATGTATTAGATACTAAAACTGAGTTGTTACTCAGTATTTAATCTGTCAACTGAGTCAAGTGATTAGTTTGAATCTTAAGTAATGACTTCCTTCAAAGTGAGTCTATCACTTATATAACAGGTAACATCATTACAAGACTCGACACACCTGCTAATGAAGTGTTCAACTTAATGCTGTTGTTGGCTGAGGGGGCATTTAGTTGCTAGTTAATAGTTGTTGTTTTTGTTTCTACAATAATCTTATATATAATTAACAGTTAATACGCTTAAATGTTGCCCAGTGGAAACATGGCATTACGTGCAATTTTGTTGATTTCTGCTCACCTCAAGATATTTTCGGCTAACTAAGCGTTCAGTTTGATGTTGATAATGATGTTATCGTGTAGTATCGTAAGTGTAGGTGTTTAGCTGTAATAAATAAAAGAAGAAAACATAAATAAAATAAAAGAAAAATAGATATATCATTATTGCTGCGTTGGCATTCGATAGTTACGTCGTTGCGTGCTTTTATTATGATAGTCTTTTAATTTACGAGCATTTATTGCAGAGGGAAATGTTTGCATTGTGCACACGTTTATGGTGCGAATTTTAATCTTTACATGAATTTTGGCTGCACACGCAAATGCAACGATTATTTTAATATATATGATATATAAATAAACATGTACAAACATTTCTTTTTTTCCTTTTAGTTGGCAGTACAATATAGATAGATAAACAAACGCTGCTTGATTTCACGCCCATGGGCGGCTTCATTATCGCTTGGCTGGCTACTGCGGGTGCGGGAGGCGTGGTGCATTGAGGGGGCTGCATTTTCTTTTTGGGGAGGCCAAAAACATTTCCGGGCTGGGTGGCAAAATGTTGAAATACGAATTGCGAAATGCATTGGTGTGTGAAAATGATTTTTAAATTGGTGCTGAATTGTGCAAAGAGCGACGACAATCAAAAGGCATTTGATATATTAAATGATGGGGGAAATACAATGGGAAGCTCTTTTTGTCCCTGTGTCTCTCTGGTAAAGTACAATTTTGACAGCTTTTAATTGTGCAACGAGGTGTGGAAGATTTCATTTATTTACTTGAACAACAACATGATTATATCTCTGCAATTACAAAACGCATCATGTCATGGCCAGATTCAAGGCATCAAAGATTCACAGATTCACAGATTCAGATTCAACACACAATTTGAGGTGGTAAAAGTGGTCGGCAGTTTTACGCCTCGGTTGGCAAAGGAACTGGGAGTTTTAACTAAGCAAGTTTTACCTTGAAACAGGCGCAATTAACGCGGCATAATTTCACTACAAAGCACTTCAGGCTGACGTGTGAATTATCATTAATAGACCAAAGTGAGAGTTTTTCTAGCCGCAGCTTCCCTAATGGCCAAAATGCCGACTGACGTCAAGTAGTAAGACCTTCGCCTGAGTTTTCTACCAACAGCCACAATTTACTACTCTAAGCAGCAATTTGCTCATTTTTCCCCTGTTCTCTCTTTCCTTTCCCCTTTGCAGTTCTGTCAGCAGTTCGTGTGCACTGTGCACACAAGATTTGCAGCAAGTTTATGCAAAAACTTAATTAAAACAAAATTAAATTCAACTGAGCCGCATTATGCAAATGCACAGCATTTCAGCTGTGATCAACTGTCAGCAGTCTGAGTGTTAGTGTGTGGGTGTGTGTGTGTGTGTGTCTGCGTGTGCAATTGCACTAAAAAGTTAACGAAGCATAAATCGTTGTTATGTCTCGCTATCTGATAAGCCACAATCAAATGCAATCAAACTAAATTCAATTTTATGGCCAACAACTAAAGAGAAGCCGCCGCTTCGACTTCTTAGAAGCTCAACTCAAGTGAAGTCAGCTGGAAAATAACAACAGCACTGACTAGGAGAAGAAGCTGAGATTTTACTTAGCATCTGCGTCTAAATACAAATTAAAATCCCACTGCGCTACAGACCGAGACCAAAAGCCGAAAACTGGAGCTGAGGCTGCTTGCTAAATTTGATTAGATATAAAGGAAAAGCGTTCAAAAAACAAAGCAGAGTAAACGAAAACCAACAAATCAGAATGGCAAAGTGCAAAAATCTTAGAGTAAAATCTGTAAATCGCAAAGGAAAATCTTAAGAAAAATCACGAAGCAGAGCAGCGATGCTGATTTAGCTTTTTGAAGTATACAAATTTAATGGGCTATTGGTAAGCTAAGATGCCTAAAGATAACGCCTGCCGCAAGCTGACAACACTGACAGCCATCAAAAAGCCACAAAATAAGTGAAGAAGTGAAAAAAATACGATTTTTGGCCAGGCCAAAGACGCAGTGAAAAGCCAGCGAATTGTGACGCTGAGATTGCGGAAATGTGGATGACGATGACGACGGCGACGACGATTGTTGCTGTCTGCCTGTGGATCTGCTCTGTAGATGTGTGTGTGTGCCACTTACTGTTGCATGCCCCATGCTTCCCCCACGGCAATTTCAATTCAAGCGTAACGAAAACGTTTTGCACTGCATTCGATTCCATGCAGTTTTTTGCTACCCTTCCTACCTCCATCCCCCCCTGCGCTACACTCCCCTATCCACTCATCTACAGTTTCCACGCTTATTGGCATCATTGACTTCGACAACAGGCAGCAACACCGCAGAACTGAGCCGCCACCAAAACCGCCAGACGCTTTAGTCAGTTCTGTCTGTCTGGCCAACTGTCTATCTGTCTGTTTGATCTGCCAGCTTGTGTTTTTTCTTGTTTTTTCCTCCAGCGCCCTTTGCCGATTCTTTTTTCTACATATATAATTTTTTTGCTTCCATTTTTTGTGCAAGCGGAAACACAACTTGCCAAATTTGTGTGTGTGTGTGTGCAAGTGTGTGTGTGTGGATGTTTGCTTAACATTGTTCGATATTTGGTTCAGCATCCATCTCCATCTCCATCTCCGTTGCTTGTTGGCGGCTTCTGTTCATTTCTTGACTTCGATGTTTATCTTCAATGATTTGCGATTTTCCGGCAATTTACGCAAAAATATGTGACGAAATTTCTCAGTGCCTCTTTGTGTGTGTGTCGCTGTACCGGTGTGTGTGTGTGTGTGTGTGTGTACTGAACTGCAACAATTTCGTTTTTTATTTTGAAATGTCTATTCAACATTTCCCCCCTTACAATGTTTCAGAGCCTCCCCCTTCTCACTCTTAATGCGTTGCGCGCGTGATGTCAGCCCGAAATTTACCAAGGAAATTAGCGTACAAAAATGTTGATGGCAAATATTTGCGTAGCAGCAACAGCAACAGCACCAGCATCAGCAGCATCAAAAACAACAGCAACAACAATAACAAATTCGGCATCCCACGCTTTTCAATTCGTTTTACGAATTTGGGTGATTGGCTTTGCCATTTGCTTTGCAGTTAATTGAATTTGAAAGGTGAAAGGCTCCGCATTTCGGGCCAAAACTGAATTTCGTTTTTTGGCGATAACAATGAAGCATTTGCCTCTCTGATTTATAGAGCTTCGACTCCGGACTCTGAACCATCGATAGTCGGTGAAAAGGGATGCGATTTGATTAGCGCATAGCACCGCGTAATTGTAACCAAAAGTCTGAGACTGAGATTGTGTCTACGGGTATTAACCTCGTGTCTCTCAGACTATTTGTTATTCAAACTGTGGCAAATTGCATGGAAAAGTCATCAATAGGAAATGAGGGAAATGTATAGTGATAGTTAATGTAACTGAAAGTCAGACACGTAATAAAAGATCAACAAAATAGTCCCAAAGTTTTTAAAACCACGATGGAGAAATGTAATCAATATTATGGAAAAATACATATAAATAATTTCGACAAGTTTACAACTTTTAATTTAATTCCGAACATTTCTTTTAATTGCAATCGTATTTGACATTAAATTAACTCAATTTGTTTCTGTATAAACAACAAGTGACTGACGAGCAGATACTCAGGTTTTTGTCTTAACTAAATTCATCAGTCTGCCCTTGAGTATACCTTATTTATAGACAACATAGTCTACTGGGTATTGAAAAATTCTGTGTAAATATCATTTTGAGAGAGTGAAGGGAAAAAAGTATTAATTGTAAAAATTAATTACTTTTAACAACAAATGGCCAAAAGGGAAATGCTCGCAGTTTCTGCAGTTTGCCTCGTCAGCAGCAAACTTCATCATGATCATTCTCATTCCCATCAACATTATCACTTTTGTCAGTTTGGTAATGATCATGTGATGATTTGATAATTAAAAGCAAACATCAAGCGAAAGAGAAAACAAAATGAAATTTTCAAAGTAATGAATGCCATAAAAAACACACACACATACGTACACACACATCTACACGTAGAGATACAGCACATTTTATACTTTTCATACATATAAAAATGTCGCAATTTTTTAATGCCCCGAAGGCAGACAGTAAAGTTAGGAAGAGACGCAGTTGGGCGGGAATTCAGGACACAGGCGGGCTACTGACCGATAGAGCAGCTTCTGTGCTTCTGTCCTAGTCCAGAGCCATACATACTTACACACATATACTTAGTTAGTTAGTCTGTGTGACTAACAGTAGCCAAGGTCCAATGGACAGCCTGTCGAAATGTGACAGCGATAACAACTTTCATGTGATTGCCAATGAAGCTGGCGGGAGTTGAAGTGTGTGTAGAGTGTGTTTCAGTGTGTGTAGATTTTGGCTTGGGAACACGTTTGGCGGGCGACAAGGTTGACTTTTGCAGCTGATGAACTCGGTCTGCCGTCGACCAACGCATTTTTCATTAAACCGATCTGATCCGCTTTGCAACTTGGCCGTTACAAGCACACACTCACACACATACACTCACGTGCACACACTTAAACGCACACATATGTAGCGTGCATTCATCTTATTATATCTGTATCTGTCAGATACATACGGGCACGCAACAGAAAACCAGACCTTGTGCCAGTTTACGATTGCGCGCAAGAATATAAAACAACAGCAACAACACCAACACCAGCAACCACAAGAGCAACATTTACAACAGCAACATCAATAACCGCTGGCAAATTGATTAAACGCTAATCGCCGCCATTTTGTGCAATTATGTGTGCGAGCAGCAGACGAAGGTGAAGGTGGAGAAGCTCAAGATAAGCAGAGGTGCAAAACGGCAGACCGGTTAGATTTTTGGCTTGCTTTTGGGCAACTTTTCGCCGTCGTCGTCGCCGTTGCTGTCGCCAGAGCAATTACGTTGGCGGTGGCGTCGTTCATTGCCTCGTGTCGTAGTAGTCGCCGTCTACATCACCTCTGCTTTCATTTAACGGGGCGCGGTGCGTGCAACTGTTAATTGAGTGATGGCCAAGACTGCTGCAACGGCAACAGCAACAGCAACAACAAGTGCTTATGGCAGCCGATTGACCACCAAAAACAACAGCAACAAGTTTACGCTAAAAAATCTCGTTTGCCTAATAGCCGAGTTCAAGTTGAATGGCTCAATTTCTCAATCAGTCAATTGACGTGTTTGCGCTTGCGTCGACGTTGTTAATTAGCAAAACTGCCATATAAATTAATCACAAAAATTAACCAACACTAAAGCACTTTCGAATAAACGCCACAGAAATAAACACGAAGTCACAAAAAATAAACAATATCATTAAATTCAAAATAGAAATGCATTGTGAAAACAGCGGAAGAAGTTTATAATTTTATAGGGATACAAAAATTAAAATTAATAAAATATGGGAAAACCAGTTCCACTGCATTTATAGTCTAATACAGTTAAACAGCTTCAAGCTGAACTTGAAAAAATAAGCAGTAAAATTGAATATTATTAAAATAATTTATTATATTTTAATTAAAGAGATTAAAAATTCATTTAGAGAACAATAGTACTATACAACGATTTCTTTTCGTTTTAATTCCACTTTAACGTAGCTTCACTGTGCACTCGTCGAGCACATCCGTTAATTTATTTTATATATCAACAAAACAGGAAAATAAAAATAAAAATTAAGTGATAAAGAATAAAAGACAAAATAAAAATAGAAAAGCGAATCACTTGAATTATTTTTAATTGTCAGTTTGGCTCTAAGAAATGGCATAAAGCTGCCATGAAACTGGGATACGGCTACCTAAAATGTTTATGACCACTTAAGTTAACATAAATGTTTTTTAGCTACCGATTTTCAGTGGCTACCACTTAAAATCACTCACAAAGACGCGCATCCTAAAAACTTTAACGAGCTGCGGGCCAAATTGAAGCCAGACTCTTGGCCAAGTCAGGGTTCATGAACCCAGCGTATAGAAAAGCTGGAGGGGGGACATGGGAAAGTGGAAAAGGGGGAAAATTCTCACAGTGTACGCGACGGCGTCAATTACATGCGAGGCGCTAGCTGATGGTCATGCTGATGGTGTTGCTAATGGAGTGGCAGAAGAAGGATGTATGTGTGTGTGTAGGTGAAGAAAAAGGTGGCAGATTTAGAAATGGCCTGACTTGCCACGGATACTTACAACTGACCGACAAACCGACAGGCTTAACTTTTAACCGCACAGCAAGACGCCGACCGACGACCGTCGATTTCGACATCGACATGGACGTCAGGGTTTTGGCCACTCGACTTGACTTTGGCCAGGCAACAGAGCTAGCAAGCAACCAGGCAATCCGGCAACCGGGAAACCAGGCAGCCACTCGGCCAAGCCAAGTAATTAAAAAGCAAAAGCAACAACAAAAACAAGAACGAACAACCAACAGCAGGCGCAGCGGAAAGCGCTTCAAGAAAATGGAAAATTACTCGTATATATACTTGCCACATGGCACTAGCCTTTAGATACCTCTCTGGCTCTACCTCTGTCCCAAACTATTCCACTACATCAGTCCCCTTTCTTTACCTCAAACTCTTGCTCTACCGCAAATATCTATCTGTATCTCTATGGCAGATGCTTCGCTGTGAACTGACTTCACACAGACATTGCTCATTTCGTCGTTTCGTAATTAATTAGTCTTAAAAGTTAAATAGCCCAAATGATTTCAGACAAGTTACAAAAGGCCGACAGCTAATAGAAGAGGCTGCTGAATTCTATACAGCATCTAGCTAAAGCTACGTACATAAATAGATACAGATACAGATACAACCGAGCAGAGAAAGATACAGTCGTTGTTGTACTTTATTTACGAGTAGATTTCAGTTCAATGTTCTGTCCACCCGTGTGTCCATATGTCCGTGTGTTTGGCCTGTTGGCAAATGAAGATAAGATACGCGTTTGACAGGCCCGACATGGCCATGGCCAAGACTGTGTTGAGTGGGAGTGAGAGGTGGAGCACCGAGCGCAGTAAGATGGAGAACTCTCGGAATTGGCTAGTTGGAGACGCTGCGACGTAGCGCATATTTGTATAAATTTCGTATTTTTATACCAATTGAGTTGGCTGTCAGTTTGGCACGCATTGCCCGTGTCTCTTTGGCTGGCTGTCCCTATGTCTCTCTTCCTCTATCTCTCCCCGTCTCCCCTTCTATCCACCTTAGTTTGTGTGCAATACGCTGAGCAGGAAGAATTTATCTAATGCCAGAGTCAGACTCAGAGGCAGAGTCAGAGTCGGAGTCAGTGTGTGTGCATCTGTATCTGGCGTGGATACGTGCTGTATGTGTGTGCTGTGTCTTCCTCTTTTAGCTACCACTACTCTCGTTAACGTCCTTTCTGGCTGCCTTATTGATTGAGACAGAATTTATTGGCAGTGCTTAACGTTTTAAGCAAACATCGTTGTGACTTTTTGACATTTGCCAGCCACTAAAAATGGCTCTTGATTCTGAATATGAAATGTGCTCCATTTAAACACATGTGTTTGTGTGTGTGTGCCATCTCGTTAGCTGTGCGCACTCTTGGCATATTTAAATATTTTGTTGCAACATGCTCAGCTGGCGCAAATTGGCAAAAATCAACTCAAAAATTGCACTCTCACACAAAAGGCAATACCCTAGAAGCAAACTACTCAAACCGCCCCGAAGAAAAAAACCCCAAACGCCCCAACCCCAGTCCACTGGCAATGGATGCATATCAATTTCATTTTACTTTTCATATTCGCATATATTTGCCAATTTATTTTACACTTTTGCTGAAATTGCCATGCGCTTTAAGTGCGGCGTCCACAAAATGCACCTGCCGCAAACATTTAAATAAAACAAGAAAGTTCAGCTTAGCCAGCAGAAAAACCACAACGAACCACAGTTACACTATCAAATTGTGCATACTAAACAAATATATTTAAGTATTTTTTTTATAATACTTACAAATAAGTGAAATGCTCAGAATTCTATAGATTTTACAAAATACCTCTGAATATTCATTGCTTTTATAGAATACGATTTATAGCCTTTGACTTGATCGTTGTGATATGACCAATAAATGCATTGGCAAAACGCACGCTTAAAGCATTTGCATCCGTTTCGTTCCTTCCGTTCAACTGGGCCAAGTGCATCGAGTGTGCTTTACAGATTTTCCCCAATGGCTTTTAGCTTGGATTGGAATGGTAATGGTTTGAGTGGAGAGAGGGTAAGGAAAACTCTTTTCAGTTCATGCGCTTGACCGACGCATTGCAATTTGCAACTGATTCAACATTCAAGTGGACCGAGTGCATTGAAAATAGCTGCAAAAATTGTTGCCTAACAGCAGGCGCCACAGTCCTGTCAGTTTTGCATACCCACCGCTCCGCCCTCTGCCGCACAGTGAGACAATTGACTGGTCAAGCGGCAAGCTGTTGCTGGTCTTGCATTATTTATGATCCAGTCTAGACCTAAGTGACATATATGATAGCTATGCCTACGTCTTAATTGCATAAAGTCAGAGCCAGGACTTGGCAGACGGGAAGGAAGTGAAAGAACAATTTGCTGTTGATATTGCGTTGCAAATTCTATTTTCATTTTCATTTAGTTTTTCATTTTTATTTTTATTTTCATTTTCTTGTTGCTCTACTATTTTTTTTTTGTTATACATAAATTTACCAGCAATAATATTGTTTGTGTGTGTACGCCATTTTACGTAAATATTTGGCCAAGATAAATTGCAGTAAACAATTTGTAACAATTTTGTGCGGTTGTGAGCAGGACGAAGCAGAACGATGGAGGAAACTGCTGCCTGGCGCCCTAGGCACACAGTAGAGCAATTATAGCTCATAAGTTGCAACATTTTTAAGGCTAAACTATATCTTTGCCTTGAAACTCTCTCACTCTAACTATGATTTGCTTTCTCTGTCTAACTGTGTGTGTGTTTCTGCACTTGACCAAATGCAAAGAGAGAGATGCAAAGTTCATGATAAAATTACCAACTTAATTGCCAAGGCGGGGCCATAAGTCAAAGACTAGACTAACTTGGGCTGGACTATTCAGCTAATTGGTACAATCTGAGCCCGAGCAACGTCATTAGACAGCAACACTGCGCTTCAAAGACACTGCACTACACTAAAAACTAAAAACTACAAACTACACACTACACTCTGCTACAATAAACCGCTCTTAAGCTTAG
This sequence comes from Drosophila nigrodunni, assembly GCA_020829145.1. NCBI lineage: Eukaryota > Metazoa > Arthropoda > Insecta > Diptera > Drosophilidae > Drosophila > Drosophila nigrodunni. Next base: position 703,340 of record JACVCZ010000003.1, on the reverse strand, counting down.
TCAGTGTCTCTTGTTTCATTGTATTATGCCTTTTATTTTTTCTGCTATGCTGCAATCGAAGGAAAATAGATGAAACAACAACTGCTATTGGCCGAGCCTGTTAACTGTTGGCTGTTAACAAACTTTGCAAAACTGAACTGGTTTTGTTTCGTTTCATTTCGGTTTTTTCTGTTTTCGGCTTTAGCCAGCGAAAGCAAAAGTTTGCAACCTGTCTCCATGCCACAATGCCAAAGAAAAACACAGAGAAAAACAGAGGCACGAGACGCCAAAGTTGCATTTGCATGGCGCTTGCCCAAATGCTTTCAAATTGGGTTAACGACACTTCAACTTGGCTTAAAAACCAAAAACAAAAAACGAAAACAAGAAGAAAAGAAATGCACTTTCATAGCAAGTGTCGCTATGGCAACTTGGGGCATAGAAAGTGAAAACTGCAGCAAAGTTTGTTACAGATACAGTTACAGATACAACACACACACAAAATTACATGAGCTCAGATTTGGTTCACTTTTTGGACCAAAGAAAGTGAAGTCAACGCATGTTACAGCCTCGCAAGTGCTGTCAATTAGTTGGCAAAGACACAGAGAGAGAGAGAGAGAGAAAAAGAGAAGGGGATAAAGAGAGAGAGAAAGGAAAACTTGCAACATCGAAATGATGTCAATTAAGATTATGTTGCTTGGATTAACATGAAAAGTACTCGGCAAGTCTTTGACTAAACAAATTCATTAGCCAAACATACACATTACAAGCTCATTAGATGCACAAAAAAAAAACAGCATAAGATGCAAAAACTTGGCTTAATTCAACAGAAAGTGAGGCCAAAAGGATGACATATGATGATTGCATCATATGTAAAAGAGATGCAACTCAAATTGATATGCGAGATGCGAGTGCAAATGGAAATGGAAATGAAGATTCACCTGGCTGCAAAGTGAAATTAAATGAACTCTCATGTAAACTCTCAACGAAGTCATGTCGAGTCAAGGAACCCATAAGCCTAAGCATTGACATTATGTTGAGACTTGGTGAAAGACAAAGAGAATGGGAGAGAGAGTTGGAGAGTAGGAGAGTGAGCGATGCAGCGACATGCTAATTATGCTATATTTATGTACATGCCGGAACTATGGTTGTGCATTGAGGTGCATGATGCTGCTTGCCGTGGCTGCTACAGACGACGCTTAAGCCTTTGCGAGCTCCAACTCCCTATCCCCACCTGTCTGCCCACTCAGCACTCTTACCGCTGATGGGTTGCCATTTTGCGTTGACTTTGACAAGAACGCGACCATCATAGGCCATTATCGTGCGCCTCATCAGCAACCACAACAACAGCAGCAACAACAAGAACAACATCTAACGCTAAAGTCATTAAACTCTCGGAGAGCATCATGAGTTCCAAACGTCGACTAACGACTAATTTGCGCATATGACAGCGCAACATGCCAGTCGGCGTTCTGGGATACATCGTATGGCATATGGCAGTTGCGTTGATTTGGCTCGGTTTGGGCCTGGCCCAAAGTTGAGCTGGGAATGGAACTAAGACTGAAGCGGCTGCTGCTGCTGAGGAGACTGTGATGTCAACGATGTCGCTGTGCATTGCGTTCGCCTATTGGCAGCACTCTTGACTTGCCTGGGATTGCGCTGTGCGTCTGCTTCACATTGAGTCCCTTACCCCCACTCTTGCTCTATCCCACTCTTTGTGCCATTCTTTTCACGCTTTACTCTACTCTGCTCGTTTTGTTTGGCCCGCCTGTCTGGCGCTTGTGCGTTAGCCTATTCGACCTCTCGACTGTGGGCTTTAAGCGGCCATAAACGTCAGCTAGACCTGTCAGCCACTTATGCGTTTTAAATGATAAGAAATGTACCATTTGGCCACAAGAAAAAAAGGAAAACAAAAACAATTCACGAGCCTGTCACACGCGACGTATGCGCAATGCCTTGAGGCGTTGGCAACACACAAATCACGCCATAAACCATGCAATTTATTAAATCATATGCACGCCCATTTATGATTTCACATTTTGTTAGTTTTGTTTAGTTTAATTACTGTACATGCAACGGTGAACCAACAACAACAGCGCAGCAAAAAAAAAACAAAACTGCAACATTTATTGAGACGCTGCAATTGCAATTGCACCCGGGGCAAAATACAAACAGCAAATAATTGCTGTAAAATCACGTGTCAGTCTATATTTTTATTTATGTAAGTGTAAGAAAGAAATACTCGTGCCGCATGCCACATGCCACCAAATAAATGAGGCTGCCACAAAAATGCCCTTCGCGAAAATGAAACGGTGCAGAGACCTTGCAGTGATTATATGCTTTCACTCGTTAAACACATGAAAAATGAAAAAATACCCTGTAAAACAGAGGACTCTGAGTGAATACATAATGATGTTGTTAATGAGAGAATTTTAGACATATTCTAAGTATGTTTGATCCAACTTGTTAAATATATTTCTAATCGAGTCTAAATTTATGTTTCATTACGTCTGCATCGATCTGTAGGGTATGCAGCTGTGTATGCCCTCCCTTTCTCTTTTGTGCCATGAATAACGGAGCACATGAGTGGATCTGTGGGGCTTGAGCTCTTGCTATGCACCTTCGGGCCAGTCTAATTAAACACGACACTGAAAATGTGTCCTCTGCTGTCATTGACACGTGTGCACAGCGACATCCGCAACAACAATAACAATAGTAACAGCAACGGCAACAATAACAAAGACAGAAAAACAGCAAGAGCCACAACAACAATAATAATAAAACTGATGCCAGTGTCCAGCCGGATATGCAGCAGCCGATAGGCCGTTAATACACAGTACACATATACGTACATGCACACACACGCACATATAAAGCCAGAAACTGTGTCTGCTGATTTTCCGTTTACCAACAGTTGCCGGTACACTCCCACACACACACATGCACACACACGCACACACACGCAGCTGCAGAGATTCACGCACGTGATTTATGTGCGTGGGCGCGCATTTTAACGCGGCAACGACACAACAAAAACAGAAACAACAACAGCAACGACTGCGACACCAACAGGCGGGGATGCAAGCGATGCCAACAAAGTCCGCAGTACTCGCTGCTAAAGCTGCACCACATTGCTGTACCGACAACAACGACAACGCGTTGGCAACTTTATTGGTATTCGCATATTTTACGTGCACTGTGGCGCTCGCAGCTCGATGCTGGTCAATTCAATCAGGATATAATTTTATGCGTTACTTAAACACGCAGGATATGTTAATATTGCGGCTCAAGCCCAAAGGCCGCGCCAACAACAAAATCAGCAGTAGCAACAGCAACCAAAAAAAAAAAAAAAAACAGCAATAAAAGGCTTCACTGTACGGTTGAAATAACAGCATAGTTGCCGTGGATAAATAACTGTGTGCATGCAACTGTATAAGTGTGTGTTTATGCTGTGCGTGTGTTTGTGCCTGTTTTCATGATTAATTAATTGTATTTAAAGCTTAATTGCCTCTAGCTTTCATTTGATTAAATTTTCCAGTCATATACATATTTATATATAAGTATATGTATCCTTGTGTGAGAGTCGAGTGGGCGAATGTGACAGCGTATGTGTGTCGTAATCATCAGGTCAATTGGCTTTTTGCCATTTTAATGCAGCTGGAATATGTTGAAACATATTTAAATTTAATGCAGCCCATTGACTACAGCAATTTTAAGTTGCGCTCAAAAGTATGCAATGGAAATGCACAGCTCTCTTAATGCTCTGGCTCTTCCATATTTTCAGATATTTTAGATTGTTTGAATAGTTTAATTGCATATAATTATTAAACATAATACAGCTATAGATTACAAAACATTTCCAAACATGGCATTCTCGTTAATTATTAAACACGATAATGGCGTGTGAATGCAAGTGTTTGATTAGCGATAAGCCGCATTTGGTTTGGTAAGTATATAAAAGGCTGTGTTATCCCACACTTCTCCAATCAATTTAAAAATGAAAAACCATACGTTGTTGATGTGTACGTTACTGGGGATACTGCTGACATTTGAAGGCTGCGAAAGCAAGGTAAGTTTATGATTCCCAACTCATTTGGCTCTTATATATTTTTTTGTTAATAGATCAAGTGGACCTATGAACTCATATCAATAAGCTCTTTTAGCAAGGATGAAAGCAAATTAAAGATTGAAACAAAAATAGAACGATCACAGTACAATGATTTGAGCTACACGTGTATTATCGACTGGTTGTTTGACGTGCAAGATGGTGACATGGTAATTATTGTTTAATTTCAAAAAATTTTTGTAACTTTCATAATTAAATGCTATTTTCTTAAGTTTGAGACAACTGTGTTGCGCAGCACAACTGGACTGGAGAATGATTTCACGCCAGTTCCCTATGAGATCCCAAAAAAGGCTTTCAATGATGTCATAAAAGAATACTACAAGGACGTAATATATCCGAATGTTGAACACTGCTCCAATTTGCTGCCGTATGAGGATGTCGAGAATCGTCCATGGGTAAAACAAAAATATACTTTCGAACGTTGTGTGACTATTGGAAAGGGGTTTCCAGAGATAATGCCAGAAGGCACTTACAAAATGAACGTGGTTTATACTGGTTCCGTTGAATGGGGCATAACCTTTGTTGTAAGACTTAGATCGAAACTAATTCCCTAAAATTTAAAACCAACACTTTTCAATTGGCTTATAACTGTTCCGAACAACACTAAATTTGTTAATAAATTGGTTTAATTTTGAGTAACTAAACTTTTTTCGCATTTGTATAATGTTTTTTTTTTTTATCAATTTTGCAGCTAATTTGCCTAATTAAATTTATTATTTCTGTTACGTGCATGGACTCGCATGAAGATTTAATTATTAATATTTATATATTTTTTGCTGTTGTGTTTTTGTTGTATTTTTTTGTTTTGCTTGCTGCTAATTTCACGCCCAGAAGTTGACGTGCCAACTGTCACTGTCCATCTTGCTTTTCACATTCTGTGCATAATGTAATCGATGTCAGACAACAACTTTCTGGCCAAAGATTTACTCACACGCACAGGCAAAAAGACTAGAGCATGAGTATGGGCTGGCTCCGTCCGTGTCTCTCTGGCGCTGGTTCCGGGGCAAAGTTATGAAACAAAATACGTAAATCTCTTTAGTTGGCTCATAATTATGACATTAAGCGGCGATGCGACTTGAATTTTAATTGGCATGCCGTCAGTTAGTCAGCGGGACAATAAAGGTGGAAAGATGTGGGTAAAGGGAAACAGTACGGAAGGGAAGGGGCTGGGAAGTCTTTAGTATTTATTATATTATGAGGATGAGCACGAGCACGAGCATGGGCATTGTTGCTGCTTTATGTTTATTAATAAATAATTCCTGCGTTTGGCTTCCTAGCCGGGCAATTTGATGCCATTCATTGAGACTTTTATGGCCAGATACATATGTTTTGTTCCAGCCAAAAATGGTGAAACCGTTGGCTTTGATGGCTTCTTGATTGCCTGACAATATGAGCAGAAGAATTTAATTAAAATGACTGAAGAACTTTGATTTCATATCATGAGAACTAAGAACTGACTTTGTTTAGCAATAAAAACAAAAAGTTTAACTCATCTTGGATTTTATTTAATTTCCTCATAACTTTAAAAGTATTCGACTCATGTTCAGGTCATAAAACTTCTTGATATTCCCAAGTTGACCCAAAATCGTGGGATCAATGGATCATACTATTAGTTAAAACAATGCTGTTTATGGCAAGTCAACAATAAAGTTTATTTCAAACGAAGTACAAACAACTTTTTGGCCAGTAACTTGCCAGTTTTCCCACCACCCCTCCACTCTTCGACGCCCTTTCTACAATTATCAAGCCTGTTTTATGATATTTGTTGTTGCTTACAATTCAAAATTAAATTAAATCGCCATGAAAATGCGGTAATTTTATCTTATTTGCCGGACATTGTCGTTGTTATTGTTATTGCTGATGTTTCTGCTTTGCTCTTGTTGCTGTCGTCACATGCTGTCAAATTTACACCAAGTGGAAGCACAGCATTAGATAAGAGTTTTGTTTGCCCTTCACACGCATGAACTCTGCGAGCCAAGTGATGTGGTAGAAACTTATTTAGTTGGCACATAAAAGTTCAGTTATTCAGTTGTTCAGCTGCTCAGTTGTTGCCCTGGCAATAAAAGTAATGTTTGATAATAAGCGACAGCAACAACAACAACAACGACAACAGCAGTAAAAACAGAAAAAACGACAACATCAACATGATACAACAACTTCATTTGCAATTTCCGTGCGATTGTCTTAAGTTGGTTGCTGTTGCTGCTGCTACTGCCACTTCTTCTGTCTGTTGCTGATAGAAATCTGAGGCAAAATGTTGCAATGCCAGCAGCAGCAACAACAACGACAACACCAGCAACAACAGCCAAATGAATAAAGTTATTAGCGCATTTAACTGAGCCAACGGCTGTGAACTGCCAGCATCCTCAGCATTCGTTATGTGAATACACAACAGCAATAACAGCAGCAGCAGCAGCAACAACATTGAATACACTCGTTCATCGCATTGTTTCGTCTGGCCAACTGCGAATGCAATTTCCATTTTAATTACTTCCAAATGACAACAAAAACAACAAGAAGAATAACACGGCATAGGCCATACGCTAGCCAGACATTCGGCAGACAACCAGCAACGACAACAACAAGTGCAATTGTTGGCGGGGGCGCATGCGCCAAAAGCAACAAAAGCAACAACAACGGCTTAATAAAGGCGAAAATTAGTCGCACTATTCATGCAACGCTTAAAATACAAATTCACACACACGAATGCTGTACACTCATATGTATACATACTCAGCCACACACGTGCGTACACAAATTGTAAAAATTTACTTGGAAAATTGCTGGCTGCAAATGTTTAGTATTCAAACATTTTAAGTGTATTTAAAGCAAATTTGGTTTATTATTAAGTTATAAAACTTGGACAAAACTAACAAACACTTCTGGCAACCCTCTTGCATACAAAACACAAAACTCTGCGGGCTGACTGCTATGAAAAATGCGAATTAAAATTCGACTTGTTGTTGCTGAGGGGTTTGGATATCGTTGCCGTTGCTGTTGTTGTTGTTGCTGCTGTTGTTATTGTCTCTGTTGTTGTGGCTTTTGTCATTGCTGTGTTGTTTGTTATTTGTTGTTGCTATTCTGCGGTGACACTTGCTATCTTTGTATATTTGTAGTTGTTGCTGTTGGTCGCTTTATATTTTTTTGTGCATTTTCTGCATAAATATTTCAACACTTTCGCTTTTGTTTTGTGTCACACAAAAAAAAATGGTTTTAATTATTCCCAACGTGAGCGTTGCCCCCCTCCCCTTGTACGACCCTGCTCTCTCCCCTTCCTCCACACGTTTTCACCTCTCTCACCTGCTACCTGGCAAACTCTTCTGACTCGGCGTCCTCTGCACTGGTTGCTGTGCATTTTAATTGCATTTTTATTTAATTTCTGTATGTGCTGCATCTAATTTGTCGTCATCGCCAACGTTGTTTTTGTAATTTTGCAATATCATTTTTATTTTCATTTTGTTGTTGTTTTGTTGGTTTTTCTCTTTAGTCTTGTTACATTTTTGCTACTGTTTTGGTTTTTTCTACTATTTTTTTTGGCTTTTGTTTTGTTATTTGCTCACTTTTTTGTTGTACTTCTTCCCACGCACTCTGCGTATTCCGACTGCAAAAAAAAGTTGTTGTTTTTTTTACTGTTGCTGTCATCGTGTTTTTGTTTGCGTAATTATAAAAAGCAAAAGCAAAAACAAATAAATTCATCTAAAACAAATGCCAATAATAATTTCGTCATATTGATCGTGGTCTGCACTGACAATTGATTAGCACTTTCTGTTGTGTAAGTGCTTTCAGTGCTTTGTTGGCACTTCAGATTTGCACATCTTTCGACAGAGAAGATACAGTATGCAAAATTTCATTAGTCAAATTTAAGATCAATTTCTTTAGAATTCTAGGAATTATTTAACAAAGTTTAAGAAGAACTTACATAAGACAGTGATTAATTCAAAGTTAAATGATAACAAACCAGTGAAAAACAGTTCATGTTTTTTAAATAGCTCACAGAATAAAAGATTCATATTTAAATGACAATAAGCCAATTAAAGAACCATTAACATTAACATTTCTTTGAATAGTGTAAAGAAAATAGTTTTTGTTTATATTCATCAACTTTTTAGCCTTTTTTTCGCCAATTATTTTCTATGTTGTAATTCTTTTGACCCAATTTCAATTTGATTTGGAAATCTTACATTTTATTTTATGTCTTTTGGCTTGAGGTCAGCTCTAATTTATGGCCAACTCAGTTGGCTATGTAGGAGTGTTGTTGTTGCTGTTGTTGCATATTCATATGGAAATGGTTCAATAGACTCATTCATTTAGTTTTATTTGTTTGCTTAGCTTCTTGTCTGCGCTTTTTGTTGTCTCGGTCTAAGCGGCTTATGAAATTTACATACATGGTCAAATGGCAATTTTGGCAATCCAGCCATTATAACGGCATTTGGTATGTTTTTATATATTTTTTAAAGTTTACCCGGTAAAAGATCAATCAAGTCTATTATATGCCTATATATACTTGTACAATCTCTGAGCTAAGCCAACAGTTGGCTCTGCTCATTTCTGGATATTTGATGTTTGAGTAAGCCAGTGAATTAATATTCAAAATGTACACAGAATGTGCTATTAGTGAGACATCAAAAGCTGACATTGATTTGGTATAATAAATTAATTAAAACGATATCAAAGGCGAAAGTCGCCAATGCCAATGCCGTCGACATCTCCATCGTCTCGAAAATAGAACTGAGTGTATCTTTAAATTGGCCGCGGGGCGTTTTGGCCTCGGCAGCAGTAACAGTAACAAATAATTAGCTTGTAAACTAAAAGTCATCATTAATAATGATTACCGTTGTGTTCTCAGTCTCTCGGTCTCATTCTGTGTGTGGGTGTCGCAGTCTTTGGCTGTAGCTCAGCGTTGCCTTTTGCCATAAACGTCAACATAATTAAGTGAACGACTTCTACTGCTCTTCTTCTTCACATTCTTCTTCTTCATCTTCTATTTTTTCGCCATCATCTTCTACTTCTTCAGCTTTTCACAGTTTTTGCCGAGGTTTTTCCTTAGCTTATTTGGCTGCTGCTGCGATTTATTTCGCATTAACGCTCAATATTGCTTGCTAATTAACCACAGCCAACTTGCCGAAAAACTGCCACATGCAAACAACAGAGTGAGAAAAAGTTGGTAGAATGGAAGAGGGGCGGGCATAGCCAACGAGCCGCAATAATAACAAGCGATATAATATATATCTTCTATATATATAGTTGTAGCAAAATGATGAGCATGATGCGTCGCATTTTTGTGGCTGCTAATTAGCGGCAAGCGGCAAAAAAAATTCTTTAGTCGATCCGCTTAACGTTTACAGTTGCTGCCAAAAGTCTGCTCCAGATGCCTAACTACAATTTGGCGTGCCAAAACAACCGTTACATGTACGTGTTGTTACTGCTTTTTGTGCTCTGTCCAACAAGAAAAATGTTTGTGATTTGATTTCCTAGATTATTTATAGATTGCTACACAACCGTGAACAAGATTTCGGTAGCAACCAATTTTAATTTATAACTTTAATTTAATATTTCCTTGACCCTTTTTGCATTCTTATCAAATCAATCAATATGAGCAGTTATGATAAGGGATTAGTACAGAATCTTAAATGAATATCTTACTTAACGTGTTAAAAGTGAAAAGTCGACAACTGTTAGCTGATGGCTTACAACTCATTACATACTCAATCTGGACATTTACGTTGCAATGCGTCGTCTTTTATACAACATTTTAATGAGTCGTCGACTGTTTTTCACTTAACGTCGTCCTGCGGCATAATTTGCATGCACATACAGCTGATATATATGGGTGTGTGTGTATACGGTCATATTGCCGTCGTTGTCGTTGTCGACGATGGGGACTTACACAAACAAACGGGAGGCATAAATAATCGTACAAAGTATGGCAAGCCATAAATATTTAAGCCCAGTTGTTGGATACTGCTCCTGATGCTGTCTTCCTCAGTGCCTTATAAGGTGTCCACGTTCTGGGTGTATGTGGGGAGCATACGCTTGCTGAGTTTGCACAAACTTTATGCAGACCGGCAACAACAATAAAACGCAATATAATATAGGCAAGAGCAGCAATGTAGCAGCAACAACAACTGCAACTGCAACAATAAACAAGGCGCGCAATTTCACTGACTACTGAGAACTTTACGTACTGTGACGAGGCAGCGAAGGAGAGTAAGAGAATCAAAGGGAGACAAGGACGAGTAGCACCAGTATAAGGATGGACTCAGTTCGGTTCAAACTTCAATTGTAACTGCACTGCACGAAAATGTAATCAGAACATCAATTTGAATTGCGTGTGTTAATCTAGCGTAAACGTGGCGTATACGTAATTTGCAAAGTTTGTCTTAAATTTAGCTTACCGTTACGCGTTTAAACAGTCAACTAGTAACGTCATTTGATTGCTTACCTAAAAAAAAAAAAAGAAAGAAGATACTTTATTAGATAGATGATAGACATTTGCTTAAATTATTAAATTACTGCATAATTCTGTTAATATTTAGACATAATACTAAATATTTTCATTGCATATTGTTAGCGTTTTGCTCTTTTTTGCTGCCCATAATTATTTAATGGCAACCTTTTAACTGCTCTTAACTTTTTGCTCAGTGTGTGTGTTGGCCTTGTGTCTCTATTGCTGTTGTTGTTGCCCCTGTTGCTCCTTTCGTTTACAGCATTACCCATGGCCCCTTGTCTTGTCTGCCCGCTGGCACCGCTTCCGGCTAGCCACCCTGCTCCTACCCTACGACCCTACGCCCCTTTTCCCCTCGTTCATTTGGTGCCGCGCTCTTTTCATTCATGCGCCTCACGCTGTGCACTCATTTACCCTTTAACCAAACGTTCAGCTGCTTCAGCTGCCCAACTTCCCTCTTTGTAATCCCCTCGCTTGCTCTTTTGCATATCATTTGCGCGCATCTTGCCAAGCCGCTGCTCCACAGCCCGTTCCCAAAGTTAAGTGCATTACAATGAACTACGTAGGAGCCATCCGGCCACCCCGCCGTGACTCGTAAATAAGTTTTATTGTGTTTTGTGCCACACGCCCACGGTACCCCCTTGTACCTCGTGGCTGGCCAACAACAAGAGCAGCATCAGTGTTGCCAGTGCTGCCATTGCTGCCACCGAGCTCTTCGTCCTGTTGCAAGTTATCGCTTCCTTTGTTTTGGTAATTTAGCAAGCGCGCCAACGACGTCGTCTAAATTGCTGGCATACATTTGCTCTGTGCTGCCCACTATGCCACATGTTGTTGTTGTTGCTGTTGCTCTCGCTGCAGTTGCTGACGTAGCTGTTGCTGTTGCTGCTGCTCCTAGTCCTAGGCAAATGACTACAAAGTGGGCTTAGCGGAGTCTCGCCAAATCGACTCGACTCGAGCTGTAGCTGGAAGCACTTGAAGCGCTTTTCGGCTGCCGTCGTCTAAATTATGGCGATTCTAATGTGGAGGATTGTCGGCTCCGCTGCTGTTGCTGCTACTACTCCTGGTTGCTGCTGTTGCATATTTAAGCGCGAATGGGCGCAATTGTTGCGCGTTTTATTGTTTTGGGAATAAGTGCGGATTTATAGAAATTTTTAAGCTTTACACTGCACTGCACTGTGCACAGTACTATGCTAAGCTTTCCCGCTAGAGACAAGTCCCCAACCCTCCTTCTACCCCACCTTTCACTTAGTTCAAGAGGCTTTCGGGGTAAGGCGGGAACATAAAAATGGAACAGCAATATTTTAAGTGCTTTTGGCTCTGCATTATTTTGAATGTACAGTGTACAGTTAGAGGCCATTGGCAGTTGCAATCTTCTGCACTGATAATGAAGCTGAGATTTAAACAGTAAGACGGGCAAAATGCACATGACATGAACTCAATTAACTCCCCTCGCTCTGTTGGTCTTTGGGCGTAAGCGCATATAAGGGCAGGGCAAACACATTAGGCCGAGACAGTCTGACTGTGAGAGAGAAAGAGTGAGTAGGGGAGAAAGAGTGAGAGGGAGATGGAAAGATACTTTGCTAAGAGTCCACAAATTAGAGACGCGTCCGCCGATTGCCGAGGGCCGTGTTGCATGTAAATTTGCAGTTAGCTCTCTTCATTCTGGCTCTGGGTTTGGCCAGCATCAAAATTAATATGCATACAACTGAGTGCTGAGTGCTTAGCAGGAAAGGAAGACGAAGGCGGTGGAGGAGTAGAAGGTTGTGGAAATGCCAGCAAAGATAGCAAAGGGAACAACCATGAAAGCGGCGCAATAATAACAATGAAAATGCACAGAATGCGCCTTATAACGACAACAAATTGCCCATTTGGCATAGAAGATGATGAGACAGTTAAGGCCAGACCAAGCCAGGCCAGAACCAGAACGTTGCCATTAGCTTGAAGGAGTAGCAAAAGTGGAGGCGTATCAGCACAAAACAGAAGGAGATGCAGGATGGCTCTGTGACATGGTGCGACATTAATTGGCTGCCATGTCATTTTGTTTATGCAACGTACTCCGGCGCAGCGTGTCAACGCCAGACAATTGGGTTGCGAAATTAGAAATAGAACTCAACCGGCAATGTCATCGTTAGAACGCTCTCTCGGCCTCTCTCGGCTGGGTGTGTCTCGCTTCCGCACAAGCAATAAAATGTTTGAAAAAACAACGTAAATGAAATGAAAGAGCCATTATGGAGCACTGTACGAGTGTTAACTGTCGTGGGGTTCATTAAATATTTGAATACTTGACTACATAATTTACCATATAAATAAGCGACGTGCAGTACTGTCAGAGGCCAAAACAAAACTCTTTAAAATTTTAATTTTTTTTACTTTAAATGTATACTTTAAGCTGCAGTAGCTATTAAACTATTTGCTGTACAAATATTAGCTATTTAGTGATTAATTTTTAAAGCACAAAGTGTTTCCGAATCAATTTGTTAAAGTTTACTGTTGTTGTACGCTAACTACACTTTAATCGACTCGGACGCTGTGATGAATAGCTCAAATCATGAATCACACTTGGCGTTGCAGTTCACTTGTTTTTAAACTCAAAAAGTTTTGCCTGCTGCACACAATGCGAACATAGTTCACGCATTACGCATACGCCACATAAGCCGCATATGGAAGTTAGAAGTCAAGAACATTTGCGTATGTCAGGCTAGGTAGCTGCCAGGCTGGCTAGACAGGCGTATCATTAACTCGGCAGCAACACCATCAGCAGCAGTTGCCATGGGGCTGTTGCTGTTGTTAGTGTTGTCGGCATTTGCAATTTTATGGCGCGCATGTGCCACTTATTTTGCAAGAACTTCGCTTGGCTGGTTTGCAGCAAACTAAGCTGCTATCATGTTCAAGTGCTTGGCCCCAAAAGAACAGCACACGAAACCAAATGGCATTTGTGTAGGGCTTCTGCGGCAGCAACAGCAGCTTACAGCTGGCAAGCTGCAACTGCTTCAGCATTTCCACTTGAGCTAACCGGGGGTGTCACATTCGTCGTCGCCGTCACTCACAGTCAACAGTCACAGTCAGCGTCAGCAGTCAACAGCCAGCAGTCAACTCCATTTCGCTGCTGCTGTTGCAATTCTTGTGGTATTTGTGGCATAAAATTTGCAAATAAAACGAAATGAGGTGCACGATGCACACATAAACACACACCAGTGCCATCGACCGCATCTAGCTCACTACTCTATTCTTATTCTTATTTTGGACTCTGCGAATTCGTATTGAATTCTATGCATTATGCACAGCAGCCACCTTGAGGTGTTCATTTTCATGCCAAAGGAAAATGCGCGTAATTATGCGCCGCGTTGCAACCGTAGCAGCCGCGGCAACCGTTACCACCAGCAGTCGCACCAACCACCGAACATTGCCGTCGTAAATGTCGTTTCTCATTCGTTTCTCTTTCTTATAAAATAGTTTTTTTGGAGGCCATTTACAAGATATCTTCGGTTGCTCTGCTGTGTGCAACTGGAGCGTACGGAGAACGAGGCTGTCGCTTGCAAATGTCTCAAATGTTGCCTTTTATTGTTGCATTAATAACAAAGCGAAACTGCAAGGTTTATGCAACCTAAAACGCAACCAACAGTAAGAGTTATTTTCACAACAAAACAAAAAGCTAAAAAAAAACGAAAAGAAAAAAAGAAAATTGCAAGTAAAATTATTGCTTTTGCTGCTGCTGTTGCTGCCAGTCGTAGAAATATGAATGAATACTTTATTGAATATTGTGCAACGTATGCAAAATGATGGGCAACGCTGGGCTTCCACTGGCAATGGCCACTGTGCCACTTTGCCACTTGGGCCGCACTGCAACTGCCACCAACCGCTGCGGCTGCTGCGGGTAAACCGAAGAGACCGCAACTGACAGGAAACCATTTAAACTGACCTCAAATGACAACAGCAGCGACAGGATCCAGCAACAAAAAATGAAATGCAATGTTAAAAAAATATACTTGTATATATGTATTTCTGTAAACATACTTTATACATATATACGCTGTATGTAGTTACACTAGATGGAGAATAAAAACAATAACAATAACAAAAAGAGACCACAAACAAATTGGCAGCAATTGGAGGCAACGAGAGGCGACAAAAGCCCCATAACAGTCCAAAAATAAAGTGCATCTGAAGCGTATTCAATATGAGTTTTATTTACGTGCAGGGGAAAATAGACGAACATGACTCATGCCACAAGGCAGTTCAATTGTATGCACAAAAGTTGCCGTTGACAACTTGGACTTAAATTCAATCTTTCACTTCTCATAATCCCTAAAAACTCTACGAGTAATGGCAGACAATTGTTATCGAATCATTTGCAAGCATGTGAAATGGTTTATCAATTATTTGTTGCATTCGTTTGGTCAGTAATTGAGCAGCTCCCACAGTAGCGCTTAGTTCCATGGCTTTTGTGGCAAAGTCGCAACGCGTTGCATCTACAAATTGCATGCCTTAGTTATAATGCCCACTGAAGTAGTGGCTGGGATGGGGGGCAGGGATTGGTAACCCTACACGCAGCATGCCAAGGCATGCCAGAGACTGCAGCAGTGAATGTGCACGAGGGCTGGAGACTGTGAGAGACGCGACTGCAAGCGTTCCCCAGTCGCAGTCACAAAATGCAATTTTAGCTTTCAATTGGCCGTGGCAGCGCATTGGACTTGGCAGCGCCAACCAAGCAACTAACTAACCAAGCTGCTCAACGTTGCTGTACAGCACTAGTTACACTTCAAATACCCTGTAAAGCGGCAGAGTTTAAAAACCAACTCAAAAGTCACACACGTCTGACTTAGCTTAGCTACTAGACTAATGATTCTCAGGGTAGCTGCTAGTCTAGCATTCACCCTTTGCTTTGTTTTCTTGCTTTTGTTGTTTGGGTCAATTTCGTTGTTGCACTGCATTCGTTTGCCGCACAATGACTACGATAACTTCGCATTACATTAGTATATTTGTGAATTTGTATCCCAGTGTGTGTTTGTGTGTATGTGTTGTGTGTATGGGAAAGACACAGTTCTGCAGACAAAACAACCAAACAACAGAACTGGTTTTCTGGGTGCGCTCCTGCAAAACATTTGTTGTTGCAATGTTTTGGCTATTTTTATTTATTATTCGACCAAAAAGACAAAATCAATACAAGCTTCATTTCGCTCAGTGTAGTGGTTTGTCAATTTTGAGCAGCGGTATGGGTCACATATGTGACTGGACACAACTTTACATTTAACTGTCAGCACAAAAACGAAAAAGAAAGAGAAAAGTCGCAACAAACTGCTGTAAATGCATTTCAATGCAAATCAATGCAAACTTTGAATTGCTTAAAGAGAGTGAAGAGAGAGGGAGGGAATGTGTCTTTTTCCCAAGTTGCAGCTATTTGTGGCAGCAACAATTGTATAGCAGCAGCTGCTGCTTTATTTTTAAATTGTCATGAGTTGGCCATTTGGACCAATTTGGGTCATCTGGCGAGGCTCCACGTGCGAGATTTACCAGTGAATAAATCACTTTCGCCACAAGTATCAATCTCTGACTGCAAACACACACTCACACACCCTAACACACACAAACACACACTAATAGCACACTTCCCGTTCTTTGACTTGGCTAAAAAGGAAAGCAGGCAAAAGCGAACATCACGGCATCGTGTGACACTCAAATGCGGATACAATAAAAGTTTATATATATATTTATTTATTTTGTACTTTGCTGTTGTCTTCTTGTCGCGCAGTCTCAAAGTGCACCCCATGGAGCAATCACTCGATGCCAAGCAGCAACAACAACAGCAGGAACAACATCAGCAGAAAGAGCAGGAACCCATCAACAATATTGAATGAAGCGAAGGCAAGTTGAGGACAGGCCACGCATTAATGGCAGCTGCTGTTGCTCAGAATTCGTCTCCTTTGTACTTGTTGTCACTGTCGTAGTCTTTGTCGACCCAAAACACCCACACACACACATACACACATGCATCTATAAAAGTTTATTAAATTTACAAGGAACTTTTATGCAGTTACTTTCTGACATGGTCGCCTTCTCTCCATTTCTGTCATTCGCTCATTCTTCTGCCTCGCCTGAGCCATAAAATTGACAACGACTATGTAAATATGCCACACCAGAATAAAAGAAAGCAAAACAGAGAAAAAAGGAAAGTCCTTACATCGACTGTTGTATCCGCTGTAGCCTGAATGCTGTGTCCTGTATCCTATATCCTCTGTGTATGTGCAGGATTTCAATTTAAATGAACTTGCCGACGAGCGTTTTATTTTCTTAAGCATTCAATAATTTTTGGCAACCATTGGTGTGTGTTTGTGTGTTGTTTAGCAGCTCATATGCAAAATTACGGTTACAAGGCAACAACAACAAAAAGAACAACATTGAGGTATGCAAATAAAAGGTTGAAACACGCACAGCAGCAATATGACATTGAAATACAACACGCCACTTGTCACTTGTCACATTTTGTGGCTGTTTTTTTGAGAATTTCTCGCAAAGCAAAAAATAAAATATAAGCAGCTAAACTGGACTGAGATGTGGAGATAGGGATGGAAGGAAGGAAGAAGAATTTTTGAGTCTGAGTTACAGATGGAGACTGGGCCGTTATCATGCCAAAAATCGAAACCGAAACCGAAACCAAAACTGAAAACGAATCCGACACCGACGCCAACACGTCGCCAGTGAAAGGAAGTTGACCTCTAAAGTTTAATGCATTTAAATAAATCTCATACTTGCTGGCAACAAAAAATACATTAACAACAACGTTCCGAAACTGAAAGCGAAAACACCAACAACAAACACAAACATAATCACACACACATTAACACACACACTCCCTGAGATTGAGCGACTCACGCACAACACGACACGAGCGAATTTTTTATTTACGAAAAAATACATTTAAATTTTTGCAATTTTGTTTTTCTCCTTTTTAGTCAAAGGCAATTAAGTTGGCAACGCGTGCAGCCTAGTCATAAAAATAACTCAAAACCGGACAAATCAACTGATTCAGAGATAGTTATGTATTTCTACACATAAAATATATTTGTATACCGTAATTCAACCGGTATTGAAGAGCTTAAAAAAGTCAAGAACTTTCCAAGAATTTATAAAGCTTATTCAAGCAAATTGTCAAATTTCAAACTTCCTGTTACATGTCAAATGTGAGTGAAACTTTTCAATATCATTTCACAATAATTTCCATTGTCCGGTGACCTTGCCA
The DNA here is from genome assembly GCA_020829145.1 of Drosophila nigrodunni. Lineage (NCBI taxonomy): Eukaryota > Metazoa > Arthropoda > Insecta > Diptera > Drosophilidae > Drosophila > Drosophila nigrodunni. The sequence continues at coordinate 685,556 of JACVCZ010000003.1, read as the reverse complement.
GCTGCTGTTGCATACGTGTGTGAATATGAGTGTGAATACTGGTACTCATACTCATTTTCATACCCGTTCTCGTATATCATCTACTTATCGAGTGGGAGCATCAAAAGCTTTTGTGGCCATAAGAAAAATGTAACACTTCCGTCGCTTGAGCTTGAGCTAAAGAGATACTTCAAGTGGCAAAGTTCAAGATATCCGAAGACCCAACCAACTTACGAAATGTGAATGTGTATCAAGCTGACAGCAAACAAAGCTATCAAATGACACCCAACACACTACCTGACTGGGCAGCTCCCATTACAGTTTCAATATCATATTTCATAATATTTTGTTATTTATCTTTCGCTTGGCTGTTTTTAAATCTGTTTACTTTTCAAACGATTTACAAATTTTTCGCGCAATTAAGCCAGATTTTGAATAGCAGACCACAATGTGAATATTCGTTGAGCTGTCAAAATGAATTTTAGATTTTTCTTCCTTTTTCTCTTTTTTTCGTCACTAATTGTCGTTAATGATCAAATTATTGGACACAACACCACACATACAGTCGCAATCAGAGCCATAAAATGCCAAACAAATTTGCTTAATAGAGCAAAAAAATAAAACCCAAAAGAGCAAGCAAACCACTCGACATGTCAATCAAAATTTGATCAATGAGCTGAGCTGAGTTGAGCTAAGCTCGTTTTCGTTTTCGATTTCATTTTCTGTTTCGATTTGAATTTTGCATTTGTCTAACAACTGTCTATACTAGATTTGCCAGTATCCGTGTGTTTCTCTATGTGTGTGTGTTGTGTGGGGCAAGGCTATTAGTCGCCTCTAATTGAGTGATGTAATGCAAATTACTTTCATTTTTTTTCCAGATTTCATGTGCGGATAATAACGATAATTGCCAAACATTTACTACATTCTGATACAATTTAAACTAAATAATAAATTAAATGAAACAAATGAAAGTTTTGCATAAAACACATACATCAAATATGATTAATATATGTGTGTTAGCCTGAGGTCAGTACAATGTTTAAAACTATGCCATAATTTAATTGATTTAAATATAATAAAAATGCATTCGGTTTTTATTATAATCAGTTTGAAAAGATCTTAATTATTCAGTAAAAGTACAAGAAAAAACACAACAGTTTGCGTGGCCCACATGTCGTATGTGTATTGTAATTTTTATAAAATGTAATTTTAATACAAAAAAGAGTTTTTTTTTTTTTATTCTTTTTTATATTTGTCATACAATTTTTATACAACGTTCAACTAACAAAACTTTGCTCCCATTTGGTGTAATGACCTCACACAAATCAGCGACCCTAAGCAACTTTTTGTGTACTTTTATTTGAATTATTTTTTTAAGATTTGTAGGCCTTTTGTTGAGGGATTTGTTTGCATTTAACGCAGTGCACTTTGTCATTAGTTTAAGCAAATACGAGTGGTCATAAAAAGCGACTGGCTAATTTTTATTTGCATAAATTAAAATGTAATTATAAAATGGCGTTTAAAAGTGCAGCAGCAGCAACAGCAACATCAATAGCAACAACAAAACGGAAATGATTTATGCATGAAATAAGCCTAAAGATACGACGACAATAAATAAAATGTTGTACTCTCCCTATATGTATATTAATGCATGTATATATAAATTTTCGTATAATAAAATATATTTTGTTTGCATTAATAATTGCTGGAAATAAATTAACAAGTTATTACAAAAAGCTTGGCAGTAAAAAACATTTTCCCAATATCACAAAAAATACATCGTGTGCTTAAATAAATGATATAAACTGATAAATACTCCTTAAGCCAATTTAATTTTATTGTTTATTAAATATTAACAACAGTAAATTAATATGATTGAATGTTAAATACTTTTTAAAAATATCTTTATATTGTGAAGATCTGTTATACCTTATTTAGCGCACGTATCTAATTGTTACAGGGTATGCAAACTTTAACAGTCGCCTTTTAATTTTCAATGTTTAACTTTTAATTGTTCGCAATCAATTTTGAGTGTACACTGCGCTGTCCATAGTGTAAAATATATCAAAAAATTGTTACCAATTTTTATTTTATACATAAACTACGCGCCTGATGGCGAATCATTTATCAAAAAATTATTTTCGAGTGTCATAAAAATGGTTGCTGTTGTTGTTATCTTTGTTTTTGTTGATATTGTTGCGTTTTGCTGTATGAACTCATTTTAGAAAGTGAGCTGAAGTTTAAGTTTTAAAGCCGAATGCTGCGGGGACTCATCAATAATGGCTTTAACATTGGACTGACTGGCTACTGTGCGAAATCGATGGAAAATTTTTCAGTAAATTCAATTTCAAGAACGCACTCGAAAAACGATCAACAACAACAACAACAAAAGTAGAGAAGAAAAAAATCGAAACTATTAAAGTTTGATTTGTTTATTTATGGCACAAATTTGCCCAATCATGGCCAATAGTTTATGCCTTGTCATAGCCAAATCCTACGCAAAGTTTTTACTTTCATTTCTAATTATTATGATATTCATTAAGTGACCTTTAACTTGGGCGCATGGCCAACAACCGCCTCGGGCCACACTTTCGGTTATACCCTCGTTCTGTGGGCGTGCGTTAATGGGGCATTTTGGTTACAGACAAAGTACATGTGTAGCTGGTGTTACATTTAATTTGAGACTCGTTTTATTTTCGCTCTGTGAACTAAAAGTTCAAACTACTTAAGACAATTATTTCCGCAACTTTTTCTTTACGACTCGCGGGCTTTCCAAACTGGAACACAATTGTCTTGCTAGACGCAATTTGCCTGCACTGAATTTCACAGTAAATCGCAGTAGAATTCCAATTATATGCAATTATATTCGCTGAACTTGGCTTTTAGTTATAGTTAGTGGGCCAAATAAGTGACCAAATACTAGTACAATCTTATTGTTAACCCACTGACCTGAAAACTTGTTGGAGAAAATAGTGAAGTACTATTATATATTATGGACAATATTTGTTGATTGACGGAAAGTCAAGTTTTTAGCATAAACATGCGAATTGACGGCAACACCTATTTAAAGTGGTCAGCAGTGAGTCAGGCGATTGGTAAATATGTAACAGTTCACATGGCGTATGAGTAATAAGTATGCAAATGATATTTGAGTGAGAGGTTCAATGACATTCAAGTGGGGCAAATATATCGGCGTAAATGCTAATATATTAATGATTTGTAATGGCTTGCAACACATTTGCCGCACATTTGCCACACATTTGCCACATCTGCAAACCCGTAACTGGCTTGGGGGACATTGGCCAATCTGGCGACAATTGTCGCTGTTACTGCTGGTGCTGCTTTTAATTGCAATGCATTTCGAAAAGCAAGTAAAGCATTCTCATCCGGTTCGGCGCTCTGATGCTGAGCAGCAGCAGCAGCAACAGCAACAGCAGCTTATGGCAATTCATTAACGCTCCACATATATGAGGAGAGACGTCGCCACGACAAACGTGGTATAAAAATAAAATCCAGCTCAGACTTTGACTCCCAATCGGACTTGCTCTGAAGAAAAAGTTGCTGTGCCAGTTTTGTGCAATACAAACGGCAGCGGTAGCCATGTACCACTGTATGTGCTGTATGTACTGTATGTGTACTCGTTCGGGTACTCGTTGCGAGTCGTCATACTTAACTGTCTGTCCAAACTTCCAGCGTCTGTCTGACAGTCTGTCCAACTGTCTGGGCGTTGCTTTAATTATTTAATGTTGCACCCATTTGTTGTACGCTTTGGCGGCTGCCTCTTGCCACCCGCTGCACGCCTTCTGCATCCCACCGCCTCGCCTCCTCCCACCACACGTCGGAGATTTGCATCAGAAACGTGCAACACGATGTTTGGAGCTGTGTGCACTGAAGCTTTGAGCATTACCAACCATTCAACGATACACCCACGCCCAAACTCAAACCCAAGACCAGATGCAGATACAGATATAGAGACAGCAACAGAGACAGACTTAGATACAGATACAAAAGCCAGAGTCAGTAGAAAGGTGCACGAAGCGTAAACAGTTGCACGTTTCATGTTGTGCAAACCACAAAAGATACTTTCAAAGTATTTTTCGAGAATAATACGAGATACTTGTTAAACGTTGTCTGATTTTAGCCAAGCTAAAGGTTAGACTCTTAAGAACCCTCTTTCACTGTGTCGCTTTCTATATTTTTTGGTCACTTTAGATTTTTCTTATTTAAGTGTTGGTCTGGTCCAAAGGCCGTCACAGCTGTATGCAAATTTTTTACACACAAAATGTAAACCAAAATAAATTCAAACTTTTTATGAATCAGCTTTAAAAGATGCGATCAAAAGTAGTGTAAAAGGTAGGTGGAGAGAGAGAGAGGGGAGGCGGTCATGACTGAATGAGAGACGTTCCTAAAAATGACGTAGTTGTTGTCCGTTGTGCGTTGCCCACGTTGTTGTCAGTGTTGCCATCGCTTGTTGGTCAGCGTGTCTAAGACTGCAAACGGCTTTTAATAATTTATGCGTGGGCGGTTCGAAGAGTCAGAGACGACAACAAAGGAGTCCGAAGCAGAGACGAAGACGGGAACGGAAACAGAGATGATGGCGACCACGACACACTGACACACACAAGATGTTGAAAAATTAATGAAAATGCTGTACCAAATTGAAAACAATAACGGACAGAGATAAAAACGGAGATGGAAATGCTACGAACAAGAAAAAATACTGGAAAAAAGAAGAAGAAAAAAAATGCAGTTGACCAAATATGCGCAAATGTTGTGGTTTTGTTCATTTTTTTCTTCTTTTTTTGGGTATCAGAAGAAAAAACAGGCCTAAAGCCGGCTAAGTAAGAGATGAGCAAAGCGGCGAGAGCAAAGACATGAAGTAAACCAAAGCAAAGCAAAGGCTGTTGATGAAGATCATAATGATGTTAGTGAAGAAGCCTCTGCCACATCTTTGGCTTAAAGCTACAGAAAGAAACACAAACAAGCAACTTGAAAACTTGATGTAGGTCAAATATATATATATAAATATCTTTTTTTTCTTCTTTTATTTCATGCTGCCAACGTAAACGTTAACGTCAACGTCAACGCCGAACTGGGCAGAGCTGAGCTGAGTTGGGCTGGGTCTGAGCACGGGTCCGGTCCCGGTTTAGTTTCAGTTTGGTTCGTGTTTGAATGTGTTACTTTCAGTTTATAGGCCAATATGAAAGACAGCAAGTTTATAAAGCATACGGAAGCCGGGAACTGGATGAAATTGAAGCAGACGAAGCCGTTGCACCCCCAAATGGCCATAATGAAGTTTTGTTGAAGTTGATGAGGCTGTTGTTTTTTTACTGCTGCTTCTACTGCGACAACCAAGAGGCGTCTCACAAGTTGTTGCTCATATAATTGCCATGGCTAAAGCGAAAGCTACTGCAAAAGTTCTGACAAGGCGACAGAGTCTTAACAAATTCTGCTAAACAGTGAATGCCCCTGAAAGGCGCCCACCTTTTTAGCTTTTTGGCTCTCTCGAAAAATTGGTCCATGAACGTGATCAATTATGGTTCATTGTGGCGCTTTTTCAAAATCAATAACATAACAAAAGGCTGTCCCAAACCTCAAGCCGAACAAATGCCAAGAAACACAACAATGTGACCAGTTAACAAGCAAGAGTCAAGGCTAACAGAGTCTGAGCCAAGTTAAGTTGACTTGACTTGAGCTGACTTAGGTTTGAGTTATATTCATCAATGTCCAATGTGAACTAAAAATAAATAATAACTGTGTATAAATCGAAACAAACGCGAGTCTACATATCGTATACGCAATTATGTCCAAACAAAAATGCATAGAAAATCACATTTAACAATAAAAAAAACTGAAAAAAGAAAAGAAAAAAATATCAATGTCAGTATTTAATTATGTGTGTGAGAGCACAATGGCGATACGATACGATTGATTATAGAGCCAGTTGTGTCTATTAAAAGACCTGCTGCTTTGGGGCATATCAAACAATTAAAGCCCCTTCAATTAAGGCTGCACTTTGGGCCAAGACAATGCCAAATGCTTGAAAACTGATCCATTTATTTGCTTTGTTTGGCTTTTGGCTTCCGCTTCAGAGCAGCAGCTGGTCAACTGTTCAGCTGCTCAGCATCACTTTGCTATTATACATTTTGTGTCTTTTCTTTTTGTCCATTTTTTTTTTTTTTGCCAATATTGAGTGCTATTGGCCTTTTGCAGTAAGCAGCATTAACATCAACATAGCTGTCGATAGACTTACAGTTGAAACTGTTGCAGCATTGAGTTGACTTTATTATAAACTCAAAGAAAAAAAGATGCTTTTTCATGTTCGCCTTTTTAGTAGCTTCTTGCGGAAATGCCAGTCATCGAATTGACTCCAGAGCTTATACATAAATGTACTTCATTCAATTATGCTTGCTTGTAGCAAATATTGATTTGCCATGAGATATAGAGTCAATAAAGTACTTAATTTAAAATCTAATCTCTGTTAATATAGAGTATTATAAATTTGGCATTTTCATATCTATGATTTTTTCTAGGTATTGTATTTGAAAGTTGATTTTAACTTAACCATAACTAAATCAACAATTATTCTACGAGACTATAACTTGCAGCTAACTAGAGCAGTTGTCGTTTAAGCCATTAGTGTGTGTCGACCACATTCTTTGAGCCGTTGAGCCGGCTTGAAGTCTTCATTTTTAATTTTGTTAATGCCTTTTGTCGCTTTTGTGGTTTCAGTCCCATTTGCAATTAAATGCATTAAATAAGGTCATAAAAAGCGAGATAATAATAATGATGCGGCTGCTTGTAGCAAGTACTTTATGCCACAGTTAATGCCATTTGAATAAAATGTGAAATGTTCTGTGACCATTTCGAGGTTAATGTGCAATTTGCTTGACAACTTTGAACTTGAATTTAATTTATGATCAACTGCGATTGAAAGCAGCGCCAATTGCAACATTTCTCTTTACTAATTGTATTTGCCATTGTTATTTTCTGTAACAGTTATTGCCACAGCATGTGAGCCAATGATATACAATTAGGCTGGCAAAATTGCCTGTCCAAAGTTACAAGCATTTCTTGCTTATAAATAACTCTCTCGAACATGCCATATATAAGTATGAAAGCAGTTACACATTAGCTTACATTCACACCACTTACACACACCACACACACACATGGACGCCCTGGTCCCAAACTAATTTCGTAAACTCCATAGTCAAGAAAAAAATTTACAACTACAAAAAAGGGCTCACTTGATGGGGGGTGCCACACACATAGTCGCTCACTGTAGCTTATGGACCTCCAAACATATAGACATTAGTATATAGAAAGGCTGGCAGGCAGTTGCACATTTGCTTTTAAAAGTTATTAGCGTGTTTCTTTCTGTTTATATTTGATATTCATTCGTTTTTCATTTTCATTAAAAGACATAAATTGTGCAGAAAAATGCGCTCACTTTTCCAGAGAGAAGAATGTGTCTGTGTGTGTGTATGTCTCAGTTTCAGTCTCGTTCTCGGTCTGGCTTTGAGTCTGAGTCTGAGTCTGGGTCTGGACCGAGTCCCGTATCCGTATCCGTTTCTGTGTCAGCCGAAGGCGTTCCTTTGTGTGCATGTGTGAGTGTCTGTGTGTGTGTGTGAGTGTAATGTTTTATTTCTGCCTTTGCGCTCTTATTTACGATTTTTTCATTCATTTTGCACATATTTTCAACTCCCCTTTTACCACTTATTTTCACTGGCAATGCATTCATGACTGCGTCGACGACTGTTTGTATGAATGAAAGTTGCATGAGTGTCTGAATAAACGACTGAATGAATGAATGACTGAATGAGTGGAACGGCGACTGGGTGAGTATATAGCTACCCTCAAAGACAGCTACAGCTACAGCGACGACAGCAACAACAGCACGCAATAAGAATGTTGCGAATGGCTCTCAACAAATGTTGAATGCTGCCGCCGCACATTAAAACATTTGGAGCTTTGTGTTGCACGGGAAAGAAAGGGGTTTCCAGGGTGTTGGGGATAGAGGGAGCTACGCCCTTTACTAAAAGCTAATGTTATGCAAATGCGGCAGCTGCAACTGAAGTTGAAATTGACAAAAAATAATCGCAATTGCAAACAAGTTTGTGAAGATGTGAGACAACGGGGCGTATGCTTAACATTTGCAATTCTTTGCATTGCGTTAAAGGAAATTAGAGAAAACGACCGGGCGGCAAATTGAAAACAGAAAATGGAATACAAATAAAGTACACGTCTTCCATTAGTCGTCTGACAAAGTCTCAGCGGAAAAGCCAGCGACCACAGGAAGCTTACAGAGTTAAGCAAATGGAAGAAGGAAATGGAAATGAAAATGGATGTGGATGAGGAAAGACAGACGTTTTGCGAAAAATCTATATTAAGCAATATTGAAAATTCATATACTTAATTTCAGCAGTTACCTCGAATTTCAAGTCAAGTCGTCTCAACTCAGCGATTTGTTTATTTTCTACAATATTAAATTCACATCAATTGTCAAATAACATTTTTACATCATGTCAACCGTCTCAAATATGTATAACCTTTTTTAAGGTATTTTTCTTATTTCTGGGTATTCTTGTAAACCACCCACGCGTCTATTCCACTTCGCTTTTGGTTTCAACTTTGTTTTCGTTTTCGCTTTCCTTTTTCATTGCATTACGAGTAAGTAAGCGTGCTGGGTTGACTACAAGATGCCCCGTAGAGTAGGGAGTCAAAATATTCAGTAGATAAAAGTTTTTGATGTAACTTTCAAAAGTTGTTGATTTGGGAATTCAAATATAAGTTCAACAGACAATATGTTTAGTAGGGTTTTGAGTAAGTATACCCATTTGTCAGCCATTTGTTACAGGGTATAAGTAATAATGCGCCAAACAGTTTTTGGCGACGCCAAAAACTTTCATGTGCCGCCTTCAACATTGTCGTTAAGTTTGCCGTTGTTGTTGTTACTGCTGCTGGTAACGTTGCCAAGTTTTGGTCGTGATCTTTCATTCGTAGCAACATAAAGCGACCAGCGCGACCAACTATCTGGTCTGGGCAAACACTCCGCATTTAAATTAGCTGTCGTTGTGGGCGCCGCACTCAACCTGTAGTTGTTGTTTTTGTCGCTTTTGTCGTTGTTGCTGGCACTTTTCTAATTGCTCGCAACACACGTTCGTTCATATGGAGGCAGAGCACGGGACGTGGTATGGGCTTAGGGTCTAGGCTTGGGTTAGGGCTTTGGTTTAGGTCTCGTTGCTGGGCCTGGTTTTCACTGCAGCTCACGCATAAATCTCGCAACTATGTCAATCGCATCAAAGTCACGTAATCTGTGTGACATTTTCACTGAATCGTTAAAATTGGAAAATTTATCGTTCGTGCGGCAAATTCAGCAACCGAATATTTATTTACTGCCTGATGATGAACGGCTAACGACAAACGATGCACTTTGTCGCATGCTGCAAAAATTTGTTTACAGCTTGGCAGGTAATGTGTAGGTAACGGACAGCTCATCATTAACACTTCACGGCCAACACCAAATAGCGTATGATTAATGTCAAAGTCGACTTAATTGTCGGATGCAACATGTGGCACGAGGAGTGCAGGGAAAGCAGAGCTGGTTAATTTTCTGCCAAATCGCTAGCATACCATGAATAGTGTAATTAAATTTTTTTATTGTGCCGCTGATTATGTAAAAGCAAATTAAGATCTGCATTGAACACACAAAAAAATCTTAAATCAAATTTCTCACATGGCACAAATTTTGTGAGGCAACAAAAACAACAACAGCAAAAAACAATAAGTAAAGCGACATTCACAGGAAACAAAATACACAGCAAAGTCGTCAAATGTGTAGATTACGAAAAGGCCGAACATAAAGCCACAAAAAAAAGGTTAACACACATACAGACACTTGGTAATTGTTGTTGTGGTTATTGTAGTTGTTGAACCTTTGAGGTTGTTGCAGTCTGCAAATAGCCAACACCACAAATTCGTATTCATTGTTAGCCATTGTTGCTAACAAACTTGAACTGGCCAGAGATGTTAATTTGGCTTTGACGATGAATTGAATTTTGTTTGCTTAGAGACTTAACAACAAGAGCTATGAGCAACAAATTTGATAATTTTTAAGTCGTCTCTGCACAAAAAGTTAAAATATTGTCAATGAAAAGCGGTAGAAAATGTGTGATATTATGGTCAATCAATAAACTTTCATATGAGGCACTAATCCTAAACAAAAACTTATTCAAATTTTTTACAAAATAATGCTATCAAGATCTATGTGTAGAGTAGTTTACCGCCAACATTATATTTATCTATCCACGAACCTTACAGCAAGTTTTCATAGCTTTAAAGTAGACTATCTCGCTTCATACTCTGTTGCCGCTTGCTATTCTTGTGTATTCCACTTGTTATTGTTGCTGCTCGGCAAACACTCTTCAAGTTGTGCGAAACTGGAAATTAAAAACGTTTAATATGCACTTCCGGTGTGGGCGAAAGAGAAGAAGAGAACCAAAAAGAAGCTGCACAAGATGGTTAAGAAGGCGACAAAAGCAGAAGGCAGAAGGCAAAAAGGCAACTGTGACTGTTGACGGTCGACTTTAGAGTCAGCAAACTTATCAGCGCCATCAGCAGCAGCAACAACAACAGGCAGCCAGAGTGGGAGAGGGGTGTCTTTATAAAGGGTTGGGGAGGGGAGGGTGTATAGCATTTTGAGTTGATATGTTTGCTTTGTTTGTCTTTTGTTTTTTGGCGACTGTTGTTGTCGTGTTGTTGCTGCTGGCTTTATAACCCCTTTTGTTGCTCTTGTGCTAAAATGTTGTATACTCTTCGCCATTGTTGTTGTCATCTTTTTTTTTTCTTTTGTTGCAGCTACAACATTGTTCTTGTTGTTGTAGTCCGCTTAACATTCACCTACTTTTCACCTTGTTGGCTGCCACTTTTGAAAGCAGAATCCAACGCTTGGCCGTGGCATCAAAGCGGACGCGAAGGCTTCAAATGAAATTAGAAGTTGACGCAGTGTAAATGGCAACAACAAGAGAGAGGTAAAGAGAAACAACAACAACAAAGGCGGGGAAAACAAACAAACAATGCAAAATGCACACAAGACGAAGCTAAAGATTCATTCACAGGCTAAAAATGTAAAAAAAACTGTGAAAAACTCGGAAAAACTGAGCACTAAGTAGAAAGTTAATTAGGCTTAAATGCGAAAGACGGCGACGACGAGACGACAACGTCTCTACGTCGCGATGCCGAGAATCTGTGTGCAAAAACCAATTAAAAATTCTCTTGCTCTGCTTTTTGTTTTCATTTTTCTATATTTTTCGGTTTTTTTTATATTTTTTACTGTTGCTTAAATAATTCTAAATACACGCAGTCAGTGAGCAGCTGAAGAAACAGGCTAAAACAGCTGCTTGTTAATTAATTTTTATGCATTTCAACGAATGTTCGTTCAATTCAAAAAGTTTTGCTTCGCATGCAGCGAAGCGCGAAAATCAATACTCACACAAAAACTTTCGTTTCATGTTTTGGCCAACAAATTTCACTTGGCCCAAAGGGCAGCAGAGTCGCCAGGCCGTTGACAATAATTGGGCCTATTAAACTATGCGCTAATAAGTTGAAGAGCCAAGTTTTGTCGTATTGTTAGTCAAGCAATCATTTTGGCATTTCTCCTTAACTTGGCTGTTTCCCCGAAAAAGCAGTTATAAATAGTTCTTGATGTTGTCGTTCATGTTTGTTGCTGTTATCGGGCTTGTTCGCCTGTCAGCTGACTGAATGTGAGCGATTAACACTTGGATTGGTACCAGAGCAACAACAACGACGCTCGGTCAAGCCTCAACACTCAAGTTGGGCAGAACGAACTGCACATGCTCTATCCCCCATTTCTCTCTCGTTTTCTGTCTCCCTAATGACTATGGAGACTTAAGCTCTCTAAATTATAGAAATTAGTAACAATATAAGAGTTTCCTGTGCTCAAATATTGATGAATTGAATGGATAGCTAATCAAGTATTAGGGCCATGCTAATTGATATTCATAATTCGTGGCTTGAAACTAAATCAAGACATTCGACGCACATGCTAATTAAGAATTTACGATTTGTTTATGTCGTTATACATCTGTGTGTATGTGTGTTGCAAACTTCATGACTTCATTATTATACCCTCACCACTGGCAACGACTTCAACTCGAGCCCAAAGGTCGCCGGCCGAGGCAACTAATTTTGGGCTTAACTCTAATCAAAGTTGAGCAGCGCCTAGATTCTCACGGCAAGCTCACAAGGGAGTGAGTGTGTGTCTGAGTGCGTGTGTATCTGAGTGGCTCGTTGTCACTGAAAGTCGAGTATGTGGTCGAGTTTTGAACTATCACTAATCCTACTCAGACTCCACAGAGACCGCACACAGACAGAGACCAACTACCAACTGGCAACTAGAAAGCTGGTCAACAGTTGAGCGGCAACAATAACGACGTCCAGCAGTTCTGTGGCAACTTCTGAAATTCTGGTCAATTTACATGTTGCAGCCACTGTTGCATAATTAAAATTTGAAATTAATTTCATAATTTTACAGCGCTTTTATTATTAACAGTTTCGAGTTGTCGTAACAAAAGCTTTTCCATATTTGCTTCCCAGCTTTCCACTACCACTCCCTGTACTCATTCTCAACTTCTCTGCAGCTTACAGTTTCAAATTTGGTCATTTTGTATAGTTCTGTTGCAGTTCTTTTGTGCCCCGGTTCCTGTTTGGTCCTTTTCACTCCTCGCTTGCTTATTTTTAATATTTATGTGCATTTTGATGTGTCCAGTTATGTATTGCTATATTGTTGGTCTTGCTGTTTTTACTTTTGGATTTTTTGTTGTTGCTCCATGTAGATTTGTTGCTGGAAATTTTCTGTTGTGTTTCCGAAATATACATTTTTCCTGCCAATGCAAAAGTTTGTTGTCCGTTCAAGGATAAACGTAGCAGGAGAAATGGTGAAAAGCGAGGGACACTCGAATTTTTGCGTATTGTCGGATAACAGTTGTAATGCAACTGCAGATGACAAACTTTTTTTTAAACATCAAGCGACTGTAAATGCAGAGTTTTATTTATATTTTTGTCTTTAGTTTTTCACACTTTTTGCTCTTACTGTTACTCTTAATTAGCCAGAGAGCTGTGTTAGGCCGTGCAAAAACCCTGCGAGATAAATACATATAGATACATTTGTATCTATAACAGCTACATTTCTATATCTGTATCTGTATCTAAGCATACGTAACTGTACTGTGTACACACCACAAATGCAAAGCCATTAGTAGCAGCACAATCTCATCTCAATTTCCGCATATGTCTGGAAAATACAGTTCCGATTTGCGTACAAAGCGAGTTCAGCATAGAGCGTGAGCTGTGAGCGGTGTGCGCAGAGCGTTGAGCGGTAAGCGTTAAGCTGCCTTAATGAGGCGACCAAATGCTGACGCAATACACGCACTGCCAGAAGGCCTATAGCCCTGGGCCTGGCTCTAACGCCGATTCCAACTCCGAGTCTGACTCTGGTTTTGACTTGCCAAGTGCTCATTGTGTGTAAATTTGTTACCATTTTTTTAGACCCCGTATGTGTTTTTTTTTCTGGTGTGCATGTTTTTACCCCTCGTACTGCACATAAAAGGTAATTTCTAATTTGCTGGTGTTTTATTGTTTCTTGTGCGCAGTTTTATGGAGGCAACAAAAACAACAACAACGACGACGACGTCGACTTATGCAACTGGGCCCAGGCAGCGGCGCATGCGCTTAAATTACACGGCAGCTGCGGCAGAGTCTTCGCAGTCCCTGCTCTGCTCTACTCTGCCGTGCTGTGCTTTGCTCGTAAAAGCATAACGGCGTTCATTAATCATGCAATCCACGTCCAAAATGAAAACGAGGCTAGAACCAAAGTAGCTGCAGCAAAAGCAGCAACAGCAACAACAGCAGAAGTAAAAACTGTTCCATCGACAACTGCTGCCAATTAGCAGCAACATGCAAAGCGCATTTGCAAATGGCAACGCAACGCTGCCATGGGGCATGCAACACGAACACAACTGGCACTTCTATTTTCAAGAGCAGCATCGCGGTTTTTTTCGCGAACCATTCGAGTTCCTCATATTAGACGATGTGATTAGACTTTCGAGTTCAACTTTAACGTCAATGGTGGCATAAACTTGATTGGACACACCATTAAATGCATTTTTAACAGCCCTTTGTAAGAGTTTAGCAAACGAATTCGAAACCCTAGGCACAACTAGAAAAATCATTAATGCTGTGCTATATTATACAAGACTTTAAATGCTTAAAGCATGTGTAGAATATTTGCACAAAACGATTCTAGAAATTGCATTAACCTTGGCTAACATTTGAAAGGACAATTGACAAAACTGAGAGACGAAGTCTAGTAGTTGAGTAGAGCCAAGAACCAATTGTATCTTTACAGTAAGATAATGATACTTACTCTCAAGAGTCTACTTATTATCTTCTCTTCCTTTTGAAAATGTGCATAGTTTGTAAATAACTTTTAAATATAAAACATACAATTTTTTTATTAGAAAGTACTGAGTTTAATAGAAATTTAAGTGGAAAATCTATTTGATACATAAACTTCTGCAGTTGATTCATAGTAAATCGCAAACATTTAACATCTCCGACATTTTGTCATTTGGAAAAACCAGGACAAAATTTCTTCTTACAGTTTTAAGCAGTAGATACTTGTCTGCCTGACAAATTAGGGGATTAAAGTATGTATAACTTTAAGGAATTGCCATAATTGCGCCATTTTGTAATCCTTTCCCTGTTTTGTATTTTTGAGAGACTTAATCCTTTTGTGACCTACCTTCCTTTAAACCAATCGCAAGGCTCTTATCGGCTACCTAAACTAAAAGGTGCAAGAAATTCAAACGCGTGTGCCTTTGACCCAAAAGCCTACCTGTGCTGTCAGCTTGCCACAATGCAAACTTCCTACCTGTAATCATTTAAAATCCTGCACATCCGCGAAAATTGCATCATTCGGTTGCAGACAAGCAAGACGGAAGCAGTTTAAATTTACGTAGAACAAAACGTCGTCAAAAAAAGTTCTTAAAATGTCGGAATTCGAATTTTGCCAGGGTATCAAGAAAGGCAAAGTCATTGAGTCAGTCACTTATGCATTGTATTTGCATTGCCTGGAATTGAAGCGACCAAAGCGTTGCCGTCGCATTATGCGTGTGGCAACCACCAAACTGCAGCTGACAAATGGACTGATCTTGCTACGGCAACGCCAATGGGAACTATATGAGCCCAGTCATCAGCAACGTTGTGCACTAGAGCGTGAGCGCCAATATCGTGATCTATTAAGGTACAATATGCAACAGCATATGCTGAAGATGCAACACAGACGACGACAAAATCTGCAAACCACGCTCAACAGACGATAGATGAAGACTTGAATAGATTGGACTAACTTGGCTAGTAAAAGCAAAGTTTCGATACTTTAGTTTAAGATTAAGTTAAGTTAGAGTTAGACTTTAAACAAAGAGCAATAAAACAGCAAAAAAAACATAAAAAACATAGTAAAAAATCGAAACATTTTTCAGTGGTGTGAATGCAGAAGTGTTTGGCTTCTGACACCACTCGATTTAAGCGGGGCGCCAGAGGGCGAAAGGTGGCAGCTGACAGGCCGAAAAAAATAGCAGAAGAAAAACGCGGCAAACTAAAATCCAACCGCAGTTTTAGAGAACAGCAACAACTGGCAAGTTTTTCAATTTCCTGCAGCCATTACGCAGTGTGTGAGAAGTTCGAGTACGAGTACTCAAAGTTCCAGCTGCTGCTCCTCTGGGCCATTGACGTTTCACGCGGTTCTTGCACGGGCTTTTTACTCGCTTGATTTGTCACACACACACATACGCACTTACACTCGCACGCCACATGTACACAGTGAGTTCCCCAACGGAAAAGTAAACCTGTCCGTCTGTCTATCTGTCTGTTAGTGCCGTTGAGAACCGGTATCTGCTTGCCAGGCAAAATGCGGCGCTTTCTTTTTGCCCATTGCCACAAGGCAACTGCAACTGCAGCAAGCGGTAAGAGGCAGAGACGGATGACAATGACGCTACGCTTTGCGTCTCATCTGAACACACAGGCGCAATTGTATTTAGTTGCAGTTACCCCTGGTCTATCCCACTCCCCTTACGCTCCCCTCTTCACTTTTCCCCCTTGAATCCTGTCTCACGACTTTGTCTCTGTCGCTTGTTTGTTTGCTATTCTAAGTGCTGGTCTGAGTTTTTTATTTTCACGTTCTCTATCTCTCTTTCTTCATGTACCTATCTCGCTGTCTTCCTTTCAGTTGGCATGTTGGTTATTTATGCGTCTTGCTGTCCCAATTCTTGAAAAATGCTGTAGCCTCGCATACGTATTTTGTGTTTCTTTGCGGTTTTTCATTTTCCAAGAGCCTGTCAGCTTTTTAATAAGCACCCAAAAATACGTGGTTAAAAAGAAAACACAGTTTTCCCTCTTTGCCCATAAAAATAAAAACAGAAAAGCAAACACTCACCTTGCGCTATCAATCCACAGTTTGGCCTTTAAAAAAGAGGTGCCTGAAAATAAAAATGAAAGCGATGAACAAAGAATAAAACGTTAGTTTATTATTTAAACCAAAATCAATATGGAATATGGCGCTGACAATGGCCAAGCGAAACGCATAAAAGTCAACAATGGCCGACATAAATTTAATGCTTTTGAAATGGTTTTTCAAAACCCATTCTTGTACACACACACACACACTCCCCTGTATATGTACCGATATATATCTGGTATATAAATGCTGTCCAACGTGCATGACAGCAGATAAAATATAATGCAAATATTATTGTTTTTTTGTAATCGTTGCAAGTCCAAAACAAACACAACGCGTGACACTCGACAATCGTTGACTGTGGTGAACGTTCAACGCTCAATCCCAATGGCCTTTCTATGCGATTCTCATGACGGTGACTAGTGACTTAGCTGTCTCTGACTCTGACTCTGTTGGACTTGCAATATTGCAATTTGCTATTTTCAGGGAAAAAACTTATGTTCGTTGTTTTTTTTTACTCTTCGCTTTTTTCTTTTTCTACAGAAAAACAGTCTAAAAGATGTGAAAGTTTGGCAACTGTGCTACCTTTCTAGGCAATTTACATGCACTTTGGTGAGCGTCGTGGAAAAGTGTAAATCTTGTTAATGTAAAAAGGCACTTTAAGCATTGTTGCAGCTTTTCCAGAAAGTGGAAATTGTAATAGTCAGTTGAGATTAGAGATTTTAACAGAGTCACTTAAACTGTGTTAATTTTATGTCAGTCTATTTACTTTTAAAAAACTATTTAACATTACTTTTAACAGATATTATGCTAGTTCTGTAACAAATGTGTAATCATTTCATGTCATAAAGGCTAATAATTATAATCATCTGCTCAAACACTTTACAGATCAAGTTGTACCTATTTGTAATCCCTCAGCTCGTTATAACGCGCATACACTGTACTGCACTTGGTCTTCTACACCTTGTTGTGACCGTGACTAAATGTCAGTCGTTAAACCGCACCACCTGCCAGCCTGGCTGACTACCTGGTGGTGCTTGCCTGCCTGCCACATAGCACCACCCAAAATGCCACTCAGTCAGTCGTAGAACAAAAGAGAAGCTCTGAGTCCTTTTTTCTCACACTTCTCTCTCACATGGATTGTGCTAAACTCTTGTTGTTTCTCTGATAAATATATATAGATATATAACATTTGCTTGTATTTTTGCACTTGAGTTTTTGTGCTGCATTGGAAAATTTTGTGCGTGTCAGCAACGGCAACACAACAACAACAATAACAATAACAACAACAACACCAGCTGTGTAGTGTCCAACAAACAACGAACAACAACAACTGTAATAATAGCAACAATAACAGCCAAGAAACAAAAACAAACAACAACATAAAACAGCACAACACTTTTATTGGAGTACTACTCGTACTAGTCGTACTGCTGCAAAGTGGTTGGTGGGCGCACGGGGGCGTGGCATAACACAAATAAACAATTGCAATTGTGCGCTGTTGGTTGTAATTCGGTGAGCGGCTAAATCGTCTGTAAATACTTTTGTACAAGTTAACAGTTATAAATGGGCTTTTTATGAGTTGTGTGAGTGTGTGTCAGTATGTGTGAGTGAGTGTGCGACAATATTTGTGAGCACTAAACAAGCATTGAGAGTTTTCTTTTATTTTTTTTTGGGAGTGTTGTAATATGAAATAAATGGGATTTTTAGTGATAACACATTGGAAGAGCTCCGCATTTCTCATGTTGCAACAATTGAAATTGGTAACAGACAAACGGATGGATGGACAAACTAGACAGCTCAGCTGATGCTTAGAAAGTCACTCGAGGGAAATATCTGAATGTGGGCAAGTGTGTGTTGGTGTGTGTGTGTGGGTTTCTTCTGTTCAAAGTAAAGCCAAACACTTTGCTTATGTCTCTGTCTCAGTCGCTGTCAAGTGAAATCGCACGTTCATGTCCAGTTGCAGCAGCAGCGCCAGTTGCCACCAGATGCTGCCTCTTGCAACTTGGCTTTGTCTGCCACTTGTCTGGCCAAGTAAGTGGCACTGCTGTTGTTATTGTTATTGTTACGATTTATGGCATACGCACATATATCACCAATGCGGTGAATTCACCCACCGCAACTCTTCTCATCTCATCTCATCTCATCTCATCGTCTCATCAGCTTTTTCAGTTCACTTCATTTACAGCTTAACGTCTTGTTTTCCATCTTTTTCTGTTTTTCGAATGTGTGGGGAGTTTTCTATTGATTTTTCCAACGTCGTCATGTGTTTTCTATTTGCCACAGACAGCCATAATAATGCTATGCAATGGAAATCAGACAAGCCAACAGTAAAACTGGCAAAGTAACAACTGCATCATCTCAATTGGCCATGGCCATAATACAGTTTCTTGTCAGCATCATTAGGAAAATTTTTTGCGCTTTCGTCTCAAAAAAGAAGAGAAAAAAAAAAACAGAGCTAGATGATTAAGTATAATTATAACTATAATCGTTGTGTTCATAATGAGGTTAACGTTGCATTTGGTCCGTCGCGTTCACAGTGTTGACAGGTGAAAGAAATGCAACCCGCTGGCCAAGGAAATTCAATTTTGGCCAATTGCCGAGTTGCCCTGTGGGTGGTCAGTCGGTTTGGGCCATTAAAAACATTGGTTGCACTTTTTAACGAGCAGTGAAAGTAAAAACCCAACAAAGCACACTGAAAACTTTGCATGAATAAACAAAAGTCACAGACAAAACACATTCGAAATGGGCGACACGCCCTTTTCTGTTACTTTTTTTCTGCTTTTTTGTTTTGGTTTTTTTTTTTGTTTGCTGCTGACAACAGAAATCAAAACTGCAACATTGCAACAAAAGTAATGCAAAATTAAATGCAAAAAACAATCAACAAACAAAGAGACAACAAGAGGGACAAACAGACAGAGTGGAAGCGACTGTCAGAGGGAGCAGACAATGCGACAAACAGACATATAAACTGAGAGACCGACTGACAAACGGGCAACAAATGTCGACAGCCGCAAAATGCAACAAGCAAGTTTACAACAGCAACAACAACACGGTGCAACAAAAAAAGGGAGAATACTATTAAATCCGTGCGACGAAGTAATACCCTGCAAAGAGCAGAGATACTGTTGAAAGAGATCAACGTTTAAATAATTAATAAGTCAAAGAAACTAAATTAAATTCTAACTATGTTTAGATAACCAAATCGAGTGCTCTTTTCCATATAGCTGGATTAACAATAAATTAAATTTGTAACAAACCTAATCCACCCACTTGACTAAAGGGTATTACATCAAAAAATACTGCGCTACAAAAGCCAACAAATATTTATTATTACATTTACATGGTTATATGGCAATGCACATTTCTTTCATGTTTGAATTGTTTTGCATTGTTGCATTGAAATGCTCTATCAAAAGACCGAATACTGAATAGAGAAATGCAAGAGCTTTCAGATGCGATACAAAAAATTGTTACCAAAGACCCCCTGTAAAGATGAAGTAAAAGAAGATGAAGAAGAAGGTCTTCCATGACCTTCCTTGATTGGATTGCTATGCAAATTAGATTTGCTAAGCATATGCATAACTACAAATCTAATGTCCATCAACGGTTGTCTGTTAATGTCATTCAAATCCAAACAAAAAGAGGAAAACGCAAAAGGTCGATAAAAACCACAAGTTGGCTATTAGAATCTCATCGAACTGATGTCAACTTAATTTCTATAGGTAGCAAAAAGAGTGGCAAATTAAGATGAAGTAAGAGGAGAAAAGAGAGATACGAAATATATAAATCGTTGGCTAGAACAGAACCTGTTTTTCGCCAAATTAGTATATAAACAAAATGCTTAAATTTGCAACTGAATATTAAGTTAGCTTCAGGTCTTTTGTCTCCCAGTTTTGCGAATACATAAATTAAAGAAACATTAATCGATGTCGTGCTGTGTAAGAGTATTTAATAGTCCTTCTCGGTAGTGTGATTTTTGTTGTAGATTATTGGTTTATTTTTGTTGTATTTTTACTGGCTTTTCAATTTGTTGTTAAATGCAATAAAAGTGCATTTTGTCTGCAATTCATTGATTGAATACGTCGCATCGCATCGAGTGGATTCTGCCCCTTTGATGCCATAAAGGAGTGTACCAACGAGTAGGGAGTATATGGGAACTTTTTTTTGCATTTTTTGCACCCGAACGATTTTAATTATATTTTACGGCAATTGTAAAACTGTAAATTGCATAAAACTGGGCGAAACAAGAAAAACCATTTTACATTTAATTAATTGAAAAATATGTGGGTGTTGCGGGTGTGTGCGTATTGTATCTGTGCGTGTGTGTGCGATTGTCAGCCCAAAATGACCAAACGGCAATTGGACAGGCCTTAAATGCTCAAAAGGTATGCCAAAGTATGATAAGAGCAGGGCCCTTTCGCAAACGTGGCCAAAACAAAGGTAAATGGTAAATGGCAAATGGTATGGAAATTTTTCGCAAAAGTTCATTACGCTCAACGACATTGTCATCACCATCCTCATCATCCACATCCCCATTATCATCATAATAATTATTGTACGGGTCTTGCAACATTTCGTGGCAAAGTCAACGCCCAGTTTGCTGGCATTTCGCTCCATTGGTGGTGGGGGATGGAGATTTGTGGTTTCGCAAAAGGCGCAAATGAGACGCTTGCCATGCAAATGAGTTGCGGCAATCTTTAATTGACCAATTCACCTGCCTGTACGGGCCAAACTCGCATTGTTTCAATCGCAATCTGACTGAGGCTCTCAAATTCAAACTCAAACAATGGCAGCTCTGGCTGCAGCAATCTATTGAACTCACAACACTTAACAGATAGAAAGATAGATTAGCTTGAGTGTTGGATACACGGGTATAGATACTTTGATTACGCTGACACTTTGCCCACTCGCGCGTTACATTCTTGAGTGCATTTCTCTCTCTCTCTCTCTACGAACACATTCATCGAGAGATCGCGCAACAAGCGTTACAAGTTAATAAAACTTTTGAGCCAGGGCAAGCAGCTTGGACACTTCAGCTTCAGTTTTAGCCCTGTCCAGTCCATTGCTCTACTTAAAGGACAGAAAAGGGTGGAGGGGAGTGTGAGTGTTAGTGTGCTTCTGACTCTGATGGGGCTTCATAAATTCGTACTTGAGCGGCCAAGTGTGACGAACGAGATTACTGAAATCTTCTGGAGCAGATCCATTTTTCATAGCCGACAACTTTGCGCCAAGCTGCGAGCATTGAGTTGTCTTGTAGCTACATTTATATCTTTGTGTCTTTTCTAGCTATCTGTCTCTCTAAGTGTGTGTTCGTATGTGTGCTGTGTATGTGTGTGCAACAAATTGCTCTTGCCTTAGTTATTTGCTGTCATAATAGTTGCTGCTGCTGCTGCCTTTGTACCTTTTGCATTGTTGCTGCCATGCTTTGCTGCTCTAGTTGTGTTTGTTGTTCTTGTTGCTGTGTATATGTTGTTGTTTTTATTGTTGACTGCTTGTAATCGGACAGCAAAATGCGAAAATGATATTCTCCACCTTTGTTGACCAATAACAACAATAAAACGAGCTGGCAAAACAGAAGGCAGAAGCTATTGAATTATTATTTATGCTCTAAAACGAGGGCTGGTTGAACACTAAGGGAAAGTGCTGAAAAATGTATTTCAAATCGACGAAATGATGGCGAGGTGACTATGGAGCTTTAAGTTCATTGTAGCTAGTTTAATGTATCTTAACATCCTTTTATCTTTCTCTTAAGTCTTCAACTTATTGTATAGCCCCTCGCTAAGTGCTTTTAATTTGTATTTACCCGCAAATATAAATATTAAAAGCTATAAATGAATGCACTTTTAAGGTTTCCCCAAGTCGCAGCAGTTGGATGTAACAATCTGTTGACTGACTCATTTCTGTATGGCCGCCAAATGTGCTAATAAATGTTTTTTGCAAATTTCTTGCACAAGTTAAAGGCATAAATTACAACGCGAACAATCAAAATTATTATAACAACAACAATAACAATGCAACAGCTATAGCAATATGAAGGTAAAGAAAAGAGAAATAATAAGATACAGAAAATATGTATAACGAACAAAAAGCAATTGTCACATAAACAAAGTCTCACGTAACTGCTATAAATACAGAGCAAAACAATGCGGGCGATAGAAGGAGACAGCGAGAATCGCAAGAAAGCGTCGAGGTTAACACTGCGTATGAGTTATATTTGTGTTTCGGAATTTGTGTGTGTGTGTTGTAATGCGGCGCGCGAAAACATCGACAGTCAAGCGACAACAACCACAATAAATAAAATGTAACATATGCAAATGATGATGAGAACCGTTGCGATATCTGGATGATGTTGCCGTTGGTTGTTGTTGCTGTTGTTGCTGCTGCTGCCTTTGCTGTTGATGACGTCGTCGATGATGTCCTTGGGTACCAAATAAATGAATATGCAAAACGACAAGCGTCAGGTGGCAGATGCCACAAGTCAGACCGGGAGGGAAACGGGGATTGCGCTATCAGATAGCTCGATGACAGTCGATAACGATAACGATAACGTGAATCCAGTTTGTAAAAATCGTAAAACAAAATAAAATCGAAACGCTCACATAAAAGTGCAAGCAAGAGAAGAAAAGCAGAAAAAGTAGAAGTTTTCGTAATTGCAACAATTTCAGTCGCGTTGCAAGCACTCGACGAAACTGAAAACTTCATCGAGATATTGTCATAGTAGTTGTTGTTGTTGTCGATGGCTGTCATCAAAGCAAGCAGCGAAGCTCGACACGCCCGCACAGGCCGCAATAAAACAAAAAGTGAGCAACAACAAAAAGAAGAACAACAGCAGAAGCAACAGCAGCAGGAACAAACGGCAGCAACATGCACGTCAACAACATGCGGCGACAACGACAACAGTATGCGGCAGGCAGCAGCAACTCGCTCGTGTTGTCAATTGTACAATTCCCAGGCAGCACTTACACACACAGTAACACACCCATACACACTCACACACACACGCCGACAGACATCAGCAAAAGTTTTTTAATAAAATTAAATTTTATGCTGCCAAATGCTCAGAGCTTGGTTTGTTCGGTTTCATTTTGCAGCAAATTGCATTACAAACGCCGGCAACAGTAACAACACCAACAACAACATGATGACGACGTCTACAAGCGACAACGTCGAACCCGCCAGCTTCTTCCTACCAACAACAACATCCACAAATGCAAATGAGCTACAAATGGTATGAAATGCATGAATAAAAAATGAAAACGGTTAAATTGCAGCCTGAATGTGGATGTGGATGCTGTTGCCATTGCACGCCACATGCCGCATGCCACATGCCGCTTGCTACATGCTTCAAGCCGCGCCGCATCGTTGGCATTAAGTATACGTCCATAAGTTTGCGCTGTTTCAGTATCGCGGCTTTGTTGCCCTCAGCTCCAGCAAATATGATTAAATATTATAAATGCCAAAGTTGCGGGCCAACCTGCAGCAGCAGCAACACCACCACCAGCAACAGCAGCAACAGCAACCGCCTGAACTAAAAGTCAGCCAGTTTGCCATAGCTCAAGTTCCAGTTTCAGTTTGTGGCTCGAAGGCAATTGGTAATGCAACACCGACAACTCGACAGCCGCCCACGTTCACGCCCATTTGCCCAAAATGGGCTAACAAAATGCCGTTTACAGCCACACCTTAAAGCCTTTTGTGCAGACATTCAGCGGAGTTCAAATTCTGCTTTGCTTTCTGGCCAACTCTAGCCTATAAGCAATTAAAGCCAAATTAGTTGGTTCCTTAGCTGCCAAAAATTGTTTATGACTGTAGCACGCATCAGCAGACGACGCTTTTCATATAAGCCTTAATTTATTTTCCAAAGTGAAGCCAATGACTTTCCACCACGGTGTTGGCCAGGCCAAAAGCCAGACAGCTGTTTGCCGGGCACTGCAAATAATTTTCAATTTAATTGCCAGCAACACCTTGAAAAAAAGTTGTGTCTCTACTTGTATTTTAATTAGAACAAGTTTCATTATGGACTGTGCAGACGCCCCTCTTCTCCCTCTTCCACTCTGTGGACGCCTCTGGGCAGAGAGCAGGCCAAAATGTCACAGCAAAAACAAAACCAACAGAGAGACCACTAAAAAGTAATTGTAGTTAAATGTCAAAGCGACAATTGTCGACTGTTTGTTGTTGCTTGTTCATAAAGTGAATGGAACAAGCGACAGCAACAGCAAGAGCAACACGAAGTGAGTGAGATGGAGAGGAAGGAAGGAGAGTGACAGAGGGAGAGCGGGAGAGCCGTGGGCGGCAGGTTGATTCAAGTAATTGAGTGCTGCAACTAAATGAGGCTTAAATCGCAATGACCACGAACATCAGCTGGCAATAGAGACAGAGAGATAGTGGTCCAAAGCAAATGGGGAGGAGGTAAAGGGTCATAAGAGGCAGCGGCACTATGAGGGGAAAGGGGCAACTAAGCTTGCATCGACTGAAATTGTGTGACAAATCGACAAATCGCTGGCAATAGCAACGAGGCGGCACAAGTTTGTGGCACAGACAGGAGAATGGAAGGGGCAAGTGGCAAGGGGTAAGCGGCAAAAGGCAACACTGTGTGACAGCTTTGGGTACGCAATCTTAGAGCAAGACTAAATATGCTAATTATGCGTTAATAAGCAGTCTGCTTCGCTCTGCGGGGCGTGACAAGCTGTTCCCTCCCCTGTCTCCCACACTGCTCCTCTCCCACCGTCTCCCTGAACTGTTGCACATAAGTACTGTCTCTAGGTACAACTATATGTACTGTTACGGGTCTGAGATAATTTACTGGTCGGTTAGTTCTTTGGCTTCGTACCGCATTCTGTCGGCAAAACCCACAGAATCATTGCGAAATTCTTGACTCTCTGCCTCGGGGTCTCTTGGCTTTAATTATGAACAATCAGTTGTTATTCAGCTTGTTGTTGTTATCTACAGACTTTTTTTTGTTTTGCTTTGGCTTTTTGCCTTTCTGCATGTCAATCAAACGGCGCTCAAGTCGTGATTTGATGATTTTGTTGTTCAAGCCACAAAATTCCCATTTGTCAAGCACTAAGCTGACCTGTCCTTCGATTTGGGCCAACTTTTGAGAGCCCTCGGTACGTTTGTATGTGTCATGACGGCATAAAAACAAAAGCATTTAATAATATATATATACACAGATTATAGACGGGATTTAATGCCTTAAGAGCAGACCAATTTCCGAATCAATCTAGCAAAAACAAAAGCAAATCCAAAAGAAATAGAGGAATTTGTTATTGGTCTTAATTCATAAACATTAATTAAGATAAATAGGCAAAAAGCCAAAAGTTTCCTAATTTACTTCGCGCTTTTTATGTTCATACATATATATAAATTTATATACATTTATTTTTTGCTGTCACGGGTCAACAAGTTCACCACAAAGTTCCACAAAGAATTTGAGAGCTGAGCTCTGAAATATAAATACATAATTAAGTCAATTATTGAATTGAGCATGATATTTGCAATTATTTTGAGCGTTGGCGCCAGTCAGACAGGCCGTCGGACCGTCTTTCAGTCCAAACAACAAGGAGTCGCAACGACTTTCGACTACCCAACGACGGCTAGAAGCGCAACAAAAGCGGTGCTCAAGTTTTATTACAACATTTTGGGCACATAAATTTAACAATGTCATGTTATAAATTTTGTAGCTCCAAGTAGAGGAAGAAAAAGGCAAAGAAAAATAAAACAATTCAGAAAAAATTGCTTCGCTTTTAACGCTGACTGCTCTTTATTTATATCGTGACTTTGTTTTGCTAGTTGCCAACTTTACAATATACCCTAACTGTGAGTATTAGAAATAGGAAACAAAGTGGGTAAGTAAAGCTGTACTAAATTTAAAATATGGTATAACTTTAGTATTGATTTAAAGAAAGGAAAACACACTCGTTTGACTTCAACTTAAAATGACTTTTGTTTCGGATTTAACTGCAGCTTTACAGTTAAAACAAAATGCACATTAGTTAGTGTATTTAATTAACAGCCGACTAAGGCTAACTGTGCATTCTTGTTTTATATATGTAAAGTCGCTTTAAATAAACTCTGATCTTTGCTCTCTTCAGCTCGTAGCTGCTTGGTTTGTGGTACTTTGATTTCGTTGCTTTGTTTCTTTGGCTGCGCTTAATTTATGCAGCGAACTCGTTTCGGTTTCTCATTGGCACTCGCACACTCACACACACATAAAGATACAAATTTATATATATATATATGTATGATATATATAGTATACGTTTATTTTTAATTTATTATAAAACATTGACAGCGCCATTTGGTGCTTTGCTTTTTAATTGCATTTGCAATTTCTAATTAAGTTGCTGACCAAAAACAAAAAGCTGAAAACAAAAAATATTTTAAATTTGCAAACACTTGAATTGGCGTTGATGTCCAGTAAAGATTTTTGTACAAATTCGGTTCAAGTTTGAGATTCGGATTCTGTTTTTAGTTTCATTTTTGTCAATTTGTCTGTTTTGGCTTTGCTTTGCCGTTAACATGAAATTCATTTTGCTCAGCTTTTCAGCCATTTACTTTTGTTCAATGCAAACGACTTTTTTTCATTATATACGTATCTATTTTATTTATATTTTTTATTTTTTGCTTGTCGCTTTTTTTTTGCTTTGGCTTAGTCCGAGTCTGAGAAGTTTACATTTTGTCTTTGTGTGGCGCTTTTTGCTGATTCAGCTACCAGTTTTTATGGCTACAAGCGTTTTTTTTATCGGCCATAAAATTAACAAGTTTTTACTAAATAATAATATGCAATCGGTGTTTTTTTTTCAATGCAATAATCTTATCAAAATATTTATTTACAAAAAGTTATATACAATCATTCGATAGTTGTCAGTTTTTTCTCTCTCTCTCTCTCTCTCTCCCTCGTCGCTCTGTCTTCTTTTCTCTCTCCCGCCGCTTCTCTTACTGCTTCTTGGCTAATTTGGCTTCCTTGCGTAATTTGGAGACTTTGTTGCGTAGTTTTCGCTTGAACACCAGCTCCCGATTCACTGCCTTCAGATCATCCATGCTGCAGGTCTTAATGTTCTTGACGGTTCTAGAAATCAGCTCATCGGTGATCTCGATCTTGGTCCTGGACAAACGCAGCTGCCGTGCATTGCGTCGTGCCAACTCCTCACGGTACAAGAATAAATGGTAAGAGACGGTGGGCTTAATAATTCTTTCTTGCTCCATTTTTTGTCTATAAATTGCTGTTGCTAACAAAGTGAAAGTGTTGTGCTTGCTTTGACTGCAGTTGGTCAACTGATAACGTTACTCCGATTTGATCTAGCTTAAATATAAAAATTATGTTGCAGTTTGTACTACCTCAGGTAGTCGCACTACCTGAGTGGCTACCTGAACTGCCCGCTGCTGATGCTGGTGCTTGGGACTGCAGGTCAGGGAACTGTAAATATTTGTGCAAAAATATTTCGCGGCTTAATCCGGCCTAATCCACTTTGGATGCTAAGCATTTGGTTTGCCATACATAATATATTATGGCAAATACACAAATAATCGCGCAGCTGCGCCAAGCAGCGAAGCATGCACGAGCATGTCCAGTCAGGTCAAAGATCGTCATGGCGTCTGGCTGCGATCTCCAAGAAGAGCAGCTACTACTTTTGCCTGTTCTTCTCGTCTTGAAAGCCTTTTTGGGTTAATTTTCAATATTTATTTAGGCCATTTGTTGCCTTTTTGTGTTCAGATACATATTTGTGCAAGACAAACACTCGCGGGCATTTAAATATGTCAATATGCAGATGAAGATGTATGTCACATCATTAGCATGAAAAATGCTGAGGAACTTTTTGCATTTCAGTTTTGCCTTTTGCACTTAACAACTTCCAGGTAATTCATTAAACTGCATCACTGCAGACGGGAAAATACAAACGGAAAAGTGTCCTCCTGTGTGTGTTTGAGTGCTGGTGTGTGTCAGACAGGTCATAAATGGCATAATCCTTTTATAATTGCATCTAGTAGCTGGAATAGCAAAGGAAAACAAAAGGATTTCGCAGTCGGATTAAGAACTTGGGAAAGACCACGCGCCGGATTAAGCAAATGCGGCGCATCAGCGTTTTATGACCGGATTGCCTCTCACTTTGCACTTCTCGCCTTTCGACTATCTCACTCACACAAAGGGGCACACTTTTTGAGGTCAGGTAGCAAAAGGTCAAAGGCAAAGCAGGGCCAGAGGCAGACCTTAACTATTAAATCGGCCGCAGCCGCTCTGCCAATGCGGGCAGCGAGCAGCGAACGGCGTTTTGGACTGCGCTTGACAGCTTGCAGACAGCTTCCAACTCAACGCGCCGCTCGCAGCTGTTTGGCAGCGGAGAGAGAAGAGAGGGGAGCGGACACTGTGCGTGTCCAGGCATATGATTTTAGTCGGTCAAACTGGCCAGACAATCATTATAATCAAGTCAACAAAATGATTATTGTATCATCAACGCATCGTTGCTCTTTTCCACTGGAGTTTGCCTTAACTTTTGTGGATCAGCAATCAACAATCAACGTTCAATGTCTTTTGTTGGTTGCCCCATGGGGCACCAGAGCATTTAGCACTGAGTTATGCATTATAAGTATATGATTTTTAGGGTTTTATATGGGCAGCACAGCATTAAGAAGCATTAACATAAAGCAGAAGATAAAAAAACACACAAAACATACACCAAATCGTATCTTAAACTTAAAGTTCGACTTAAACTTTCACTGGAAATGCTTCAGGGTCGCTATGCGTTGTTATAATTGTTGTTGTTTTTCTTACTCTGCTTCAGTTTGTTATTGTTTTTGTTGTAGTCGAGTGCATATTTAAAAAGAATTTTGACAAGTCGCAGCATTTAGTCGTTGAGTGTCGGCCAAACAATAGAAAGGAATTTTCACTTTTCTTTTCAAACATAATTAAGTTGAAAATTTACTTAACGCTCACTCGCATTGCGATGTCAATTAAACTAAGTGAAAATAACAATTAAATGAAAACGATTTATAAATAAACTTCACCTACAAAATAGCAGAAAAATACGAAATAATAACCACAGTTAAGGCACAAGTTAATTTACGAATTTTGTGTGGGTCAGAGATTCGTTTAGAAGTAAATATTTAATAAGCACTTGGCTTAGACGAGGGTCAGAACTTGACCAAAGTAAGATATATATTTTGGCTACAATTACGAATATTTATTAGCACACAAAAGGTCCAAGTAACTCCAAACACTTGCAAGTAATTATGCAAAGCAACAGAAAAATAAAAATAAAATACAGAACTGGAAGAAATTTAAGATGTGAAAATTATTTGCTACCTTTTTTTGGAAATATGGAAAGAAATTAAAGCGTCGTCTGCGCCATCTTTATGTAAAGGTCAAATTATAAATATTTCAAGATAAATAAATCAAGGGGCAAAGTGAACACGTGTGTTCTTAGCAACTTTTGCCAGGCTTGTCAAATATTTAACAACTTTGTGTGAAAAGGAGAGAGAAGAGAGCATAATCGGAGGGTTTTACCCAGGTTTTACAGGCCAGGTCAAAAGCGGCATCAAATCGCACTGTAACACCAGGTAATTACGCAGTTGACAGGTCACCCACCATTGTCGATTTTGGCCAACAACAGGTAGAACGCACTTTCCTGCTTCTGTAAGCGCCCAAGATATAAATAATCCTGGTAAAGTACAACAGGACATCATTCACAGCGCTAACAGCAAAGCAGTCACATTCGTTTTCCGCTCTCTGTATCCCGCTTGATCGACAGAAAAGTATTGTGAAGTTTAGTAGAGTTCAGCTGACAGTTATGGAAAACCAACGCAGTAATAGCAGCAATTCCAACAACAACCAGAACAATACCAATCATCGTCGCGGTGCTCGTCCCAGCGTGGGCTACTTGTTGTTCCAGTACCAGAGTGAGTTGACCCGTCGCCATGCGGAGCCCTCTCGGCTCTCTCGCACCAAGATCCACATTATCGATGGACTGGTCTCTCGGACCATACGACAACTGAAACACTGCAGCGTGGAGGAGCTACAGGCCTGCAAGAGGGAACTGGTCTACAAGGAGCAACTACGAGATCAGCTGCGCAGCATGAGACGCCGAAAGAATGCCAGTGACAGTTCCATTTCCAGTTCCATTCCACGCACTGGTTCACATTCGAAGAACAGTTCCACATCCGCTGGTTCCAAAGCGGACGTTAAGCCACCCAGCACGCCACCAAAGCCGCGTGCTATCAATCAATCAAAAGTTGCCATCTATGGACCCGAAATATTTGTCTAACAAACTTTACTTTAATCATCATTTTATGTACTTTAAGTTAATTAAGTTCTAGTTCTAATGTTTGACCTTAATTGTTGACGATTATAAATCAAAGAATTTTGGATTGTAAATTGTAAACTAAAATAAAAACCCAGAAAAACTAAAAGAAAAACCATTGCAATTATTCAAAAATGTCAATTACAGCGCTTCGTTTTTTTGTAGTAGGAGTGGAAATTCCTGTTCTGAAAGCCAGTTTCTTCGACTGGGCTAGTAAAATGTGTGCCGCTAAGGCAAAATGCCAGACCCAGACGCCAAAACCACGGCACAACAAACTAGACAACAGTCAATAGTTCCCACGAAGCTGTACTAAAAAACTAAAAAAAAACTCTACACAAAATTGGCCAGCTTCTTTGAGTTGGGCTGATAGACGCGTCCAAGACGCGAATGAAGCGAAGAATGCGGCTTAAAGTTCAATCGTGCAGCAAGTGTTATTTTATATTTCTTTTTTTTGGTGGGTTGCATGAAGTCCATTCAAAACAACAGATATTTTATAACGTCAATAGCTTTTCGACCAAATCAACAACTCAACTCCGACAGAGACATAAAATGAGACGGAGTTAGGGATGGAGAGGGAGAGAGAGAGTCTGTAAATTATGAAGTTGTCTGACTGCGATATGCAAATCGTCAAATCGTCAAAGAGAAATGTATATTAATGAATGTATTAAAGTGGAAATAGACAAATGAGAGAGAAGTCTCTAGTGTTCACAATTTGGCTCATTAGCAGTTGTTGTTGTTCAGTCGTTCGGTCGTTCGTTCTGACTGTGTAGATACCCTGGGTATAATCAAACAAAACAGTTATGCAGTTGATTTGTTCTATTAACTAGCTTAATTATTTATGCCAACTATAGTTAATGCAGTTGCTTACCTCCTGTATTTAGTTGCTTGAATTATTCCGCTGCTTGTTGCTTTCTATTTGCATAGTGGTTGTAGTTGTTGTTGTATTTGCATTTCTATTTGTATTTGTATTTGTATTTGTACATACAAGGGAATTATGAACACAATGTTAATAACACTGCAAACAGAACTTGTGCCGTTTTTTTCTTTCCTCTTATTTTTTTTGCTTTCTTCTCTTTTTCTTATTTCGTTTGAAACACTTTTCAAGCACTTGAAGTGAAATTTATCTGCTGCACATTTTTTATATATTTAACAAACACAAAAACAACTTGAGTGCAGCTCAGTAATTATTTGTAAGCGAACCACTCTGAATCGAATCGAATCGAAATAAACTGAACTGAACGAGCGCCACAAAGAGCAAAAGCAACGCGACGTCAATTTGGAGCACACAGCGAAAATGTAACGAAAACGATGCCGAATAAAACACAAAAGACTCCAATGCAAATGCTAACACGCACACAAACACAACGAAAAACACCGATATTAAATGCACTGAGCAATGCTTTTTTTTTATTTGCTTTTGTTTTTCTTGTAAAACGTTCGTTCTTCAGCGATGAAGAAGACGCTACGATAACGTTTGAGCTTGCGCGATCAGGCCCATAGAGAGCGCTGCATACGACTCGCACGACGGTTCACTGACGAATGAATGACCAACGTTTTGGCTGCAAGCTGCTGCGGCTGCTGCTTCGCTCCGACTTTTGGCATTCGAGTTCGAAAAGCCTAAGCGTCGACTTCGAAAGCTCAAAAGAGCGCGTGAGAGAGAGATTGAAAGAGAGCGCAAGTGAGCGATCGCAAGTTTACTGCTTAAGTCTTTCGTAATGCGTGCATGTGTGTGTGTTTGTGTTTGTGTATGCGGGCTTAGAATTCGTCGCTGTCGCTGCCGCTGTCGTCGCGGTTGTCGCTGTGGTTGTTTCTTCGTTAACTATTGATTTATTGTTTACCCATAACTGTTTATTACATTGTGCGTTGAACTTGTTGCAGAGTCAGCAGCCTTAACAGTTCATTAGAAACATTTACCAAAAAAAAAAATGATTAGAAACCGGAATGAGTTGACACAGTTATGATTGTTTGTGCTCCGTTTGTAGTTATACAATTCTGCTTGAAGACCGTATAAAATTTAAATATATTTTAATATTTAAACTATTTTATTCTATTTGTTTAAAACAGCTTTCGCTGCGCTCTCGCTGACAACTTTTACTCTCGAGTCTCGAGCATAGGCGCAATTACTGACTTGCTGAGCGCGTCTCCGCGCTCTTTTCTTTTGTCGCTCTCTTTGTCTGCTCTGTTTACTCCAGAAATTGCAACATTTACTCGCGCAGTCGCTGCGACGCTGACGTCGTCGTACGCTCGGTTCATTGCTGTTTCAGGTTTTTTCTTTTCTTATTTTCGTTTTTTTTTTTGTCTACCCAATGACTTCTTAACGGTTCGCCACTTAATACTCTTTTTCTGTGTACTTTTTCTGTAGCTTTTTTGTCGCTCGCACGCTGACAGCTCTCTCCCCCGCCCCCTTCACTTAAGGCAGTTGGAATTGCAGCTGTTATTGTCATTTTGCTTTTAGCTACAGCTTCACCTCAGTTCGGTTCGCCTGAGCGTACATTTTTGCGGTTTCCATTGCGATTCTTCTGACTGTGTCTGCCTTTCTGACCGCTCCTTCTGCTTTTCCCTTATCAATAACAATCTCGTTGTCAGAGCTTTGTCGTTGTTTTTTGTGTTGCTGCTGCTGCTTATGCTGTATTAGCGCAAAGCTTTTCTATGCCACGCTTGTAGGGCTGCTCGGGAGACGTTTGCGGAAAACCGCAGCAGCGAGCTAGCGATATGATCTGATTTATTGTCGTAAATAGTTTACCGGCTTGTTGTCATTTGTTGAAATATTTATTTACAATTTTCACAATGGGCATTTGGCATCTGTAATTGATTCGCCAGACGTTGAGTTTACTGCTGTTGTAATTGACCTACTTTTACTTTACTTTCGATTTGGGCATGACAGATTATCCTGCTGTTCTCCCCTCCCACAAAAAATATAAATTAGAATTTGAATTTTTTACATTTTAATGGGCTCGGCCTGAAAGTATGCCTTGATTTGTCAATTAACTCAGTCTCATTAGCCAAGACACACACCATTTTCGCTAATTAGTCGACACTTTCGACTGATGCATGCGATTTTTGTATAAACAACGCGAAAATCAACAACGTTGCAAGTTGTTGTTCTTGTTGCTGTTGTTGTTGCGCGTATGCGTGTTTGTTGCCAGCCGCATGAGTTCTTAATTAGCCCGCAATGAGTTGCCGATATGGTATTTGTAAGTACATATTTTGCTTTTTCTGCTCCGCTCTGACATAACAATTTTGGCCTGTCTAATTGCAGAGTGCCACGCCCCCTTTGCCACTAAAAACACCCATGTTAAGTGGTATATTGATGGACTGGCATTGGATCATCTTCTAATTGCAGCTCGAACGCGATGGCAAACAAATTTGGTGTACTCATGTAATGATGACAGTCAGGCCAAAGCAGATAATGAGCCATTTGACTGGGCCTGTTAATTTGTGGGCCGAGTTAAAGGCAAAGGCAATGGCAGATGGCAAAGTTCGACAATTATCCAACATGTGCGGAAAATTAGATGGCATTGTTAATTGAACTGTTGCTCTGGAAAACTGTTAACTGGTTCAATGAAATAACCCAAATTCAACGATTTATCGATTTGCCTATCGATAACTGACTAAAATATATTGAGGTAGGCTATACGCATTTCAAATTAATCAGACAGATTTTCCATATTATGTAAGTATAACAAGTCGACTCCACTTCGATTAATCCCAGAGCAAAACAACCGATACCATTCAAAATGGTGTTCGGCTACAATGTCAATAAGAAGACCATACCCAATTTTATGAAATATGTAATCGGTGGTACTGCCGGCATGATGGCCACTTGCATCGTTCAGCCCCTGGACCTCGTCAAGACCCGTATGCAGATATCCGGTGCCTCCGGGGCCAAGGAATTCAGCAGCTCCTTCGACTGCATTCAGAAGGTGTTCAAGGCCGAGGGTCTGATGGCCTTTTACAATGGCCTCAGCGCTGGACTGTTGCGTCAGGCGACCTACACGACCACCCGCATGGGCGTCTATCAGATGGAAGTGGAGTCCTATCGGAATAAGTACAATGAGGCGCCAACACTGTTTGCTAGCATGCTCATGGGCGTGATCGCTGGTGCCTGTGGCGCCTTGGTTGGTAATCCCGCGGAGGTCGCTCTCATCCGCATGATGGCCGACAATCGCTTGCCAGAGGGTCAGAGGCGTAATTATAGCAACGTGGCAGATGCCGTCGTCCGCATCGGGAAGGAGGAAGGACTCTTCACCCTCTGGCGTGGCTGTCTGCCCACTGTGGGACGCGCCATGGTTGTGAACATGGTTCAGTTGGCTTCCTATTCGCAGTTCAAGGGTCTATTCCATCAGTATATCGATGAGGGTCTTGGCTTGCACATCTGTGCCAGC
The DNA here is from genome assembly GCA_020829145.1 of Drosophila nigrodunni. NCBI lineage: Eukaryota > Metazoa > Arthropoda > Insecta > Diptera > Drosophilidae > Drosophila > Drosophila nigrodunni. Next base: position 650,358 of record JACVCZ010000003.1, on the reverse strand, counting down.
ATGTGCTCTGGTCTCCTAACCACAATCGCCTCGATGCCACTTGACATGGCCAAGACACGCATACAACAAATGAAGGTAGTCGATGGAAAACCAGAATATTCTGGAGCTATCGATGTTATAACTAAAGTGATCCGGAATGAGGGATTCTTCTCGCTCTGGAAGGGCTTCACGCCCTATCTCGCGCGCCTCGGTCCGCACACTGTCTTTGCCTTTGTCTTCCTCGAACAGCTCAACAGGGCCTACTACAAGTTCGTTCTTGGCCAGGACAACAGAGGATCAGGATTGTAACAGGTCGTCGTTTAGTAGTATTTAAATATTTTAACTACAAAGTTGCTGATATCCAGTATCAAGTAAAAGACGAAGGTAATTCGATTCGCTTTTTAGAATTTTTGCTGTACTTTAATAAACTAAATTTCGAATGCTGTCACTTAATATTTAAAATTAATTTGTTATTAATTTAATAGTTACTTTAAATAGGAAGTAAAATGGTATAATAATCTTAAACTGGATTCTCCCATGCGATTACAGCCCAAATCGTTACTTCTAAAACCTACTCACACATTTCTCCCATGCGATAAGTATCCAATCTTACTTTTCTCCCAAGCAGCAACACTATACCCACACGTTTATTGCATGCAATAATTCCCAGCCACACATTTCTCCCACACACAGCAAGAGAGAGCGCTCTCCCGACGCTCAACAGCCAGTCATGAGAGAGCATGGATCGTGTCACTGCTGAGTGTATCTGCGGCTTATCAGTGTCTGAGGGTTCGACTCCAGTCAGTTGGGTTTGTGCAGCTGGATCGTGCGGTTCGGTTCGGTTTGTTGTGCGAGAAGCTTTGCGGTGCAGAGTGTGGCGCCCAAGCGGAGAGCAGACTCCTCCAGGGCTAAATTGTAGCCACTTAGAGCAGTCCGAAGAAGAAGAAGAAAAGCTAAAGAAAAAGAAATCTTTGTAGCTTAAAGTGAAGCGCATGAATCAAAGTTCGCGGAAGTGTTAATTAAAAGCCTAAATACGCGGCATAAATCTGTTTTATTTGCGGCACTTACAAACGGGTGAAGTGGGATTGGAATCGACACAGGAACGGAAAAGGCAACGCGAACTGAAACCAGACCTGGTACTATTGTCATCCAGAAAGTGCATTGTGTATTAATAATATTTTTATCTTGTATCTGTCTCGCTTTGAAGTTCGATTTGATTTTAAATTCAAGCCAATATCAATAGTTAATAAATCAATAATTGAGTGTGAATCAAATTTGTGTAGACAGTGTTATAAATATTTAATATTTTTGGATACTTTAAGACCACGACGAGCCTCCCGCATATTTCACAGTTAGGTAAGTGTCAAAGTTTTCTTATCTCTAAACAATTTTTATTTGTTAGTTAGTGAATGTGGCTAAATTATTGCTTGCAATTGGTAAAATCGTTGTCGATTGATTGCCAAGCTGTGATCAGTTTGATTGATGAGGTTTGTTTTGCTTGCTAAACTGATAAACTAAATGAAATTATTGCATCGTAAATTCTAATTCAAATTCTAAATATTTGATTACATAAACTGTTCAGCAACTTGACAGCGAGATTGTGCACCGGTGTAGGTGTGAGCGTGTGTGGTGTGTTGTGTGTGTTTATCTAATTGCAGTGAGAGCGTAACTAACATCATAAATAAACTCTAAACAAGTGCAATTAATCCCACCTGTCCCCTCTGTCACACCTGTCACTACACTTCGATTAACTTCCAGCTAAAGACAGCGTGTAATTTTAGTGGGACAGGTGAAAAGGTTGCGATTCTGGCAACAATTTTATATTTGTTTTAACTATTTGAATCTAGCTGATAATGAGCAGCTTTGTGTCAATGACGCCTAGAACACTCGCCCACATTTGCCTATATAAATACTGTCCAAGATTAGAGTTATTAACAATATTATATAGTTTAAACATGAAAATACCCTGCAAAAACAAAGGTACTCTATTTTATTAGCAGAAACCATTTAATTTACTTTTATAAACAATTTATAAAAAATTACTTATACATTTTATGTACAGGGTATTTGTAAGTCTTGTTAAAAACACACTGTTTACTGGGGCAATTAAAATTCGTTGTTTGCACATGATTTAAAGCGGAAAACACCCGCGACAAAAGGGTTTGGTAACCAAATTTGGCCAAGATCTCAACAGTGTTGTTGTTGTTTTATTACCGCTGTTGTTCTTGTTGTTTTTGTTGTTATTGTTGCTATCAGCTGACTTGATTAAAGTGCTACGAAGCAAACACAAAAATGTTTAAATGTTTGCATGCAGCTTAACAAGAAAATTTGTAGGCCCCAGACGAATGTATCCCTGGGTGTGTGTTCAAGTGTGTGTATAAATTTAATTGCATAGTGTCTGTGTGTATCTGTATCTGTATCTGCGTGTGGCTTTATACATTTAATTCGGCAATTGGCAAATACAATTTTAATTTAATTAAAATGCCATTTTGTATTATTCGCATATTGTAATTGCTTTAGTCCCATTGGGCAACAAATATTCATTCCATTAGCATTTAGCATTTTACCAATTTGCATCCATCCGACTGCTAATTTGACACTCTAGTCCAGAGCATAAGATACATATTTAAATACGTATACAACTGACAAGCTACAGTGCTCTCTCCCTCCCTCTCTCCATCTCTCTCTACTTATGTTCTGCTGTCCCATTCTGTCTCAAAATCTCGCTGTGTGTCACACAATTGAGTGGAAACCCTAATTAGCTGAGCTGTCTCTGCATTCAGTTGTCAACAGTGTTAAAAATACACAATGACACCGACTGCTTACAGTAATTATAAAAACACTGTTTTCAACATATAGAAAAATAATATATACAATTAAAAGAAGTAAAAAAAAATATTGTGCTTTCAATTTGTAAAGAATTTCATATGTGATATCGTAACTCTAATAATAATTAAATAAATAAATGAATGGTATAAATTTCAAATATAAATTCCACTAACCCAGTTTCTATTTAACTTACCAATTAAATATTACAAGTTTATTAAATTAAATTCACATAGTTGTCATGAAATCGAAATTAGTTCATAACATTTGTCAACGGAAATACGAAATTAGCATAAACTCTCCCAACAAAAAAACATTTTCATGAAGCTAATGCCCAACATACCCTATATTTAATAATATAATCGACAGGCGTTAGCTCCAAGTGTGGGATTTGCTGATCATTTCAATATAATTTAAATTGAAATGGGAAAGAAAAAAAAAACCAATTAAATTACAATCGCACGATTTGTATATGTGAATTAATCCCGCAACCAATCGTAACACCCCCAACGCCGACCACGCCCCCCTGCGCCCGCTGCTGCCATCAATCATTAACTTTATATTTGCCAAGAGCAATCAATGCTGCCGCCAATTGAACGGGTAAACCAAAATATAAGTCAACAACCTGGTTGGGAAAATGGAAAAAAAAAATGAAATTATAGTATAATAATAAATAATGTGACAACATAAGTGCGATTGAAGCTGTGGTCACCCACGTGTATAAACAAATAGGCCGGCGCAACTAAGTGATACCCTGTAGTTTTAAGACTGATGTTAAAAAATATTTCTATAGAAACAAAGGTATGGAATTTTATGCATATATTGTAAGGACAAGACAATTAAAGTTTGATTTAGACCTTTTTTTTTAATGTAGAAAACATTTTTTGTTCTTAGCATATCTCCATCAAGTTCCAATAGTATGAATTTGATAACATTATTAACATTCACTAAAACTTATACCAAAATCAGACTACTTTTTCATTAGTATACACTTTTAGCATAACACTTAACACTATGCTGTAAATAAAATAATACATACATAGATAAAATAATACATATTTCAAGTCTTATTTCCAGTCTTAACACAGATCAAGGGGTATTTTTAAGTCGCTTTATTCACTGCCTCGCTCTTACTCGCTTTTTTTTAATACCAGCGAGAAACCGCACGTGATCTCAGCTTTTGTTGCCGACAGCCTGTCTATGTGTTGTTGTTGTGGTTGCTTTTGTTATTGCTGTAGCTGTACTTGTTGTTATTGCTGTGGTTGTATTCAAATGCAACCTCAACTGGTTTATTAGACGGCGACATCATTTGTTTCCTCTCTGTCTGTGTCTGTCACCGTCGCTGTTTTAGTCAACGAACTGCCGTTTGCTCACATGACATAAAAAATCAAAATCAATATAATTATTTTCGTATTTAGGGAATTTTTTTATTGAACAGAATGTAATTAGCTAATCATCTTAATAAATATTAATATAATACATAAAATTTAATTAGTCTTTTATTTTTTCCAAAGGCCAAGTTGTAATTAAAATTGTTTGCGAGTTGAAATTGAATTTTTTATATTTTTCTCTTATTGTTGTTGTCACATTGCGATGTGTTGATGAATTTTATGCAGCAATATTTATTGGACGGGGGCACGCAATGCCGGCAGGGTCAAAGGTCATGTGTCCATTCTGTCGGCATGTCACAAGCTTTACAGTTAACTCACGCTCGGATGGCAAATTTACGAGCAACAACAACAACAAATTGAAATGTTTGCATCTCGGGCAGAAGCCGATGGGCAATCAGATAAGCAAAAACCTCAACCGCGACGTCAGCGGCGACTGCAACTGCGACTGCGACGTCGACTTGGACGTCGTCACATCTTTGAGATACAGCTCATGATTATCATTGCCAGATGCGTGCTCTCGTGCATGGCTACAATTTGTCTACAGCTGCGAAGCTGCAATTTTCGAATTAAGACAATTGCGACATGAATTACAAAAGTTCTAAGTAAACTGTATCTGAATCCATCTTTGTCTGCGTATCTGTATCTGTATCTCAAAACTCTTGTCCTCGTCTTGTCTCGTCTCGCTTGCCACAAATCAATGCCAAAAGTAATGCAAATTTGTGTTTAGCTTTTCCTTTTCCTTTTTCGTTTCTTCTTCCATTATATTTTGTTTTCCAACGCTTGCCAAAAATAAATTGAATTTTAAATGAGGCAAAGAGATTGAGGTGGCGACTGCAGAACAAATGGGCGCACAAATACTACGATATGTAGCTCAAACTTTCTCAGCCTTAACAAGTGTCATCAAATATTTACATAAGACAGCAGCCAGCCTTAAAACAAATCACAAACAAATACAACAAAGAGTTTAGCTCAAAGCGAACTGGGTATGCCCTATATTTTTTTAACTCTCTACACTTTTTATGAGAAACTTGAATAGAACATAAATAAAATTATTTGATATGTGAAATAAGAAAGTATCATAATTAAATGTATCTTTCGATAGTCAGCAATGTTCCTGTTTCCATAGGTGTCCTCTTTGCTCAGTTAGTAAGTAAACCATTGTAAGAGTGTAGAGATTGTATTTTTAAATTAAATGAAAATGTTTTACAATTTTTCCCATATGAAAAATATATTTTGAAAAAAGTTTAACAAATGTCTGCTGTTTATAATTCACTTTAACTATCTTTCTAAATATTTTTGTGCATAACTAAAATTTTGTAATCAAATATTATAATGCTAAGTTTAAAATTGATACTTAATTGCTTACCTCAAATAATTTTTAAGCTGCGTGTAAAATTTAGCTCAAAAGGTGCTTACTTTTCTCTCCGTGTAAGGTTCTATTTATTGCTGTCATATGAAATTTAATAATAAAATTTTTAAAAATTGCTTTTGCCTCTCTCGCTTTTTTACCGCCCTCTCTGCCAATCTTACTGCTGTTCTCACAGCTGTTCTAAGCTGCTGGGCTCAAGTGAAACCCATTTATTTTGATAATGTATATACTAGTTGCTCGTTCACTTAGTGATAGATCTAAATGCGATTTGCACTTCTCTTTTTGTTGTTTTTGTTGTCTCTTATATTTATACACCTTGTGTGTCGCTTACTTTAGCCTTGTACAAGCCCAGGGTCCCTGCCTTACTCTATATACACACAATCTCTCACTCTCTCTCTCTCAGTCTCTGTCTTTTGTCTCAGTGTGAGTATGCGTCTCAGACTGTGCCTCGGTCGTGTGGCATATCAGTGGCAATTTTCCAATTGACGCCTATTACGGTTAATCGTAGCAGTGACCCAAGTCCAGACGAACTTAAACTAATAATGTGCACAGTTTAATGGCTAAGCCGCAGTAAATCGGCCCCCAAGCCAATCCCAGATACACCCAAAAGACCCACACACCGCACAACAAGACCACACGACATGGGTGTGTGTGTGTGTGGTGTGAGTGTGTCTGAGTGTGCGTGCGTGATGCCGGTTAACAGTTGTTGTTGTTTGTGTTCCTTCTGCTGCTTAGCACGCTAACTAACATTGTCGCCACTGGCATCGCTGTTGCCGTTGGCGTTAACTGCGCGGCTGACTGCGCTGCTTACGCTAGCCGCCGTCGCACGCAGTCGCTTTAAGTTAAGCATTTGCTTTAGCTTTAGTCGCAACGCGTAGTTCAAAGCAAGTGGATTATATTCAAAACGAATTTGTCCTTAGACAAAGTTCCCTCGCTTTCTCTCTTACTCTGGCTTGCCTGTCTCTGTCTCTGTCTCGCTCGTTATCCTGTCTAAGCAATTAGCACATTAGTAGCAAAAAGGGTCAATGCCGGCAAACGCAGAGACTCAAAGGCAGCACAAAGTGCGGTCTAAATTTGTGGGCATTGTGTATACGACACGTTGTCCATGGGCGCAATGCCTTCGAGCCCTTTTCGTTTAATCAAGCAACGCTATGGCTTAACGGTAACAGAAACAGTATACAAGAAGCAGTGTCCTATTTTTGTTGTTGTTGTTGTTTTTGTTGGTGTCCATGGATCGTCAGTGTTTCAATTGTGTCTGATTTTCACGCAAATATAATCCTCAACTCAACTCAATACGATTTGGTTTCGACTTTTGCTGCTGTTCGCTTTTTGCCTTTTCGTTGTGATTTCGTTTCGTTTGTGTTTCGTGACTTGAGTAAAAGGCAAAAGTTGATTCATCAGCCGCAGGATACACTCCCACACACACTCACACAGAGATACATGCGCCTGTTTTCGTATGCGTCAGCAGAAATAAAATAGTGAAAATATAAAACGCAATACTACTGCAACGACGTATCCTTGAATCACACACACACACACACACACGCGCGCGAAAGTGTGCACACTTTGACCTCATTTTGGCCGTACCGTTTTGGCCCCGCCCCGCTACCCTGTGAGCCTTTTGAGTGTGTATCGTTCCAAGTCTACGTGTGTTTGCACAAGTTTCCTTTTTGTGTGCGCGTTATAATGATTTAAGCGTGTTTCACCCACACACACACACACACACACTTGTGTAACTGCGCAGGAAGTGACTTAAATCAATAAGTTGGCATATCATCAGTTAAACAGGATCAAGGATGCGCTTTTGAACGCATCAAATAACCCAAAACTTAATGCCAATCCAATTGAATCGCATCCCATTCAATTCAGTTCAGTTCAGTTTTCTGTTTTTAATTTTTTTTACCCCTTGCCACACTTCAATTTGTATAAATTGCAAGTAATTAAGCCATTTGCCAGTCAGTTAATAAAACTTTATAAAAAATCAACAACTTCAATTGAATTAATATCTCTCTACATAGGTATATAAAGATATATATATTTATAATGATACTTAAATATAAACAACACTTATCTACGTGCACTTGTTAAAAGCCCATAAAAAAAGTGCTCAATGAATCCACTTATAAATAAAAATATGAACTGAAATTAATACGAAATTCAGTTTTTGACGTGCGAATGAAAGCGTGCCGCAATTTATGCAAATTTATATAAATAAATATGCTAATTTTGAGCTAATATAAATAGTAAACGAGAGCAAATCCAAGCACAACATTCACATGAATTAAATAATACAAAATATAAACGTAAAGTTCTAAATTATGCTAATAAAAGTGGTTATTAGTGTGCATAAATTTAAAAATATAATTTAAAAAAATGATATGAAATTAATGTGATTTTAGTGTATATTATTTAAAACTCTGTAATAATTTTTGTGTATTTATTTAGTATTGAATCAAAAGCAATTGTTATTGCATTTAATTTTTAAATGCAAAGTGCATAAATAAATAGAAGATTCTCTAAAAATACAAGCCAAAGCAAATAACAACAAAGTGATAAAAATGTAAGCAAAGAAGTCAAGCAAATAAAAAATATTATTAATTTATTCAAGGTGCATTCTGTATTTTTCTAGTGCACACATAAAAACTGTTCAAATATCTAAATAAAAAACCTTTAAACGAGAAGGAAATGAATCATTGGAGAGAAGTGAAGTAATTACAAAATTGCTTTTGACACTGAGTGTGGTTGGGTGTGTGTGTGAGTCTATGCGTGTTCTAAGCGCATAAACTGTTTAATATAGTTCCATATAGATTTAAATATATAAACATCTATAAAGAGCAGAAGCTTGTTGAATGCTGAAATTATGACACGTCACGCTCTGGCAGTTTGGGTAAGGCCGCTTTTAGTTAATTATATTTATAAGAAAGTGACTAAATGAGTGTGTGTGTGTGCTAAGTGTGTGTAGCATAGCAATAATTAAGTCACTCAGCTGAGTGAGCTCAATTAAAATGCTCTGCACGCCAGCAACATTAAAAACTGCTCAACAAAATGTGCATAATTTTTTGCCCAAAAGCCGGTAACTAAGATCGCTCTCTCTTTCACTCAACTTCTCTCTCTCTGTCTTTCTCGCTCACACGCTTGCTGTCACTGTCGACTTGCAGTGAACGTCAGCGTAAAGTAAACAACTTCATTACAAAGCTTTGCAAGCAGGCAAATTAAACAATAATTATTTATGTATGCAATAACAAAAGAACAGAACAACTATAATGCATATGGAGTAAACGAGACGGAAATAACACAGACACACACACACACACACAGACGCACACAACAGTGCGATTCAACCAAGCGTATAAATTTCATTTAATAATTCTAAGCATCGCTCTGTCAGTCCTTCTATCTCTCTATTCCTCCCTCTCTCTCCACTTTGTCTTTGACTCCAAGTTGCATAAACTTTTGGCAACATTCGAGCATTTATTGTATAATTTAATGAAATAGTTTTCAACATTTAAGAGCAGCGGCAATGGCAATGTTATTAAATCATTTTTAAAGTACTTAAAAATAATTTAATTTACTAGAGCAAAATGTTCACACAGTAAAGCTTGACTAAGTGGTATCAGTTACGCTTAAAAAGCAAAACTTATGAATCATTCTTAAGTAACCTGGGAATTATTGTCTTGCGAGGCATTAATTTACACTACAGTTAATTTGCTTAAAAATTAATGATGAATGAATGGCAAAAGAGTTTCTGAGCAGTCGCAGAAGCTTGTTACTCTTTAAAGTAGTAACTCATTAAGGAACTTACTAAGTAATATATTTGAGCAGTGATTAACGGAATTTTGCAACAATTTACAAGAGGTCTTAAAATTGGTTTAAAAGTCTTAAACATAGAAATAGTCAAAGAAATAGTTTATTTTTTGAAGGAAATTAAAGTTTACCTAAACCACCCACAGCTGTATTGAAGCGATTAAGCTGCTTGTCCAATATTTTATAGCATATTCTACTTAGCCAATACACACTGTACCAGCCTGACAATTGCCGTTTACTAGTTGTTTGCCTGCAGCGCTTAATATGATATTTCTTAGCTCGCGTTGCCGCCCACGCAGTTAGCGAGCATTCTTTATGTGCTCATTCATGCAGCCTGACTTTTATTATACCACACATGCATACACAAAGTAAAACACATACACAAATACTAACACATATGCATACACTCACACACTAACTAACAACCAAAGCAACAAATGCAACATTTGGCGCCATTGTCAACGTCACTTAATATACAAATTTCAGTAAATATTTATACAAACATCCATACACATGTCACACACACTCACAAGCTGAGTCAGAAGCGACTGCAATTTCCGCTGGTGTCGCAGCATTACCAGATAGCTGTCATTCTATTGTCCCCACCCCCACAACACACACGCACTGCCTTTCACTCCCCTCTCAACGGCTTCTTGTTGCTCCTGCCCACCACCCATAACAACAATTCGTTCAATTTCAAGCAATCAAGTTATTTTAATTCATTACGCTTACGCGGGCAACACTTTGGAAACATGCAACGGCAGCAGCAGCAACAGCAACAACGAAAGTGCAATGGCGAGGCCACGCCCCCTTTGCACTACAGCCGCCCCAAGAGCATTTTGGGGCAAGAACAGTTTGCATTTTGCTTCACGATGACTCTGTATTTGTGTGTATCGTGTATATACTTGCGAGTGTTTATATTACATACACATTTACACACACACACACACTCAAGCACACACATGACTATCAAAATGTCAGACATCTGTCATTTAATTTAATTTGACTTTACTTGCTTTCATTTGTTCGCACTGCTCGTCACGTCTTTCTCTTCATCTACTTCTCCTCCTTCGTCTTTTGGTTTGCCTTTTGCTTCGCTTTTCCTTTTCTTTATGCCTTTCTTCACTTTCCCTGCGCTTTTTTCCGCGCGACAGCGTCAACGCCTGCCTCAAAAACGTGCAATTTAGTGTGGGCGTGGCCGCTGTTGTTGTTTCTGTTGTTATAGCTGTTATTACTGGAAATGTTCTCGTCGCCTTTGCTGTTGTTGTTTTTTCTGCTGTGAGACACACATGCGCATAATTTAAAACGTTTTTCCCGTCGTCAGTAAAAGCCAAGAAAATGGAAGAAAACTCTTGCTGCAACGAAGTTTGCATACGCTAAAGTTAAGCAATTCAAGCACAAACTTCACTTTAATTTGCGGTTTAACTGAATTTCTTGATGTCGTTAGTGTGTGCAGTTTACGCACTTGAGAAAGACAGTGTTGCAAAATACATGGTAATATCTTTTGGGATATGGCATCAAATTTGGAATGCGTTGTATTTGTAGCGCTTATAAACACTTTTAAATATTTATAAAGAAAATAAAAATTTCAACTGTAAAAGTTATTAAAATTTGCTGCTATTGTTAGGGTTCTAATCTAATCTATGTTTAAATTAGACCAGAGTTGTCAAAATTAATTAGGTTTAGCTGTAAGAACTGTGAATAAGAAGACCAAGTAATTATATTATTTATTTTTTTATTTTTATTGTCAAAGACTTAAATCTATTATTAATGCTATATCGTTTTCTTAAACTATTTATATATTAGTTATTAAAACTGCTTCTTTTATGCTGTCACTATGCGCTGTAGTAAGAGTATTTAAATCGACTGACATATGAATATGAAATTAAATTTCATTTGCCTTTTATGCAAAAGGCAATAAACTTGTCATTTCGTTGAGCTGAACTAGAATTAATTAATGAGTGAGTGTAGAAATGTTTCCCTTCTCGGCGTGTGTCTTCAATTCCAAGTCCATGTCCTTGCTTTACTGTAGTCGCTTCAGTTTCGGTGCCTTCTTGGCAATGGCCTTGAGCTGTTTGCGGCGATGACGCAGCCTCTGTTCGAGCACTTGCTTGAATTTGGTTTCTCTGACCAATATCTGCAGATCCTCGTAGGTGCAGCAGTGCAGTCGTTGCTTTAGTCTATCAATCAACTGAACTGTTAGATGAATCTTCGTTTGAGAAATTCTGGCAAACTGAGCACGTTTGCGTTGCAACTCAGAACGATGCAGGAACAAAGCGTATGCAGTTTTGGGAGCAGGAGCTGCCGATGACTGAGGAGCCGGAGCAGTGGATGAAGATGAAGAAGTCGATGTTGCTGCCATGACGATCTCTGGTTGACTGTGTGTAGATTCCCTGGCGACAGCGCTATTTTATATGCTGAAATCCTCAACCTGCACTTAGGTAAACCCATTGCAGGATTGTGTCTGTATCAGCGCCCTTTGAGATCTGTGATTTTTCATCCAAAATTCCCTGGTGTGTCGTTACCTAACCGTGTGGCTGAGCATAGGTTATCACACCCCCGCACAGGTAGTAACTATTATCTATGCCACGCTTTTGGGTTTACGTGTTGTGGCATTAATGCACTTTAGGCAAATCCCGCGCATATGCATGACACAGGACAAACAGGTAGATAGAAGGACACGCCAAAAATAGCGACAGCATAAGCAGGAAGCCCAAAGGTTAGGTAAGCGAAAGTTTACCTGACCCAGAAAAGGGACTAGAAAAAAAGAAATGGCGGAAAGTTTCGTGCACAAATGCAGCGAAATATTTGAGATACTCTCAGAGACTAACACATATACAGGTACACGCACGTCCTCTGTCCGCAACTCTGCCACTGCCGCTGTCTGCGTCTCTGTCGGCACGCAGGCATGCATCAATAACGCATCCCTGACATGTCCAGACTTGCTGTCTCCCTCTCACACTGCGCTGCCGACTCTTTCTCTTGAGGTTTATTAATTTGCATGAACTTTGGCAATGCTCATTTTTCATGCTACTCCTTCAACATGGCAGCAGTCTTTGCCCGGCCAGCTAAAGCTGCAATTAAAAATTGCTTATGAAACGGAAATGGCTACAAAAAGGAGCAAAAGAAATGGAGATTAGAAAGGGCGATGGCGAAGAGAGCAGTGAAGTGGAGAAACAAGAACGGAAAGACGTGCTAACTGAAGCAAGCTGAAAGGCAAAACAAACCATGCCACGCCCACTTTTTGTGAACGTTATGCAAAGCTCGACAAAGTTTTTGGGTTGAAAAACTTAATTTCCACTTTCATTTTGTTATTTTTGTTGTTGTTGTTGTTGTTTTTACCATTTCCCTTTGACATTTTGGCATCAACAGACACGAGCACGCCCCCCAAAGTGCCGGTTACGCCCACATTTTCTGTGCAGCGTTTAGTGTAAACTGTGCGCATCATTATTTTTGAATTTTTGACAGTTTTTTCCACGACGATAAGCTACTTGTAAATCAACTCAAACTCAAGCTGAAGCTCAAGCTCACGCATCTTTAGAGCAAGTTCTTCTCTGTATTTTGTGGGAGTATGAGTGGGTATTTCTGTGTGAGTGTGTCATCACATTTCCGCCGGAAGTGTAAGCACAAAAGTTCGTTTTCGTTAAATGCCAGCAAGAAATGCAGCGTCGCTTCATTTTCAGCCAGACATTGACTGATGATGATGAGCATGATGATGTAAATGGGATTTATACTAGTGCGCCATGACAATAGTAAACTACTCACACACACACACACATACACATCCGCACAAACACACACAAGTAGAGACACATAACAAGTTGCTGAAATCATAAGCTGTGATAGCTTCTTTGTGCTTGCCGCTGTGACGAGCAAGTAAATTGCCTCAGTGAATTTATAGTGCAATTACCACAAATCTAATGAACTCGAGGCATACGCCCGAGCAAACAGCATCAAGTGCCTTCATTTTTTGTAGCATACTTTTGCGGGCTCAAAGGCAGCGTTTAAGTGGCAACGACTTTGAGTAAAATTAGTTCTTAGAATTAATTGGTAGATTAAAACTTTTGTTCAATTTTAACTTAACAACTTATTTAAATAAGCTGTACCTAAGAGGAAACGTTCAGGTGTTTATGATCTTGATAATTATAAAAGCAAGTCAACTGATTATCTTTCTTAGTATACAATTTTAATACCATATAAGTGTTTAAATTATATCTATTACTAGTTTAACTTAAGCATGATTAATTTCTCATACAAACAACGCTTATTTTCTTTGCAGTCGAGGGCAACTCTATCATTTTGAGGGCAGCTACAACATCCACTGCAAGACAGCATGTCTGCGTATGTGATGCCGCTGGTGTTGCTGCCACTGCTGCTGTGTCTGTACCCTGTTAGGGGCTTGAGTCTGGCGAATGGCACAATTGTTGCCAGTTTGGGTGACGGCAACGTTGCGGGCAATGTCAACCAGCCAGCACTTGGTGTTGGAGTCGGCCCTGATGGCAGTAATGTCAGCAGCGGTGGTGCTGGCGGTGTTGGTGTCAATCAGCCAATTGGCAGCGGTGTTGGTGGTCAATCGAATAGCGAGCCAAGCAGTGGAATCGGTGGCAATTCGATGGGTATTAACACAGCAGCTGGCGGTGGCAGCAACAGTGGTGGAAGTGGCAACAACTCAGCATTGATGCAACCACCCAAGGAGAAGCAGTACGATAAATGCACAGGACCCGGAGATCCAGGGCCGTGTAAGCAATACATCTACAAGTGGCGCTTTGAACCGACCACCGGTGAATGCACCACATTCATTTGGGGCGGTTGCGATGGAAACCCACAAAATCGGTTTAGCACCGAGTCCGAGTGCCTCTTCCATTGCATTGGTGGACCACGTAAGCGAATTATTCATCTTGTTAACCCACTGACGTTACTCAAAACATCAAATAAACAAACAAAAATTACGAATTTTTCAAACTGCATGCCCTGCAGACACTTTACCGCCATTTTTACAGTCCACCACTCGTGAGCCAAGCACCACAGAATCCTCTTTGGCCATCTACACGCAAAGTCCGGCACAATCACCGGTTGGCTTCGCTGGAAACTTTGGTGGTGGCACCACACCCGTGCCCATTGAGCAACGTGGACCCGAATTGACGTTTGCGGAAACGGGTCAGGGCAAGACCTTCATGTTCGCCAAAAACAACACGTTCATCCAAATGGACGGCGACATCATACAGACATTTCAATTAAGGTGAGTGGGTGGCCAAAAGTCCTACAACAGTCGAACAGTCCGTCAGTCTGTAAGTCCAATGGCCCCAAATGTCCCAGCAGCACAGCACAGCAGTTCAGCTGTCCTGTTGTTCAGTTTACTCTGCTCGCATGCCTGGCACACTTACCTCAATTTCATTGGACAGCATTTTTGAAGTCTTTTGCATTTTTCATGCCTCGCGAACACCACGAATCTCGCGTCATTTGCCAGATTGTTGGCCTTTTAGCTCAAAAAAAAAATGAGTTTATGCTGACAATTTTCGAAAGGGCATAAATAAACAATTAAAACTGCAACGCGCTTTAGAAGGAGATAGGTAGAGATCTGTATTGATATTTATAGGTAATATTTATTTACAGAAAAACTATACGACACTCTTCCACTCCGTGACTTCTGCTCCATAAACTGTGAATTAATGAAGTAGAAATGTCCTTAATGAAAGTTTCTTGTCAGCTTTTAATCTACTTTATTGTCTGAGTGCCAAGTATTCCAATTAATTAAATATTCACAAAAATTATTAATTTCATTGAGTACCATAAAACTTGCGGTAGAATTCTCTAATAGACCAAATACTTAAACTGCAATAATCAACTGTGACCTCTAAAGCCAACCAAAGATAATAAATAATAAATTTTAGTGCTATGGATATCTAAAATATTCAAATATTTATGAACAATTCAGTGTGGTGAGTGGAGTAGGCCCCTGAGGCAAGTACCACAGACATTCACACTCATACACACACACCACTCAGACTGCATCTAATCGAAATGTGCTGTTCTAATGGGTTAAATACTCTTAACTGTGTGTTGCAAGTTGCAATTAGTAGACATGACTTTGCTCTAACATTTGCTGGCACTTTAAGCAATTATTTGTAGTTGTGTTTACAGGCTGTCCAGGGCTAAACTGAAAGTTGATTTTCTGCTCAATTGCAGCAGGACCTTTTAGTCCACAGAGTTGACGTCCAGAACTTTGCAGATGACACCCAGGAAAAAAAGGAAGTAAAATTTAAAATTCAATTTAGACAAACATTTGCCATTTGCATATTAAATTAAGATAAAATTTATATATATAAAAATGTATTTAAATGGCAGACACACAGAGACAGTCATGTACAATTCTGAAGACAGTTTTGGTCTTGTGGAGAGTCAAATAAAATTAAACATAACTTTGTTGCATAAAAGTTGTTCTTTTACTTGTTATCGTTGCTGCTGTCAGTGGTTGCTCTAGTTGTTGTTGTTCTTGGCCAGGCTGTTGGCAATTTGGGCTATAGTTTTAATTGTAACTCATGTTGTCGCCGGCAGACAGGCAAGAGCTGAGAACAAATAAATTTAAAAGTCTGTCAGGCGCATTCTGCTCACTCTAACACACACTATTTGCATCTCTTTCTCATTCGTATTTTACAGACTCTGCCGTGAGATTTCATTTCAATTTCGCACACGACTGCCGCACGGCCTGCTCGTCTATCACAACGTTAAGAATCCGGATCGCATTAATTTGGACCCCTATGCACTCTATGTGATTGTCGAGAAGGGTCAGCTTAAGGTTGTACATGTCTTTGGCAAGCATTCAACGAGTGTCACAGTGGGTGAGAGTTTAAATCGAGATGAATGGCACAGTGTTATGGTAAGTACTCTCTCTCTCTTTCTTCCCCTTGCTTTCTTCTATCTTAACTAGGTTCTGTTGTACTTATGATCCCGACGGCAGATTTCCCTTTGACTTTCAGCATTTTCCAACTTTTGCACTCGCCTTTCTTGCACTGCAGTTGAAGATTCGTGTTCTCTGCTTGTGTTTTCTGTAATTGCTATTGTTGTTGTGGCTTTTGCTACGGGCATTTACACTTTTTCAAGCTGTTTGCTGGACAGCTCGAAGCATATTCAAACATAAATTGAGTAATTTACGTGTAGCGATCAAAGTTTTTAAGTTTAAAACGAAAACTGACCAATAAAAAAACAATCAATCACTTTAGTATTACTTTCTGAAGCATCTATGACTTTTATAGGGTATAACTGAAGTCTACTGTATTAAAGTAGGTTAATACTTCATTTAAAACTGCAAGCTGACTGTACGTAGCTTGATTTCATAATTTTTAACCGCAGTTTACAGGGTATGCAAGGGTATATCAAAGTGATTCGTACTTACTACTGTAACAACGTTGTTTTCATTTGAAAGAAAACACTAAACTTTTTAAGTAATCTGCTGCTTTCTTAATAATTACCCACAATTACAGGGTATACGTTAGTTTAAAGAACAGAATGCACTTTTTATCTCAATTGCCTGGGAATACGAACATGTCGACCAGCATGTTGCTGTCGGTGTTGTTCTACTTGTTGTTGTTGTTATTGGCAACATTAGCATGCACATACGTTGACCAAGCAATTAGCAAGATTGCAATGCGTGTGTGTGCATGTCTGTGCATGTTTGAGCATGTTAGTTAGTGTGTAAAACGCTTTATCAAACTTTTATAACAAAGCGTACAGCTTGATTTATGAACGCTCAACTTTTGTTAACCCACCTCTGCCGGATAGGTGCAGCAGACGGACAGACAGATAGTTAAAGTGGGCATGGCAGAGGAAAGAAACCAGCAGCATCATCATCAATAACAATGTGCAGATCGTTGCGTGTTTTCATATTTAAAACAAACATATCCACTACTAATCACACACATACAGTTACAGGATCTAAACACAGACACACACAGGCACACACACACACCAGTGCACACCAATACACACCTCATGCATGCAGTTGTGCACTCATAAATAACACGCAAATTCCTAATGAATTTCAGCTGATCCCTGCAATGTGAGCGCAGCAGTTGCAATTCATTTTCGTAGATTTTTCCTGCGGCAACAACTACAACAAGAGCAACAACAACTACAACAACAATAACAATTTATCGCCCAGCACTTGCAACTTCAACTCTGGGCTAAAACGCATAAATTCATAAATTTTTATCATTTGTCTGTGAGGGTGTGTCTGTATGTGTGTGTCTGTGTGTTGGTGTGTTTGTATATGCCACGCCCACTCGCAAGCTCGCAGCTAGCTGGTTTATTGGTTTTATGCTCCATATCTTTCGCAACCACTACTCACTCCAAACTGACTCTCTCTTTCACTCCTTCTCTAACTGTTTCTTTCCCACTCTCTGCTCTCGCACAGGTGCGCATCGATGTCCATGGCGCAAGATTAATTGCACGCGTCGACAATAGTCAGGAGGAGGTCTATCTGAAAGGTCTGAATCACGAGTACAACTACGGTGTCTCCACGAATCTGCCATCGGTGGTCCTGGTCGGAGGTGAGTGCCCAAAATCAATTGTCTACTCTACAATTTTTAGCTATCTGTCCCAAACTCTTTCCCGCTTTCCCAACAAATTTTTTCTGCTTTTCCTGTCAAATTAAAGCAGCAGGCTCGTCTGCATGCACTGCATATAAAAAAAATAAAAAAAAATGAGGAAAAAAGATTATATTGATACAGCAAATCTGAAAACGAAAATTGAAAATTGAATTTGGCACTTGGCTAGTGTGGCACACATACAGCACACACTAGTACACTCACAAACACACAACAACACTTGCTCATTTGCCATTGAATTCAATGCGCACTTTACAGGTTTGTTATGTGTGTGTTGAATGTGTTCGGAGTGTGTGTGTGTGTGACTTTCAAAGTTGCTTTTGTATGCTGTTTGAAAATTTAATTATTTGGCGTTTGGAAAACCGCACACACACAAACACACACAGAACTAGCTGACGAAATATGAAGAGCTCGCATTGTGCCCACAGAATAAACCATTGATTGCACTAAACATAGAGAAAACTAGTGCAAAGCGGGATTGAAAACCATGAGAGGAGAATTGCAAAAAGTGGAACTCGAAAAATCAAGAAAATAAAAAAAAAAGTCAATTTAACAGTTGTTTAACAATTGAAAATGTTTAGCAAACGAATTTGGTTGCATTTCATGGAGCCTGCAGCTCTCAACAATTGTTGATCAGTTGAATAATATTAATTTACAAAATAATGCATAAACAAACAGCTTTTTGTAGTCAAACGAAATGGCAAATAAATCAAATCAATTTTACAGAGTAACAGTTTAATTGAATTTGATTTTGGTAAAACAAAAATGTAAATAAATTTAAATATGAATCATTAGAAAAATATTTAAATTAAAAGACAACGAATAGTAATAAAACTTTGAAACTGTTTTAAACTCAGGCAAAATATTTAACTCCAGTTTCTGACTTATTTTAATTTTGCCACATCAATTTGTAGCTTATTTAAATATGCTTACTAGCCCCAGCTAAAGACACACAAGCCTTCATCTAAATAAATCTAAATTAGCAATTTCGTCGCCCTTCGTCAACAAAAAGAAAGAACAACAACAAAATTCCCCACGAAACAGTAACTTTTTTAATTAAACAATATTTAAAGCGCAACCCATGAAAACTTTCCAAGTGTAAACAAAATGATGTTATATTTTGCGATTCTGTTTCCCCGCCGTTTTTCTCATTTCCCACCATCTCCTGTTTGTTTACAGAGCTTAAATCCGCTTTCAAATATTTCTCTCGTGTTAATTAATCTTGTTTGTGTGTCTGTGTGTGTTCTGTTGACCAACTATTAGGCAAACCCATCAAACCAATGCCCCCAGTCTTGCCCGAAAAAAAGCCCCAACAAACTGAACTCATCTCTAATTTCAATTCACAGGCCTTTCCTCCGAGGAGAAACTGCATGGCGTCAAATACATCACTGAATCGTTTGTCGGCTGCATTCGGAATGTGGTGCTTAGCTCCGGGAAAGCAGCCTCCGATCTGCTGCCAATAGCACCGCTAGTGGCCACTAAGCATGAGAACGTCAACGAAGGTTGCTCCGATATGTGCGATTCTCGGCACAATCTGTGCTTTGTCGGCTCACATTGCATCAACCATTATTCGGGCATCTCATGCGATTGCTTTGGCACCCACTACGAGGGTGAACACTGCGACATCTACAGTGAGTATAAATAGTATATATATATGGTCAGACAGTGTCGAATGGATTTGCTCGGCTCTGTGTTGAGCCTGGTAGCGCCATTTTGTTTTAATTATAAACTATGTTTGTTTGCTTGCGGTTAGCCAATGGCGCCTTTCCCACTCTCTCTCTCTCTCTCTCTCTCTGTCACTTTTGCAGCACTTCCACCGTTTAGTGCCTGCAGTTTTAAACACGCTAATGACCTGACCATAAATTATGCAAAATAGTGTTTGACTTTCTGACTGCTGGGCAAAATGTGCGCAAAATTAGTTTGTTGAGCTCAAAATATATACTAACTGGCCTTTTTAGTATTTCAACAATTTCAGACCCCTAGCTGTCATATTTTCCACCACCCGTCGCCTAGTCTATTTTGCCAGGCATTTAGTTAATGACATAAAGCCAATTCTCTGCCAACATAATTCCAATTAAGTCACGCGAGACCATTAAAAATGCCAAAAACCATTAAAAATTGAGCAGCCTCGTTTAGGAATTTTTTACAGTTGTTTTTGTTGTTGTTTCCACATTGTTCAATTAGCGGCGACTTTGAGAGTACTCTATAAAGTCTAACTGGCACTTGTATACCCTATTATGTAAATAGCAAGGTCATTAATCGCTACAATTAACTACTTCGAGGGGAGAAAGGACTGTTCTTAGATTTTAAGCATAGAAATGTTAAGAGGCAATAGTACAATCAGATTATTATGGACTTTTGAATACCCTACCTTGCAGTTTAGTGATACGGGTAAGAAAGTGAGTACTCAATTTATTCTCGACTTATTTGAATACCTTCTTAATATAAGGGAATTACTAGAGTATAAACTACCTTTAGAGACTTTAGACCAACTACTTGTTAGAGCCAGGTCACTTTGGATTAACCTCTACCTTTTATCTCACTAAAGGGTATTAAAAACCCTGTGCATACTCTGCTCTATTTTCGGCAAATATACACTGGCAAATATTATACAACAACTGGAAAATTTTGGGAAATAAAAACAGAAAGTAATAAAAGCGCGAGCACGAAGTGAGCCAATGGACAGCTGCAAATTGCATAAAATGCTCGCAGTAACGGCATGTGGCGGCCATTTTGGAAAATGCGCTCACTAAATGGCGTCTGTCAAGGACAAATGACGACCATCGCGTTCCGTCGCACAGTGTGATGTGCGAGTGCAAGTTAGCGAATGTGTAAGTTTGTCGAGCTGCCACTGATCACAATTGCGCAGGGAGTTTCGGGGGCAAGTTGCAAGCAAATTGCACAGATGTACTCCACGACCCTACAGCGATTCCCTCTCTTTCTACCTCACTGTCTGTATACCTCTACTTCTTTTATCCTTTTACTTGTCATACCGTTGGCCCTGCCAGCCCTGAGGACCGGCTGTCGTTAGTTGCATGTTGCAGTTGTCGACAATTCGGTTGTTGCCGCTGCTGCTGCCTCTGCCACTACTGTTGTTGCAGCGGAAACAGTGTCAGGCCATTAAAAGCGGAGCGATTCGTACCGAGTGGAGTCGAGAACAACAGTCATAGGTAGAGAACATGCAGCAATGTGTGCGACATAATCAAACGCAGATGCCTCTGTAATGCAATAACTAAAATGACAGGCAACTGTCTGTATCTCTGTCCATGTCCCTGTCTGTGTGTAACAGACAAGTTCTCCATGTCCTGTGTGTCTCTGTATGCCACTACAGTCTCAACTCTCTACCTTCCTCTTCAAACTCAAGTGTCAACGGAATGTGAACGGCGTGAAAATCATTAGCCCAGCCATGAAATTGTCTGAAAGAGATGGCCAGATTTTTGTCCTGATCCAGGCCGTCCCAGTCAGTGGTGCTGGTAGTGGTGGTTAAGCCCAGCTCGGCTCTGGTTCAGCTGTCAGGCAAATGACAGACAGCTTTGATAGGGTTGCAATTTTGGCAGCTACTTTCAAGCCAAAAGAGCAAAGCTAAAGTAGACAACTAAGCAAAGGATATGCCTGATTAGTAAGTTTTGAAGCGATCATTCTAGCTTACATAACTTTCAAGCTTTTCAACTTGAAGAGTCTTGAAGTGCACTTTAGCAACTCTGTTCTGTCTAGATGTGCATCAAACTCATTAAAAATCTTTATCAACAGACAGCAAAAGATACAAATGATGCTTTGGCTTATTCCAGTCAAAGTTGCTCGGTTTTTTCATCGTGTTAGTGAGATGAATTTTGTCAATTTTATTTTGCATTTTGTCAATTCAATTGCTTGAAGAACTTTGGCTGTTTCATTTGCAAATTCGGAAATGAATCAATTGAATTTGCGGGAGAGTACTTATTCGGAGTTTAGTCTCAGGGCCCAATCGGCTAGAAGCCTTGGCATGCAGGCTCAAAAGCTGGCCAGCGGATTGTTGCGAAATTACAGAATAACAAAAAAGTATTTGCCTGAAAATCGATTGCCGCGTTATGAGGAGTTCAAGGACTTGGTTCATGCGCTGCATGGCAAAAGCAGTATGGCGAGTCAGTGCACAAGTGATAAGGTCTTTCAGAGTTTCAAAGAACAACGCAATACGCAGATAATGCGTTATAATGTTAAACATGCAAAATCAGTGATTCAGACGCGATTGTCGCCAGAAGTTAACAAATCTTCAGTGGATGTGAAGAGCAAGTACAAAGATCTGAACGATAAGCAGACCATCTACCGCAATAATCTATTGCTTTTGAGCCAAATCAATGCCATTCAGCGTGAAAGTGGCACGATTGATTGCTTCAATCAAAGCTTTCCGGCACCAGAACCACATCGGCATAGAATCATACAAGAGGCTGAGAATCTCAAGCGGGAGAATCATCGCATTGGCTGTCGTTTATTACGTGTCAAGTCCAAAGTGGATTCATATAACTCCCGGTTTCTCTGTCCGCCCAGTGATCCTCATGATATCCCCAACGAGTTGGTGCAAAAATATAGCTCCTATATGCCGCTGCCCGTACCACAAAAACGTCCACACACCGCCAAAGAACTACTCCGACCAATTATCTTCTTTGATTTGAGTTTACAGGGAAGACAATTTCTTGGTCGCATTTGCATACAACTCTTCACAGAAGTTAGTCCGGAAGTTGTGCTTGAATTTGTACGCCTTGCCACCGATAACGATATCAAGGCGCACAAATTCACGCACATTTTTCCAGATCTATGGATGCGAGGAGCTATTCAACTGCAATCCCCAAATGACATGGACAATCATCATAACAGCCCATCCCCATTGGATCCTAGAAATGTAAGTGGTTTGCTGTCATACTCATGGCTTCATCGCAAGCATTTCAGCAACGGATTGTTAAACTATACGATTACTTTCAAGAAGTTGGCAGTGTCACCACTACATCGGGTGGTCTTTGGTCGCGTGTTGAACGGTGTGCGATTGCTCGAGGTCTGTCGGGAGTATGGCACCAAGAGCGGCAAGCTTAAGATGAGCTTGGATGTTATCAAATGTGGCCTGCTGTAGCAGAAAAATATGGAAAAGATACAGCTGAGAGTGTCTTGAGGGATTCCCAAATCTGTAGCATACTTTTTTGCGCTAACACGCGCACACATTTTCACTAAATTCCCAACCTATGTACATGTGTATAAATATACAAAAAAAATTATAAAGTATGTCTGCAGTGTGTTATCGACTGGGCGTGGCTGGCGCTCCCACACACACACGACTGTATGTATGTATGAATATGTGTCAGATAAGCGCACAGCATTTCGCTGTCACTGCAGCCCACGACCCGCAAAGGCAAGAAAAAATAAAACTGTTACACGATTTGCACTTTTTCACACGGCAAAGGGCGAGAGCGTAGTCCAGGCAAGGAGGGGGACTGGATGCCTGGCATAAACGCCTACAGGCTACCGTCCACAGTCATAGTCCAAACAATATAATCTATTTTTGTACCGCCTCTCGACGTTTTTTTGTGTGCCATGCAGATAATGCAACAGCGCAAGGCTGCACCACTGCACCACCGCAGCACCAAGTATAAAACAGCAGAGGAGCAAAAATGAAGAAAAAGAATGACACAAAAAATAACTGAAAATAGTACGCAGAAAAGTTGTTTAAATTTGCTCGGGGTTTTTGTGGTAAGCTGCGAGCGCGGCAAATGGAAGCCAAGTGCAAATATGCCAACAGTTGAATTAAGTGTGAAAGTGGAAAAGTTTAAAGGGTTTTCATCCACAAAAAACTGTGCTCAACTATAGATGAAGGTTGCTTTATTGGATAATCGTTACAGACGTAAATTTTGCTCTTCTATTTTACAGTCTTTTAAAGCATTCTATATTCAAAGAAGTTGTTTGAAATCTTTTGAAAAAAATTTAATTTTAAATTTCCCTTTGTTTAGCTGCTACAATTATAACGCTACGTGGAGCCAGTTACGTTTCTTATCGCATCTATGATTGGAAGGATCGGGTGCACTCCTCGACCATACGCATAAGCCTTATGTTCCGTACCAACTTTGATGATTCAGCACTGTTCTATGCCAGCGGAGAGTCTCTCAAGCATCAGTATATTGCGGCTGCCATAAGAAATCAATCGATCTATGTTGAGATGGATTTTGGTGATAATGTCATGTCCACAACACTTCGGGATGACCTAACCCGAGGATATTGGCACAATCTAACGATTCTTCATGAACAGCGTACTCTACGCATTATACTTGATCAGCAGCAGAAGGTATTAGAGCTGCCAGCGACTGCCAGTGGGAATTTATTATTCGACCCCGAAATCTACTTTGGTGGTGGTCCTGATCTGCACAAGAAGAAGGGTCTCATATCGCACAACAATTTCGTAGGGAGTCTAAAGTATGTGTACTACAATGACATCTCTATATTGTACGAGCTGCAACGTGGCAATCCAAAGGTGCATTATCATGGTGAGTGTGGGAGAGAGGGTTAAAGTTATTAAAGTATTTGCTCATAGTTGACAAGTTTTATGGCATAACTATTCCCATTTCAAATTTCATTGCAGGAGTACTGGAAGCTGAATTCTTTGAGAATGAAGTGAATGTCATACCCATCACATATCCCTTTGCGACATCTCACATTTGGTGGCCCATAAATCACGCTCAAGAATTTAATATTAAATTCGATTTCCGCAGTAGTCGACCCGGCGCGGTGTTGGCCTACAGTGACGTCACGACCAGTGCCGGAAATGGCTTCTGGGAGGTAAGTGTGTGCGCTGAAGCATTCAAGCATATATTCTACAGCTTATGAATTGCACACACAGGCGACCGTTTGTGTGTGCGTGTGTGTGTGTGTGTGTGTGTGTGTGTGTGTAGTGCGACTGCTGGACATATTAGAGCCGAGTCCAAGCCAAAGATGTCGGCGTCAACGTCAACGTGTGTTTAAGGCAACTAAGCAAACGATGTTTTGGGGCCAAGCGAAATGCAAATCAAGTCTACAGGCAAATGTGTGTATGTGTGAGTGTGTGTGTATAAATGGGCGTGTGAACGAGCTGTGAAAGTAACAATGCTGCGTGTTCCGAAAAATAGTTTCTCCACAGGGAAATTTCAGAATTGGAAATGTAAATAACAAATACCAGAAAAACTCAATAAATTCAAAAATTCATTAAATGTTTTTATTTTAGAATTTGTCTGGCACTTACAAACTAAACTAAAATGCGAAGAAAACATAAATTTCGCAGAACGGTCTTTGAGCTCAATCTATTCTCTAGTGTATTTGATGGCTTATGAGCTGTCTCCGTTTTGAGTTGAATATCTTTATTTTACTTCAGCATTTTGCGAAGATTTATAGCATTGGCGCAACAATTTAAGGTAATGTTTTAAAAAGCAGACGATGCATTTATTATGATTGCACAATCTAGATTTCGCAAAGCCAATGCATGTCTGACATATGAAAATGCGTTGTAACTGGCCACAAAAAGTAGCCCTCAGCAGCTTAATGCCACTCAATAGAGGAGAAGCTACTCCTCCTCTCCTTACTGCTGACCACTCCACACTTTTACACACAGTAACTTGATTATGCTGCATTTGCATGTGTGTATGTGTGTGCGTTTGAATAAATGTCAGTGGCATTTATCTATATTTAAACAAACAAACGTCGAGAACTCGAACATTTATTTGGTTGCTTGACATTTTGAAAATACACTAAGGGAATATACATATATATACCCTCACATATATACACCTATACAGAGTTACAGTCATGTTTATACGTGTGTATATAGCTGCAATATTTATTTGCATTTTATTGTTGACTTTCTTGCTTTTGATTGCAAAGCTGCCTTTGCTAGTCCCCTATACATTGTTGCACTCCTCCCTCCTCGCCCCTTTGTCGTTCACTCTTTCGTACAAATTCCATTCAAAAATAAACTCAAATGTCAATAGACTTTAGATGAACAGTTTGGAGTTTGAGTTGATAAAACAAATTGCTGGCCATCTCGTAAAATGTTGTAATAGCAATGAATATTTATGCTCGAAAGCCGTTTAATTTTCCATTTGGCTTTTTGGCTTATTGAAATTGCCTGACGATTTATGTCTGTGCATACACATATGTGTATAGCCGCAAAATTAATACGAAATTGATTGCACATATGCCAGAAAATGTTAATAATATTTTTCAACACAAATTGAAATTGCCAAAATGTTGTGATAAGCACATAAAACAAGCTCAGACTAGAAAATATCATCTCTTTAAAATGCAATTATTGTGTGCGACATATATATGGATTTATAACGCAAATATGCTAACACTTGCCTTAAATCCTTCTGTACATACGTGCATATATTTATATAATTGCTGTATTTTCTTTTCATATTTTGCAGTAACTTTATTGATTTGCAATTTGGTTATTTATTAACTGTTTGCCGGTCTGGCCACAAAATTACCACCTGCGTTTTGCAGCGCAGCGTTTAGCAAACTAATAAATTTCCAATGGCTCCAAAAAGTAGGCAACGAAATGTCAACTCACATTCACTCGTGACACTTGAGAGCTGTCATGTATATCGGTGGGTGGATGAAGTGGGAGGTAGTTGCCTGGATAAATTGCAAATTGCAAATCACAAATCGAAAATCGAATTTATTGACAGCGCGCAAATGGTCGAAATAGTCAAACAACAACAAATAAAAACTCATTTGAAATATTGTCTGTATTTGCCAGTGTATCTGTGTGCTACTATATATAAATATATCTTTGTATGTGTTGGAGTGTTTACTATTTGCCTTAAAATATAACATGCTGCCAAAAGTCTAATGAAATATGCAATAAAATTTTAGTATTTGACAGTTTCCATAAGCGCGACAACGCGACGCAATAGCACAATTCGCCATCCGGAATGAGCAAAAGGCAAATAAATATATGTTTGTGCGCTTCAACATATATATGTGACGTACAGTGCCTGAATGCTGTACTGCCCTGATTTCAACTGACAAAACACTCACAGATCAATGCAAATGCGCGGCTCTCTCTTTCATTGAAATAAACATAAAGATTGCTAGGCACCAAATACTATTTATTATTGCAATTGTGCGAACTTATAAAGTTGATTCAATTTTCTCACTCATAAATTTAAATAGAGGAAGAGCTGGGATTGGACGTGTCGTCAATGGTATATACGCCCTCATATCAGCTTAGTCAGTGTAAACAGTATTTACTTTATTGTATTTGTTGTTGCAAATTAAATGGCTAACAATTTAACAGGGCCAGCAGTTGTTGCATTGTTGTGTTCGAATGTAAATGGAATATGCGACTATGCAGCGTATGCGTAATACGATTTAAGCGAACCTAATGCACAAAGGCATTTCAAAATTGAAATATATGCATCAGCAGTCGAGTGTGTGTGGTGGAGGTGGTGTTGGTGGTGCTGAAGTTAGATTGCGGCAGACTTGTGCATATTTTGGATACTGTGGGAATTTGGCAATTTTGATTTATTTTCAACACACACACACACACTCTCACCCACTAACCCACACACAGCCACACCCACACTTTTATGCGATTTGAGATTTTAATGCTAACAGACTTTACGTATTTTTTCTGTGTATTTTCCATGCGCTGCGTTTTGCCATTGCGATGACAAAACTAATATTTTGCAACCCGCTAATGCCGAACTCCTCACCTGCCACCACCTGCATGGACGTGCAACATCCGGTGCGATAAAAACCCTCGAAAAAAATATTATAAACTCCAATTGTACCTTGCGATAACGTGCGCCGGAAATGTAAAACTAACGGAAATTACAAAATGGCCGACGCGAACTTGCCGACTGCAGATACGTTTAAGTTCAGACAAGCTGAGCTTTGATCTGGTGCCCGATGTCAACAACAATGTAACTCACTCGACAACCATTAAAATCAATCGAGCGACATCATGGCACAGCGTCGAACTGGATTACAAGCAGGGTGAAATACGGTTCACCGTCGACTATCGGCATACGCTGAGTCAAATGTTCGGCTTAACCTTTAACATTGGCGACAAGCTGATCATTGGCAGCAGCCTTAAGTCTGCAGCCATGGGACTCGTTGGCTGCATACGCGATATTGAGATAAATGGACATCTGATTGAGCCACGGCATGTGGTCAAAACGGAGCGAGTTGTGGGCGAGGTGGCTCTGGACAATTGTAACTACATTGATCCGTGTAAGAGACCCAATACTTGTGAGCATGGTGGCAAGTGCTTTGTGAAGGACGATCGCGTTACCTGCGACTGCAAACACACGGGATACATTGGCAAGAATTGTCATTTTACCAAGTATCGCAAGACCTGCGAGGAGTTGGCTCTGCTTGGCTTTACCAAATCGGATGTTTATCTCATTGACATCGATGGTAATGGTGTCTTTCCACCCGCTCATGTCAAGTGCGACTTTCAGAGTTTGGAGAACGCAACGAAAACAATTGTCGAGCACAATTTACCCAGTCAGGTGGATGTGCGGTCAGCACATGAATCAGACTTTAGTTTCAACATACGCTACAGAGAGTTCTCGCCACACATGTTGCAAGAGCTGATATCACACTCGCTTTATTGCACACAATACATCAAATACGATTGCTATCGCGCACAGTTGGAACTCCATTCGTCGACGTGGTTTACGTCCTCGGCCAAGAATCTCACTGTCGACTTCCTCGGCAATGTCAAGAGGTAAGCGAACTTAGCCTTTCAGCTGTCAGTCACTGAGTAACCACAGCACCCAGCTAGCTAGCTACACAGCGCATTTCTGATTTACGTACGGCACTCGCTGCATGCCACCGAAATGCGGGTGTACAGTGGGGCAAGTAGCCAGAATAGCGACAGCATTTTTAAAGAATTATTAAACTAGCTTCAAAATTATTAATTTTGGAGTACATTTTACTTGACTACTGTTAGAAATGATTATTGTTTAAGTTGAACTGAAATTTCGAATAACAACAGTAGGACTAACTACTTTACCCAATTAACTTCAGCTCTGCTCATTTGCTGCAGTTCCCTCAATTTGCTGCCACTGTGCCGACTCGGCCTATGTCCAGTCGGTGTGCTATGCACATGGCTTTTGACTGGGAATGTGACGCTTGCTCCTCACTGCTACAACAACACACAGAGCCGACCACAGGCCACACAATTAATGTTGCAGTCTATTTGCTTAACTTGTTGGTCTGACACTGTGCATTGTGTGGCACGTTCTGCTCCAGTGCTTCAGTGGAGAGCTCGGCTCACTGTCCTCTGTCCACAGTCCTCGGCATTGCGTACGTGTGGTAATCCAACAATATAAATCCTTCATTTCAAAGAGGCCAACAGTTAACCCGTCCCTTAATATCCCTCAGTTTCTGGCCAATCTCTTCGTCCTTCGTCCTTCTCGTTCAGCCATTTCAATTGTAAATGAAACTTAAATTAATTGCTCGAACATGCATAATATAAACGCCTGGGCCTACACTTAATGCTAACTGACATATTTATCCACATAGGAGCAGTGTATGCATAGAG
This sequence comes from Drosophila nigrodunni, assembly GCA_020829145.1. Classification (NCBI taxonomy): domain Eukaryota; kingdom Metazoa; phylum Arthropoda; class Insecta; order Diptera; family Drosophilidae; genus Drosophila; species Drosophila nigrodunni. The sequence continues at coordinate 620,844 of JACVCZ010000003.1, read as the reverse complement.
CTCTGCGTGTGCCACACACGCACACGCACACACAAATACACAGAGAGAAATTCACTTTCATAACGCATCGATTTGCGTACATTTGTGTCAGCTGCAAGCTAAAGGGGCTGCTCTTATGCCCCATCTACAATTGTCAGCTTGTCTTGCGCCAACAAAGTGTGTATGAGTGCTTATGTGTGTGTGTGTGTGTGTCACTTGCATAATTTGTCATGTTGCTCGGCCCTCTGCTCTTGCTGGTTGACTGGCCAACGTCAAGTGGCCGCCTGCTGTTGGCTTAGCTCTTCAAATTTGATTTTTCATACGTATGCGTATGTGTGCGTATATGTGTGTGTGTGTTTGTGTGTAAGTGCGTGTGTATCACAAAACTGTTGCCTACTTCATTGCGTCTTCTTTGGGCTCTATACATCCCATTCTTACTCTGGCCTTTTGGTTAAGTTATATGTGCGGCATTTGTTTCTATTCATTGGAGCATAACATTTTATGGCGCTGAAAACCCAAGCGAATGTTGCATAACAACAAGAAGAAGATGAAGTTGAGGAAGATGTTTGATAATCAGAAGCGTGAATAAGCCGAATTTTAATTGCGCTACCTGTTTAAATGTCTTATTTACAAAATATATCAACTAAAGAGCACTAATAGTGTTCACAATTTTATATTAATTTACTCTACTTTTTAATAATTTTAGTTAGTTAACTAAAAAGTAAAAGACAAAAGTTTTACACCACTTCCAAGTCAAGTAAGCCAACTTCTGTGAGTGAAATTCACTATATGACCATATAAAATTCTTTAATGCTAATAAAAAACTGGTTATGAACTTAAAATTAAACCCTTTTGGCTAAAACTTCACCTTGTCAAAGGCACAAAAGCAACAGCAAATGGAGTCTGCAAAAAGTTACACTACCATCTGGATAAACGAGAAACACAAGCGTTAAAAGATACTCCTTATGCCCAAAACCAGAGCACAGTTCACAGTTGGTTATAAAAGGCAGGCAAAAGAACCAAAAAAACCAAAAAAAAAAGAAAGAAGGAATTTATGGCAAATACCGAAGTAAAGAACATCAGAAACAAAATACAAAATTGCAAAAGTGCAAAACAAAAGAGCATAGCATACTTATATGGGCATAAAAGGCTGAGTTGTATTTATGTCGGGCAAATATGTTTCCGGCTCAGCGCTAATAAGGTTTATGACTGAGTCCTCGCTCATGTGTATCTGCCCGCCTGTTCATGTGTGTGTGCGCTTGTTGCCGCCATATTGTCGAACAACTCTTTTATTTTATTTCAACTTTTGCTGGGTAATTTTTCTTACGGCAGCCTTTTTAAAATGAATGGCTTTGTGCACAAATTTTAGTCTTTACGCCTAATTTCTTTGCCCCCTCCCAAAGGACATTGACAATACATCATGAGCTGGCAAGCAGGCAACATCTGCTGGCAGCAATTTAAAGTTGCTTTTTTTCCTGCTCTTGCCTGGTTCTCTGTGCGTCACTAATTTCCGCTTTCACTAAATCAATTCTAGAGGCTAAACAGTGTTCAGTTCTGTGCCTCTCTCTCTCTCTTACTCTCGTTTCCCACTCTCATGTTCTCTCTTCATTTTTTAATGGATCTGCTTTGAACGAATGGATACGGTCGAGGCATATCAAACAGCGTTCTAGCACAATTCTAAAAACCAAAATCAGTATGTCTATGTGCGTGTGTGTGTTTATACAGTCGAGTCAAAGTCTAACCAAAGAAAAGCACAACAACAAGAGAAGCCAACCAACAAAAAAAAGGAATATATATAGAGAATCGAGAGAGAGAGTTCTCTCAGTTTTTTTTTTCTTTTGTTTGTTTGTGGGCTGCAACCCATTGCGCCATCCATCATTGGATCGTAGTTTTGGTCTTTACTCATTCAAAATTTGACAGCATCGTTTGTTTGTTTGTTTGGCTGCCTGCCTCATGCTCGTGTTTTGGTTAGCTCTGGCCTCTCTTTCTCTACCTCCCTCTCCCTATGAGTCTGACTCTAGTTGAGGATTTGCTTTCCGTTGCCAGACGCTTAGTTTTGTGCTATGCTGCTTGCAACACTAAAGCGGAAACGGATGTGGCACATGCATTCGCAAAACCGCATACGTACAGCAGCTAAAAACAAACCATGATAAAAGCCATAGAAGCAAAAGCAACGAATGATTTTTTGTATACTCTGCAGGGTTAGCAAATCAAAGAAATATATAAATTTGTAGACACACTTAGAAGTTAATTATCAAGTTGAAAGAAATCTATTTAAATACCTTTAAAATGTTACACACTTATCTTTAGACAGAGTATACCCCTTCATGCAGTTAACTTAACAGTATCACTTATAAATTGCAAAACCAAAATGCCGACAATAAATCGCCGAAAGGCACCCTTAGACCGAGTGCTTCTCTACCCGTCTCTGCACCCTTCTGACCACTAACTCCTGCCTCTCCACCCTTTGCATCGTTCAAAGTGGACTCGTCAAATTGCCGGCAGCTCTGACGACAGAACCGCCTTAAATGCATGCAAATGTATGCGACGGGGCTTTCCTTTTTTTGCTTTTCCCTAAAAACGAAAAGTTTTTTTAATGCCCTTCACCTTTTTTTATTGTAATTTGCGTTTGGGTAACAGAGGCGCTTGCCCGTGTTCTGTGAACAAGACGTGCGTGGACCCGAATCAATCATGCAACTGTGATGTGAAGGAGAACAAATGGAATTCGGACGAGGGCTACTATCAGGAACCGCACAGTTTGGGCATAACCAACATGTACTTCCTGCAGCAAAAGGATCTCGACGACGAGGCACAGGGCCGCATCACACTGGGACCGCTGGAGTGCGTGGAGACAAGTGAGTGCCGAGTACTAAGTGCTGCTGCTATGCCAACTAACTATCAATTTTGTACGATTTTGTCTTGCAAATACCAGATACTCAGAAGTACGTGGTCACCTTTACAACATCACAGTCGTATATTGAAGTGCCCGGTTGGCGTAAGGGCGACATAGCGTTCTCCTTCCGCACCACCGGGGAGAAGGCGATACTGTTGTTCCAGCCACCGATAAGGGCACACTATCCCTCATTTATGGTCGCCCTAACTGGTGACTATCAACTGACATTCAACTTCACCCTGAGCACCGGTACCACAAGGGAGCTAGTGATTAACTCGCATCGCAGGTAAGTGCTACAAAGCATTCACAGTGACATTGATGATGATGATCATTTCATTTGGCACTAAATGCCAATTCGTTAGCAATTCCCATCGATTATCGTTAATTGTTGCTGCTCGTGTCCAATTGCAGGTTGAATGGCGGTGAATGGCATAAAATATGGATTGACTATAACCAATATCATGTGCGATTCATGATAAATACCGATTACCAGATGCTCGATTTGTTACCCGAGGAGGAGTTTGGACCATTCGAGGGCAGCATGTACATTGGTGGCGCCACATTGTAAGTACTTGCGACACGTTTCCTTTTATCTCTAGTTGTAAACGTTTTTATGGCTGCTTGCAACGCAATTGGGGGTCAGCTGTAATAATAACCGCAGTGCAAAAAGCTCGCGGTCGCTTCTCAATTGGTCACCAGACCAGTCTCCATTGGTCAGTACCCATTGCCCATTTGCTATTTGCCATTGGCCATTGGGGTCTATGCAATTTATTGCTGCAATTACGTTTTAATTATAAACGCGCGACTTACAGTTAGCCAGCAGCAAGTGGCAGTTGGACAGCAGCAGGTGGCATGTGGCAATTGGCAGTTGTGGTAAGCAGACAGTAAAAGTGTGATTATAACACGCGCAAGTCTCATTTCTTCTCGCCTAGCATAAATTCCTAACAAATCACTTCAAAGGACCACTGCAACTTTCTTCCCCTCTCCATAATGTAAACTCTAACAGTTTTGTAATTAAAATGTATTTTAATCCTGTGTCGTAGCCTTCAAGGCTCCATCAAACCATTTGCACCACATAGACTCTGGCTGTGTATCCACAAAGTGAGCGTATCAAAAGAATTGCCATAATTAAATTAACTTCCCGCTGGAAATTCATTTCAAAGTCATTATCAATAATCAAGCTATGGCATAAAGTGAATAAGGGGAAGGTAGGTGGCGTCAAAAGTCGCCTCAAACTCGCGCACAACTCGCGCGCGTTTTTCCATCCCCCATTTAGATTTTTTTCCTTGCTAAGCGTTGCGTTGTTGCCCCTTTGGCAGTTGGCAGTTTGGGGGCGCACTTAAAACGCGCTTATGCTTGATTGGCATAATTTATAAAGTTGTTTTTTTTTTCAACACACTCGCGTCGAACAGACAGACAGACAGTCAGTTGTGCAGACTCATAGATAGAAGGGAGCTTGGCTGCTGTGTATGGGGCAAAGAGTTTTTGGTCTGGGGCACTTAACAAGCCACGAGTATATCAAGTATACGTATGTGCCGGGTGTGTCTGTGTCACTCTGTTTAATTATTAAAAATGTGCAAAATCAAATTGAAATATTAAAACGAAATGAAGAAAATGTATACACATTTGCACTTAACCTCCAACCAGAGCGGGTTGTAAGAGTAGAGATTGAAGTGGATGGAATAAAAGTGGATGTGGAGTGTGTGCAGCACCGCACCGCGACCGCATCGCGACCCATTCATAAAATTTCGATGAGCGGTAAACACGCAGAGTAATTAACGGTAAAGTGCTGTACTTTATATATCCGAGACCAAATCCCGGCCAAACCAAACCAAACCAAACCGAGCGCCTTTCACTCGGCCAATTAATGAGTTCAATTTATTTATCCAAAATAAAAGGAATCATCCGTGAGCAAGCAACTCGTAAAATACAGCGTAAAATTACAAGCCTGCGAACATATAATGCAATAAAGGAATACAATTTTTTGAATGATCGACTGGCAGTTGCTGCTAAGTGAACTAATAGTAAACGTTGCTGCCAAAATTTGTAACAAACAATATACCTCAACTACAGTTGCGTCTAGGGTAGAAACATATTGATGCACTTGGGCACTTACAAGAGTACGACAAGGCCATAAGGCAGCCGGGCTGCAAGCAAGGCAAGGATACAGTGTAAGCCATTAAGCGGAATCAGTGCCAGCTCATAAATAAATGAGTTAATCAACATATTGATGCAGACACAGTCCAGACGACATGAGAACACACGCGATGTAACAAGATGAGGGACCTTTACCTCAACACAGTGGGACATATTAAAGTAGAATAATGCCAGCCAAGTGAATCGATGGGATTTTAATTGATCCGTAGAGGAAAATCTCTTGCAGGAAAGCCAATTAAATATATTAAATAGCAGTGGAAAATATGTTCAGCAAAATTGAAGTAAAATCAAATATGCTGTCGCTAATGATTGTTGTAATCTCGTTTTTATCAGCGGTTCTGCTCTTGTCATGTTTAGAAATAGCAGCAGCGTTACCACCACCATTGGCTAGTGTCCTGTTTTTCATGTCCTGTTGATCATTTGCATGGTCATCGATTACCCGCCGGGTGCAGCACATGCCATGGCCAAAAACACAGACAAGTGGCGTGCCAAATATGCGAATTATTTGCCGCACACGCTGCAGGAAACAGGACAACGGCTACAACAACAGCAACGACAACGGAAAGCAAAGTTTGCAGCTACATTCGGTGGCCGCCATTGGGGAAAATGTGTCACTGTCGGCTGTCGTTATGTCGTTATGTCGTTTTGTCGGTTGTCGCGTGTCGTGTTTGTCGCAGCGGCCCTGAATGAATGAAAAGTGCTTAATTGCTTGTGACGGTGTTAAATAAATTCTTAATTGCTTCGCACTTTGCGCGTTTGCAACGTTAATAGGATTTCCCCCGCTGTCTATGTGCTGCTCTGACATGCACTCGCTACGCCACGCCACGCCCCCTCACTCATCTTCCCAATTCAACTGTCTTCATCTTTTTATTGCCGTTAATTTTGTGCAGTTTTATTTTTAAATGCACAAATTTTTGTTGCTATACATTTTTTTGTATGTGTTGTGGGCCAGAAAGCGTGCAAATCCTTTTAGCCAAGTGTCAGCCAGTTGCCGGCACATCATTTGCAAGGCAAAGCGCTAAATTTCATTTTACAACGTGGGCATCAAGCCTCGCACAAGCCCTCAAACCCTTTCCACCCACTGGCGCCGTAACACGTGGCGTATGCGCAATGCTGACTGTCGCTGACGTTGACGTTAAGAGTATGAGTAAACGAAAAAACAAGTGAAAGAGTCGCTGCACGAGTGTGCTAGACTAGCAGTTGCTGCGTTAAAAAGTGTCTGCTTTTCACATGCTGCATATAATACCCTGTAAAGTCAACCTGTATCACGTTTTTGTACCTGATAAGCTGTATTTTGGTTAATTGAATATAAAGTCCATGTCTTCAACAGCTACTAATTTTATTGTACTCTTTTTAAAATTTATTTTTACTGGGTATTAAAAATTAACATGTGACACATGCACACAAAAAATGCAGCACACGTTTGCAAAAAACTAATGACTTAAGAGCTTACGAGTAAGAGCTGCAGATTGCAATTACGCTAAGGACTCTCTGCCTTTGTGTCCCTTCTTCTCTCTCTCTACTTTTCACAGTCTCTCTCACTCCCTCTGGCCTGCATTATTACCATTTGCTGTTGGTAAATTCGTTTGGCATTATTCAATAACTTTGATGCTTAAGGAACAATTACACAACTTAGCAAACAATTACAAGCAAATCGGCGACAAACTGAAAAGAAATGCTCATAAAATGGGGGAATACGACAACAGAGAAAAACAACAAATGACAGAAAAAAGCAAAGAAAGTACGAACAAGAATAAGTGAAACCCCAAAGCGAGTTGTGTGAGTTGGGAATTTCTTTTATTTTTTGAACAGGAATTTTAATTTTGCTTAGAGCTTTTCTCAGACAACACTCGTCGGCGACTTGTAATGAAATTTACATAATTTAGAAAGACATTTGAGCAACTTTCCGTTTGTGGCACTGCACGCGTATAAACAAGACATTTCCGCCACTTTAATTTTCAAAAGCTTACACTTGAGATTTTATTGGCCAATTCATTGTTGGCCAACACAGCGAGACCAAAAAAATACCAAAAAAAGGGTAGCTCCAACATTGGCCCGAGCAAAACACTCTGCACAAAAGTTGAAAGCGTACGAAACTTGCAAATTGGTGGAAAAAAAAAGTGAAAGTACGGTTATAAGTTCTAGAAAGTGAGTCAAAGGGCTAACTAGGATATACACGAAATTGATATACTCTGTAATACAAACTTACTGCAAAACTATTAGAAAAAGACCACATAATTTTATGCCTATTATATTATAATTATTGGCCAAGGAAAAAGCTACTTTAGTCAAATAATTAAGTTAGTCCAAGTGGCCGCAACTTAAGCAGAGTATAAAAAAGGATTTAAGTAGGGTGAATGGCAGCAAAACTGTAAGAAAAAATAAATGGCAAAGAGCGGGGGCAAAGCGAGGGACAGAGGGGCAAACTTTTGCCACTATTGCCAGCGATTGTAGCTACTACTTGCAATCGTTGTCGATGGCAGTCCTTTGATCCTGCATCCTTTTTTTGCCCTTCCTTCATCGTCTGCATCGATTTACAGCTGGTGGCAAACTTGTAAACGGGGAAATTGGGGAAATCGGGGAAAACTGAAAGGCGACGCGGTCGCATCAACATTGGGATTGTGCGACCCAAAAGCAAACGACCGGGAAGTCACAATTTATTTGCATAAAGTCAGATAAAGTTGTGTTTCTTTTTTTTTGTTCTTCTTCTTTCAGCGAGGTCGTTGTGATGATATTTTTTATTTGCACCGCAGTATAAGCCCTGGCTAGTCAACTTATTGAATATGAAAAGACCTTGTTCATAATATAAAATAATCCCAAATCAATTGGCAACCTCTCTGTACTCTATGCTCTGTTTTATGTTCTCTGTTTTTTAGCGACCTGCTAAAGAAGCTGTCGGTTAAAGCCGGACTTATTGGCTGCTTCCGTGGTTTGGTGGTCAATGGCGAGATTTTAGACATCTATAGCTATATGTCAGTGCATTTATCGGAGATTATTAAGGACTGCAAGCCAAGCTGTGTGCCATCACCCTGTCGAAATGGAGCACAGTGCAAGGAGCTGTGGAGCAGCTTCAAGTGTGTCTGCAACAATCCCTGGGCGCACATTGGCGAGTTCTGCGAGACAAGTGAGTAGTGCTGGAGAGTTTGGAGTTTAGGAGACAAAACTAGTGTCTTTATTCTACTCAGATATCAATGAGAAGGCCTTGACTTTCATCAATCGCGAGTCTTTTCTCATGCGTAACTACTTGAGCGTTACGGCCACTCCAGCCGTACTCCTCAACGGCATCGAGGGAGAGCGTGAGATGCTCAAGGGTATACTCAGTCAGAATGTACTCATAAATCTGCGCACCTACGACACAAATTCTCTGGTGCTCTATGCCAATGATCATTACAATAACTTTATACATCTATACATAAGTCCAGCACGTGAGATTGTTTTTCTCTATAACTACGGCGATGAGATTGTCAACTTGACACTACTCGATGAAACACTGATGGCCAGTTTAAAGAGCATTCAGGTAGCCATTATCAGGGGAGAGCAGGAGACCCGCATGCATGTGAATCAACGCAGTGTGAGCATCGATCGTGGCAAACTGCTGCTGGATGAGTACGCCAATCGACCCTGGAGTAATCCCGAGAAAGGTGAGTAAAATCTAGTTATATTTATTTAAAAGAACACATGACTGCTGGGCAACCATCGTTGACTACTTTCGTCACTTCCAACGGCTGCTAAGTTTCGAGGATTTGGCATGCGAATTGTTGCTGTTGTTTTGTGCCTCATCCTGAGCCGCCAACTCCTCGTCGATGAGCAGCTCAAAGTTACCCAAAGCATCGGCCGAGGGTACTTTATTCCAGCGCACATCCGGCACACCATCTGGTGGCAATACCACCGACAATATATTATCAATTAGTTTGTATTTGAGTATGCGATCGTTGACTGTCGTGGAGGTCAAAGAGGGCGAGGCATTTACCTCCACCAGCCAAGGCTTTAAGGCGTTGTCAATGATGATGTCATAGCCGTAACACTCAAAGCAATGCCTATCGCTGGCCATCACCGGTGCCACAGCTCTCAAAGAGTGCACAATCAGCCAGGAAATGGCGCCGAAGAGTCGATCCGTTACTTCCTTGCCCCGTGTGCCCTCCAAGTAGAGCGCCAGATTCTGTACGGACCATTTGCCACCGTGTAATGTGTTGTATTCCCCGCCATGTTTCTGCACACTCACATTGGTCAGATGCACGTACATATTGTCGAGTTCCGTGACACTTGTGTCATACTTGACGGTACAGAAACGACAGAATCCCTGCTTGAAGAGATACGCCTTCAGTGGTCGAAAGGAGGCCACCAACACATAGAGACGCAAGTCGAACTTTTTGCCACCAATCAGCAGTGGATTGTCAATGTACCGAGAGATCACATATGATTCCTTGGCAATCTGTGGATGAAATGGACCCTTGGCTTCACGTGACCACTTCTTCAGCTTGGATAGTTTGTTGATGAGGAAAATGCCCGCGCCTTGGGACTTGCCACACGGCTTCATGATCCATGTGCTTAGCGGAAACTTGCGATACTCCTCCACGAACATATTGTAATCAGCTGGCAGCACAAAAGTCGTAGGCACAAAATCCAAGTAAACATAACGTGTACCACTCGAGTTGTTCGATTCGGTTTTTTCTGCCAATGGATTGCCATCACGTTCGAGATCCTTGCGATAGCGTTTAATGTTCTTCACCAGCAAATCCTTGCGCGACAGTTCATAGTGATTGGGAAAATGATTAATCATCTGATTGTCGTGCATACGATATCCACTATCGACGCTAAAGATATTGCGACAGGTCTGCACTCCAGCCCAATAGAAGTGCCAATCATCGTCACCGTTCACCTGATGCCAGCCACGTTTCTCGAAATTGTTGACCAACACTGATTTGTCCAGATCCGTGCAGAAGCCAATTTTGATGCGATCATGTGCCACATTAGCACCACCAGCACCACTATTGGTATTCCCAGCACCCGGTAGACGACCGTACATTATGGCAACGCTCTGGTCGATTGTCGGCTGCAGACTGGCAATGCGACAGACTTGCGTCCAGTCGTGCAGCAAAGAAGTGGCGTCTCCACCCGCACCACTGCCACTGCCAACAGCACCATTGGTATTGGCAACAAATGAACTAGCACCGCCGTTGCCACCGCTGACTCCGTAAACTCTGACATGGCCGAACATTGACTTGACGTTGCCTTAGCTTCCAGGCGAAACAAGTCGAGTTGTTTGATATTTGACTGCGAGTTATTGAACCAACAAAGGCTGTCGTCCTCTTTTGTTTTGCTTTTATAGCACCCAAAATAAAAGTCGCAACTCTTTAACTAGTTGTCGTGGTTCTTGTTGTTGTTGTTTTTGTTATTGCTGTTGTTGCCGTTGACAGCACTTGCTGCTCTGCTGTTTACTGCTTGCAACGTCCTCCAGTGATTTTGTTGCATACAAATTTTTCAAATAGTTTTCGCAAGTAAACTTGCTAAAATGCCAAAAATTTGCGCAAACTCACATATGCACTGCTGATCGGCTAAATTCTATTTTTTTATGCCTTGTATGTGTTTTAGTGTTTGCAAAAATCAACAAAAAAAAAAAGAAAGAAAATAACAGCAATTTCAAATGAAAGCAATTGAAATGGTTGAAAAACTTTTATGGCATAAAAAACATGAAACTGCTTTAGATTTTTTCGTAAATTTTGTGTAGCAAACGAATATGTTAATAAAAACCAACTGAACTGAATTGTTGAAGCATAAAGGGTTTTTTATAAATATCTTTTTTGTAATAGCAGCTGAGTCTATCACTTGTTTGTCTAACGAATTAACTTCAAATAAAAAATGTTTATACACGATTTTTTTTTAATGCCATTTTAAATTCTAGATAAATGGCACTGCTATTGACCTAAAGCTATTTTATAATAAATAATTCAATTGACTCATAAATTAAATTAAATTATCTTATAAACTCAAGTGCAACAATAACATATTATGTTTGGATTGCACTTCAAGCTGAATGCCCTTAAATAGAAGCACTGAGAGAAAGTTTGGCGATAGAAGTCGGCATGCCAAACATAAAAAATTATTTAAACTTATGGATTAGTTAAAAAAAAGTAGTTTGCTTTATATTTATTAACAGCATTTTGTTTAAATTTTCGTAATATTTTGTTTTCTGTACAAATTTCTCTCAGCACATGCATTCAATTTAAATTGTGTTTAACTGCTTTGTAAATAACTGTTTAATTAATAACTTTATGTGAAGATATCGAGTACTTGTATTGAACTTGCTGCAATTTGAGACCAAAACATTTAACCACTTTTGGGCCACAAAATATCAGGTTAAAATCTCACAGAATTTTCAGAAAAGAGCATAATAGAATAGAGAATCAATCAAAGAGCTCGTAACTCAATGTTGTAGCATCAATTGGCAGCAATTTCGTAAGGCCCAAATACACCAACACACACACACAGACAGACACACATGCATGCAAAATCAATCATAATTACCCGTCATGAGTGTAATGCGAAATTTGTGCTGCCACAGTTTGAGGCATGCAGCAGCAGCAGCAGAGAGAGAGAGAGAGAAGCACATGATTGCAAATCGTCAATACTTTGCACAGAATAACACATGCGCACTTATGTAATTAAATGCGTTAACTGGAATTATACCCAGCCACACAGACAGACAGACAGTTGGATAGATGAAGAGACACATATAGTTTTGGCTGGCATGCAGGACCGCAAACAGAGGCCATTGATAACTGCAATGGTTTGAGCGAATTCGATACGTTTTGGTAATGGCAAACATTTCAATTAGACAAACTTAAGCTTGAAATGCCATAGTCGAAAACTGGCTGGTATACTGGGGAGGCACACAAAACCGGAATACCACGGCAAATGAAGGCTCATTTCCGCAATAGCACACAAAATACTCACACAGAGAGACGGCAATAGAGACAGCAGTAGATTCAGACATAGAGCAGACTGTGGAAGTGAAACGTAGCTCAACTGTTCTCTGTGCCTCATTTGATTTTGTTTATTTTGCAGAGGTTCTATCGCCGCATCGCCCGCCCGCACCGCCCACGGAGTACTTTCAGTTCCACGTTGGTGGCTATGATCCAGCGAATTTGCTACGACCAAATGTGGATGCACCGGCCCTTGAGGGCTACATTGGTTGCATACGCGGCCTCAAAATCGGCGCCCAGTTGATCGACTTGGCGGAAATCAATGAAAGGAATATAGCGCCCAGTAAGTATCAAACTATAAATCAATTTTCAGTGCCTTTACTCTGCCGCAATTTTGCGGCCAGCAACCGAGTCAAGTCTAATGCCATTTTCGGTTGCCTAAAGAGCCTCCAAGCACCCCAAACTCCAAACTCCAAAACTCTCTAAACTGCAAACCGGTTGCAGCTACGTTTTGTGGCTACCACTACTTGCAACTCGATATGCAGGCAATTTCCGCTAAGTGCAGCGCCAGTTGGGCATGTACTTGAGCCACTTTGTGGCACCAAGATTAATGCCAATGCGATAAACGAGCAGCATAGACATACAGGGCGTATGATTTATGCGGCCACACACGCCGCGGAAATTGCGATTCGACATTGATGCGATTATGCTGCATGAATGCCAGCCACAAAAGGCCACAAATTCAACTAACTACATGTCCATAGATGTATTTATTAAACCATCTATTACAATTCAATACACTGCAGTTAAACAGGCGCTAAGAAAGGCAGTGCTTAGAGTTCTTGCCATGGAATGTTATACTTTTAGCTATCAACGCTTTCAATAGATGTCTATTTAATTAGACCCTTTCTGACTTCCTCCCTATATTCCCTACAGCTCTCGACGGCGTTTTGCCCAACTGCCAGATCAAATGCGATGCGGAACCGTGTAAAAATGGCGGCATTTGCAAGGAGCACTTTGCCGAGCAGCTGTCCACCTGTGATTGCGAGCATACCAGCTTTCTGGGCGAGTTCTGTTCGGTGGAGAAGGGCGCAGACTTCAGTGGAGAATCCACATTACAGCGCAAGTTTGAGCTGCCAAGTTCCGGACGCGTGGACTATGTGCGTTTGCAGTTGGCCTTCTCGTCGTTTGATCTGCGCCGTGCCAATCGCATAATGCTGCTGCTCCAGACGGCAGCAGAGCGCAGTTACTACCTTCTTTTGGCCATTACGTCCGATGGCTACCTGCAATTCGAAGAGGATCGCGAGCGTGGACAGACGGTGGGTGCACGCATCGATCGGAATTTCCTAAACAGTGCCAGGCACTCGGTTTACTATGTGCGTAACGGTACGCAGGCTCAGCTGTACATTGATCGCGAGCAGGTGCCATTAACGGACTTTGCTGCACGTGTGCTGACTACGACCTTGGATGAGGGTGCAAATCGGGCGCAGATCGGTGGTATTAACACAACCGACTCCCGGTTTGCAATCTTTAAAAGCTACAGCGGTTGCCTGTCAAGTAAGTAACCAAGTATCCTGTGGTATTCTTACCAAGTCCTTGTCATAAATTTGAGCTCAGCTGACCATTAATTTCTTTTGCCACTCAAAAAAAGACGGAGAAAGGGAAAAAGAAACAAACTGCATGCTGCTCCGTCTCCTTTTGTTGTTGCCTCATCAAGTCCTGTCGTGTTGCTGCAAATTTATGAACTGGGGCAGTTACATGCCAGTGCAGAGGGGGCTTAGGGGTGCATAACGGCAACTGCAACCACTTTGTTGACCGAAAAATTAAATTTATTCGACGCCATAAAAAGTCATTTCCGTGGTCGATGCCATAAATTTTGTCAGTTTTTGCGCTTAAGATTTACTGTGGCTCATATTTAAATTGTTTTTATTGTTGTTGTTGTTGTTGTTATTCTTGGTACTGTATTGTGGCCAACACACTCGCAGTTTGATTAAAACTCAACTCTCAACTAGCCAGCCAGCTGTTAGGTTTTGGCTAAGAGCCACGCCTCCAAACGACGCCCACTCACGCGCCACATGCGCATGTGTGCGAGCTGTTAAAACGTGGCCCATTAAAGCGACCATCGAAACGCGTTAGTTTGCCAATGGCCATAAACAGGGCCGACGCCAAAAACAGTCACTTCTTTGAACTCCCCTCCCTGCTAGACACCTCGCCAGGCTCTGCCTTGCTGCACACTGGTTCCTAAATGGATATTGAAAAAGTTTTACTTGGGGCTTACTTAAATGTCCATAATAACAATTGAATTAAATTAAATTTGAAGACATCAATTTTGTGGATTGAAATTTCAATAAATTCTGCAAGCAATGAAAGTTATTTAATGATGTGCTTTTTAGTTTTTTATTAAACTTCTCTTTATATATTAAAAATAATTGTTGTGGGACAGTGTTCTAAAATAGTTTGATTACATATCCACAGACATCAGTAATTTCATATTCTTGAATATATCCAATTCTAATTCCCCAAAGAAACGTTTAAATATTTTATTTTATTCTACCACAACTTGACTAATTTTATAAGTCATTTCCTTGGTGTTACTATTTAATCAGTGTGCATTTGTGTGCCACGCCCACTGTCTAACAAATCACAAGTGACACACATACACACGACAGCAGCGAGCAGTTAACTTTAGGTATTAAAAATTTTATTGCTAATTTGGGCAAAGCATAAAATATGCACGAATGGACACAGCTATAGAGCACACTCCCCTCCCTCCCCACTGGTCACTAAACGGGCGTGCCCCTCCCAAGAATATAACTCACTATTGAGCTCATTTCCATTGCCATTTTGTAGGCTCAAGGCGAACGGTTTTGACTGTTCGACTGTTTGGCTGTCGAAACATTTGCATTTCAATTTGAATTAATGACCAATACTAATGAAAATTTCCAACCAAATATTCCCAATTGGCTTGAATCGAGCGCAGACATCTATATACAGGTGAATGAACACATTATGAAACCACTGGAGGAGTATATGCTGTTCACCAAATCCGGTGCGGACAATATAACGGTCATAAATCCGCAGGGCGTACGCAGTGCACAGTGCAATGCCAAATTCGATGTCAGTGAGCAGCCCACACAAGAGCCTATGGTCAACGTGAGCATGGTAAGTACTGGAGGGGAAAGTGGGGCAAGTCAAGGAAAGTGTAGAGAACTGTAGGCAGTTAAGGAGATAGCAAAGCGGAAGGAAGAAGGTGGGTAGGTGGACAGCTGTAAGTTGAAAGCAACGAGGCGCCAAATTGTGCTAATGAATGCGCCTTTGTTATACCCGTTACTTGCAGAGAAAGGGTATACAGGAGATGGAGATTGGTAACCATCTTTTAATCCTCAATGATTACTTCTAGTTTAAGTTACTACCTAAATCTGCTTGAAGCGTAAATGCCTTTAAGTAGCTAAAGCTTTTCAAACCATATCAGCTTCAAATACAACGTAATACCCCAAGTAACAGATAGCTGTTAGCTGTGTACCTAGAGTCGACTGTACACCACTCACATGCTTATCCTGTTTGCACTGTTTGCTTGGCTTACAGATACCGGAACCCTGGGTCGAGGAGCCGCCGCAACGAGTGCCATACATATCGAAATTCGTTTATGATGTGGACAAGAAGGAGGACTCAACACAGATGCTGTTCATTACGCTGACCACCATGTTTGTCATTATTGTCATTTGCTGCATGCTCGAGGTGTATCGCAGCCATTTGGCCTACAAGAAGCGCATTGAGCGCGAAACGGACGAGGATATTATTTGGTCCAAGGAGCAGGCAACCAAAATGCACGAGTCACCAGGTGTAAAAGGTCCAAATGCCGTCAGCAACACAGGAGCAGGCAACAGCTACAGTTACAAGGCGGTGAGTGCACTTTTACGCAGCATCACGTTGAATTAACAAACCAATAATTGTATTTGCCTGCCTCAAATGAGATTTATTCACCTCTACCTCTGTGTTCTCTCTCTCTTTCCTTACCTTCCTGTCGACTGCTTTGGTTTATTGTGTTGCAGCTGCCGCAGGAGGACAAGAAGCCAGGCAACGGTGCACCTTTGGTTGGCATACTAAAGAATGGCAATGCAACGCCAACGGCTTCGGCGCCCAGCACACCCACAGCTGCCACAAAGAATGGCGACATTGCCACACGCATTGAAGAGGAGCTCGAAGAAGAGGAGGCAACGACGGCGAAGGAGTTGCCAAAGGAACAGCTGCTTAATGCCGGCGTGGATGCAACACCAACGGATGTGGCTGCCACAAATGGTGCGTCATGTAAATTACTTAAAAGCCTTCCAAAATATATCACAATAAAATGATGGCATCTTTTCCAGCTGGCGCCAACGAGCCAGCGTCAACAACAACGTCGACGCCTGCGCCGACCGAGGCAGCCGTAGTTCAGCCGGATGTAACGGTGGATGCCACAACGACGTTACCGGTAAGCCGTGTGCCCCATGCACAAAACTTAAACAAATTGGCGCCCCTCGTCACAATTAGTGAACTGAACTTGCATGAACTGTTGTAAGCCAGGGGGCCACTTGCCTCACATTCATACCAAAAACCCAGTCATTGATGCAGCAGACAAACAATAAGCATGTCATTACACAATGCATTAAACATACAGAAAGCATGGACATTCAATACAAGAGAACACAAGACAACACACACACACAACACTCCAAGGACACGCTGAGCATGTGAAATGCCAAGGAAAATCAATGAAAATTCCTAAGTTAACAATATACAAATCATACTATTTTATACAATTTAATTCCATATATTTCTAGTCGTTTGATTGCTTAGGCTTGTTACTAAAAATGTTTAATCTGTTTAACAATTTAATGCTAACGTTTGTTTTGACTGAACTAGAAATACCCTGTAGGCAGTGAAGCCAAAATTCCTGTTCTATTAGCCCATAGGGTATCCTTAAGTCGTGCACTTTCGATTGCCATATTTTTTCAAATTGATAATCCGATTTCTGGCTAAATTAATCAGCTCATATATTTTATTTAATAGAGCGAACATATCGAAGTGCAGCAGATTAAGTCAGCTTATGATAAAGTTCACACACCTTGAATCATGTTTTATTGACTCTGTGTGTGCGTGTGTGTGTGTGTGGGTGTGTGTGTTTGTATTTACATGCAGTAATTTGTAACAATCGGTGCATTTAATTAAAATGCAATTTAATTTAAATTTTAATTTAACCAAATAAACAAGTTAAACATATATAATCATAATGTGAAATGAAAACATTTTCTTCGTCATTCATGGATTTTTCAATCAAAATTGTAACGCTATTTAAAACCGTTGACATTTTGTTTAAAGAAGAGCAATAACAACATTACGATTTATGATACTCTGTAAAATTGGGAATGTTTTGATAGGGACTTAAGTGACTTAAAAGTTGTGTCTATCTAGTAGCTAAACTTTGGCTGGAAACTCACGGCTCTGAATTCAATAACTGTGCACAGACTTCTTCTATGAAACTTGTTCCTTCTTTTTCAAAGGGTAACTGCTAGTCCCTGAACTTTACACCTCTTTATAATCGTTATTTAATGACATGCACATACATATCACGCATATTCTGTGTATTTGTGTGTGCTGTTTTAATTGTTGTTAAAACCAAATGCGCTTATTATGCGACTGCTTAATTAAAATCAGCTTCAAATCGAAAATCAATTGCTAATGATCAAAGGGTGGGAGGTGTGAAGCGTTAGGGGCAGGGCTTCAAAGCCAAATACCCCAAAACTCTCATTTCATAAAGAGAGTCTCTGAGAGCTTAAAATGTATTCAGTTTGCGATTAAAATTAAAGTGAAGGGCTTTTAATTTAATAGGAATTAATTAATTAGAGCACAAAGAGAAAACTTTAACAACATGAGTAAGAGCCACTTTTTTTATATTCTCTGCAAGAGTATATTGGGTTTGTGCAAAAGTATGTAACAGGCAGAAGGAGGCGTGGCAGACCCCATAAAGTATATATATTCTTGATCAGCATCACAAGCCGAGTCGATATAGCCATGTCCGTCTGTCCGTCTGTCTGTCTGTCTGTCTGTCCGTCCGTATGAACAAACAGATTTCAGAGATGGTAAGAGCTACAAGTTCGAGCTTGGTGTCAAACGATCACATATTTAGTCAGTCAATACAAGAATCTTTTTTTTTTTCGATGCCACGCCCCATTCGCCCACAATGAGCAAAAAACTGGACACACCTCGGAAAAAATTGGTGTTTTCGGCAAATATCTCAGTAACTATGGCACCTAGGATCACCAATTTGGGTACGGAGGCTCCTAGCGACAGCATAGTTGCATTGTCATTTAAAATTTTGGACTGCCACGCCCCCTTTTCCCCACACTTGAAAAAAACTTCAAATACCGTTTTTTGCGAACTTGTTCGTATCATACAGTATTGTTATCTATAATTCGTGTGGAGATTAACTATATTAAACTATCCTGAAAGGCGCATTAAAATCGGACTATAAACAAGAAAACTAGAAGCCTTACAATATTGATAATTGAACGCAATATCAACCCATAGGTGCAAGCGAGATAGAAACACACAAGCACATGTTCGAACGTTTTCGCTGCTTGTGTGTCGGCAGCGCTGCCCGCGGTCGCTGGCTGCGTCGAATACACACATACATACATATATACACACGTATAATGTCAAACGTATGTGTATTCGCATACAAACAAACAGATGTGTATTTGATTATGCTTAGATTGTTTTTGTTTCAACGTGTTTTAATGAAAGTGCTACACATTGTAATATCTGGATACCGATTTTAATAATTTAATCGGGAAAAGTGCAGAGAGTATTATATAGTCGGGCGTGCTCGACTGTACTTTTCTTTCTTGTTTTATTTTATATTATATTACACATCGTTTAATTTAATAGCCTCTTCTTCAACGCTGCATTAAATATTAATTTCCATTTATTCATTTTAATTTACGCAAAGGCTTTAAACTATGTATGCATACAGCAGCTCAATTTGTAAGTTAATCATTATTTGTATTATTATTTAATTGTTGGTTTATTGGTAAATTAAACTAGTGTCAAAGAATGTTTAAAAACCTATTTAAATACTCGAACTTTACTCTAACTTAAAGAAACTGAAAGCGATGTTATTTTGTATATTAGCCAATTTATTTAGCTGTGTTTTTTCTTGGCTAACAAAGACGATGCTCACTCGGATTTCTTTGTTGCCCGCAGTTCCCACAAGCCGTAAGTGTGTGTATGTGTGTTTTCCCCAATTGTCTAAAATGTTATTTAATAGAAAATGTGCGGAACGGAGCACAAAAGTTTGCCCACAAAGAGCCACACAGACAAAAAGTAAATTGAACAGCAGTTGCAGTTACAGTTGCAGTTGGCTTATTGCAATTGACCTTTTGTTGCAAAAAGACATTTGCAAAATTAATATGCGCTCAGGCAAAAAGCGGAAAGAAAGGCCAACAAAAAGATCTCAAAGACTCTTATACCAATAATAACAATTGCTGTAAAACTCAAAACCAAAAATTTATGTGATATCATTTTGGGTCACAGCAGAAAAACTAACTGAAGAATACCTGCATATCGGAACGGCTTTTTTGGGGACATCTTTTGGGCAATATTCGTGATTTATTTAGCCAAGTCCTTGGCCAGCACAACTTGAGACAAACGCAACTCAAAAACTAAACAACACACACAGCAAACGCCTTACAGTAAAAACTTTACATCGACTTTTCGGCACGCCCCTAGAAAAAAAAAAGAACTTTAGCCCGCAAATCGAAACTTCTTTCAAACAATTTTTCCCACCATCCCCGCAGCCCCTACATGAGCTGTGCGGAAAATTGTAAAAGCAAAATATTGAACTTATTGGCTTTTATGTAGTTTCAGCGTCAAAAGTGTCTATCGGAAGGCGTTCAGAAGACTTTTCTTCTTTTTTTTTTGGTAGGGGCTTTGTCGGGGCTTCGTAGGTCGTCGGGAGGCATGTTACTTTTGAGCTTACTTAGCATGTACTTTGCCAGAGTTGAACTTAAGCTGCTGCCAAATTGAATTTCCTCAAGCTACTGGCCCAATCTCAGAATCTTGCATTCTAAATCTTCGCTCGCAAGTCTCTCGAATCACGACGCTCTATGTTCCCTACAACTCTTCCTTTCTCGCTCTCGGCGAACTGCATTCAAATATGGCTGCCTTGTCAAGGCATTTTCTAGTTTACTATTGGCGACAACAAGCAAGTACAGCTAAGAACGACTAGCAGCTACTCTAATGTCTAAAAAAGTCACATATTTGTAGCAAACCCCTAAACTTAATTCTGTGTTAAGCATACCTCTTGTCTGCTTTGTCTACCAGGGTGTCTGGCAATGGCGAAAGTTACCCGGGCAAAGTGCGTGCGGCATTGTCTAGGCAGCATTGTGCATTGCTGCA
Source organism: Drosophila nigrodunni (assembly GCA_020829145.1). NCBI lineage: Eukaryota > Metazoa > Arthropoda > Insecta > Diptera > Drosophilidae > Drosophila > Drosophila nigrodunni. Next base: position 600,456 of record JACVCZ010000003.1, on the reverse strand, counting down.
ACGCTTCTCCCCTCCCTTCCCCCTTTCTCCTTTCCGTTTCCGCTTGACTTGCGGCGTTTGCCGCCGTCGACGTTGCCATCATCCTGGCTGATTGCAAAAGCAACCGAAATTGAAGTGCACCCAAAGTTTCATTTTTTTCTTTCCCCCTACTACTCGCCCCTCAAATCAAAAAGTTTCGCTTACACCCACAGGGTGAGTTGGAGGGGATGTTGTGCTTTTGTTTAAGAGCCAGCACAAAAAGTGCAAGTGCCACAACTGCTGCACAGACTCTTACAGCTCCTGCTGCTCCTGCTGCCATGCATGCTTAGTTTCTTTTTATGCCAAAATGTTTGTGGGTCTTCTCGTTGGTCTTTTCCATTTTCTTGGCTTTTGTTGCTGCTGCCTTTGCTGATGTTCATTTGGCCAGGCCGCAAACGCAGCACGCACTTAACTTTGCCAGCTACCACAATGCTGCGGTAAAACTCATTACGAGCTTAGAATGCAAAAACGAAACCTCAAACACACACATTCACACACAGACAGTGAACTAATGCGACGCCTCTGCAAATAGAAAAACTGACAGCTGTGTGTGTGTGTGTGTGTGTGCACAACTTTTCTATAAATCTTAATGAAGGCAAGAAGTCATGCTAATGATGTGTAAATTAAAACACAACAAACCGCAGCTTCATAAACACACAAGACAAAAACAGAAAAAAAAGCAAATAAACACAATTACAACACGGCGTATACACAATGTTTTTGACCACAAAAGTCAACAACTTCAGTCGGGAGGGAAATCAATTCACAAATTGATACAATATCAAAAGATCCAAAATCAATGTAAATGCGAACAAAGAGCAAAAGTTTTGACCCACATTTTTAGAGGATTTTGCAAAGTCGAAAGGGTTTGATAGACTAGAGACGTTGCTGCGCTCTGATAAAGAACTAATCCCGATTTCTGCAAAGCATTTTTAAGTTGTGCATGCTCCACTTAAATATTGACTGTCGCAGCAGCAGAGAGAAAAGATTTATTGAACTGTAATCTCAACTTTAAGCTGTTACAAATGGACACATATAGTAAAAGTTAAAATTTTATTCGTTTGTAAGGAATGTTTATTACTTTACTTTGAATTTCCAATTAGAATTTCATTTATTTTTGTAAATATAATGACAATAAAAGCGCATGTTAATTAAAAGCTATGCATGAAATGAAAATATGATAAAAACTAACTTTGACGTGATGCAACAACAAAACTAATTAAACAATCTGCAACTAAAGCAACAAAAATACAGAAATAAAGAATATTTAAAACATGAGAAAGAATGTTTGAATGAAAAATATGAAACGAGAAAGTTTTTAATAAAATGCAATGGCAAACATCTTCGCACTTTGACAGCAGCAGCAGCAACATGAAGCTCAAAGGCAGCCACAACAGCAACAGCAACAACAGCAGAGACAACCGCTACAAAGAGCGGCAACACTTCAGCAACAGAATACAAGGCGACGAAAAATGGGTGCGATGGTGCCCACTGTGCGACGACAAGTGTCGTGGGGTCCGCCCATAGTAGCGGAAACGGATGTAGATTTGGGCAACAACAAGGAGTCAGCAGCAGCTGCAACAGTAGGAGCAACAGCTGGTGGAGGCCGGAAGATGGCCAAGCAAAATGGCTACCATGGCGCCAATAGACGAGCGACGACGACTCGCAATTGACGGCAACAAAGGCGCAAAAAGGAGCGAAATATGCAAAGAAATATGCAAAATATATAAAAGCATAAATATTTAGGCAAGACAATAAGTTGAAAACAAGACAAAGGCATAAACAAAGCAATACAAATACCAGACAAAAACAGACACCAAAAAAACAGATTCAGATACAGATACAAAGAAAGCGATAACGAAAACGAAAGCAACTGCAAATTATTCAGATTAAACAAGCATTTTATATATATGAATTAAAAAAACAAAGGCAAGGAAAATATAAAAAAATATTTAAAAGCATATTGAATAGCGAAACGAAGTATAAGATAAAATAATGCTTTAATACTAGTATTTTCCACTTTAAAGAGGGAGTTTAAGTAATTTTAGTAAAGCTCTGCGATTACGATAACGATGGAAACACTCCAGGGATTCTAGGAAACCGGATTTTTAGAAAAGTACACTTGAAGCTTGTATATAAAAGTTTAGTTCTAGTTTAGTATATGAATTTAAAACAAATTTTTGTAAACTCGAAATGAATTTAGGAAAACATAACTCAAAGTATACCGTAAACAGATCTTTAGAACTTTAAAGACTTTAGCTTAAAGTCAAACTAAAAGTTAAGAGTATGTATAGCTACTGTACGTGTATAGAAAGTATGACTTGATTTGCTGCTGTTAATATTAAAAAATACAAAAGTATAGATAAATTAAATATAATGAAATTTTAAGTGCTAAAACACTAAAGAATGATTTTCTAACAATCACTTTTTTTAAACGCTTTTACGCGTACAAATTATTTAAAATATTTACATATAAATGCTGCTTAAGAACTCTTAAAAATGTAAGTAGAATTTGGGCTTTTTCAAAGTTCCCTCGAGTCAAGTGACATTCGTGTAATATCTGAACCTCAAGCTCAAGTTTATTTCCCGGGAAAGCGTGGAAAAGCACATATAAGTGAAAGAGCATGTGAGAGTAAGTGTATTGTGTGTTGCTGTTGGTGTGTGATATACGCAGGCAATAAAAGTTCCAAACAACTTAAGAGAAATGATAAGAAAAACTGAAAGCACAAGAAAAGGAATAAAAATGAAAATGCAACTTTAAATTGTTTTTGATTAAACAACAAAGAATTACGACGAATATATTAATTTATTTAAATGCTTTTATTAAAAAAGTTTCTGCCAGCAAAAATGTTGACAACAGCAAAAGCCAAAATAAAATAAGTAAAAAAATGGAAAGCAACAAGAACAATGACAGCAAGAGGGAAAATCTTTCCACACACATAAGCGAGAGCACTCCAATACTTAATGCGGTGTTTGTTGGCCAAGAATGTGCATGTGTGTGTATAGTGTGGGGTGTTCAGGTTTCTAGGGAGCGCTGTTGGCCAGGGGCGTGGCGGTGGAGAGGCAACCAACAGCTTGTTAGTGGCTTTGTTGGTCAGTACTTTCAACTAATGTGTTTTGTGCGACCATACAAAATCTCAAGCACCCACTTGAACACACACACGCATACAAACACACAGAGATACTCATACACACACACACACACTCTATTTGATGTACTTAACTTTCGTCGTTTGGTCATGTTGTTGTTGTTGTTGCTGTTGGCAGCTGCTGCTGCCATTTTGGGGTACCAACTAACCGCACTCTGCAAGCATGTGACTGTGTGTGTGTGTGTGTAAGTGTATGTGTGTATTTGTGTTGTGGGTCAGAGCTCGTCGTAGTGTGTATCAGCTCCTTCAGCCTGACTGCTGCATAAAATAACCGCATAAAATGTCGTTAAGCATAACGAAATTGAGTCTGCTCATAAATTCAGATTATGAGATTAAAATGTTGTGATTTTCGCACACCGAAAAAACCCCTTTTCATAATGAAACACAAAAATGTTTTTCGCCTCAGACGGTCTAAGGAGCTCTGCCACGCCCCCAACATCCCCGTCTTGCCATTCTCCCAGCGGGCAGACAGCCTTATTGAAAAATGCAGCAATGGCCAATTTAATGAGTTTTTACGAGCAGATCAACAGCCCGTTTTCCTACTCTTTTATGCTGCTATTCTCTATGGCCTTAAAGCGGAAGAGTTTATGCAGATGGAGATAGTCTGAGATATGGTGAAATAGCTTAAATTAGTAACGCTATTGAGAGCTTTAAGTGGTTGTGTCTATTTTAAGAGCAGTTGTGTGAAAGAATGTTTGTGATCATTTTAAATGTTTATTAAGAGGCAAATTTAGACAGCTCAACTCATACAAATGAGCAAATTGCTAAAAATATTGTAAGAGAATGGAAAAGAATTGTAGTAGTAGAACTAACTGTACTAAAAGAATAGCTCTTTCAACCTCATAAAGTAGAAATATGAAGATCTTTTCAATGTTTCGATAAACACTCTGAAATATATCTCTTCGTTTTTATATAGTTTCTTATATCAAGATAAAAATACATTGAAAGAGAGCTAAAAAAATTGCTTAAAAGTTTTCAATGTCTGCAAGCGACAGAGCAGCGATTAAAGCTAAATATTTGGCTTGGCTTAGGAATTGGGTCAACTGGCAATTTGGCCAATGGCAGCGGCAGCGGCAACGGCAGCGACAACAACAGCAGCAGCAGCAGCAAAGTCAGAGACTGTCCGCAGCTCGTTCAGGTCATGTGAAATTCCCAAAAACTAAAAAGCTATCAGCTGTCGGTTCATTATGATGCTAATTGCGCGTTGGCCGACCAACAAAGTGAAGAAAGAGAGAAAAAATGCCAAAAAGGATTAGCTAACAGAGTGCAAATGATATGCAACGTTAGCGTTAGCGTTAGCGTTACGGTAACCGTAACCATGTGCCACATACAACATGCTGCAACGTTAGGCAACCGCGCTTCTGTCACTTGACCCATAAACAGTTCGTTTGGCTTAATCCGGTTATGTAGTATGCATCTGGATTAGTGTGTGAACAGCAAAGGATTTTTGCCATTCTTTTTGGCCAAGCGCTGTCCAAGCGTTAAGCGAAAGCAAGCGTCCTGCCGGCCATTGTTGTTGCACATTTCTTTTTTCTGCCAACTTTACGACACTTTTTAGGTAATGAATGGGATTACAGTTTTTTAATCCACTCGAAATGCTCGACAATCACCGCCTGACAGCTATAAAAAAAGAACGCAATCATTGCTAGCGGTATCATAAAACCGCTGCAGCGACAACCCTAACAGACCGAAAATTGACCTGTGCATCCGCGGCGTCTCATGAATGGCGGCGAGCAGGTCAAAAATGTTAGTAAAAATCATGTATAAAATCTGGTTGCAACTGAAGAGACGACAACAAACGCAGTCGAGATGTGCAACCCACAACAACTGAATCAGCAGCAGCAACAGCAGCAGAAGCAGTCGGAGCAGCAAACAGAAGGACAAGCGACTGCCACGCAGCCGCAGCCAATTTCACCCACGTCCGCTTACGTGCTGTATTTGCATCGTGAGGAACTGAGACGCCACAAGACGCACTCGGCACGAGTGGCAGCTACCAAGATACAACTCACCAGCGAATTGATAGCCAAAACCAAGCAGAACATCAATCGCTGCAGTTCTGAGGATCTGGAGATTTTGGCCAGGGAGACGCTCTTCAGGAAGCATCTGCAGCGACATCTGCACTATCGGCGCATGCAACTGCATGCGTGGATGTTGGCCAAGAAGCAGGGCAAGATTGCCAAGCTGGGAGCCGCGACGAGGAGCTGAAAAGGGGAGTGTATTGGAAGAAACATTCAAGGGATTATAAGATATAAGGTATAGAAGGGTTAGAAGATGAAACGGAGCTGAGTTAATAATCTAGTATTGTACATAAAGTAGTATTTTTTTACCTTTAAGAATCAAGTCATTTCATTTCTTAGGTTAAGTGATTATTTAGTTGCCTTTTGACGATTTAAGTATACTATTTTAATTTTAACGAATAAATGTAATCAAATCAAAGACTTTTGACTCTTAAACTAGGTAAGAAAATGCGAAAATAAAACAAATAATAATATTTATATATTAAATAATTAAATTTTTATCACATAGCTTAAATAACACATTGATAAATTTAAATTGTAGCAAGATTACAGAGCCAAAAGTGTAATTATGCAGCAGCAAAATTGTTATCTTTCCTGCACACACACACACACACACACAAATACACACAGAGCGAGACCGCTCAAAAGTGTACAGAGTGGAAAGTGCAAAGTGCAATTATGCCCTAAGCATACAATTTTCCATTTAAATATTAGACATTTTCCAACACTGACAACGCACGGCACTAAAACACTCGAATACTAAAATGTCTGGCAGTGTCAGAAGTGCTCAGAGAGAAGAAACGCCTGTGGTTGACATCAAGTGAGAGGGGTAAGGAGGAAAAAGTAGAGAAAGTTGTTAGGTGGGAAAAGGGAAACAGCAGGAAATGCAGGAAAAGCTGACGTCCAACCTGTGTGTGCAGTAATAGTGTAAAAACAAATTTACACATGATTACCAGACCGGGTTACAACTGCCAGCGTTTAATAAAACTCAAACAAAATGGCGCGTTGCATAAATTTTAACTGGCACTGTAGCAGCAGCACCACCACCACCAGCAACAACAATAAGTCTCCAAAAACCTACAACATCTAGAACAGGGACGAAGAAGGCGCAAGATGCTTACAAGCGTCGTTGCAATGTGTAGACAATTTTTTGCCTTTTAGACTGCATAAATTTTAATTAAATGTCACTCATACGCCATGCATGCCAGCCCCAATATGAGCGTGTGTGTGGCTGCTTCAGTGTGCGTGCAATTGAGGGTCTGTGTGTGTGTGAGAGCGTGTTTGTGTATGCGACAAATGAATGCACACACAAGTGGCACGACTTACAGTTTATTGAACAGAAATGAGAGAGAGAAACGCAAAAAACGCTGTCAAAAAACAGAGGGCTTAAGAGGCATAGGCGGAGGTGCGCGAAGAGTTTTGGAGAGTGGGAAAGAAAGTTGTTAAGAGAGTGTGAGCATAGCGTTTCCACTCCTTGCCGTCCAGCTATTTGGGAACAGTGCCATAACTTGAGTAGTTGAAATTTAAACAACATATTTCTGATCTTAATTTGAATGTTTAAATACATATTTTTTATAATACTTCAAACAGTGTTAGCATCAACAACACTGAAGATGCAACATAGTGGAAACAAGCCTTAATAAAATGGCGCAGGGCCAATTGCTGTGTTGACTGCAATTTGGCTATAAAAATAAAAAGTTTTACTTGCTTTTTGGCAATTTGCATTCGCTTACAACAGAGTTTTATGAAGATTTGTTTTATGTATCCAATAATTTTTATATCTTTTAATACTATAACAAAATATTTATTTTTCTGCCTTAGCTTTAAAGCCATTTGATAAGTTTCCCTTTACAGCCAGCGTACTCCCATTTCATGCAGCACTTAAAATTCTATCTTTACTCCATTGCTCTGTTTTTAGCTTCTCTCTTTTTTGGCTGTGGCTTTGTGCATTTTAATAAAAGTTTTACAGCATGCATTATTCATGTTTTACAACAATTACAAGCGTGTCGAGTGACCAACAAGGCGCTGGACTTAATGAAAAGCCATCAAGGACATCAGCGACAACATTGGCCACTTCTCTCTCTCTCTCTCTCTCTCTCACACACGCTTTCTCCTTTTCTCTCTCTCTCTCTCTTTCTGTTTCTCTTATTCTTTAAACTTAAAACTTTTTCAATAATTTCAAACATATGCGCTCGAGTTCTTGACAAATTAACTCAAGTGCGCAATGAAGTGTTTATTGTAGAGCAAGCAAAAGTTTTTACTTTTTTGTGTGTGTGCGCTACTTGAGGCGTTGCCACGCCCCGCAGCGAGGAGGCTGCTGCCAGAGACATATTAATGCCGCCCACTTAGCGCTGTGTAATCGTCACGCTGGCTTAAAGCAATTTGTTATTAATTTCCGTGTTGAAAAAGTTGAAATAAAAACACACAAAACTTTTTCTTTCATTTCTTTTACGCTTTCTCGCTCACTCTCTCTCTCTCTCTCTCTTTGTCTCTTTCTCTGTTGTTGTTCTTATTTAATGCGAAAAGTTATTGTTGCTGGTGATGTTGTTGTTGTTGTTCATGTTGTTGTCGTTTTCGTTGTCGTTGCCACATTAAAACATGGCTCATAATGGTTAACAAAGCATTTGCTTGTTGACCATCCTCATCGACCCAATGAGCAGCAAAACTTGTGCGTACATTGTAAAACATGTGTAATAAATACATTCAAGTGTGTGTGCGTGCGCATGTGTGTGTTTGTGTGTTGTTGTGTGTTTTGTGTGCATTGTTGTTGTCAGGTGGGTAATAAATTGCAATATGCGGCTCAGAGTCGAGCAGCAGCCAAGCAAATGATGACTGGCACAAAGTATTTGAATTGCACACAAACACAGCAGTCACACACACACACACACCCATACACAGACTCTCACTCGCAGCTAGAGTATTATGTGCCCCGCGCAGTATGCAATGAAAAATTGCCAGAACTATGTTAATATGGCCGCCAAAAGCAACGCACACAAGTGCACTCACTCTCACACACACACACACAGGGTAAAAGAAGTGTGCCATTGTGTCTGTGCTGGTGTGCGTGAAAGTGCAAGTTTGCTTGCCTTTTGTTATTGTTGTTGCTGCTGCTATAACCTTCAACTGCGAACAATAAAATCAAGCAGAAGTGAGCGAGAAAAAAGAACTGCAGCTAAAATGAGTTGGCAGCAAATGGAAAACTGTGAAAAGCGACGTGAAAAATAACATTTTAAATGTGTGTTGCTTAACACTAGATGAGAACGGGGGTGGGTGGGTTGTGGTACATAAATCTTATATAGTTTATATGCGCATGAAACTTAAAATTCTTCATTCTCCATTGTTAAATTCATAGTTAAAAATATCGCTTTTAAAAACGAGAAAACTTTTAGCAGTACATCATTAAATATTTAATTATTTACAGCATAAAAGCAAGAAATATTATAGCAAAAAAGTGTTTTTTTGACTAAAATAAAATCGTATAATTGAGCAAAAATAGGTAGAGTAAAGCTACGCTGTATGGGAAATAATATTTTGTAAATTGTATGCCGGAAAACTAGAGTACTTTCATTTTATTTAGGTTTCACTGTACTTAGAGTTTATTAAAATTTATCCATGACTTGCAACTTGCAAGCTTCACACTTGTTTGCTTAAATTGAGCCATGCTCGAGACGCGACGTCTCCCAAGTTGTTGTTGTTGTTACTACTACTTTTTTGGCTGTTGGCCATGTATGCAATTGTCCTGTTGCCTTCGGGCCAACACATTTGCACGCGGCTTTTGTTGTAGTTGCTGTTGCTGTATGTGTTTGGCCAGCTGTAAAGTGACTGACGTACCGCCAAGCAGCAGCAACACCACGCACCACCTCTTTGCACCATCCAACAGCTGGTGGGTCATAAAGGCGTTGCTGCTGCTGCCATTGTTGCCAAAGCACAAAGCTCTTGGTTCAGTGCAGTTTTGTGGGGCAAGTTTAATGTGCAGCAAAGTGAATTCGCACCGTAGGGCAAAACACAAACACACACAGAAAGTCTAACACACACACACATACAGTCATGCATAGATACCATTCCATTGTTGTGCTGGCATTTATATTACATCAAAAAGTGCAAAATCACGACAGGTGTTGAAGCACCTAGAAAAGGAAAATCTAAAAGAGAATTGTACTTAAACTATGCGTGTATGTATGTGTGGAAATTTTGTTCATTTTTCGCAACTCATACTTCTAGCTGCATATGTGCATTTTTGCGAAACTTGTGAATAATTATAAAACTTTATCTCTCCGTACACACAAACAAACACACACACACACACTCCCTGATACACACACTCCCCGATACTTGGAAAATAGCCAAATAGAATTAAACCCTAAATTATTTGATCTAAATCCCCGACCTTATCTAACGACCCACAACCGTCCCTGTCCCTGAACCCGCCCCTGACCCCTAACCCCGCCTACCCTACACCCGCAATCTATCGCAGCCAGAGACGAAGCCGCAACGAGGCAAATCCTGCCACAAAGCACACGATGACACCGAGCATTCCTTTGATGTCAGCGCCGCAAATTCCAATGCGACAACAGTGTCCGCAGTGTGCACATCAACAGCTTTGCCAGCCACCGCAACACCCAGCAGCAGCACCACCAACAACGCACCACCAAAGTCCGTTTTGGTATCAGCTTTACGCCGTTTCATCCACCCACCGCCCCCCATTTATCTGGAGAATGCACTGCAGCAGCGTCAGTTCGCGAATCCAATTAGTTACTTGGGCGGACCTCGGGTTCGAGCGTCCAGCAGCAATCGCAATAGCATCGACTCGATATTATCGCTGGATTAACACCCGGAATACGTACCACAGAGTCTAGTCACAAATTCAACTTTCCCAGTCTCAAACTCTTCACTAGTCTCTCCTGCTGCCCTGCTGGCTTCTCACCTCTCATCTGTTGGCCAGACTCGCGCGGAATTGACTGTGGGACAATTCTCAAAACACTTTACACAACTGTAACTTAGTTAGCTCTTAAATATAGTTAGTTTATGTTGAACAAATTGTTAAAGTTCCTTACTTTCTTTCATGCGTAAATAAACCAAATATTATTAAAGTATGCGAGTTTCTGTCGTGGAGTTTCATAAGGAAACACTAAAGTCAGGTAAGTAAAGCTGAAATATACTAACTAACTGAAGGTAGAGTCGAAAATTATAAAAATGTTCTAAATAGAAACCTAAAGTTGGTTTAAAAAGTCACTAGTTTACAGAAAATAAGTCAATAACCGATTCCTTATTCAGTAGCAATGCCCTCGTCACTAGCGTTACAAGGAAATTAGTTAATTTATGATTCAAATGAATTTTAACATCAGTTTAGTATAGTTCTTAAAATGGTGCAGTATACAAAGAGCACATTGGTGTAAGATGTAAAAAGTATTGAAAAGTATTAAGTCATAGACTAGGAAAATATTAAAGGTTTGATTGACAATTTATATAATAGACACACATATTACTACCCTGAATTATGAAATTCCAAAAGAACATAGTTGACATATAATGTAAACAGGTTTGCATAGATCAGAATTACATCTTATAGGTTCTGGGATCATTAGAGTATGCGCTACACTTACGAAGCAATAAGAGAAGCATATACACTTAGTAAAAACAATCAATGAATTTAACTACAGCTTAAAATTATACCTTCATTCATAACAAATATTTTTACGGCAATATTTAAAAAGGTTTTATTGATTTAAAATTGGTTTTTTCTGCATTGAAAAGGATTTCGCTTAAGTGGTAAGTTTTACATCTTTTATAGTGGTTTTCTTTTGTTTAAACTGTAAGAGCTATTTTTTAATTGTATTTGTATCATTTAACTGTAAGTGTTGCTTAGCTTAAACACGAATGCGTTTTACACTGAATGAAATTGCCTTAAAAACAAATTTATATTTTAGTTTACGATGTCGTTTTCTTTTATTATTTGTTGTTGGTGTTTTATGGCCAAGTTGGCCAAAACGATGCCAGAATGCGGTTGATGTTCTTAGCCTAAAGATGCACTCTTTCTGGCGGAGGGATGATAGGTGAAGCATGCAAGTGAGTGTGCGAGTGTGTGTGTGTGTTTGATTAGGGACTGTTTGGAGTAGCTTGACGCTAGGTAAAATCCGGCGGCTTGTATTTGGGCGGTCGCTTAATTGGTTTCTATAACCAATTGCGGCCGCCACGTCATATGTTGTTCTCCTTGGCTCCCTTGGTTGCCGAGGCGCCACCAGCGGGCGTGCTGGCATCGCTGTCGCCCTTGTTGTTGCTGCTGCTGTTGTTGCTATTGCTGTTGGCCGTCGGGTGTATCCTCCCCATCAGCGGCTTCAGCTGCAAGCGAGACGAGAAAACTCTATTAGTTGGGATCGCTGTAAAGCTATTGTAGTTGACTTACCCTTCTCCTTCTCATCCTTAATGTCGCTGGAGGTTTCGGAGGATGTCTTGTTGCTGGAATTGGTTATAATGGTGTCCTTGTCGAGACGCGGTCGCTTTCGCTGGCCCTTGTAGGTGCGATTGTCGCGTCTGCCACCCTCGCCCTCATCCTCCGAATCGGAGTACTCGTTCTCCGGCACAATGCGTTTATCCTTGTCGCTCTGTGGCAGCCGCTCATCCTTGTCCACCTTATCCTCATCATCGGACTCATCATTGATGGCGTCCTCGGGTATAGCCTGGATCTGTACACCTGGTGCATGCGGCAACATGCGCAGATTCTCAAACAGACGATTCTTGATCTTCTCCAGGTATTCGGAGGTATTCTGGTTGGTCATATTGCTGGGACTGATATGTAGCTTGAAATCAGGACCAAAGTATTCAAAGTAATCATTGTAGGGCAGTTCATTAGCAATCTCCACAGCCAAAGCGACAGAAGTCTCATAGGTCCAGCAACGGGAAACATTACGAATGGTGTAACCACCACCGCCGACCATGAGGAAGGGCAGGTTGTATTTCTTGACAAACTCCACACACTTGCCGTGTCCCTTTACCGTCAGATTGAAGCAACCCAGACGATCGCCTGTGAGGGAATCAGCTCCACACTGCAGGACAACAGCTGCGGGCTGGAAAGTCTCCATTACCTTGGAGATGATGGGCACAAAGATGCTCTCGTACGCATCATCGTCCATGCCATCTCGCAGGGGTATATTGACGGCATAATACTTGCCCTTGCCGGCTCCAATGTCGCGCAGATCGCCAGTGCCCGGGAAATATTCGCCGTATTTGTGGAAGCTAACGGTCATGACACGATCTGTGGTATAGAACGCCTCCTCCACACCATCGCCGTGATGTACATCAATATCAATATAGAGAACACGTTGGTGATACTTCAATAGCTCCAGAATGCCAAGCACAATATCATTCACATAACAGAAACCAGATGCCTCCGATTTCTTGGCATGATGCAATCCTCCGCCCCAATTGATGCAGATCTCTGACGCCTGCTTGTTCAGCTTGACAGCGGCAGCGACAGAGCCACCCGCAGAGAGCTGACAGAACTCGTAAAGACCATCAAAGACCGGACAATCCTCTCCAACGTTAAAGCGTTGCATTTGTTTGTTGTACTCGGTCATGTTGTCGGGACGAATGGAACGCAAGAATCTCACATATTCGTCGGAATGAAACTTGGTCATCTCATCAGCTGTGGCTTTGTGCGGTCGCTGTATATACACATATATTTTATTTATTTATCGTACAGGTGTTTAATTAGTGAACCGGTTATTAACTTACGTAAATTTCCATTTTGCGATAGAGCCCGTAGTTGAGCAGCAGATTGTGTGTCATGCGTATACGGTGTGGCTTCATCGGATGTCCTTGGCCATAGTAGTAGTTGCCAATATCACCTAAAATTCGAAAATTACAAATTTTGTCAAAAAGCCATTAGAAAAAATACATTTTACACACGCTTTGCAAAATAAAAGTTTTAAGTTGAGTGTAGCCGAGGCGTCTACACACAAGGCGTACTTTTGCTACTAACGAACGCAGCAGTACTTTCGCTACATGGAACAAAGACCCACAGGTACATACACACGTACACACCACCACAGAATCGCATGCGTTGCGTTCGTTAGCGGAAAGTGCGCTGAGCGGTAAAATGCTTGTACAGTCGACGTAAAAATTGAAATTTGCAAAAATGCCGTCAAAAGTGCCGAGTGGACACCGCTGTTTTGTGCAGCGGAGCCCCAAGTAAACAATTTCACTGTCAGACACCATTTTCGGCATTTATGCTCTAATTTGCAACGTTTTATTTATTAACTTACTGTCGTAATAATAGCAAACGCGTTTTTTACTGTGAGACTGCATATTTTCTTTTGGTGTGCTGACGACTTTTCGTACTGGCTGTTTTCGCTAATTTATTTATTTTATTATTTTAATGTTACGATGCTGATTGACTTTATTCTATTTATCATAAGCCGCGCGTCCAACTTTTACTTATATTAGCAATAGGAGATAGCACCGCCGCGCACTCTAAAAAAATGATGTGATGTGATAATTCTGTACGGCAACTACAACTCACAGCGTTGCCATACTACCAGGAGAGTTGCCAGATGAATAAATTTCGATAAATATGGAAAATTGGAATAGTATTTTTAGTTTTTTATTTCTTCAAGTTATTTCAATAATTTAAATTGAATATGTTATAAAATATATATATAAATGCCAGTAATTATATTATAATAAGTCCTGAAATGAATTTCGATTTTAATGCTGGTATTTTTTATATCAATGCGGTATATACTAACACGCAGTTGGGTCACACTTGCGATCTCTCTTTTGTTGTTGTTGTTTCGCGAGAGAGGGAGAGAAAACCAATTTAGTCGAAAAAAGACCGTTGAACGAGTTGGATGCGTTTTTAGTGCGAGGCTTTGTCGGTCGGTGTTTTCCGTTTCTTGTCGGTGAAAAATAAGAATTAATAACAAAACTTAAGTGGAGATAAATTAATAAAACTGAAATCAGAAGTGCAAATTACATTAAACCCAATTAACAGGCGTCTATCGTGAAGTAACGCGTAAGTTTTAATTGTGTTTGTGGCGTTCTATTTGGAAGCATAGTTGTGTGAGTGCGTGTGTGTGTGCGAGTGTAAAAGAGAAAGAAGTTTCAGTTTCCAAGCAAAGCAAACAGCAAGTAAAACAGCAGCAACGGAGTTGCAGTGGAAACACAAGCAGAGCAACACTCATACATAGGAAGGCACACACACACAAATACACACACACCCATGCAAACGCACACATGAACAGGGCAGCGAAAAAGAAGTGGGAAAAACTGAAATATAGTGTCAAAGCAAAGAAGTAACAAACAAAAAATAAATGAACGCGCCCGCTTTTCTGTGCATGTTGATGATGAAAATTAATTAAAATAAATAAAAATAAAAAGATAACCGCCTGAAATATCCTGCGCAGCGCCGTTGTCGCCGCTAACTTTAGTTCTTTCTCTTCCTTATGCGCTCTCTTCCTCTGTGTGTCTCGCTCTCTCTTTCGCTCTTTTGGAATTTTACCGACTGCTGCCTCAGACGTCTATGTTTCTGCTTCCGCCCCCGCGACCAACGCCTCGCATTCAAGCTTTTTGTTACTTTTTTCCCACTATATTTCCTTTTTTCAATGCGCCCGCAGGATGTTTTTTTTGCTGTTATTTTTTCTTGTTTTTTGTGTGCCCCTCGCGTACGTGTTTAATTATAGTTTCTCTGTCTTTGCTTTTCCATTCATCTCCATTTCCAATTAGCGCAATTTCGGCAATCGCGGAAGTATAAAAAAAAAAAAAAATAATAATACTCTCAAATTTATTTACTCCATTGTTGTTGATGATGTTTTATATATTTTTACCAACAGTCATCAAAACAGTGAAAAACAACAAAAGAAAATAAGCAACAAAAACTACTGCGTTTTATAGCTGTAACTGTAAATGCTCGTCGGGTTTAGCGGCTAAGCCGCTGGCTTTAAAAAGTTGTTGCCAATAATTAAACACCAGCATAACATTCTGCCAAAATAAACTATGATTTTTTCGTCTAATTAAAAAGGTAAGTGAAAAATTGCCACGCACTTTAAATTGTTATTTTTCAGCTTAATTGTCAGGCTGCTGCCCTGGAAACTTGTTTGCTCCTTTTCACACCTTCCTACGTTGCTTGTGCATGTGTGTGCGTGCGTGTGTGTTTGATTGTGTGAGTGTGGCCAACGCATCGGCCGAAAAGTGGCACAAAAATGCATCATTGCCAGACTTGTTGTATTACAAAGTACCGTTAAAAAGCCAATGAACGCACATGAGGCAAATAAGTAAGCATATAAATACAAGCAGAACACAAATCTGGCAACAACAACAACAATAAACTAGTGTAAGTTCATGCAGAGAGCATCGTACCTCTCTCTCGCTCTATCGCTGCATTTTCTATTTGCGTTGCTGTTGCTGTTGATAAAAAGCAAATCCATTTTTATTGCTCCTCCTCTGTTGTGCGTTGTAAAAAGTCAAAGAGCATTGTTGCTGCTGCTGTTGTTATTGTTGTTGTAGCTGCTTGTAATTGTCTGTAATTTAGTTGAGGACCAAACCAAACCAGTCAGGCAACCAGCTGTCGTCGTCGTCGTCGTCGACGTCTGCGCATGGAATATCAAACGGGGCAGACTGAGAAAAAGAATGTGCAGCTGCGTCGCGTATGCTCGCTCGCTCTCCCTCGCTCTTGAGGCTCTCTTTGCTTATGCTTTATGCTCAATTTGTTGTTCTATTTTGGTTTCTTTCGTTTGCCGCATTTATTTATTTACCTTTTGTGGCCTGTTTATTATCCCAGTGCAGAGCATCGTTGTCGTTTGAAGTTCAAGCCACAATTCATTTTATGCTATTTTCGTAGCTTATCTGCTATATCTATCTCTTTTGCTCTCTCTCTTTGTCTCCTCTCACTCCACACTCCTTTATCAACATCATTTTCATTAACATGTTCTACAACAACAACCAACAAGTTTTGGTTGTTTGAGCTTTTTTGACGGTTGACTGTTTACTTTCAGCTACTTCTCTACTTATTGCTTTTTATCGGCAGCACTTTATGTGGCCCAATAGTCGTATCTTTGTAGTTTGCCTCTTTGCTTCCTCCTCTTATTCGTCTTCGGTTTGTGTTCCGCAAACCCTTTTTGAATGGAGTTCAAAGCAAAGTGCGACATGAAGTTCATTTGAGTGCAGCTCTTGGCAATTATGCCGTTTGGGCAGCTTCTTTCTCGCTCCCTCTCTGTCACTCCTCTTCTTTTTTGGCTTACAAATCATTGCGAAATGGGCAACGGTAAATCTGCTTAACTTGTTAAGATCTCTTTTTGTTGTAGTTGTTGTAGCAGCAGTAGCAGTTGTCGATGTGTTGTATTATTTTCGTTTTGCGCATACAAAGCGCTTACGATTCAACGACTCACAAAGGCAAATGGTAAAATTACTGCAAATGCGAAGGCGGTAAAGAGAGGACAATGACAACAACAACAAAACGGTAATAACAACTGCTAAATAGTGAAAAAGTAGCCGAAGCAGCAAAAGTAGAAAATTCAATTGTTCAAGCTGCGGCTTGTGCCTTTGTGTGCAGCTTTTAACGTCGCCCACTTACAGCACACAATGGACAGACGGCGACGACGCGTCGCGTCGACGTCAGCTTCAGAAGCAGCGGGTTTTATTGATAAGAAAATTGAAAGTGCGTGGCAAAGACGAGAAGAAGAAGAAGATGAAGGCGGCAAATGTGTAAGGCGTGAATGAAAGACAATTGCATAGAGATGGTCACGTGAGTAGTTGTCGATATGGCAACTCCAATTGTAAACTGTCGATCGTATAAGGACGCCATTAAATTTATGATTTACATATTTTATAAAAAACCTAATCGATTTCTATAATCAAGAATGAAAAAATTTATAACAAAACAATTTTTTAACAAGATTTACATATCAATTTCTTTACAATAGATTGATTTCAACAAGCTTTTTATGTTGTTATTGGCAATCGATATTTAATCATCGTAGTTCTTGAGTAAAAAGTGTTGCTACATATTTGTCCTGATTGTCATTGTCCCTTCGTGACACACTTCAGATGGCGCTACGGGAATTTCAGCACCAAAGCATCATCAATCCAGATAATGGACGGCGATGTCATTGCTGCAGTTGACCCAACTTGCCACGCCCGTTTTTGGCCAGAGCAAGAGTTGAAAAGTTTTTATGGCAATTTAAAGTTTTTGTCCCCTCTCAACTCCCTCCTCCACTCGCTTGACAGGTGGCCAAACATAAAGTGCACTAAATTGCTGTTGTTGCTGCAGGACAACAAGAAGTTTTGTTGCACTCCTCGATTGTTTTCATTGCGGGGAGGTGTCTTTTACCGTCAACTAACTGAGGCACAAACTTCTAATTTATGTTGGCAAAAAGTTGCTGTCGCATTTAATGGTCAGCTGAATGAGAAAGAGTCGAGACAGAGAGAGAGAGAGCGAGAGGTGGAGAAAAGAGAGATCGGTTGTGTGAGCAGTAATAGCGCGAAGTAGATGGAGGAGTGGGCTAACGGGTATGGGATGACCGGCTAACCCAAAAGCCAACGGGGCTGGTCAATTAGATTTATGGGATTAGGACAGGTCGTATGCCCATAAAACACTCGCCACAAAACGCACACGTGGAAAGCATCAAGCTCTGTTTCTGTTTCTGCCTCTGCCTCTGACGCTGCCCCAGTCTCTGACTATGGCAAACTCCAAACATTTTTGCATTGTTTGCGCTACTTGTTGTTTTTGCCCTTTGACCCCGTCTTCAGCCCATGAGCTGTCGCCACTTCACTGCACATCCGTCTGCGAAACAGAAAAAAAAAAATGCTTTATATGTGTGCGTATGTGTGTATAAACCAAAACATTGTTTCATTCCATAAACTGCCGGCAACTTTTAGTCGTGGTGGTTGTTTCGCACTCACAGCAGAAGCGAGTGTTCCGTTTTGGCCATTCATTCTTCTCCATCGCCATTTCCCACCATTCAGGCACGCCTCTCGCTTTTCTCCTTGTCCAGGTCCACAAACATTTCCAGAGGTAGCAGCACAGGAACAATCCATGAGCGCGCACACACATTTCCGGCTCGAGAAACTCCATGTGCTCCATCTGTATGTGTGTGTATGAGAGAGTACTGTGTGTGTGGTGGTTGCTACTGGCTAGTTTTCGATTTTATTGATTTTCATAAAGCAGCTTTTATGGCTAACTTTGCGTCTACTCCAATTAGACGCGCAGCTGTAGAAATAAAAGTTTTGTCCATTTGCATTGGCTTTGCCACATGCCACATGTCCTCCCCTACTCCCACTCCCCTACAGTATCAATTTCAAGCCAACTATGGCTTCTAGCTAATAGCTAGCTGTATACTCTGATAACCAATTCCAGCTAATCCTTTTGAAATTCCAACAAGTGAAAAAAAGGCTTTTACAGTATTTTAAACGCAAATGCATTATTTTAAGATGTCTTACATCTTAGCCAATTTGACCCAGTTTGTTGCCACAATTGGCATGCAACCACCAAGCCAAAGTGTCGGAACTTAAGTTGACAATAAAATGGAAATGTTGCAGGCGACTTAATGAAAACTTTTTAATTACAAGGATCAAGGCAATAAAAGTTTATTATGCGAAAAGCTCTGCTCCGACTATGGTCAAAAAGTAGAGAAAAACGGCTAAAAGCGTAGTAAAAACTAATAAACTCAACTTTCGGCTCAACTTGTGCTTCATCGAACTATCATTAAACCAAAAAAAAAGAAAGAAAAACAAATAAAGAGCAGAGAGCAAAGAGAAAATACAAATACGACAAAAATATACCATCATAAATCCAGTAGAAGTTTTGCGTTTTAATGTGCGGCAAAAAGTTTTGGCTAATCCCATGGATAAATGCATCCCCAAAATCGGAGCAACAATAAATCGTGTGAGATTTGAGTGGATATGCGACTGTTGCGCTATGCAGAAGGCCCACCAAAAAACGGAGGAGACTGGCCAGCTGGGCGGAGCGGAGAAGGGAGAGAGCAGCGGAGTATCACAATCGACAGCCAAAAAGTACGGGAAAATATCAAATCGATTTTGAATGCACTCGACGTGTTGAACTCTCTCTCCCTCACACTCTGTATGCCATCTCTTTCTCATAACAAAATTGAAGTGCATTGAACCCAGAGCACAGCGAGAATTGAGAAGAGAAGGTGTGAATTTGCCAGGAAAAAAATGCTCCCTTCAACATAAAAATAAACACGAAACTGGAACAAGCTGGAGCATAGAATAGGAGCGCTGGAAAATCTAGCTTTAGGGAGTCATAGGGATAGATGACTGTGAAGGGATTTCACTCCTTTTTTCTAGCCTACCAAGCAGATTTCAGCTACAAATCGATGCTAATCTCAACCCTTTTTTACTCTAGTACTCTCAAGTTTGGTATAAAACTTGTAAAGTTCTTTTGGGTAGTTCTGGGGTAAAGAAAAAAGCGCTTGAAAGACAATCCCCACAAATGAAATTAAAAAGTTAAACATCAACTGTAAAAGACAGTTGAGAGAAATCTCCCTTCTTTCTCCCAAATAATCAAAAGCAAAACAACATTTAACTGATTTGAGTGGTTGTGTTTCCGCAGTTTTTGCTTTCATTTCAATTTTTAGCTATGTTGAAAAAGTTCTCAAGTATGCGATATGGAGATGGCAGTGGAAAGGAAGCTGTGACTTGTGAATCACCGTGTGAAAATGTGACAAAGATAAGAAACTTACAAAACTGTCGACTAAAATGCCAAAAGAACTAAATTAAATAGAACAAAATATGAAAGTAACTTGAGTAGATAAAATTAGAGATGACACACTGTGAATATTTTAAGTTTAGAAATGAAAAGAAATTACATTTCTCATCAGTAATTTACTCCGTTTAAGTACTTTCAATAATCCCACCATGTGTCACAGAATTTCTTTTGTGTGTCAAAAGTTTTTGCTCTATTTGCTCATCTCTAAGAACATTTTTAGTTTCTTTTTGCTGTTGAGGACTTTTGGGTCATGAATTATAAGATTGCGCACTGGGAACAACTACAAATTTTCAAGCATATTTCATGCGATGCTTCACTTCAAACTAGCACCAAAAAACTTGCTCCTTCCGATGCCATAAGAATGGGCGCTAGAGTGTTGTTAGCGCGGGGGTGTAGGGAGCGTGGTAGAAGGATGCCAGCTTGCAATTTGTTGCAGCACTTTCTAGTTATTGTTATAGCTGCTTGTGCTCCGATTGACTGAATGTCCAACAAAATGTCATGCTGTGATTGCGCCGAGAGCGAAATCTCAGTTTCATCTGCAGTTGCAGCTCAGTCTCAATTCTCAATACGCGCTCTCAGTTACTACGTCTATTTGTCATTGGGTTCTTCATGCCTTATGTCTCGAGTGCATTGCAGTGTGCTGCAATTGTGTCTAGTGGCATACTCGAAGTGGCACCAACTCTCCAAGCGCCCGACCCGACCGAACCGTGCTCCCTGCACCATGTGGCAGCTCAATGCACTTTGCTGATTATTTTTTTTGTATTTTATATACCCTGTAAAAATGGCATTTTATTCGTGCACTTCTACTCGAAGCGTGAAAAATTTTATGACTAAATTTAAGCTGATTATTGTGATTATTTAATAATGTTTGCTCTAACTTTTCTTGGGAGGGTATTTTCTATTTGATATTGATAAAGCTAAAGCAATTTTAGCTTCTATTTATTTGTTGCTTATCACTCTTCTTTTTTGCTTGACGTGACGCAGCTGTGCTCGTTGTAATCAATTTGACACAGATTCAGCTTTAGATTCAAATCAATATCAATTGTATGAGCGATTGCCTTGTGCCATGGGATAGAGATGGAGTTGCTTCTGTTATATGCATCTCAATGCAATTAACAAAGACACCTGTGTGTGTGTGTTTGTAGGTGTTAACTGTGTGTATTTGTGCATACTTGCAAATAAGTTTTAATATTTACTGGACACAAACGTGCAAACACAATGGAGAGTTGCCTGGCTGCCAACTTAACTCATTTCCGTTTCATTTGATGCCGTTACGTTCCATACCGTTCCGTTTCGCAGCACAACAATTTCAATTATTGGTTTTGAGTAGAAATATTTTTGCAAAATGTTGCAATTTGCATATTTCTATTACCATTTGACAGTGCGTAGCGAATGTTCAAATATTTTCCCACATTTGCATAACAACAAAAACAGCAACAACAAATAAATGTAGAAAAATGTCTAACTACAAAGTTCCCATGTTCCCATGTTCTCCATATTGCATTTTGTAGCTGTTTTGCGGTTGCCACAATAAATTGCATATTTAGCTTTTAGCCGTTGCAAGTTGTTGTTGTTGTTACTCTTGTTGTTGGATTGGGCTGGGTCTGCTAGTTGTTGGCCAGGATCGGATCGATTCACGGCTTTGAATATCTCGGCAAATATTTGCCGCTTGTTTATGCGCAGCACTTCAGACTTCAGATTCCTGCATGCTACATGCTACATATATCCAAATGTATCTGTGGCACTTGAAACCATTTCATCTGTGATTTGTTCTTGTTGTAGCAAGTTGCAACATTGTATACAGTAGGCTACACCCAGTGAGAGAGTCAATAACCCTTTTAATTATAAATAAAAACAATTGCTGACTTGGCTGTGTGTGAACAAATTCGAATACACAAGTGTTAAGAGGTTCTGTAAAGATTATTTAAAAACAAACTAGAAGCAAGTACAGTGTAGGTTTTTCCTTGGAGTACTTTGTGTAAACATAGATAAGTTTTTTGACACAAAACTGTGTGCCTAACTTCACTTCGTTTAACGAGAATTAAAGTTAATTTTCTGTAGAATTCAGTGCCCAATTGTCTCAAAATAAATTATGTTATGGCGCAAAGTAAATTAGTTCACATAAGTCTAGTTATTTGTAAAAATGCTGTACTCAACAGAAATCGTTTGCCTCTATAAATCTTTATTCATATTGTCTATGCTCAAGGGCGGCTGAACTGAACTAAGCCGAACTGAACGCCCCTATATAGTATGGTATTTTATTATCAGCATTACGCGGATCTAAAATAAACACATGCTCGAAAAATTTACCAACATTTTATTAGGGGGTGTATATACATATACAAACACAAAGAGAGAGAAAGGCTCAAGTGAGCGAGAGAGGACGGGAGAGATGGCGCTGTTGCTCATCAGCTGCTGGAAACCGAAAGTAATACATCTGCTAACGCCTTTCGCTAGGGTCGCGTTGCGTCGCGACCCTCTCGCTATAAATACGAAATGTGCTGCAGGGTTTGTTTCTCTTTCTTCTTCTTCTGCTTCTTCTTTTCCTTCTTGTTGTTGTATTGCTGTCAGTGATGCGCATCCTGAGCACACTTCCTTTATCGCCTTTGACTCGGTAAGCAGGTCACGTGAGCATTTCAGCAGGCCAAATTGCTTAAGACTGACGAGCTGACGAGCCAGTGGGTGAGAAGAGGAGCAACAGTGCAGAGCGCCAAAAGGTAGACGAAGAAGAGTGGTATAAGAGGGGGTAGAGAGAAGAGAGCAACGTTGCGCTGCCTGACAAAGGAAACCCTCGACAGTCAGTCAGGCAAAGCAAACCAGTCAGCGCCATATGTCCGTCCTAGGAGTCGTTTCGTTTGTCTGTTGAGGGGCAGTAAATGTGATTGCTTGTCTCCCGAACCTTCTCAGCACGCCCCGCCTTAACCTCCTGCTCCCTGTCAGCCGATTTGCCTGCCGTTGCCTGGCCTCGTGCGTGTTTTGTTATTCTTAGCTTTAGTTTTCTCTTGAAGAGTATGGCAGCGAGTATTTTAGTTGTTTAAGAGGGTTTGTAACTTGGAATTGAAATCAAAGGTTTAAAGGGGTGTGCTATATAAAAAAAGCTAATTTGGGTATAGAATATATATATATTTCAACATTAATAATGTAATAAACTCTTCAAAAATGTTTCCTTAAATTATTAAACATTGCCATTGACTGCAGGGTATTTAGCTATCGACTCTCCTTCGTTAGTTCTTCTTGCTTGTTTTTAATACATACATAAAATAAAGCAAGCTAAAATTTGCTAGATTTTAACGCGCTGCTGTCGTCGGCGTCGTCGTCGTCGTCGACGTCGTTCGTCGCTTCTCTCTGCGCTTCTCGCTTATCGTTTTGCCTGCAATTGTTTTAACGTGTTTGAAATATTTAAAGCTTTGGTCGAGGTTTTCTGGTTGTTGTTGTGTTTGTTGCTGCTGCTTATGTTTGTTTTGCTTGCGTTTTTTGTTATTTCCACGCATTCGCAGCTACGTCTGTGGCAGACATCAAGCAGCAGTAGGGAAGAAAGAGAGAAAATGAAGTTACTGCCGCCTTATAAATATATAAATACATATAAAACAAAATACACACACTCAAACAATAAAAATCAATATTTGCGCCGTGTCGCAGTCAGAGTTGCCTTTCTGTTGTTGTTGTTATTATTATTTTTATTTTGGCTCTTTGTTTGCCCACTCCGTGGAAACGTCACATGGATAGATAACTGATAAGAATGCTGAGAAGCGGATGTGTAAGCGTGTGACGCCTATTCCCCCACACACATTACGGGCACTTGATATTTATGTATCTTTTTGTACATACACAAATAAAATTGGAGGTGAATCAGGGATGGGGAAGCGGCAATTTGACTCTTGGATCTCATTTCTAGCAATTCGCTTGAACTTGTTTCACTTAAAGCGCGAATGCTGTGCGAATTACGCTACCTATCTCTCTTCCACCTCTCTCTCTCTTTCTCTATTTTGGAGTGGGCTTGTTCTCGGTCCATTGCTCTTTTAGTTTGTTCGTTCTTTTACCTGCCACTGCCACATGCTAAACGTGAAAAATGTTTTTACTGCCCGCCCGTCAGTATTTTCCTTTTCTTTGGCTGGACGGAACCTCAACAAAAACAACAACAGAAACTATGAACCGTATGCTCCAGTTCTTCAAGTAGTGTCCAAAAACAAGTTTTCGGCACTTGCCCCGACGGGTTGGTTAGCAAAACGGTCTCTCTCTCTTCTATCTCTCTCTGCCTCCGAGCCACAGTTTGTGCTCAAACCGCAGCAGCGGTTCATGTCGCAGCTCGTAAAGCATTCCAAGTTGAGTTTTAGTTGAGTTAGGCCTACTTTTTTTGGACTCTGTTTTTTAACTAAATACTAAATTTTTATTTTAACCAAAAACTCGTTTGAATATGCGTTTTCCAACATATTTCATGGCTTTTAATGGCCATGACTAGAAGCATTTAATGGCTGTTTCGTACAAATTGTTTGGCAGGAGTCAGTCATAAACTTTGGCCAACACCTTAAAACCATTTCAAACCATTGCTTATCTAAGTTGTTGAATATAACGTGAACATAATACATTATGTGCATAATTCCTGCAATTACGAGAATACTGGTTTCAAAAACTTGCAGCTCCACCGGTTTGTTGTGAATTTAAACATTAAAATCGGTAGCTTCTTTAGCTACTAATTTCAATTAGTGTTTTTGGTTGAACATTGCCACTTAAATTTAAAGCTAGAACCTTTAATTTCTTATTTTTAAATGAAATTTAACACTTGTTTCATTAACAACATTTTCCCCTGTATCATTTAATGTGAATTTGTACAAATGGGTTTTATTTAATACTTTAATGATTACTGATTAACTTCGTTGGAATTCCGACACTTTAATAAATAAATATGCCTTAAATGCCTGTCCATAAATGCTTGCTTTTTATTATAATTCAAAGTAGGTCAATAATGAGTGACTCGTAATACAGATTGAAATAAAAAAATTGTGCTTTAATGTTAATGGATTTCGGTCATTAATTGAATTATTATGTTTCTCTTGTGGCACGCAATGAATATGTTAACCGTTAATTCCGCTTTAAGTTTATATGTTTACTAGTAGAAAGTCGAGATTTCGCATTCTCTGTGCTTTTTTAGCCAAAAAAGATGCCAAACAAGTTGGTAAATCATCGACAGATCTGTATCCAGCGGTCTAGCTTCCGTAGCGCCCTAGGGTTCAGGGTTTTCGGACCCTTTTGTGGCCGTGTAGAATACGAGAAGCACGCTATATGTTGTAGCCCCTCAATGTCGCCTAGACTCTGTAGACCCTCGACTCGTCTCCGGTTGCAAGTTATCGCACTTGGTTCTCAGTTTTCATGACTAATTACACAGTGGTCGTGGGGGCCAAGGGAGTGCGAGCTGAGCTTGGTTCACTGATAAGTCAGGGCTACTCGAGTAAGGTGATAAGGTTAAGCGCTCGTTGCCCGTGTACGTTGAAAATTATGAGGATTATATTTTTTAATATTTCTCTTTTGTGCGAACGTTTTTGAGCAGCTGCGCAGCACATGCCAATGATGATAGTGGGCGTTGAGTGGCTTAGAAGTGGGTGTGACTGGGTTGGCTTGGATGGTTTACAGATACATTTGCAGTGTGGCAACTTTGGTTCAATTTGTTGCGACCCTAATGAAGTTATGGAGCTGTGTGGACAGAAGCCCCAAAATGGCGTGCGTTTTGGGTGGTTGGGGTTGGGGTTGGCTGGTTTGCCGTTATTCGGTTTCATGCATAAAATAACGGCACATAAGTGCAAGTTGCAGTGCTGCAAATTTAAAGAAAATTGCAACCAAGGCAACAACTTTTTGATGTGCTGTGCTGCAGCGAGTGCCGAGCGAGGATTAAATCCAATTTTGCGCTGCTAGTTTTTTAAGTGGCAAGCACACACACTCTCGCACACACCCATACCCATTTGTGTACATTTTAATAGGTGTAAAAGCTTCAAGTTTATAATATTATGCCGCTTTACAAGTGTCGCCTAGCAAGCTGTTGCATAAATCAACTTTACCTGCGACTCTTGCAACTCAGCAGAGCTACTGGCAGCAAGAGGTGGCAGCGAGGGCGTGGCAAACAAACTATGTCAAGTCCCCGCACAGCGCTGCATTGAGCGACCGAGAGCTACGACCATCATGTATGCTCTATAAAATATTTGTTGAAACCAGTCCCCTGTCCCCTTAACGCCCCTACCACACCCCTTTCCCCTTTGTACCCTTGTCCCATGTGTGCCTATCTGCCTGATGCTTTGGGCGTTGATAAGCACACTTTGAGTTTGTGCCACTTGAGGCGACACGCAATGGGGTAATCACAAAACTAAATGAGTACAGTTTAATGCTGTTCAAGTGCCTTGAGCCTTAGCCAGGTTGAAAACTACTCATCCAGCCCTCGCTAGTGCCAGAAGTATGTTGTAGTTGGGTTTATTAGCTCGAGTTGTGTTCTTTCAGTTGAGTTTTTCACTAGAAGAAAAATTGTATGTTTTTTATTTTTTGTTAAATTGTTGTTTATGTTTCTGGCAGCTGTTGGGGTGTGAGATGTTGTTGCTCGTCAACAACCTGACAATTTGTTGTCTGAGTGCGGCAGCAACAGCAATAGCAGCAGCAGCAATAAAAGTGCTAAAAAGTTTCATGCCCCTAGACTGCATCCTGTCCCCAAGTATTACAGAAGCAGGCGCAGTCCTATGCACACAATACAATTTTTAATCTTTTCAAACAGAACCGACTAAAGTTGTTGTTGTTGTTTCTCTTGCTGCTGTCGTTGTTGCCTGTCGCTGCTGCTGTTGAAGTTGTCAAGCAAGAAAATGACGCAACACACCCGCAATCCAGCAAATGTGAACTTGTGTTCTTGCATATTCCTTTGGCATCAGCAGAGCATTATGGCTATACGAAGGGCTTTAGAAACTTGGGTATTATATAGAGTGTATGGTATATAGTGTATGGTATCACGAAGAGTGTTGCAAGTCATTGTAACTTGTTGTCATTCTCTATGAGTAATTCCAACTTGTCCAAAGTGTTTCCCACTTCCAGCAACTCAATCTGTGCAGGGAACTTAGCTTAGAAGTCGTAATTCCTGCAGATTCTTTGCTAGTTATTACAACTTATTAGAAGTGATTCTTAGTGCGTGTTTGCTATTATAACTTAATGAAACTTCTAACGATTACTAACTTCATATTTGTTGTAAGTTTGCCCGTATACAGATTTTTATTGTTTATCTTAAAGTGCCGCTCCTTAGCAGAAGGATGTAGAGGGAGTTAAGGTTAAATGTAACTATTTTGCTATTTGCTTCAAATCATATTTATTAAATGAACACCGATAAATAAAATGTTATTAAAACTTACAGCTAGCTTTGAACGTTGTTAACTGAGTTATTTAAAGTCTTAGCAACTTTTTTAGCCGCTTCTATTTGACTTTACCCTAAGAGCATTTTTACTTCGGTTAGCTTTAAAATTGCATTATTTTTTTGCTTTTGCTCTGCTTATCTTTGGCTTCATTCATAATTTTTGTCGCATACGCGTGAGGGTTGTTGTTTGTTGTTGCCTTTACTTTTTGCACCTGAGAATGTCGCTGTACAGGAGTGTGTGTGTATGTGAGCTGTATGCAGGTATCCTTCATGCGGGTGGAGGTTTGTGAAACTTTGTCGCGTTGTCAAGCTTTGTGGCTGTTTCTATTTATGTTATGGTACGACTCTCCTTCTGCAATGTCTGCTGTCTGGTTTGGTTTGGTTTACCTGTCTGCCCTGCCTCTCTCAACGTCTCTCCCCCTTTCCCACTATGTGTTTGTCGTTTGCATATAGCGACATCACGTATATATTTCTATAAGCTCTGGAGGCTCTGTGTATGTTCAGTATGCCCAAAACCGAAGTCGTCTGTCTACCCACGTAATACGTGTGCTTCACTGCATGGAATGACATCAACTACAACACACTGAGTGCCACGAGCTTCAGTTTCCAATGCCAAGCTGCATTGCGCCGTGAGGAAATTAAATACTCAAGTCGGATGTTGGTGAATGTTACGGTTTCGGTTGTTTTTTTTTTCATTCAACCCTCCGACAGAAGTTTGTCTCGAAGTATGTCTGTTATCGGTTGGAGCATTTCAATCAGAGCGGATGATTCGCAGCGGAATTCCTTTCTACGTTCCACCTTCGCGTCGTTATGCTGTCTATAAATTCATGTAATTTTTATGCTCTTTTAATTGCATTTTGTTCTTACAGAAATTCAATTTATGAACCCGAACACAAGTACCCCATTCAATTAGTCCCAATTGGAATTCTCCCCGCTGCTTTGCTCTGCTCTCAGTCTGCTGTCCCTAATGACATTTTGGCAACAGCTTCCAGTTGTGCTTGTTCCAATTTTTAGCTGCATTGCAAGCGAATTAAAACTACGCCAGCTACACTTTGGGGCACCCTTGTTTTTGTTTTTGCCTTTGCAGTTGCAGTTGCAATTGCAGTTTCTGTTGCCTCTGTGTGTTGCATGTAACACTTTTGCCTGCCCCAAACGTGGGGCAAAAGCAAATGTCACACGAATGTGGAGCATGTCATGTTTTGCCTGCCACTATGCATGCAAATGCAGCAGACGCCTGTGCCTGTGCCTGCCTCCTTTACTCCCAGCCACTTCCCTTCGCGGCACTCCTTTCCTTTCCCTCCCTCCTTCTCGTCATCACATGGTGACCACATGCCGAGCGACTGCAGAAGAAGTGAGCATTTTTTCCAATAATACAAATTGCCCTCGATGTGTTGATTTAACAAGCGATAAACACTGCAGGGCAACTAACCAAATCCGATGCCGACTTCGATTCCGATTCCAATTTCAATTCCTATATTCCCATACCCAATACGCACACACGCCTGTTGTTGTGCCAGTGCGTGTGTGTGCGTTTGATAAGAATTCTGTTGTCGACTCCTATCAATTTTGAACAATTTTGGGTTTTAGGTTTTGAGGTCAACTAATGATGACGCTGTAGCATTTCCCTAAAGTATTTTATTTGGTTTTCTCTTCGGGCTTTGGTTGATAAAGCTGCTAACCATAATTGACGATAACAATTTCCCCACTCATCAGAGACATTTGTATTTACTTTGGGGTGAGGTATAGGCACAGGGAGAGAGGTGGACAAAGGCGGGAAGGTGGAGAAACGCACTCACGTGCATGTGCAACGCTTGACCCACTTGGCTGGGGCATAAGACAAATGGGCTGTGGCAAATGATGCAAGGTGGCGACCGACGAACGACCATAAACCGCAGCTTTGACTAATTGCTGCACTCGGCGAGAGAGACCCACAGCGCGTTAACCACTTCCCCTTTCTCTCCACACTCCCTTCTTGCATAAATTTAAGTTTAACAAGAAAGAAAAGTACAGTCGAGCGCGCCCGACCGTATAATACTCTCTGCATTTTCCCGATTAAATTATTAAAATCGGTATCCAGATATTACAATGAATAGTACTTGCATTAAAACACGTTGAAACAAAAACAATCTAAGCATAATCAAACACACATCTGTTTGTTTGTTGCGAATACACATACGTTTGACAATATATGATGCATGCATGTATGTATGTGTGTATTCGGCGCAGCCAGCGACCGCGGGCAGCGCTGCCGCCACACAGGCAGCAAAAACGTTCGAGCATGTGCTTGTGTGTTTCTGTCTCGCTTGCACCAATGGGTTGATATTGCGTTCAATTAACAATATTGTAACGCTTCTAGTTTTCTTGTTTATAGTCCGATTTTAATGCGCCTTTCAGGATAGTTTAATATAGTTAGTCTCCACACCAGTTATAAACTACAATACTGTACGATACGGAAAAAACGGCATTGAAGCTTGAAAACTATTTTATAAATTGTGGGAAAAGTGGGCGTGGCAGTCCAAATTTATAGATGGCAATGCAACTATGCTGTCGCTAGGAACTCCCGTACAAGAATTGGTGATCCTAGGTGCCATAGTTACTGAGATATTTGCCGAAAACACCAATTTTTCACGAGGTGTGTCCAGTTTTTTGCTTTTTGTGGGCGAATGGGGCGTGGCATCGAAAAAAAAAAAAGATTCTTGTATTGACTGACTAAATATCTGATCGTTTGACACCAAGCTCGAACTTGTAGCTCTTACCATCTCTGAAATCTGTTTGTTCATACGGACAGACGGACAGACAGACAGACAGACAGACAGACAGACAGACAGACAGACAGACAGACAGACAGACGGACAGACGGACAGACGGACATGGCTATATCGACTCGGCTTGTGATGCTGATCAATAATATATATACTTTATGGGGTCTGCCACGCCTCCTTCTGCCTGTTACATACTTTTGCACAAACCCAATATACTCTTGCAGAGAGTATAAAAATATGTTAAATCTTTAAATAAGTCACTTGACTGCTTGACTTTTGGCTCTGCTACACAAAGTTATGACCTCACTCAGTTGACTTTTTGGGGGCAACGGAATCAACAGGATATGGCGCGTGGCGATTATGAATAGTTAATAAAGTTATAGTTACAGTTAATATATCAGTTAATGCCCTATACCGTGTGCTGTAAGGGTATGCTGTGTTTGTTTAAATATATATATTTACATATTAAATCGGCTACAAACTCCTGTCCTGTCTCTTTTCAGTTCATTAACTCAATAAAATCGACAAACAACTACATAACAGTAGCTAAAGGACTTGAAGTCCTGTGGAAGTTTGAGTATTTTTCCCACAGAAATTGCTTCCGCAATCACTCTTTTTTAAAGAAAACACTGCCTCTTCTAACCATCAAATACCCTCTAGTTAAAATCCTATCTATATAACGGAAGTTATGGCTATTTGCAGTAGTTAATGTGAACTATAAGTATATTAACGGGTGGCTTCTAGTTGTGCGCTGGTTAATAAAGCTCTTATTTGTTAGTTGTACTCACATAAATATTTATATTTATTTGAATGAACTGAAAATCGTGTCGTGTTTTCTTTCCTACTCGAGTATGTTGCGTGTGACATTGAAATTGGGGCGTCTTTTGTTGGTATCGGTGAGGCTATAAACGATAACGTTGCCACATTGTTGTTGTTGTTATCGTCTGTTGTCGTCATGGCCAACAAGGCGATGTCGTCAGGAGTCTTGGCATGTTTAACTGGCCACAAGCGACTCTTTAGACTCGAAGAAGCGACAAGACGAGAAGAGAAGGAGAGAGGACGTTAAATAAAGCGTGTAAATGTAAATATTGCCACCTTACAATACTCACCATGTCCTGCGTCGTTCTGGCGCCATGTTGCCATTACCAACACTTACACACAGCCGTACACAGGGCGCATTGTAATTTTCTTCACGCTTTCAGCTGGGTGAACGTGGTCGTAGACGTGGCAGCTTCGTGTTCCGCAGTTTTTTCTAATCGCGCACAAATATTGTTTTAATAATTCAACAATTTTTCTATAGTACTGTACAGTAGTTGCTGTTGTTGTTGCACGCGCTTGCTGTTTAACATGCAATTAACTTGCCTCATGAGCCAGCCACCCACTGTACCTGTTGTTGTTGCTTCTGCTGCTGCCACTTTTGTTGACGAAAATTACGGTTTGTGTTTGTAGTGCCAACAATTGCAACTATTACACTCGACCTCGCAGCGCCGACAATTGCCGGTTCCGTTGCCAACACAATTTGCTAGCTGCTATGCTGCCTTAACTCATTCTGGCACTGGTCCCGGATCCTGGGTCCTGAAATCCTTGCCCAAGCGTCATGGTCAGTCCACAGCCAACCCGTAGCATGCCACGGTGCTCAGGTTACCCAGCAAACATGCGACAGATGACGTTGCTCTCACTCCCAACTCCCTCATGGTTTTTCTTTTTTTTTTGTTCAGCATCGTCTCGATTTCGTCATCAGTTTGGACACTTTTTCTCCCTCTCTTTCCCACTCTGTGTTTGCTATTGTGCGTTCATTTTCGTGTTTGTTTGCAGCCCTGGTCCTGAACACGCCAGCCCTTACTTTTGCCATATTTCTGGTTTCTGTTTTTTTTTTTTCGCTAATTAGATTTCTGGGTTAATTTAAAAAATAAAAATTGTTTGCCATTTTGCAGGTTATCGTCGTTGTTTTTTGTGTATTTTGCAAGCTAATTACTCGGTTGCCTTGTTGATTGTTTGTGGATTGTGCTTGTAATCCTTTGACTGACTGCCATTGACCCCATGGCATGGAATGGATTTAAATGCAAATAAAATGCATAATGTACAAATATTTCATTAGCATCAAGTTGAAAGGATTAAAGGAGATGAAAGGAGTGGAGAGAGAGGTCTGGGAACCAGCCAGGGTCCTGGCTGTCGCAATTCGCGGCAAAAACCCATTAAAGTAATGAGCTCATCCCGTCATGTTGAGGTTGACAAACCCAACCACAGCAGCCGAAGCCACCACCCGAACGAACGAACCACCCAAGTTAAGCAAGCATTCACCGTCAAGTGTTATGTGCCGAGGGCACGCAGCATTTCCGGCCTGGGTCACGTCCTCGTCTCGACATGTCTCCACTCGACTCCACTTCCTACACCCAAACCCGATTTCTGCTTCTTCTTCAACACATTCTTCCTTTTTTTTTTTTTGCCAGTTTTATAACTTCACACGTTCATTGAGACAGCGGCAAGCGACACAAATGCGTCAAATTGTGCGTTACAAGCGACACGCCCACAAATGATACGCCCCTTCTCTACACAATTTTCCTTTTTCCCCTATTTCGGTCACGTCCCTAAAGAAAGGGACTGATTGTGTCTGCATTCCCGAGCTTTAACTTTAGTTTTAGTCTAAAAGTCCAGCTGGAAATTTATTAGTAGAAAAAACAATGGCGCCAGACAGGCTAAAAAGTGTTAAAGTAAATAAGTGCAGGGCTTTTAGATACCCTGTGAAATAAATTCAAACATTTGTGGGGCTATGCAGCTGTAATTAATTGTGGGAAAAACTGCAGTGAAAGGTATATGGGAAAAATTCGACTGCATAAACACCCTGTAGCGTTTTTATGTCGTGGAAATGGTATTCTTGCTGCTGCAGCTTTCAAAAAACTTTTCTAAGAACTTATGACAGCTGCCTGAGCTTTCAGCTTACTTAAGAATGTGGTATTAATACCCTGTAAAGTATTAATGTAGAAAAAACTAAATTGGCATCAATTTACTTTAGGGCAGCTAAAATCGCGTTTCATATAAACATGCTACTCATCTAACAGCTGCGCTCTGTAAACTTTATACAGGGTATCTCTATTTACTTTAACTACTTATAACAATATACATTTTGTACTTTTCAGTGAATTTATCGCATGCTGCTGCTTTGTAGTGTTTTTTGTTCGCACTGCAAACAGTCTCCCAACTACGTGACTTCTTTATAATTGTGCATTATTTTTTGCTACTGTGGTAGTTGTTGCTGTTATTATTATTACTATACTTAGTAGTATTAACAAGCTCATAGTGCTCTTTCCCCCCCTCTAAATGCCAATTCATTTATGAATGTAATCTCCATATGGGTGCCGCCAACAAGGCCATCTGATTGAACTTGTCACACTGGCCCTGAAGTCGGTCATAATGGATATTAATAATACAAACATACCGTACATATAGTAAGAAGTATATATTGAATATATGATCTGATCATAGTCTGGATTATTATGCTTATTGCTATTAGTTCATTTGTTTAATGGCATTTCCCAATGCGTTGCTCTCGAGCTGCTGCTGCTGCTGTGGTCGGCAATCATTTTAATGTCGAGGCGTGGTTGTCATTACTTCCCTAGTCCATTCACCCAGCCCTTCAAAAATGCTGTCTTCCCTTCGGACGGTGCTCCCCTTGACAGTCCGAGTTGTAAATAGAACTGAATGTTTAATAAATTTATTTTCCGTTGCAAAATGTCAACTTGTAACGAGACAACTTCATTTGTTCGAAGCTTTTCCTCTATCCCCCCAAGCGGAATATTTATATGGGGAGTATATTTAATTTCCGAATTCATTAAAAACACAAATGGACAATTCAAAATGTATCGCATGGCGGATCTAATTGAACCTCGTGCTCTTAATCAAACTCTAATTTTAGTTAATTATATTATTCTTTGGTATTTTTAGACCATTTTCATTTCAAACTTGGTGCTCTGACCAAACTATTCAATTTTCTCCACCTTTGATGTGCGTATAACATCAACATCAAGAATTCACTTAATATAATTGACTCATAACATTCTCACGAATGAATAAATATTTCATAAGCATTTTCAAACAACATTTTACACATGAAAAGTTTCGTTGGGCTTTTTATTTTGATTTGACACATAACTTTATCAATGTCAACTTTAATGCATACTCTGGTAAAACAAGAAACACATAAAAGAGGCATTTTAAAATTTATACTCCACATACAATTTGATAAAAGTCTACAAATATCTTTACCACTTTACGTAGTAACTTTGAGTGTATCACTCGCTCAAACTTGTTGTGTTTGTGGGCGGTATCGTGCTGCGAATCAAATGCTTTAACCTGTGTGTGAATTTACTATTTGTGAGTTAAACAAATAAATGAATAAATTGTAAAAAAAAAAAAAGGAAATGAATGTATTCATTGATATTGATATTAAATTTTTTGTAAATTTATGTATTTACAGGAAAGTGCAAATAACTTTTTGATATATTCATGTGTTTGCATTTATTTATTACCACTCCCACTGTATCCATATCCTACCATGTCCCGTCGTGTCCCAGTAAATGCGTTTTGCCCATTTATTATAAAAGCAAAGCTAAAGCTGGAATTGTCGATAATGTTTTATGCAACAAATTGAATTTCAATATGATAAAATACTTGGATAGAAACTGTCGCCGCTGTGTCAATCAACAGGAGAACTCTGGGGACTACAGATACCATTTAGTCCATGGTAGATGCGGCATCTGTTTTAGCATCTGGGGATAAATAAATCTACATTTATTTCTTGTTTAAAATATGCAAAATCGAAGCCATTTGGCCCACATTTCCTACGGCATAGTTGTAGCCAAGTCTCTTGCTCTATATCAGTGTGTGTGTAAGTGTATATGTGTGTGATATTAATCGATAGCACGTGACGTTTAAAGGTGAACGACTGACAATGTGCAGCTGATAGGACTGCGGGGGCAATTGAGGGACAGGAACTTGGCAAACAGAACGACGACATCACAAAAGTTGACTTTTTAAGTAGGCGGCAACTGTGTGTTCCGTGTTGTGTACTAAAAAACAAGAAAGAAAAGTACAGTCGAGCGCGCCCGACCGTATAATACTCTCTGCATTTTCCCGATTAAATTATTAAAATCGGTATCCAGATATTACAATGAATAGTACTTGCATTAAAACACGTTGAAACAAAAACAATCTAAGCATAATCAAACACACATCTGTTTGTTTGTTGCGAATACACATACGTTTGACAATATATGATGCATGCATGTATGTATGTGTGTATTCGGCGCAGCCAGCGACCGCGGGCAGCGCTGCCGCCACACAGGCAGCAAAAACGTTCGAGCATGTGCTTGTGTGTTTCTGTCTCGCTTGCACCAATGGGTTGATATTGCGTTCAATTAACAATATTGTAACGCTTCTAGTTTTCTTGTTTATAGTCCGATTTTAATGCGCCTTTCAGGATAGTTTAATATAGTTAGTCTCCACACCAGTTATAAACTACAATACTGTACGATACGGAAAAAACGGCATTGAAGCTTGAAAACTATTTTATAAATTGTGGGAAAAGTGGGCGTGGCAGTCCAAATTTATAGATGGCAATGCAACTATGCTGTCGCTAGAACTCCCGTACAAGAATTGGTGATCCTAGGTGCCATAGTTACTGAGATATTTGCCGAAAACACCAATTTTTCACGAGGTGTGTCCAGTTTTTTGCTTTTTGTGGGCGAATGGGGCGTGGCATCGAAAAAAAAAAAAAGATTCTTGTATTGACTGACTAAATATCTGATCGTTTGACACCAAGCTCGAACTTGTAGCTCTTACCATCTCTGAAATCTGTTTGTTCATACGGACAGACGGACAGACAGACAGACAGACAGACAGACAGACAGACAGACAGACAGACAGACAGACGGACAGACGGACAGACGGACATGGCTATATCGACTCGGCTTGTGATGCTGATCAATAATATATATACTTTATGGGGTCTGCCACGCCTCCTTCTGCCTGTTACATACTTTTGCACAAACCCAATATACTCTTGCAGAGAGTATAAAAAGGGGCAAAGAATACGGGGGTTACGTGTAATAATAATAATGTGGCGCAATAAGCTCCCCTTCCCCCGTTCAAAGGACTCCTTCGGTATCCAAATATCCTGCGAATGTCTGTGTGGTTGGTGTATCTGTATATGCTTTCTGTTTTTGTCAGCTTGCTGTCATCAGGAAATGACGGCATTACCGCATTTACAGTTAATGCCTTTATGTCCTCGAGGATTGGGCGTTCCGTTCCATGCCGTGCCGTGGCGTCTCTCTTCCTCTTGGTGCCCAGAAACCACTTGGCTGCCCATTTCATTTCATTTCATAAATTTTTTGCATTTTATTTGATTTTATTAGATGTGCGACACTTTGGGGTCTTCCGCCAGGGATTCATTCATTCAGTGCTCACTGTGAAATCAGCATTGTGTCGCAGAGCTCACTCTGGAGAGTAAACAAACTATTAAGAGACGCCGCCGCCCACAAGCGGAGCAACTGTTAAATTATTTGGCAAATCTGTATGCTAAATAGGTATTACTTGGAAGCCTTTCGACTATCGCAGTAAATGGAAAGTTGTAAAAAGGCAACACAATGTATTATTTTGTTTTTAAATTTCCGCCTTTTCTCCGCCTTTATTATTTAATTTATTTTCATATAGGGAATGAAAAACTTTATTGTGGCTCTTGTTTATGTGTGTTTAGTTTGCTACCCCAAAGCTTGCTTATTATTCTACTTTGTTAATTCAGCTTAACCTGATTTGTGGTCCCATATTACGTAAGAAACTGTTTTAAGTTTCAACTGCAGTCAAAAATATCACGAGTTTGAAAACACATTGCCGACTTTCAGGCGCACACAAAGCCACAATATCCAATTAAGTATTCATTTCGTTTTGTCAACTTGCAACAGCCAAACAACCAAACAAGAACAATGCAGCACGAATTCCAATTCAGAACAAAGCTAGAAATTTACAATTTCATGTCAGGCGTTTCCATACATGGCAGAGTATGTCGCTGTCAGCGTCGGATAACTGAGAACTGCCCATCAACTATGAAATATTCATAGTTTCGGCTTCAGCTACTCCCTTTTCACTTGCATATTCTCCTCGCTACTAACAGGTTACATATGCACTGCGTCCTTTTTAGCGCCACCTGTCGTTTGTTAGTGTGCGTTATGCCAGTTGCGGTCGTTGTTTTCGCTGCGTGTGTGTTAGTGCAGCTATTATTTTGAGGTGTTTTTCAAAAATGGCAACCGCAAAATAACTGACGCCCATTACTCAATTAAATATACTGGAAAAGTGTATAGAAAATCAAGTAGAAAATGAGGCTGATCGATTACAGTTAATTTATATAAAAATAAACACTTGTCTTAAAGTTAAACCACTGTCTATACCGTTCGACGCACTTTGATCGGCCATTTCTTTACCTTTAACCTGAGCCAAGGCAATAAAAAGCAACATGAAGGTTATAAAATGAAACAATACATTGACAACATTGAGACAGTCGCCATATAAATTAAACCACGTCTCGGAGATACTTTCAATGTTTTTCTATATATGTTCTTTTCGATTTAGTTCGCTGTTTCCCCTATACCTTGTGCCAAGGGTACACTAAATTTGTTAATGGAATGTTTGTATTTCTGCTGAAAAAGGTCAGCGAATAGCAGTAGATAATCTTTACATTTCTGAAGCTTCAGGCATTAAATTCGAATTGTATAAAGTTCAGTGACTGCCGGGTATCTTTAAGTCGAATAATCCCCATCAATGCATACTTTCTTGTTTTTTATTGCCCCCGTTGCGGTTGCTGTTGACCCCTGCGGTTGCCATTTTTGTCGTTGTTGTTGCTGATGCTGCATGGAGTTCATGAACTCTCGTCAGAAATGAAAAGTTTGACTTTTATGCGCAAGGCAAATGTGCAGAAAGTTTTATTGGATTTTGTTGCTGTTTAAAGCATGACGCGTCGAAAGCACAACAATAAAAATGTAGACAAAAATGTCGTTGTCCTCTCTCTGTGTTTCTATAATCCAAAACAGGCAACAGGATGATAGCATCGCAGCAGATTTCGCCATTATTTTGTGTGCCAAAGAGAAACCGTATCAAATATCTTACTTTCTACGAAATTTTCATTTCAATGGGAGAATTTTACTATCTTCTTGTGTGTGTGCGTGTGTGTATGGCTGCCATCTAGTTTGTTGCAAGTTGTGTTTAATGTGCACTGCACTTTAATAATTGACAGCAAGATAATTTTGAGCCAAAGCCAGGATATTAGTTAATGCCACAAAATGCATCCTGCCAACTGGCAACAGACAATTTCATACCAGCTGCGCACACACACACATAATACACACTCACTCCCTCTCCATTGTCCTCTGCGGCACAACAAAATGTTGAGCCAACAAATGCGCAACAATAACAATTAAATTTTGAGGGAAAATGTGCGCTGCAGTGTAAGGAGTATTTATGCTGTGGTTGTTGGCTGTGGCAATAGCCTTGGCCTACCGCTATCTCTCTCTCTCACCCTTTCTTCTTTATCTTTGTCCTGCTCTCGAGACCATAATTATCCAATTGAACAATAAACAGATGCCCGGCAGCCTTCAGTCAATAGACAAAGCGTTCACTCTGTTTCCAGCTGCTTTCTAGCTCTTCTGGCAGTTGCTTGACAACAGCAACTGTCGCCTGTGCAGTGGTCAACCTGCAGCAGTTGCTAGTGTTGTTGTTGTTGCTGCTGCTGCTAGTGCTGGCAAGTCAAGTGAAATGATGTGCCAAAAACGTTTATCTAGCAGCAGTGATGAGGGCCGAAAGCAGGACACGCAGTCAGGACAAACTCTACACAATACTCTGGACTGAGTTTGTCTGCTCCTGGGTCACTGTACTCTAGTTTACCTTTGTGTCTGTGTGTTTGAGTGGTTTGAACCTTTGCAATGCGCTTTTGATGAATATTTATTACAAGTGTAACTAATTTTTGGGTTTTTGTTTAATTGCAGGTGGTAAAAGTGGCTTAAACAATGCGCAGACAGTTGCTGGCTGAGGACGCTGGCAGAACACACAACCAACCACAAGGATAATCAACAAACGGCAGCCAGCACAGCTCTGCAACAACTAAAACAACTGGAGTTACAACAACAGCAGCAACAATTACTTTTTTATATAAATAGTTTGTACGAAATGCATTTTTGAGAAGCGATTATAAATCAAGGCAATGCCCTCCATGTAACTCAGCTTAGAGGCAACACAACACACACACTTACATGCAAACATACACCCACAACTTGACTGATAGTTTAAAACGATACTAATTACAACAACAATCAAGCGAACAAAAACAGTAAATTAATACTAAGAAATTATTTGCAACTCGAAATATGCCAAATATGCGTAGCTGCTGCAGCTGCAACTGAAACCGCAACAGCAACAACAACTACGACTACGACACTAAGAAAAGTTAAAACATTAAGTGATCAACAACAACCACAACAACAAAGCTCACACACTCTCAACAATGGGCAACAAATGCTGCAGCAAACGACAGGATCAGGAACTGGCCTTAGCCTATCCAACGGGCGGCTATAAGAAGTCCGACTACACTTTTGGCCAAACGCATATTAACAGCAACAGCGGCGGTGTTGGCGGTGGTGTTGCCACCGGCCTTGGCCAAAAGCACAACAATGGCGGCTCACTGGATTCACGCTATACGCCGGATCCAAATCGCGGACCACTGAAAATAGGCGCCAAGGGTGGCGTGGATATCATACGAACTCGCACAACGCCAAGTAAGTACAGCAGGGGATAAAAGGAAAATGGGGAAATTGGAAATGAAAAACTGTAACCACATACGTAATTGCGTTTACTTTGGGGAGCAGCAAGAGTGAGAGTACCTTCTGGCTTTAATTAGCTGTTTGACTTTGTGCCAGGTTGACTTTAGCCCCCAACACACAGTCGGGCACAAGCCAAGCGCCCAGTTGCTATTTATATGAAATGTTATGTTATGTCGCTGGTTTTTCCCTACTCTTAACTTTTTCATAATTAAAGTTGTGTCTCCGGAGAACAGAAAGGTCAGTCGCATATTTGCAGTGCTAATGTGACAGCTGTTAACCTTGACCAGCCAAACGAGTGACAAACTTCAACTGCAAATTGCATAATTAAACGAAACAGGAAATAAGAGTTGTTATATAAAGAGTTAGTAGTGCTAAAAGTGTTACTGCTTGTTTATACATCAGAAAGACCACTCTGCACCCATTAAAACTAACTATCTGCCTAGTTATTTAGTTAGTTAGACCTTCGTTGGGCTTTGGGCGAGCCTAATCGTTGACGTTTGATTAGCATTGCATGTGGACAGATTTTATAGTTGGTCAAAAGCCGCTTAGGTCGTGTAAACCCGACAAATGCTTTGACAAAGGTTTCAGATTTTGTCGAGCAAGCCGAATGACGAATGCAGGGCAAGGCAAAAACAAAGTACAAAGAAAACCCTAGCCAACTTGGCTAAATCAATTAGCCAAATGCATTTCAGTGCCAAAAAAAAACATGACTAAAATGAAAAACTTTAAATAAATGTGGCTTGGCACAGTACAAGAATGTTTTATATAGATAAATGAGGCATTGATGCTGCGCCAAAATGTATGCTAAGAGATTGTACAAATGCAGTTTGGTAAGACTTGCCTTAAACCGCACTTCCCCCTGAATATCTCACTCCGTAACTCATTAACTGGCAATTAGATTTTGACTCGATTTGCGGGCGTTATCAAAAATTTGTTTTTGCCAATTTGTCGCACATAAATTGCAATTTAAGCAACGCCTCAACGCAGTCAAATTAAATTTACAGTGTCAGCCAGACGTAAATTGCCACTGCGCTCCCTAACGACGACGCTCTTCCTCTCCCTCTAACTCTACCTCTCTCTTCTCGTGTAATAACTGTAGCTATCTTTTTCTACTCTACAGCTGGTGTGCCAGGTGGTCTGCCAAAGCGACGCGTTGTTGTTGCTCTATACGATTATAAATCGCGCGATGAGTCTGACTTGAGCTTTATGAAAGGCGACCGCATGGAGGTCATTGATGACACTGAATCCGATTGGTGGCGCGTTGTCAATCTCAGCACACGCCAGGAGGGCCTAATACCGCTCAACTTTGTGGCCGAGGAGCGAAGTGTTAACAGCGAAGAGTAAGCAATGATTTTCATACACCTTAACCTTTATTCACTTTAATAACTTGTTCACTTCTAGCTGGTTCTTTGAGAACGTGCTGCGCAAGGAGGCGGATAAATTGCTGCTGGCGGAGGAGAATCCACGTGGCACTTTCCTGGTGCGTCCCTCGGAACATAACCCCAACGGCTATTCGCTGTCTGTAAAGGATTGGGAGGATGGACGCGGTTATCATGTGAAGCACTATCGTATTAAGCCCCTGGACAATGGTGGCTACTACATAGCCACAAATCAAACGTTTCCATCGCTTCAGGCACTGGTTATGGCCTACAGCAGTAAGTAGATGGATGGTAATAATAGCTATGAAGATTCTAATGCTTGAAACCTTTTGCAGAAAACGCCCTCGGTCTGTGTCACATTCTGTCTCGCCCCTGCCCCAAGCCACAGCCACAGATGTGGGATTTGGGCCCGGAGCTGCGCGATAAGTACGAGATACCACGCTCTGAAATACAGTTGGTGCGAAAATTGGGTCGCGGCAACTTTGGTGAGGTCTTCTACGGCAAGTGGCGCAACAGCATTGATGTGGCAGTCAAAACGTTGCGAGAGGGAACCATGTCAACGGCAGCATTCCTCCAGGAGGCGGCCATCATGAAAAAGTTTCGACACAATCGCCTTGTGGCTCTCTATGCCGTCTGCTCGCAGGTCAGTGAAATGACCTTTTCTATGCCCCACAGCTTCTAATACTTTATGCCATTTTTGCAGGAGGAGCCCATCTATATTGTGCAGGAGTTCATGTCAAAGGGCAGCCTTTTGGACTTTTTACGCGAGGGCGATGGCCGCTATTTACACTTTGAGGATCTCATCTACATTGCCACTCAGGTGGCCAGCGGCATGGAGTATTTGGAGTCGAAGCAGCTCATTCATCGTGATTTGGCAGCACGTAATGTGCTAATTGGCGAGAATAATGTGGCAAAGATATGTGATTTTGGATTGGCCCGCGTAATTGCCGATGATGAGTACTGTCCCAAGCAGGGATCCCGTTTCCCCGTCAAGTGGACAGCGCCCGAGGCCATAATCTATGGCAAATTTAGCATTAAATCGGACGTGTGGTCATACGGCATACTGCTAATGGAGCTATTCACGTATGGACAAGTGCCCTATCCGGGTATGCATAGTCGTGAAGTTATTGAGAACATCGAGCGCGGTTTCCGCATGCCAAAGCCGACAAATCATTACTTCCCCGACAATATCTATCATCTGCTACTGCAATGCTGGGATGCGGTTCCTGAGAAGCGACCGACATTTGAGTTCTTGAATCATTACTTTGAGTCATTCTCGGTGACATCGGAGGTGCCGTATCGAGAGGTGCAAGATTAAGCGGCACACACACACACAACAGCAGAAAAACACCCACACATACACACTCACACATCTATAAATATATATTTATAAACGTTATCTATATGTAACGTAAACATTTATACATATTTACTATAATTCTTAAGACTTTTAAATGGCAAGGCAAACAGTTGCATAAAGAACAACCAACAAGAACAAGAAGAAAAACAATTACATAACTCTATATGTATGTATTTGTGCATAAGCGTATATAAACCATATATTGCAAATTAAGTGAATGAAGAGAAATGCAACATTTTACATATATTTTACACGCAAAACTATTTTATAATTTATATACCTACTTGTATGTACTATGAAAATAGCAAGTATTTAATTAGTTTTGTAAGCTTAAACATAAAACTATAACTAAACAAACAATTTATGAAAGAAAATTAACAAAACAAAATAAGAAAATGGCAAATCTTTTTCTATTTTCCAGTCCAATAACAAGCAATTTATATGCTATTTTAATCGGTGCTTAAATTACCAAAATCTTTATATATGCCCCTCTTGAACTATCTCTCTTACATGCTGAATTTCTTCTTGTACTTTCCACAAAACTAACCCAAAGTATTATTTAACTCAATCAATATGTAGTCGAGATTGTTGCTAATTGTAGAGAAACAAATCA
This sequence comes from Drosophila nigrodunni, assembly GCA_020829145.1. Taxonomy (NCBI): domain Eukaryota; kingdom Metazoa; phylum Arthropoda; class Insecta; order Diptera; family Drosophilidae; genus Drosophila; species Drosophila nigrodunni. The sequence continues at coordinate 557,203 of JACVCZ010000003.1, read as the reverse complement.
CAATGATGGCATTTAACTTATAAAGGCGACTGTCGTTTCGCCTTCTCCCCAAATCTACTTCCATGTCACATCAGTATCTTATTTTTATTTCAACTCAAATGTATCACAAGAAAATAATTGTAAACCAAAATGATTTTTTTTTTTGCTGCTTCTACTAGTATTTGAGGCTAACAAAGAAAAATTTACAAACCGTGAGAATATCTTCGAAATTATTATAGCAATTTGTAGAAGATTTTGTACAAAATGAAAAACAAATAAAATAAAAAACCATTAGAAACAAACACAAAACAATCGTAAGCTGTAAACTTCTGTTGAAATGTTTATAGTATACTTAAGTTTATGCCAAAACTATTAGAAGTCTTTTTCTTGACTAAATTTAAGCACTAAAAAATTTGAAATTATCAAATTATGTTAAATGAAATGAGTCCATAAAAAGCCTTAAGGTTCTACGATCTATTATTTTTTTTTTTACTTTATCTTCAAATAACCCAAGTTAATGCCATAAAAGGATGAGAGAATGAATGAAATGGATAACTACAGTCTCCAAGGGTTTCAAACCATTACTTATGATAACAATTCTTATCAATCAATCAAGAACAACGCGAAATATACTACACTTACACTCACATCTATGTTAGTCGTTAGTAAATGGAACTCTATGTAGAACAGAGAATTATTATGAATGTGTTTAATGATTTTAATTTATTTCGATTATAGTTTTGTTATAGTTTCTAAGTTTATGTGTTGGCCATTGTGTGCACATCATCTGTAGCATAAAACCAAAGTTTAGCATTTCGTATTAATAAATATATACATATATATGTAAAATCTATATATATTTGGTATTTGTATAGAACATTTATACGGCAACTTAATGCATTTCACATACATACAAAGCTCACACACACACCCTCACACACATTCGCAGATACACACTCACACACTGAGAATATAAGGCAGCTTAAATTACGTGTAGCAAGAAATCATTGCAATCATTGTATGAAATTGCATTCAACGTAAATTTAAACCTTAACTAAATCATTATAAAATATAAATAAATAAATATTGTTATAATTAAAAGCAAAACTGAAATTGTTTAGCGTAGTTGATGAATTTTTGTATATATATACTTGACATAAATTGTAGCAATAAATGAAAATGAATTGAATAAATTTAATTAAACTAAACAATAATAATAATACTATAGATAACAAACAGCAGTAGCAGCAGCAACAACAAACGGCTAATGGTGGCACGCCAACTGGAACATCAAATTGACAAATTTTTTATACAATAATTAACAACAAATATAAGACGGCAATCAAATGGATAGATTTCTAAAATTTTCCAGCCTCTGCGCTTTTGGTTAAAGGGCGTTGTTCGAGGGGTGAGTAGGTTTAGGGGGGCGTGCCGCCAGTGCTGTGTTGCGTGCAACGTAAAAAAAAACTTAACACTGTCATATATTTAATTATAGACATAATAAATTATATTTAATTACCATATAATACAGATAATACAGACCCAAAACCAAAACAAACCTTATCATAATACTAAAACAGAAATATATAAATGCAAAACTGAATTTAGCTGATGTATAACGATGAAACTGTGTCCCATTCGGCGTGTAATGCATAAAGATAAATCAATAAAATGGAAAATATGTAATAAATACAGAAAGTGTGTAATTATTTGATGGGTAAATACAATACAAATTAGTAATTTTAAATGAAATGAGTTTGGTACAGTTAATTTCAAAAATATCTATAAATAAAGGAAGCGGGTCAAATTCAGTGGAGCTTGAAGCAAACCTTATATTTTTCCTAGTTTTTCCTTTATCAATAAAACACTTTGAGATTTTTGTGTTTTTCTCTTTTTTGGATGCCAAAAAAGTTTCATTTTTATTGTTCGTTTACAGGTTACAATTGCAAGTATATAAGTATATAATTATAATGAAATCGATGTATTTAATTTTTCTTTAAAAATTGTTGAATAAATGGACATCAAGACTTGGTTGGTTGAGCACAAAAATTGAACTAACTTTATTTCTTAAATCCTAGGCCTTATATAGCTACAAATTACAGCGGAGTACAGCTCTCCTCTAAGAATTTGGTGTTGTACCCCACGCACAGGACAGAGCGTGGTTTTATATTTCGAAGTATTTTTATCTTAGGCTTCGTTGCCAAGCATGGAAACGGGTCGCAAGCATAGATAGACAAGTATATTCATAGATTAGAAATTTAGGGTTTACATCGTTTCTTAAAATAATCGCTGCGTTGGTAATTTCTGTTAATATAATATGTTCGTGCTTGAACATTCTGCCAAGGGCCACAGAAACGGCGGTTACTCAATTAAAATTAAATTACATTTAAACCATGTTTACCACATTTTTTTGTTGTCGCTGTTAATGCTGCTGACGCTTCTGTAGTCGCTGTTGCTGTTGACGCTGCTTCTGTCCTGATGCTGACTCTGCTGCTGATGCTGCTGCTGATGCTGCTGTTGATGCCTCTGCTCACGCTGCTGTTGATGCCTCTGCTCACGCTGCTGCTGATGCCTCTGCTCACGCTGCTGCTGATGCCGCTGACGATGCTGACGCTGACGCTTATGTCGCTGACGCTTAGTCGCTGCTGTCTTTGCGGACGTTGTTTCTGGCTCTTGGGGTTGTAAATCCTCTAGCCACTCCGATTTCCGATTCTATTGCTTTAGAATCGACCTCGTACTTTTCTTTTCACTTTCCGATGTAAGCCTCGGGAAACGCTATAATATTTTCGTGTCGATTTATTTTATTTTTTTTTTTTTTTTTTTTTTTTTTGACCGCACACAATTCCGACGTAAAGCCTCGGAAACACTAAATTTTTTTTTTTATTCCCTGCCTCTTTTCTTTTAGAGCGCTAGAGTTTTTGTTAATCCTCTTCGGATATTTATTATCTCTGTCTCACATGGAGAACTAGAGCAATCAGTTCTGTGCTTCTTATCACTGGTGGAGGATAGCAACAGACCAATTTATTTTGCAACCTTAAGTATTTCACTATAAGGTGCTGGTTTAAAATTCTGTGTCTCTTACCACTGGTGGGGAAAACAACAGAATGCTCGAAGGACCAATGAATAAATGGACTTCGAGACTTTATTATATTTTTCTCGACTTCAGCCTCGAAATTTCTCACTCTGCCTCCTCAAAGGGAGAACAAGAGCCATCAGTTCTGCGTTTCGATCACAGACTCGAAAACGCTCACTCTGTCTCCTCAAAAGGAGAACAAGAGCCATCAGTACTGCGCTTCTTATGATAGCAACAGACCAATATTTAGCAACCTTAAGTACATCACTATAAGGTGCTGGTTTAAAATTCTGTGTCTCTTACCACTGGTGGGGAAAACAACAGAATGCTCGAAGGACCAATGAATAAATGGACTTCGAGACTTTATTATATTTTCTCGACTTCAGCCTCGAAATTTCTCACTCTGCCTCCTCAAAGGGAGAACAAGAGCCATCAGTTCTGCGTTTCGATCACAGACTCGAAAACGCTCACTCTGTCTCCTCAAAGGGAGAACAAGAGCCATCAGTACTGCGCTTCTTATGATAGCAACAGACCAATATTTAGCAACCTTAAGTACATCACTATAAGGTGCTGGTTTAAAATTCTGTGTCTCTTACCACTGGTGGGGGAAAACAACAGAATGCTCGAAGGACCAATGAATAAATGGACATCAAGACTTGGTTGGTTGAGCACAAAAATTGAACTAACTTTATTCCTTAAAATCCTAGGTCTTATATAGCTACAAATTACAGCGGAGTACAGCTCTCCTCTAAGAATTTGGTATTGTACCCCACGCACAGGATAGAGCGTGGTTTCATATTTAGAAGTATTTTTATCTCAGGCTTCGTTGCCAAGCATGGAAACGGGTCGCAAGCATAGATAGACAAGTATATTCATAGATTAGAAATTTAGGGTTTACATCGTTTCATAAAATAATCGCTGCGTTGTTAATTTCTGTTAATATAATATGTTCGTGCTTGAACAATTGTTCAAAGGCAAAAATGTACATAATTTTTGTATGATTTTTAATGAATATTATTGTGTTTTGTTGTTTGTGAAATAACCATACCTACCATACAGATAACGATAATATAGAAATATTTGTTGTGTGCTAAAATAGAAAGATTTTTGTGAAGCTAATGAATTTTAAAGATCTGATTTAGTATTGGCTCAATGAACAAGGCTACTTTGCAAAGTCTCACTAAACACTAGCAACTCTACCATAAAACTAACTATGAAACTGCGGTTAAATAGAATTTTTGAAACAAAAATTCCTCCATCTTGATCTTATAATGGGCTTTAAATTTTGTGGGGTTTGCTTGGAAATTATAGTTTTAACCAAATTGCCTCCCATGATGATCTTATAATGGGCTTAATGTGGTCAGTCAGTCGGCGTATCCGTCCGGGTTGTTTATTGTATGTACAATAAATTCGTAGTCCGATTTAAGTATATTATTATTGATATTTATTGATTAGATGTACACGAATAAATATATTTATTCAAGGCAGCTGTGATGATGGTTTAACAGCTGTGAAAAATTAAAACTTTTAAAACTCTGTGTTATAATTTGATTGTATTATAAGAAGATAATTGTATTATGTTGGTTTCTATTATTCATATATGTATCTTGAAAACTATCCTGATGTTATGGATCTATGATAGCTAGATGTTGGTGCATATCATTTATTAAAGGTGATATTAGACTTAGACATTAATATATATATATAGAATGGTATAAATTTGATCTATTGTGGACACATATTAACATTTAATAGCTAAACATTTACAACTTGGTATCTGAATATGAGAATTCCTCTTCAACAAATGTATCTCTTTATGTGTATGATTGGGTGTGTGTGTGTTTGTGTTTCGAAATGATCTAACGATTTGACAGATTCGTTGTCGAAAATTCAAAACCAAACCAACCATTTTTGACTATCTCAAAATTTATTACATGAATAGAGCGTAATCAATTTTAATATTCTCAAAACTGGTTGGTTTTAGAATTTTCACGAGTGTCTGCAAATGTTGTTTTTCGCTTTCGAATGTAAGTTAATTTTATTTTGTTTTTTGAACTATTATAGTTCTTAATTGGTTATTTATCGGTTCCAATTATGGAATCAATTCATACGAATCGCACTTTTTGGTGTCTAGAACTAAATTTGATTCTCGATTTGAATCGTTGTAAATGTTGCAGTGTCTATGAGTGTATGTGTAGGTCTGGTTGTGATTGTGAGTGTATGTGTGTGTATACGCTGCACTATGTAGTGAGCAGCCCTAATGCAGTTTGCATACGTTGCTGTTAAGGCGATGTTAATTAACATGGCAGTGGAGCACGCATATTTACAGAGTCAGCTCAGTCCGTGTGGTGGTTTGTGTTTGTTGTTGTAGTCGTGTAGGTGGTGGTGTTGTTCTTGTTGTTGCTGTTGTCAGTGGTAGTGGTGCAGCGCATTGAATATTCGGCAAAACCGAATTTTATTTTTGCCTTGATTCGCAATTTACATGGCTGATGAAATTTGCTGGTATTGCTGTTGTTGCTGCTGCTGCTGTTGTTGCTGTTGTTGTTGCTGCTGCTGTTGTTCTTGCTGTTGTTGTTGCTGCTGCAGCTGTTGCAGTGGTTGCAGTTGTTGGCTCGGCTGCGGTGGCAGCTGCAATTGCTGTTGTTGCTGGAATTGCAATTGCTGATTCTGCTGCTGGGCAGCAGCCGCAACAGCCGCATTCTGTTGCGATGTTGCTTCCGATGTTTTCAGGAAATACGTTATCAAGTCAATTGGCAACGGGAACACAATTGTCGAGTTCTTCTCCGCGGATATGGTATTTAATGTCTGCACGAGGTTCATAAAAGTTATATACATAAGTAAATAAAAATATATATATTTATATACAGTTTGAGGTCAGCGACCCCGCATCGTACCTGCAGATAGCGCAGCTGCAAAGCTGCCGGCGAACCGCCAATCACCTCGGATGCCTCGCGTAACGCTCGGGATGCCTTCTGTTCACCTTCGGCGGCAATGACTTTGGCGCGTGCCTCACGAGCTGCCTCTGCCTCGGCGGCCATGGCACGTTGCAGTTGCACGGGCAGACGCACGTCCTTGCTGTGTTGGCCATTTCCAATAGAAAAGTATATACATTAGCAATTTCAACTCTTGCAAATGTGTCAGGCACATTTTCCATCTGTTCTAAGCTCATTTTTGCCAAATTAGGGCTAATCTTGGAGTCCATTAGACTCCTCACAAAACTGCCTTCGTTATTCTCTAATTTCATTGATATGTGAGCTCTAGTTTTGCTGATTGATTTGCAGCATTGTAACCATTTGAAAGTCTATGGAGCTTAAATTTCAATAGGAATTTTTCAACTGTCTACTAGGACTAGTTCAATTTAATTAGCAATGTTAGTTGTAAATGGAAACCATAAACTCTCTTTGTGATTGCGTGCTATGCCAAATTGGTTTTCTATACCAAACTGATAGAGTTGGCAAAACTTGGCAAAGAGGCTGCCTTTATTGCGGTAGTGCCAGGAATTTGTGGCTTCAAACTGATAAAAATTGACTAAAAACAATTGAAATTTATAAAACTTTAAATTATTTTAAACTCTTAAAGAGAACTAAACTGACTACATATATGACCTATCTCAACCTATCTACTATTTATTAGAGCATCCCTTCCACTGTTCCCCCTAAACAAAGGTCATTAGATTTCCTACGCGCGCCGTCTGTGGTGCCATTAAACCGCAAACATTATCCTTACAACACACAGCAAAAAATGTTCAACATATTTTATTAGGCATGACAAAAAATGTTATCAGCTGATTAATTTCATAAAAATTTTCTGCTCACCAAACCGCAAGCAGCAACAATGGGAAATGTTGTGAGACTGTCATAAAATGAAACAATTTTCATAGACACATTGCAGAAAAATGACAAAAGGCTGTAGGTCAATAGCCATCGCTAAACCACAACAACAACAAGGGAAACAACAACAGCAAGAGCAATCAACGCGTCAAGCTGTTGGCCATTGCAGCGGCTGTTGTTGTTGTTGTTACTCTTGTTGGTCATGTATTTGACAAGCTGTCACACTTGCAGGACAACGACTGGTGGAAGGGTAGGGAGTTGGGGAGTCCCTGCGCGGCTAATAATAAATTACAAGAGCAACTGTGACAGCAGACAAAGGCCAGTTGCTGCTGCTCTCTGGCTATAATCAAATGTTGCCCCTTGCTAAACATAATGGCAGCTACATTTATTTTGACATAGAAACCTCCAAAGTGTACATGAGTGTTGCGTGGGTGTATGTGTATGTGGCACTGTGTGCGACTGTGTCTGTGTCTGTGTGTTTGTGGCATAAAAGTTGCACTACTTACATTTCAACACGTTCAACTTTGATGCCCCAGGCATCGGTGGCTTCGTCGAGCTGAACCTGTTTATGATTTGGCCCACATAATGTTTGCCAGGTAGATTGTGTATGGGTGTGTGTTTGTGGGTTTGGTTGTGTATGTATTAAAAATAGCAGTAAAAACACATTAGTTTTTGTTTACACGTTTTCATTTTACATTTGTTTGTTTTTTCTTCATGTTGTTAACTATGTGATGGCTTTTTGCCTTTCACATTTCGCATTTCACATTGTTTTTTGGGTCGTTGCAGCATCCTTGAAACATTTAAATCGAGCAAAAGCTTGGCACACATAAAAAAAAATGAACTTAAAAATATGCAACACACTTGGCGTTGCGTCTAACGGAGTGGAAGCGCCACAGAATTTTGCTTTAGCAACTTTGGCATTCGCAGCATGTTCGATGTGGAAACAGCAGCAGCAGCAGCAGCTGGGGCAAAGTGGCAAGAAGCCTGTGCTGATTTTCAACTATTTTTCATATGCCCATAAACATAAATAAATAAAGAGTCGGAGACTAAAGACTTAGAAGGAGTCGAGACTTGAATTTGGGTTAAGTTTTGGCAGCTGCTGCGGCACTCTGAGATATGAAAGTTTGTGCAAATTGTAGCTGCAACGTGCAACTGACGAGTGCTGAAATTAAGATATTTCTGGCTTGAAAGCTATGCAGCTACAAAGGAGAATACTTTTAATCGAAAGACTATGTTTACTCCTTTCTCTTGTGTAGTTTTTGAACTCCTGTTAAAGATAGCTGCTGCTAATTCGCCACTAATATTTAGCCCTTAAAGTTCTGTGGCAGACAAGCTTTTAAAGTCGTTGCATAATTAGCATGGCGTGTGGCATGTTGCAAGTGGAAAGTGGCTAGAAGAGAGCGCACATAAGTCAATTACAGGAATTGCGCAATGCATTGCTGTTCAGAGTGAAACTGAGACTTAGTGGGGTGATGGGCTGACTGATGGTTGGTAGTTGCTAGTTGTTCTGACGTCCCATAGCTGGCAAAGATGTGGCAAGTACTCACCTGCATTGTGCCGGAAATCGTCATACGCTCGCTGAGTATCTCATGCAAATGCCGAGTTCCCATTGTGTTTCGTAGAGTAGTCTGTGCCAGTAGTCTGGTCGAATGGTGAGCATTCTCCACGTTCGCTATGGAGACGGTTGCATTTGATACGCGATAGTAAACCACTGCATCCACCGAAACCGTAACGCTATCCTTTGTCAGAACCTACAAGATGCAGTGGGTTGGATTTTTGTTTTTGTTTTTTTCTTTTCTTTTTTCTCTCTAGTTTTCTTGTTGTTGTTGCTCTACTGCTATTGTTGCTAGCGTTTTTTTTATATTTTATATATGATTTTTTTTTGCTTGGATTTATATTTATTATGCTTGTTATTGTTTCACTACAGACATCACAGAAACTGCGAGGACTATGTCGGTATGATAAGCAGCATATGCAAGTATCTAAATATATGTGTATAGTATTTATATCTGTATCTGTTTCTGTATTTGTATCTTTTGCAGTAGTTGCAATTGTACTGTTAGCTATATGCATATTTTAGTGGCTGCTGTGCACTTTTGCTTAGAGTGGCATAATGCGAATGCGAATGCGAGTACGAATACGAATGCACTTGACTGTTGGCTTGTCTTGTACTTGTTCTTGGTCTCGGTCTTGGTCTTTGCTCTATTACCACTAAGTGCAGAGTGCAAACTTTTGACGCCAAGACCGAGACAGGCTCATATGCGGGACAGAGACAGAGGCAGACAATCTGCTCTACAGACAATATAAATGTGGCTTTTATTTTGATTATTTGCAGCTAAATTTATGTGTGTTTGACTGTGTGTGTGTGTGTGTGTGTGTGTGAAGCCATTTTGCATTGTTTGTGAATATTTTATGCATTTTAGAATGCTTAAGTCAAGATACAAGATACTTTTGTGCAGCGTTTTCATAGCAATTTGTAGCGATTGTAGCATTTATGTTGTTTTCTTATGTTTTATATTTATTTCTTTGTCATTTTGTGATATGAGCTCGATAGCGATACGTGGAGCAAACTCAAGAGCTTTTGAAGTTACAGTGTATAAGTAATAGGTATGTTTTGATTGCATAAATCATATGATGATACTTATATATGTTTTATATATATTATATAGATACATAAAAGGTTGCAAATCATAAGACAGACAATCGATGAAATTAACTTAAGAACTTATTTGAAATGTTATGAATATTAGCGAGTATACATAGAAAATTTATATATACCCACAATTGACAGAGACAGAAGAGTAGAGTGAAGACAGATATAGACAGAGAGAGAGCGAGTTAGATAGAGCGAGAGGGTAGATGTTTTCTTTTTGCTTTGTGTGTTGTGAAACTTGGGAATTGTTGGGTTTCTCTTTCTTTATTGGTTGTACGATTGTTTGCACTTTACTTACTTTACCAATGCTGTCGGCTCTTGATGCCCAAATCAAACTCTTATATTTTTATGCCCCAGGCCCGAAAGGCCAAAACCAAAAGTTTGCTCGTAACCAAAACCCCAAAAAAAAAAAATAAACCCGCACAAAACTATTTGCACAAAAGCAGCTAAAGTGAAGGCAAAAGTTTTCCTATATATTTTTCTTCTATAAGTATATTTTTTCGGCTCTCTTTCTGTGAGGTTTTTACGACCTGTGTCCATGTCCGGGCTGTCTAGACCGCTTTTTTATAGCACTCTCTGGCTTTGGTGTCAATGTTGTTTAGTGTCGATTGTGCTGATGCTTCAGAGTTTTCGAAATGCTCATGTTAGTGGTATGGCAATCTATACACTTTTTCCATTTGCATAAATATCAAGTGCAAATGAGCGTGTTATTGCTTTGTGTGTGTGTGTGTGTGTGCGAGAGTGTTTGTTTGTGTACCACGGTGCGTATACTTAATTTAATAACATTGATATTTGCGGTTTATTGGTCGCATTTGAAAAACTCTACGATAAGCTATCTAAGTGTTGGCCCAGATAATGAATTGGCCAATCCTGTGTGGGCGGACTACTTACAATAGTTTATGGTAATCTGCTTATCAGAGGCTCAGGCATGAAAGGGTTTTAATTTCCCAAGTGCTTAGTCAACCGCAGCCATTACAACTTCATCTTTATCGAAAGTGGGCTAAAACGGAAAACTTTCACACACACAAACAAGCACAAAGAGTTTCGATGTGTGTGTGTGTGTTTTTCTATTCACTTCGTTCTCTAAATCAATTTTCAAGAACAATGGCTGCAAATTTCGAACAATAGACGAAGTGTTCAACGGTGTGTGAGTGTGTGTGTTTGTGAGCTGGTGTTTATGTGTATTAGTAGGTGTATTAAATTGTGTGTAAACTGCGATTATTGGAGGTGTGGGAGGCGTGAGAGGTGTGTGTGTGTGTGTGTGTGTACGGAAAGTAAATGAAAGAACAATGAAAGGAAATTGAACAATAGAAAGAAAGAATTATTGGATTTGAAAAATCATATATAATTAATAAGTATTACTTAACAATTTTCATACATATTTGTTTATACACTGTAACAGCTAAACTAATGAGCTTTCGAAAATATAATTATTATTTCTTATTACAATTTGCACAGTTGGCCATCGAAAAATTTGATTTCAAATCGATTTTAAATTTCAAATTCCAAATGTAAATCATATTTCAACTTAAAATATTTATTGATATATATTTTTGAACTACTGATTGATGCACTTGGCTAGATCTTAGGCATATTTGGATGATAGTGAGTGAGAGAGACAGACAGAGTGGTAGAGATCGACAGAGAGAGAGAGAGAGAGAAAGGGACAACCGACTTGATTTCTTGCATATGATTCGATGCATTTGATAATTTGGAAACTCTCCGAAGTTGTACATAACTAAGTTTCTTTCTATATGGTATATATTAATAGATATATGTAGGTTCTACAAATGCTGGGGTGTTAGTTGCTCTTGCTAAGCGTTAGAGCTACAGTTACGATTTCTAGACGTCGGGCGGGCGGCGGCGGCATTTTGCTTTCTTTGCTTTATTTCATGCGTGCGATTTTTGACTTTGATTGATTTGAATCGATTTTTCTTTTGACTGATATGTACTTTACTTTATTTTTTGACCGAGTATTGCGAGTGTACCCACATTGAAAACAGCCTAAACCACGCAAAACACACATAGATGAACTCGACATGGATTGCTTGCTTGATATATATTTTTTTTGTTTTTGGCATTTTTTGACTCTCACACAGATGCACATACACTGCCACAACGCCCACACACTGTGCTTGAAGTGGCGGGGGGCGTGGCAGCATATCTACATATATGCTTTAATCAAGTATTAATTTAGTTTATCAGTTTCTTTCGGTTTTTTCTTGCATTTTATTGTTGGAGTGCGTCCTTCGCTTTGTGCTCAAACAGATCAAATGTTAACGGTTATTTAGTTAGTGGTAAGTACAAATATTACGAGTATAATTCTTGTTGTCCAAAACTAAAGTATGTATCTGTATGTGTGTATGTGTGTTAACTAAAACTGATTATCAAATGTGAGTGTAATTTTGAGTCATTTACTGAATGAATTTTGTACTTGTACTTAATTTAAACTAACAATAGATGTATGTGTGTAGTATGGCTGTATGTATGTATGTGTGTGCGTGTGTTTGTTTTAAGAATTTATTTGTCTTTTTTAAGTATGTAAGTTTTTTGTTTTTGGTTTTTGTTTTAATATTTTTTTGTTGACAGTTAGAAAGCATTTTAGAATAGACATTTATGGAAATATATATTTAGCATGCTCTCAAAAATTATTTGAACGCTTAATCGAAGGAGGGAGAGTGGGGGGTATCAAAAAGTTAGTGCATTTTGGTAATCGTGTATCTTTTTAGGGTGGTAATATTTTTCGGTGGGGGTTTGTTGGTATTCGGTATAACGGTATCGGTAACGGTATCAGTGACGGTATCGGTTTATATATCAAAAAACAATTGTTTCGCTAAACAAAACTAACATAGCTCAAAAACAAAATCAGTATATATATAGATGTATATATAGAGTTAGATATAGAGCGTGGGTTAGATAGACAGTTGGAAAAGATACAGAGAGAGATAGAGAGAAACAGAGAGAGATACAGAGTTAGATAGAGAGAGATAGAGAGAGATTTTGTTTAACAGTTTTAGGCGCTGATTAACTTTAAGTACTTATTTCGAGCGGGCGAGTGAGCAAGACAGTTTAAAAGTTACACAGAGAGAGATAGAGATATATAGATGGAAAGAAATAGAGAGAGAGAGAGAGAGATAGACAACTTTAGGACGCTTTGTGTGTGCATTTAAGTGGTTAACGGTATTTCAGCTATGAAAATTCCGTGTGTTAGTGTTTGTGAGTATCGTTCACTTTCTGTTGCATACTTTTCAGCTACACAAGACCTAAACTATGTTGGTGTGTGCAAGAGTTTAAGTATAAGTGTGTTAGCGAGTGTGTGTATCTAGGGGAATTGTTTGTGGTTGGCTGGCTGGTTTGTTGGTTTATTGGTTGGTTGGTTGGTTGTGCGGGTGGAACGAAGTTGAACGAATGTGTGTATGTGTGTGTTTTAGAGTATTTGGGTGTGGGTGTGTGGTGGTACCCTGTGTTCAGTGAACAAAACATTTCACAATTTTCATTTTCTTTTCGATACGAGCGAGCCAATTTTCTAGTGCTGTTCATTTGGAGTTTTCTTTAGTTGATTTTTCAATTTTAGATTTTGATTTCTGCCCGCCCCCTTTTGTGACGCCCACCCACCAATTCAGTTTTGTTTTGCTGTCTATAGTGCATTTTGTTGCTCTGCTGAACACAGAGAATCTTTAAGTTGATATGCTTAGCATTTGCTTTTCATACAAGTAGATTATTAGTATTTTTTTTCTTAGTTTTTGGGTTGCTTCGATTTCTAATTGCAAAAGACAATCAGAGTTATTCAACTATGCAAATTGTAATAAGTTGAATTTAAAGGCTTTAAAGACACCAACAACTAAACGAAACTTACATAAATAAAACTAAAAGTGATGGGTAACAAAAAACAAATACGACTCGATTAAGTAGTAATTTCTTATGCACTTAATACACGACAACAACGACAATGACAATAATGACAATAACAACAACAAGATGGACTCGACAACGCATATATTTTATTAAGTTTTATTCTGTTTTTGTATGAGTGTCGGTTTTGGTTTTGGTTTCGGCTTGAGTTTCAGTTTCAGTTGTAAGTGTTGAATCTGAGGGCATTGCCGGCGTGGCCTTCATGCGTTTTAAACAAAGTGGAGAAACAGAAATGAAATTGAAGCAAATTAAACCAAAAGAGCTGCAAAACTTAATAAATATATGAAAAATAATAATAAACGGCAATAAAAGCAAACGAAAATTAAAATCAGTCAGTTTTTTTGCCTTCTTGGTGTTTGCTTCACGTAAGCTCAGTTTCGGTCTTTAAATGGTTATTTCTCTCTATTTTTTTAGCATATTTATTAAGATGTTTCATTTTAAACGCTTTATGTTTTATGTACATGATTGCGAACTGAATGTGAGGACCACAAAATCAACAAACAAATGCGTATATTGAGAATAAATAATGACATCAAATGAAGTGGATCATATTTTTAGCTGGATGAGGATTGTATTCGTATATGTAGATGTATGTGTGTGTATGTGATTGTGTGAGTGTGCACACCAATGAGAATAATAACAACAATAATTGTAATAATAATTAAATCGGCAACATTGTTTAACTTGAATACGACAACGAGTACCATACATAAGTAGTATTAAAACATACAACAAGACTACCAACAACAACAACGATAGACACTGCTTGTGTGTGTATTTGTATGTGTGTGTGAGTGTGAGTGGACACGCCCACAATTTGTACTATAAATGCAAAAAGAAAGTGAGCAAATGCAACAAAAATTGTAATCCAAACACGTTTTTCAGCTGCTTCTTCTCATGTTGTGTGTGTGTGTGTGTATTTTGGTAAGGGGTAAGAAAAGTATCTTAGCGGAAAGTTGTAGAGATAGAGAGAGTGAAAGAGAGAGGCTGCAGCTGAGCAGGAAGAAACACAGTTACGCAGGAAAACGCAAGTTGAATAAAAACAGAAATGAAAGCCAAAGTAAACACCATGACATGCGATGACAACAAGAACATGAAGAAGATGTAGAAGAAGCAGAACAACAACAACAATAATAAGAAGAAAAAAAGCAACATAAACACACACAAAAAACCACACACCCACTCGAACACAAAGACAGTCACATACAGAGCGTAATGTAGAAGGAAACGAAAAGAAGGCAAGGATAACGTTGCGTATGCGTAATTCACGCTCCAGTTGCGTGTCCTGTGTGTTGAGTATGTGTGTGTTAGCGGGTTTTTCCTTGTGTGTGCGTGTGTGTGTCAGCAAAATCCACACATCAACTCAGTGAGTCGGCAGTGCTTACATTTGCCATATGAGCCATGTTTCTAGAGTTGTGTGTGTGTGTGGGTGTGTGTCTTTTGGGCCAAATACAAAATCAAAATTTTTTGGCTAACAAAATATGTGTTTGCTTGGAACAAAACTTGTGGCAAAAAGCTAAAAGTTTCTTTCATATTTTTTTTTATAGTTTTTCAGTTTACTTTGATCGTTTAAATGGTGTTTTCTTGTGGTTGTGAGCGTAGTGTGTGGTTATGTGTGAGAGAATAGAGTGTTAACAACAGCAACAACAATAACAAAGTGAAAAGTTGTTGCTGCTGCTATCGAACTTACCTCCTGCGGTGGCACATCATAGGTGCGAGTTCGCAAATCCACTCGGGCATAAGAATCAATGCATGGCAGGATGAAAAAGATGCCTGTAGATAAAAATTCCAAGTTTAGAGTACATTATATGAAATGCAGAGTCATTAGTTACGAGTTGAGCATTATTTTTTGTAGCCCCAAATTCTCTGTCACCTGACCAGGTTTTTCTACGCCTCTCCCGCCCGCTATACTTGGCCCCGTAAAGAAGACTGTGCGCTAATTTGGAGCAAGTGCAGCTATTAACACAAATTCTTGTCACCCAACGCCAAACCAGTGACACTTGAATTTGCATAGCAACCTTTACAGCTCCCACTGTACACTTCTCCACACTTTTGCCACTCACCTGGACCCTTGGCACCGCCCTGCATAAGTCGACCCAAGCGAAAGATAACCGCTCTCTCGTACTCCTGCACCACCTGCAAAACGAGAAAATAGAAAAAAGAGCGAAAGAGCAGAAAAGCGAGAAGGCAAAACGTGAGCAAACTGTGCAAAATTAAATTGAAATTCTGAAAGCAGAGCTCGACAAAAGCAACTGCAACTACAACGAGCTGCAGATGCTCTGGCAAAGCGATTTTTAAGTGCGTTTTCATTAGAATTGTACGCTACAGACTATCGTTAGTTTGGTTCTATCGTGAAAGTAAATCAAATGAATGGGCTTAAGATAAATCAGTAGACTAAGCTGCAATCCAGCAGATTGTGAACTCTTTAAAAGTTTTATTTTTCGATTAATTATTATTTTATAATAAAAGCTAACTATCTTTCATAGATTTATGTTGCGTTTAAAAGTGCATTTCAAGTGAACTTTTACGATATTACTACCGATAGTTGTGCAGCTTTCAGCTTATTTATTTATGGCAGTCAAGTTGATGGATACATTTTGCACTGGAGCATTGCCAGCAAATGTATGTGGCGTAAAAACTTAAGAACTTAAGCTCATTGGTTGAAGCAATTTATTTAGTTGCTAGGGACTTACCTTGAAGCAAACGAAAAGACTGAACGGTAACGTCATTATCACAAGTGCCACGGATAGAAATATTAGCAATTTGCCGCATGTTGATGCCTTGTCGCTGATTTCCTCGTCCGCTGTGAGTAAATGTGGCAAAAGGCAAAAAAGAAAATGAAATTTATAGCGCAAAAAACGTGGCATCAAAGTGCAGATAAACAGAAGCCAATAGAAAATGCTGCAAATAAAGTATCAGTTGTTTTTTTTTTTTTTGATGCACACACAAAACAAAAGTTCCTTAATTGCAAAACGCGATCGTGTCCGAAATTTGCACAAAACAAAACTTCAAAATGATACACAATTTTTTCAAAAATTTTGTTGCCAAAAATGTAAGTTTTTATTTAATGCTTTGGTATTCGTTTTGTCTAACGAATCTTTAGTAAAATTCAAAAAATATTTGTATTCGCTTGGACAATGTTTTTAAGAATAAACTGTAGCATACTTATGGACGCACGCCAGTTGACCGTAAATAAATGACCAGAAAAGTAAAAGCAAATTTAAAGCATTTAACAAGAGAAATAAACGTAGATTATCATAGTTGTATATATTTGAAGCATAACTTGTGTTTTCTTGTTGAGGATGTGGGAATATTTTTTGGTTTTCTGTATTTTGTTTATTTTTTTTTTTTTTTTGGTTTGGTTTCCAAATTAGTGCGACTTACAATAGAGAAATCCATGTGAATGTTTTGCTTGTGTATCTGCAAGAATACGATAAATCAAATGATTGTCAAAATTAATTGGTCTTAAGGATTTGGGGGACTAAACAGTTGGCACTCAGTATATTGTCATCTGCTGTTTAATTGGGAGCCATGTTGCATGCATGCAGCAATCAAGCTAACTAACTAACTAATTATGTTAACTAACTGAGTTTTGATCAACTACCAAAACAACACAACAAAAAAAGAACGGAAAACTAAAAAAAAAAGAGAGTAATAAATGAAGGCAAATCATAATAAATGCATGTCATGTCACTTAAATGCTATTTACGAGCTGCAGTTGCAGTTTGTCTCTCGGTTTTTGCTGCTTGGCAATTAGCGTCGCAGTTTCCATTTCAGTTTCAATTACAGTTCATTGAGAACTTGCAACAATGATGGTGCTCAACGCCCACTGATGTCAGAAAAGTGTTTTTAACGAGCTCTCTCACACTTAGACACACACACACACAAAAACGCACAGCAACAGACCCAGATACAGATACAAAACGGAAAATAGCTGAAACTCTGAACAAGTTTGATGGCTGCAAAACTCTGTGTGGCAAAACTGTGAAACCTTCGGTTCGCTAAGCCAACAAGCTGTTAAACATTTTCCGTCCCTCTCTTGCTTTGTCACTCTTCCTCTGAGTTCTAGGACAAACTTGATGCTGCAGAACTTTTATTGAAATTGATTTTAAAATAATTGCAATGACGTCGAAGTCGATTTGAATGTTCCCAAGGCGTTTGCAAATGGTAGGCGGATGCGGATACGGTTGCGGATGCGGTGAGCTGTTGACAAATGAAAGACTGTGTGTGCTTGTTATGCCGTGCTAATAGATTTGTGACCAAATTACTTTAGCTTGAATGCAAAATTTTAAAAATAGAACACAATGCTCAAAATGTAATTAAATTGGATTTGTGGAAGCTTTGTATAAATGTATCTTGGTATGCGGGCAATAAACCGAAACAGTTTGCCCTCTTTGCATTTTTAACAAGTTTGCCACTAAAATTATGGCACAAATATTAATGAGAACATATATTTCTCTTCTGTGTTTTTTTTTTTGTTTTTTCAACATTATTATCTCGTTGCTTAATTTTCACAATGTGTGGTCATCATTTTTTAATGGCCAAACAGTGAGCGAGTGTTGCCCCCAAGCTGCTTTCCCCCTTCATCACATCTCTGTTCCCACGTCCCATCCCACTCGTGCTCTCCGTTGCTATCCATCAGAGTACGCATACGTCATAGCAGCAAGCCCCTGGCAAAAAAGCTTTGCTTGGAAAATGGGTCACTTCGTGTCTGCTCTTGTTGTTGTTTTTGTTGTGGTTGCTGTTGTTGCTGGTGTTGCTGCTGCTGTTGGTATTGTTGTACATGCTTTTTAAGGCACTGATTGAATTTTGCATGCCAAATGCGTGCATATACTTTCAAACAGTGAAGATTTTGTGGGAGTTGGGAGGTGAAAACTGGGCTTAAGCTGGCACTGAAAGCGTATTTGGGCTAAAACCCCTTTTGTCAGCCTAATGAAGCGATTAGCGTGCATATGAAATGATAAGTACATTATCCCTTACAAAAACACAGTCACTCACACATACTTACAATCAAGCTAGGGTTTATATGATGAGCTTCGTTTATTATAAAGTAAATTATATTAAACAGTTAGGATACATACACACAACCTGGTTATGCACAAAAACAATAGAGCTACAGATACATACAGCTATACATACAAAGATGAATGCGCGCACACCAACACAAACAAAAACACACACACACACGCTAACAGAAAATGGCAGCCAAATTGCATCAATAAATTATGAGCCTGTTGAGTGATGCGTTTGCGAGCGAATAGAAAAGTGATTTGATTGAAGCTTGTGAGCTTGTGTGTGTGAGTCGATTTCCGCTAATGAAATTGCCATGAAAATGGTGGCCATAAAACACAAAATGGCTAAATGGCGAATGGTATTTATATGTGTATGTGGATGTATTCTATTCATGTAAAAAATGAAAATATTGTGACGTTATAAAAATCGTAGCATACATTTTGGGGCCGACAGTCGCGCAACAAGTAAAACTTGCCCCCAAGAGAAAACTGCATATATAAAAGCCAGCAGACAGCCCCACAGCACCATCAAAAGATGATATACACAATTAAGACTATATATAGAATATATATGCTATAGATTTGTATATACACAGTAGGAGCTGCTAGCAGTTTTACCAGTAGACGACTCACCTCGTCGCTGCTCGGCTCTGTGAATGGCCTGCTGCTGTTGCGACTGCTGCATCAGCGCATGATGGCTGTGAGGCAATGCTAACTGCTGTTGTTGCTGCTGCTGCTGTTGTTGTTGATGCAGTTGCTGCTGCGGCTGCTGTTGTTGATGATGGTCACGTTCCCTAATCTGTGGAGGTGGCGGCTGTTGTTGCTGCTGTACCATGTTATGCTGTGGTAAAGGCTGCTGTTGCTGCTGCTGCTGCTGTGGCGTACCTGATGTTAATGGCAGATGATGATGTTGGTCCCGTTCCAGTTGCTCACTTGGAACAACAGCAGATGTTGGCGGTGGCGCTGGCGTTGCAAATGTGCTTGTACTGGTGGTGGCAACAACACGCTGCGTTTGCTGATGATGTCGATGCAATTGATGATCCCGATGCTCCATATCCATCATCGAATCGGGCATTAAGCCGCGCTCGCAAAACGACGCCAGTGCAACGGCTGTGGCAGGAGCTTGCTCCTTCTCCTCCTTATCAAACAGTGCGTTAATAATGTGTGTGTGTGATTGTGTGTGCGCGTGTGTGCTTTGGTGATTGCAATAGCAATCAGTCTACAGTTTGAACACTTTTTAATTGCACATACATGGCCAGGGCTACCGCAAAGGCATCACACACACTTTTCTTTGCACTGTCACACCGATAGAAATGGTGACCACTACATTAACACATATACACAGAACAACTCTGAGCTCTGAGCTAGTTTCCTAGCACTTTCCACACATTGTTAGTTGTCCCAGGCTCCCAGGTTGCTTGTCTTTCCTCCAGCTGGTGTTGTTGCTGCTGATGCTGTTGCTGCTGCTGCCTCGCTCAGAATCCAACTGAAAGAATGCTGACAGCGCGCATCCTTTTATACACGACAGCCAGGCAGCCAGTAAACCAGTCCACAAGCCAGGAGTAAAGCTTTGCGTGAGAGCACAGAAACTTTGTTATCAACACCGCCAGACGCAGTCGGGGCAAAAGGCGAGACAGAGACAGAGAGTTAGTCAGTCTCTTGCTCCACAGCACTTGGCAAATGGAAAATGATCAAATGAGCTTTTCACTGCGTTGCATCTGCAGTATGCATTGTTTTTGCTGCTGTTGCACAGAACGCCCCTTTCAGCTTTTTTACCTTTTTATTTTCCAGCTTGCACTGACCTTGCGCATTGTGCGACACGTTGGGCTTGAGTCTTACCCTGGCTTCAGGAACTTCAGGAATAAAGCTTTTCCTACAAAGTTTCGAAGCTTTCTAGCAGGGGAAACGCAATCGTTCCACAAAGAGCGAGAGAGAGAAAGCATTTTAAGAGCAAAACTTATATTTTTAGTACACAGCAACTGTGCTAAAAACCGCAAAGAGACGGCGAGCCAGAGAGAGAGAGAGAGAGAAAGAGTACGAGGTGGAAATAGAGTCGTGTGGAATGCCAACGATGCTGTTACCGATTACCTAAAACACATTCACAGACACACAGGTGAGAAATACGAATTTATGACACTTTGCCAGGCTGTTGCTGTCGATGCTGGTGCTGCTGACTTTCATTGTAGTGGGGCTGACTGTCAAACCCACTTGACGCGGCGGCTTTTCCATTTCTCTCAAAAATCGCATTTTGTATTTGTTTACCGGCATGGAATGATATGAGTACTACATGTGGCACCCATCGACTCCATTATCTGCATTTCAATTGGTACAGCATGAATGACACATGTGGGATGAGGCGATGGGAGTAAGGGGAAAGGGGAGTAGGGTTTTTCAACATTCTAATGAACATTCTCGAGCTTGAAGGTTCGAACTGTCGCACATTTGGGTCACATCAGGAGAAGCTTTTGCTTTTGAGCCGTCAATTACCATTTACGCTTCATTAAATGCCACGCGCACTCACAACTTGCATTCAATCAGGGCAAACAGAGTATCGAGTAACTGCCTTTCGCCCTCTGCTACTCCCACTTCTCACTCACACCCAATTCCCCCTACCACTCTCTCCAACTGTGCCACAAGCGAGTCCCAAGTCCCGAGCCTTGTGTCGAGTGCCATGTTAAATGTCGCACCACAGTGCGTATGAGTGTCGTTATGTGTGACATTTATGCATACACAATAATTCACTCCACTCCAATCCAATCTGAACAGAACTGAACTGAAGAGTCTTTCCCTTTTGGCCATATGTGCGCGTGCGATTAATTAATCTTTGCCATTTGATTAATGTGCGAATTGATTTGGGTATCCGCAGTCTGCTGCTTGTCATAGACAAATAGCCACACTTGACTAGACAGCGAGCTCATTAGCTGAAATTCTTTAACACTATATCAATGTTATACCCTGTAATTGTTTTGCCTGCAACATTCTTGATTTAAAGCTGAACTCTGTAAACGTTTCATTTGGAATTCCAGAAAATTACTGGCACATAAACTCAGCCCAAAACGGCACTAAACCATCGATCGAAGCGCGATGAGATTTTTATAGACAAACATAAAAAAACAGGCGCAAAGCACTTTGCGTATCGAAAACATTTCAGTTAACTAGAGAAAGAAGAAGACAATGACGATGATGAACAAGAACGAAGGCGAGGCCAAAACAAAAGCCACAAAGCCATAAACAGCATTGAGGCTCAGGCAAGACAGTTGAAGTTGTCTTGTCTCAAATCGAAGGAATGTTGGAGCTCACAATGACAATGGATAAATAAGGAAAAGCAAAGCGCTTGAGAAATGTACAAACAAAATAAAAAAAAAAACAAGATAGAAAGAAAAACTTTTATCCGAATATCTTAACTGAATGTGGCCCAAAGCAAAGTGGCATGCTGGCCAGGCCAAAACGCTGAACCGCATGTCCTGCAAGCGAAATTAGCCAGGCAAATATGTCGCACTTAACTGCAAACGGAAGTGTCGCCACAGTGACAGCGCCAAAGATACCAACACGAACACGTACACACCAAACTCACACAATCACACACGCGTACACTCACACACATACTCCTAAAATACAGATGAACAATGGCATAGCATCCTGGCAGAGCAATTGCCTAGGCCTAACGAGGGGGCGTGTTTTTAGGGCTGAGTTTGGCTGGTAAAGAGCTTCGGGGTTTGTGTCTCGTAATTGTTGACGTTTGCGCTTTTTGTCGGTGGGTGGTTTTGGGGTGGTGCCATGGTGGGCTGGTGTGGTGCCTGGCTGGTGTGTCTGGTGGCTTGCTCGCTGGGCTGTAAGGGCCATGTGACACAAATGCGTCGAATTATTGTCATATGAGGTCACTGTCCCTGTCTCGGCTCTCAGTGAAAGTTTTTGCCGGCACGCACACAAGCACAAACACGCAGCGCAAACACACACACACACACTGCCAGATAGACTGACACTTTGGCGCTTTGTTTGTTTGCCTTCTGGGTCTCTATTATGAAGCTGGAAGTCAAGCAAAAATTTCTTCTCAACATTACCACAACAACAATAGGCAGCAGCTTGCAACAACAACCTGCAACTTGTGGGCTTCGTTACACAGTAAAGTGGCCGCATCGTTTTGCGGCAAATGCAACAGTTAACACACACATTGCGTATACGTTGTGTGGCCTACCAAATGTACCGGATAATGGCTGAGAACAAAGAGTTTTGCTAAGCAGCTTGAGGTTTCTCTAAAAAGAGGTAATAAAGTAGTAGATAGAAGTGCAAAAAAGGATTACAAATGACAAAAAAATGTAGAATTTTATTTTCTTCATTTCGTATGAAAAAGGTTCAATTTCTTCAGCTTTATTTAATCATATCTCAGCCAAATGGTATCATATTTCAAAAAGATATGCCTTTTCACACTCTAGACATATAGGAGAATCAATCGCAATCAAAACTTGACATTTTTTAAATTGACCCCATTTTGCCAAAATGTTATGCCTTTGCAATTTTGTCAAAAAATGTCAAATTTTAATTTTTCAAAATTTGAATGCCAATCGAAAGTCTTGGTCCTAGCCATCTCATAAAACCATACCAATCAATGATTGGACACCTGAGTGCTGAAATATCGCATATCAAAGTTGATGAGTTTTAAGTCTGTAGAAAAACTTAATAATAACAAAATCATATTACCATATTTTCAAAACGGCACTTGAACTTCAAATAGCTAAAATGGCTACAGTATCTGTTATCGAATAACAGATGGAAATGGTTAAAAGAGATTTTGAAAGATTACAATGGACTTAGAAGTAGTTGATAGCGTTAAGGGGATTGCAAATTCATCGAATTCTTTCACTACCATTTTTCTTACCGAAAAGAGCAGAATAGTCGAGAGTTTTGCATTCCTCTTTAGTCATTCTTTTGTTAAAACAAGTGAGAAACCAAAGACACAGATTAACAGACTAAAATAAATGGAATTTTTCATGGAATTGGTGTTCCCGTGGATTCTATGAAATCAGTTCAATATTTCATAAGAAAATTGCATTAAATATTGATGAATGTATTAATAGATGAGAAGTTGCCGCTAATGTAATAAGTAAAACTGATTGCTAGAAAAGACACGAACACACTTACAATTCTATTAGTATTTGCTGATGGTGGCTCATGAAATATGAAAGCGCAGTGAAATTTATTCAACTTGGCCAAAATGAAATATGCGAGTTCAGTTTATGATACTGATTGGCCCCCAGAGAACTTTGTCGGAAGTTGAAGCTGGACCAAATGTTCATGTTAAAGTTGCACTGGAAGAAACTTTATCGAGTGTTGCACACAGATAAGCCATAATCGAAGCTAAAGAAAAGGAAGCGGGGGAAAGGGAGGCAGAGAGCAATCAGAGATGCTTCACTAATTGCACAACTCAGTGGAGTACGTAAAAAGTTATGTTGGCATATCAATCGTTAAATGCGACTGAGAAGCCAAAGTTGTTAAGTCCAATAAGCTTCAGGCATCGTGGCAATGTCCAATCAATAATTCATAACTGCACATTGACGACACATTCCTTGGCAATAAAATGAAAAGCGAAAAGCAAAATGAAAAATGAAAAAACGACCAAACCATTTCGTTTGGGCAATAATTTAGCCAAGTCTGTCCGGCAACTCAGCCTCTGTCTGCTGGGCATGAAACACGAAATGACTTTATCAATAGCGACTTCCTCGATTCACCCCGCTTACACTCACTCACATAAGTGTGTCTACAGTGTCTGTGACACACTCTGTGTGTGTTTGAGTGTGTGTGTGTGTATAGTAAAGACATACGGACATTCATATAATGAAAGGCAGGCGCCGGCATTGCCAGAAACTGTCGCACAATTTCTTTTTGCTTTATACCCTGTAAACAATAGTTTGTTGAGATAGGGTATGATAAGTTTATGAAAAGATCTTGTAAGTCAGTCAATAGCCAAGTGGTAAAGTCTTGAAGCAAAGTAGTATTAAGATCATTTTGATAGTTTAAGCAGCTTTACTCTGAATTAATTAATCAAGCAGCTTACATTAAAATGATAAAGTTAATCCCAAAAAGGCATTTAAACCTTTTATAGGCCATCTTTAAGTCGATCAAAGACTTACGCAGCTTGCTCACATGTTTTTCTTATTTTGTCTTTGCCATTTTTTCAGTTTGGTCGCTATCTTTGCTCTTTTTTCTTCGATTCTGTCGCTCGCCGCTGAGTGGAGTCCTTTAATGTTCCGCCGAGGCATGAAATATTGAAAACTGTATGTTTGTGTGTGCCCTTAACGTATGTGTGTGAGTGCTTGTGTCTGCCTGTGTGTATTTAAGGTTATATTAAAAACTAGCCAGGGCTCGTTTCATTGATTTCCCCCCTTTAAAAGAGCCAATAAAGCTTTAAAACTGAGTAAAATATAAAGGGAATAATCAGAGTTTGAGTAAATTTAATAAATGCGTAAATGACCATGACCATTAAATCGGATGGAGTGTTTACGGCGGAGCAGCAATAATAATGACCCACCAGATTGCCCAGATAAGTCCCCAAGGCAACAATTAATAGTTAACCGAGCTGATGGTCGCACCGCTGATGTCAGCAGCATGAATAAAGTCAGTTTCGCTGACCTAAATGGAAATTAATTAAAGCGGCCTTTTTAGGAGCCAAAGCGGTGATAACAGCGGTGGAGGTGGCATTGTTCGGACAAGGACATGTAATACACGATCTTCATCGCATGATGTGTAAACAATTGATGTTGCCATACGCAAAAGAGCAAAAGAGCAACCGACATTCGACAGTTGACACACGACGGACGACAGCTGCAAACAGCCAAAGCTCTGATAACGTGGCCAACTGGAAAATCAATTAAAGTGCAGGCCAACAAGCACAGGCTGCGTAGCGGGTGGCTTAGGTGGTGCGGCTTGTTCAATGCAAACTGACTTAATGCGAGTCTGTCTACTGCTTCCCCCTTCCCTTTTCCTTTTCCTCTTCCCTTTTGCCACTCGTTTGGCTGGCAAAACTTAATTATCACCAACGGATGTGGCACTGCATGTGGCGGAAATTTGTGCTGTGCTGTACTGTGCTGCATGCAACACATTCTCCACACGCCATACACCAGACGCCATGTGGTACGCCCTGCTGCCACCCACTCACTTGTCAACAAACACGCCTCGGCAGTTTTAAAACATATTTCACTTGAGTGCATTCCGTTTGCCAGCCCAAGTAAAAGTGTCCCCAACTATATGGAAAACACCAAATGGAAAACGGAAAATGGCAAAATGAGTAAAATCAACGACACAACCACATCATTTAATTATATATGTGTAGGTAGATGTGGAAAACCTGAAACTTAAAGCAATTCTGCTGCTGCATTTTACGCTTCATTCTCATTGCGCAAATGCTCATGCAAATGACTTAAATTAATCCCATCAAAATTAAGGATAATGAAGTTTTGGCACTCAGTTTTGGCAAAAAACAGTGCAGCTTCGATAAGGTGTATATGAAAGAAGGAAAATTATTTAGAAAACGGAAAGTTAAAAATTCAGGTACTGTTCTTTTTAAACCATATAAAGTTATATACTTAAATATTTGTCAATTCACACGTGGCTTTTTTTGGTTTTCTTTAGAGAACATTAAATTTTTTATCAAAGTTTTAAAACTGTCGCATGAACTTCAAAGTTTATAGAAACTATAAGTTTAACATGGCTTAACAAACTATTGATTTTTTATGTATTAAAATGCAGACCTATAAATCATTAATATGGCTCGAAAGTTTTCGAACTGAGACACACGCAATAATACATAATTTAATAGTTGGTTATATAAAGAGTCAGTAGCTTAAATTATAGATAATGTGAACACAGTGTGGCACTATTTTATTGTCTGCTTTAATTTAAAGAGCAGTTCGTTTTCAAGAAGTTTCACTGTTTCATTTCAAGCACTTTTCAAACAACTTAAATTTATCGCACTAATCAAGTTTTAATACTTGTTTCAGATAGTTATGAGCAGACTCAATTAAGTGGGTGGTGGCTTAGTTGGTGGTTTATAAAAGGGTTTAACAGAGCCTTACCTCGACTAAAGCCAAAGCCGCTGGTGGAACCGGAAACGGTGGTATCGAGTGGTGCTCTTCGTGGTGAGGCGCTAATTTCGCGTGGACTACTGTGACTGCTGTTTAACATTTTGTTGTAATTGGCGGTGCCTAAAGGTGCTGGACGGTGGTGTCCGTTATTACGTTGCTGTTGCTGGTGGTGGTGCAGGGATTGGTGGTGCAATGGCCGTGGTGCATGACGTTGCTGCTGACCAGCCACTGTTGGCATGCTGGTCTGCCAAAGACTGTCAGTACGGTCCGATATGTTGAGGCCGTTTATTGATTTCTTATTTGATTTATTTTCGATTTATTTGTGCAACAAATTTATGTGCATTTATTAAGGACAAATTGTGTTTGTATTGTTTTAAATTGCAGTGCTGAGAGAGATAGACACATTGCCATTGGGTGAAGCAGAAAGACAATTTTGAACTATGCGGTGATAGAGATATCAGCACCTGATAATTGCCACCTGTCCAAACTGTAAAACTGGCAACTGGCAACTAGCAGCTTGAAAACTGGCAACAGCCATGAAACTTTTCAGTTTATTTAAGTTGCGCTTTAAACACTACCTGACCGCACACTCCGGCGTCCCAAATCCTATCCGGAGTGTACTCTATTCAAAAGTTTTCAGCCACAAAAAAGTTTTTGGCTTTACGTTGCCAGCGGGGCTTGCACTTCGTTGCAAGTATGAAATTCTTTTGCAACAGAAACAACAAAAATATGTATATATATCTCTATAAAAATAAAGCGAAATAGTATAAACATAAATGAAGCTGCAACAACTATGAGAGAAGCTCACAATTATTATTACTCGTCATAGGTTGTTGGCTGCTTGTGGTGCTCATTTCCCTTCCGTTTGACTGTAGTTTCAACACGTCAAACTAATTTAATAAAAACAGGAAACGTGGCCAGCAGCGAGTGGTGAGTAACCAGTGTTTATTTCTCTCTGCTGTTCACTTAATAATTGTTTTTATAGATTTTTTTCTATATTATTATTATTTCGTTTTTATGTAAAATTCACTTGAGTTTGCGCTCGTTGTGCACTGACCACCAGCGTAGTTTATAGACCAAAGCAAACTGAACCACATGCCAACGAGTGTTATTTAATTTATTTATTGTGTGCCGCACTCAAGAGGGCTCCAATCATGTCCCTTTGCCCACCACCCCACCTACGAGGGGGGTAATGGGGCTACACGTTTTGCGTTTTATGGACAAGTACAATAGTTGACCAAGTAACCGTAAAGCTAAGCCAACTGGGGGGTGGGCAGAAGTGGCCACTTTTGATATATGACCAATTTGTATGAACTGCCATTGACAGTGGACTATGTTAATAACTTGCGTTGCATGTATTGCGTAATCTACACACATGTATAAGTTTCTTTATAGATATATTTTTTATGGGCCCGCACTAACGTTTGTAGCTCAAGGATGGCAGGATGTGCACTGACTTGCATTGAAGAAATTGCCGATGCATGAGCATCTTTTGTGTCTGCCAACCTCGAAGCGGAAATATCAAACCGAAAACCCCAAACCAAAAATGAAACTGAAAGCCAAACCGAAACCGTAAACGAAACCAAAACCTCAACAGAGACCTCAACCTCAGGCCGAAAACTGTAAGCGAACTGTGTGCCATTGTTGGAAATGATGTGACCGCGGTTGCTACATTACTGGTCCTTCACTTGGACTTGGCAGGTACTATGGGCAGAAAGCCAGATATTAAAAAATTAACCTAGAGACTTAAACTTGAGGTATTAAGAACTTTATGTTTTATTTAATGTCTGGGGATTTAAAAATCACAAATAATTGAGTGGCAAATTTAGAATATCTGTCAAACTATCGAACTTTTCCATAGTGACAGACGTCAAGACAAGTCAAGACAACTCAACGGAACTCACATTGACAATTGTGACAGTGGCAGTGGCAGCTGCAAGTAGGCCATTTTGCATGTTCTCAAAACTGTGCTCAGGTATTTGCTGTCTCTGTCGCACGCGTGCCTTCTCTGTCTCACTATATTTCGCTGTATGTTTTTGTGAAAGGATGTTGACTTTTAAACGTTTGCTCCCGAGGTAATAACTGTGGCAACAGCCACAGCAACAGCATCAGCAAAAGCAGCAAGTGAAAGTCATACAAGCACTCTTGACTCTCTGCCTCTCTAGGCTTTTCTCTGCTCCCCTTCTCCCTTTCTGCCCTTTCTTTACTTGCCTTTTCTTAGTGTCTCTCTTTGCTGGCATTTACATGCTTGCATAAACTTGAATATTTTATAATGCACCCCAACTGCAGAATCCGGCTAAAAAGAATCCTTAGCCAACTGTCGGCTCGTTATCGTTGTGTTTGTAAAATTGAATTGTAAATATTTAAGTGGCTGGCATTTTTAAGTATCCGCTGTGTAAACTTTGAATACTAAAAGCCAAACTATTCTTCACAAACGAGTTAAGCTTGAGTACGTATGTGCATTTGAATTAAAGTTGTTTATTCAATGGATTCAATTTAAGTTCTTTGAGACGATTATTCTTTCAGAATAAGAGGATTTATTATTAAATGATTAAAAATTACTTTATTTAAATTTAAGCTGAGTTGTACATTTGTATTTTAAGTAAATTTGTATGACTTTAAATAACTCCACAAACTTTAATTAATATTTTGTTTTTCCTTTCCTTTCACTTAACTCTTCCAACTGTGAACTCATTGAGCTCTCAAATAATTGAAATAGTTTTCAGCCCCTAAAAGTTCAATACTAGCAACTTTAGTGTTTAATGAAATGCCGAATTGAGTCAGCGATCCATTTTATTAGGGTTAATGAATAAAAAGTGCTTCTGCAATTAGTGTAAATTACGTTAATTAGTTGTTTGTGTTGTGGCCATTTAGTTGCTCTCCAGTGGCCAACTGAGTTCAGTCACCCAACCACCCAATCACACAGTTCTTTTTGCTGTCCAGTCAACCGCCAATTTACCTGCAATATTCTTTGCAACCCGGTCAATAAATTGCGCAGTCTTATTGGACAAGCAGCTGTCCGTTTAGTTACTTGCAACAAGTTGCATGTTGTGGTGTCACTAGTTTTTGGGGTGATACAGTGAAACCAAGTTTTAATGGCCATTCAGTGTCTTGACGTAATTACAGCAATACGTATACGCCCTGTTGCACCATGGGTGCGGCATACAGTGCAACGCGACAAGAAGCGAGGCAGCGCGACGCGCAGTGACGCCACTTGTGCCCATTTTGGGGCAGCAACGACGCCTTTGTGCGTCAAATTAACAACTTCCGCATGAGGCCACATGCCACTTGCACCCAAATGCGTCATTTTCTATGCCGCTTTTGTGCTCTGACACAGACTGAGTACACAGAGGACACAGAACTTAGGGACAGTAAAAGTAAGAGCGAGAGAGAGAGAGAGAGAGGGAGATACTGTCGCAGGCCACTTTTGGCATATTGTCATTGCTTGGCCAGTTGCCAGAAGAGTCTCTGACTTAGCTGAAGATGCAGACTGTTTGCAGCCAGATACAGTGGCAAACCAGAGGAAAAAGCGTCATAGAGAGAGAGAGAGAGAACATTATTGTGCTTTAATGGCAGCTAAAATGGCAACAGCTTAGCACACAGCAAACTAACTGAACAGACTGAAATGGGACATTAATTAGAAAGGACTTTCAAAATTGCCAACGAAACGTTTAACACTCGCACACAAAACACTTGAAAATTTATTAAAAGTTGACTCTAAATCAGTTCACAAGCCAAAGGAAAAAATCACAAACAATTGTCTAACGAAACGGAATAGAAACTATTTAAAATTTCAATCAAAGAATTTCCAGCATTCAAATGGCCTGTTTCCGTCTTGTCTTGTGTTGCCCTCCGGCGAATCACATCCACAGTTCTCCATCGATTTTAAACTGATAAGTGTATCTCCATTTCCTTCACGATGCCCACACTCAAGTTTCTCAAAAATGGCAACTTTCAAGTAGCATCCTGTTGCAAAAAGTTGGCAACAGAATTTTAGAAGCTTAAAGCATGCTTCAACTTTAAAACACAATTCAATGAGGGCTCTGAAGAGTCTACTCAACTTTTTTGGTTTGCTGGCAGAAATAGTCAAATATTTCATTGTTTTTTAGGTTTATTCATTAGATTAAGAGCTTAAAATTAAGATCATTTCAAAGGAATTCTTAACGCATTTATTATCTAACCATACCACTTTCATTTGTTTAGTATAGAGTACATCTAAAGCTAATCTCTGTAGCCAAATAAAGTCAAATATTTAAAACCAAGCTGAAAGCAGTCAGCTGTGCCTTGAATTTCATGGGGTACCGTCCAGCAGTGTTGACCAAAAATAGCTAGATTGAGTCAAGTTAAATACTTAATAAAGATGATCATCAATTTACTTGCTAATCAAAAATATTATCTGAATATATTTATAGCCTAAAGAAATTTACTAACAAAATCGAAAGGCAAAATGGGGTGATTTGGCAGACGCAGAAGAAACTCATGAAGTATTCGCCCTGTATGTCAACTGGTAGAGTCTATACATGCAGAACTTTTCTAATGCACAAAAATTTAACTGTCGAATGTTTTATGCAAATTTTACCATTTTAAAAAGAGCTACACATGCTATAAAAATGCTAAATTGACAGCACTGCTTTATAGCCTGGTCAGAATCGTTTTGCCGTAAACTCGCATTTGGCTGGCAATCCAAAGGAGAAATCTCACACAGCGGGGAGACACAGAGACTCGTGGAGCGGAGACTAAGTGAAAAAGCCGAAGAAAACTTTTGCACTCAAATTGCAGCCAGGGACATAATATTTTATATCTGTGTGCGTGTGTGTGTGTTTGTGTGTGTTGAGGCTAAGGCGATTTTCTTAATGTTTACTGGAGGCTCTTCAGTGCATTGAACCGCTTCCTGGTCTTCTCCTTGGAGCTCTCCAGTTGCTTCTCGATTGGTTGGCAGCCAACGCCACAGGCATTGACTGCGCTTTGTGTTTGTCTTTATGGCCCGAATGAAAGTGGCAGCAGAGAGATGAAGAAGGAGAGTACGAGCTATCAAAGTGGGACGTAAAGCGCTTCGCATTTTTAATTTCTTTTATTTGGCCTTTGTTTTACTTCATATTATTTTTTTTGTATTTTTGCGGGCTTTTGTTATGTTTGCCATTGCCGTTGCCTGCAAATTATTTGTTTTACTTTTTGCTTTCGCTTTCGTTTCGCTGCGTTTATGCCAAGAGATATCAGCTGCCAACTGCCAGCAAGCAACTACCAACTGCCAGTTGGCCAGCTGCTAAAGGCCAAGTTAATGCTAAATAAAGGACACACACAGTGAGGGGAGAGAAGACAAAGAAACACAGAGCAAAAGGCCCAAATTAACTAATGATGAAAAATGCCCAGCGTGCTGTTGTCCCTTGTCATCGTTATGATGCCCTAAAAGCGTCTAATGAGTGGGGTATATTAGACGGGAAACTGGAGTTGAGGCAGCAGCCGCTAACAGACTATTTTCGTTCAGCTAATTAAAGCTCATTGGGGTCAGTCGACTGTAAAGACATAATTTGCAGGGTATTTTACCCCACAGCAGTCATTGCTTTTGCCTTACGAAATGAGCTGTTTATTTACAGATCTGTTTGGTCATTAAAGACGAGTGCAAATGATGCTTTATATGCGAGCAGCAAATGAACCCATCGTCTGGACAGACAAACTTATCAAGATAGAGACGAATCGGAGCGAAATGTCTGGCCAAAAGCACAAGAATCACTGTGGCTTGCAATCCCCTACCACTCACCTTCCCCCCAGGCGAAGAGGCAGGCAACCACAGAAGCTCCATACATTTTATAAAACAAATATTAAGCATACGCACTGCCAGCCCAATGCTCAGCCACAAGGCGAACTTCGTGGCAGTCGAGCACTTTGTAAATGTTATGCTAATGCAATTGCACTCACACACTCCCATTCACAAATGTACATGCATTTCTAGTTTATACCATAGAGTCTCGAGTAATTACATTATTTTGTTGAACAACTTAATTTTCGGCTTAAACATTTCCATTGAAAATGAAATTGTAAATAGAATTATGTGTGCACAGTATACTTACGCTTCCAATATGTACAAAACCAAATTAAATAATTATATTTTTTATTATTTTTTATGACTCACCAATTCTACGTACTACAGATGAGGCGATTTAGATGTGAAAGAGAAGCATTTGGTTGGTTGATTTGGTAGATTTGGTAGTTTTGGTTGGTTGGTTAGTTGGTTTTATTTTGATGATGCGTTTTTATTTTTATTTTGATTATGCAAATTTGTACAGTTTCCAAATTCGACGAATTTGTTGAGCAAGCATCATGAAATGATTACGTATTTTAGTTAGTTAAGCTTAGTAGTAGTTTAGTTAGTAGTCTAAGTAGTAATTAATACTAAGGATAACAAACATGCAGGCACTTGCATGCACTAATCTAAGCAGAGACGTAGGCGTAGGCGTATTGGGGGTGTGGTTACTTTGTGTATAGAAAAACCGCTAAGCGAAATGTGAAACGCTATTTATTTGCTGCCGCTGCTATGACTGCTGTGGGGGGTTGGGATAGGGCGAAGCATTGGGAGTGGGCAGGGGCTCTTAACTATGTCAACTGCAAAGCCAGTAGGTCAGGGATAGTCCATAGTTTCATGCAAAATCCCAAGCAGCATTAACAGCAGCAGCAGCAGTTACCTTTTCTCTATGTGTTGTTGGCTCTTTTGGATAGGGAACATATACATATACACATACACATACACATACACTATACATAAACACACACATGGCTGTGGACTGGGGTTGGGGCTGGGGTAGGCTAAACGGAGGTCCAAAAGACGGTAGTGGGTGTAGAAGGGGCAGGCGGGGAAAAGGAGACGTGTGCTGGGAAATGACACACTTACTTTTCATGATACGATTTCGGTATTCATCGTCGCGCTGCATGGTTACACTGCCGCCTCCGTTGGAGACCATCGAGCTCACTTGTTCCATAGGCACAATATCCTGCAGATCACAAAGACAGATATATAAGTTTATACGTATGCATGTGTGTGTGAAAGTGTTTGTATATAAATAGGAACCAACTTGACAGCAATAATAACTGAAAGCATATCTAGTATATAGTAGTGAGTGAGTTTTTCATTTGCAAAACTTTTCCTGCTGCCCTTTAAACAAAAACAACACACAAAAATATTATTCTACGCTGAGTTTTGCTGGGAAACTTAATTAGCAGCGTGTACAACAGCCAAATTGCATTTATCCAGAACATGGCTACCTCATGCAGTTCTTTTTGCTGTTGCTGCTGCTGTTTCTGGCCATTTTATGGTATCTACCCCACCCACTGCCCCTACACCCGCTGTCCATTGCGGCTTCTACAAAATATGAAGTATATAAATTGTTTTTTTTCTCCTTCTGTATGTTTTTTTTTTTTCATTTCTGTGCCCTGCTGTGTGATGCCAACAATAGCATTTTCCGTATGCGGTTTTTAAATGCTTCCTTTATTCTTGTTTTCCTCACTCCTCTCTCATCTCAACTCCTCTGCCATCCCTTCACTTCTGACTGGTTGCATCAGCAGCTGCTCCGCTAGCCAGCGAGCTGTGATATTTTTCAATGTTTATTGTTTGCATTCAACAAACTGCTATTGCCCTACCAAAATCCACATTCCTCCCCTTCCCCTCATCCCACTGAATGGTCCTTTTTGCTTGGACATGAGCAAACAGTGAGTAAAATGGATTATTTTCTGTGCGCTCGTCGACATTTATTAATGAAATTTGCAGTTAGCCAAGCTGGCCATTGTCTGTACGGATTTGCGTTATAATAAACGCATTTTGGCCAAACGAAAACTTTGCTGGCCAATAAAGGAATTAGCTGATAAAACACTTTATGTGCACAGACTTTTTAAACACCGGAAAAAAGGCAATAAATTTACGGCAGTTGCATATTAAAAAAAATAATGTTAATTATACAGATAAAATCTGTTTGAAATAAGCAATAAAAGAGTAAAGTAATGCAGCAAATTAAAATCTGAATGAGTTTATAAAAAATATTTTAAAAAAAATTAAATTAAATTTGCTATGAAATAAATTTGAAAATGAAATTAAAATTGGGATGTAAAGTAGAAAAAATTGCGAGATATTTATGCTATTTGCACATGAGTAGATAGTCTTTAAAAATTTGAAATTACTTTTGTGTATGCTGCGTATATTTATTTAATTTATTTATCGAATGAAATTTGATGCATGTCAAATACAAACAAGTAGAAAAGGCAATAAACGAGCACGCACGACTGGGTTATACCCTGACGCAGCATATTTGTATAAATAAATTTAGTGCCTTTGGGCATTCAGATAAAAAGCCCTTTCAGACCCTTTCAACTGCTTATCAAACAGATCAGAGTATTAAAATGGTATAGCATATTTACGTATACTAAAATAGACAGTGTTATTTATATTAAAAATAAATCAAATTACTGAACACATAATAGAAACGCATAATTTAACATTAAAACTTTTGAAATTCGATCTAAAATACAAATGTATTTATGCAAGGAACCGCAGTAAATGATACGCAAACAACAAATAGCATTGAATAAGAAGAATGTCGAGAGTCCAAATCCGGAAATGCTGGGCTATAAATCAACCCACAGCAACAACAACAACAAGCAACAGTAACACCATCAACAACTACAACAATGAGTAAAGAAACAACAACAACAACAATAACAGATCAGAAATGTCATGATTTATTTGTAGCATCGTTCAGCTATCGTGCGCCTTCATCTTTCTAACCGAACAGCCAAACTGACAATAACGTCGAATTTAATCTGTCGCACAGCAGACGTGCTCGGTCCAACACAAACACACAATCACACGCACACACAACAGTCATTTGGATAATGCAGAAAAAAAAAAAGAAAACAAGAATTGGGAAGAAAAATGTTAGCTGAGCTGTGAATAAAGTGGCAAAATGTACATCACGTATACGCCATGTAAAATGCGCAATTCAATTTTGATCTAAACACGCATTATGCAGCATATTACGCATACGCCAAGCAAGCACAACACACAACATCACACATACGTGCATAAAACAGTAGCAATTTAAATGCAGGCATCGAACAGTGGTAGTGTTGATATGGCAATTCTCTGTTATATGTTAGGTGGCAACGCTATTAGCTATTAAGAAGTATGATGAAATAAATTTAGTCTCTTGTAAGCAGCCAAACGTTGCAGTTCTTCTTACTCATCAAACCAACAGGTTATGGACCCAGTGCACAAGTGTGTATACTAAGAAATAGTGTACAGAGTAGAGAAGAAATTGAGACTAAGAATTTTTCGGTGCATAACGGACAATGCAAGAAAACGAATAAGTATTAAAAAAAGAAATTCAGAAAATGAGTTCTATGTACAATATTGAAAAGTTGGATGACACCAACTACGACTCATGGTGTGTCTTGGCGCGTAGTGTTTTGGTGCATCAGAATCTTTGGGCTGTGGTTTCAAACGAATATGTAAAGCCAGAAGATGAGACAAGTGCGGCGTTTCAGACATGGAAGCGCGAAAATGATAAAGCCATGGCAGTACTGTTTTTGTCGATAAGTGCGTCGCAAATAAATTGCATAAAGAAGTGCAAGTCAGCAAGCGAAATTTGGAGTGAGCTTCAACAACTTCATCGTCCAAGTGGTCCCGTACGCAAGGTGACATTGTTTAAACAGTTACTAAACAAGAGAATGGCAGAAAGCGAAAATGTGCAAACGCATATAATGGAGTTCTCGAACATTGTTGAGAACCTATCAGCAATTGGAATAACACTTCAGGAAGAGCTGATCGTAATAATGCTGCTGGCCAGTCTGCCAACGTCCTATGAGAATCTGGTGGTTGCTTTGAGGCCCGTGATGGATTACCTAGTCTGAGCGTCATAAAATGTAAATTGACAGAGGAAAATGAACGACGAAAAGTTTGCGATCAAAAAGAGAGCACACAATCATTTTCTGCGCGTCCCACTGGATATGGAGGCAAGGGGCGAGGAAAATACGCAAAGACAGAGAGCCGTCGTGATTTTAAATGCTTTAAGTGTGGTCAGCCTGGGCATTTCGCGGCAAAATGTACATCCAAAGAGGACAACGAAAAATTCGTGGAAAAAATGTAGCAAAAAAGCGAAGAAACAAAGAATAAAGAATCGATACATCGTTCGTTTGCTGGTGTTTCTGGAATTAATCGAATAAGTAAGAATGTTTGGGTTATCGATAGTGGAGCAACATCGCATATGTGTACACATCGTGAATTATTCGATAAGTTTGAGAAACATGACGAAAATATCGAATTAGCTGGAAACAATTTCACCACGGCGTGTGGACGAGGAACAGTGGTTGTCAACAGCCTGTGTGGCGTTAAAATTACACTGAAAGACGTGCTATTTGTTCCAGATTTGCAGTGCAACTTTTTGTCGGTAGGGAAGGCAGTTGCAAATGGATGTCATGTTGAATTCTATCAAGAATTTGCTAAGATTTACGATAAAGATGGTACGATAATGAAGGCCAAAAAGGTCGGCGGATTGTTTCTGTGTGAAACAAAGATTCCAGAGATATTGTGTGTGTCGAAAGCTTCGGATGATATTATGAAATGGCATGAGAGATATGGGCATCTAAATGTGCAGAGCTTGCAAGAACTAAAGAGCAAGGATATGGTACGTGGATTGACATTAAATTCAACAAGAATAAATTTGGACTGCATAAGTTGCATGAAGAACAAATGTCACGTGAGCCCATTTGAGAAGTCGCAAACAAGAGCTGATGAGCTGCTTGAGCTTATACATACGGACGTTTGCGGACCTATCAGTCAAATATCTAATGGAGGTGCCAGATATTTTGTGACGATGATCGACGATAAAAGCCGATATATTCACGTTTACTTCATGAAACACAAATCCGAGGTGACGAAAATATTTAAGGAGCACATCACCATGATAGAGCGTCAAAAAGGCCTGAAGGTGAAAGTAATAAGAAGTGACAATGGAACTGAATATGTCAACATGGAATTCGACGAATATCTGAAGTCTATAGGAATCAAACGGCAGCTTATTGTACCATACACTCCACAACAGAACGGAGTTGCGGAGCGCTGCAATCGGACTTTGGTGGAAATGGCACGAGTTATGGTTAATAGTGCTGGCTTGAACGAGAGTTATTGGGCGGAGGCAGTCGCATGTGCTGCATACCTAAGAAACAGATCGCCGACGAAAGCATTAGATGGCACAACGCCATTTGAGATGTTTACGGACATAAGCCAGTTGTAAAGCACTTGAGGGTGTTTGGAAGCATTGCCATTGCACTTGAAAAGGGTCCAAAGAAGAAGTTCCAGGAGAAAGGAAAAGAATATACGATGGTCGGATACTCGGAGTCGTCAAAAGCGTATCGGTTGATCGACAAGACAACCGGAAACGTGAAGATCAGTAGAGATGTTGTCTTCATTGAGAATAGTACATTTAAGAAAGGTGAACCGACAGCTGCTATAATTATGGTGGACGACGAAACTGATGAACAAGGTAACATGGCAGAGAGTAATGGTATTGTCGATAATCAGCAAGACATTCCGGACGGCCAAGACGACATTCAAGAAGTGGCCGTAAATACTGTGCCGGAAAGTGCAACACCGAAAAGGGGTCCTGGCAGACCAAAAATTATTAGAACTGGCTTGCGTGGAAGGCCAAGTCTTCAATACAATGTACTGAATATGATGTTAGCCAATGACATCGAAGTTCCATTAACCATGCAGCAAGCACAACAGAGTCCTCAAGCCGATGAATGGAAGTTGGCAATGCAGGAAGAGTATGATGCTCTAATTGGAAACGACACATGGGATTTAGTGGAACTACCACCTGGAAAGAAGCCCATAGGTTGCAAATGGGTGTATACGTTAAAAACGAATGCATCTGAGAAGTCGAGCGCTACAAGGCGCGTTTGGTCGCAAAGGGTTGCAGTCAAAGATATGGCATAGACTACGAAGAGACGTATTCTCCAGTGGTACGTTTTGCGACAATTCGAATGATTTTGGCAATGGCAGCTGAGTACGAGCTATATGTACACCAGCTAGACGTGTCGACGGCATACCTAAACGGGAGTCTTCAAGAAGATATATATATGAGCCAACCAGAATTCTACGACGACGAGTCTGGACATGTTCTGAAGCTGAAGAAGTCTCTATACGGCCTTAAGCAAGCGGGTCGAGTTTGGAACACAAAGTTAGATAGCGTTCTAAAAAGATGGGCTATCAAGCATGCGAGAGCGAACCATGCTTGTACACAAAATGTACAGAGAAAAGACGATCAACATAATCGCTGTATATGTTGACGACTTGATGTTGGCGTGTTCAAATGAGGGTGAGATGCTGGCTACTAAACAAGCGATTTCTTCTGAATTTCAGGTTGTCGACAAAGGTCCAATAACAAACTTTTTGGGTTTGGAAATCCAGAGAGAAGGAAAACTGGTGCGATACGTGTGGGCCAAAAGAAGCATATAATGGGATTGCTTCATGAGATGGGCATGGTCAATTGTCGCACAGCTTCAATGCCGTTAGAAGCCAATTTTCAAGTCAACTGTGAGAATGAGTCGTGTAAGCGCGTTGATGTGACCGAGTATCAATCCGTCATTGGATCATTGATGTACATTGCGCTATGTTCACGACCAGATATTTTGCACTCAGTGTGCAAGCTTTCGCAAAGGAATTCGAATCCTCACGGCGAACATCTTGCTGCGGCAAAGCAAGTTCTACGATATCTGAACACAACGGCAGATTTGGCGCTGACGTACAAGAAATCCGGAGTTGATATAACTGGCTACGCAGACGCGGATTGGGCAGGTGACTCTACCGATAGGAAGTCGTTCACTGGATACACATTCATGTGGGCAGGAGCTGTTTTTTCATGGACGTCAAGAAAACAAAAATCGGTTGCACTAAGCAGCACGGAGGCAGAGTATATGGCACTCTCAGATGCTGCAAAAGAAGCGATTTATTTGAGAAAATTAATTAAAGAAATGAATTTGTATTTTAAACTTGATTGTGTAACCATGCATGGCGATAATGTAGGCGCTTTAAATCTTGTAAAAATCCAGTTTATCACGCCAGAAGCAAACACATTGATGTAAAATATCACCATGTAAGAAATTGTCTTGAGCAGAATTTAATTAGTTTAACATACTGTCCAACAAATGAAATGATTGCCGATATACTGACTAAGAATTTGTCAAAAGTAAATCATAAGAAATGTACTGCGTTGCTCGGATTAAACTAAACATTAACAATCGAATTGAGGAAGAGTGTTGATATGGCAATTCTCTGTTATATGTTAGGTGGCAACGCTATTAGCTATTAAGAAGTATGATGAAATAAATTTAGTCTCTTGTAAGCAGCCAAACGTTGCAGTTCTTCTTACTCATCAAACCAACAGGTAGGGTAAAAGGGGGGCTTCAAGCAGCGCCCTTGCGTCATATTAACGACTTTTGCATATTGAAAATGTTTTGCCGACAAAATGTGACAAACTTTGAACGACTTTGTCGACGACATTTGCCAGCCATAAGCCACAGTCGAGAGTTTTCTGTTCAGTTCCGTTTAGTTCAGCTCAGTTCAGTTCAGTTCTGCTCTGTTGTGCTTTGTTGTGTGTTTACTACGATGGCAGACTGCCAAGTGGCAGTAGAGATATCTTACGAGACGACAGCAGGTAGCCCCCAGAAACTAGGCTTCAATTAAAATGTACCACAAATTGCTTTTTTGTGTTTGTATTGCAAATAAGTAACTCAAAACTTGCTGTCGACTCCAAGGCAGGTAAAATGTCTCCCATTAAATGTATGCTCGATAAACGGATTAAACTGAAATCTCTGCCTCTTTCACCCTCTCTTTTTGTACTTTAACTTGATATCCTTGGGAAGTGATATGCTGAGAGTTAAGCCACAAGAGTTGATGGCACTTTGTGAATAGTTTTGGCTCTTGAAAATAAGTTTTGTGAAGTGGAAAGCGTAAGGTAACAATCTGCAGCCTAATGATAGAAATTTTGATGACCAGTTTTGTGCATATTTAAATAATGTCAACTACTGCAAAAAATGTCTATTTTAGACGAATGAAATAAAATTTGTAATTAAAACTGAATACATTAATTTTTTTATTGTTTTAATATTCTACTGAAAAACTAGCTTTCTATGGAAGTTTAATTTCTTTACTGTTATTATTTTTGCCAGCTTAAATATTGAATTTCTTGGAATTTAAAGTGATTTCTGTTGTATCATTTTTTGGTTTGCTTTAAATATTTGTTGTTGTTGTTTGTCTTTGTTGCTGTTGTTGATTTTGTTGTGGCTGCTACTTTGTCATGTAAATTAACGTTTAAATTGTAGCGACATCGCGACCGCAACGGGGCCAAAGGACAAAAGACAAAGGACAGACAGCAGAGGACAGAGGACAGCTGCCAGCACCCAGGGAAGTAGCGAAAAGGACTCGCAACTGGGTGTTGACTGTGCGGCCGTTTTCACACACAGCTGTAAATCAAACAAAAGCTCACACGACGCACACACTTACATGCGGGATATACTCATACACACTCACTTACACACACCCACACACGCTTAGCCATAAGTAAGCTGTTGGGTGGCTTAGTGCGAGCAAAAGTTTATTGCATGTTGTATTGAATAATTAACTTTTATTGATCGCGATATTGTTCACACATACACACACACACACACACACACACACATTGCCTTAACATGTTTATTAGTTTTGAGGCTTTGTTTGGGACTCAGTTAGTGGGGCATAAAGGGCTTTTCGACTGCCCTTGTTAAAAATAATACGACGCATAATTATGTGTCTCTGTATTGTCCCAAAGTGTACTCTATGCTTATGTGTGCGCGTGTTATGTGGCTGTGTGTGCTGTTGATTCAGTCGTATGGCGCTAATAAACTTAATGTGAGCGCTAAACTGCTGGCCATGACTTGTAGTTGGCCCTTCTGACCTAAACGAAGTGCGCTAATTGGCTTTTAAGTTGTTTGCTTAAATCTCAGCGGCTTTTGGCTTTTTCCCTCACATGGTTTGCTTTCATTTTCTGCTCTGCTAATGTTATTGAGTGTAAGTTTATCGAGTTGATAGTGGACTGGATAGTTTCTAGAGGTTAGGCAAAGCACACAAAAGGAAAGTAGATACTTAAATGCGAGCACTTGTTGGCAATTAAATCCTTCATTTATATAACCAAAGGCTGCTTGGGACAGCAACTAATCAGTTTGAATGGAAACGACTAGAGTAGTATGTCAAATCGTCTGAGAGAAAGGCTGAGAGTGCAAAAATTAAATTTAAGGACAGATAGTAAAAAAGTCAGAGAAAACGTGCCGAAGTTGAAGGAAAGCATTTGAAATAACAGAGCAAAGGATGGACAAAGATTGAAAGAAAAGAGTAGCCAAAACGAATAAAATGAGCAAAAGAAAATATGAATAAAACAATCGAGTCAGAAATTCAAAATAGAAGAAAAGTCAAGGCCCCGACACAATTAATTTCCCAGTTAATATTAATTATACCATTAATAATTAATTATTATACAATTAATATAGATAATAAATAATTGATAATGAAAAATTAAAATTGACAGTAAACAACAGACACTTTATGGGAGCTAGAACACATTACAAAATGAAAATCACGCATACGCAACATTAAATATAAATAATCTACACAAAACAGTTGTTTTGGCAGCTCGACTATGAGGGAGATTACAAGACTACATTCACACACATTTTGGAAATTAGTGATAAATAATAAATGCACCACAATTTGACATGAATTCCCTACCAGATTTTAAATTCTCCCCAGGACAAACTCATTAAATCATTCCGCTGCACAATTAAGCTGCTTCAAGGGGCATTTAAAAGGCATGCATATTATTATAAGAGGCAAAGTAAAGCGGAACAACTAAATATTTGGCTAAAACGGGCTGAAAAGCAGCAGCTAATGCTAAAGGTAAATCACAGCTGGAACAAAAGCCAAAAAACAAATGTTGTAAGCTGTTGAGCGTAACGGTAAATGCACTGGATGTGGCTGTGGTACTAACAACAACAACGAGAGAGCAAACTGATTAAATATCCGGCCTACATTCGCATTGGAGAGTCAGCATAATGCAAATTCTTGTAGGGAAATGTAATTTGAACAGCAAAACAAACAGCAAACGTACAGAGCTTTAGACTGTCAGGATAACAGAAGGAAAGGGGTGGATGGAGGGGCGAAGGCATCCAGATTTGACAGGATGCTGAGCAGGTGGGTGCTGGCGCGAAACAAAAGCCATTGTGGATGCCGCATCCGTTTGCCACTTCTTATTTGGCTTAACTGCCGCTGCGTGTATTGCAAGACAGCAGGCACATGGCACAGGACACACAGAATACAGAGCACAGAACACAGGACATTGTCGCAGAACAATGGCAAGAGTGGTGGGACAGGAGGGACAGGGGACATGGGGACATGGGGACACGTGGGGTGCTCAAACTTACCTCGTAGCGTGTGTCGATTTCAGGCAATTTCTCTAGAAACTCTTCAACCATCTTTTGTTGCACACGCGATCAGCACACCAATTACACGCATACAAACAAACTCACACGCACACACACACACAGTCACCCAAAAGCAGGCACGGATTTACATTAATTAATACTCAGCGCAAACAAAGAATTATGCTAATAATTAACACGTTTAATTAAAGCTGAACACCTGTTGTGATAGTCTTTTTTTGTTGTCTTTGGTTCTCTGTTTAAGTTGCTTATTGTTTGTGTTGAAAAATTCGTCAATTGTTTATTATATTTGCACTCTATTGTTTATTTGTTGATTGTCCACTTGTCACTTGATTTTGGGCGCTATTTTTAGCTCTCATACACTCACACAATCCAAGCACACACACTCGCACACAGAGATACTTGAGTCGAGTTGCTTTTCTCGTGGTATTAACAATAATCGTTCGTTTCCTGTTGTGTGTGCGAGAAGAAATGATGCTGGCCAACAAACGCTGCCCGTTCACCGTTCAGCACTAACAACAAACTGCAGAAAAACAAAACATTTATAGGCACACGGACGTCGAAACATACGAAGCACAGCATACAGCGAGATATGATTTGGATACGAGGACCAGTTGTGCTCGGCGTCTGTGTGTAGTTGTGCTCTGCCCCAGCTTGCTGCCGAA
Organism: Drosophila nigrodunni; assembly: GCA_020829145.1. Classification (NCBI taxonomy): domain Eukaryota; kingdom Metazoa; phylum Arthropoda; class Insecta; order Diptera; family Drosophilidae; genus Drosophila; species Drosophila nigrodunni. Next base: position 513,489 of record JACVCZ010000003.1, on the reverse strand, counting down.
GCCAAAGGCAATATATACATATCTGTGCTAAAAAAGTAGCCACAGTCAGAGAAGTTCGACAGCTGCCGAGCCGAGTCTCTCCAATCTCAGAAGCAGCAGCAGCTTTCACTGCTGGCATCAACAGCAATATTTTGTAGCATACTTATCAGCGCCGGCGCGCTTATGAAGGGGCAGCGGCCATACACCAATTCGGAGGCAACGACTCCTGTTTCGTGTATGTATAAGCATATTGTGGATACTTCACAACTTGACACACATTTAAAGTTGGCGAGCTTACGTCCCACAAACACTCAGCATCCAAAACACAGCGAGAGTGAGCGAGACGGAAGTTTCTGTGTGTGGAACGCAACTCGGTCAACTCGACTGAAGTTGTGTGTGAAGCAATGTGGCAAGTAGCATGTGGCAGTTGTTTGCATCCACTTGTTAACAAAATTTCCAGCTAACGAAGGCGGCAACCCACTTAACAAACGCAACGAGGCTCGTTGTCGTCTGTTTGTTATCCTTAGTCAGGATAAGCGGCTATACTCAAGTTTTCTCATTGTTTGTGCCGACTTAAGTAAAAACACTAAAGAACAAAAACAAAATAAAACCAAATAAAAAACAAAACAAAAAGTATCTTACTAGGAACTAGAAAACTATAGAACTTACGGAACCCATTGTGAAACGCTTCTAACTATATACTGTCGATGTCCGTACGCGTTGACCGTTGAACGCTTACTAACTTGTACGTTAACAACTTTTAATGTATCGAATGCAACAATTTGTGTGGGTGCCAGCCACACGTCATCGTCCTACTGAACGATGAAATGGCAAAGGCTAGACCCCGAGGGGGGCGTGTCAATGTCAAAGGCCATCGCGGTCGAAAACAAATCTTCACGCGCATGCAGACAGTCGTCAAATTTGTTTGCATATGTATTTCCCCCCAATAACTGTTGCCTTACATTTGCGCATCGTCGCTCAATGTGGGGTATAAGAATTAAGTGAAATTTTTTGCATGTCCTTGAGCGCAGCTGACAAATTGGACGTATTTAATAATTCATTAAATACCGTTGATGTGTTGTCAACTCTATAACTATGCACAAATCGATATCATGAAGTGGATAACAATTTAAATGTTTTAAATTAACCGCGCAAAGCAGTTCAGTTTGCATTAAAAAAAAGCTGTCTGGTATGAGACTCACTTAATCGATTGCACTGCTTGGTGATGCTCACTGCACCTTGACTGCTTGCCAAGCAGTTCACTGTTAACCCACTGTAAACTGTTCAAAACAGCCGTTTTTATTGAATTGTACAATTTGTATGATTTCTTTTATTTTCTTTTATATATGAATTTTTGTTGTTTTCTGTTTTTTTCTTTTTGCAATATATGTATGTATATAATTTCTGACAAACTTGAACATTCAATTAATTTGTATTACACATTTATAAATTTCACTTGTTACAAATTTCTTCCGTTCATTTCATCATATCTTTTCTCAACCATTTTGTTTCTTCTTTGTTTTGATATTTCTGTTAACGTTCCTGCCATAAATGTTCCCACTTTTTAAATCTGTTCTTTCTTTGTTTTGATGTATACAATATCAGTTTGTTTATTATGTTATATCATGCAGTTTGGAATAAAACATAAATAGACAATTTGCTATAGACAAAAATACAAAAATTTTTTATATTTATATTGTTTTAATCTCCATGCGACACTAAATCCTTAACAAATTTTATTTTTTCCGAATTTCATTACGCTGGATATGCACAATATTTATATAAATAAATAATTTAATTTCAGACTAAATATTTCCGCTATTTTAGATTTACAAATAATCGCTTTAATTTTCTTCAATTTTTTTTTAATATCTTGCATTCTTATTTGTTTATTGTGACTAAAAGAAGTTTATATTACGGTTCTGTTTGTTTTAATTGTTTGCTTTTGTTATTCGAGTTATTTAAGTTGTCTTAATCGTTAAGAGTTGTGCTTAAATCTTTATGTTAATATACGAACGTGTGTATCACCCGGAGAGGCTTGAATGCTTGACTATCGTTAACCATTATCGTAATCGTTACCGTTATATTTATCGTTATGCATCAGTTATGCTATCATATATGATACGAATGATTGTAGGCAGGTGGTTGGTGGTTCACTTGACTTGTTATGTTCTTTGTTTCGTTTCTGCTTTATCCTTAGTTCTTCTTTTTAACTGAAAAAATGCTAACTAATAGTTAAGTACTAGACTACAATATAACAATTAAGTTAATAGCAAAAAACAGCCCGAAAATAAAAAGTAATTCATAGATTACATTTTTTTGTACAACTTAAACCATAAGAATTAACCCTTAAGTTAGCTAAAGCCAATATCCGTGCTCATTTCCGTATCCGGATGAGTACTACGGTGCGTCAACGTAAAGTTTTGTGACTCATGCAGCTGCCACAGTGCTCGAATCTGTTCGCCCTGAATGCTGTGCCACGTGAAGAGAAACTCGAACTGATCGATATCACACTCTCCGCTCAACAGCCGATCACAGTCGACTTTGTAGAGGACAAACGGTTCCAGATCCGTGATCGTTGTGTTGGTTTGCTGTGCCAGCACACCGGTAATGTGGACATCATCCACCCAGAAATAGCCAGCATGCTGGGCTGCCTGATATAGCCGCTGCACCACATCCGCCGAATAGACAATCGCAAAACCAGGACAATACGGCGGGTAATAATGCGCAGGATACTCGCTAAAGCTGACACGCCACTTGGACTGGAATGGGACGCAAGTGTAATTATTATTGTTCGTTTAATTAATATATCTCAGTTAATACTCACGCGATATGAGCGCTTCACACGCGACGCCAGGACGGGTCGACAGAAGAGCAACTCGTGTCGCTGTTGCAACAACGAGCGCAACGTTGGCGTCGCTGCTGGCGTTGTGGACGCCATAGAGAGATTCAAATTTGGCGGTGAATCCTTGAGCAGCTTAATTAACTGCGGTGTATTCACATACACATCGTCGTCCACCTTCACCAGCAGCTGAGCATTTGGACAATTGCTGTTGAACCACTTCAGAGCCATCACATGTTTGTAGGTCATGTTGCGATAGGCATCCATGAAGTTGCCCTGCACCATATCGGCATGCCGAACATTCTCCAGCTCCAGGTCATGCTGCAGTTGCTGCTCCGTGACATTCACAGCGCCTAGTAGGAAAACCAAACGCAGCGGTGAGTTGGCGTTCATCATGCGGGGATTCCCCCATGTCTGGCGTATCAATGCACGCTTTTCCACGTTCCGGGGCGCGGTGTGGATTAGAATGAGCGCTTGGATGTGTGGCTCACATGCTGGTTGCGACATTAGATATGCAAAATTCTGCAGATCAATCAATTGACTTTCATCTGCGGTCACGAGCTGCGTCGAAGACGATGATGATGACGATGACCACAAAGTCGATGCTGATGCTGATGATGATGATGGCGGGGAGGATCTGCTTGCCATTGTGGGCATTGCTGCGGGCGTTGCCGCTTTGTCTAGACTAACTAGGCTAGGGCTATAATTATAATAATAATAACTACTAAGGTTGCTACTAAGTTGCTGAGTGCGACTAGAGTCGTGTATTTGGTTTATGTTTGGTTTACTACTGCCATTATTGGCACTAGCTTGAGGTTGCAGCTGCAGTTGCGTCGATAGGAGCAACGATGCCGATGCCGACGCTGAGACCGATGCCGATGAGACACCTCCATCGCCACCATTATCAGTTGGCTCCAATTGTTGCACGCTCACCAGCCAGATAACAAAGCACAGATTCACACAGATGATCAGGCAACACAGCGATCGTTTATCCATTGTGCCACTGTTGCTGTTGTTGTAAGAGTTATTGTGGTTGTTGCTGTAGCTGTTGTTGTGACTGTTGATTTTAGACCGATTAGCTGCTGCCATTTGATGGCTGTAGCAGCCCCTCCACTTTGTCTTTAACTGCTTTCAAACGGAAGCGTTTTCTGCGTGCCTTTGCCATTTAGTTGACAATCGAAGTAGCTAAAAAGAAAAAGGGAACAATGAAAATATAAAAATAAATTCAATTAAGAAAACACACACGTATTGAGCATATTAACAAATTAACTGTTGGTGATTAATCAGGTGCGAAATAAGAATCAACATTAATGTAATTGAACACGACACAGCGAAACGGACAATTCAATAAGCTTGCAACCCCAAGGGACACTCAACAGTGCTGCCCATTTTAGCCTAATTCCAGCTAAAACTAATAAACACAGTTCACTGACGAACACTCACGAAATGACTTCAATGTCAAGCAAAAGCACAAGCACACACCTGGCATAATTAATTCACATGCGAATGACAGAAAGGAATAAAATATTAATATCAGAAACCACCTGATGGAATCCATCGAGTGCTTTTGCGGTCAGCTGAACTGAACCCGGTGTCCATTAACTGCCACCATAACCAAAACCTCAGTTCGCAATACAATTTTGGTTGGATATTGACTACGGTTTCCTTATCAGTCTGTCTTATCACGGCCAACATTTCACTAGTTATGTTTTTATTATCCATTTTGTCAGACTTTTTGAATCTGTTGTTTAATGAGCTTGCAAACGTGTGACACTGATAAAAACTGAATTACATTTGTTAGATATCATGGAAATTATGCAACAGTTAACCAAAGTGCGCGCTGGGATTGACAGCGATGACCAACGCAATATTTGCAATTCAAATTCGCAACTGTTCACCAACATTTTAGCTAACTTGAATTTAATTTATTGATAACTTCAGTTCAATCTGTGGAAATTGAAAAATTGATTAAATTGGCACCAAAAATAGACAGCAATCAACTCAAGTTCAGGCAAACGCACAAAACACTTGAATCAATTGCCTGAAACGGCGTTTAAAAATCAATTAAAGATAGCACTTTAATTTATGATAAGTGCCAAATGAAGATAGGGGTTCACTACCATAACAATGGTTATGCTTTTGTCGCTAGCAGCCACAGTGATTTGCCCTATCGTCACGCTACTGCCGACTGCCACAGCCTTGACAGCTGATAAGAAACATTTTTTTATAGTTTATCTGTACCGACGACAGACTCTTTCAACTAAAAGAGGAAAAATGAATTAGTCATTTCCGCTGCAGACACTTTTACAGGGTAGCTGCTGGTGTTGCTTGCGGTTCTCTTCAACTATTTTATCAAAATCAATTCTATTATGGGCGTGTGTTTGAAATATTTGGACCTTCTAACAATTAATAAGTTCTTTTTTATCAGCTTCAATTGCATATTTTTATATTGGCTTGCTTCTGGAGGTTCATTGAACCATGCGACAGAGTATCATATCTTCAGCAAGCATACCCTTAATATGCACACTGGGTTGCCACAAGAGGCACTGCGTTGTTTCCACACTTGGTCGATCAGTCACGTATTTGCCACATAAACCATAAAACATAATTGAAGTTTTGCATCACGTATGTAGTAAGACATGCACAGACCCAAACGCACACACACTGACACAACCATAAACTATGTGTGTGTAAAGATGAGCTTAGGTGTCGATAGACTGTGTCTCAATTAAGTGCTGAGTTCGCGCTGATAAGATATAGAATGCCAATCATACAAATCATAAGATTTTGCTGTGATTGCAATACAATCAACGTCAAATCGACTGCTTAATTAAAAAACGATAAGTCAATCAAATAATTTAAAAACTGATAGTCCTAGGTTTCTGTAAAGTCGATTGTGAAATTTCAAATAATTTGTAGCGTTCGAGTGTGTGGATGTGTTACTTGGCTTAAAAGCGTTCTTACATGCAAAGTTCACGGCAAAGGTCATTAAAAACGTGAAATATTGGGCTAAACCAAATGGAGTGGCAATAAAGTTTTAATATTCATGTAAATTTCGGGCGATACCGTCATATGTATGTAGTACATAGTAGGTACTTTAAGGGTTGTTCTTATTGTTATTGCTGCTGTAGGTGCGACGAAGCATGGCAGAGCGCGTCTAGACACGCAAACGCAATTGGCCTTCTTGCTCGACAGTTGACCTGGCCAGGACGCAACTGGGCCTAAGTTTTGGGCTAGAGGAGCACAAAGTTTTCAGGTCAGAGGTGAGAAGTTAAACCCCAAATGACGTCAGCGATTCTGCGACGCAATTTTGCAATTCCTTCAAGATAAGTCTAATTAATTACAAGTTGGCAGCGATGACCTTGCACTGAGAGAAAGAATTGAGTATGTTGAATAATTTACATACTAGATTTCCCAAGCAGATTAAAATTGCCTAAGGCCAGACGAAAGTTTCCATATAAATTCCTCAGTTTAGTTATGTGCTATGTAAAGATTATTAACAAACGTGTGGATTTAAGGAAACAAAAAGAGCAAATTAACAATAAATCGAATTTATTTTTGAAAGGGATTTCCGCAAATCATAATTTTGCTAGTTGGAAAACTACCGCTATGATTGATTTCAAAAGTTGTTTTTAAACAAAAATAGTTTTGCTTTCTATAAAAATGATTCATGCTCAACGAGAACTTTCAACTTCACTGCCATTTATGACTGATAATAAAATAGTTTGCTAAATGTGTTTCCAGCAGTGCATAACTTTACGTGCAACTCTCGTTGCTACCAAAACAAGCCATGTGGACGTGGGCTGCGTTCACAGGCTGCCAGGCTTGTGTCTGAGCTGAACACCAGGCGCCAGGCAGTGCTATATTGTACCCTGTATACCGTGACTAACTCAAGTAGGGTGTTTTGTGACTAGAAACAAAGACATTCAGACAAAAATCAATAATTAAACATAGATTGAAGCCGACTAATCGGTTGTCACCGCTAACATTTGATTAACTTGTGGATATACGTTTCTCTACAGGATATTACCCAAACGGGCACTGACTTACTCATTGGCCAACACTTGATTTTCTATAGAAATTTGCATTTGTGCATTTTGCACTTGATCAAATTGGCAACAGCGCTGCAACTTTTTTTCTTCAAGTCGAAGGTTAGATTTTATCGTTGTTTTTTGCTGTTGTTTTTCGGGGGAAATGCAGCAACTTTTTTTTTGTTGTCGTCTATTGTTTATCGAGCTTTGATTTGCAGTAGCAGACACGTACCTCCCTACCCCACCACCTCCACCTCTCTTGTCACTTAACCCACATTGCCTTAGCGCAGTTTGGCAAAAATAATTTGGCTTTTTGCCAAAAACGCTTTGAATGCCGTCGCCAAGTTGAAAACAATGCGAGGAGCGTTTTCATGTCATTTCCCGAATGAGGAGCACAAACATTTTGATATGAGGTGCAAATTTATGAAGGCTAACACTGGTACAGGTATGTACACGTGTGTGTGTCATTTTATGTCTCTGTGTAATTGTTATAAATTGTGTCTGGAAATATGTTTAGCACTTTTCAAATAAACAGACACATGTTTGTGTGAAATATCAATGTGTGTGTGTGCTCACCTGGAAAGATCTCGCAATTAGCGTAAGCGAAAACAACTTTAACTTGTAAAAGCAAATGTATCTTAGTATTTTGAAGTAGTTTTGAAAGCGAAAATAGCAAAAAATAACAATAAACGAATGCTCCAATTGCTAGCTTAGCTAACAAATACTCTGTCATAAATTAAACACACAAGTAAATATAGTAAATAAATATTTAAGCAAATCTTAGTTCGTTTTTCTTTATGTTTAGGGCAAATTTTGAACTAAGTCAAAGTATCTGCAGATCTAGAAGTCTAAAGTCTACTTTTTAAAGTAAATCAAAATTATAGGGTATAAAATCTGCGTTTTCATTTCTCTCTAACAAAGTAAACTATCAGAAACGCAGCCTGTGATTCATTTAATTGTAATTTTTCCCAAGTATTTGATTGTTTCTAACACAGATCAAGAGAGCATAACTTTCTGAACTTTAAAACTTGTTCTACCCAAAAATTAGATGCCTTTGCCTTTCAATTTATCAGGCACTAGCTTAGCATAGATTTAATCACCAGTTGGCACTGAAAAGTCTGCCAAAATATAGAAGTTTACATACATTTTTAATCACTACCAAGCAACATGTCATCCGGTTCCTCCCAACTGGATCCACGTGAAGCCAGCGATGAGCATTCCTCAACAGCCATACCTTCTGATACTACGACTTCTGGACGGCCCTCGGAAATGAGTATTAGTTCGACTGGGACGCCTGAAATGGCTGTACGCGAACAAGTCCGGTCCAGTTTATTGGAGGAAACTAGACCGACCCAATCGACTCGACTTGGAAATCTCGTGAGACGTCGAGCAACACGAGGTCGTGAGCGAGTAGAACGTTTCCGACCGTACGACAATAGACGCCGAAGGGGAGAAGGGCGCAATCCGACTACGTCGATTTTAAATGAAACCGCTGCGAGTCAGCTGCTACTTCAGCTCAATATAATGGGTACTGTTAATCTTCGTAGTTCCAGAGAAATTGGAATTATCATTCAACTGCAGGCACCCGAGGGCGTATCCGCTTCCTTTGTGACAACAGCCAGTTTAATAAACAACAGCAACAACGGAGCGGAGCCTAATAACGCCAACAACAACAATGGAAACAATACTGAAAATCAAAACCGTCAAGATCGCAATTCCGCTGATCCGCCGAGCAGCGCGCAGTAATTTTCTTGAAATCGAGCAATTTGTTTGCATTTGATGTTAGAAAATTTCTTAGATTACAAGCTATTTTGAAGTTATTTTTCATATTTATAAACTTAATGCAAATTCCGCTTACAAAAATAAACAGAAATCAATTAATCGACTTCGTCGCAACAAGATGGAATTTATGTGCAACTTTAATGGCAATGAAGCATTATCTTAAACTCTTCTTAAAGCCTTTTGTTTACGGCAGTTTATTCGATCGCGTTTGTTAAGAATACATTTCTTTGATACGCCTTGAATAATGAGCTTCCTATCAATCAATTCCGCAAATTTCATTATAAACGAATGACAAACAAATAAGTTGCAGCAAAGTCAAGTGGAGCAAGTTGCATGTTGCATGACTTGATGTGAAACTCATTGCAGTTGTTGCTGTTTTATTGTTGTTGCTGTTAACATGCTGCAATTACAACATGCAATGCGATACCACAACACACACATACATCTATATGTATGTATATATGCGATTCTCCATTCGCGGCTTGTTTGCTGTCTTGTGTTGCACAGCAACTATTTGCGGCTTGTTGGGGTAAAACTTTTGTCGGGTGCCAGTTTTTAAATGCTTTGCCACAGACAACAAAATTACAACAAAAATGCATTATAATAGAGCACTCGACAGATGTATAAACATACAGATGCATATATGTATGGTGTATTAGCATGTATCTGTGTGTGTGCCGGAAGTGCTGAATGGCAGTGTGGCATTGTGGGCGTTGTGGGTGTGTGTGTTCTGTGTGGTTGCAATAAGATGTGATAAGCCGGCAAACATTTCCAAGAAAGCGCACAGTGAGCTCGGAAAGATTGCGACCCACTCGCACACCCAACTAACACACACTTACACCCAGGCAATTAGTCATTGCTGTGCTTTATGGATTTCCTTTTGCTGTGGCAGCATCAGTTTCCTGCCTTCGAAGCGGAAACTAACGGAAAAGGAGTTCCAGGTGGCCTTCCACAACAACAACGGCCAGGTAAAGCTGTTGCGGGGCTACACAGAGAGAAACAGAGAGGGAGAAAGTGTGCTCAGAGGGAAATGTAAAAGGCAACAACTGCACTTCAGCTGATTGACGACAGAGTGTCACCACAAATTGCCAATTAAAATGTGGCCACAACTAAAGTGTAAAGAAATATACATGCATGCAAATACATTTACACATACATATGGTATATATACTATATATGTATGTACAGGCATATTAACTATATATCTGATGTATACTTTATACACGTCTGCAGACTTTAGAAGGTACTGTGGACACACCCTGAAAGTCACACAGTGGGTTTGGTTCAACTAAATAATTTATGAATACGGTTTTTCCTTGTCCTTTAACATTGTATGAAAATTTAATTACTCGCATTTTGTTTACATTTTCACGGCTGGCTTCGCTCACAAGTCAACTGGGCCGATGACCGTTTTTCCTGCCGCTGCCGCTGCGCCACTTCTCACCCCACATTGCCCCCTACACTTTTCCGGCATAGCCTGAAACGAGTTTTATGCACGCATCGACACAGAAGGTGGAGGATTGAAAGGTGGACACAGGTGGGTGGAAACAGGCTTCAAGGCAGGGCAGTGCTTTATGAATTCTTATGAACAAAGCAAAATAAAAATGTATTAATTTATGTGGTGAATGGGCAGAAAAGGGGAAGCAAGAAATCATTGACAGAGGAATCAAGAAGTTCAGATGAGTCAACCACAGTATCATACAGTGGGCAATTTAAAACACAATCAACAGAATTATCGCCAAACTCACACACACACACACACACACACACTGACCACTTTAAAATATTCATTTATAAAGACGACTAATTAAATTGACTTAGATTTTTGAATAACACTTTAAATTGTTATAAGAAACCTTAATCATACACAATTGCCATAAATTCAGAGGAATTTATGCAAATTGACGAAAGCCATTTGTACAGAAAATATAAAATATGCAGAATGAACATGTGTATCCTTTGCTGATAACAAATACATCCAAAAGAATTAATAAGCTGATCGAAAAAAAAAAAAACATTTCCGAGTTGTTCCGCTTACCCCTGATAATTTTACAGTCTTGAGTCCTTATCTAAAGTAAACATTAAAATCGCTACCAACTGTCGCTACCATTCGATATTGATTATTTGTGCATTTTTTTCAACAAGTTGGGGAGTGGGGAGACGCAATCCCCAGTGAAATGACGAGCATTATTTGTATGTTTGCTTAGTTTTGTAAATAAAACTTTGTTCAAATGAAACCCTTGACTTTTTATAGCATAATAGCCACACACTCGAGCTGAAGCAATCACAGTAATTAAATAAATATACGAGGGGTGTAAATTGGACATGCGGTAAAAGTCAACAAATAGTTAAAACGTCATAAATGTTTATAAACTTAATGAACGTGCTTAAAACTAATAAATGCAGAACAATAACTCAAAATAATTAATACAGTTTTACAAAAATTTGGTAAAAATTAGCGGCTTTTTCTGGTTTAAGAATTTCTACCTTTGCCATTTACGGTATTCATATAAATTAGAAAGTTCAATACGTGACGTCGTCTTGGTCATGGGTTCAATGTTCGACGAAAGTTATCAGCGTATTCTAAGTAAATAAACAAAAATTTCGGAATTTCACTGAATACTAATGCAATTAGTGCACACACACACACATATAAACACTTACACAAAGTAAATGTGAATATTAAGAGAGCGAATAACGCGCAAATTAAGACAACAACAAAAAGAGAGAGAGAGGGAGAGAAAGAGAGCGAGAGCGGAAGCTTACATCGGAAGCTGGTTATGAATATTGAACACGTGATGGCTAAAACGTTAGCGTCAGCAAAATACATTTAATAACATTAATTGATATTAAATATTTGTTCTATATTCAAGAACACAGGAAAATACACACAAAACTCAGCATGAACATGTGTGTGGTTCGGTAAACACTTATTTCCCTTGTTGGCAGGCGTTGTCGTCGGCGTCGCTGCACCCAAGGCCAAGGCTTCGTCGTGGCGACATCAGCAACAACAACAAGAACAAAAAAATAATGGGACACTCAAAGTGCCTCTGCAGCTGAACTTGTTCAAGGTCGGCGACATTGGCATGCAAAAAGCTGCCAAAGTTTAACTGCCAAAAGGAAGCCCAACAATCCAAACCAAATTCCACATGAGAAATATGTAAGTTCAGCGAAAAGAGCAACAGCAACAACAACACAATTAGCAGCTGCCAAAAAATATATAACAGAGAAGAAACAAGTATTAAAGAGCGCGTGGAGTGCTGCTGAGCATGAGAGAAGCAGAGTGGGAAGAAAAGACAAAAGTCAAGTGAGTGTGTGGGTGTGTGGAATGATGCTTAAATTCTTTTTGTTGCTGTTGATAAGAAGCGATGAGCGGGTGAACGACAGGTGGCAGCCCCTCTCCCCATTGCTAAAATAGACCACACCACATATACATACATACTTGTATATATGTATTGCCTATACGTATGTTGGATTTTAGCCTAATTTTATTCATAAATTTGCATGCACAAGTTAATTGCTCATTTGAGTTTTGTTTTACCTTCTTGGGCGTTGCTGCTTTTGTTGCCGTGGCGCTTTTTATTGGCACATTGGCACGCATTGACGTTGCTGCTTCAAGCCGCCCACAAACACAAGCACCACTCTCTCACACCGTCACACGTACTCACACACAACACACTCACGCACAGACACTCAGTGAGAGTATGAACTCAAAGATAAAAGGGAGACAAGAAAAGGAACAAAAGCTTAAGACCTTTTGTTGTTTTTACTGTTGTAGTTTTTGCCTGAATATCACATGTTCTTAGTTGCGTTGCATTTTTAATTTAATTGATTTGGCCAAGTTTGAAACACGTATGTATGTGTATGTGGTGCCAAACGGTACTACCCAGTATTATAATTTATCAGACACTCTTCGATCATATTTTTAGCCACATTTCTTTCTGTTATACACCTTTTTCTTATTGGCAAATTAAATTTGCACTAAATATATACATATATATTTTATGTTATTTTTGGGGCTTTGAGGGCGGAGCACGCACACATGTACATAAAAACACTCACACGCACAGTGTAGGCATGTAGACACACACATGGACACTTTGAAGGATGCTCCGTTGGATGCTGAAGCTGCGCGTGGCTTGCAATTTAAGATGGAAAATTTCACATATAATTTAAACGCTTTAAATTACTTTTTCTGTGTCGCGGTTTTTGCATAAGTCAGCATTAAAACTATACTAAGTCGAGCAAACTGCGCGGGATTTTAAGACAAATAAAAAATGCAACGAGAGGAATGATTTTTACTTTTCGGGCGCACGCGCTGCACTTTTCACTGTCTTCCGCGGCAAAATTGTGGCACTGTCCCTTGGAGCAGCCGGCGCAACACTGAGAATTCGTTACTTTGTTACTTTGCGAGTTTTCAGCTGAATTCGCACACATACATATCAAAATTTAAATTTATAACAATTTTTACCACAGAGCGGGAGAGAGTGAGAGCGAGACGACGCGCACACGCATTGAGACGAACATCTGTTTCAAACAGAGTTGTCTCGCAGCGTTCACCGTGAACTTACCGGGTCAGTGAAATGAACGAATGTACAAATGAACAATTTTAGTAATTCGAGGACAATATATATTCAATTTCTTCACTATGTCAGCTTAAATTTTAGTATGCTAATCTATTTTATATTATGCAAATAATATTTAAGCATTTGCCTATGTTCAACAAGTGAATCAAATTACTTTCTCATTGTAATGTTTAATCGCTCATGACCAAGTAAATGAACTGACTGCGTTGAAATTTGAACCAAAAACCCCACCCCTAACAAATGCAGCGTCTGGGCGCTCGTGTTTCATCGACTTTGTTCGACTGGTCTCAAATATCCCAAAATACTGGGATCTAAACACTATAGTGGGAATTATGCTGCTAAGGTATCGTGTTATCAGAGTGACCACATTTACGCGCCTTTTTTTTTAAAATCTAAATATTATTGTTTCATTTATATTTGTATTAATTTTTTTTCATTCCTCAAAAATTGGTTTTGATTAAAGCCCATTAATAGCCGTTTTAATAGATTGCAAGTTCACCCTGCTGACAAAGAACGACACCTATGTATGTTTTACTTTCAAACAAGAAGAATAAGTTATCGATAATGTTTCAGCTTTATATTTGCTTGAAATTTTCGTTGCACTTAAATTATATCTACAATTACAATAAGACTACGACTAACAATAATTAAAACGATAACAATGAGTTGTACGTGGATGCGATCACAATTAAATTGAATGGAGGCAAATTAGTATATAAATAGCATCATTCAGGCACTTTTCGGTTTGACGCTGGCGCCTTTTTTCAACAGCAGACTCGATAAATTGCTGTAGGGCAGCTCGAAGGCCAATGAGAAGACGATGGACGCCAAGTAGACGATGACTGCAAAGCCACAGGTAACAACACACTAAAATTGAAAAAGAAAACAAAATAACTTTCTGCTAACAAATTTCTTGTTTTTTGCAATCTCACCAGCATGAAGGGATCGGCGTGTGTGCTAGCGCTGGTGAGGCTGTAGATGAAGGCGATGATCAGGGGATTGAGCAGATAAATGGCGTAGGATAAGCGACTGAGGTGCTGGAATCCCTTGGCCTCCAGTAACCGTGACCACCAGACACCACGCCCCTGGGCACTGCCCGCAATCATCCAGCAGACGCTAAGCGAGAAGAAAAGTCTTCCCATTACAAACAGCGAAATGGCCATAAAAGAGCTCAGATCCCGCTTGATGGTCGAATAGATGCAGGCGAAGAAGACAAGCAAAGCGAAGTGCCAGGAGGAGCGTTCCAGTGACTCACTCAACTCCTCCCTGGGACGTCTCTCCACCAAGTACCAAGCTGTGGTTGCTCCAAGAATATACGGCAGGATGCGTACAAATGGAGAAGTGTAGATTTCGGTGCCAGTGGCAAAAGCGGCGTCGAAAGACAATTGGAACTTGATGCTAAGACCGATGATGTAGGACCAAGCCGTGCTGGAGACCAAAATGCTGCCCACCAGACCTTTCGTCAACTTGGGATGCCTGAAATTTAAGAAATGACTTGGGTTGCTGGAACAATGTGAACTCTCCTCCGACTTACTTGGCATATAGGAAGAGCAGGCCATTGGCCAGTATAAAGAACTGCATCTCACAGGCCAGAGACCAGCTCCAATTGGCACACATGTCGCGATGATCAAACAGATTCTGTATGAACAAGAGATTCCGCCACCAGTGCCGAGAGCACATCTCATCGAAACGCTCGTTGATGTGATAAACTGAAGTGTCTCCTATGTAGGCATAGGACAGATCCACACAGAGCATGACAATCAGGTAGAGTGGACCCAATCTCAGATAGCGATGGAACAGAAGCTTCCCAAAAAGCTTAAGATTCTTACGAAGACTATTCTGACGCACTGCCTCCAGCTGGACAGAGTTGCGCAGGAAGTTGTATGTTTGCAAAAAGCCACTAAGGAAGAGGGAGCAGAAAATAACCATTGAATGGAAGGAACAGAGGTGGAAACTCCTGAGAACTCACCTGATGGTAAAGAAGACATCTACCAGCAGAGGAGCCGATGATACGTACTGAAAGAATGCCTGCTCCGCGTAGGAAATCAATACTGTTTTGTTGTGGACCGTGAAGTACATGAACCACACCACATGGAAGATCATTATCCAGATGGCACAGACCGATCTCAGGCCATTCATTACGGGAATCTCATCCGCTCTGTTCTCCCGCACAGCAAAGATCTTCAGCCAATTGCTGGGCACATCATAGCAGCTGACCAGCTGCTGTAATCTCTTCCACCGCAGCAGCGAGTGCATAGCTCGCCACAGTTCCGATTCGGCTGGTGCTAATCCTCCGACATTCAGCTGCTGCTCCTGTTCTTGCTGGTGTTCCTCCTTCGAACTTGCAGTAGATGTCTTGGTCACCAGCAGCTGCTGGGCACAGAGCATCAGTGCACCGGTGACTAAAGTGCAAGCCACCAGCAAACGGAAACTCGGACGTTGATAGAAGACATCCCGCAGCTGCAGATCCTTTGTGTACACCACTTCGGGTCTAATGTCGAAGATGTCGTTCTCCGCGAACATGCCCCGCGTGACATACTCCCCCGCGAGCTGTTTGACCTCCTGGGAGCTGCAGGAGCTGGGCAGGCACAGGCCAATGTGTATGATCTGCTCGGACATGAGCTTGATCTCCACCTGCCAAGGTGAGTTGTGACGCAAGTAAACTACTCTATAATCCATATCGAAGGGTGCCTGCTGTGTGATTAATCCGTAGTGCATGACACGCTCAAAGTTCTGGGACAATGTGATGCTCACGGGTCTCTTGACCCCATTGCATCCCTCCCGACTGCCCAGCCAATAGTTCTGGCCGTAGACAAAGCCGGATGGCTTTGTTCCCGATGCATCCAGCACTGTAGAAAGAGGTGGGCCAAGAGGAGGAACTTATTAGTAACGCTTAGTCGGAAATTCAATTGGGGACTTTTGTTTAATCAGTGAGTCATTGGTCAAATGTGAATGTAACTTTGTGTGTAACATTCGCAAATAGATTGTAATCAGGTAAAGGTGCAGTCGAGTGTGCTCGACAGGCCGTTACTCGGTACTTGAGCTGATCGAGGGTTGAGTGGGAATGTACTTAGATTAATTAATTATAAGCTTAAAACGTGACTTGGTTTAGGAAGGGAAAATCAAATTGTAAACACTCTTCAAGGGTTCTGTTACACAATGAAGTATCTACTTATAACACTTCTTTACCTCTTGAAGACCCTCAAGCTTTCGCTCTTGACTTAATCACTGTTTCCTGCTGCTGCCTGTACTGCCACTTAACGTAATCAACCGATTATACTCTTCCCCGGTCTTCTTTGTCGTCAACTATAATTATCTTGTCAATAGATCTGTCTTTATTCATGCTAATTGACAACTATTGAAACAGTGGCAATTGATTCATGTGTTAGCTTCAAAGTGTTTGCTTTATTAATGCGGATGTAAGTGGCACAAAAAATTACAGTCAACCCTCGAAATGTGCACCTTAACCCATACTCCCACCCCACACACACTCACCTTTCATTGCCCAAGGCTGCTTGGTCAGAATTCCGCGTTGCACCTGCAGCAATTGGGATGCACATTTCATATTCACATTGCTCTCGTTGGCCACCTTTGTGAGCCCAAAGATGACCGAGCTGCGACTCAAATGTGGCTCATGCAGTTGGCCAAGTTCGGCGCTCAGCAGAGCTTCCATATGTTGCAGCTGCTGTTGCACATGCTCCTGCTCCTGTTCCAAGCTGTTGTTCAGGCGATAATGTTGTTGTTGCCACTGTGGAGTTGTTGGGTTGCTCTGGTTTGCAATGCCCTTGACAACACCCAGATATATGAAAAGCAGCCAGAGCTTCATGTTGTTGTTGTCACTTGTTAGTTTGTGACTATTACCTTGCTTTATTTGTTGTTGTAATTATATGTGTTATTGAATCTCCCAATCTCCCTGTGTTTGTGTGTGTATTTGAACACCGTTTGCTTGCTTGGCCTGGTTAAGGTTTGGCTTCTATTAGCCGAAGGTCAAAACAGCAACTTTAACAACACCTCTATTTATTTGTTAAACTATTTATTAAACTTATTGCATGACTGAAAGGGCAAAAATGTGAAAAACATTACAAACTTTAATTTCAAAAAATAAATAACTTTAAACGGTTTGCTCTCTTAAAACACTACCCGCTCTCTTTAAAGTTCTATCTACTTAGAATATTACGCATACGCCGCTTGTTCCCCTTTCAAGCAATTCGAGCTTGAAACTTATGCAATAATTTACACACAGCTTTGGCGTTTAATATAATTATTATCATATTTCCCGCAGTAAAAGTTGACGAAACACAACAACAAGAAAAGATAAACAAAAAAGGCGTAACGATAACAAAACAAAAACCAAAACTCAACCCAATTTCGTTTGGCAACGCCAAGCGACTAAGGTTCAAAACTGTTGATGAGTTCGAGACGTTTTCGAGTCGTTTTCGAGTCTTTTTTCAATTTGAGCGAAACCGTTTACCGACTTGGCCGACTGACCACTAACCGAATGACTAAACCGACTCCAAAGTGGAAGAGTCTCTCGGAACTCAGGTGAGCGTATTTTTGTTGTTGGCCTTTCGTTTTGTTGTTTTTCTTTTTTTTTCGGTTTTGGGGCGACACGTAATAATTCCAAGTTTATTGCTTATTACTGCAAGACCCGGGGCTTATGCAGGGTCCGCTTTGTGGCTGCTTCTTCTGCTTGCTTGACCGAGAATTCAGTTTTCTTTGCTGCGGGGAAAAGCGTCTGGCATTGACTAAGGTCGTGTTATCGTTTTCGTTTATTTTATCTGCTGCTTTCTGCCAAAAAACTGACGCCGCGTTTGAGTTTTGAGTACGAGTACAATTTGTATATATTTTTAAGTGTTTTGTTTTTGTTATTTTCTGCTGCTGATCTAGCTAATTTGCATAGTTAACGCTTTTTTTTTTTGCGTATTTCGCTTTCCTCAGCGCTTGTTAAAAGTTTTTGCATAATTTGAGGCAACTGCTGCTAACTGCGGGTTGGGCTTCTTTCTTGCAGATGTTGTAACCGCTCTTCTTCTCCCCCTCCTTCCCTTTTTCTTTCGCTCCTACCTCTTTTCTCTGTCTCTTTAACTTTATATAATATTGAGTTATGCATAAATTTCGAACCGATCGGACCGCGTGGGGAGAGTTTTTAGCTTGTTTCTTCGCAATCGCTTTGTTGCTGACTGTTTCCAAAAGTTCCCCAAATTCCTCCTTCTCTAAATTCTTGGCTATTCACTCAATTAACAACTATGATGTTTTCACTGAGTTGAGAACACTTTAAGAGCACTTACTCTTCTTGGGTTTTTTCTATTTTCGATTAGTTTTATTTTATCATTTGGTTGCTGAGCTTGTTTATTTTTTTTTTTACTTTTTTTTTTTTTTTTTTTGGCATTTGGTTAATTTTCACTTTGTAGCTAAGTACTTTATACCGGCGGTACGAAGTCGCGATATATCTAATTTTATTGAGCCATTACAGCGAGCGAGAGGTACACGGCTTAAAGATCCGCGTTTATGTTTTGAACCGACTTTCGTTTTCGTTTCTTTCGCTTTGTTTCTGATGCTGATAAAACGCACTGCACAACAACAATAAAAATAATAATAAGAGTAGTCGAAGTGATAGCCAGGCAATGTGATTAGCTGATTTTTTGTTGGCCCTGAAGCCCTGCAACTCGTTTTATATCGTTGTTAAAAGCTGTTAACCGACAAACTGATTGCCGAAATTTCGTTTTCAGCTTGACTTTTGTCTTTCGTTGTGTTTTTGGCTTCTACTTTATTTTGATGATCGACGCAACAGACGGCCGCGCGTGCAACGTTTTCGAAGCAACTGTGCGACGCTTGCATTTTGGCCCAAAGTTTTATAAACTTGGTCAGTAAGTCGTCGCTGTCGACGTAGCGGCAGCAGCTGAGAGATAAATCAACAGTTTCATGTATAACCCTCTCAAGATCAACAAAAGTTGAGGAGCCCACACTGTCCCTACCCCTCTTCCCCTTTCCCTACCCCTGTCCACTCTCCCCTTCGTTTCCTCCTCGGTGGAGTGCTTTTTTCGTCGTGCCTTTTGGGCGGCGCTTTCGTCGCGCTTTTTTCGTAATGAGTCGAACTCAATTCCAAGTGATCGTTACCACGCACATCGATTGGTTTTTTTTCGTGTTGTTCATTTATTTTTACTTGTGCTGATATTACGATAATTTTATATTTACTTTTTATGGCACGTCAAATAGCTCAAATAGCCGCCCCAAATAGGTTTCTCTATGCGATTGTTTTGATTGATGACAAGCAGATTTTAATCCTTATCAAACTAACCTAATTTATAAGATTTGTCGATTTTTTAAAATTGTTTAATGATTTCTTATGCAATTTTATATTTAAGTGCCGCAGAGAAGATGAATTTTATTTAGGATTATGTATAAGTATATTTTAAATTTTAAAAATTTATTTTGTTTTCTAATTTAAAAACATATATTTAATTTATTTTTAGATATTGAAAGTGCCTGTTGAATAAGCAATTTCAAATATCTAACTGCTAATTCAAATTCTATTTAGTTTCAAACCCAATCGTTTACTCCATATTTATTTGGTTTCAAACCAAAGTGATCAAACATTAGTTACCTTACAAGCCCAACAGGTGGCGGTTAAGCTATAATTAAAAGCTGTAATGAAGCTGCCTTACCTGACGTTGGAGCTTTAAAGCTTCGCTTGCGTCGTTTTCGCAGCTTAGCTGATCCAACCTGCTTGCGCTCAGTCGTCTCGCGCAGCTTGTGGCCAAAAGTACTAAACGCGGAATATACGCCGCTAATTTTTTCGCCCACTCCCACCCCCACAGCGTGGTAGCGAAACGAACGCAAGCAAGGGAGCTAGAGTGATAGAGAAAGAGATAGAAAGATCGTGAGAGAGCAACAATAACAATTTGTGGGTGCTTAACGCGCGCGCGCAACTGAAAAATTTATAAAATTTGTGAAAATATTTTAGCCAAGAGCTGCTCTTCTCTCTATTGAAGTGTTAGTGTGCGTGTGTGTGCATGAGAGTTTGTGTCGGAGTTTGTTTGTGTATCGCAGTGTGTTTGTGTTAAATAAGCAAAAAGCTAAAAAAAAAACCCACAAACAAACAAATGAGCAACAGCAAGTGCAAAAGAAAAATTCAAAACAGCTAACAAGTTTTTTCTGCGTAGAATTCAACGACATCGAAATTCCAAGAAAACAACAAGTTGTTTATTGATTTGTGTTGTTTTGTTTTGCTTTGTTGTTTTTGAAGCGGGTCAATTGCATAAATAAATGTCTTTTTAAATAAGATATAAAATTCGAGTCGTTTGCAGAGAAACCTGAAGCTATACATCATTGCAAATGCAGTGTGAATACAACAGCAACAACAACGAAACGATAGCGAAAAAGTTTTATGAAAATTTGTTGCAAAGTCTTTCGGCAATCTCTCTCACACAGTAGTAGGTACCGTGTAGTACAATATTGCCATCCCACTCCAACTCGCGCCTGCTCTTGCTAGATTCGTTCGAAAGCTCGGCGTAGTATGTAAAACAGCGACAGCAACTACAACAACAGTAACAACAAAAGCTGCAAACAAAACAGTTAAAGCTAAAAAGATACAAAATAAAGCCGAGAAGTTCTAATCAAACCCGTAATGCTACTGCACTTGGAGGAATTGTTTTGAGCACCTTTTGTGGATCCACCAAATGGCTGTAAAAGTAAGAAAGCTCAATTTATTTACCTACTAATTTATTGCCACATAAATTAACTACTTTAACTGACGTGCATAGCGGCATACCCTGTAGTCAAAAAAAACTCAATACACTCTTTGCATTTTGGTTCTCACGCCAAAAACTGACAAAAAATAAATAAAAACTGTAAGCCACAAAAAACAACTGTACTGCACACCTTTGAACTTTAAAACAGGAGTGCAAAATGCAAACAGTCATCAATGAACCAGTCAGCAATCGAACAATGAAAAAGTACGAAAATAGCAAAAAAGGTTTCGAGAAAAACCAACTGTAAAAGCGCAGACACTGCACAGTGGTACGCAAGATTTTCGAATTAGATGAATAGGTGTTTAAAAAGTAGGTTAAATGCTAGGGTAATGTTCTTAAAAATAGTTGACTGAGTAATTACCAATGTACTTATGAGTAATTGTAGTACTACTTTAAGTTTAAATACAGGGCATAGCTTACTGTAGAAAACACACAGTAAATGAGTCTGCAATTAACTGATAACAGTATCACCGGAACTATGTAGTGTTCGAAATTGATGTTTCTGGGAAACTTTGTTTTTACTACAAGAAAACCCCCAAGAAAATGAGTTCAAAATGGGTAAAACACCATTATTTTTAAACTATTCACTGCCTGTTAAGCTACAAAATACCAACTACTTGTTTAGTAAACAAAATTCTTCACATTTCTGTCCCCAACCAATAGCAACACTGAATCAATTAACTAGTAATTTATGCCTGCAAAACATAGTTCTATGAACAATAATCAGTTTCAATTAGTTGCTAACCACTGTGCGCACTGCACACTGATTGCATTTTGTGGCCATGTGTCCAACCTGCATTGGGCATGGACTGTATGGACTAAACTGCACTTGTCGCTGAAACAGGTTTTAGCAATTGTTGTTGATGCTTTTTTATGATTATTGTTGTTGGTTTTGTTTTTTGTTGTCTTTTTATTAATATGGCCAAAAACATTTTAAATGGCGTCCGTCGACAGTCGCTGCATTTTTCATGTTTTTCCGGCTGACCTCCGTTTCAAATCTGCACGGTCCAGTTTTATTTTAATTTTTTTGTTTTTTCTTGCTTGAAATTGGATTGGACTTGTCTTGAGGCATTCTAAAATTTGCCAATTGCCACTGGTTTGCTTTAGTTTAGTTTTTTGTTTGTGTTGTGGACAATTTGGAGCATTGCTAATGAGATGGCAAAGGCCAAGGGTCAGACTCATTAGAACAGGACGGTTGGCACGCCCACTGTCGCCCACAGGCGCCTATTGCAGACAACAGACAGCAGAACTTGCATTGTTAGCATTGTTAGCAGTTTGTTGAACAATTTAAAAATAAATTTATGATAAATCGTGTAAAGAGCGTAAACAGCAATAACAACAACAACGTTTACAAGAGCTACAGTGCAACTGTCAGTAACTGCACTACAACTGAAAACTGTGTGAACATATTGAAATTGAATAGTTGTTTGTCCGGCCATTTGAGTTGACCATAACCATAACATACACAGTGGCAACTGGATATGGGGACCGAAGGCAGACAGTCAGAGACAGTCGGAGGCAGATCAGAAATCAACAATTGGTTAACTATTAACTGTTAAACTGCTCAAGCGGTTAACTGTTAGCGGTAAACGGATCAGTCGGCAAACCGGACACCAATAGACCAAGCCATCGAGACAACAGACACCAGACACCATAATATTGATGAGGCTTAATTGCATTTCAAATGCTTTGACGCAGTGGAGCATTAAGTTGCAAGTTCGTTATGCAACATCGACGGTGAATCACTTGCAGATGCAGCTCTCTCTCTCCCTCTCTTTCTCTGTTTCATTTCCCCTCTGTCGTTTTTCCCGTTTCTGAAGAACGATAACTGTATCAGCTGTTAGACACGTGCAGCTTGAACTAATTACTCAAATGGCATTACGAGCGTTACTCCTAAATTCTGTTATTGTTTATGACCATATCAAGTGAGTTTCCAACTGCGCCCCTGACTCACGGGTGCGTCTGCGAATTCCACGAACAAAACTCAATGAAATACTTTGAACCCACGCGATTCTGACCAACCTCAAAAGCCAACATGATTAGCCATGTTCTCGAAGCTACTCGCACTCAAGTATCACTCTTTCATAATCTGTTGTTAATTCTTGAGATTATTTCACAGTTTGTGTTGGTTATTAAATTGCAATTTTCACCCCCATTCATCCCTCATTTTTCCATTTTTCAAAATGTAAACCGCAAACTGCAAATTTGTCTTAATGACTCGCTGGCACGTTAGCTGTCATTTGTGTGTTTTTATCAAAATTGGCGGAAAATAAATTTTGCAGTGTTTTTTAAACCGTTGCACAATTGCTGGCAATTTATTTTGATGTTCACTTTCCACTAAGCGGTAAAAATTCATTTCGTTAACTGGACACTGTGTGGAAAGTGTCATAATCAATTCACGAAGCAGTTTAGAAATTTTATTTCTTTGATAGACTTGTTTGAAAGTATTTAGTGATTAATCACTTATTTAGTAGTTTAAATTTGGAAAAGGAGAAAAACTGGTATGGTATTTATGTGCACAATCAAGCAATTAAATCTTTATAGTAAGAACTTTCTATTTTTGCATACTTGCAGCTCAAGATATTAAATCAATGTCTAGCTAATTTTAGAATAGATTTGGCATATGTTCAATACTTTTATATTGAAAATAATTATTTGTATCCGTTTACGGAGTAACTCTTAGTCGTTACTCAACTGTCAGCTGCAATTGTGGATTATTTGTAGCTGGTGGATTTTCATTAGAATGAAACGTGTAAAAATCCAATACAAATTATAGTTCTCTCTGTCGGCAAAACATATAACAATGGAACATTCTTACGTGTGCTGCGATTCGACGATTCGTTGATTCGACTCCGACTACTTGGCGACTCGTGAGTCGTTTGATGATGGGGTTCAGGGTCAATAATTGTACGGGTATTGCACGATCTAAAGTCGGTAGTCGGTAGTCAGTAGTAGGAATTGGCAGCGAACTCCCTCGACTAAATTATGCATTATTTGTAGAATATTATTAAAAAAAAGATTGTCGGTTGCTCATGTTTTTTGTGACTCGCAAGTTACTTAATATTTATTCTTCATAATTATTTTATTATGTACAAACCAAACGTTCAAAGGAAGTTGACGACATCTGCTGCTTCTGCTGCTGTCGATTTTGTCATGCGTAGCTTGGAATTAAAGCAAACTCTGATAGACAGAAAAATAAACTCTAAAAAAACAACTGAAATTCACCTTCATGCCTGACAAATTTGTAGATTGTAGTTGTCGTTGGGTTCCGACTTTATGAAGAAAAAAATAACGACTACGTGTATTTCTCTAATTGCTGATGTGCTGCTTATGAGCTTAATAACTATATTTTTTATATTTTCTTATTTTTTTTGCTTTCGCAATTAGCCAAGTTCTGAGAGGCTTTGTGAGAGCTACCTAATTGAAGCTTGTTGGCCATCTAACCTTTTGTCGGCGCCGTCCACATCTGCTGGTCTTTTATTAGCCATGCTAGTTGAAGCTATTAACTGATTATAATTAGATATACTACAACCTGCTTGGCTTTCTAATAATTATTCTTCATTATTATTATTTAATGTGCAACAACAATCGAGAATCTTTGGCTCCAATTAAAGTCAAAGACGTGCTTAGAGTTTTAGCATAGTAACTCATAGTATTTGTCTACTTCCTAAGCACATTAGTTGCATACTTAATTTAAGTCTGCAGAGATTAGATCATTATTATAAAAGGAACTTGAGATTAGGAATCTGTTTGAGGATCTTGTTTGGTTTAATGCTTATTAAGTGAAGCCATAAAAAATTTTCTATCTTAAGTAATTTTTATTTTGCATGCTGTTAGAAATTCTATTATCGTCATTTAAATAGAATTCTTTGCTAGAATTTTTACAGCCCATTAATATTATATTACATAAGATTCTACTCTTCCTAAATTTGTTCTTCCTACTCTGCGCTTCAAAACTCTTCCGGTTGTCTTAACAGCTTTGCTGTTGGCTAATAAATCATCTAATTCGTTCCCCATATTTATGAACCGTCAGCTCATGTATGTTTTGCCATTTGATATGCATATCAAGACATTTATCGATCGCATTGAATTGAAATTGAAATTGAATTGATCAATCAACACTGAGATTAGATGTTGTTTAGTGTCTGGAGCACCAGTTGACTGCTTATAAATTGGATTAATTGTTGTTTATTTAAATGTCTTAATGTCATTTAAGCTGGTAGAGATTTAATTTCACTTTATTTATTATTGGATCGATTTCTGGTCGGTTTTTCTTTCCCTCCCACTCACACACTCTCTCTCTCTGTTGATCATGAGTGATCGATAGTAGTTGCAATAACTTGGCTATAATCCCAGTTTATTTGTGTTTTCTATTGACCAATTTTTTTGCAGGCATCCAGTGATTACAACAGCTTGTTTACATTTTAAGTGCCAAGATTTTGCCTGATAAGATTGTATTGATATTAAATAAACAATTTAGTGATCGTGTCGTGTTTTATTGTTACTATTGTGGTTATTGTTGTTGTTGTTAACTATGTTTATGCATCAGTTTTCGCTACGAACCCACGATTTCGCATGTTTAATCAGCTGTGAATCCATTGTTTCCAATACAAAAGGTATTAGATAAAAAAATATATGTATAAAGATTTCAGCTTCGCCAGATTGATAATAAAATGTTAAGTGAACGATGAAAACCTGTGGGCGTTATTGATGTTTGAAAATCAAATTCTTTCGCACGCTTTTGTGTGGCCAAGAATTTAGTTTCGTCTCATGTGTTTTTTATGTGTTGCTTTTTGGCCGAAAGCAGCACTTTATCAAAGCAAACAATCAGGCAAACAACTCGACACAGAACTACTTCAAACTCAAAGTCATCCAATTGTCAAACACTTGAGTGTATTTTCGGTTCTTAGTTCTCTGTTCTCAATGTGTTTTGACGTTGATTGAGCTCCGCTCAAAAGTTTCCCAGTTCCCGTACCGAAAAAAAACATGACAAAAAAGTTGCCGCACCACATGGCCAAAAGCCCAGAGCCAAACGAAATCTTTAAGCCGACTTCACAGCATTTCTGTTATTGTAATCTTATTGCGCTGTTGTTGTTAAGTTTAGAACGCTGATGTTATAACAAATTAAGAGAAGAAAACAAGCAAGAAGCGGATAAATAAATTCGTGAAACGAGCACAAATCATGTAAACACACACACGTACAGGTACACCTGCACACACACACACAGAACACAAAAAAAAAGTCAATGGCTTTCTTATAATTAAACTTGGCTTTTTTAATGAGCAAAAAATTGTTGAAATTTAATAATTCTCAAATATAGCCAAGTCAAATTATATGATGTTAGCCAATTTAATTTTGTTTTCTTCTTTTATTTTGGCTGCTTCTGTCATGCAAATTCGCTTGGGCTTTTCTTACATCAAGCATCCTGCTTGAGCCCTCTATGTTCTTGCCATTGTCAATTAATCATAGAACTGCCAAATTATGCTCTCCCCCTTCTCAATAGCCAAAGCAAATTTTGGGAAGATTCTTTTGCCGTGCGTTGAACTTTTGCGATCTGCCTCTTTAGCCATTTGTGGCTGTGGCTGTGTTTGTGAAAGGCAGTTTGATTAATGTAAAAGATTGGCCATAGATTCTTACCAATGCTAATGAAGAACTCTTTTCAGTAACTGCTTTGTGTGTTCACTTCTTCGGCATGGCCAAAATTATGTGTATGTGCGGCTAGCTCATCTGCATGACAATTGGCCATTTAGCCTAACTGCCTGTTAGTTTTTTTTTGTATCTTTTATATCGGCTTTAATAATTTTGGCGTTGCACATTACGCAAACGGAGGCGTTAAAGGTGGCACACCCATAATGCGAGGTGTAGTACTACAGCACCGCACACCACACACCCCGCACGTGCTTGCATTTTATTAACTGTTTATGCGGCATACCAATACCCAAAAGTCCAGGTGAAATTGCCAACGTAATTTTGCGCAAGAGACTTGAGTATTTAAAAAGTATGTTTTTTTTATGTATATTTGTTTTTGTTTAATTGATTTCTCGACAGGCAATGACACACATTGCCATAAAGCTAACGATGTGTATATATTAGTGTGTATGTGCGTGTGTTTGTAGACGGCAGCTGCCTTGTACAAATGGGCGTATGCGTGTTGCGGATTATTTTTATTGAAGCGACGTACAGCGACCTCAGTTATCACTCTTACTTAATGTGACTTATGAATGATATGTGTGTGTGATACGCACCAATGACCAATAGATCTCTACTCTGGGTTATCTTCAGTCCGCTAAAGACTTAGGCATTGGCCTGTCTATAAAACCGTTTAAAGACAAACCAATTACAGCTGATTTCATGAAATTGCCCAAGCTCTGTTCCCCAAATACAGACGATGAAAAAATTGAGAAATCTGCACATATTGGGCGCCGCGGCAACAAAACCGGCTTTCATTTAGTTTCTGTTAGGCAGAATAAGACTTAGCTAGTAAGCTAGTGTGTAGTTTGGCTGTACTAAGCTTTTCACTAATGCAAACAAAAAACTCTCTTTCACATTTCCGACAATTTTGCAGCAACAACAACAAGGCGTACGATTTCCCAAGGCAGCCGCTCAGATAAGTCGACAGCAAGACTTGAATTATTGCACGCAACAGCAGCAACAGCAGGAGGAAGAGGCAACTGCCAAAGCCAGAGCTAGAGCCAGAGCGACTGCAACCGCAAGACGCACACATTGCAACGCAGCTTCGGCAAACAATTGTGGAAAAGTGTGCAAACGAACAATAGAGACAGAGACTAGATAGAAAATCAGTAAAAGACCACAGCAACTAAGTACTTGCAATACGAAAACAGAGCAACCAGCAACAAGCAACTAGCAACTGGCAACAGGCAGCGTCAAGCGGCAACATATATTTTTGGTATATGCTTCGGTAACGATGTCGTTGATGAAAATTCATCGAAGCAATGAATCATTTTGGCGTTGTGGCATTTTGTTGTTGCTGGTGGCACTGTTGATGGTTGAGGCTGCCACAACGGCGACATCGACGACAACAACAATAACAGTCAGTGAAACGCAAACGAGTGCAACTAATGGTGCAATTAGACAGCAGCAACAACAGCAAGCGGCAGAAGAGGTTGTGGATCATGTGGAACAACAACAACTGCAACAACAACACAATGAAAGCCAAACTCTGTCTGCGAACTCTGCAGAAATTTTAAGCCCCAGCGATGTGGGTAAGTAATTCCATCTATCCATCTATCACCATACATCACATACACAAATTGCACATACATCAACTGCACCCCTTTTGGCAAAACTATCCCAGAAAATCCATTTTCATATCAAGTGGCGGGAAAATTTGGCCTAGTGAGCAACAATTGCAAACGAGTCGAAATAAATCTATGCCAATTATTGACCAACTGACAGCGGGCACAATGCAACAACAATAACAACATCGACAACAGCCACAAACGTTTCGAGCTGCCAAATTTGCTCTGTTGTTGGCCGGTTAAAACAATTGGCCAGCTAAATGTGCGGCAGAAGAGGCAACAGGCACAACAAAAGCCAAAGAAAACAGACAACAGACAACAGCAAATACAAACACTCGCATTGGCTAATCTTTGGCGCTTGAAAGACCCAAAAACATTCGTCAACATAGATGTTGCCATTTTATATGATTGGCGTGAATATTCTGTCTATTTTGGGAGACATAAATTGTAGTCTAATTTGGCAACGTTCCAAAAATAAAAGATTGTACTAATTATAAACTAATAGTTGATAGTTTAATAATTATGTAGAGCAGACAAAATTTTATAAAACAAAACAATGTTTTTTGAATGCTTGTTAATGCTTTATTAATTAACTTCTAATATCTAGACTATTTCCCAGCTATTCCCTTAATTATTTAAATGGAAAACGAAGAGCTAACGATGATTAGTAATTATTTTTTAAATACACTTACACATACATAATTTTCAAGTACAAAATCTTGCGATTGCTTTAGGTTTTTGGGTTTGTCAAGCGAATTTACATAAAATCCAAACCGTAACCGTCAAACTAAGCGAGGTCACATTATTTCTTTATTTTAGTTTATAATTTTTGTATTTTTTGTGCTTTTGACTTTGTAATAAAATCTATTTATTATTTGACAAGTATCTAAACTTGGGATGGCCAATTCAAAGTAAAGCACGAACGAATGCCTTCGAGTGCATATTAAAATAAATATAGTTTCGGTAGAGTTTTGGATCAAGATCTCAAGATTGATATATTTATGAGTCTAATATGAAGATTGTTTTGCCAGCTCTTCACAATGAAAACAAATTGAATTTCGATGGTTTCGGCATGCCGCAAATAGCCTTCCTTTCATGTGTTGCAAGTGAACTTTAGCCACAAAAGATACAAGACATAAGATACGAGCTAGACTTTAGACTCTGTCCGTGCTGTTTGCTCTTAATTGTTATTTCAATTAAGTATTTTCATAAGCAATTATACGTTTAGTTAAAACTGCGACGGTTTTTTGTTTGTTTTGTTTTATTTTCTGTGTTTATTTTTTGTGGGCGTCAAATGTCAATTGACAATTGTCTTTTGTTTTAGCCAAGTGGCGAGTGTTGGCCATGTTGCTGCCTAGGCCTAAGTTGTTACCTTGGCAACAAACGCATTTTCACCCAAAACTAAAAAACCCAACACCAAAAAAATTGTTGAAAAATTATGTATTTATGCATGTTTATTCATGAGGCCTGTATATTTTTTTTATTATTATTATTATGATTTGAATTGTACGTGTGTGAGTGAGTTTTTGTGTGTGTTACCCACTCACATAACTTGGCTTAAACTTGGAGTGCAAGTGGCGAGCATGAACAGCCATTACATAAACAGGTTGTAGCCAAAATTAAAAAAAAAGCTAACTAAACAAAAGTTTAATGCATTTTGATTATTTTTAATATATGCGCATTAAAATTTCTACCCAAAAAGCCGAAGCGATGAATGTGCATATATTTTGTGTATGTATTATTTTTTTTATATTTTAAATGTTACGAAATGACTTCAAACCCGAAAAAAAATTTATATATGTGCGGTTCTTCTGCCAGTCGAAGTTCGCTGGCCTGTGGTTGTAGGTGTTATATGGTGGGCAAGTTAACCACACGCTGACCAGCAAGTGGTTGGCCGAAAAACCGAAAAAAGAAAAATCCTCAACATAAATATCAATATTGGTATTTCTTGTGGCTCTTTTAAGCTGTTGTTGGCTCATTACGTTTACCTGTTCGTCTCTCTTTCTGTCTGTTTGTTTGACTGTGTGTCTGTCGCTGCTCATGTGCGTTTATTGCGTAATCCCAACACATTTACCAGGCGTATTCAAGCGTTGGCTGCCATTCGCTGCCTGAGCGAAGAAGAGCGACCTCACCAGCCACAATCTGAAAAGTCAACACTAAAAAGCCAACTCACAAAACTGGCAACTGGCATCGGCAACAGGTAACGGCATCATCAGTGGCAACAGGTCTCTGCCTCCTCTGACAGCCAGTCAACCAGCTAGCTGCCAAGTGCAGCAACGTTTGCAACATTTACTTGCAACGTCTGCAAACACATTTTCCTCCCTGCTCGTGCTCTTCTCTTTCCCAATCTCTCTGATGTACCTCCTGGCGTATGCGCAATGTGGGCGGTATCTATAACTCATACGCTGAGCTATTGTGGTTTTGGCGGCACTTAAGTGGGTGCAGCAGCTACGTATGTGTAGCCCGTCATCATATATGGGATTATGAATCATTGTTTCAGCCGCTATCACTATAGAAACCAAAAAATCCCAGTTACCACTTTAAGTACGAAGAAAAATACTTAACCACATACGTAATAGTGTAAACAGCCGTGTGTAGTGCAGTGCCTACCGTGTTACGTATTTGATTTATGTTTACCCAGAGCAACAAATATTCAATAACAAAAAAAATAAATATGTGTTTTCTTTATGCATTAGATGTGTGTTTTCATGTACCTAAACATATAGACAGAGGACTTGGAGCTTAGCTTTGATTTGGCTACAGGTTTGCAAAGGTTTTTCGTCACATTACTTTATTTTATTTGGCTTTTGTCGTTATACAGGGCTTAGTAATATTTAAGTTAACGGTTAGCTTCACTAAGCTGTTTGTATATCTTAAGATTGTTAAATGTTTATATTGATAATAAACTTTTATTTTACTCTACTGACAAAAGTAAAATACTTTCTGTCTTTTCTTGTGAAAGTCCATGATTAACTACTAAACTTTAGGCAATTTCTTAAGGGTATATATCTTCTGCTTATATAACAATCCACAAAATTTTCTTGCGCTTACTTTCATTTGCTTGAGATAACTGTTTTCAGTCATAATTTGCGTGCTTTTCCTCCCTTTTTTTGCCAAGTGATTTTTCATTTGAAACTAAATTTGTTGTTATTACTTTGTGGCTATTTATTGTCGTTGTTGTTGGTCGGGGCGCATAAAGGAAAAGGAAATGAAACGCGTAATTTGTGTGCGGTGGCCACACGGCACGGCTATTAAAAAGCTGTTGTCGAATGCGTCTTTGGTTTTGCTTGCTTTTCGCTATATTTCTTTTTTCTTTGTATTTTTTTGAATTTTTGTTTTTAGCCGCTTGCATAAAATGTTTTTATAATTTTATTTTCATTAAGTTTGGAGTTTGCATTGCAAAATGCGACTAATCACAACCATCAAAACTGACCAGGTTTATTGAACTTTTTTGAGCTGTGGGGGGAGCCTCGTCTTTAGTTTTGTCATAAACTTTTGGCTAATTTTCTTTTCTTTTTTGTTGTATTTTCACATTTTTGTTATATTTTATGTGATTAATTAAACTCTTAGCTGACCCAAAAGTGGCGGATCATTATGTAAGAGAGCTCTCTGAGCTTACATGATTTAGTTGGAAGGGTTAGGGACGTAACTAATTTTGGGGCACAAAAGAAAGCGGCCAACTAACTAATGATGCCAAAGTTGCAGGCGGGTCGCGAGCTCAGGAAAATAGACAAAATGGGGAGAGTGAGTGAGAAAGGGACTGAAAATCAGTTTTAATATTGCGTAAAACTGTGCAACAAGCTGCTGATGGGAGCGTTTGGATGCTACGCGATGTTATTGTTGTTGCTCACGTTGTTGTTGATGATGATGATGATGACGAACATGTGACACGCCCCGCAGCAACCATTTGCAACGCCTCAATGCACAAGAGCAACAACAACAGCATTGCCTATTGAAAACAAACTTTTCAGACCAAACCAAGCGATCCCAACTCGCACTGAATTCGTAAAGCCAAAGCCAAACAAATAAACGGAAGCAACCAAACCTCGCACAATGGTCACAGCAAAAAACAACACACTCACACACATTGAAAAACTCGACAAAAAAACTGAGAAAAACAGAAACAAAATGAACTTTGCAATTATCCAATGCTGCACTGCAGTCGTTGTATTTGTTAATGTTCTTGTTGTTATTGTTGTTGACGCCGTTGATCATTTAACATATTGTCGGAGCTCTAGAAAAACAAAATGAAACAAAAACACATTTGAAAAGTTCCAAGTCTCATTTGTGATTGCGCAAAAGGTCAGTAAGTCAGCCGTTGGCAGTTGTTGGCCAGGTCAATTCTGTCGCTCAAGGCTTGGCCAAGGGTTAGTTGATTCGACCAGGAAACAGATGCAGCACCTACAGCAGCAACAGCAGCGGGTGCAACATTTAGTGGCATTTCACGACAACTTCACTTTGATTTCCGCATTGACATCCGCAACGAATCGTCTTGTATTTTTACCTTTGCCATTTCTTTTGCTTTCTCACGGCAGCAACTGTTGTCGTTGTTGTCATCAGCAACATTTCCTGCATTAAACTGCACCTTCAAGCAGCCCAGAGGATTGCAATTCCAGGTTGCAACTACAATTCCAGCTTTAAGCCCAGTTAAGGCAAAATGTCACGCACATGAACTGCCAACTTTGGCAGTGCTGTCGCTGCTGCTGTTGTTGTTGCTGTTGATGCAGTTGTTGCAACGTTATGCTTGCACAAATTTGCGGCACTTTGCTAGCTGCTTTTGGCATTTTGTGTTGCATGTTTCGATTTCACATTAGAAATGCTTTCAATCGCCTCGACCAAAACGTGCCTCTTGCATGTTTTGTCTGTTTTGTCTATTTTGCGGGCCAACAAACAAGTTTTAGCCATGAACGTGGGTAGCCAAGCTGTAGGGTGCAGCGTGTAAATAATAACAACAGCAACAACAACGACGACATATACGATATTTACAACAAACATAATGAAATTGCAATGCAAGAAAGCAAAAAATAAAAGAGAAGAAGAAAAAAATGTGCAACGAAAGCGCGCCTGGAGAAAGTTTTGTAACAAGCCAAGCCAAGGCGGCATTTAAAAATTGTATTTATGATCAGGCCAAAACTAAAAGCAAAAGCAAAATCCCAAAAGCAAATGAAAAGCCAAAAATAAGCGCAGCGCCAAGAAAGCAAAAGTGAAGCTGTTTTGCACCACGTGAATTAGTGCCAATGAATTAATGAAAGTTAATTTTTTTTGCTTTTTTGTATTTGTATTTCACTTCTTTTTCTTTCATTTAACTCGTTTACGTTTTATTGAATCGTTTTTGCGGTCTCGACGCTAGCGGAAATGATTCACAATTAGTCACAATTGTTTGCTGCAAAAATGTAACAAATGCGAATTAAAAACGAATCGAAAACATTCATATAAACTTAAGCCATTCAAGGCCAAAACGTGGCGTTAACAGTAGAACAGCAGTCGGCTTATAATGAAGACTTTTCATTACGCTTAAATTAGCAAACAATTCTGAGAAACTTTTCCATATTTATTATTAATTTTTCTATGGAGATTTCCACTATGATAATGCAGTACAAAACAACAAAATTTAAATAACAATTAAATATTTTCAGCACATTTTCTATAATTTACGTTTTTCATTCAGCAAATTGAGCCCAAAATGCGGTTCGCTCTTTGGATTGTGACATGTGCAACGTTGCGTATGATTGATATTAATGTCACAGGTTGTGCCTGTTTTCGCTGTGTTTTCCGTCAATTGTCAAATATTTCATAACAATAAATACGTCTCGATTAGATAAGCAATTTTAGGCTAACAAATACGTACAAACAATTGATTGTCAGTCAGTTTGTTAGATTGCCAGCTTGTCATCTTGTCAGTCTGTCAATTAGCCAATGACTTGACTGCCCACATGTGTCTGTAATTTATTTCTAATTAAAAGTTCTAAGGCAAAAGACATGCGATTCATTCAAGCGCTAATACCCCGAACCCAAATGTATTTCGAGTATTTATAAATACACTTGTGAGCACTCAAATTCAATACGAATGTAATTAAAGCAGGCATCATCTACTTGCGGCTTAAATACGAGTATATAGTTAGACAATTAATGGCCAAAACAAAGGCCAGCTCGTGGGAGCCTTGGATGCTATTGTGTGGAAGTGAAGTGAAGGCTCATTAGCCGAAACTGCCACTGCCAACTGTCGGCCAAATAGTCAATTTGGCTTAGAACCATAGGAAACTCCGCCACTGAATGCTCGCCCATTGTGTGCACTGTGATTGGCCAAAATTGTTAGCAATTAAATTTCACATAAACTGGCAAAAATCTGGCAATAAGTTTTAAGCAAATATTGACATTAGTCACGCTGTCGCAAACTGAAGATTAATAACTCGGCGTGTTTACTCGTTTTATTGCACACTTTTTTTTTTGTGTTTTATACTTCGTATATTAAGTATTATTTTGTTTGGCGCATTATGTAAGCACACACACACCAGTCTAAGCTAAGTTAAGCTTCTCAGAATTTTAAATTTGCCAAATAAGATCGGAGAATTCTTTTGAAACAAAATCCTACAAAGTTTCGGCTTGAATGTTTTGGTTAGTTGTCCATTTATTTAGTTTTTTCGTTTTTTGTTTAATTTTTTTTTTATTTGGTTTCGACTTTTGTTTCGTTTTGGTTCGCTTCGTGCAGTCGCAGCCCAAAAACAAAATCGTGTCTATGACCAAAATCAAATTAAAATTCCACAACGCATGCCAAGAGCAGATACAGCGACAAAGACAACGGCTACGACAGAGACAGTGACTACGATGGCCACAACAGCAGCATAGCTAATGCCAAGAAGTTGCGCGGCCAAGTGGATTTGCCTGCACTACTACCAACAGCACCACCAACACCACCACCGCATTGAACTAAACAACAGTGTCTGCTTAAGAAATTTTTAATGAAAGCATACCGATTCTAGGGTACTCTATCTTTAAGAGTTATAGAATCTGTAGCTGCCAATCGAGGGAACTCTTTCTTTGTCTAATCTTTTGCTGAATTGCCCAATCTGTTTTTCTCTCCATTCTTTGGAAGTTTTTTAGTTTTTGCTACAAATCGATTCAAATAATCAAAGTATCTTTAACGAGAGTACAAAATTAAAGTAGGCACAGCAAACGCCCGTGTCTCGCAACACAGAGCAAAAATGGCAGTCGCAGTCAGTTGTTGTTGTTGCCGCTGCTGTGCTTTGTTGTTGGTGTATTCGTTGCCGTTGTCGTTGTGGGTTCTTTTGAAGGCAGCGAGGCGACGTGACGAGACGCCCAAATGGGGCGCACAGTGGTAGTATTGTACAATAAGTAAGAAAAAAAAAACAAACGGTTAGCCCCAATGTGGAGTGCAGTCAATGGAGAAGCCAACGAAGCTCAAACTCAGGCTTTTAGTTCCAAGCCCAAATCTAAATTTAAATCCGAAATACGAAATCCGAAATCCGAATTCAAGTCTCAACACATAGCGTTGTCTGCGTTGGCCAAAATAGCGGCAGAGTTAGTTTTGTCGCTTGTTCTAGTCGCTGCGCTTGAGATGCCAGGCTTAACCTTGGCCTAAACTGCAAGCCAATGAACTAAATGCTTGTGAAAAACAGCAACAACATCAGCTGCAGCAGCGACTACAACAAATTGTGTATGTAAGTTTTGTTAACATTGTTTGGCTGTAGCCGGTCGTTTTGGCAGTTTTTAATGGCAACGTGAAAATTAAACAATTGTGCAAGCAGCTCTAGCAGATAATCGCTTCAATGATTCATGGCCCAAACAGTTGGCCAAAGCCCACACAATGGCCAGCAGCAGTAGCGGCAGCTGTAAGCCTTTGGGCATGGACAGTCAGAACATCAAAAACATTTGCCACCAATTTGTGTGTCAAGCTAATTAGTCAAATGCCTTCATAGCGACACAGTCAAGAGGCTTCAACTGTGTTGTGAACCAGTTGGCTAACTACAACAGTTTCTAGGCTAAGAAACGCACCTCTCTCTGATTAATGGCCCAAACCGAGAGACGAACGATCAGAAACTAAAACGAGTTTGTGCCTCGTGCTGATTTAATGCTTTGCTGACGCACTGTTTATCTTTCCCATTCTCCTCCGATTTGATTTTCCACAACGCGTCACGATCGACAATAAGTAGTAGATAAGGCAACAGCTAAGAGATGCCGACAGTTAAAGACCCTGGAGCAAGCACAAGCATCAATTGCTTATGCAATACTTAGCCTATTTGGCTTTCCGTGGTTCATGGCAAAGTAGTAGTAGTTTGTAGTAAAACAAAACCGAACTGAATAACCTACGTACCAAATTTCTTGTCCATAGCTCTTGCAGCCTCACAAAACTAAAACACTTCTCACTCTTTGAGCACAGGGTACAAAAAGGTTTAACCTCGTTGTGTCACTTATGCAGATATGTGTCTTGTGTAACCACTTCTAACTGTTTCTTTTACTTCTCATCTTTGTTACAGATGTGGTTGCCGAGAAACCCACTACTTACCGCCCCGCCCCTGGCAACCGTCCCCCGATTGCACCACTTAACTCGGCTCAGGAGCGAGAACGCAAACTGATGAATGTTTTGGCTGCTCGACGTTCGGCTTTACATCGTGGTGGTTTTCGTACACGCATTGGCACCACCGGACGCAGCGCCACTTCACCATCCACAGCGGCAGTGGAGAGCACCTCGAAGTCTCCGAGTGATCCACGTTCGGTTTGCATACGCAACTGTACTAAGAACTTTACTCGCCGCACCACCGCCAGCTGTATGCGACAATGTGCGAATTTCACCCGCATGTCAATGGCAACCACCAACAGCAGTTCGGTAGTGCTGCGAACGCCGAGCAAGCCACAAGTCGCCACGGGGGAAAGGGACACCAATGAGATTCTCTTCAGCGATGAATCCTCACATGGACTCTTTGTGGTTGCAAAAGAGCAAAATGATACGCTCAATCATATTGCGGATGGGGCCAAGCCACAGCGTGGGCGTGGCAAGCCAGCTATGACTGTTACACTGGCAACAACTTCGGTGGAGCAGGATGACGATGACGAGGATGAGGATCAATTGCAGCCTTATCTTTACTTTGGCGCCAAGCTGCCTCCTCTGAAGCCTGGAGCTTTGACAATTACACCCGCCGATGGTGACGATCAGCATCCACGTGTGCTGGAGGTTTCAGTGGCTCAGAGCACTACCACAACTGCAGTGCCGATAGTGGAAACCACAGCAAAACCCACTATTTCCACGAAGCGCCCTCTGACGGCTGTGGAGCGCAGTCGCAGTCGCTACAAGTATCACATGCGAGATCGTGGTGTGCCGCTAGCTGCACCCGCTGTACCTGTAGTTGTGGCACCGCCTGCTACACCACCCGTGAGCAGAACCCGTTATGTGGGTTCTGGGCGACCGACTGTAGTGCAGCCTGAAAGTTCCACAGAACAAAAACAGGCTGAAACTGAAGCAGAGCTCCCAAAACCCACGATGGTGCGTCGGGTGGCAGGAAAACCATTGGCTTCCTCTACACCGCTCATCATAACGGTGCTGAGTGCCGAGGAGGAAACCACAGTTTCTCAAGCGGAGCCTGAAACCCAACCGGAAGTTTTTACTACACGTTCTAGCAGCAGTAGCACCACCAGCAGCACTACAACAACAACCACTGCAGCGCCAACTAGCACCACCAAAAAGCCAACAACTACAACAACCACAACGACTACCACGACAAGCAGCACAACAACAACCACATCAACGACACCAGCGACAACGACAACTCCAAGAAGCAGCAGCACAACAACAACAACAACCACCACCACTCCTAGTACCACTACTTCCACAAGCACCAGTACCACAACGGCAGCTAGCAGCACCGTTAAGCAGAAGACCATCATTGAGGAGGATACAGAAAGGTTGCGTGCTTTGGGACCATCTTTAACCCAAGAGATCAACATTGAGGATCAGAACAATTTGATCATCTTTTGCAACAGCACCGCTAACTGTGAGGCAACACCACGCACGGATCTGAGCCACACCACCGACTCCAGCTCGAACTCGAAGATACTACGCACGACAGTCTTGACTTCAGTGCGCTCCACAGTAAATCCACGCCCCACTACACCAGCACCACGAGCTCCATCTGTTTCCGGTAATAAATTCATTGGAATTGTAGAATCTTCCTCCTCCACTCCGTCGGATATTAGTTCCACGGCAATCACGGATGAACGTGATGTGAATTTGGAAATAAGACGCATGAATTTGATTACCTTGGTGCTGGTGGCGGTGGGCGTGGTGCCTCTGGTGGCAATCGTTCTCTATCTGGTGCGCAACTACATGATCAGGCGTCGGGCCAAGAAGGATGAGGTCTTTGACGTGTGCATTGCAGATCAACAGCCTATCAGTCCGGTGAAGAAAGTGGACTCAAAATACCAGTTGGAACATGACGAGGATGAGGTGGATCATCATCAACAGGCTATGCCTATGTCCATCTCCCAGCAACAACCACAAC
This sequence comes from Drosophila nigrodunni, assembly GCA_020829145.1. Taxonomy (NCBI): domain Eukaryota; kingdom Metazoa; phylum Arthropoda; class Insecta; order Diptera; family Drosophilidae; genus Drosophila; species Drosophila nigrodunni. Next base: position 474,747 of record JACVCZ010000003.1, on the reverse strand, counting down.
AACGCGATGCCAATCACAATCGTTATGATGACAAAACCTCCTTGGCTAGTGAATATCAGGATTTTGATCGCAGCAACATTCGGTTGAAGAGTCTGCTTGGCGAGGGGAACTTTGGACAAGTGTGGAAGGCTGAAGCAGATGATCTGAGTGGACATTTTGGTGCCACACGCATAGTTGCCGTCAAGACAATAAGAGCGTGCAGTGCCCAGGTGAGCCTCAAGGATGAGGCCAACATTATGCGCAAACTGGGCTCGCATCAGAACGTGGTGACCTTGCTGGGTGCCTGTGTGGAGAGTGGTAAGTTTAACAGCGTATTTTGCAGGGCCACACATTAAACGTTTTTATCTTAGAGCCACACATGCTGATCATGGAGTATGCGATGCGAGGACGTCTTCTTTCATTGCTGCGTGCAGCGCGTAGTGCCACAAATATTCTGCCTGCCTCAGTGCCCGGCGGACGCAGCTTGGCGCCACTCTCCCCCCGCACTCTAGCGGGCTTTGCACTGGACATTGCCTGTGGCATGGAGTACATAGCAGGACGCAGAGTAAGTTGGCTTGTTCCACAACTAAAAAAATGATTAAACAATTATTTTACTGCTTCCTCAGATTGTACATCGTGATCTAGCTGCCCGAAATGTGTTGTTGGATCACAACGGCATGTGCAAGATTTGTGATTTTGGCATGTCCATTGATTTGGATGCGGAGCGCATGCGTAAAGAGCAGGAGAAGAATGCTGCCAACGATATATTGCGCAGCAATGCGGCCAAATTTAAGTTTGACTTTGGTAGTCGTTACATTCTGCAGCATTGGCAGCACACATTTGGCCAGGGCCAACATGGACACTGCTCCAAGGAGCACTCTCACTCCCACTCGGAGAAGAAGTCACATGGCCACGATACAATTGGCAAGCGACATGCACTGCCAATTCGTTGGATGGCACCAGAGAGTTTACAGTATCACATGTTTACCACCGAAACGGACATTTGGGCCTTTGGCATTGTGCTCTGGGAGATCGCCACTCTGGGTAGGACAGGAAATCACATTGAATAAGATTATATTTTATTAATTAAACGTTTTTCTTGCTAGGTTCTACGCCGTATTCCCATTTGACTGGCCGAGAGGTTATACGACGTGTGCCGCAGGGTTTGCGTCCTGAGCTGCCCAAGGAGAGCCGACACGAGTTCTATAATCTTATGTCGCGCTGTTGGCACAAAGATCCGCATATGCGTCCCTCGTTTGCCCAGTCGCGTCTGGAGATCACTCGATCGCTGCATAAGTGGGTCGATGATGATTCTGCAGCCTCGGATTATATGGATGTTAGCGGTTTTAGCGAGGATCTCGAACATGGTGTTGTCTACTTCAACCACCGCATTTCAGAGTTTGAATGCGAAATATGACGTTGACTGAATCACCCTTTCCAACCAAAAGTCACCATTCATTTGCATACCACGTCGCCATTGCCCACCAACTAATTAGTTCATCTTGCTCATCAGCATCCTACATTCATCACGATTATTCGAATCCATTCAACATTTTTGTCACTACTATTTCGAAATTCATGTGCTTGTCGAGCAGTATTATTTGTATTTTTGTATCTTAATAACATTTTCCTGTTTAGTTTCGATTCGTTTCGTTATGATTTCGTTTCGAGTTCGGTTTTGCCAGCGGCTTTGAGAGCTCTTTGTAAATATTATTTAGTATTTGTAATTTGTTACAAATGTTTATTATGATTTATCATTAAGGACTTGTATTTTAATTACAAAATTGGCGCTACTTGTGCTTAGTTGATATTAGTCACTTAGTTCTTCTAGTCTGTATCTAAAAATTCATATTTTCATCGTTGAGTCGATTCGTTTAACGAATTACACGCACCGCAATGTGGCACACGATTTAGTTTTTTTTTTATTTTGGAAATTATTCTATCGCTTAGGCTCTTATTTTATTGATATCGATATAGCAATACACGCATAATTGTACAAATAAATTAATTAAACCCATAAAAAATATAATAATTATAATATTTACACCAAATGGAACGCCTTTTTATTGCAAAATAATGGAAAATGTAACTTTATTGCATAACATAAGAATGTTGTCTTGTTTTTCATCAAGAAAATAATTTAATATACAATTTCGTTGTTTTTCCGTAGATTTCTCATTTCCGATCATTTTTCAACGATCTGGCACCGATATAAGCTTAATTGCAAGGTTGCCACTCAGCTTGAAAAAAGCTTGAATATTTTTTCAACGATCTGGTTATAAAAACAAGTTCCATTCGGAGCTGAACTTTTTGTTCGAGACTCATTTAAAAAAGCCGTTAGAAGAATGAAATAATTTAAAATCAAATGTAGTGTCAGCAATAAAATTTATTTTCTTTTTTGTTTTTTTACTGTTTTATAAAAGTAGTTTTTAAGTAATATTGTATTATTTTAATGAATATGTATAAAATAATCATATATTTTTATTACCTTGGTGATTATTTAAACCGGAAGCCAGTTTAGCCACAAGTTGATTTTGCAGTCACCAAATAAAACTTGTATTTTCGCATAATCAACAGTTAGTGACTATCACTGTATTTTATTTTAGTTAGTTTTAGCTAATCGTAGTTAAAGTTCAGCAGATAAACCCATTAGGACACAAAGTTGGGCCATCAATCAGGCAACTAATGATGATTTCAACAGTTCGCAGTTTAGTGGCAACGAGCACAAGTTTATAAGTACAATAAATTTACATGTAATTTTCAAATTAGCCAAACTTATTGTGGTTTTTTTTATGGCCACTGAAGATGAGGAAAACGATGGAAACTTTTGCTGAAAATATCATGTTGAATTGCTGATTGATGACTCGGCAATAAAATGAAAGGCCAACGATGCGGTAATATGGTTAATGGACATAAATTTAATGTGCGTAGACTGGTTTCAAAGAGATGAAAACGCATTGCGTGAAAATGAAAATGCAGTTCGTTTTGGCACTGTGATTACCAAGAAAGTGTGAAGAAAAAACGGTATCAAGTGGCTCTAAAAACACATTAAAATAGTTAACAGTCTTTAATATTTCTCAATCCCAAACTATAAAACGCACAAGAGCGAAACAAAATAACCACAATTCTCACACTTCAGCTTCCCTCTCTCTCTCTTCCAGAAATGACCATTAATAGAGTAATAGCCACAGTGGGTAGCTGCAATTCAAATCAGCAGTTTTGACGTAGCTATAATCAGACTGCAGTTAAAATCATGTGCCTAGGGCACTTTTTGTTGTAAAACGAAAGTACGAGTGACTGGCTGACTGCGTCGTTACCTGCCACAGGTGGCAACTTGTTGAAATTGATTTACACTTTTAGCCCCTCCGGTGTTGACCCCTGGACAGTTGATTAGCCATTTCAGCTTGTCTTTTGTAAATTCCATTAGCAAATATAATCAATTAATAACAGTTTGTTATACTTCCGATGGAGGAAATGTTTTGCTTCCTGACCCAAAGCCCTAAAACAAAAGACTTAAGACACAAACTTGGCAAAATGGGGCGTGATGAGGTGTGAACAAGCGTGAAGCGTTAAACTTCCGCATTACGTGCGAGCTATTTAACTAATTGAATTTTAACGGTTCACTGAACGCTCGCTGCAAGAAAGAAAGCCAATTAAAATATTGGCAATTGAATGCAAAACTAAAGAAAAGCAAAAAATAGAAGCAAAAACACGTCGCAACACCAAATTGCAAGCAGGGCAGTGCCAAGAGGCAGCAACAGAACCAGCCAACAGCGACGCCAGCAGTCGCCGTGGCAGTGACAGTGGTAGAGACAGTAGCAGCAGCAGAGGCAGAGGCAGAGGCTGCTCTGCCATCAGTTACAGCAAACAGTCCGCGGCGAGTGTTGAAAGCGTTAAGACGTGCTAGCGGCAGCTCTGCACGCTTCTTTAAGTTGAATACTAAAGTTTGTAGTCTAAAGACTCAAGATTTACTCTACTCTCTAAAAAACGATATCGTCCTCTCTTTGAGAGAAAGAACTCAGTGTCTGTGTGTTGAAATCTCTCAGCAGAAGCTGTAAATGAAGGCGTGTGTGAAATTTGTGAAAATTTGCGTTTAAACAAAATCAAGAAGCCGTAGTAGGAAAAGAAGATAAAAGTGAAAATTAGCCGTTTAAAGTGGAGTGAAAAAACTTATGGTTCTCTGAACGCGCGAACAGGAAATAAACGGGCCAAATAAGAGCTGAGTGGAGCTGCGCTTGGCATTAAATTTAAGGCAGATAGAGATACTGGAGATTAAGCTACAAAGTGAATGAGGTGATTTCTTGGCAGCCTCGTTTAATAAATTAATCATAAGACGAAAATCGAAAATGGAATCTTTAAAATGCTACGTTTTTTATTTGTTTTCAGTGTGTTGTTTTTTTTTTTCTTCTTTGTTAGCCAAATATGTGAAATGGAAACAACTTTCTAAAAGAAACAGAAAATAACAACAACCACAGCGTAAGCAACAATGACAGCGACGCACCAAAATTTGAATTCTTTTTTATATACGTATATATTTTTTTTAATTCTTTGCGCCCGAGGAAATTGTGTCAGCTTGTTAAGGTATTCATGCGTGCGTGTTGTTGCTCTTATTGCTGTTGTTGTTGTTTGTATTTCGGCTTTCGGCATTCGCCAAGTAGTGTCAAGTTCGTTGCCTAAGTCTTTCGTTTAGGGCCGGTAAATTGAATTTGTCAGCACGCGTTGTCAACATTTGTCTGCTTTTTAATGGAGTGACAGCTCACATTGATCTTCGATTTTAAGTTGTCTAGGTCGCTCTGCGGGTTCTGAGCTTACTAGGTTAGTCGGTTAGTTGTTGTTGTTCTTGTTTCTGAAGCTGAGAGGCAGCAGAGCTTGGTGTCTGCTTAGAGGATTCTCGGCGACTTTCTTGCTGCGTCTGTTTCTCTTATTGCTGCGCTTTAATTCGTTGCTTTTTATTGCCACTCTATTGACTACTGCTGCTTGTGTGGCTGCTGCTTTTGTTGTTGTTTTACTTGTTGTTGTTGTTACGGCTTGCTGTGTTTTTGACTGGCCCCGTTTCAGTGGCAACGCACGCGAATTATAAGCTAATTAAAGTTTGCCAAAGAATTTGCAGTGAAATTGCATTCAGCATCTGCAACAACTACATTAGCAGCAGCTTCAGCATCTCTATTATTTCAGCAATTTGAATACTCACGAGTATTCACTTTTACTTGGAGTGGCACCCACAAGCCTGGGAACCAAATTGCCAGGGTCTTATTGGATTAATTTGATTTATGTATGGCATCATAGACAACACTTTCTCAGTGTCATATGCAAAAATACACAAGCAATAAAAAAAGTAAAAGAAGAGGAATGAGCTTCAAAACCAGAAGCACAGTGGTCTTTCTCCTGCCCATTAAGCATATCCAATGCCAATGCCAATTCCATTGCCATGTACACAGGTGTGCAAAATAAATTAAAGACTATACCACTAAGATGGGCACGAAAAGGCAAAATGATGTACACAAATCTCAGCTTGTTGGCAGCTGTAGGCGTTCAGACTGCAACTTGTGAAGATGTGCAATAAGTTTTTATTTACGTTTTATTTCGTTGTTTCTTTGTCTGGCCTTATGACTTGTTTTGCCAACTGGCTCCTGCCAGCACTATTGTCGCTTGTTGCCTTTTCTAAACTGTCAACCAGTCGATAGATAAAGCAACCGTTGTATAGTTTTCACTTTTCAACTGCGCCAAAAGGTCACCATCGTCTGAAGATAGCATACAACACGATTACCACAGCTGCAGGCTGTCCACAGGCAATGTCTCTAAGGAGCTGTCTACCTATCTGCCTATTTGCCTGTTGTTAGCATTTGAATTTGTCAGTTCGGGCTCCCATGCCTTGGGCATCTTTTCATTGATGCGGCGCTTTCGAATACATTCCATGTGGACGCCATTGTATTGTTTGGCAAGGAATCATTGCGGTTGGGTTCAACCAAGGGCATCTGCAAACCTAGCTAAGCAGTTAGGAAATCATTTATGTGTTCACAAACGGTAGCTAAAGTTTATTAACCCCAACAGGCAATAAGAAATTTATTACACTAAGCTGTATTAAATCGTGAGAGCACGCGTATAGATTTAAACTTTAAAAATGTATTTCATTTTAGATAAAATAAATTGTATTTTTTTTTACTTACTAAGGCAAAAATACACCGTAAAATACACGCTTCTTTTATGGCACTACAATTTGGTAGCTCTGTGTAATAATAATGTTATCAAATGCACCGCCTTTGTCATTTTTGAAGCATAGATCAAAGCTTACACATGTTTTCTGATTTATGACTGCTGACTGCGTCAACTTACAGTCAGGTATCAGCAACTGTGGCAGCAACAACATTAGCAGTGACAACAACAAGCCAAATAACACTAACAACGACACTTATGAGTTATTTGGTGCTTCACGCCTTGTTGAGCACGCGAGAGGAAGACGATAGCCACAAATGTGGCTATATGTAGCTATAGCCATGGCAATGGCAATGGCGATTACCTAAAAGCCACAGTTAGAGCCAAAGCCAAAGCCAAAGCTGCAGTTGTTGCTGTTACTGTTGCTGCTGCCGTTGCAGGAGCTGCTGTAATAGCCACAACCATGACTTGATTATGATTATGACTATGGCTATGACGCTGACACGGAGTTGAAGTGGCGATACGGTGGTTTGATGATTCGCTGGCTCAGTGGTTGGGCGTGTTTGTGTGGTGGTGATTACGATTTTATTACAATTGTTAATGGCTTTTACTTTCGGTGGAAAGGTGAACAAAACGACAAAAAATTCAAATGTAAGGCAATGAAAGCAAAAGTTCGTTGCCTAAGTCTTTCGTTTAGAATGCACACAGTCGAAAGCGTGCGACGCATAACAACAAATAATGTCTGTGTTTCTTTTTGTTTGGCGCTTTGTTTTCTTAATTTCTATTATTGCTGTTGCCACTATAATTGTTGTTGTTTAATCTCTTAGTTTTTGTTGTGTTTTTTGTTTTCGGTTTTTTTGAATTTAATTTGGTTATAATAACTGCAATCTGACCGCCCAGTTTCCCATTAACTTTCGTTTGCTTTGCAGCGTCGCGTCGTCGTCACCTCTCAAATAATACTACTGAAAATGAAAGCGGGCAGCGCATTTGGCTGCCTCTTCTGGGCGTTGCTCTACTGTGTGCTATATTTACATTTGACCAAAGCCAGCGACGATGATCTGCTGGACTTTGAATTCGCTGACTCAAAAGGATTTGATGGCGCTTCGGCCTTAGATGATTGGCAGCTGGAGGATGAGCAGCTAGCAGAGCAGGCAGACAAAAAACTGGAGGACAATATGCTGGACTTCAGTGTGGACCTTGACGAACCGGAACCGGAGAAGCAGCTGCCCCCCTTCGACTGGCGTGAGAAGGTGCTTCGAACGGCTTTGTCCAAGGCTTTGACCGATCGTGCACTGCGTCAGAAATTTGCTGAGGTTATGCCCATACTGCGTGTGCTTTCCTCCCAGCAACGTTTGGCACTCTCAGCTTTGATTTCGGCCCAAATGAACGCCAAGCAAGGTCACGAACTGAGGTTTGATCAGGTGAGTTGGATCAAAGATTAATACGACATTACTTACATATTTATTTGTGCAATTTGCAGGTTCGCATGATGTTTGGCGATGACAAGAAACTGTTGCTGCCCATAGTTTATGATTTGGCCAATCTTGTGAAGAGTTCAGCACGCAAGTACATTCAAATGGGTACGGATCTGGCAGTTGCTGCTTTGAGACACACTCCACTGCAGAAGCGCAAAGATGTGCTGACTGTGGAGGAGACGGAACAAGATGACAATGTCGGCACAATCGATGTTGATGATAAGCAGGGGGATGCTGCTTCATCGTTGGAGGATTTCTTCGATGAAATGCAATCAGACCTGCTAGATCCACAGATGATTAACGAAGCACTGCAGGCATCAACACCAACCGTACCAACCACAGCCACTCCCACAACCACTGCCAGTCTTCGCGCAAATTCCAGTGAAGCTCAAGGTCAACGAGTGCGTCGCTCGGCCAATGAATTTGTGCATAAACTAACGCGATCGGTGCCCATTTCGGTGTCGGAACAGCAGCTCTTGGGAGGTGCAGCTGGGCGTACAATAAGGCTGAACACAACTGAATTTCAGCAGCCCAGCGGTGCAGCAACTCAGGCATCCAGTAACCACCAGCAGACAACTACTGACGCCGAATCAATAACTAGCTCCACTTTGACCTACGAGGAAATCGAAGATCTCGCTTTTGCTGGCCTCAATGGCACTGAACTTCCACTGATATCTGCAGAGGAACGCACTTATGAGCTCAACAATAGCAACAGTAGTGCGGAGGAGCCACTACCCAGTCCAGAGGAGCTGATTGCCGGTCCACGTTATCGCCTGAATGGCAACAAGCGTTATGGCCACAAGATACCGCCAATTAAGCGAAAACGTGTTCAGAGCTCGATCCACAGTCGTGGCAGGCCTAAAACATCAGCAAGTTCCCACAATCCAGTCGTAGTGTCCCATAAAAAATGCGAAAGATTCACCAACAACATGTGCATACGTACCGATGATTATCCGCTGTAAGATCCACTTAGTTAGTTAGCTGGCTTTTGGGTTGGCTCCACGGTTGGCTCAGGGTTATCCCGGTTGTATCTTCTAGTTGATCTTCTCCCTAGTTTAGTTGTAATGGTAGTCACATTTTTTTTAGTTTAAATAAAAATTATAATTTATTTCACATCCACATTCCTTAATTGCACAAATATTTATATGATACGTTAGTTAAAGGTTACGGTGGTTCTACTAATACTCTATCCACCAGTTAACAGTTAAAGACTCTTCCCACTTTTGAACTCCATACAGTGAACAGATCATGGGCAGCATTCGAAGACACAAGAATGCAATGAGCGCCCTTTTTGGCCGAATTCTACGATAAACCTAACAACAATCTCGAGTTTGGCGATGAATTCGATGATTATATTGTTAACAAAAAGCGGTAAGTGGTTAATAGTTTTATAAAACTTTTCTAATCTTAACTTTAATTCTGCTAGACGTGAGGATGAAGGCAGCGCCGGCGGCATGTGCCAGAGTGTGGTCCGTTATGCTCGACCACAGAAGGCCAAAGCTGCCTCTGGCGAATGGAAATATATTGTGAACACTGGTCAACATACACAGACACTGCGGCTGGAAAAATGCAGGTGAGCGCTTTTAAGAAATGTGCAAACGTTTTTCATAAACAAATTAGAAATATATCTTATTTTCTGCATAGGTGGTAAAATAATTGCTCAAGAGTGGCGAACACAAATCCAAAACTCCAAGATTTCCTATTAAGTTGTTTACTTAGTGCTTTAAAGTAGATTTCTCTTTGCTTCAATTTCTCATCTAAAATACTTAAACCGTATTGCTTATTCAATTATATTTGCTTTCATTTCTTTTGTTATTCGCAATTATTTATGCCTATCTTTTGTATAGTTTTTTTTTAATTTGCTAACTTGTGTCATAATTTTAATACATCTAAATATAACAACAGCAATTTTCGTAAAGTTGTTGCTATTTTTAGTTTAGTGGGTTACTAGAGAAGCTATTAATCATACATCAAATCGAACTTGGTTTCGATGCACAGATTGTTGAAATTTTTTACTGTTAGGCTGTTGAAATTTATGATGGAATTATCCATAACTCATGTGTGTTTCTATTATTAACTTATCATAGTTTATTAACACAGTTAGTTAAGCTCATTTTTAATTTGTCTCTTATTAATTGTTTTTGTTTTTTTAGCAATCCTGGCGACAGTTGTTCATATTTGGCTCAAACGTATCGCTCGCACTGCTCCCAGGTGTATAATTATCATCGCTTGCTCAGTTGGGACAAGGTGCGTGGACTGCATGTGGATATCTTTAAGGTTCCCACATGTTGTTCCTGCCAAGTGGATGGCTATCGTCAGCAGTTCCCACCACTTGCCTCCATACAGTCCAAGGACTATTCGCCGGGCAGCTACAAGCTGGACAATAACAATGGCAACACTAATGGCTACAGCACCATCAACGAAGAGGACCTTGACTATAATGACGAGAGCGATGAGGATGAGCTTGGTTATTCGCCCTATAACAGTCGGGATACCAACGAACTGAGTTATCTGGGCAGCAAGAAAGTGCGTTCCAAGCTGCCAGCCCCATCCAGTGTTGGTCCTTATCTGAGTCCACCCGATGATGAGGATCAGTTTGGCATTGGCGGCTACAAGAGTCACAAGAGCAGTAGTAATAGTCCCAGCTACGCTTCCAGTTCCAGTTCCAGCTCGAAAAAGTATTACAGCCAACTGAGTCGCCGGCGGCCGCAGCACAATGAGCCCCGTGTTGATGTCGATTTGGATCTATCGCCGAGCGAGACACAGGCCGAACAAGAGGTAAACGTATTTGGCCCACCGCTGGCTGGGGAACAGCCGCGCATCCCCCTCAAGCGCAAGCGTATTTATTCCTCACCCACTCATACAGCAACAGGCGCAGCAACAGGCGCAGCATCAGCAGGACGCGGATCAGCAGCAGCACCACCACCATCACCCGCTTCACCAGGAGCAACAACTCGAACTCGAGTACAGCGCATTCCCATATCCAAACCACAGGCCACCGCAGCCACCAGCAGCAGTTTACCAGCCAGAACAGGAACCGCTGCAGTCACAGTCGGCGCCAGTATCAGTACTGCCCCCCATGCCCACCAAACAGCAGCAGGTTCTCCATCCACCTCAGTTACGTCATCTAACACTGCCGTCGGTCAGGGCCAACAGCGGTACTACACAGGCGGCAAGTCGAGACCACGGTACTATGCTCCCAGCCCGACGTCGACCGCTGCCGCACCCGCTCTCCCAACGATCTCCACAGGCGCAGCGACGCCTCTACCGACCACATACTATCAGCAGAAGCAACAACATCAGCAATCGACGGCACTTTCACAACCATCACATGTGAATTCCATCTACAGTGAGAGCGGAAACGGCAACGGGATTGGGAATGGAAATGGGACGCGGCGCATTAACTACAGCTATCATCCCATCATAGATTTCTTTGAGAAGAACAGGCGTGCCGAGGCTGCAGCTGCTGTGACCCCAACACAAGCAACGGACTATGAGATGGAGGAGTCTCATCTGGTGGCACAACGCTATCCACCCAGGACACCACCAGCTGTGGTGGGCATGGGCGTCTATCAGCATCCGATACCAACTCCACACGAGCGTAGAATTGGTTTCGGTGCTGCAGCTGGTGGTGCAGTTGGTGCTGCTGGTGGTACTAGTGTTGGTGGTGGTGTTGGAAGCTATGGTTTTGCCGCTGATAATTCATGGCAGCCGCTGGTTGTGGATCACTAACATTAAGATCGCATGTAACCACTTTCGTCTCCAAAAGATCCTACCTTCATAACAAATATCGCATGCGTTACTACATTTCGTATTAATAACAGCGTTAAAAGCTCATTTTCGTTGTGGTCTCTCCTGATGCTTTAGTATATAGTTTTATTATTATTGCCGATCCTGTTTTGCCGTCCTAGCTACTAGGAACTTAAATCCTATGACTTTCTAGTTATTACAACTGAATGACGTAATTGCTAAATCGCAGCTTATTTAACGTTTAACAACGTCTAATTAATAACTTATTTATTTATTTATTTATTTACCTACTTGTAGTTTGTAGCAATAAAACAAGCGACCCATTTGTGGTGGTTTAATGGGCAGTTATCGCTAGAGGTTAAGTAATAAAAATAAATTAGTAAACATAAAATATTTATGAATTTTCTTATTGAAAAACGAATTGAGCCAAGGAAGTTTAAGAATTTTTTTTTAATATTACTATAAATGATATTTAATTTATTTATATGTCAAAATTTAATTTATTAACTTAAAATTTTAAAGTGAAGCACATTCTGCGCTTCGCTTCGTTGTCGTTTCGTTTCCATCGTTCCTCCAAACAAATTGAAAAATTTCGTTGCATCTTTTAGGCGGTGACCAAAAATAACTTTTAATGCGCGTATGACAATTGAATTTAAATGGCATATTAATAAATTCCAAAAGCGTGTGGCATAAATAAACATAAATACCAAATTAAATTCGGAATAGGCTTTCTCTCAGCCGACCCCGTATATATTTTTTAAAGTGCCTACGACTTTACTGAAGTTCAAGTTGAGGGTCATGCAGAAATGGGGGCTTAGTTTAATGGCAGCTGCCTACTTATGAGGTGTCAGCTTAAAAAGCGAAAGAAAATATATCTGTGAAAAAAGCATAAGCATAAACATTAATGCAAAATTAATTTAAAACTAGTTTGTGGCTGCCTCTGAAAGTCACACACAAAGTATAGTTTATGCTAAAATGTGCCAAACTCGAGAGAGGTGTTTGCGTATGCAAAGTGGGTTTCTAAAACGAAACGGGCTCGTGCCATAGACATTACACAGACCTAACGGGCGCTTTAATGCGACGGTGGCAGCGTCTTTGACCGGTTATAACATTGCACACAACAATTGTTGCAACTTGCAACGTCACTGCAGTTGCCAGTTTCGCTTTCATTGCTGCCGCACGAAGATGCCGACGAAGTCAACAATGACGATGACTATGACGCTGACTACGACAACGACGAAAGACTTCAAGACACCAACTCAACTGCATGCGAATCGAAAGATACTGCGTCATGGAGAGTAGCGAGTTGGAGAAATGAGACGGTAAAGAAAATGGTCAAAAGCCCAATCAAACGGCTGGCATAAACTGGAAAATTGGAAAAACGTTGTGTAAATTTTATAAAGGCGCAATGATACCACCGTTTCAGCGCAGTTGTAGAGCAACCGTCGATGTTGTTGTCTCACAGTCAAATTGCATCTCTAACCACACGCGAAAGTGAAAAGTCGGATAATTTCATTGGCCTTGAAAGTGAGAGTAAAAGTGCAAGTGCAAAGCCAACAAATGGCACCACAAAGGAGCTGCCTGCTCAGCTTCCTATGCCTAGTGCTGCTGCAGCAAAGTCTCACCATAAGGATTGAGGACAAGCCCAGGAATACTCAGAGTAGAAGTACCACCACCAGCACTACGAAATCACCAACAACTGACTATCGCGTCTCTCGGCCAGAGCCCAAACAGCCAGCCAATCGAGTGCCTCCTCACCTGCAGGATGTGCGGCCAGGATTTGTGGATGACGATGCTGGCGATGTTATTCGTATTATTGAGCCACCAGCACACTTTCAGCAGCTTAAACGATTGCGTCAAAGGCATCCACAGCCACAACAAGCATATACACCACAAACTGCTGTCGTTTGGGAGCAACCTCGCAAGCTGAGCACGAATCGTGCCGCCATTCCGCAGTCTAGACCCAAAACCAGTCCCGTATCTAAGCCCAAGCTACCGCCGTCAGCATCGAATGGCGATCTTTTGACGCAGGAGACGCAATTTTCCCCGCACATTACAAATAATCTGCAATTGCCAATGGAAATTCTCGTTTCGGTGCGCAAAACTGAACGCCTCTTGCAGCGTCAGCGACAGAAATTGCCACAAGTGCGACAACGTCACGTGCAGCGACAATCCCACACGTTGATTGCCCAGAAATCACTGGAGCAGCAGCACTACCAGCGTGGACAGCAGCAGCGACTGCGAGCAGCGCTGACGAAGGATCACATACGCAGCAAACGGGTGAAGCGGGAGGCAGCACCAGCTCGCTATGATGTGGCGCAAGGACTCAAGTTAGTGGCGCACATTGGGGAACTGCTGAACAATGCCACGCGTTACCTGCCCGATGAACTGGAACCAAATGAACTGGCACCCAAATCGTCGCCACTCACTGCGGAGCTACAAGTCTGTGGAAATGCAACCAACTGCGACAGTCGACGACGTCGCCAGCGGCTGTTTAAGTTGCAGGGGTCCAAAAAGTCAGCCGTGAGGGGGCGAAACTTCCGCCATGAGGCAAGCACTAAAGCAACAACAGCAGGCACAACAGAAATAACAGCAACAACAGCAACTACAACAACAACAGCGACTTCCATTTCAACTACTTCCGCAACTCCGTTGGCTAGTCGTCTGGTAAATTCACGTAAATCACCAAATAACCGCAATCAGCGGCAGCACCTGGCGCTCCCCCCCTCTCCACGCAGCGACGATACTGTGCTCTACGCGGATGTAATGTCGAATATACGTAATTTGTGGCAGGAGCATGATCATGATCTAAGTCTGGCACCACAGTTTGTTGCACCTGAACAGGTGGCAAACAACACCGACTATCGTGTTTTGAGTGTCTATCTGCGGGAACTAGATGAAATCTCCAAAAAATTACCCACTGTGGCGCCACTAACGGCTCTCAATCAAGAGGAGTTTGCACCAGCCACGCCCCCACCCAACTGGTATCTGATCAATAACGAGGGAAAAATCTACGAGACGCGTTTGGACAGCGAAACGAAACCAACAGCTGGACTTTTCCATCGGTTTCCCGATATGCCCGATCGCATTGATCCTGTTTTGACCCAGGATTTGGAGTAGAAAATATCTGAGCCGAGATTAAACTATTATTTATTTTGCTAGCTGTAAGTTTTATGTAAGTGGAAGTTGCAAAAATAAATGACAACTGAACACAAATAAATAAAACCGACTAATTTCAATATATCACAGCTAGTAATTAAAAGAAGGTCTCTCTCTAACCCGGAGAGTCTCTTAATGAGTGTTTAGATTCTGTCGGAGCAGCGAAGCATTTAATTTGGCTAATTACATCGCCTGAATCACAGCTTGTTCTTGGTTAAAGCGGCAATTTAGATAAGCAAACAGGCAATTAGCTTGGGTAGCTGCAACCCCAACCAATGTTCTCCGAAAGTGCCGAAACCCATTGTCTTGAACCCTGACCCCGCTCAACATAAAGTTTTGCTGAGAAACCCCAAACGCGACAAACCATAGAAAACACAAAAAAACACGAACAGCAAAGTCGTCAACAATTAGCAGCATGAAGATAATGTGGCTCCATAGAAAGGGAAAATAGCTGAACGTGATCTGACCTCGTTACCCAGTGGGAGATTCTACAGTGTATAACATCAGTGTAAAATATTAAGTTAGTCTTAAATTGAGACATAAATAGGGTTCCATTAAAACAGAACCCAAGTTTATTTGTGTGGCTTATAGTGGTACATAACATTAAAACTAGTTGATTACGGTTTAAATGATACCAAATTGAATTTTGTCTAGCGTAGTCAGAGCGAAGGTCTCTATAACAAGTTTTTACCTATGACAAGTCAATTTCAGACATATTTAATTATCTGTAAATCAAAGTTTCGCTCCAATTTATTTTATTCTGATTTTACCAACACATTCCTTATACAGAACTTAAGTTTTAATGTGATGTGACATAGTTTACATATGTATCGTCTGTTTATCTGTTGTATCTATAGACTTTTGCAGCATCTGATAATCATTTACTTGAGTTATATTCATTTAACTCACTCTGTTTTTAATCAAACTTTGGAATTTTGTCTTGTTTTTTATTGGTTGTTGCCTTTGTTTAACTAATGTGATGATGTTTTGCGACTGTTACATTTTATTTGCTCAAAATGGACGCATTCTCATTTCCACATTCGCCCAGAAGTTTAAGAGTTAAATGTAGTTTTATTTTTATTGTTTTAGAATGTTGTTTAGCCACTTTGGCAAAAAAAAAGTCTAATTTATAGAGCTCGTATTTTGTGAATATTTTGTTTTGTGTGTTGGTGGACTGGAATCCATAAATTAGAACTTTTTTAATACGAAATTCTCGAAAGCTTCCCAAAAACGTGTTCGTTCTTATGTAATTCCCACAACTTTCTCATTGTCTACGTAAATCTCTGAAGGTTTTTGAACCTGAAGATGGTTGTAATTGTATTGAATAAATTAAAATTAAATGATTTAAGTGTATATGGAATTATAATATATTGGTTGCCCATTGCGACATTGACCCCACTGACCAAAAGTGAGGAAAAATAAACGAGAAGAAAAAAAAATAAGAAACAGACAACAGACAACAGAGACATGTAATTAGTAATCGGTCATGCAAGAAATAGAAGCCCCCGAGAGGCCCAAGGTACCAGTTGCCATGAGCAACGCTTCATTGATAATCTGCCGAGTGGGTGGATGGGTGAATGGGTGGCTGGGAGGATTGGGCGGGATGGTGCAGCGGCAGGTGGTGTGTGTATTGTTAGAGCGGCGCACGCAGTCTTTACTTTGGAATCGCCCAACTGGAGGGAATTTTGTTGTAAGCAAATTTTGTAGACAATTGTTTTGTCGCTGCGCTTTGATGGCGACGTTGCAAGAATCACAGCCATTATATAAACATGCTGCACAGCTCCAGAGTCATTCAGTTGAGTTTTACACAGTTCAAGTGGCATTTGCACCACTCTCGCCAAAGCAAATAAACTAATCAAACTAAACAACATGTTCAACATGCGAACCGTCTGCCTCCTGTTGGCCTGTGCCTTATTCAGCCTGCTGTTGAGTGAAGCTGAGGCGGCGCCACGCCCTCAAGAGGAACCCGCTGCCGACTTGGAGGCAGGCATTGAGGCTGAAGAAAAGGATCTACAGGGTGCTGCCTCAATTGGCTATGGATACTACTCATCTCCCTATCTAGGAGGCTATTACGGTGGTGGCTACTGGCCCCACTATAGTGGTAGCTATTATGGTCTGGGTGAGTTTTTGAGTGTGAACGGGGAAGCAGCATCTAATTTCTGTTAATTTTTGTATTGTGCTTTAGGCTATCCCTATTATGGTGGCTACTATGGACTCCATCACCATCATGGCCACTACGGACACTTCTACTAATGTGGCTAATGCCCTTTCGCATTGCTTCAAACTCATACATAGTTTACGTCAGCGTTCTTGAACAAAGTCTATGCAGTAGTTTGCACTCTAGCTTCAATTTAATTGCACGCCGCTGATGCGCAAGGATAATTGCTTCAATTAAGCAACAAAAACGGAACAAAAAAAAATTATTCTATTATAATTTATAGTGATAAGCATTTCAATTTAACAACTACAGAATATTTGCATCAGTTCAACTTAGTGCGCCATAAAGGCTAATGAAGTGCTCTTTAGAAGCTGCCCCCACTCACCCAAACACTCGAAATGTATTTTATATTGAAATTCTTGATCGTCATTAAAGCTTAGTGAACCGTTGAAATAAAACTGCCGATATATACGAAATGAAGCATAATAAAAGATTTAAAATAAATCTCACAAATCATTTGAAAGTCAAATAGATTTGCGGAATACTTGATGCTATAACTTGAATTTCGCTCGTGTTAATTAACTGTCTCTTAGGCAAATTGACAGCATAAATTAGAACTGCTGGACAAATGAAATGCGACGTGACAGGTTTTAGAATCAGAATTCTAACCATTCCTGTTCAAATATTCTAAGCTTGATCCCGAATTACCATTGTGAGCACTTTGTCACGGCAGCCAATCAGATTGACTCGATGTTCCACTGTTTGTATGCGTAATTTATGAGATTTGTCGACAAATAAACGAAGTCAAGCGAAACTCCAAATTGTGTAAGGTTTAATTCGTCTGACATTTGGTCTCAAGTCACAAAACAATCGCTTTTGTCAGTCTGTCTGAACTGCAGCAAAGGTCACGGAAGTGCTGCTGCAAGATTAAATTTATCGAGCGACAATAACCGTTTGATTTGATTGCGAGTGCTGACTAAATACTTTGCATAAATTAGCATACCAATCTCATCCGATAAATGATAAATGATTGATCCATCATTCGAACAGTAAACCTTGCAGAGAAACTCAACAATTAGTGAGTAATAATCTAACTGAAGAATCTACTATTCTGTTATTGACCTTTTCGGCGATTTGTTTGCTTTAGAAATGTCATTATCAAGAACGCTGTGAGTGTATTCATCAATGTATTCATTTTGTATTCACATTGTATTCACATTGTATTCATATTTTGCAGACAATGGTGTTAAATTATTGGCTATTAAATTATCATTTGATGTGTGGCGCTCACGTTTCGCGTTTTTATTTTCTGCTACTTCTTTTGTTGTAGAAGTGTGGCTAAAACGCGGCTCGTTTAATATGAAATTTGAGAATATATCATTAAATTGGCCAAAAATAGAATTTCGCAAATGGTCATTTACATTTTTCCGAAATTAAAGACTCACCATACCGATTAAAAGGATTAATTAAATATGCCACTTAGCAATAAATAATAATAATCATAACAATTTGTTTGGTATGCCAGGCAAAACTTTTGTAAGCGAGTTAATGGCCCAAGCGCTTGAAGATCATGACTTGCCGGAATTTTGAATTGATTTTATTTTCATATTTTCACTGAACTGATCAATGGGCACTCTAGGGTAACAATCAATCGAAAATCAGTTAACTGTGGGCAAAACAATGTAACAATGTAACGAACAAGCAAATAGTCCAAATTGTTGAAAACAAATGCGTAAAACTGTGGAGTCATATGGAACTGAGTGTAAGCATATTTTAATTTGCATTTAATATTTTATAGATATAGATATATTGTTTCTTTTGGTGCGGCAGCTCGAGTTCAAGTGCATGACCTAGAGGACGTAGTCTGCACGCAGTCATTTTGATTGAAAGTGAACCAACAATTTGATCAAGTATTGCGTGGGTTATTTTATAACTCAATTAGACGCTAATCGCATCATTAGTGGTGCACCTTGAGTGGTACTCAGTGTGCGGATGCTGTTGCAATCGAAATGCAATCAATGACAGCCCTCTGGACTCTAGGTTTATGGAAATTTCTGTAATTCAGGCACATAAATAAATAATCAATCTATATGCAAGTAGCATTAACAGTTTTGAGTCGGCTTATAGCCGTTGCATATCATTTCGTTTTGTGAAAAGTTCCTGCTACGACAAGTTCGTGTCTTAAGTCTTTCGTTTGACTGCTTCGTTGAAATGTGGTGCACGTAACGCTACAACAATCGACAGCAGGTTTTTGTGTTTGGGACGCCTGCTTGCCACCAAGGACACTTTAAGATACGCACTTGAACCTCATCCTGTGTTGGACTCAGTCTGACCCTCAATTTGTGGCCATTGAACTGGCCGCAATAACTTGTTTCGCTTTCCGTTCGCTGCGGCAATTTGGCGACTTTTGTGGTTGCCGCAAGTAAGAATCAAAACTGGCCGAGACCTGTGGTTGGTCTCTCGGTCATGCCAAAGGCATTTATGTTCGTCTTTGACCTTGCATGCTGATCTTTCATGCGATCTTCATGTGTGAATGGCAGCAGCAGCAGCACCACAGGGCGCTCTCTATGAATACTTCTCTCACATGTGTACGCTATATACACTACATTTTTTGGCGTAGTTTTCGGTGATGGTGATGGCGTTGGCACCCCGCACACCTTAATTACCTGTGTCCCATGCTCGAGTTGGCAAAAGCAAGGGCAATCAATTGTGCCCAGCGAGCTCTAAATGCATCCGACCAGAAACTCGCCCAAAAATTCTTCTCTCATCGTAATTTTATTACCGGCCAAAAACAAAAGTCAAGCGCTTTAATTAGCTTTTAACTTCCGCAACATTTGCAACATTTGCGTTAAAGAATGTATTTTGGTTCTGCTTGTCTATTCATAGCACAAGCAAAAACAAAAAAATAACGAAAACCAAAACATAGACTTATGTAGCTTTACTTAGATGTTATACACTTGTGGGTGCGTTTATCTCCCTCAGAAGTGATTTATGAACGTACTGAAATATTCATAAATATTTACGGCATTTGTTTGATTTGTGAAACCATTAGAAGTAGTTTTAATTAAGGCGCTTAGCGGCGTTCAGCGAGCCTTATAATCAGCTCCAGCTTAATTCTTACTTCATAAGTAGGAAACACATTTCAAAATACACTACACTACAATAGGTGTAAATAATGCTTGAGACAAAAGGCAGCTGCTAACTTCTTGGCATATGTTCTAAATCATTATTATTTGAGCTAAATTGTTGACGGGAAGTTCAATTTAAGCACTAGCCATGAGTTATGGCCAGCTGCTTGAAAGTGATTCAAGTGGAAACGCCACAAAAGGCAGCCTTTAGAAAGGCAGAACGTCTCATCTTAAATCCTGTACATTTAAGGTCATCTATATGTAAATTGCTTTATACTTTCAGATCAATAATGAGATCGAGAATGAGAATCCGCTTACAGTTTCAGCTTTAGTTCAATTCACTTCCTTCTCTGGAACAGGACCAGATTCACATCTTTTTAGCAGTTAAAACGATTATTCATTGTGAAACTGATGGCGCCGATGTCTCAGTTGATGTCTCGATGTGACCTTCAACCAAAAGTGCAAAAATTGTGTGCGTTTTTTCACATCCCATTTTTCTTACAGTTGTTGCTTTTGTGTAGGATGTCTGTAATTAAGTTGAACTTGTTATTGTTGCCGGTTTTGTGACCGCTTTTATGACCTAACAATTTATAACATACAACCCAATGCTCACCAGCTAATCATTGTAAACTGTTGCTATAAATTTAACACTCCAATCAAATTTGTCAAATTTATTACAACCTTTGATTTATTTTCAAAAAAAAAAAAACAAATTCAATTAGTTGTTATTACATGTCTTAACAACATGTTTTTCGTCTTCAAAATGTTTAGTGTATATTTTTAACAGCTGTTTAGACTATTTCCAATAGGTTGTAACTTAATAATTTTCAACAAAAATATTTGATAACTGTAAATTTTAAACCTTGGCTAAAAAGTATTTTATTTATTGACTGACTAGAATTACAGTTGAGGTGGGCTGTTAGAGTATAATCAATTCGGCCTTGCGCTGTCAGCTTTCTTTAGTTGTCAGCTAATTTGTTTATTTATTTATTGTATAATTTCCCGAATGTGTATTAAATATCACTGAAGTTTAATGAACCGCTGACGGATTTGCTGTGGGAGAAATTCATTTTGGCTGATTCACTTGTTGCTGTTGTTATTGAATGTTTACATATTGCTTTTAATGATGAAACCATTTTGTATGCCACTGGCGAAATTGTTACAGACACAAATACAAATACCATCAACACAGTCACAATCAGAGTCAGAGTCAAAGTCACAGTTGCAATTCAAAGTGTAGAAATCGATAAAAGACCCAAGTGGATTTATTATTTATGAAGTAGTCGCTGAGCATCACAACTAGTTCTAGTAATAGTTGGCACATCCTGACTATAACTATGTCTATATGCCAGAGCTACCCGGATTGCATACAAATCGGTAATGATCCCACCGGAGAACCTGTCCACTTAGCAAAATCAATGCTGACACATAAATTGTGCAATTAAATGCGTATACCTTTTCATTATTGATTTTTGTTTGTTTTTAGGTATTTTCTAGTTCTATAAATATTTAAAACTTTTTTAAATAATGACTGTTCTACGCTGCTCTAGGCATTATCTGTATATAGAACGGAGATAATCGTTGCTTAGTTTATTGTTATAAATTTGAATTTGATTGAATTTTATTTCTGAATTTGTTTTAATTATGATGGAAATTGACGATTTCAGTTGAAGATTTTGTTTTAATAGCGACAAGCATCGCATTTGAAAGTTGAAATACTTGAGAGTTTTACGAATATTTTGAATCGATGTTTCGTTTATGCGTATCTTCCGGTTGTTCAAATTATTAATAATAATAATTGAATTTCTAGTTATTAACGAGCTGCGAACACTGAACTACCAGCATAAAAATGTTTGAAATCTGTTTTTTTTTTTGTTTTAACTTTGATTATTCTTTCGTGTTTATTGCTAGGGTTTATTTTAAATACCAAACGATCCATTAAATGATCGATTACACGGGCATTATTTGTCAGTTAAGGTATTAATGAATGAAACAACAACATTAATTAACAATTAAAAGAGTCACGAGCAAGGTTTCTATATTCTGAACCCTAATAATTTGTTGCCTTGCATTAAGTATTGGGTGCAGTTTCAGTTTAAGTTTTGACTTGATCTGATCTGATCTGAACTAAACGCGATGATTGATGAAACTCGAAAATCAATTGCACCTTTTTTATTATTATTGATAGACAAACCCCACAATGATTTATAAGAGCGGTCAGTAAGTGAACATCTAATTTGAAGTAGAGTCTGCTTCTAAGGTCAAAACAAACACTCAAAACTTGTTGGCAAAAAGAAAAAATTAAAGCCAAAAATAGTTTATGTTTTGTATTCGATTTGGGCAGTTCTCGGCTGTCGTTTTGCGGTTTCAAGTCAGCAGAGTCAAGGTCAAACGGTAGCCAGAAAACGAGATTTTCATGTCACAATTAGACGCATTATTTTGCTGTTGAGGTAAATCGATTAGCAGGTGTAGCACGCATCTCAGGTGACAAGAGGCAGGAAGCCGCAAGTGGAGTGAGTGTGTTGGGGCAGAACCTGCTGCACATGCGTAGCACGACGTATCGGAGTAACTGTCTCAGCCAGCACAGTCTCAGTCACAGCCACAGCCGCAGTTCAAGTGGAAGTCGAAGTCGAAGCCGAACTAAAGCTGACGGCGTCGCGTTGCTTTTGGGAGCTCTCTTATAAATAAGCCGTGCGTCGGCGCAGTTTTTGTTATTTGAACTTCAATTCTGCTCGAGTTCGCATCTCGTCTGCTGCTGCTTTGCGTCGTGCGTCGTCGTCGCTAGCGAAACGCGCGCGTTTTTTGGGCGTTTTAATCGTGTGTGTGTGTTTACAAGTGGGTAGCTAATTGCCATAAACAGAACAGTCAACCATTGTGATTTTGTTATTAAGAACATTTGAAATACTGATTTTAATACGTATACATGTAAATAAATAAATATATGTACATATATTTTTAGCTGCTGACGCAAGTGTTAATTTGAAATCAATTTTGCGATACAATTTGAATGCGTTGTGATTGCATCATAAGAATGAAGATGGTGAGTGCGAAATGAACAATCAACTAATAACAATATCAATAGAATACAACAAAAATGGTTCACACTTTTTTCGAGGTGCAGTTGCTGTTGCTGTTGCAGTTGCATCTACCAGCTCTAGCGACTTTAACTTCAACTTCGACTTCAGCATCGACTTCTAGTCGTATTTTGACTGCGGCATCGCATTTGTCTGTCAAACAAAATTGCTCAACCGAACCGAAGTCGAAGTCGAAGAGAAAAACACAGTTTCTAAAAAGCGACAGCAAAAACAAACAACTTACGAGTACTCCTATTCGAATTCGTCTTCGTATACGTATTCGCATGGTAAAATTTGCATAAACGGCTCTACAATTGAAGAAAATCGGTACAAGTACAAATAAAAATACTGAAAACAAACAAATACAAAAAACAGAAAACGAAAAAAAAGCAGGTGGCAACAACGAAGAGCGCGACCTGCCACAACTGCCATTGGGCGTTGCATAGACACTTGATGCTGCCAATGATGATAATGATGATGATGATGATTGTACAACAGCAAGAGTGACTAGCCCTTAGCCTAATGGCTGACTCGCTAAGTGATTTTAAAATCGGATGAGCAATACGAAACCCACTGACCGGAAACACTCATAAATGCGCTCAGTTCCATTTGATATTCGCTGGTACCTCGCGACGCCTTCGTCGTGGTCTTCATTACAACCACTTAGCAGTCTTCACGCTCTGTGTAGCCTGCACGTGTTCTTGGCCTCCAGTGAGTGCTATGAAATGTGGCAAACGATTTGCCAACCAATTTGTTTGACCACTGACAACGCTGCGTATGCGCAATGCGCTGAACTTCACATTCAACGCGCTGCTTCACTGAATTATCGCGGACCAGAACAAAACTTGTCATGTTGAGCAATTGTAATGAATGCCTGATAAAGCAACAACAATAACGACAGCTAAAATTTCTTCAAGGTCGTCATAGTAGAGTATTAAAACCTTTTTTTATTGCGGAGTGAATTTCACACGCCTCAATTGTGACAATTAACGCGCCTCAAAGCTGTTGATTGTTGCTGTTGTAGCTGTTGTTGTTGTCGCCATTACGCATTGTTGTAAATAATGACTCGTCGTGATTTAACAATCAGATTCTCTCCGCACGCTCCAATTGTGGGTGCAGTTGCGACAAAACTACAAAATTATGCCACCTCAAATGACTCTGCAATTTGTTAAGAATTTCATCATTAGTTGGACAACTATACAAAAAGTTTCTATATATGCTATATAGACTAGAACGAACTTTAATTACAACGAACGGAAATCTTGACAAATACTTATCTCCAAATCACATGTCGTTGCCAAAAAAG
Organism: Drosophila nigrodunni; assembly: GCA_020829145.1. Lineage (NCBI taxonomy): Eukaryota > Metazoa > Arthropoda > Insecta > Diptera > Drosophilidae > Drosophila > Drosophila nigrodunni. The sequence goes on along the minus strand of JACVCZ010000003.1, from coordinate 450,565 downwards.
AATAAACGTAAGACAAACTCGACTTTTGAGAACATTTCCATATGCAGTAAATTAAATAAAATCATCATCAGCAACAATTTCGGTACGCCTTCTACTCGGCACGTTGAGAATTTATAGTATGACACCTGAGTCACAACCATATACAAACAAATAGAAGAATTCATCTCTACGACAGCACAGCGCAAAAAAAAACTATACTTAATTGGACTGCGAGTTAATGGTCAACGTATGAAAAAAGAGGTTGTTGTTGTTGTGTGCTCTTCTATAAATGCGGCAAGGAAATTTAATTTGGCCATAAAGCTATAATAAATCGAGGGAACTGTGAACTCAGATCAGGCCAAATGACTTAACTGAGGTAGCAATCTTTGCACATTTATTTGTTTTTAGTTTGTTTGCAGCTGCACTTTAGTAAAAACGATTAAACTAAGAACTCAACAGATGAATTTAAGTCGCAGCACTGACAGTTGACAAGCAAACTCGTCTGACTGACAGACTTAGTCTGCCGTCATGCTGTGGAGTGGCATTTTTTTTTTTATTACAATTAATCAAAATATCTCGTTTTGTTGCCTTGTCTTTGTGCCGCGTGGGAGGTTGAAACTATTTTTATTATACATTTGTTTTTATTTAGATGGGTTCTTTGCTTTGTTTCTCAATTGCTACCATTGGTTTTCATTCTTGATGGCTTGTCGTTATATTTTTATTAGATTCTTGAGAGTTCACTCAAATCTGCGAATGATTTTTTTATGTTAGCGCGATTTTAATGTGCTTCAAGTTAAGTACTGAAATTCCGGGTTCTTTGCGAAAAATCTAACGCTAAACATGTTTGTTTGCCACTCGACAGTAAATAAGCTTAATGGCTGGAATGGAAACTATACCATAAAATTGAATCCAACAGCTTAACTTAATGGTCACACTTATAGTCTTTGCATTAATACCCTTCAAGATAAACTTTCAACTTATAAGAAGTTTAAAATGATCAGCATCAGTTGCTTAAGAATAGGATGTTGGTTCTTGATTCATAGCACGTTTCAGCAAAAAACTACAATGACTGTGAAAAGACTATAAATACTCGCCGAGAGGGTATAAAAATTAGTTTAATTTTAATGGCAACAAATTGTTTTCTCCGCCTCAAGGTTGACTGAAAAAACCCGTACCAAATTAGTTTTTTTAGTGATTCTCTGGCTTCTTAATTTAAATAAATCAGACAGTTTGTTAATTAAAGCAGCTTGCCGATGATAAATAAAGTTCTTTGAACTGGTCTTAAGAAATATTCGAACATAAAATTTCAAATTACATAAGATCATTAACACTCGTGTGTATTTAGAACACTTACCTGATTTAACTATCATATGCTAATTGCAGATGCGTTGCTGGCATTGAGACTTAGGCTCAGGCAGCAGCTACCAGTTTTAAGTTTTTATTTATATTTGTTTTCCCAATAAGTTGAGAGGTTGCTTTTGGCATGCGGGCACCTGTCTTTGGCGTAATAGGCACTTAATTAATGAACCACATGTCATTGAGGGGGGCAGCATTCCGCAGTCAGCGAAAAATGCGTTTAAAATGCTTTTTAACTTATTAATCAGAAATCATTTACAAATATGAAACGCGCTAAGTGCCTTCAAGTGGAGTGACCCAATTAGCTTGCCACAAACAAATTAGGGTTATAGTAAATTACTTACAACTAGGCAATAATTGACCATAGGCGAATATTACAAACAACGGCAAGAGCGAGCAAGTTGCGGGTTTGCCAAATCCCCAGGCATTAATTATATGCGGAAATTTTGAGATGCGATTTTACCGATTAACGATTACCGATTAAATACACTGTTAGATGTCCATAAAATGACTTTGATATGTGTTGAAGCTATCGGACAGCTGTCAAATACACAAGCTCGCTAAAACTGACCTTTGTTTGAATAATGATCATTAACTTATTATAATTTTGATTTCTTTTATTCCAGCAACATCATCTATTGTGCCTCGTTCTCGGAGCTCTCGCTGTACAAGCCAGATGGTCTGATGGAAATTTGCAGGTAATTCGATATGAGTTCAAATTTTGTTGATTCCGTAATTGACTTTCAATCATTTTAGGAATTGTCCAATGACATTCATCCGGGTTATGACTATCCCCAGCCGAAAGTGCCATTTTCGGACGGATATTCCTATCCACGGCCTTCGGTACCATTCCCACCTGCACCGCCGCCAAGTCGAGGATATGATTACCCAAAGCCGGTAGTTCCATTCCCACCACCAACAAGCGCACCACTGCCAAAGGTAGTTCCCACATCCAGTGGTTACTCCTATCCACGTCCCGCAGTTCCTTTTCCACCAGAGCAACCAAAATACCTCCCTCCTCCACAGAAGATCGTTCCAGTTCAACCGACGTATCTGCCACCCGTGCAGCCAACCAAGGGCTATGACTATCCCAAGCCAGCTATACCGTTCCCCGCACCGACGTTGCCTCCAGTGATTCCCAAGAGTCCACCTCAGTCACAATATTTGCCACCACAGCCAAAGTCGAGCGGATACGATTATCCTAAGCCTGTCATTCCATTCCCACCTCCAGTAAAAACAACCACTCCTCCTCAAGTTAAATACTTGCCACCTTCGAAGCCTACGAGTCCACCACAGATCAAGTATCTGCCCCCCGTTGTGCCAACAAGTCCACCTCAGCCTAAGGGATATGATTACCCTAAGCCATCAATTCCATTCCCACCACCAGCACCGAAGATTCATCCCCAGCCTCAATATCTGCCTCCGGTGAAGCCAACGAACCCACCTCAACCCAAGTACTTGCCACCAGTTGTTGCAACTAAGCCACCACAGCCCAAGGGTTATGACTATCCAAAGCCAAGCATTCCATTCCCACCACCAGTTGTGCCCAAGGTTCAGCCGCAACCTCAGTATTTGCCTCCTGTGAAGCCCACGATTCCACCTACTCCCAAATACCTTCCTCCTCCACAACCCAAGCATCAGGGATATGATTATCCTAAGCCAGCCATTCCTTTCCCAGCTCCCGTAAAACCAACTCTCCCACCACAGCCCAAATATTTGCCACCTGTGAAGCCTACGAGCCCTCCTCAACCCAAGTACTTGCCACCAGTTGTTCCAACCCAGCCTCCACAGCCAAAGGGTTATGACTATCCAAAGCCAAGCATTCCATTCCCACCACCAGTTGTGCCAAAGGTTCAACCACAACCTCAATATTTGCCTCCTGTGAAGCCCACGATACCACCCACTCCCAAATACCTACCTCCTCCTCAACCCAAACACCAGGGATACGATTATCCAAAGCCAGCTGTACCATTCCCACCACCTACCAATCCACCACAGACTAAATACTTGCCTCCAAAGCCAACCAGCCCACCACAGCCTAAATACTTGCCACCAGCTCAGCCTAAGCACAGTGGATATGATTATCCTAAACCAGCTATTCCATTCCCACCACCACCATCTCCTCCAGTTATCCCCAGGACTTGACCTAAACCACAATACTTGCCACCCGTAGTGCACACCAGTCCACCTCAGCCGAAGGGCTACGATTATCCCAAACCATCAATTCCATTCCCTCCTCCCCCCGCACCAACCAGTTACCTGCCACCACCAGCTCCTGTACCCAAGAGCGAAGGATACTCGTACCCAAAACCGGCGATCGCCTTTAATTATTAGGCTCATTTCTTGCCCATTGTCATCATTAACTATTTGACACGATTGCCTCTCCGTGCCCATAGGAACTTACGATATTGAATAATTGTAAATTAATTAATAATTATAAATTTATTTAATATTTAAAATTAATGATGTGTATCTGAATCCACTTTTGTGGGCTCTGCAATCGAATTATAGTCATTAAAATATGTTTACACAATTTTAAATTGCGCAAAACTGCCGAAATAAAACGAACGATGTGAATCTTATTAAAAAAAGTGTATATTCTATTTGATTTTATATTTTAGGTTCTTTCTATGTGAACAATATAATGATGGTATCCCTATTGATGGTATTGAACTTTATAATAATATATGTTATGAAACTGGCAGCCTTCAACTTGCAACTTTGACTATTGCATAATTTGTTACATTTTTCACTAAAACCATAAAAAAAATTTAAAGATTAGATTAGATAAGATTAAAATTCAAATGTTTGCGATTTTTAAACTACAAAATTCTCGGCAATTTAACTCGGAAGCCTAAAGGTATGCTACAAAATGTGGGGAATACCAGATACTATTGTGAATTTCTATTTCACAAAGTGTAAAGCAGTGTGTTCAGAGTTGCCATCTGTCTTAAAACTTAATATTGCTTTTTGACTGCTTTGCAATATATTGACATAGTTGCTTCTGGTGCAATAAATTAATTTAATTTGAATACATTTTTATGCAGTACAAAAATTAATATAATTTATTTTAATTTAATTTATAATTTAAAAGGCTTCCAATGTATAAAATTAAGTATTTCTTTTTTAAATATTAACCAATAACTAATACACTCTAATAATTTAAATATTGAAAATATGATATATGTCATATGAGAACATATGTTTTCAAATAAAAATGGTTCCAAATATTAAATATATAATTGTTATACTATAAATATTCTATTGCTAACTAGTCGAAGTGTCAAAACCATTTTAGACCCCCAAGTATTAAAATGTTGATAATAAAAAAGAAATTTGGAAATTATTTTTTAAACACTGTTTATTTAATTCGTTCCCTGGCAATAACCAAGCAAATTATTAATCAATAACATTGTAAAATTAAGCTGTAGTTAATATGAACATGTGTTAAATAATTTGTAGATTTGTTGGATTGCTTCGGGTAGCCTCATCTGCTAGCCGTTTAGAACTTGCGGCGGACGACGCGACGACGCTGGGTCCTGTAGCGGTATCCATCGTTGGAGGAGTAGCTGTGAGCTGGTGCTGGCTCTGAGGCAGCGGTTTCGTAGGACTCAGCGGGCTGAGAGTAGGAGACAGCAGGAGCTGAAGCGGCAGCGGTGTAGGTCTGAGCTGGAGCAGAGTATGACTGGGCAGGGGCAGCGTAGCTCTGGACTGGAGCAGAGGGAGCGGCTTGGTAGACTGGAGCTGGGGCAGAAGCTGCTGGGGGCAGGTACTCGCTGGTTGGGGCAGAAGCGGCTCCCTGGAAAGGAGGGAGGTAGTCGTTGGATGGCAGATGGCTCACATCACGACGGTGGCGACGGATGACGCGACGACGCTGGGTCTTATAACGGTATCCATCAGAAGATGAGAAGCTGTGAGCTGGTGCTGGCTCGGAGGCAGCAGTTGCGTAGGACTCAGCGGGCTGAGCGTAGGAGACAGCGGGAGCTGAAGCGGCAGCGGTATAGGTCTGGGCTGGGGCAGAGTAGGTCTCGACTGGAGCGGCGTAGCTCTGGACTGGAGCGGAAGCAGCAGCGGTGTAGGTCGGGGCTGGAGCGGAGTAAGACTGGACAGCGGGAGCAGCGTAGCTCTGGACTGGAGCGGGAGCGGCGTAGCTCTGGACTGGAGCGGAAGCAGCAGCGGTATAGGCCGGGGCTGGAGCGGAGTAAGACTGGACAGCGGGAGCAGCGTAGCTCTGGACTGGAGCGGGAGCGGCGAAGCTCTGGACTGGAGCGGAAGCAGCAGCGGTATAGGTCTGGGCTGGAGCGGAGTAAGACTGGACAGCGGGAGCGGCGTAGCTCTCGACTGGAGCGGAAGCAGCAGCGGTGTAAGTCTGGGCTGGAGCGGAGTAGGACTCTGCGGGAGCGAAGGACACAGCTGGTGCGGAGGCAGCAGCGGCGTAGGAACGGCCAGGTGGCAGATATTGGTTCGATGGCAGATGGCTGACATCAGCAGCCACAGCGGCGATGAGGGCACAGATCAATACAAATTTCTGCAATAGATTTGAAGAAGCACAATTTGATTATTACAATTATATTCTAGAGTTAGCTGTGATATCTTAAGGATCTAGGCTTACCATATTGGCAGCTTCAACTGATCTCCAGCTAACTGTAGAATCCAAGTGGAAATGATACTGTTTCGTTATTTCGGTGGCATATTTATATGATTCTAATAATCGAAGCTGTGCTACCAAAATTAGCATTTAGCTTTGCTTTAAATTAATGTATTTTGCTTTTTGTATTTCTTGCAAAAGCTTGTCAACGTTGAACATAAATCTACTATAGTTTTTGCATTCAGGTTTAATTCAAGTTTTGCGCTCTCGTCACAAACATTGAGGCTATTAAAAGTATACGTATACTAAAATAAATTTGTATATGTTTATTTAAAAGTGAATCTATTGATTGTCCCCGACCGCTCACGCTTTTAAGTATTGACGTCCGCTTCCACTTTCAACGCAATCGCATCAATTGGCAACAGAGTTAGCCAAAAAGCAGTCTCTTCTTATTTGCATTTATGAAGATCTGGTTTTATTACTTCCTTCCCCCTCGCATTTCTTTTATCTAAGAGTTTGCCGGCAGTTCGCAGTTCCGATTGGTAATTAAATTAGCTTGAATTGAACAATTTGTAATTATATTTCAATCAATTAGTATAGCTAATGACATTATTATAAATATAATCCCATCACACTCCCAGACAACATGGCAGACACCATGGAAAAATGTGTTGCATACTTCGAGGATGGATAAAATGGTTTCTTGTTTGAAAACTGGTTTTATTTTACTGCTTCGCTTAGTTATATCAAATGGTATTAAAGTTATTAAATATAATTATTTATATTATTGCATAAATTTTAGAAGCATTTTTTAATTGCATTATTTAAAACAATTTTGAATTAAATTTGATTGCTTAAATGGAATTAAATAACATTAAATAGAATATTTATATACGCTAACAGCTCAGCAATCTACCAATTCATGAATTAATTTTCGAATTATCTTATAACTTTTATATTATATTGACATTAGTGTGTTATTACTCAATTATATAAACGGAGTCACAAACTGTTTCCTGACTGAAGATTTGTCTTCATAGTTTAACTTAATGATTTATTAAGGATAGCCCAAGCGCAACACACCCCTGTAGCTCAAAAATAAATTTATCCCCGCAAGAATTATATCTGAGATATAGGCTTATAAGAAATATTATTTCGTGAACGAAAAGAGGATGTATTCTTATATTAAACTTGCACTCCAAAAATGAGTACAAATTGATCACTTAGTGAACCATTTCAGATGAGGTTTAATGACGACGGTAGACAACGCGACGGTGGGTCTTGTAACGGTAACCATCATCGGCGAGCTCATGAGCTGGGGCAGCTTCTTCCTGGACATATTCAACTGGGGCTGGGGCTGAAGCAGCCTGGATGGGAGCAGCGACCTGGACGGGAGGCAGATACTCAGCAACTGGAGCAGGGGCAGCAACCTGTGCGGGTGGCAGGTACTCGTTGGATGGCAGATGGCTCACGTCACGACGGTGACGACGGAGCACAACGCGACGCTGGGTCTTGTAACGGTAACCATCAGCAGCAAGGGCACCCTGCTCACTGGCAACCTCAACATCGTTGGAGACAGGGGGCAAGTATTCGACGGTGGGGGTAGCTTCCTGAGGAGGCAGGTACTCGTTTGAGGGCAAATGGCTCACATCACGACGGTGACGACGGAGAACAACGCGACGGTGGGTCTTGTAACGGTAACCATCATCGGCGAGCTCATGAGCTGGGGCAGCTTCCTCCTGGACATATTCAACTGGGGCTGGGGCTGGAGCAGCCTGGATGGGAGCAGCGACCTGCACGGGTGGCAAGTACTCGGCAACTGGAGCTGGGGCAGCAACCTGTGCGGGTGGCAGATACTCGTTGGAAGGCAGATGGCTGACATCACGACGTTGGCGACGGATGACGCGACGACGGTGGGTCTTATAACGGTATCCATCAGCAGACAGAGAACCCTGGTCATCGGCGAAAGTAGCCTCTGGGGCCAAGTATTCGTTGGTAGGTTCTACGACGGTCTGGACCTCCTCCTGAGGTGGCAGGTACTCGTTTGAGGGCAGATGGCTCACATCACGACGGTTGCGACGGTAGACAACACGACGGTGGGTCTTGTAACGGTAACCATCATCGGCGAGCTCATGAGCTGGGGCAGCCTCCTCCTGGACATATTCAACTGGAGCAGGTGCTGGGGCAGCAACAGCCTGGACAGGAGCGGCAACAGGGGGCAAGTATTCGGCAACTGGAGCTGGGGCAGCAACCTGTACGGGTGGCAGGTACTCGTTGGAAGGCAGATGGCTCACATCACGACGGTTGCGACGGTAGACAACGCGACGGTGGGTCTTGTAACGGTAACCATCATCGGCGAGCTCATGAGCTGGGGCAGCTTCCTCCTGGACATATTCAACTGCAGCAGGTGCTGGGGCAGCAACAGCCTGGACAGGGGCGGCAACAGGGGGCAAGTATTCGGCAACTGGAGCTGGGGCAGCAACCTGTACAGGTGGCAGGTACTCGTTTGAGGGCAGGTGGCTCACATCACGACGGTTGCGACGGTAGACAACGCGACGGTGGGTCTTGTAACGGTAACCATCATCGGCGAGCTCATGAGCTGGGGCAGCTTCCTCCTGGACATATTCAACTGGGGCTGGGGCTGGAGCAGCCTGGATGGGAGCAGCGACCTGCACGGGTGGCAAGTACTCGGCAACTGGTGCTGGGGCAGCAACCTGTGCGGGTGGCAGATACTCGTTGGAAGGCAGATGGCTGACATCACGACGTTGGCGACGGATGACGCGACGACGGTGGGTCTTATAGCGGTATCCATCAGCAGACAGAGAGCCCTGGTCATCGGCGAAAGCAGCCTCTGGGGCCAAGTATTCATTGGTAGGTTCTACGACGGTCTGGACCTCCTCCTGAGGGGGCAGGTACTCGTTTGAGGGCAGGTGGCTGACGTCAGCAGCCACTGCTGCGATCACAGCGAAAGCGATCAGGAAAAGTTTCTGCAAAAGTTGAAAGAAAGACGAATGAGTTATTACAATAATTACTCCCTTTGGTCTAGGCAAAGCTCGATTTGGATTAAAATGTGGTTCATACCATGATTACTACTAAAGTTGCTTGTTCACACAAGTTGAATCGAAACTCTAATGAAGAAATACGCAGAACCTTTTGGTATTTATACAAATTCTTCTCTCTAAGCTAGCTCATTATTACAGCGTTTTTGGCTCTGCCCTGCTTCGCCGTCGAAGCCAACGTTAACGTTAACGTCAACGTCCACATCCACGCCGAGGTAAACACCGACGCACAGAGTAACGTTAACGGCCAGCGACGGCTTCGTCTTTGATCGTGCTGTAAATTTCGCACCACTTGGCTCTGCCCGAGTTCTAAGCCACTAGAGTGGCTCAATTAACTCAGACGTTTGCTCGCTTAACTCGCTCAGTGATGCTGGCAGAGACAGAAACTTCGACCGCGGCAGCGACGTCGACGTCGCCGTTAACGCTTACATTCACGCGGGCAACAACGAGCTGAGCTTGGCCAATTCGTTTGGACGGATTCTCTTAATTGTTTTCTTTAATCGTATGCAAAACATTTGATGGACAACACGCACAGACAAGTTCATCATTCACGATGGGAGTGAATTTATTTTAATATTATTTTTATTTTTATCATCATTATTTTCTACGAGTAGTTTAGTTTTTTATTTGACTCGCGCTCGACATAAGTTTAAATTGTTGAGCTAAAAATTACAATAAAATTTATCAAATTATTAAAATAATATTTATGTGTATTTATTTTAATTTGCTTGTCTCGGCTTGTTCGTTTGTGCCTTGGCTTTTTGTTGTCATGTCGACTCATCGAACTTCATTAATCATTTTTAAGGAACTGGTGAAGTGAGAAGAGCGTTCAGTGCGAACAAAAAGATATTATAATGATGCCTCACAATTTGGTATATTTGATATCTAGTGCGTAAAATAAATGCCGGATATTATAATAATGAATAAAATGAGACACATGCCACAAACTGGCAATAAAAGTCACACTATAGTAGTGTAACACAATAAAATAAACATTTGAAAGGCCAGACTTGAAACATTTTTAGTAAAGTCTTTTATTTGGATTTATATTTAGTTGCTTTAGGTAGGGGATTTTATGGGTAATTGTAGACTGCAATCAAACTAAACATTTTGAGTGGAAACTATTAAAAAAATGTATAATATTTATTTATATATCTCAATCATCTGCAGCAGCAATTTACTCGAATATTGGCATGATTAATGATCAAAGCCAAACTGAAATCAATAAGGAATTGCTAAGAATCGTTGTTCGCAGTATCAATGTTAAGCTGTGCCATTAAACAAGGCTCGTTAGTGGCGCCAAGACCTAATTGGTTCCGTACGCTTTGAAGGATAAGTAAGACAACTCAGCTTAGCTGAAGTCAAGACTAACATTGTTATTAATTCGTGGAAGTACACTGAGTATCATAATGGTTATAATTATTTATCATAGCCAAGGCTAGGCTTGTGTAGACCAACTGATGCCTGGCACCGTCAACAATTTTAAAGAGCGTACAAAAAATTGCTTTCGCTTCCAGGTAAATTTTTGAGTGGGCGGTGGAACCACGTGATTTTGTCAAGAATTGTATGCAACTCTTTAACTCATTAATCGAATTTTAGTTCGAGTTTTGCTAATTGACCGGTGCCATAAACAAAACGAGCCGATAATTAAAAATTTTATTTATTCCGACGTTATTCAATTCATCCAAATTTGAAGAATTAGTATTCTAGTTTTTCCCCTAAAAACATAACAATGAAACTACAACTTTGATTTCCTGTATGCGTACAACAATATAAAATATATAATATGATTGAGATTCACAGAGTTAGTCCAATTGATGTCTTCGCAAATTTAGAATCTAATCTATCGCCCGAATCAGGGCTCATTATACTAAACTACTTTATTATTATAGATTCTATTCTTTTCAATTTATTTTAGTTCAGTTTAGTTCTATGCTAGTTTATTCTACATAGAAGGCATATTGGCCATAAATGTATAGTTTCGTCTGACGTTGGACAATACATCACAGTCGTAATTATTATGGCGTTGGAGTGTTGTATCATCGACAGCAGCCCGATGAGCCGGTCCAAGCACTTAAAAGTGCCATTTCAGAATTAATGCTTATGCTGAAATGGCAAAAATATGCAAATTAGTGAATGGCAGCTTAACTCGTCCCATAGAATCGAGAACAAACTTAAGAATACAAAAAAAATAAAATAAATAAATACAAAAGTCTGTCTGTCTCATCATCATAGATATTAAACATAGAATCTCTAGTCAAAAAGCATGTGTACATTTTAACATGTCCACGCTAAAGTCAACTTCATATCCAGCTGTGCCTTTAGTTTCAGCAAAATCTTCCAGCTTTGGCTTTAAGGCACAAATCAACGAATCCCATTAAAAGAGTTCTCAAAGATGGAGGAACGAGGAACACAAATATCGCTTCACTCTGTTTCTGCTGGTAACCAAGTCAAGTTCTCGATGTGACATGGTCGACTTCACTTCACTCTGCAAAATCCGAAATTGGATTTATTATGCAGAGATGTATTTTCTATTTTGGCAATAAATAAATGCTTCTTTTGCCAATTTCCTCAATTTGCAAATCCCGTTGAAAATTATCTTCAAATTAACAGTGTTACATCGACTACTAATATTTCCCCTTCTTTTCATAAGCAGAGGAGCTCAGAAGCGGTGGTCAGAAGCGGTTTGAAGAGACCAAGTTTGCCAAATATTTTTTTTTGTTTTTTGCAAGCGCGTCGCTCTGTCTGACAAAAACCTTTTTGAGTTTTGCTTAATTTATGCAAATTCTATTTTAATTAATATTATTCGCTTTCGACTTAACGTTTTAATAGACGGCAACAGCGTCGGACTCTTTCTCGTTGCTTCCTTTCCTAAACTCACACGCGCGCCTTAATTTAGTTTTCTAATCGAATACCCTTTCTTTAAAAGCATTTAAGAATATTGACCTAAACTGCCAATTCATGGCAAACCTATTAATTGAATTGATTCAACTTTTCTCTTTTTTATAATATAAATACTGTTTTTTAATGCTCGTTTCAATTATGTTTAATCCGCTTTAATTTTTTAATAGAGTATACATTTTAAGGTTTTAATAATAGCCAATATCTTTCTTGCTAAGTACACGTTTTAGTCTTTTATGATAAATTAAGCTTTTGTCTTTTGATGCTCTTTTTTATATTTTTGGATTTGTTTTTGTTTTGCTTATTGTCTTTTGTTTAATTTAAATGTATGATAAATCATTCTGGAAACCAGTTTCTTTCTCGCTGCAAATATTGTCTAAGCAGCCAGCGACTAGAAAGTGCCGCCATCGACTTGGATCTCATCTTCAGCACCAGAAAAAAAAAAAAACAAAGTAATAATGGAAGCGAGAAAAAATATAAACAAAATAGAATTAAAATTAACAAATAAAACCATAATAATAATAATAAACTTGCGCACACTTCCAACACGCGGACGGATCATTAAAAATTCATACGCGTGGCACAAGAAATTTGGCAAGTTCCTTTCAAATTGCTTTGGCAGCATCATTAGTTTGGGAGTGATTGTGAGTGTGAGTGTAAGTGTGAGTTGCTGGTGGCCCACAACGTGTGAATGAGGCTTGAAATTGTATATTTCTTCTGCCTGCCTGGTTGTAATAAATTTTATCTGAGTACCAGAAATTAATTACTTTGGATTCGAAATCATTTGTAAATGTTTTGGGCCTCTCATTATTCAGCTATGTTTAGCACATGACGTAAGCTCAGGGCAGCCCTTTTTCAAAGTTCCCACATATCTGGCCAAGCAACAAGCCCAGCACACACAACAAACATACACGAACACACACACACACACACTGGAATAGTAAGTGATGTGCCAATTAAGCGGGGCGTACAGAATTACCGGGCCTTAGAAATGGCAGCTGAAAACTCAGATCATTGAACTCCAACCACCCGCTCTCTAAGCTTATAAGCTCCACCAGAAGATCTGAATACGAGACCGCACTCGCTTTGCATAGCTACAAAAAACTTCAAAGAAACAAACAAAAAATTCGCACACAGTTTTAAAATGTATTTCTGTAATCAGCCAGAGGCCGGTTGAAACGTTGAGACTTTAAAACTTTGAAATATGGAAACCGCACGCCAAATCAAGGGGGTCAAGCAGCAGATGAGCATTGATTGTCTAGCAGGTCTTAAAATAATTTTATTCAAAGACTTGACTTGATTCTTACTCATGCGCGAACTTTGCCATAAATTATTGTATCTGTTTTCTATAAATATTTAATTGAGTTTTCTATACTCTTTTAGATTTTGCACCAATTTCGCGTGTCTTTGAATCGCTTAGTTAACAAAACGTGTGCACTGATTTATAGTCGCTTTCTTGAAAGGTAGTTTCTTTTTTCAAACCCGCGAAGTTATCTTGAGTTGAGGTCAAAACTTTAAAGAAAACTTAGCGATAAAAATGATAAGACACACCAGCTAATGATTCAATTATAATATGTAATGACTGCACCCGTCATTGCCACCGTTTTGAATATGACCTACAGCATCGGAGAAGTTCGAAAATAGACAATAGACAGAGCAAAGCTTTCATCGACGATGATTTAAGAGTTTGCAAACAAATATTGACATCGATGGTAAACAATAATAATATTTTGAATACATTGTATGAATGGTAGTTGTATGAGTGTGTGTTAGTGTAAGTGTGGGACCCTCCCAAGTTTACCCATTCCAAGTGAAGATTATCATTATGAATCTTACATGTATTTGTTTATTACGCATACGTGTATTAAAAATAATCGACAGCTGCAGCTCTCAACTCTACCCATGTCCGCATTGTTTTATTTAAATTAGTTAAAGTTTTTTTTCTTTACACAGTCGATTGGTTCAATTTTGTTTATTTTTATTATTAAATTTGTGTATATTTTTTTGTTGGTTTGAGTTTTTTACTCTTTTTCTTTGGATTATTGAATTTGCATGAGAATCGTATCTAAATGAACGCATTAATTTATGCTGGCAATTGATTTTGTTGCGTTCAAATGTGTTTGTCTTCCTTTCTATTATGTCCAAAACTTGCATGACCTGTGTATCTGTTTCCATTGTGCTGCAAAATCTGTGTATCTCTGAACTAGTTTGTTGAAAAACAAACAAAACTACTCAGATAAATATGAATAGTTTCTTCTGCTGATCAGGCGAGAGCGTTAAATCTAAAGCTTAAAACAAATAATTTTATTTTATTTTGCACGAAATTTGCTCAAAAGTCTTTTATATGAATATATTTGTATCTCACATCAATTTGTTTTGTTTCAACGTATGCGTAATGTCAGATGCAGAACGGATTTATTCCTCATCTCTGTGGTTTCTTAACCAAATTTTATGTTGAGCTGTGTAAAGCTGTCTTAGAAAGCTCCACTTAGCTTGGTTTGTTGCCATTTGAGCATAACAAAGCTTTCAAGCCAAGCTTGCAAAGCGGAAACGGAACTCATCTGCTTTTTAAAAAACCCCAAAAGTATGGAACACTTTTTGCTTTATAATGTCTGCTTTTTTAGCAATTGCTTTATTTACATATTATAATAAGAGTACCTATTTACTTAGTGCGTCTAGGATTCTTGTAGTGATAACCGTCAGATCGATATTCGGTGTGATGCTCTGAGGCTGATGCTTCGTGGTCTGACTTTTGGCGAGATCCTCTACCTTCGGGTGCAGCATAGGATAACTCAGGGGAGCTGGCTGCAACGCCAATGTCCGCTGTGGTATCATAGTCATCGACGTAGTCTCCACTGGTTAATAGAAATCCCTGATTGCCATTCACCCTGAAGAGTCCGCGCTGCTGATAAGCTGGGAGACTATAGAAGTTGCCATCGATAATGTTTGTGTCCTGCTGATTGCCTACTAGGTTTGTGGGACCCTGCACATTTGGTAGCCCAAAGACATTGCCTCGAAGCACGTTAAGGCCTTGGTAGTTAGAACGATTGCGCAGACGTCCATTGCGACGTCGAGTTATAAAACCTTGCCCATTGGCAACCAGGTTAACATTACCGCTTGTTGAGATAAGAGCTGCAGTTGGCAACTGTCCGACAAGTAAAGGATTTGCGTTGCCATTAGTTGGCACAAGAGCTGACGTGGGCAACTGTGCTCCAAGTACTGGGTTAGTATTGCCGTTATTTGGCACTAAAGCAGAGGTTGGTAATTGTCCTCCGAGTACAGGGCTTGGGTTGCCATTATTTGGGACCAGAGCAGTGGTTGGTAATTGTCCTCCGAGTACAGGATTTGGATTGCCATTATTTGGGACCAGAGCAGATGTTGGTAACTGTCCTCCTAGTATGGGATTTGCATTACCATTTGTTGGAGCCTGTGCTCCAGTGGGCAACTGACCACCTAATACTGGATTAAAACCGTTTGAGATTACACCAACAGTTTGTTGACCAATTGGTGCCTGCCCAACTCCCAGTTGGCCACCAAGAATTGGATTGGCAATAGTTACTGCAGGCTGCTGACCATTCGGTGGCTGTCCAGTACCGAGCTGAGCACCGAAAACTGGAATCAATTGATTTGGATTGAGAGCAACATTCGCCTGAGCCGAGGCAGGCAATTGACCGCCAACTGCCGGATCAAACTGAATTAGAACAGAACTGGGACGTTGAACTACTGGAGCCGAACCAACAACTAATGGAACCTGTGCAACTTGACCGACTTGAAGTTGAGTGTTGACTGCTGGAATAAACAGATTCTGATTATTAAATCCTTGAGGTAAATTGCCATTGCCAATGTTGAGACCCAATTGTCCATTAACTGGAAATCCATTGGTCTGCAGCTGTCCACCAGCCGGAAAACCATTTGTGGGCAATTGTCCTGCATTTGGTTGTCCTGCTGTGGGCTGCTGTCCTCCAGCTGGGAAGGCATTGGTAGGTAACTGTCCACCAGCCGGGAATCCGTTAGCTGGCTGTTGGGCACCAGGTGGCAATCCGTTGGTAGGTAACTGGCCTCCAGCAGGGAGCCCGTTGGCTGGCAATTGACCGCCGGGAGGAAAAGCATCAGCGGAAAGCTGTCCACCAAGTGGAAGTCCATCTGTTGGCGGCTGACCACCTGCTGGATTAACCATACGACAACCGATGGGAGGATTGCCAGCAACTGGAAACTGACAGTTGGGGAGAGTATTGGCTGGCAGCTGTGCTCCTGTAGGCAACTGTGCTCCTGTGGGCGCCTGAGCTCCTGTGGGTAACTGGGCTCCCGTGGGCAATTGTGTTCCTGTGGGTAACTGGACGCCAACAGGAACAGGAGTATTCACAAGCAATTGTCCACCAGCTGGAGTTATGCCAACAACTGGATCTGGACGTATCTGAGAGTTGAGTTCAGAATCCTGGGACTGCACATTGATCTGTGTGTGGAACACAGAGTTGGGAGCACTCGCGTAAGTGACACGATTGGGACGAACACGTCGAGTGACAATACCGGAGGCAGCAGGAAGTATTGCCGTAGTTGTCCGTAGTTGCGGATTGACCTGCTGGTAGTGAATGTGCTTGGTTTGCACCTCTGGTTTCTTATCGTAGTGATGATAGTGATCCACACGCTTAGGTTCGTGATCCTCGTGATCCTGGTCCTTGTGATAGGTCACATGTTCCCTGGTATGTTTCTCTTTGTGGTAAAATGGCTCTGATTCCCTCTGCACCGGCGGCAAGTAATGATGATCCTCCTCGGAATCTTCGTAGTGCCTTCTATGCTTATGATGATTCGCCAGCGAAACATCAATGAGGCAGGCAATAACCAGCATGCAGACCAAGAAGACTCTAATCATCTCCTAAGAAAGGATTATAAGCTGGATCAGTATCACTCTGGTGATAGGATAGTATTTGAGATTCTGTTCTTACCATTGCGTTTGTGGCAAATGAAGCAACATCGCTTCAATTATATACCCAAAATTCAATGCACTGCAATTCCACCAGTGAAACCAGTTATCGTGAGGCGTGAGAAATTCATTGAGTACTTCAAGTGACCCATTTGTCGTATTGAATGCATCCAATTAAAAAGCGAATTTAAATGTGTTTTCTAAGACAGCGCCAATGATTCTTCGATCAGAGGCAGCACAATTTATGGCTTTCTCTGGTTGTTAACCACTGACTGTCCCCTGAATAGGATTAATGTTCACCCCAGTCAAAATGTTAGTACTAATTAAATAACTCTTCTTTTCGCAACACGCTAGAATTGAAATTAAACAACTTAAGTCGGATTCGATTCTCTTTATTCCATTGCAGTTTTATTCATTCTTAAATGAGACCCATTACCATCTTAGGCACGGTTCTTGTGGACGCGACGACGCACAGTCCTGTACTTGTAGCCGGAGCTGGCAGCAGCTGGGGCAGAAGCAGCAGCCTCATAGTTAGAGTCGAAGGAGTCAGTAGCAGGGAAGCTCTGAGCGGGAGCAGCAAAGGACTGAGCTGGAGCAGCGGCAAAGGATTGAGCTGGAGCAGAGGCAGCAGCGTGGTACTGGGGAGCTGGAGCTGGAGCGGAGAAAGACTGAGCTGGAGCAGAGGCAGCAGCGTGGTACTGAGGAGCGGGAGCTGGAGCGGAGAAGGACTGAGCTGGAGCAGAGGCAGCAGCGTGGTACTGAGGAGCGGGAGCTGGAGCAGCGAAGGATTGAGCTGGAGCAGAGGCAGCAGCATGATAATGAGGAGCAGGAGCAGCACGAACTGGTGCTGGTGGCACATAGGTTCTGACTGGAGCGGGTGCGGATTCAGCAACGGCAAAGGACTGGACGGGAGCGGAGGCAGCAGCATGGTGATGAACCTGAGGAGCTGGGGCAGCATGATGGTGAACCTGAGGAGCTGGAGCCGAAACATGACGGTGCACCTGAGGAGCTGGGGCATGATGATGAACTTGAGGAGCAGGAGGCACATAGGTTCTCTGAGGTGCAGGTGCAGATTCAGCGGCATGGAAGACTGGAGCTGGAGCGGAGGCGGCAACAGCATGATGTTGGGGTGCAGGTGGCACATAGGTCCTCACTGGAGCTGCAACCGAGGCAGCGGCAGAGGAGCCAGGGTTGGCATAGTTGTAGCCGGATTCGGCAACAACGCAACCCACCAAAGCCAAAGAAAGGATGAAGAATTTCTGCAAGGAGCACCATAAGTAATAAAATTATTAATCCATGAAAACAACAGCTTAGCTCAAGTTATTTACCATTTCGCTGTTCTGTTTGCTGATAAGACAAAGTCTCGAATAATAATTTCTAGCAATCGGGCATTACTTTTATACACGACCCGTTCGCAAACGGAAGTAATGCATACCATCAATCAAAGCAACTGTGTATCATGTTCCTCTGCTTCTTCCATATCTTCATTATCGTTTTTCAATTATTTACTATAGCTGCGACAACGACAACAACCATGGGTCTAACTGCCAAACAGTCAGCTCGAATATTAAACTCTCTCATTTATTGTTGTCAATCGCAAAGGAATCGTGATGTTCTTGAATATTCATAAGGTCAATCACAATAATTTAGCATTATTTTTTGCTCAAAATAGCGCAAACCTGAATTCACTACCACAAAAAATGTTGAATTCATTTAAAACAGGGTTATCTATCTGCAAAATAAGTTTTGTTATCATAATCAACCAGTAGCAGCTGCTAAATTTGCTATAAATAAAACTATGGATAAGTCGTAAAATTAAATATCAGCTAACGGATACGATTATACAACTAATCGTTGCAAATGTGAGAAGTAATAACTAAATCTTTTCGCTTAAAATTGATTAATTAATCGAAATTTAATGACTGACGTCTGAAGAACGTTCAGAGTTAAAATAGATTCAAAAAACTATCTTGTTTCGCACCAAAGGTTATTGTCTTCTTGACCGTTTTAGTTCTACAATTTATATATCTATATGAATATATCTTTTGGCAGTTTTTAGCTAGCATCGTTTTCTCTTTATTTGTTTTCTGTGTTTGGTTAAATGCTAATAAACCCGAAATACTTCTGCATAAACATTAAAAATTAGCATTTGAATATGGTTTGCAATGCGGGATAAGTCGTCAAACCAGTTAATGCTCGCTCCTCAAATCAGAATCCCGCTGGTGGCAGATATGTATTGTGGGGGCGCACCACCGGGCTATAATGGGCAACTGGCGCTGAGTGCACCACCGAGTGATGAGCACTAACGGGAGGCAAGTAAACGTTCTCTGGGCGTGACACATGCTGCACTGCTGGACGGTAATGGGTTACAGGAGCACTATGGACCTGATGGTGGCTCACAGCCGGTTGGTAATGGACAACAGGAGCAGTGTAAGCCTGATGGTGGGTCACTGCCGGTTGGTAATGGACAACTGGAGTACTGTGGACCTGATGGTGGGCCACTGCCGGCTGGTAATGGGCAACAGGAGCATTGTAGACCTGATGGTGAGTCACTGCTGGCTGGTAGTTAACAACTGGAGCACTATGGACCACGGCATGATGACTAGCCACAGGGGGCAGGTACACATTTTGTGGGCGCGTCACATGCTGCACGGCCGTACTATAATGATCCGATATCACAGGAGTATGGCTATCGGAACCATGGACAGACACTGGTGGCAAGTAGACATTCGAAGGACCAGCGTATGAAGTGGCTCCAACGGTGGCTATCAAAGCCACGGCAAAAGTTGCAAAAATAAAACGCTTATATGATCAATTTTCGATTAGTTGTAGTATTCGAATTAAGAATTTGAAACTGGCACTTACCATGTTGCTTTCTCTGGCAGAGTAAGTGAATTGCCTAAAGCTCTTGGACTGATTTGATATTTATAAAGAAACCCAAATAAGTCAACTTATTGTCGAGCGTATTTAAAAGATGCAGTAAATTAATGGGGACAAGAATCATTCTTTAATAGAAGCGGTAAAACAAGTCAATAAATGGCATTAAAAAACTAACTGTAAATTTATCTCGTCATATTAATATAAAGCGTCACATTTGATGCAATACAAAAGTTATGTACTTTCTTAAATCAGTTTAAATCTCGCTGAAATCAATATTGATGAAACCAGTTGATTAGTTTACGTTCTAACAGTGTGAGTTAATGTTCTTAGCCGTGACACAAACCATAAATGTTATTGCTACTGTTAATGCGCTGTTAAATTATATTTGAAATTTATGTGCGCATTATGCTTGTATTGACATATACGGCGTATGCGTAATGTGCTGAATATATTATTAATTAATGATTTGCTCAGTCTCAACTTTTTATATTCATCTCTAAACATTCTTAATATTTAACTTATCCATTATGTGCGAATATAGAATATGTAGTTAGTTCGATTGTTAGTTAATTAATGAAATGCAAAGCAAATTTTTTGTGGATTTGCACGTTTTTTATCAGCAACATTCTTCGACAGGCTTCTTGATTGTCACAACAATATTTAATGGAACCCAGCAAATGCAATAAAACAAACATCTTTTTTTTAATCAGCTGATATCAGGTAAATTTATGCTTATTAAGTACCCGAAAAAACTAATAGAACCGGTTAAATTGAATGGATGTTTTTTCTAGTGATTCTTCTCTGTTCTTTCTAATCTGACTCGGTTTCGTTTCAATTCGATTCGTTTTGTATCGTTTTTGTGACAATTGTTTTGCATATTCAGCTCTATTTTCAGGTGCTGACAACACGAGCCAATTCTTTATTTATTTGTATTTAAATATTAAGCAGGACCTGAAATTTCTCACAGTCAACTTGTGACATAATATGCCTAAGTATATTGGTAATTCCACTCGTATTAATAATTTTAAACTAATTTATTGATTAATATATTTCAAACCCGTTTAACGCTTTACTGTGACATTCAACGTACATTATCTAATTAAAGCACAACAACGTTTTTTTAAATGCCTGATGAAGTAATCAGAGCCGATCTAAATGTGGACTACAGGCGAGAATTGGCTTCCATTTAAATGCCGGAAATATATATAAAATTAATACAGTTAAATGACTGCTTGAACTGTAGATTGTAGTAGAACAGCTCATCTTAAAAGATTGCACAAAATGATCAAATGCTAAGAAAGCAAAAGTGAATGATCCGTTGACTATGCGTGGATCCACTCAGGGTCGCTAAAACTTAAAATTCCAGTGACTAAATTAATACTACAGAGTGATTAACAGTTACGCACCAAGTTCAACGAAACAACTGACAAATTGCTGACCAAAACCAGTAAAGCATAATTCTACGAAGTTTCTGAGAAAAATTTGTAAATATGATTAATACAAACAATCAAGAGTTTTATGATAATCACAATCATACAAAGAGTTTGATTTAGCCCTTAAAACAGCTTCAAACAGGCGTATGGGCAAAACCCGTCTAGAACGTGTTCTATTTTAAGATTAAAACCAACACAGTTTTGTCTTATTAAAAGCAAACATGTTTGTGACTATAACATACCCTGTACAAGTAAAAAGAATTTTTTTTACAATAAAAGAATATTTTCAAAATTACTTTAAACTAACAATTTTATATTTTTTCCTAATATAAAAGTTTCAAACTGGCATACCCTTTTCTGCACGAGTACGAGATATACTTAACGCTAGAAAAAAAGTCCCCAAATCAAAGAAATGATTTTGGTAAACATATGTAGATTTTGAGCTACATTCAAATATATAAATATGAATGAATTAACTTATTTTATTATCCAGAATTGTATATTCTTAATTTCTATAGTTCTATAGTTCAATGTTCGTCTAGCATTGAGTGGGTCTGGTTAGATTATATTATTATCTGCGTCAGCAGCTAAGTTTTAACTCCATGATGGCTAACACGATCCAAAATTTGGCAAGGCCAATTTTAAGTCGCGTTAATTGCGTGCTAATCAAATGGCGAGCTTTAAAGACAAATTAACGATGCAAGTTTTATTGATAAATAGCGATGTATAATGAATACGAGTACAGCAAGCCTGCAGAACTTGCGGTATTAACAAATGAACACTCAATAATAATTTAATATATGAGTATTTATTACCAAAACTGTTGATTGTTTTATAGGTCAAAAGTGAACAGGAATGGGATGCGAATTTCGTATAAGGAATGGGATTGGTATACGTTATCTTCTCCCAAAAAAGAAAATGAAACACAGCTGCTTGACAGGAGCTCGAACTTGGCCCTTAATTTTAAACTTGTTTTCGCACTCAATTAATGGCCTGCTGTATGTGGTCAAGGTTTTTGCCAGGCTGTCTGATAAACTTGGTCCGAACACTCCTGCAACTGAATCTGAGTAATTTTGGGTTCAAAACTGGTGGCTAGCGGAACTGTTGCGTCGAACGCATGCAAATTGTCACGACTTTGAATGAGCTCTCATAAATAAAATATAAACAAAAACACACCATTCTAGAAACATTTATATCCCGTAGTCATTAATATTCATAATAAAAATAAAGTATACATTCAATTAATTCGCCAGCTGGAAAAAGAGCATCTTTGTTCACGCTGTGGAGTGCAAAGTTACTCGATCAAAAGTCTATAAATCTTATAGCAACATAGGCCCGAATAAATGGCATTTTTATGATCCCAAATTCTTTATGTTTATTGTTTTAGCATATTTATTGGTTAGCTTTATGATTTCGCATATAGAACTAATAGCTGTCTACACACTATTTTCTAAAGGTACATTGGCTTGTGGATGCCGTTTAAAATTATTTGAATTTCTAACTTAATTATTGGGTTTGTTTCTCTATTTCAATCTATTTATTCCCCGTATTCATTATCTGCATAGCTTATCATTTATGTATTACTATATAAAAACAAGTTACAAATTAAAAATTAAATACTATACTAATTGGTGAGGGTGTTCATGTTTCGTTCTCTCTAGTTAAACACACTATACTTTTATTTACTAAATTCGGTTTGTGTGCATTTAAATGTATAACGCTTGGGATGTGTCCCAAGAGCGAGTCGAATAATTTTATGACTGTCGTTCTGTCACAGCCGGTTAACCAGCCCAATCAGGTTCGGTTAACATTTTTTTTTTGGATTCGGCAACGTTAATCGATGACGATAGCATTGATGCTGTTGTCGAGAAGATTCTGCTTTGGTCGAAGACATTTTTTTTTTGTTTGTGGCTTCTTCATCTTTTTTGTTTTCTGATTTTTGGATAGTCGAAGCTATCCTGAACCGGCCAGACATCGACGTATAAATAATCTGGTAGTCTCGATTGGCAACACAGTGATATTTCAACATTCGTAGTGTGAATTTGAACTGAGCAAAATGGTAAGAACACACAACTAAATATGAGGATAACTGACACGTGAAAAGATTAAAATCAACCAACCGTGTAGCACTTTAAGCACTCATATATTTGTGCTTAAACTATTTGAAAATGTGTTTATTTGCATAAACCTCTACAGTGGGCTTACCATCGCCTAAAAATAATGAAATATTCAATCGTTTGAATTTCAGAAACTTCTGATCGCATTTGCTTTGGTGGCTGCCGTTAGCGCCGATGTGTCGCATCTGTTCTCGCACAGCGACAACCTGCAGGATGATGGATACCATTACCAACAGCCTGCCAAGCAGTTCGTTATTGATGTACCAAGTGTGCCTCATTACCACGAGGAGCCTGTCTACCAGAAGCCAGCTCCAGTAGTCTACCAGAAGCCCGCTCCCGTTGTCTACGAGAAGCCAGCTCCAGTAGTCTACCAGAAGCCCGCTCCCGTTGTCTACGAGAAGCCCGCTCCCGTTGTCTACCAGAAGCCCGCTCCCGTTGTCTACGAGAAGCCCGCTCCAGTTGTCTACCAGAAGCCCGCTCCAGTTGTCTACCAGAAACCCGCTCCTGTGGTCTACGAGAAGCCAACTCCAGCTGGAATCCTGAAGGACGATGGTTACCATTATGGCCAGCCCGCCATCAAATTCGAACCTACTCCGGAATACCTGCCTCCTTCCGCACCTGCTCCTAAACCAGTGGCTCCAGTCTACAAGCCCAAGCCTGTGGCTCCAGTCGCCCCTAAGGTTGTTGTGCCTGCCAAGCCCACCAACGAATATCTGCCCCCTCAGCCCGTGGCTCCCAAGCCAGTTGCTCCAGTCTACCGTCCAGAGGCTTCAGTTCCCAAGCCAGTCTACAAGCCTGTGGCCCCAGTTGCCCCTAAGGTTGTTGTGCCTGCCAAGCCCGTCAACGAGTACTTGCCCCCTGTCGCTGTGAAGGCCACTCCAGCCCCAGTTGTGTACAAGCCTAAGCCAGTTGCACCAGTTGCTCCAGTGTACCAGCCCAAACCAGTGGCTCCCAAGCCAGTTGCTCCAGTCTACCATCCAGAGGCTTCTGTTCCCAAGCCAGTCTACAAGCCTGTGGCCCCAGTTGCCCCTAAGGTTGTTGTGCCTGCCAAGCCCACCAACGAATACCTGCCCCCTCAGCCCGTGGCTCCCAAGCCAGTGGCCCCTGTCTACCGCCCAGAGGCTTCTGTCCCCAAGCCAGTCTACCACCCAGAGCCTAAGCCAGTTGCCCCTGTTGCTCCCGTCTACCGTCCAGAGGCTTCAGTTCCCAAGCCAGTCTACCGCCCAGAGCCAGTGGCTCCAGTCTACCGTCAGCCTGAGCCAGTTGTCCATGAGCACCAGGGCTACAGCTACCCCAACGATCCCCAGCCATCTTTCGAATATTAAGGAAAGCTTGTTGTAAATAGGAAAAATCAAATCATCCTGTAGTATTAGACTCTTTTAAACGAATGGCGATTTAAAAGTCATTTTCAATAAAATGACAACGAAATATAAACATTTGTGTAAAATACACTTTTGGGTTTTGAAGGGGCTTCACCATAAAAAGATACTAAAGTTAAAATTACTTTGCAAGTAACAGGCTAATAAATTGTTCACTATTCCAGGAAGTATTCTCTTATATTCTCAAAATAATTGAAATAAGGAAAATAAATAAATTAAATAATAACTCAAAGTGTTTTATTATTTATTATTGCTATTAATTATTGTTATTCGAGAAAGAATTCAATTTAGTTTATCTCTGTTGACCTTGAAATTTTAAACATGTCAAAACGCCATCTAACGGAAGAACTGTAAACTGCGTTACGCACAAATGTATCAGCGAACATATTAAGTTGTGTAAGCCCGAAAGTAGGCAATGAAAATGTAAAATCCAATACACAAACCAAGAGCAGGTTCAACGATAGATCATAGTTATAGAGAAGAGAATGAATCCGATTACGCTAAATGATGTCACAAGTATCAGTCAATTGTGGTACACTACCAAATACGTTAGAGCTACTGTCAACAACAGAGCAACGTGGGACCCAATAGGAAACTTGTACTATTGACTACGTGATGCATGGGTCACAGGTCGTATGCACATGAGCTGATCAGAGCTGTCGAGCTGAATAAAACAATCAAATTGTCAAAGCTGACATAGACAAATAGTTCGAAATTAATTCAGCTAACCATATAAATACCAATGAAACGGAAATATGCTGAAATCCGTTGACAGTGTACACATTTTTTATGATTCGATGCGGGTAAAGATTGATTCTAGTATTTAGTTATTAGGCTGCACAAATAATTGATTCGACTAAAGTAGTTACAACAATTCGAGAAGCTCACGTGAGGCAGACAACTGAGTGGCAGCGCATCACGTATAGAATCATTAATTCCAAATTTGAAGACAAAGCCACAAAGAGTGAACAATAAAAAAACACTGACACTTGACCCCAACAAAGCAACAACAATAACAACGAAACGAAACAAGTCTTGGCCTTGACAATGAGGCTTTAGATTTGGAATTGGAGTGAAGCAAAAACGGCACCAATCATCGCTTTTAGCTATTGTAGCGTTTATTTATCTAGGGCCGCTCTAACTATCGATTGCTTGTTGCTTGACAAGCAGCAACAGAAACGACAACGACTACGGCAGCAGCAACATCGAAATCAACAGCACCAGCAGCATCGCAATTAATAAAGTGAGACACAGAAAAAATAAAACAAACACGATCAACATAGTAGATATAGAAGTATAAATAGTTTGAGTTTCAACGCGTTTGCCTGCATTCGCGCGAGTTACGTTGCTGGAAGCTATAATAATTATTTAGATATTCTTTCAAAAACAAAAACACAAAAATGGTAAGTGCCTGACTTCTTAACCATTTTATTAAAATAATTTCAAATCAGAATTTTCACGTAGCGTCTGTTTATTTGGACCCTCTTTGCGGTCATTTGTTGGCAATGTGTCTGCGCGGATGTTTCGCAGCTGGTGCGATCCGGCAATGGATTTGTGTACGATGTGCCCAAGGTCAGTGAATTGGAGCTAGAATTAAACAACGAATTTCCCACCGGCGATGAGTTCCCCCAGGATGCCATACCCGTAGCCCCATCCGATGCGGAACTGGGACAAGCTGAGGAATCAGAACAGGCAGCAAGTGTGGACAATGAAGTTTATGCCTCGTCTAAGGGCCATGGTTACGCCTACGAGAAGCCCAGCAGACGATTCAAGAGCTAAACCATTAGCTTTACTATCATTTTTATTTGTTTGTACCAAAGTTTTATAAAAATATAAATATTGAAACACTAAAATACATGTCAATATCAATATCAATAAATTGAGATTCGATCCGAGCACCTTTCACCTACTTATGAACTAAAGCCCCTGTCCAAGGGCTTAGATTTGCCTTGGACGGCGCTTAGAATGAAAATGGAATCAAAAGCAATTCTATTGTCATTTTTTTTATATTCAATCCTACATATTTTTTGTTTAAGACCAAATACAAAACCGGTTGGTGTTTAAGAAGAAGTCTTTAAAATTTTTGCACATTTTGGAAGAGTTTTAATTAGAATTGCCATCAACTGAGGCCTATTAATTTGTATATGGCAACCACTTTTCAGAATTTAAACACCCCACACAGACATGCATACTTCTATATAATAACACTTAGTGACAATTAATTTAAAAATGTTTGCATTAATAAATTACGCAAAATGTGGCAAAATGCGAGCAGAGGCAATCGAGCACACGCCAAAGCAATAGGTTTCAAAGCAAAACTTTTGATAATCGATCAAAGCCGCTGGCGGTTCAACAACCCGCATTAATTAGCCAAATTCGAAGATGTCTTGCGAGTCCAACAAAAAAGTGATAGTTGAACAGACAAGACACGAGACGAGACGAGACGAAACACAAATCGAGTTGCCAGTTTACTCAGACTGAATCGATATAGATATATAGTATTAACTAAGAGTATGTTTAAAGAACGCGATTGTAAAACGACTCGTGACTTCTAATCAAAACTAATGATCCGCTTAAACGATGCTGCCAAATTACTTACCAATTTGTCTCAGTTTGGTAATATATCTTTTTGATTCTCTCGCTCGGGTTTTGAACTAGTTCTCGCCCTAAAGCAAATACTGTCGATTGATGTGTTTGAAGAGAATACTCTAATCGGAATGCTTCCGCAAGCTGAAGAGCTACTCGGAGCTGTCTCAGAGACAACTTCATTGAGAGGCCCTGAAACATTGACCACTCAAGCCCAAAACAACAACTTCTTGAGAGTTTCAAGAGCTGAGCGTAATTATTATAAATGAAGTCCAAATGATTTATGACACACTCACAGCCGGAGTGCGCTTACACCGCTGCCAGCGGCGGAACTAAAAAAACTTAAACCTAGACTTATGCTGACCATAAGCTCGGAAGCAGCGACAAACTAACAACAACAATAGCATTAACAATAAACACAATAATAATAACAATAACAAGAAGAATACAGTTGGTTTAGGCCGTCTTATGACGACGTGATGAAAATGCTCGTGAGCATTTATGTTGTCAAAAAAAAAAAACTGAAGAAAAAAAAAAGAAACAAAAACTTCATCGCCCCTATGAGAATACAAATCGTCAATAATGCATAATGATTTAAGAAACAGATACAGATACCAATATAGATAGAGCCACAGATACAAAGATACAGATACAAATAATAATCATCAGAAACGGCATATCGATTTAAATAATAATAATTGGCCTTTTGCGGAGCCATGAACATTGTCGAACTGTTTAGAATTGTGGACTATAAATAAACAGGTGCTGCGGACATTGGTCAATCATTTACGGTTTCAGAGCTCAAGGTGTAACATGGTGTGTATCTCCGAACTCTTTGTGTCACCAAAGACTTGAAATTTACCATATTTTTGTTAACTATTGCAGAACGCATTCCTTAGCCTCGTTTTGGCCACTTGCATGCTGGCTTTGGCCGCTGCTGATGTCTCTCACCTGCCGTTGGAGGTGCTCGAGGAGCATTCCGGACAAGAACACGGTTATGGCTACGATTATCCCCAGCCTGTGGTTCCTTTTATCATAGCCAGCACCACAACGCCAGCCCCCACACCTGCACCTACATATCTGCCACCCCCTCCACCAACACCAGTGCCCACCTACTTGCCACCTCCACCACCCACAACAACAACAACAACTACCACAACCACAACACCTGCTCCCAAGCCAGTGCCCACATACTTGCCTCCACCACCACCCACTACAACCACAACTAGGAGAACCACAACTACCACCACAACCACAACACCACCACCCACACCTGCACCCACCTATCTGCCACCCATTGTGGTTGAGGAGGAACTACCCGTACATGGTTATAACTACGATGCACCCGCTGAACCCTTCATATTCTAAACTGCACCACCAAAAACCACCTCAGTTGACCCATCCCGGAATGTTGTTTACCGTTTTTGCTTAGTCGTAAGTTTTATATAAGTTCGAGATATGTTAAATAAATCACATTTGTTAGCCAATTGAATGCGATAATGTCCAACTTAATCACCGCCAATTGTCCAAAGAGTTCAAATCCAAAAAAATATTCACTTATTTCGAGTCTGAATATTCATGAATCGATTCGTTGTTGTGGCCCAATTAAGAGCTAAAATCGCTTTAATTGTTTTCTCAACCAAAATAGATGTGGAGCGAGTGGAGGTCGATAATTGACTTCGGCTTCAGTTTCAGCTTCAAGTTCATGAAAACCCAGAAAAGTGTGAAGAAAACAGAAAGAAAACAATAACAAAGCATAGGCAAATTATGCGTTGGCCTTTGTTTATCCGATAGCCCAGCAGACAAAACAAATATTAATTATTTCCCAAAAAGTTGAACTGGAGTCGATGATAATGATGATGATATGATGATTATGTTGATGCTGCTGCTTAGGGCAATATTCAGATGCAATAACGCTTCACATTTCAACGTATAAAAGCCAAAACGTCAACGATCTTGGTATTACTTCCAGTTGTCGGCAAACAGCAGCAACATCTACTCATCCAGCTTCCGAAATGGTAGCTAATATCCACATCTATCAACTGGAATCATCCCATTAATGAACTCTTCTCTTCCAGAAACTCGTTTGCGTGCTCCTGGCCGTGGTGGCTATAAGCACCACAGCGTTTGCTGATGTCTCTCATCTGTTTGGTGGCGACCCACATCACCATCATGATTCGCATCATCATGACTCCCATCATCATGACTCCCATCATGACTCGCATCATTATGATCCACATCATCATCACCATGAGGATATACACGCGCACCACCACCACCATGAGGATGTGCACTCGCACCACCATGAACCACATGGACACTCCTCTCATTCCTCCCGTCCTCAAGGTCTGCAGCTTAGCCTAAACTTTGGAAGCTTCCGTCAACATCAACCCGATGGCTACAACTATGATACACCAGCACCACCTGCACCACCAAAGCCACAATACTTGCCACCTCCAGTGAAGCCCAGCAGCACTTATCTGCCAGCTTCCAAGCCTGCTTCGAAGTATCTGCCACCCAAGGTGGCCCCTACATTACCACCGCCGCCACCACCTCCAGTGAGACAGCCCAAGCCAGAATACCTGCCTCCACAGAAACCACGCACCAAATACTTGCCTCCTGCTCAGCCTGAGACCAAATATCTGCCACCCGCTGAGCCAGAGAAGACTTATCTGCCTGCTGCTGCTCCGGCTCCTAAATATTTGCCACCCAAGATCCCACCAAGCCTGCCACCACCACCACCACCCCCAGCAGTAGCACCGAAGCCAAGCTACTTGCCTCCAGCTGAGCCAAAGAGCAACTACTTGCCTCCAGCTGAGCCCAAGGCTAACTACTTGCCACCTCCACCACCACCGCAACCAGAGTCCAAGTATCTGCCACCTGCCACTCAATCGGAGCACCATTTAGCGCCACCCGAGATCAACTTCCACATTCCCGTTCCCTCCTACGCACTGCCCCTGAGCCAATCCTCGGGCAATTCGGGTTATCAATACAATCAGCCTCTCCGCCGCTTTAAGTTCTAGTTCTAGGCAAGGCAGAGAGACGAACTTATTTAATACAAGGCACCCACATGAATAACACCCATAATACACACACCATATCTAATTTTAAGTTGTGCGAATAAAAAATGCATTCAAAAATAAATTTGAATAGTAGTTTTATTGTTGTTAGAATGCCAAAAAAAGCAATTTAGGTGCTTTCAAATTTATTATGATCCATTAACTATAGTCATGTGTGCTTTCATGCTATCCATAAAGTGAAGCCAATCAGAAATTGATTTTCAATTTCATGGAGATCATCCATTAAATTTCACCAATCGCTGTCACCTTGAACTAAAACTGCGAATGCATCTTACGACAGCAGCGGACAAAGGCAAAGACGTTGGCATTAAAACCAATTTACCATTGTTTAAGCCAGCCATCGATATGGCCCAAACACTGACTACATATTTTAAATATATTTGGCCAATAACAAAAGCGGTTAATCAACTCGAAGCCAAAGCACGCGCTCATCTCAGCTTCATCAACACTTGCAGCTCTTAACTCAACTCAAATCATCTCGGCTAAACTTATTTCATAGGTCTATAATTATTGCAGTGTATTGTATGAATGATGAATGATGTTGGCAGTTGTAGTTTATTGATTACAGATCGAATCTATTTAAAGAAAAAAATAGTTATAAAGTAAAAAAACAATTAACTATAGTCACTAATTGACAATTGCAGCCGGCAGCTTAGATCGTTGCTTTTGTTTGACCTCTTTCAGTGTCGGAGATGAGATGAGATGAGATTTGATCGATCGAACTGAGGCCAATCGATTTGGCTGGCTTATTTGCTTGTTGGTTTAATGTTGTGGCCAAAAGTAGTGCAGCTACGAGACACGTTTTTAATCAATAAAAAAAAACTGTTAGCTCCAAACTTAAATATGTTTAAAAGGGGAGGCGTTTATGGCCATTGGCTAAATAGCTACAGCTATATTGTCTACAATTGACTGATTGACTACAATATACCCGCACTCAAAATGACTTTGAATAGAGCTGACAAATAACTCACCTATTCCTGTACAGGTTGTTACCAAGCCGTGAACCGATGTCCGCTTCACTCACAGCAGAGAGCATTAAAAACAAAGAGATACGCATAAGGCGATTGGAAATTAATAGAATTAATAGTAGAATTAAAATGCGAATAACGGCTGCCTAGGGGTAAGCTGACAGCAATCTCAGTCAGCGCCACTGTTGCTATCGCTGCCGACGTCAGCGTTGACTTTGGCGTCGGCGGTTGGTTTTACCACAAATAACACAATCCGACAATCAGAGTCAGAGTCCGCTCTATTGAACGCTCGATTCTCGCTCGTTGTATAAATAAAGAAGCACTTGCCGGAAACTGTATCATTTGAGAGCAGTCATCGGCGTTGGATACACTCCCAAAGAACAGTTCCTTCATCACCTACAGTCGACAAAATGGTAAGTTCACAAACTAATTTAAATAACTTGACTATAATAAATTAAACTACTTGTTTTCCGCATTTTAGAAAGTCCTTATCTTAGCCTTGTTCAGTCTGGCGTTGGTTGCCGCTGATGTTTCTCACTTGTTTGGTCATGATCACGATCGTCATCATCATCATGAGCATCACCACGAGGAGCATCCTGGCTACCACTATGATGCCCCACAAATTCCGTTTGAGCTGCCCACACCCGCTCCGGCTTACCTGCCCCCCAAGGAGGCACCAAAGGCCGTCTATCTACCGCCTGTGCAGCCACAGCCAACCTATCTGCCCCCTACCACACCAAAGGCCGTCTATCTGCCTCCTGCACCTGTTGTAGAGGAGGTTGAGCAGCCACAGGTCAACTACTTGCCACCTGCACCAATTGTGCCCAGCTACACCATTCCCATTCCATCCTATGCCGAGCCTTTGGAGCCACAGAACACTTATCTGCCTCCTCAGGAGGTTGTGGAGCCACACAGCGATGATGGATATCACTACAATGTGCCATCTAAGCCATTCTTCTACTAGGATTCAACTACGATTAATTAGCCATTTGCCATTTGCCAGACGATGTCACTTAACCCAACGTGTATATACTTATATATATTTTTGTATTATCTGTATTTGTATTTTGCTCAGTTATTTATTTATAACAATGCCCGAACGCACTAAATTTTATATATAAAGAAACAAGCCCAACGCTTAAAACTACATCCTGATGGCTCTTTTTTACATCAACCACTTGACTCTAGGGGGGAATATCCTCCTCGAGACTCAAGTCAAGTGCCACGACAACATAATTAAGAGACCTGCTCAACGAGTCATCAAACATCACATAATACTCAAACACTTAAAACAGTTTCATTCATGGACAAGTGATCGCCATTTGGGTATCTGCTCGAAAATAAACACCCACAACCACTCAGAGATCAGAGTCGGAGATCTCAGAACACAGAACAGAGATCACCGATCGATGAGATCGTGCGTATTATGACTGAGTTATTCGCTTTGACCAAAACGATTCTTTGGCAAATTCCGTGTTGATTTATTGAACCATTTATTCATTTGTTAATTTGCATGAGTAATTGAATTTAAGCTATTCAAAATTATTGGCTTAGCTCACAAAATAGCGTGAAGTTTATGGCTTAAGACCGCTTATAATTTATGGCATTCACTTGATCGCAATCACAGTCAACTGTTATTGTTATTCACAAAAGGTGTGAAGATGCCTTAACGCCCACACACCTTTGTGTGTGTAAGTGTGCGTGTGTGAAAGTGAAACGTATGCTAACAGGAAATAAATAATGGATTCTATAACTGATTTTGGACATTGCCCAGCACTTAGTCGTATTTCATAGTCTGTTGACAATCATATTGCGTTCTGTTATGTTTTAAGTTTATTTTGGTATGTACATATGCAAATCGAGCATATGATCTAATGTGGAATTAGATGATAACCTGTTTGCTACCCGCTTAAGACAAAACTAACAACACACACACTCCTAGCGGTATGCAAATTATTTTGATAATTTCGTTTATTTGCTTTAATACCTTAAATGTTTTCATTTTTTATTGTTTGCAATACTTATTGATAGCCTCTTTGTATTAGTAACAGTGATTTAAAATACATAGCAATAAATTAATTGTCAACAGCTTAGTTCTGCACTCTTCGCATCGCTGCCTGGAGGATTAAGCAAGTTCAGTTTCAGATCGCTGTGCAACTGGTTTGTGTCTGACGTTTAAAATAAAACTATTTCTTACTTAATCATATGCAAGAATGTGATCATAACAAAAAGAGAAAGGCTGCTTAGATTTTATTACTTATTTTAAGGCTACATTTTAATACCTACTCTTTAAAAACACCGTGTCTCGGCATTCTTAAAAGTCAATTTGTTGGTAGTTTAGTATTTTTCTTCACTTAAATAATAAAACATTGCATACTTGTCAGCGGAAAATTTAGTATTAATTTAAAGCGAAGCCAATTTTAGTGTATAGTCAAAATTATTATAAATAATAAGTTAATAATATTTACAAAAAATATTACAAATTAAAAAAATATGAAATTATAATTAAAATAGATTTAACTTAATTTTT
This sequence comes from Drosophila nigrodunni, assembly GCA_020829145.1. NCBI lineage: Eukaryota > Metazoa > Arthropoda > Insecta > Diptera > Drosophilidae > Drosophila > Drosophila nigrodunni. The sequence continues at coordinate 416,788 of JACVCZ010000003.1, read as the reverse complement.
TTTAACATTGGGAGATGTGTTACATTTTATTAAAACGAGTGTGCAGTTCTTTTTTTTAAATATTTAAAAGTATTTTAAAAATGCAGTCTACTTTTAGGCAATTCTACTAAGACCACAAAGCTATGCTTTACGTAATGAAATTACTTTGTATAACAGTTTCGGATATGTTTAATTCGAAACATTTATTTACAATTAAATTTATAAGATTTACGCCAAGCAATATCTGATTGGTATGCATGTTTATCCCACAAAAGATAAAAATATAGTAATACAAAATAATCAGCTCTATGAGAAATATTATAACTGCTTTTCCGCTATAAATAGACAAATGTTCAGTGATTAATTTTAGAACTATTCTCATACTGATTGAGTTGTAATCCCGCACCTTTTGGTAATTATTCAAGCTATTGTAATACGCACAATGCGCACAAATTATGTTATTCATTGTGAAATTTCCCGCATTTTCCACAATAGACACAAATCACTTAATATACTCATGTAAAAATGATCATAAATCATAACAGATCGAAGGTCAATTAGCTGCTGCAGTAATTATCTGAAGGAGTCTCCACACGGAAGTCTTACAACGTATTTGACGCCCATTCAAGATCCATTAACACCATCGACATCGGCAGCATCGATAAATCGATTCAATCGTCATTTGTGTGGTACAGTTTGTCATGCAGGCCTTTGATAGCCCCTGAGCTCAATAAAACTAAACAAAAACCCCAATAAATTCATCAATCAACAGCGCTTTGTCTAGTTTTATTTTGGTGACCACCCGATTAGTTAAATCCGTGTGAAAGGCTCTAACTGATTTGTTTGCACTTTTTGGAGACGATCTCATGTGACAGAGGAAACAAGAACAACAAGAAGATTCGTAACTAAAGATTGTAAACCGGTTAATTTTAAGTATTTTGAAAGTGCTTTAGTAGATTTATATTTATTTGCTTATTTAAGTCTTTAAAACACTGCTCGTAAAATAGCTGTGCCATTCTAAATAGTTACTCCTGAATATTCAAAACATATTCGCGGATCTTACAGAGTCAATATTTGATTCGATTCAATGTTGCGCATTTTGATCAATAATGTTGAGGCAATAACACGCTTCCCGCCTCCTTTGTCCCGTCTCCTTCTTCCCTCATCCCTCCACCTCTCATACCACGCACGAGTATTCATTCAGAGCTTCCGTATGCAAATGCCACACGGTTTTTCTAAACATATTCATAATAATATTCAAATTCATCCTATTCACACATGTAGGTCTGCATAGTTCGTGATTAATGATGAGTGGCAAACGGGTAACTACAATTCTCAGATCTGAAATATTAGTTCTCAGCGGGTTGGTATTTAATGTAGATAATGAGAACGAATCTTCTACATTATTCGATATATTTATTGTGTCTTTGATGAGCTGTGAATACTATAATTAAAGACATGCTTCGATATAGCATATCATTGATAGACCTTGACCGAAACAAATAATACATTACTCTTGCTTTTGTTTTCATTTTTTTTATTTTTTACAAATAATTTATTTTTATTTACTTGTGTTTTTCGATTCAACAATAACTAAATACTTCAATTTCGTTTTTATTTTCGATTTCGTTTGTTTTTTTTTTTATCTTCCGATCGTCATTTGTCTCTTTGTACTTTGTTTGTTTGTTTTTAGTATTTGTAGCTTTTTCGTGGGAAAAACGCCTTTGATTAGGATTTATTTGTTATTAGATGCGATAGTTTGATAGTTTTTGGATAGATTGAAGAACTGAATAGTTGATAGTTGTGGTGATTCTTGAAGTGGTGGTTGGATGTGTGCTTTGGATTCTATTTGAGATGCGTTAATGCTATTTCCATGTGAGTAGATAGAAGTAGAATTTGTAGTAGTAGAGGTAGTAGGAAGCGGGAACAGGAGCGTGAACGGGATCGGAGACGGGTGTGAGGGGAGAGAAAAAAATATATTGCGTGTGAATAAAAACAGCCAAAGAAAATAATAAAAACAAATAAGGATTCAGAAAAAAGAATTAGATATATTAAATAAGAAGACAATGTTAATTGCTAGGCATCTGCCCCTCTTTAGTAGCGGCGCTGACGATAGAAGCGTCTTACATAGACTGGACGACGGTATTGGTAGCCGCTCTGGCTGCTGTAGGCGTGTCCAGACACATGCTGTGGCTGCTGTTGGACGAAGGGAGGCAGGTACTGGGCGCGCTGGGCAATTGGCTGCTGGACAATTGATTGCTGCACATGCTGGACAATTGGCTGCTGGACATGCTGAACATGCTGGACAAAGGTCTGGGGAACGGCAATGGGACGAGCCACTGGGCGGGCAACTGGGCGTGGTGCGGGGGCAGAAGCCACTGGTGCTGGATCCTCGATGTCAATGTATTCCGGTTCGGGTGTGGCAATGTCCTGGGGATTGGGTCCCTGAGTGGCAGAGTCGGGCAATTGTGCGCCAGCCGCGAAACCAATGAGCGCCAAAGCAACGAACACGAAGAATTTCTGCCGGAAACAAGAACAAAATTTTGTTGTTGGTTGATTGAAGTACACTTTTCAGCCTTAACTGGCTGTTAACGCTATTTATAACTTTTGGCCAATGGGCGCGAATGGAATGCGAGAATGACACTCGAGCCTGTCATTGCCAGAACGCAATGAAGTTGTACACTTGACTTTTGAAAGCACTCCAATTGATTGTTTTTGAGTATGAGAACTCGTATTCTTTTTGTTGAATGTTCACTTTATATTTTTATGTCCTTAAAAGAACCACTGGTCACTTGTTTATTTTTTATTATCCCCGCGAGGATCACATACCATTTTGTTAATGCAAATATTATTTTTTTGGGGAAGTTTTTAATGTAGTCAAAAATTTCTCGTCCAGAAGCGCACGAGCAATTTACACTCAAGAAGTTCAAAGCACAAATGATGATGAGCTGGGCAGTTTCTATGAAATTTATACTATATCTGGCCGGTCCGGTTCGCTATGTGGGTCTAAAGAGAAGCAAGCGCAAAGCAACGACCGCCAAAAACTCGATGAAACACACACATACGGTGTTATAAATAAAGTAACAGCAACAAAAACAACAATTTAATAATGCTGAGAGAAGCATAGCAACAACAGTAACATTAACAACATCAAACAAATTCAAATCAAAATTTAAATTAAATAATTCGATGATATTGGCAGCAGTTTCGGTTAGCCACAACTAGAAGTGGTCACATGCCGTCCCTTTGGCCAAAAGTAGCAACAACAAAACAGCAATAGCATCTGCCGAATCAGTAGACAATCACAATCACTTTGCTGTCGTCACGAGTCATGACGCATCGTAGTTCCAATCACAGTCCAAATCGCAGCCGCAGCCGCAGTCACAGTCCACGCTCCATAAACAGACACAACAAACATACAACAAACACACACAACAAAAGACAAAACAAAAGCAGATGGTTGGTCAGTTAAGAGCGATCTCGATCTCAATCGCGATCTCAATTCTTTTCTTCTCTCTTTCTTTTTGGGTCTCTCTTAAATAGACTCTGGTGTTTTGCAGTGCTTGGCACGGCTCGTGGCTCAAGTGAAGTTCGTTGCCTAAGTCTTTTGTATTGCTCTGCTATTTCACTCTAATTTGCATAACATTTTGTAAGAATAATATTTTTTTATTCCATCATTATACACTGAAGTATAGCCATCCAATTATGCCATGCTCTTCATATATCTTTTTTTATGTTAGACTATAAATCTATTTGGGCTGTGCATATACTATATATGTATGTTTAGATTTGGAAACATTTGTCACATTGAGAATTATCACAGCGCATTGTTAATATTGTTTTGTATTATTATTGTTATTAGGAAAGGCAAATATTAAGCTTAGCTTTAGTTGTTGTGACAAGCTGTTAAATATTTTGACAAACAAAAACTTGACTTGATCATGTCAAGTTGAGGAGATTGTCTGCCCAACCATTTGTTGTTTGTGTTTGTATCTTCACTTGACCTCTGCCACAAATAGAAACAACCAGCAACAACATATTTAACGGCTTTTGGGCATGCAGACATCATTTCCGTTTACTGAATTTCGTGCATATGTGTGGGGGGAGATACATTCACCTGGACAGGGTCTCTCAAGTGTGCCACTCGACAGCTGCAACTACCAAAATGTTCGAATCAAGGCTGGACACAGGAAATGCCCCTTACAAATGGGCTAAAAGCTTTTACGACCACTAATTCGCCATTTTGAAAAGCAAAACAAGAAAACACGAAAACAACTGGATGAGTGATCCATACTGAACCATTAAAATTAGTTAGAAATTAGTTAGCGAAGCGAGTTGGCTGCTGGTTCTAAATATGTGTGGGGTCGGATCTGGCAACTCCAGATAGATCTCAGCTTTTGTAAACAGATATAAGAAGAGTATCGATATAAACGACGACGACGATAACGACGAAACAGATATAAGAAGAGTATCGATATAAACGACGACGACGATAACGACGAAACAGATACACGAAGAGTATCGAAAAAAAACGATGACGATTACGATGAAAAAGGAGAAAACACACGACGATTACGACGAGATCGAGAGTGAGAAATAAGAATCTGAGAAAGAACGACGTATATGACGAGCAACGTGTAACGACGACGACGACGACGCTAATAATTAAAGTTTCGATTTGACTAAATTTCAATTCACCAAAATATTATAATACAAACTATATAATCATAATAATAAAAGTAGTGTTTAATATAAAAAACCCTACAAACATGGGGGCTCAACCTAACAAATAACATACAACCGGGAAGGTTCAACAAAAATAAGACAAAGAAGTGAACAAACGGTTCAGTTGAAACAACAAAAACGACGATTAAAAGATTTAAAAACGGTAAAAAGCTGCAACGGCGACACAATGACAAGCTTGCAAAACTTCGAGAACATTCTAGACGCCATAAAAAGAGGAAAACGAGCGAACATTGAGTTGCTGCACAAATTTGTTTTCCAGTCAGCAGGTGACCGGAACAATCGAAAACGTTTGCGCGAGTTTGAAGGCTTCAATTTCACCGAAAGAGATGAGGAATGGCGTGACAAAATTTCGTATGTGGCTGAAAATTTGTCCGACAGTGATCTTGCTGTAATTTGCAACATACTGGGGCTACAGCATAATACGGCGAATTTGACGACGCATATATTTCGCAATCTGATGAAATCCAATTTGCTGGTAGACACCCAAAACGAAGGCGAAGAAGAAGAAGACGAAAGCGAAGAAGAAAACGATGAAGATGAACAAAGCGTACATGAAATCAACGAAGACAGAGATGCAAATAGACGCAACAATGAGGAAATAAATTATGGTACGGTGAAAAACACAAACACGCCGACAGCAAAATTCGCACTGAATTTTAGAGATGTGGAAGATACAATACGACCATTTTGCGGCGATGACACCGTAACAGTTGAAGTATGGATAGACGATTTTGAAGAAATGGCAACGATAATGTCATGGGATGAGCTGCAGAAGTTTATATTTGCCAAAAGATCGCTGAAAGGCTTAGCTAAAATGTTCATTATGAGCGAACGCGGAATCAGAAACTGGAGTATGCTCAAAGAGGCGCTACTAGAAGAGTTTGAGACAAAAGTGAACAGTGCTCAAGTACACAAGCTTCTGGCAGAATCGAAGAAAACGAAAGACGAGAATGTTCTAGAATACCTTCTGAAAATGAAAGAGATAGCTTGGCGAGGCAATGTGGAGAGCAACGCTTTGATGCAGTACGTAATTGATGGCATTAACGATCTAAGTGTGAACAAAGCTATGTTGTACAATGCCAAAGACATGAAAGAGTTTAAAGAGAAACTAAAGAGCTATGAAAAGATGAATGTCAGGATCGAAAAAGAGAAGTACACTGGAGAAAAATTTAAACGCACACAGAACACACGAGAAACGCCGAAGAACAATGATGTCAAATGTTTCAATTGCGGGGCGAAAGGTCACACGTCAAGTTACTGCACCGACAAGGCCAAAGGAAGGAAATGCTTCAAATGTAATGAGTTTGGACATATCTCGAAGGAGTGTAGTAAGAACAAATCTACAGACGCTGAAAAAGTGGCACCCATTCGCCAAATCACCAATAAGATGTCCATGAGCAAAGAGGTACGCATTGACGACGAAGAATTTATTTCTCTGATTGACACTGGAAGCAAATACAACATTATCAACGAGTCGGCGTATTCAAAGCTGAAAAAGAAGCAGATAAGTCCAGTAAACGTGTATCTCGTCGGATTTGGAAACCAAAACAGAGTTAAGCCATTGGGATCGATCGAAGAAACTATACTCGTAGATGACCTTATGTTTGTTACCAACTTCTTGGTTGTATCACCGACGTTCCTGGATGTCGAAATGATTCTGGGAGAAGAGTTCTGTAAGCAAGCTGAAATAAACATAAATCGAGATGGTATCACCATCAGGAAACACGACGCTATTGAGATGGAAGCAGAAATTACTTCGATAATGAATATCACCGCCTCAAACACGTGCGAGATCGACCCAAATATTGATGACACAGCCAGGGATGACTCTAAAAGAGAGGTACGTGAACTTATTGTAAACTACAATCCAGCAAACACGAAGACGACGAACGTGAAAATGCGAATTTGCGTAAAAGACGACACCCCGATCTTTTCACGTCCACGACGCATTGCATACAACGAACGCTGCATTGTCGACGGTCAAGTGGAGCAGTGGCTAACAGATGGCATAGTAGAGCAGTCAGAGTCGGAGTACAGCAGCCCAGTGGTCCTGGTGAAGAAACGAGATGGCACGCCAAGACTTTGTATCGACTACAGACGGATTAACAAGGTGATTATGCGAGATCATTTTCCATTACCGTTAATCGAGGAGCAACTTGACAAACTGGTCAATGCAAGAGTCTACAGCACGATTGATTTAAAGAATGGATTCTTTCATGTGGATGTCGAGGAGCAAAGCAGAAAATATACGTCGTTTGTGACACACAACGGCCAATATCAATTTCGCAAGGTACCTTTTGGACTGGCAAACTCCCCGAGCGTATTCCAACGACACATCAATGCCATATTCAGAGAGATGACACGGAGAAACATCGCTATACCGTACGTTGATGACATCATTATTCCTGGAAAAGACGAAGATGAGGCGTTACGTAATCTGAAGGAAGTGCTGACGCAATGCGAGGACTATGGCCTAGTAATAAACTGGAAGAAATGTAGTTTCCTGATGAAGAAAGTGGAGTTCCTGGGCCATAACATCGAAAACGGGAAAATATCCATATCAGACGAGAAGACGAAAGCTGTGACGAAATTCCCTCTGCCGACTAACACAAAACAACTACAAAGTTTCCTAGGATTGGTTGGATATTTTAGAAAATTCATCAAGAACTTTGGACTCATCGCCAAGCCGTTGACGGATCTACTCAAACAAGATGAAAATGAGATCGATGCGTTTAAAAAGCTGAAGGCACTAATAACGGAGAAGCCAGTACTGAAAATATTCAACTTTCAACATCGTACAGAGCTACATACGGATGCTTCTATTGACGGATTTGGGGCCGTGCTCCTACAGATATCACCAGATGACGGACGTCTACATCCAGTGTATTATATGAGCCGAAAGACGACTGATGCCCAAAGGAAATTTACGAGCTACGAACTGGAAATATTAGCTGTTATTGAGGCGTTGCACAAATTCCGAGTGTACTTGTTGGGCACACACTTCAAACTTATAAGCGATTGCAATGCGTTCACCAAGACGATGGAAAAGCGAGAAGTCAGTACCAGAGTTGCACGATGGATCCTTATGCTGCAGGAATTCGACTTCGAGGTGATTCACAGATCCGGCACCAGCATTCGCCACGCTGATGCTTTAAGTCGAAATCCAGTTATGACGATCACCGAAGAAAGCGTTCACAGCAAACTAAAGCTTCTGCAGGCACAAGACGACGAGATCAAGGCAATAATAGACGTTCTGGATGACAAACCGTCACACAACAGTTATTACATGAAAGCGGGTCTATTATACAAGCTGGTTGATGACATGGAATTAATTGTTGTACCTTTATCTTTTCAAAGAGAGATCATCAAAGCAGCACACGAGAGAGGACACTTTTCCGTCAAGAAGACCAAAGAAATCATCGGTAAGGAATACTATATTCCCAAACTCGAGGCGAAGATTGAACGACAGGTTAGATGCTGCATACCATGTATCGTGTCCAATCGCAAGCATGGCAAAAAGGAGGGACTACTACATCCACTGCCGAAAGAAGAGGAACCACTACAAACCCTACACGTCGATTTCTTGGGTCCACTGGAGTCAACCGATAAGAGATACAAACATATTCTGGCTGTCATAGATGGATTCACCAAATTCTGCTGGCTGTACTCGACGAAAACGACATCGACTCACGAAGTTGTATCCAGACTTGGAGCACATAGCGACACATTCGGAAACCCAGTTCAGATTATCACGGATAGAGGCTCTGCATTTACATCGGACGAATTCAAGAAGTATTGCGAAAACGAGAACATTTTACACCATGCTGTTACGACTGGATTGCCCAGAGCAAACGGACAAGTAGAGAGGCTAAATTCCATAATAATATCAGTTCTTTCAAAGCTATCTGCGGATGACCCGAGTAAATGGTACAGATACGTTGGAAGGGTACAACAAGCGATAAATTCGACGTTCTGCAGGAGCACTAACAAGACACCGTTCGAGCTGATGGTTGGAACCAAGATGCGGACAAAATCTGATGTTAAATTACACGAGATGATCAATTACGAAATGGTAGAGATGTTTAACGAGAAGCGAGACGACTTACGGAAGCAGGCCAAACGACAAATATTGAACTTGCAAGATGAGAACAGAAAGACGTACAACTTACGACGAAAACACGCTGCGCACTACAAGGAAGGCGATCTGGTAGCAGTTAAACGCACTCAATTTGGAGGTGGACTTAAGCTGAAGCCGAAGTATTTGGGTCCATACCGAGTGACCAAAGTTAAGCCAAAGGATACCTACGATGTCACCAAAGACGCACATTTCATGGATGGCCCTATACACACAACCACTTGCGCAGAGTATATGAAGCCCTGGAGCCCAATTGGAGATGACGACGCCGACGCATTCGAGGACGAATGATGGGAAGGATGGCCGAGTTGTGGGGTCGGATCTGGCAACTCCAGATAGATCTCAGCTTTTGTAAACAGATATAAGAAGAGTATCGATATAAACGACGACGACGATAACGACGAAACAGATATAAGAAGAGTATCGATATAAACGACGACGACGATAACGACGAAACAGATACACGAAGAGTATCGAAAAAAAAGACGATGACGATTACGATGAAAAAGGAGAAAACACACGACGATTACGACGAGATCGAGAGTGAGAAATAAGAATCTGAGAAAGAACGACGTATATGACGAGCAACGTGTAACGACGACGACGACGACGCTAATAATTAAAGTTTCGATTTGACTAAATTTCAATTCACCAAAATATTATAATACAAACTATATAATCATAATAATAAAAGTAGTGTTTAATATAAAAAACCCTACATATGTGACATCATTCTAGAGTTAAAGCCAAGAAGCCTGCCTTTCACCTGTTGCTGCTGCTGCTGCTGCTGCTTAGACGGTGGCATCGTGTGCCTTGATTAATTGAATGTTTGTCATCGGAAACAAGAAACATAAACGATAAACGAATGAACCGATCGTAAACAGTATTTAAGCAATGCGCATTTTTCTAAGTTTCGTGTGTGTTTGCGGTCGCAATTTATTGTTATTTATACGGTTATTAGAAAATGTTAAAATGTAATTAATAACGACTTTGTTTGCCATATGCTCGTAGTATTATGTTTCTGGCAATGCTTAACGAAAACTAAATACCGATAAATCTTATATTAGTTATGGATCCCATCATCATCAATGTGCTGGTGTTCATCGTGTTGCGTCACTCGATTTGACTTGCAAAATATGTCATTCAAATATTAAAGTTTAAAACGGCAACTAAATACAATTATATTCTGGTTGAGTTCATAAATCTGGCAAAAGGCTTGTCAGATTTATTGTGTTATTTACTTTGGAACACACCCAACGATCCAATCATATCGCGGGGTAGTTAATAAATATAACATAACATTTTTAAAAACCACTTTTATTTATGTTTATGGCAATATTAAACGAATATGTTGATCATTTCGTCTTTTTTATGTATATATATTGTTTTTTTTGATCTTTTTGGCAAGTTGTGGCCGCACCGGAACCGAAAATGAAGTCGTCGCCAAATTAGCATAGTCCGACCAATCGAACCAACGGACAATCCCCAATGAACCGGTAAGAAAAAAAAAGAAGGTAAAAACAAATCTCAAAAAATGCTATCACAAATTGAATCAAAAGCCGTGAGCCGACGTTGGAAATTACCTTAAATGCCGGCAATAGAAAAATGTGTGTTTATTTATGGGCTTAAAAGTATCGTCTCATTAGCTAAACGCACTTAAGACCTGTGTCTAAGCTAAATACTTAGAGAGGCTCGCTAAGAATGGGACTATGTTGGCCATTAACCTTGCACCTTTCTGCCTTCTGCCTTTTGGGCCTGTTGTGATCAACGCCTAATTCAATTAAATAGCTCCAATCGTGGCGTGTGGTGTTATAATATTACCAATTATAATGAATACGACCTGTTATCCGAGCTATGTTTTTTGGCTCGTTTACAATCGATTTACCGATAAGAACAATACGTCGCCAGATACATATGGATAGATATAAATTTGGAAGTGCCTAACAAAAGTTTCCCACGTCTGCGAATTATCGCGAAGCGATCAAAACTATTATAGACACGCCTCATTCTGTGGCTGCCGGTTTGTTTTTTTAGCATTTGAATAAGTCTGTAAATGCTAAAGAAAACAAAGTAATGATAAATTTGCATGGCTGAGCAAAGGCATCGAGCGGTGCTCTATTGTCACACACGCACACACTTACATTCGATATAGAGGTGTTGTTTTTCTTTATTTGATGTTTCAATCGACGCATGGCAATGCTTCATTTTTGTTATTGTTATTGTTAATGCGAAGCGAGGCGGCACACAATGCGTATGCGCAATGCCAAATTAAGTTGCTAGGTTAACACTCCGATGCTAAGCTCTGCTGCTATCTTTACCATAAATTCACAATAACTTAAACTCATAAATAAAACAAGCTGCAAAAATTGCACAATTTAAATTATGTTGCAGCAGCAGATGGCCTTGGCTACTTTAGTAGTAGTAGTATTTAAAATTCTTTACCTCCGAATTAGCTAACAAGACTTCTTTTTTTTGTACAAGACTACAAGCATAGCAATGTTTGGCCTACCCACAAAAACCACACACAGAAACTGAGATATTCAGATACTTATTCCTGTCATTCACTCAAATGTTATTTTGTCAAGTGTCGAAACAATGAATCGTAAATAACTGACGAGCTTCCGCACATTCACCAACCAGCCAACAGTCAGCAGTCGCATTAGCATTATAAATATTCAATTAATTATGGCAAAAGTATAACAAAATCCAAGACAATCCGAATATTTTATTCCCTTAAAGAGACATTTGCTAAAATCATCAATAAAAGCTTCCGTTTCACAGCTAAAATTCTAAGCTCATAAAACAGTGGTTATGATTGGCTCATAAAAAAATTAAAATGTAGGCATCCATCGTTCATATGAATAGAGAGGTAGTCAGTTAAATAAACAGAGAATGTTGAGCACTCGAATGATTTATAACCACTTCAATAAATTTTATTTAAGTTTCTGCTCTGGCAAATAAACAAATGTTGCTACACATTATTTCCGCCTCCGCATTTAGCTAATCACAGCTCTCATTTAGCCACAATTAATGATTGAACTTGTTTCAATTTTGTATCACTTTGTTAGGCCTCCAATTGACCTACACAGCATTCAGTTGATGCTTCGCATCTTTAGCACACAGCTATAAATGCAAATTAACAAACTAAAATACTATATGTTTTAAATGTCAGAGCTATTTCTATTCCCGTTTATTTTATTTCTGATGCTAGACACGCGCTGTGTGAAAGCGGTTAGAAATTTTAACATTTAATTATCAACTGAGAATTCATTATGCAAATTGATCGCAAAACTGATTGAACATCAGAGAACTTAAGCCAACATCAAGCTCCATCTAATCACTGTTTAACTTAGTAATTAGCTATTATAACGCTTCAAAAACAACATAAAAAAACAAAAGAAATATATAAATATATACGTATAATAAAAAGTAATAATTATTATGGCAGTTGGCCGTTGGCTAAATGACTTCGCAGACACAACGACACATGGCCAAAACGTAAAGCAATTTGACTTAGACATTTTGGCACCGTTTTTCTATTTTTTTTCTATTTTTTCCACAGTTGGCTCGTGCCACCTTTTATTGAGTTAGCACTTTGAACTTTGCTTAATTCTGTTAAAATTAATAATGTTCATATTTTTTTAAGATAAATTATATTAAAGATGTGCTACAGTACCGCTACCCTGTAGAACTTTGAATCAACTTATTTGCCCTGTCTTTCAAAATAAATTCTTTTGTTAAACCACTCAATTGTTTGTTTTGCTGTCATTTTTCTTTGGTATAATTTGTTTTTAATGCTCGGAACTGTCATTTAAGTTTTCATTCACATTTTGGGCGCTAGTGACAAATCTAGTTCATCGACAACACACAGAATTGACACTGATGGCTATCGCTTAATACATAATATGCCATAAGTCCACCATAAAAAGCAACTCGTTCTTGCTGCTATCAGTTGAGTGCCAGCTGTTTTTATGCTTTTAATGGCAGCAGAGGGAGAGAAAGAGAAACACAGACGGAGAGAGAGAGAGAGAGAGAGAGAGAGCTGTTCCAAAAACTAGTTGATTTAAATGTTTATATTTATATGCCATTCAAGTTAATTTGCACAAATTCAAATGAGTTTATGTGTTTCTGTTAGCATCTTTAGTTTGAAGCTGCTATTGTCTAATGGGCAGCGTGTTAGAACTCGTTTTAGAGTCAACATCAAGCTCGGTTGATTTGAGCCAAGCTGAGCTGGCACGTGACGTGGTTAAGCAGAAGACAAAAAGGTTCTCGCCACAGTCTCGCCACAAAGTCTGGCCAAGATTGGGGCTTGTAAAGTTCTAAACTTGGCCAAGTCAATGGCCCAACTAATTGTTAGTATAAAGGTCTAAAGCGCGTGTATATATTGCTGTATACATGTTTGCTTGTATGTGTGTTAAGTAGCTGGTTTGACATTGTTTCGAATCAGATGCCGCTTGTTGCGCTTTATTTGGCGAGGGGCTTTGTTGGCATTTGTTTTGTGTGTGCATCTTATAAATGACTTGAATGTGATGCTGTGGCTGTTGTTGCTGCCTAAATGTGATTGTGTTGTGGTTAAATTTTGCCTTTGCGTTTGTGTGTAAGGCCAAGGTTAAAATTTGTAAAGAGATTGTAAACATTGGATAATTTAATTTTTTGTTTCTTTAGGTTTTGCTGTTTCATTTGCATTTTGAAGCTTGTGACTACCAGCATTTTTGGATGTGTTGATGTGTTTGACACGTATTATAGATTTGCTTGACAAGTGCCTGTCAGCCAAAGGGGCCCTCACCACACAGCAAACAACACACGACCCACATTATCTTCCACGCAACGGACTGTCTTCATTTTTAAGTTTACAGTCATCAGTTCCAGTTGCGTTTCACTGCACGGCCATTGACGTGCCGTTAATTGATTCACGGTGAACAAAAAGCGCAGTCTACGGTTTCCTGTCAGTAGCGACAAAGTCACAGTCGACAATATTTAATGGTCCAAACAAATGAAACAGCATTTGCGTGACAAAGCCGCCCAAAGGCATTATGAATGGCCCAGTCAGTCAGCCGGTCACAAAAAATTGGTTAAGTCAATGATCTGCTTCTCTTTATGATTGTCTCTTCATTGTAAGGTTTTAATTGAAACTTAATAGCCAACCAAAATGTGCCTTGATATTATGGAAATTTGTTTAGGGCCTCAAAACAATATGAAATCAATTACAAGAGAGGCCGCTACTCCGCATCGAATAGCATTTCCCATCATCGCTCAGTCAATCAAAATATGCCAATATCTTAACTATTTTTAAACAAAGGCTAAGACAGATAATGAGCCGCTAACTGATGCAAAAAAATAAAAACAAAACAATGACTGAGACTGAGACTGTTGTCCACGAGTCGGGAATGGCAACAAATAATTGCCAATTTCAGCAGCTAAACGATTTTGTTCGCGCTTCGCTTATAATTCGTAAATCGTTTGCTGTCAATTGTTTAATTTTTGTTGTTTTTTTTTTTTTTTGTTTTCTGCTGCTACTTAGAAGAGCTATATTTTTTCTGCGATCTTTTGGATAATTTTGATTTATTTGCAATCACTTGAACGCTCAGAAGGTTAATAGTTGTTAAACGTCTATTAAACTATTGATTAATTTTAAGATAATGCGTGAAGACGTGTGGGGGAATTTACATGCTATATCGATCAATCGGAATCGGATAAGGAAGTTGAAGTTTGCAAATGAACTAACATCAGTTTGACTATTAGCTAAGCCAAAAATAGATACACATTACGTGGGACGCTAGTTAAGCTACGGTATTGAAAATTAAACTATGCCAAATCAGTAGATCAAGCTTTTACTTTGGCTTATCTGATCGTTCGTCAGTTGAACTTTAATCAAACTAAAATGTACCCAATGGTATCAAGTGCTGCGGATACTTGATTTATTGGCAGCAATCGTTTACTTCTGGACAGTGCTGTAATTTTAGCTATTTAACAGCAACTCTATCTTTAAATTCAATTTTTATATAAACTTAAAAATATTATGAATGTTTAAAGCTGAGCAGTGGACCTTGTTGACTTATGATCCATAAATGGAACATCAAACAAGAGAGTTAATATAGTAAACAGTTAAAAGTATGCAATCCTAATTAATTTATCTCTAATTTATTTACAGCTAAAAGTATGCAATGGTAATACACGCCTATACATGCCTACAATTTAATTGCAACTAAAAGTATTCAAATATTTCTGCCACTTTTGTAAAATTCAATGTACCAGCAACTAAAAGTAGGCAACATTTTATTCAGTTCAAAACTGCAATAATCGAGAGCATATCTTAGGGAAACAGTTTAGGAGCCACTTCGGTCGTTTGCACAAAACTAATTGTTGCAATCGTGATTGAGCTAGCATTTTTCATGCGTGGTTGGTTTCCAACTAGTTTTTGTGCAACTGTCCGTTCATATGAACGGACTGCTTCATATTTCTCTTGGCCTGAGACGTCTACACAAATCATCGTACGCAATGTTTGCTCACAAAAAAAAAAACGAGAAGAAAAAAATATTAATGTAAAGTGCGTTGCTTCTGCTACCATTGTTGTTGCTGTTTTTCTACACACCTACGTGGCTTGGTTTGGTTTTTTTGGTGTTTCTCATGTCAGCATCAAAAGTTTAGAAAACAAGCAGCAAACACTACAAGCAAACTGTGCCAAGGGCAATTTCGCCTTTGATTGATTTACAAGAGGCGTTGCCCCAGTACAGAAGTGGAGTTTTGCTGTGAGCCAACATTGCGTATGCGTCATTAGAAAACATGACGATCACATCTTGGCGTTGCCATAAATCAGGCAAACAAGCTGAAAGACTTTATTGGTTTCTGTCGATTAAGTCATAATTATAATTTGTCAGTTTATATTTTCGATTAGATGTCGAAATTAGTATTCGGAAAAAAATTAAAGAATTCGTAAGATGAGATAAAAACATTTCGCCGACGGCGAGAGTCCAACAACAAATCGTTAAAAATGAAAATACATACAAAAATAAATATTAATTTATATATAAGAATGTATATAAATCTATTTTTTGTTGCTTAAATTATTTAATACTTATACTTGTATTTACATTTGCGTGTTGTTTAACTCTCAGGCTATTTCGGAATATGAATAACTTGTTTGGGAAATTACACCCGGATGGATGGAGCTGTGAATCTGTCATACCGTACGCCTTAGATTGTTTGTCGTTTCATTACATAGAATTCGATAAGGTCATCAGACATTCAACTAATGAACTTGTTCTAACTTAAGCAAAAACCCAAAGCCAATGCTAAACAAATGAAGTGAATTGAAGCTCAACCTAATCAAGTAACAAACAATGAGCGGACAATGCGTGCCGAATCTTTTGACATGCCGAAAAATCTCAAATGCTGTAATCATAAATCAAGCAAAAATAGAAATAAGACAACAAAAAAATAACAAAATGGAAAAAACTCCACTGTCAAGCGAGGCATCAGATTGCAGCTGCAGGTCAGTCAAATAGCAGCAAAAAAACATAAATCACGCCCAAGACACACTCGTTAAGACGTTAATCAAAAGCAATGCAGTGGGTCGCGACGAAGGGCGCGTGTCTTCATCGCAAGCACTACTAGGTGCACCACAGACACCACCGCCATCACCGCTAACAACAGCCGTGTCCAGCTGCAGCTCTCAGTCACAGTCAAATCGAAGGCCGTAGGTAAATGCTTATGTAATTAGTAAGTAGCAGAGCCCTCTAAGCCACTAAAGCCGTGGCAAAATAAAGAAAAAATATATTGCTTAACCTGTTGCAGTTGCAGTTGCAGTTGCACTTTTTGGGCCTAATGAAGCAGCCTCAACGGCATGGGCAACTGTAGCCACAGAAGCTACAACAGCCACAACAGCAGCAGCTCAATTTATTGACTAAGCGCGATTGACGTATTGACTAAATGAATGATGAACTAACTGACGACAGCTTGTGGGAATTGAGTCGTCGACAAGTCGTCAAACGTCTACATTCATATTGATTTTGGCTGAGACGAGCGTTCGATCGATGACTTCGACGGCACCTTGAATGCATCTCCATCTATGGCAATGCTGCAATTCGAATTGTTATGTGTGCGTTTTATATAGCCATTATAGACTTTTGGATTTATGGATAAATATACTATATAAACTATACTACTAAGCATTTAACAAACAGTCCGCCTGAGAACAAATTCACGGCTGCTTGACGATCATACAAAATTTCCGCCTATTTACCGGTGTGGTTGATGATGCAGTGGCTGTCACTGCAATCCCTGGGCAATTGTGGATTGATTTATGACTACGCCACGTTGATTGATTTGACCTACCGGAGACTACAACCTCTGACTCCAACTAAACGTTTAATTGACTTACAGTGTACGAAAATTAAGTGTAGACCAATTAGACGATTTTTATATAATCATAATAAATAAGTTACATTAATCAGATTTGTCCTTTTTTTGTTTGCGTCTTCTTTTTTTTTCACTTGAATTCTCTATTTCCTTAACGACTTTTCTCTCAGTGCATCGATTTGTAATACAATTGTTAGCCGGCCGGCTACCGCTGTGCACTGCACTTGAACCGCTGATATTTGGTCGAATGGCATCTGCCGGCGCTAATGACCGTCACAATATATCTTGGGACGTGTCAACGGGTTGTCAGAACTGACGCCACAGAAGGTCAACGGTTGGCAAACAGTTGGACATTGGCCAAGTGCACAATCTGGCAAAGCAATCTCGGATCTAGTCGCATCGAGTTGAGTTGAAAGTTAATTGGTTTCGGTATAGAATTCTTTTTATTTTCGAATCGACGATTTACAATAGATTCATTACAATGTACCTACAAGTAAGACAGGGAGTTGTGTTGTTTAGGGACTGGGCAGCAAGTGGCTCAAAAATACTTGAAATTCCTTAGGCTAAATCGATCCTAAGTACGAGTATTTGATGTAATCCATAAACCTAGAAGGTAAATGGCTTGGCAGGTTTGTTGTAGTTGTAACCATCGGGACCCAAAGAGCCGGCATCAGTGGGTGCTGGCTCGGGATACGTTTGGGTTGGTGGTGCTGGTGGGCGTGGCTGGTATGTGGATCCTGCTGGTGGACTTGATGGAGGTGGCACATAGCCGGGAGTAGGTGCTGGAGGACGTGGCTGGTAAGTGGGTCCTGCTGGTGGTGCGGGCGGTGTCGGTGGACGTGGCTGGTAAGTGGGTCCAGCTGGTGGGCCATAACTGGCAGTGGGTGCCGGTGGTGCTGGTGGTGCTGGTGGTCGTGGCTGGTAGGTTGGCGGCGCTGGAGGACTAGAGGGAGGAGGAACATAGCCTGGAGTAGGTGCAGGAGGAGCTGGAGGTGCCGGTGGTCGCGGCTGATAAGTGGGTGGTGCAGGTGGACTGGAAGGTGGAGGACCATAGCTAGGACGTGGAGCAGGTGGTGCAGGTGATGCTGGTGGTGCTGGCGGACGTGGTTGATAAGAGGGAGGAGCTGGAGGTCCAGATGGTGGACCGGAAGGCGGGAGATACTCCGCACCGGGTTGCTGAGGAGGTGTTGGCCGTGGTTGTGTTGGCTGGGGACTAGGAGGCTGGGGACGTGTTGGCTGTGGCTGAGTTGGTGGTCCATATTCTGGAGTGGGTGGACGCACTGGCAGCTGTGGTCGGGAAGTTGGACGGGGCTTGGGTGGCTGTGGCTGATCGGGCGGCAAATACTCAGGACCAGCTGGTGGAGGAGTTTCCGGACGGGGTGGCTGAGTTTGTGGGGGTCCATATGAAGGAGCAGGAGCTGTGGGTTGTGGCTGAGGTTGTGGGCGTGGCGGCTGAGTCTGTGGTGGTCCATAAGACGGGGCAGGTACAGTTGGTTGAGGACGCGGAGGTTGCGTCTGGGGAGGTCCATAGGATGGAGCAGGACCCGTTGGCTGGGGACGTGGGGGTTGAGTCTGGGGAGGTCCATAGGAAGGAGCAGGTGCTGTTGGCTGCGGACGTGGAGGCTGAGTCTGAGGAGGTCCATAAGAAGGACCCGGAGCAGTTGGCACGGGTTGTGGCTGAGGTCTTGGCGGCTGGGTTTGAGGAGGCCCATAGGAAGGACCTGGAGCGGTCGGAGCAGGCTGAGGCTGTGTCTGCGGCGGTTCATAAGATGGTCCTGACGGCGCAGATGGTGGCGGTCCAAATATCACACCAGAATCCTCAATGCCATTCCCTGAGGGCGGAGGTGGAAACGGTTGCGAGGGTTGCTTGTAGTGGTAACCATCCTCCCGCAAATCCGTGTCAAGATGCGAAACATCCGCATAGACACCAGCGGCAGCGAGCAACGCCACCAGCGGCAGTAAGAAGCGCTGAGAGATTAGACAGAAGCAGAGTGAACAAATGGTAAAATTAATCCACAGCTAGATAGGAGTTGCAAGTCCAATTTGTTTAGGCAAATTGCGGCATAGATTCACTCACCATATTGGCTAAATTGCACGTCCAAAGCAGCGCGCGAATTTTCACAGGTTTTTCTCAAATGAAAAGCTCACACAAACACACGCACACACACACACTCGCTAACCGCAGATCAAACGAGACAAGCGAGATGGAAAATCAGTTAGTTGGGAGATTCAATCGAAGTTTACCGGTTTGAGCACAACACGACAAAAGTCTGGACGACTGAACGAATGGACGACTGGACTACGAAGCCAGCGACGTCTTCGTTGCAAAATCAGAAAATCGAATGATGCCCAAATGTTCTCCCTTGGCGAATTTATACCAGATCAGCCCCTAAGCTGCCTCACTTGGCTATTGAGCCAAGCTTTCAAGACACAGCTAGAGTCAGAGCCGACGACTTTTTGGCTCAGACGCGAATCGCGAGACGTGAGAGACAGTCGGTCGGCTCAGTTGTCTCAGTCGTGATGCTGCAACCTTTGTTAGCTTGAGCTGTACTTGTAGTTGTTGCTGTAGTTGTTGTTGTAGTTGCTGCTGCTTCTGCTTCTGCTGGTAATCAACAGCGATTGTAAGTCAATAACAACGCGTACTAGTTAGTTTGTTTTTAAGTGTTTAGGGTTTTTTTATTTTTTTAACTAAATGCTGGCCCTGGTAGTCAACTGAATGCTTGACCATAGGTGCTAACCAGGAACCAAGCTTATCAACCCGTAACAGTTGTTGTTAATGCAAATCTAATTGTTGCCACTAAACGGAATGACAGAACTCACACATACAACGGGGAACGCGTGGGCAGCGTGAACAGAGTTGATTAATGTGCGAAATAGTTAAAGACATATCCAATCATAAACTGACATCAACAACGAAATCGTGCCAAAGATCTAAAAGATCTATAGTTTTTATGTTATAATAAAGATCGTTCAATCGATCGATCGATTGCCCGTTGAGTCACAAGTGCATTCCAAAAGATATTTATAGATGCAGCTACTTTTATGTATCTGTTATGCGATTTATGGCACTGAAACAAACGAAACTCATTTGAATTGGCAGCAAATCACATAAATATCTAGCCAGATAAACGCCAATATCAATTAATTAATAAGCCAATTAGCCAAGCGGGCTACGCGGCGTATGCGCCATGCTCTGAGCCAGTTTAAAGCTGAGATTCAATTTGTATGTGTTTATTTTTTAGTTTTTTTGTTTTATTAATTAACTTTGCATTTTTATTGGTTTTTCAGTGTTGTCTTTTTTGCTGTGGTGTACTGTCTACAGGTTTTGTGGTGTGAGTTTTGTTTGTGTGTGATTTTGGTTTTTAGCTTTTGTTTTTCGCATTTTCATTATCATTTTGCTGGAAGTGAAGCACTTACAAATTTAATATAGTTTTTATTTTTAAATTGTTTTACTTATTTGTCTAAACATAACAAATTGCAAATACTGTCGATTTTTCTTTAAAGTTATCATTGTTTATTGCACTTAAACTAAATATATTTATTTATTATTTGTAAATTAAAAATACTTTCCACAATTCCACTAGTTGACTTTGTTTTTTGTTTGTTCGTTTTTGTTTTTCGTTTCAATAAACATTTGCTGTGAGTTTCTCTATATAATGATTTGATTTTGTTTATAAATATGCCTAAATGTGAAGCTTGATTTCATTTTCTGCGCGTTTTGTTTTTATGCATCGTATAATTATTGTTATTAGTATTTAACTTGAATTGCTGCTAGCACTTAAAACTGATTTAGCCAATTTGCCAATTTGCCAATCATTTTACTTCATTTCGTTTAAGACATTTTTCTAATTGTCATTATTATTTTGTTTATTTTTTATTAAAATCTAAAAATCCGCATAAATGTTTTCGTTTAATTTTTTATTGTTGCCTTTTGCAATGTTTAACCTTTTGTTTAGTTTTTTGTTTGCCCAATTTGGAAGAGTGAGAGGGACATGGGACTTCTTTTTGCCCTATTTACTTGCCACGATAGATCTCAATAATGCGATCCTGATCGACGTACTCGAAGATATGTGGCGCATCCATAAGAATGCCAACTGTACCGGCTGTAGTCACTATGAAGAAAATATACAGCTGCAAGCGATCGATCACCATGGCTACATACTTCCAATCCTCGCGTGTCTGGCAAATAAATAAAATAATTTAATGCAAGAATTACTTTAATTTGATTTATTTCTACTCACCTGTATGTACAGATCTTCATTACGCAAATGCTCGGCAATGAACTCAACCGCCTCTGTGGCTTTGCTGGCCTCTGGGGAGAGTAGAATGGAATCGGACGATTCACTTTCACGGCGACAACCATCGCCCAGACCCAACTCGGCACCACTGTTCACCTTGCGATTGATTTTGCAGTTGGGATGATGCAGATCTGATAATTCCATGACTTCCATTTTGGATTGTTTGCCACCAATTGCGCTGATATGCTTTGGCAACTCGGCTGGGGAGCCGTAAGAAGGATGTGGATGTGCTGGCATACTCATGCCAGGCATTTCCATCATCCAGCGAAGACGTGTTTTTCGGGGACGCTTCATGAACAGAAATGCGGGCAGATAATGCAGGAAGACAGAACGAATCCACATGGGCATGCGATGTGTGCGTGGACCACGGAAATTCCAATTGATAATTATGACTGTGACCAGAATGGAAACCGTGTTCATAATGAAGGTGAACAGCAAATACTTGGCGATCAATGGCAGCACCAGCGATGTGGGTGGTAAAATTTTCGAGACGAGCAACAGGAACACAACCAGTGACAGCAAAATACTAATACCCAGCGTGACCTAATCATAAATCCGGTTTGAAAATCATCAAAACATCAACAAAACATAACAAGAAAGAGTTAATAACTTTGGCAAGCCAAAGATTTAATACCCTTGCAGAGCTAGAACAAACAAATTTATAAACTGGTAGACGTTTTTTATATAAACTAGTTAACCAGTCTAAATTACCTTCTGCGTTGGGTATAATAAGCCATCAAAACATATCATATTTGACCCCAAACTCACCTTTTCGCCGGCCTCGGCGGGCAGATAGAAGACGAGAACGCAAAGGAATGAAATCAATACTGTGGGCAGTATCAAATTGACCGTGTAGAACAATGTTTTGCGTCTTATGATAATGTAGAATGTAATGTCTGTCTCTGTCGGATGATTGCTGTCTCCCTCGTATACATTCAAGTAGGCGGGTACTTCGATAATATCCCAAGTACCCGATTTCCAGTAATCCGAAAGGTCCACAAAATTCTTGTTATTATAAAGAGCCAACGACACTTGATCGCCATTGAAGGTCCACGAACCGAACTTCATGATGCAAGTCTGCTGATCGAAGGGGAAGTAAGTGACATCGATTGTGCAGGAACTCTGGTAAATAGCCGGAGGTACCCAGAGCACCTCTCCCGTGGGATAGATGAGCACGTTGGATTTGTAGCGCACCTCGTAGTTGCCATCGGCACTAAATACAGGAATAGAAAGAGATATTAATAACAGCTACACTAAGAGTTGGAAAAAACTTTTAACGCCTACAGCAACAGTGTGTTTTTTAGAGGGATAGAGACAGAGAGTAATAGAGACAGAGAATTGGAGAATTGCGAGCGTCTATTTTTGGAGAGTTAGTAGATTTATGTGTTATATAGGTAAAGCCATTTACTCACTTATTGAAGAGCACTATGTCCGGCTTCCAAACCTTATCCGGAGGCAGCCGCAATACCCCGATACCGCCGTAGTCAGCCTCATCCCACTGAAGCTGATAGTCGTACCAAACCAAACGTAACCAAACGTTTGATTTCATAATTTGATTTTTCTCATTCTTGGTTTCAATTTTTTCAATTGTTCAGTTTTGATATTTTTTTCGATATTTTTTTTAAATTTTTTTGTGGTGATGATGGTGGTTAGTTGTGGTGGTTTGGTGGTGGTTGGTGGTTTGGTGATGGTGGTATTATCAGAGATATCGATATCGAGATCAATATTATATTTGGTGATTCGAAATCGTATCGAATCGAATCAAATTTGATAGATTTATATATTGAGAGAGCGGGTGGGAAGGTAGTTAAGTCATTATTTGCATTTTGTATCGCAATAAGTAAGTAAGTTTTATATACTAAATGTTCTTGTTTAATTGTTTGTTAATTTTAAAATGCTTGCTTATTTTAGAGTTAGTATTCGTATAATGCTAGGCATGAAGTTTCACTACAAACATACAAATACAAGTCAAGTCAAGACAACACGTGTAATTAAGTATTTACAAAGCATAAACGAAACTGAAAATGGCTGGCGGCTGCCACGCCCACTGATCGCAAATACCAAATACCCCAAACCTGTCAATTCCCCAAAATAGGGAATTGGCAAACTGGGGAGTTGGGACGTGGTTGTGGCAGCAACAAAACTCAAGAATTATTTTATGAACAGAACTCGTAAGTACAGTTACACGCTACTAAAGTTAGTATTTTATTTATTTGCTAATACTTGTGAGTTTTAGTAAGTATTATTTTAATTTTTTTTTTTTTTGTTTGTTAATTTTGAATATTTAATTTAATTTTTATTTTTTGTGGTTTTTTGAATAGATAACACTTACGACATTGATTAGCTGTACGAACGCCAAACCAAATCTTACTCCAACTTTTTGTGTCATATTTTGTACGGGTCGTATGAGTTTATTGTAGCCTCGAAAGAGGTCACGCACCAGGCGCTCTTCATCTTCGGATGCACTGACTATAAAACAAACGGAACGAAAACACAAACCCCAAAAAAGGGTAAAGAAAACAGGGAACCAAAAGAAACAAGGAACCAAATGGGAAACCAAGGAATCATATACAAAAAGAAACAATAGTGCAACAAAATAGGGTACAAAATAAAACAACAGATAAACAAAATTACAGAAAAAGACATAGAAGAACGGAAAGAAAGACGGAACGCATATGAGCAAATTTTTTTGTTGTTGTATTCTTTTGTTGTTTGTTCTCAGTATCTTAGTTTTTTTTGTTGTTGAGTTTTTCAATGGCTTATAATGGTAGACAGAGACAGCGAGAGAGACAGCGAAAGAGAGAGAGAGAGAGATAGACAGAGAGAGGTAGAGAGAGAGAGAGAGAGAGAGAGCGCGAGAAAGATCGAAATAGACAGCAGATAGATTTCAGATTTTTAGTTTTCATAATTTCTTCTTCTTTTTTTTGACTTGACGCCGATTTTAATTTTTGTTTTCAACTTTGGAAAATTAAAATGACGAAACATGAAAGCCGCTCGTTTTCTTTGTTTTTGGTACTGTTGTGATGTTGTTGTTGGCTGTTGGCTGTTGACTGGTGATTGTTGATTGTTAATTGTTGGCGTTGTTCTAGTTGTGCTCTTTTAAATGCGAAATGTATGTGTAAATGAATCCTACTTTGCGTATACGCCGCGTTAGACGCCGCTGCACTGCACAACTGTGCGCGATAGAAGAATTTCGAATTACACAAAACACACAAGAATTTCTGGCGCGCACAGTGGTCGACCTAGTGCAAAGACCTCTATTTTAGTGAAACAGTCCTAGAGCTAAGTACAGTGCGGTGCAGATATATATTTGATTAGCTATGGAATAGATCCTATAACTCTAGATAATCCACTAGTAATACCTTAGTTACAACTGCCAACTAAATGACAGCTAAACGAATGACATTCAAACTTTATCCGACAGTTAACAATTGAGAGAGTAGAGAGACAAAAAAAGAGCGAGAGTAGACGAGTGTGAACTCTCTCATTCTCTTGGCAGCGCACATGTGCAGAAAACTGGGATGCGGATGCTGCTTTCGACAATACCCTGCCAGCTGTAGGGCATGGGGCATGGCAATGTCCCTGGCACAAGTATGAGTCTATGAGTGTGTGTGTGTGTGTGTTTGAATGTGTGTGAAGTAGCTATCATGACCGGGTTATGCTTGGCTATGTATGTTATGTAGAGCACAAATTTATGCTTCTTTTTTCGGGTTTTTTGTTTGGGGTTGGGACTGAGTTTCGAGTTGCAGTTGCGCTATTTTATTGGTCGGGCATATAGCTCCACTTGACGGTGAGTGAGTGTGAGTGTGACTGTGTGTGTGTGAGTTTAAGAGCTCTAAGTACAGGAAGTCTCATTTGTCATTAGGTGCGTTACTGATAAATATACTTGTATATATACTTGGTTCGACTAAAATACCGCTAAACTTCACTAAATTGGACTGCTCAGAACAGAAGGAGTATGAATTAAGATTCGGCAGTTGATACAGAAATCTATTTTGCAATCTTTTTTTTCGATCAACAAAATGTTCTTCATATTCAGTTCATTTTCATTTCATTTCAGTTTGCTTTGGTGTGTATCCATCTGCGGCAGCGACAGGGGAAATTTTATTGCTACGCTTTGCAGTACATAATTTGATAAGTAATTGTATTTTGATTTATATTTTGGGAGAATAAATTGTTAATTACAAAAGCAGAGAGAGATAGCTAATAAGAAGGTTGGGTGAAAATAGTAATAGTAGTAGTAGTATTTAGTTTGAAGTAATAGTATTAAGTAGTAGGTTTCTTGGGAGTAAAGAGTATACGGTTTTAAGTAGGTTAAGAAGTAATACAGCTTGAGTTTTGCGAGCGTTAGAAGTAAAAATCTATGCTATATATATTTGATATATAGAGCAGCTATATACGATAAGGATAAAGAGAGAGAGAGAGAGATAGAGAAATTTGGCAAGAGATATAGAAGTTCTAAGCTGCAGTTTAGTTTAAGTTAAGAACGGGTGCTAGGAGATAGTTTATTTATTTTTGGAATCTCTAAAGGCTACTAATGATTACGAGATTAATATATATACTTGTATATATTTTTAGATATATATTAAGTTGTTGTTTTTGGAGTTGCATTAATGATCGGCGCAGTCGTTGTTTCGTTTCTTTTTTATATTTTTTTTTGCAATTTTTGGCAGCGCTGCAGCAGCGACGCTTTGGCAAATTCCTCAAGCTTCATTTCATCGCTCAGTCGAGAGTCGAGTCGATTTGTGTGGCTGTTGTTTCTAGTTATAGTTGTTGTTGTAGTTGCAGTTATTTGTTATTGTTGTATGGGTTGTGTAGTTGCTGGCTGCCTAACTAAATGCACGCCAGTAGCTGGACAGAGGCGGATGCAGAGGCAGAGGCAGTGGCAGAGGCAGATGCTGTGGCAAAGGCTGGTGGCAGTGGCCGAGGTTGCAGGTTACTTGCTACTTGCTTGTGGTGGATTCTACAATATGAAACTGGCGGAATTTTGTCAAGGCGTCGCTGCTTGTGCGTTCTCATCAAAATTTAAGAAAAAAATCAAATCATTGCTGTAAAAATGTAGCTAGCTTTTTGGATACATATATATATTTCTTTGGGTTCAAGTTTTGGTTAAAAATTGAGTTAGAATTAATGGTTGTTGTTTCTCTCCCAACAGATAAAAACTTACTTATAATTATATAATATCGTCTAGGTAGCTCAACTGAACCAAACACACGTACCTGTGTCAATCAATAGTAGTCCCAGGATGCTGCAAAGCAGCACCAACACCAAAGTCCTACACGGTAACTCCATTTTCGTGTCGGTGTGTGTCCTTGCACGGTAATTCCTTCTTTTTTTATGATTTATTCATGCTTGGCATAGTTGTAATTCAATGAAACACCTACACCACGCCCCGCAAAGCGACTGAATTGAAATAAGCTCCGCAATAAAATCGAATTACACAAAATAAAAAATATATTCAACTTCACCTTTATGTTATGTGTAATTTTCTTTAAATTATTGCCAAATTTTTCACAATTTTCGAGGCGTTTTTCCAGAGCCTGCATGAATTTCTACAACTTTTACAAAGGCAGTTTGGGTGCGGATTAAGAACTCTACTTCTGGACTCTGGATAAAATCAATGCGATTGAGATTTGAGATGCGCACAGCAGCCGAGTGGAGCACTCTCTGCGCAGCTGTCAAAAAATGCGGATAAAAGAGCGGCAGAGTGAGAGAGAAGAGAGCGAGAGGGCCAGAATTTTTACTCGAGGGTTGCTCATTCTCCCTTGTGAAAATTTGTAAACAAAAAGCACGTTGTTAAGGGTTGGCCTTGCTTGGACTTAGGTCAGCTGTTGATTGCTTTTGTTTACAAGCTAGCGCAAGAGTTGCCACCATCTGCAATTTAATCGTTATACAGTGCGTGGGAATTGTAATGCTCCAGTGCAGTCGCTTCCGCAGTTGTTCGTGTTTAATTATGCCATACAAAGTGATGGCATAACACTTAAGCCTATGAATTAAGCAACTCCAAGTTAACAAACAAACAACCAAAAGGTCAACATGGGAGAATATGTTTAATAATTTTGTGTTTTTATGATTTGTTACGCCTAATCGCTGTACCCAGAAGCTACAACATACCAGTAGTACAAGTATTAGTAGCAGTTCCTCATGGCGTCAAAATGATATGCAAAATCGGCCAACAATGTAGGCATTCCATTAGCTAAACATTCCAATAACAGCTAGTATACTCTATTAAATTAACAGAATTTATTTTTAATTTCTATTTAATTTCTATAAATTTATGAGAAGTACATGATAATTAACATTTAAAGAGTTAGATTAGCTTTTAATTACACAGTAAGACAACAAAAAGTGTTAATGAAATCGCAAGGAGAAGGGCAACTTCCGTATGCCATCATTGATGGATAGCAATACAATTTGCTTAATATAGTCATAGAACAATAGTCTCTATCAAAAGTAAGCGTTTAAAGCTGCACATATGGAAAAACAGTAGAAGTGTATAAAAAAAAACAACAACAATTGGCAACACAGAAGTCTTTATGCATGGCATATAAAGCCGCGTGCGGAGACGTTTGGTAATGAAAGCATATTTTAGCATTGTTGATGTGTTTGGATGCTGAGTTTGTTTGTAATGGTATTGGTAACTGCAACAGCCGCCTGATGATGATTTTCATGTGCGCATGACAGCGCAATACAATGCAAACGAAAGACTCAGGCCACGAACGTGCAGCCTCACAACAAAAACTCCACAAAACTCAACTTGGTTTCTAGCAAAAAAGAAAAAGAAGAAGAGGAAAAAAGGCAAAAGCTAAGGTCGCTAGCGCGCATAAAAAAAACACAATCTAAGCTTTTGTTGTAGTTGGCGCAATTTGGATGCCTATTTGATGTCACCACACATCATCACCGAGAGTGCAAGTCGTAATCGCAATCGCATTTGGATTTTAAAAGACGAATATATGGATTCACTCAGTACTCAACACTCAACAGCTGAAGCCGGAGTTTTCTATGCGATAAAATCGACGCCAACGCAAATTATATATGATATTAATTATTGTATTCTCATCAAACATTTTTACTTAATTAATTATTGTGTGGCTGCATTTAATTAAAACACACTTTGTTTTTTCATTTTTGGGGGCAGCTGTATGCGGATTTTCAAGGTTCCCATAAAGCTACGTGCCTAAGATGAGCCCAGCGAGATGGCCTACAAACTACTTACGTCAAATGAGTTAACAATCTGGGCGTAGCTTTACAGTTATGTTTAAACAACGCTCATGTCTATGCATACATAAGGAAACCTAATCTCAACCCTAAAATATATTTTTTGTTTATCTTCAAGTTGTTTGTCAAAGTTTTGAAAGTCTGTCAGATATTTTTGTTTGGAATTTTAAATTACTTAATTACTTTATTTAATATTTGCTGTTAAAGAACAATTAATCATAAATGAAATTATAATTATAATAATTTTTGCACGCTTCTATAAGACTTCGCATGACTGCTTCTATGCAAATTGTGTGTGAAAATAAAAAATAACTAAAACGTAATGTGATACCATAAACATTTAGACTGTGAGCTTGAGCCATTGTCTTTGCTTTTGTCGTTGTCTAGTGTTTGTTTCTCATAACTAAATAAATTAATTAGCCATGGTAATTTTACCCACTTCCCCCTGAGTAAACACATATGTATGAAGGTAAATGCAGATATGTACAATATACAAATCACTCTAATGATTCCATGTTAATTTTTACACCAAAGATTCTTGCGCATATGCTACAAACAACAAAACTATCATCAGCGACAACAAAAGCAATAACAGCAACAGAAATGCAGTCCAAAATGAGCAACTCACCGAAAATTGCACAATTAGCAAAAATCTGTGGCTGTCTGTTGCCAGTTGGGCAATATTAAAAGTCCTCAACCATATTAACACTTTGGGCAATGTTTTGCGGCGCGCCGCAGCTCTCCAAATTTGTGTCAAACCCAACAGCAGCAGCAGCAGCAACCTCAAAAGCGGTAGCAGCCACAAAAATAACAACGATGATAGAAAATCATGCAGTAAAGCGCACGACAAAAAAAAAAAATAAGAAAAACTGAAATGTAAAATAAAAATACAAAAAAAAAAAAATTGAAATGAAAAAAACAAAACACAGCACATAAATCGTATACGATTTGACATACGTTCAACGCTTTTACATTTATTTAACCGTTCAAATAGCAGGCACTGGGGCAGCCCAATGAGGAAGTGCAGCAAGTGGCACAAGTTTTCGGCCTTAATGCTTCCTCATGTGCCACACATGCTGCAGCATTAACAACCCGTAGCCGAACGCCATTTTGCACCTGTCACCAAATATAAACCATTGAATTTTCCACAGCCTACAAGTATGCAGCAGTTCTTGATGTAGTTGCAATTGAAGAATTAAAGCAGGCGCTCAAAAGTATGCAACATAGATTATTAATTCTGTCAAATCATTTTCTTAACGTTACATCATTTAATTGGTCATTAAACTTCATTTTAATAGTAAAAATATTTATTTTAAGAGCGAATACTAACTACGAGCGAACAAAACTTCGTTGGTATTTTATGCCATAAGCTATTTACAAAACATCACCCCTCAGACCTCATAATGTCTGCCCGAGAATACTTATCAATCAATTTGTCCCTTATGTGCTATGTAGGAGTCGTAGAGCGTTGACTGCTTGCGTCGCTTCAGCCTGGAGCAGGCTATAAACAAGGTGACTGTCAGTATGCACAGTAAAGCTGAGCAGCTGGCAGTTAGAACCGAAAATGTGGAAGTTTTTAGACAAGTATGATGCGGCGACTGCGATTTGGACTGACGATGAGCGTAGACATCGTCGCCATCGTTTTCACCCTCTTGCAGCACACGCAGCGATTGAAATAGATTCACATTCTCGGAAAGTGAAGCCTGGGCGGGACTCTCAGTACCAGTATCTCCACCATCAGATAATGGTGGCAAGGAGAGATTTGTAGCAGTAATATTGGATGTGTCGCGTTTAGTTACCGCTTTTAAATTACGCCAATGACAAGGTTGACTCTGTGAAATAAATTTTTGAGGATGATTGTCTTATGAGTAGGTAATTTTCAGTGCTTACTGGGCAACGTCCATGGCACATCCGCACATCACATTCAATGTACAACGCCGGTGAGCCAGTGAAGCGAAAGGTTTTCATATAGGCATAGACTTGTGTTTCATATACTCCCGAATCAGACCAAGAGCCCCGGAAACGTGAAATAAGCTTATCATCCACTGGACAACCGTGCTGATCAATCAGCTGTATGCGTTTATTGGCTCCATTATGCGCATAGCAATCATTAACAACAATATCAAAGCCATCTAAGATCGTGGAAGGAATAAGAAATAAATCAGAAATTTCGTTACGCTTCACTTACCATATTTGCTTCTCATGTAGATAATAAGAGTCAGTGGATCACCCACTCGCACTGGTCCAGTTACACGTGGTCCACCAATGCCATAACCATTCTGAATTTCCATGTAGCATTCAGGAGGACTCAAGGTAAAGACAACAGGATTACCAGTTGCCACTCTAAGAATAGAAAATGATTAAAAATAGATACACTTATATGTTAACATTTGCTTACTCCACGTCTAAAAAGGGGAATGTGACAGTCTTCCAGAAATCGTAGCCATACTCGCAGGTGACCTTGAAATGCTCATCGTATTCCTCCTCAATTAATGGATTATACTGCACTGTTACAGTATTCCACATAAAGTTCTACAGACAGATATAAGAATATAATAATGTATATCAAATAAATATGAATCATACGCACTGTTGGATTCTTTCGACTTTCTTCCTGCAGTGAGTTCTTGCCCAAAGTGCCACAACGATTGAGTTGTATAAAGAACTCATAGTAGTCTCTGCCAGATCCATTTATGTACATGCAATCAGGATCATAGGCATAGCCAGCTGAGTAGAGTAAGCCACTGAATGAACCGTTGAAACCTATGCGTATCTTCATATAATCATCCTGACACTCTGCTTCAATATCTGTAGGAAAATACAGAAGTATTTAAATATGGATTCTGTATAAATATTATAGAATAGCTTACGTTGCACTCTAGTGCTGTTATGTGTAAACTGTTGTCCATTGTAATCCTGATCCCAGTACTCCTCATGCCATTTGTTGCCCTCGTAGGGCACAGCATGATAGCCTGCGCTGCCTGTGGGTGCACCACTAGAATCGACACCTGTGGAGCCATAGTCTAAGTGCACAGGATGCCCAATGCGCTGTGGGACATAGCCAGAGGAATCGGGCACATGATCAGGCTAAAGAAGAGTTGTAAAATAAGTAATCAAGAATAAAATATAATGTTTAAAGTGTTGATAATGGTCTCATGATAGCTTACCACTTCATGTTGCAATCTATTGCGTTCCACGGCAGCGCTGCTGCGGTTACGGACATCTTTCGCAAACTTCTTTGCAGCTGGCAAACCGGCGCGCTTGGTCAGCTTGGAGGGCTGTGTGGTAGGCCCCGAGATGTACGACTTGGACGACAGTGCCAGCAGATCCTGCTGTGTTGCATCCACAGTCAAGGGACGACTGCTGCGTTTGCTACCTGGGCTTCTTGGAGTCGTTGTCTGTACGCGACCCTTGAAGCTGCGTCCAGTGGACAGTGTGGGTGGGGCTGCTGGTGGTGCTGATGTGGTGGTGGCCACGGCGGCTTTGCTTACTATGGCATACTCTGTGCTTAACTCAACGCTGTGGCAGCGGTGCTAGAAAGGGAAGAGAGGGAGGAAGGGTCTGAGTGAGGCAGAGAGATGGGCGTGATGTACGAGATAAATCAAGCGAGTTTGTGTCTTAAGTCTTTTGTTTTGGGCCACATAAAACTGCTGCATCATGGAATGGTAAGAAGCTAACATAATTTTGCCAAACCACATCTTCCGTTGAACTCAGCACAATCAATCTGGGAAGCTACGCAATATGGCAAAGCATATCCGTTAGACGGGCCGATTGGCCAACGATTGGTTACGGTTCATGTGTCTGTGACTGTGTTTGAGTGTATATGTATACCACACACTCACTGTGAATCTAACTCTGGCTGCTTAGCATAATCAGGAAGTTCATTCTAAGAATGCAGTTTAACTGTTAAATAGATTAGTTTTTCTAAATGATGATGGCTAAAACAAAAGACTTAAGCAACGAACCTGGCTTGAGCAACTATTTGTAGTGAAAGGCAAGAATTTGTGATTCTATTAACTTACCTGCAACATAAGCAGCAGCAACAAGAAGACAGCAATTCTAAACAGCTTCATCTCTGTCGGGCAACTGCAAAGATAAATAGTTAGTCAATACTAAATATAATCATAGGCTGAAGGTAAAATACGAGAAATATGACCTTGCTAGTGGTCACTCAAGTGTTGTGTTATTTTATGTTGTGTTATGTGTAGTGGTGTGTGTGTGTGTGTGTTCAGCCTGGATGCATCAGTTACAAGCAAGCAAATGCGTATGTGGCTTATGTGTTGGCAGGAAGGAAGTTTGTGGTTCATAAATTAATTGTGGTCAATATGCGAGAACAAGCAGCGAAGACAACAACTTATATTGGAGACAACATCAATGTCATCATGGCTAGAACAATAGCTTCTTGACAAGGCGCTCACTGTGAAGCTGTGGCAGCCTGTCAGGCGTTAAGGTCAAAGGCATAAAAATCTCAAAACTAAAACTTCAAACTGTCAGCGATGCGTATTTTCATTATTATATAAATATTTAAGACCCAAAGGGTTCTTAGCAGAAGATAATTCAAATTGGATTTTAATGAATGAGTCTCTATGAAAAGTAACTCTCTTGTCACTACCTCTATGGACCTCCCCTTCCCGCCCTGCTCAACACCCACGCCAAATGGTTGGCTGGTTTTACGCTTAGCTGTAAAAACGCACGCCGTTTGCTTAATTGTTGTTATAATTACTTTAGCTTTAGCTTTAACTTTAGTTTAAGTTTAACTTTAGTTTTAGTTGTTGGCTTCAGTTTTTTCGCTTTGGCTTCTTGTTTATTTGTTGTTTGTTGTTATTGCTTTGGTTTTACATCTGTTATGCAATCGTCTTGTTGGCTTCGCTATCTTAACCCGAGTTCAGTTTTGGTTTCGGTTTTTGGCTTTCATTATTTATATCGTTTTTATATAGTCTTATTTTTTTTCTTGTTATTTTTATTTTGTTGCTGTACGTTCTTTAACGGCGACCACGCTTTGCTCCTCTGTTATAATTATATTTAATTGTGGTTGCCTGACCTTGAGCCGTTTTGTTTATTTTTTTTCTCTCTCTTGTGCTTCGCATTCACCTACAATGTTAGCAATGGTAACGGTTTCGTTCGCATTATGGCCATAACACGCCTTTTTAACGTGTACCGTTGCGACGCAGTTGACAGTTTTCGAGTATTAGTAATCGTATTCGTAGTATACTTTACTGAGGGCATTTTGCGGTTTGTTGACCGCAGTCAAAGATACTAATCGCAATGCTTAAGTTTAAGTATAGTTCTTAGTATTTAATAATGTTAAATACTGGAGAATGAGATGGAGTTAGTAAGTAATGGAATTAAATGCGTCTGAATACGTTGCTTAACTTTAATTAAACAGAACATAATAAGTGTTGTAGAGCTGTGTTGGTGTAAATTTCAAGCTTATAATATTAAAAACGGACACTAAATTTAGCCGGTAATGATGTGAATGAAATACAGCAAATTAAAAAACAAGTCGATATATTAACCTATACTGTATAAAATTAATAGGAAACAATGAAATCATACACTTACCTTTCAGTACAGTACTTATAGTACTCCTTTATTCCAAATTAATAGTGTTTCCTATATTAGTTTTCACTTATTAGTTTTCTTTATGTGTTTCGCAAAACACTGACCTGCTCCAAAGTTTTAGTTGGCTGTAATCGTTTTTCTTTTGCACACACTTCAAAGTTTACAGCTCACATACACACATACGGCACGCACTTTGACCAACTGACATAATAACCAAAAAAACTTGGCCCATTTCGTGAATGTGTTTAACAAATCCTCGTGTTGGCCATAAAAGTTGACGAGGCGTGCCCAAAAATAAAATACAAAACGATAACAAAACACTTTCAAATGACGCAGGGAGTTTTTCACTTTCGATCTGGCCAAAAAGCCGACAAATTTCTCAGTCTCTTTGGTATTGCGCGATTTTGCCTTTATTGTTGTTTTTGGTGTTGTTGTTGCAGTTATTGTATCTGATGTGTTTTCTACACCATTTATGCCATTTATCTGGCTTTGCTTTACATGTTACACGTTTGTAAAACTTTTGTTGGTTTTCCGTTTTAGTTTTTGGCAGACCAAAAAATCACTCAAGTGCAACTTGCCAAATAGAATCGGACAGAGAGCGACGGTATGGGCCACGTTAGCGCGTTTTGTCTATTGCCTAATGTTACATAAGAGCCCTCCTTTATGAATGCCGTTTGCCGTTTGTCGAGTTCCGTTTGCCAAGAAGGTGCCTTATGATGATGTTGTGGCTTTTGGTTTGCAGCTCTTCGCGTTACGCGCAGGTGTGAAGCCAAGCGCGGATGGCTCCGATCTTTATAGAGTTTTGCAGTTGGCTCTTTAGAAGCTGAGAGACTTACCAAGAAACGAAGAGGCCAAGACACAGCACTTAACCATGGGGCAGGTGGTTGTGAAAGAAGCTGGTTGTCTGCCTGCCTCAACAAATACCGCTACAGTTGTAGATACAGATACTTTATCTGCATTTTGTTGCTTTACTTTCGTTGCATAGCGGAAGCAGGAGCCGAGTATTACGCATTGGCTGCTGACCCATTACCTTTTCTTCTTTCTACGTTTTCTTCTGCTGCTTCCTCTTCTTCTCTCAGCCAAGGTCAACGGCACCTAACTGTAACTTGTGGCAGTTAACTCCATTTTAATTGGCCCTGCAACGTGCCAAGCGTGTCTGCGTTTTACATTACAAATTACTAATTAGCTTGCACTTAAACGCCAGTTAATTAAACCTAAGCTCTGACCTGGCCAACAGCTTGTGAAAGGTACTCCCACTCTTTGACCCTGACAGCTCCATAAACTGGACAAGGGCAGGGGCAGCCACTGTAACGCCTAGGACCACAACTGACCCAATTCGTAAACTCCATTTAGTGGGTGTTTCTTAATACTCTAAGTCATTTATTTCACATTAAAATTAAAACATAATTGTATTAAGGTTGTAGCATTATCATTTTATTGGGCTTTTTCGCAATATATACTATAATATATCTTTTTTTGTTTGTTTTTTTATCTTTATCATTTTCATTTTCATACTTTTCATTCACTTTCTTGCACTCTCTTCAACATAATCAGGCATACAGAATCATTTACAGTATTTCTATAGAGATATCTCGTGCCAGTGTCATAATACATATTAAATATAGATAAGTTAAGCATACGTTACACAAATACATACATATCATTTCAACACTTCATCATTACGTCATTTCATCAGTTACATTATAGATATTATCAACGTCTCCACGAAAAAAATGACAGGAGACAAATACACACAGAAAATTCAATTAACTAAATTAAGAATTTGTCGAAC
Source organism: Drosophila nigrodunni (assembly GCA_020829145.1). Taxonomy (NCBI): domain Eukaryota; kingdom Metazoa; phylum Arthropoda; class Insecta; order Diptera; family Drosophilidae; genus Drosophila; species Drosophila nigrodunni. The sequence goes on along the minus strand of JACVCZ010000003.1, from coordinate 380,700 downwards.
AATGCTTAAAACATATTATAAAATAGATTAATCGATTCATTTTCATCAGTTACAGTTTACAGTTTAATACAAATAAATAAAAATAGAATATATATTAAAAAATGTTATTTTAAAACTACATTAATCAAATCATATTTATCATTCTCTTTTTATACATTATTTTTTTTGTTTGTTTTAAAACTTTTGTCATTTTTGTTTATGTTTTTTCGATTTTTGCATATTCATTTTGAAAATTTTGTATTGCATTTTTTGGTATTTTTTGTTGTTGTTTTAAGTTGAAACTGTGAACTTTAAAAACTACAAGTTTTATACACACAAATTTTTTTTTTTGTTCTTTTCAGTTTTTACACAATTGCTAATTGTTAATTGTTATGTTTAAATATGTAAGTTGTAATTGCTAAATTTTTTGATATTTTTGCGGCTTTCTTATTTTTGTATTTTTTGTCGTTTTTCTCAGTTTGTTTATATTCTTTTTTTTTTGGCAATTTAAAATACTAATTAAAAATTATTCGCGTTGCCGTCGCGCCGTTTTTTGTTTTTCTTGCCATGATTGTTTGAATATGTTAGGCTCTCGTCTCCACAGAGAAAGAGAGCGTTTTAGAGGGGGGTGTGGGAGTGCAGCAAACTAGCAGCACTTGCGGTTGTTGTTGGCACCGCTGACCAACTTGCAGTGTTGCATGTCCGAGCGACGAGGACGTTGACCCTTGGCCTGAACATCACGCACCTTGTTGGCGCGCTTAATGGCGCTACGGCAGAGCTGCTGACGCTGCTTCTTATTGTTGCTCTACAAAGGGATTATAGTTTAGTTACGTTGTTAATTTACAGGGTATTTCGAAGGGTACACCCACCTTCTGGCTGTGGCGAGCCAGAGTCTGCTGCTTTAGCTCCGCTGCCGCATGGCGATCGAAGCGAACGCTGTGGGAGCGCTGCTGCTGCACCGCAGCTGCCTGAATCGGTTCGGACTCCGGTTCCGATTCAGGTTCATCAGCGGGTGCCGCTGCTGCTGCTGCTCCGAGATCAAGATTTACAAAACTTTCGGTGGCCGCCTGGCTCAATCTAATACTATGATAAACTGACATGCTGCAAGCGAAAAAACAAGCAAATTTCAATTAATTAACTGTGATTTAGATTACGTATACGCTGCGTGTGCTTGTGTGTTTGTTTGCGTGCGTGCGAGCGTTGCGTGCGGCTAAAAGTGGATGGAAATGAATGTGTTATGTGTACGGCAAAAATCACCAACCTTGGATGCTCAATCAATAGATTCTCAAAGGGTGATGCTTCCATATTGATTGGCCCAATCGAGGTGAAGCATGGTGGCGGTGTTACGTACCAGGACTCCTCCATCAGCACGCCTGCCCCAGTGCTCCCCTTGCTACCAGTGCTGCTCTCGCTGCCACAGGGCGATGGTGCCGCTGCCACGGGTGGTGCATACAGCGATTGACTGACAGCATTGTTGCCGTTGTCAGTGTTTTCCCCAGCGGGCACAGTTCTGGGCGGGCTCAGGGTTGAGATGCTTAATGATGATGTTGTGCGTGCGGCACGTGTGCGTTGCAAGTAATTGCGCTGCTGTTGCGGCCTCGGTCCGCTGTACAAGGAATGCGTATTCAAGTGTTGGCGGCGACGCGAGCCACCAGCTCCGGCACCGGAGCCCGAGCCTGATCCTCCGGCGGTTGTTCCAGCCTTTGGCTGTTGCTCGACTACAGATAGTTCTTCCTCGGAGTCGCTGCGTGGCAACGAGTCCTCCTCCTCGTCTGGTAGGAAGAAAGAGATTTTATCAAACGGTTTAACACTGATTTTGTTTTCCAAACTCACCTTCTTTCTCCACAATGTACCATTCGTCCTCGTCAATGTCCTCGTCGATGATGCACTCGCCGTTAGATGTTAGTAGCTTCGTTATAGTCGGCGGTTGTTTGCGTTGTCCTCCCTGCTGCTGCTGCTGCTGTTGGCTCTGCTGCTGTTGACGTTGCCTGCCACGCCTATTCTTAGCGCCCCCACGCTTGCCGTTGGCACGCACAGTGGTACCACGATTATTGCCCGCTACCGATGGGGTCGAAGAGGTCACCTCAATTACATCTCCGCTCGTTGCCGGATCGGTGTTACCAGAGTCGTTAAGATTTGGATTTGGGACAGGATTCGCTTCACAATTGCTTGGATCAGACGTCGCTTGCGCTCCAAATAGAAACGTTGCGAGACTGCTAAACATTATACAAAGCTGAGATGCTTGGCTGGATCTCGATCGGTTCTGGCTTTGATTTAAATTCTAATTGCTGTAACTCTCCTTGAATTGCTTATCGAATTGAGATCAATTTGTTTTGTTAAATAGTGTGTAAGAGAAAGAGATAGAGAGATTGCTTATGTTGTTTTTATTTGTTCCTTGAATTGCTCAGTCTTTTATATTTGTATTATTGCTTCTCCTGTGATTCTGGAAGCTGTAAGCAAAGAATAGAGAAAAACAAAACAAATTTAGAAATCTCAACGAAATAAAAGTTTAGTGCACATGAAATTAAATTGCGTAATCATTGTTCACTTTTTGTGTGGGCAACGGTTCGGCTACTTAATTTCATTTAATTACACTTCTAATTGCCCGAGTTCAATTGAAATTCAATTCAAAAACCGACGAAAAAAAGTGAAATTAAAAATGCAACTACAATTACTTTGATTACACTAATTTCGTCGTTGTTTTATTTTTCGCGTTAAAAAAGTTGGCAAATTTTGCAATTGACCTGCTGTTGTCAGTTTGAAAAGCATTGTGTTGACAGCTTCATATATTGACTATATAATAACAATATGCCATAAAGCGACGCTGCACAGTCCATTAAGCTGCCAGCTTGATAGCATCCCCTCCCTTCTGCTCACTGCTACAGTGAGTGCAAGCTGTGTGTGCATGCGACGAGCATATGATCAAGACAATTATATGTGTGTATGCTACACATACATATCATTTAAATTGAGCTCACGTCATGAGAGATGCAAGTGTGTGTGTAGCTGTCTATATAGATCTGTGTAACTGTATTTGTTACTCGAGTGGCCACTTTGCCATTTGAATTGCTGTAAAACGTTTCTATTTCCAGTTTGAAAATGAAACTCTGACTCGGATAAATATCTAAAACTGTGCCAATGGGCACTGCTAAATGATGCCTGTATCTTATTATTTTCAGTGAAATTCTGCACAACACATACACACAAACACAAACACATGGACAATCAACTCATGGCGAAAAACAAAAGCGAAGCTAAACACACAAACATAAAAAAAAATCCAATTGCAGTTAGCGTAATTTTCAATTTGACCGCAAAACTAAAACACGAAGCAACTAAATAACTAACTCTAACTCTCCCACAGCCTCCCCTCCATCCCATATCCCACTCTAGTTTCAACTTCAGCTCAAACTCTGACTCCGACTTCCCAACTGTAGTAAGTGTAGTGCATTAAGGTTCAGCGGACGGACAAGTGAAATCTGCGACTGCAGAGACACAAAAGCCAAAGCTAAAGCCAAAAGCATATGCAATTTAAGCCAGGCTTGTAAACGTAAGTCCACAAGCAACTGCGACAATTTGGCGTAGCTAGCAAGTTGGCCAAATGTCAGCGAAAGTTGCCCAAAGGATTTGATTGAAACAAAAAGCATTACAAATTATGCTACGAATAAATCGCAGAAAATCATTAAAATGACAGCTGCTGTGAATGCGGAAAACTCTAACGAACGGGCAAGGATTAAAATCAGTTATGGGCAGTAAAAAGAAAAGTTCGAGAAAAAGTTTTTAATGGTGAACAATAAAAAACTTGAGGCTAGGTCTGGGAACTTTAAGAAGTCAAGAGTTTCTAGAATAAACCGTGTCAAAGTTGCCTTAAAATCACTTAATTATATTGACTGCAGTCGAGGCTCACCAGACTTTGCATAGAATTCATTATATATCTAGCAGCTGACTTTGAGTTTGGCATTCTGAGCATGCATATATTAAATATGCAGTGTGCAATTATATATATCTATATTTATATATATTACGAAATAACGTAAATCCATTTAGGGGTAACTGCATAATCGAGGGTTGCTGTCACAGTATTTTGAACACGTTCCGAATTTGAAACAGCGACGAACTGCGTTGTAATCAATTGGCTTTTACTTTTGTTTTGCCAATTTTATAAAATACCTGATAAGAATGCGACACTCAATGCCAATGACTGCACTCAATAATTAATATATGCACAACATATATCATTTTATAGGTATAGAAACAGATTTGATTTGCCTTAAATCATCTTCACTTTGTTAAATGTAATAATAAGCTGTCAACTTATTTTTATATATATAGCTATATAGCTACTCGAAAGGTATGTGTTTAGCAACAGATATAGATACAGTATCTATCGTTTATTTTAGCTGCCATTTGTTGCTTAGCGAATGACCTTGATCGATGAGTGCTCGCTTATATAAGTCTATAGATGTGCCTATTATATAGAACGAATGCTACAATATTCATAATATACATATGTAGTATATAGTACATTGTATGGGTAGATATACAAATTTACTCTGATGTGGCCTTGGCACAATGCAATTTCATTATCCAAGTGCCATTTATAGTGCCAAAGTCAATAAACTGAGAATCATTTTAGGGTTTTCCTTATCGCATCAATTATTTGCTATAAGTTTTGCTGATAAATTTGCCAGACGAACTGGCTAGACGGCGGAAAGTGTTGAGCAAATATGAACACGACTTGTGCTAAGTTAACTTAGTGTATACTAAAATTAGCAAAAGCGTCTAGAGTGTGTGCTGTAATAGTCTAAAGATCACTTGTGGCAGACAGATTAAATGAAGTAGCAGCTCTAATTGATGTCATGGAAAATTAATAATTGAACTTTAAACTTTTTGTTAAGTTAAAAATATGGCAAATTATTTAAATGAGTTTTCAATAATTAAATAATTACGCTAAAGCCGAAAGCAGACAGCACGAAGTGTTACACTTGTTGAAATAAATGTGTGAAATAAAGTTTGAAGAAACACTTCACTTTCGTCACTAACTGAATACCTTGTTATTAATTCTTTTTACACTCTCAGCTGTTGGCTTTAAGCTCGTTTAACAAAATAACGAAACTGCAACTGAAAATCTAATGAATTCCATTTTAATTGCTTTACGAATACATATTGATATTTCATCAGGTAATTAAATTTAAACTAAGATAAGAAAACAAAGAGTTAAAGCTTTTTCAAGTGTATATAAAAAATTCCCGCCCACGTCAACGGGTATACCAACGTATGTAGGCGTATCAGTTGAGGTCTATGATTAGCTTAAAGCTTATGGTCTAGTATAAAGTTCCTTTGTTCTGATTAGGGGTCAACCTCGAACTTAAAAGGTGGAGGTGGAGGTGGCAGGGGGAAACGAGCCTGAATGTATAATTGGAAAAGTGCAAAACCACATAATGAGAATACAATTATGCAATGGTTTCACAAAGATGACGCTGACGTCACTAGCGACCTTGTGGCGTACCAAAAAAAGAAGCAAAATCAACCACATTATACACAAAAACTTACAGCTCAGAAAAAGTCACATATTGCACTTAATTAAGATGCATTCCCATTTTAGTTAGTTTTTTATGGCAGCTGAAATCAGCTGATTAGCTTATGAGCTCACCTGTTTGCAAAATACACACTTTTTTCCGTTATAAAACTAAACGAAAGCTTAGATACTTGGTACAAGAAGAAACTTAACGCACGAAATAAATAAAATTTTCAAAATAAATTCAAAGCACAGATACACGTACAGATACAGATACAGAGGCACAACAGCAACTGCAGACACTGCAAAGTCGACACTCGATTGCCAACTAAAATAACATCGCATTGAACGGAAGCGTATTTGAATTTCAAAAGCGCTCGAAAAGAACAAAAGCTACAAATAGTCAGCTGTCTGTGTTGATGTGAGTGCGAGTATCTGTGAGTGCGTTTGCATCTGTATGTGTTGCTATTGCCGTTGCTGTTGTATCTGTGTGTTTCACAAAAGCAGCGCTGCAGCTCAGCCCAAAATGTATTTTGTTTTTATTTGTTTGCTGCTTCCACTAATTTGTTAACACTTTTTTTCTTTATCTTTACAGTTATTTTTGGTTCTTTACCTCAGTGATCTTCGTATGTTTGCCTGTATGTGCTAGTGTATTTTATGTGTATTTCACTTTCTTTTGCTGCACTTTATTGTGCGATTGCTTCGCGTTGCGTTTGCTTTCAAATATCAAAGGCGAATGTCAACGGGGCGTCAGCAGCTGCTCAACCAAAGTAGCTGACGATTGTTCCAATCCCAATCCACTCTGGTGCTCTTCAGAGAAACGCCAGAGAGCGAGAGCGGGATCGAGAGAGCGAAGCAAGCGAGCGTATCTAAACACATAATTATGTATTTTTTTAAAACGCAAAAAGCGACGCCATAACACAAAGATGTACAGCCAGAGGAGAGAAGGGGAGACGCAGCAACGGGGGTAGACTACTCGTGGGCAGCTGGTAAACAAAAGCAAGGCAAATCGTCAAATTTATGCTGCACACGAGCGTCCAAAGCAGCTGAGCAGTTGTCGGATTCGTGAGCGCAACGATCGATCATACGTACACTTCGTGTTATTTTGTTTACCAACAAAAGCACAATTTGGCATATGCTCTCACTCTCCATCTGGTGTTGTGCTCTCTCGCTCTCATGCTCTCTTTGCACACATAAACACTGGCATAGAAATCTTTCAGCGATCAGCTGCGCTGACGTTTGCGCACTGACACACTTTTTGTTCGCCCTCTCGTCATCCCCCTCTCTCTTATTAGTTTTTGTATATCTTGTGTTTAGTTTTTCTACTGCTGCCAGACCGACTGGCTCATCACTAGTGTATTTGCTTTTGTTTTTGCACTTAGTATATGACTAAGCAGCGAAGGAAAGAGCGAGAAGGCAGCACCAACTGTGTACTGCCAAAATGTAGCTTAGTTATTTTCCTCTGTCTGCTCAAAGTTCAATTTGGCGCGATTTCTATATGAAACAATATAAACAATTGAATTTATATGTATGTATGTGCTTTAATGCCAACTCATGGTTAGAATTGCAAACAGCAAAACTAGCCACTCAAAACGCATTTAAATGCTAATGAAAAAATTAAAGAATATATAAAAAATATATGTTTATATATACCTATAAAATAAACGCAATAGTCGTATTGCAGTTAACAACGCTGCATGCGAATCAACTACACTATATAAACAACAAAATATACACATATACATTGTTTATATATAGACTGACATAATGGTATTGTATGGGGTAATACTCAGCACCTCGCAATCAGCTTTAAAAAATGTTTAAATTGAACAAAAATATTTTATAATTCAAAATAAACAGATAAATTCAAAACATTTTAAAAGCAGAACTCTTGTGCTAACACTAGGGTATCTCATAGTCAGATTCTTTAAACTGTATATGTACGCTTTGGTTTAATTATTGTACAAAAGCAGCATTTAGAAAAGAATAAGCATTCACTATAGAAAACAAACCACTCCCCATTCCTGAATGAGAGCTCCCGCACGCTCCCTCATCCAAATTTCGCCTACTCACTAAAAAAAAGCTTAACAAAATTTTGATACATATATGAGAGATACACAAATGTATTGGATACATAAAGCTGCTCAACCTCACGGGCAGGTTCAAGGTGAATTTGGTTTGCTTGTGTTCTCTATGCAATTCTCTTATTTTTTCGTTCACATATATCGCATATACTACATATTTTTAGAAATTTTATCATGCAACAGCTGACAAATAAGAAAAGGCCAAGAAATTTGCCATTTGGCCAATTTGTAAAGCAGCAACTTGTCGCCTACCGAAAGTATATCACAGCTGTTGGCGACAAAATAAATTCAGCTGCTCAAGATAGGTGTATCTACATGTAGCTAGTGCTTTCGTCACTAGCTAGTGGGTTGACGTAAAAAGTGATAGATTAATATGTAGGTATAGGTGTAGATCTTGTGATATTTTGCAAATTTTCCAAGAAAACAACGAAAACAAAAAATAGTTAAGCATTTCTGTTCGCACGCGCGTTGTTTATAAACAAAAACAAAAATGTGAATGAGTATGGGAAAAATAGAAAAAAAAAAATAAGCCAATGCGTAGAGAAATTTAAAATAATGTGTAAACAAACATTGGCGTCATTGCACAAAAAAAAAGAAGAATGAAAATGAAAACAACAAAGTAGAAAACAAAAACAACACTTAAAAACTCAAATAAACAAATCGAAATGCCAAGCATTTAGTTTAACAATGTTCACTCTTTTTTTTATTTTTTTTGGGTTGCACTTTATCTAATCTTGAACTAGGTGTGTTTACTGATAAACATGCTGCCAGTTACAGACAAAAAAGCGCCCATAAATTAAAAGCATCTATGCTGAAAATGCTCAGTATAACAAATGTTTGAACAATTTCTAAACAAATGCCAATGTCGGGCAGCTTCAAAAGCGACAGTTCAGATGGGATCAGATACTAAGCACATTTCGAAACTACTGCGTATAACCGAAACCGAAATCGAAACTGAGACAGAAACTCAAAACGAATCCGGAACCCGAACCGAAGCCCCTTTATTTCCATTCCGATTCCCATTCCCATCCCACAACCCACAACCACCCTCAATATGTGAAGCAAATGCGCAGTTTATTCGGAATGACAAAGGCTTCAATGCAAATGCGACGTCATCATCATGAAATCTCAATTTCTCTGCCCTATAAAGAAGCATGAGTCCACTCATGTTAAGAACCGAGTTAAGATTCTTATGACAAAGTTTAAACATGTGTACACAGTGTAGCCGAACTTTCGATTGGACAACTAATAGAGATATATATATATCAATCTTTTAAGATCGCTTGGTGTAAATACAAAATTTACTCGCTTCTTCCCTTTAAAAACTGGCTAGATTTTGCTTTAAAATAGCTGACTTGGCAGCACTGTCTACTCTAGAATCCATTTCCCATGACGCAAATATTGCGACAGCTTTCAAGACTTTAATGTTGTTCCACACAGTGGCTGACACTTGTTTCAGAATGCCACTGAATACTGGGATACTCGGGTATATTACGAATTGTGGATGAGGCAAGACTTTGGCTGGGTTCACTGCCTGCTAACCATTAAACTGACTTATCAGGTGATCGATGATAAATGAATAAATATTACCAGGCGGATTCCTAACTGTAAGCAATTAAACCTATATACAAGTACGAGTTTTTATCTCATATATTTATTTTATATATAAAATATATATTAAATTGATTTAAGTTAGCACACAGTTACTCTGTTCATATATTGGTATTTCAGTAAGCTTTTTATTAAGTACCCGTATCTTATATATGTATAAATACTTTTTGCATTAATGCATGTTTTATAACGCGTAATTTTTTCAAATTTGTAATGCGTCGCAATTTGATATATTTTTAGGAAAAAAAAAAAGAAAAAAAAGAAATCTTGTTGGGCGACGCATTAATTTTATCACTTTGTTTATCAGCTACTGTCTCTATACGAGGCTTCCCTTTCTCTCAGGCACTCACTCACTCTCTCCCTCTCTCTCACCCTTTCGCTCTTGCTCTCTGGGTCAAGCGCCAATCTATAGCATACATTGTTATTCAATCAATTAACTGTCGATTACATCAGTCGATGGCAGTCAACGAATAATGGCAATTGAGTTAGGCAATAAAATCTTGTAATTTTAATCATTTTAAAAAAGATTTGAAAACGTGAAAAAAGCGATTTTTTTTTTTGCTAATTTAATCTAGAGCTCAAAACAAGCTATAAATAAATATTGAAACTGCAATTCCTGGAAATATTTTTCTTCGAAATGCTGTTTGATTGAAACAGCTCATTCTAAATCTTTTCGAAAACAAATTCAGTCGAAAACTGTATTTATATAAAAATGATTCTGTTATACATGTTTTGGGTAATCTTCAGTGAAGATTTTTTAAAGTGATAAGCCAAAAAATTACATTATAGGGTATCGAACCCCCGCTAACCTCTCATCAATCAACTGCAATGCCCAGAAATAGTTTGACCTGCAGTAGATACGTCTATTTAGATACAGTTCCTACTGCGCTTAGATTATTCCCCTACAATCATGTCTCTATATCTCTAGCCAAAACCACAGTATCTGCTACGTCTCTCTGTCTCTACCTTTTTCTGCCTCTTTCTCTCACCATCTCTCTGTCACTCTCTTCGCCTCTCCTGTGCTCTGATTTGCTGCCCACCCTGAGTTTAGCGCATTGGCATTTTGTTTACAAACAAAAATTGTCAGTTGCTCTTGTTTGACCTGCGCAGTGGATAAAAGTTACATTTACTGTTACTGTAACTGATACTGTTACTTCTACCCAATTTTCACTGCAATTACGTATGTGTGTGTATGTGTATACACACACACAGACACAGTAACAACTTCCGCATTGAAAATGTGGGTCCGAAAACAACTTTTGCAGCTTCTACACTTTTTGAGGGTCACCTTAGCATCTACATATCTACAATGTATCTATGTTGTATTGGAGAAGATACGCCTACAAAAATAGTGTGTGTATATTTTTGAGCTGCGTTTAAAATGGTTGCAGAATATCGATTATTGTTGTTGCTGCCAGTGGGATATGTACACGTCAGCTACGCATATGAATATGTAAAAATAAACAACCCCCCAGAGAGGGAAATCGGAAGGTGGAGAAAGTGTTGGAAAATAGGGAGCAGGACGAAGGAGAGCTGCGCAGTTAAATTGCAGATTACTTGAGCCTACCTGGGCTCAATACCCCCTCATCTTGTTTCCCCCTACCCGCATCAACCCCCTTTCTGAACCTTTTCCATTTCAGTCCCCCATTGAGTGGTAGTGTGAAATTATGACGTCATTTCATATGGGTGACATTTTTAGTAGTGCATAAATTTAGTGTATATATTTGGCAGGCAGGCATATATACTATATAAGTTTGTATATGTACGCGTGGGGATCAGGTTATTCCCGGCTACACAGTAAACACACTATACAGACCAACAAAGACAGACAAATTCACTTTCAAACTTGTCCTTTCCTGTTGGTTCTTGTTTATACCATAAATCAGCTAAAAGGACGCGCTGCCAGGCACCAAGAAATTGGAAAACCGAACCCAAAAAAAGGTAAACAGAGCACTTGATGGCATTGTGTGTGTGCCTGAAAGTGTTTGTGTGTGTATCTGACAGCTACATGTAATTACAGCTACAAAGAGTCGTTGACTAACTTTCGAATTATAGTTTGAGTCAAGCAAAGGGCCTAAAATGCGTGCCATTTTGGGATTAGCTGCAACAAAAGCCGCTTTTGGGCCTCTGTATATCACTTCATCCCTCTCTCTCTCCCTACCTGTGTTCATGTTTTCAGGTAAGTCTGACAAACTGCCGCGTCAGTTGGCAGTGCGTTAATGAAAGTCACTAATGCCAACTAATGATGACTTAATTGTTTAGTCAGCCCTAAAGACCAACAAGTCTCGACTGACCCCCATAAAAGGCAACAAAAGTCTCCTAGGCAAGGCAGAAAGGAATGGCCAAAACGAGTAGTTTTGCCCCTATTGCCCTGTTGTGTGTTGCCAATTAAAATGCTTGCAGACAGTTTTGGCTCGTTAGTTCAAGTCCAAGTCGTGCTGATCTCGGCCAAAACAACAAATGTATCTGATAGATACATAAACCACACACGCACATACACACAGATACTTCCCATCAGCTGTTTGGTGCTTATGCTTATGTTTTTTTCGCGCTCATTTCATTTGGAGCGACAGAGAGCCTGCACAGACTTGATTTATTGCCAGCTCCCTCTAACTTTCAAACTGTCTTCTCCCATCTTCTATCCAAAAAATACAAAAAAAAGAAAACAATACAAAAAAAAGTACAGAAGACAATGGAAGAGACCTGCAAGACCTGTTCTTTCTGCACTCTTGCTGCATGATTCACTTGGGGCTTGTGATTGGGATTGGGTTTTGTGTCTTCTTCTTACTAGTATATGTTGTATATAGAGGTATTGCCTATTGTCTGTACCCTTGTCAAGCGAAAAAAGGTATTATCAATTCTTTATTTTACTTTTTGCGGTTTCTAGACACCGTTTTTTGATGTGCGCTTAGGCATTTCTTTTATTTATGACCCAAAACGCACACACAACTGACAATTTCATATAGAAATTCGTATCTTTACCTTGGCTCTTTGCCAACAACCAAATGAACGTCAAAATGAAAATATTACGAAAAGTTATTCACAAGTGACAGCATATTGCTTAAAAAAAAACAACAACAAATAAATTTCGCCAATGAAAAAAATGTTGTAGATGTATTAATTAGTTCCACAGATTCTGATTTAACAGGAAACAAACTTAAAGGCTAATTAAGATGCATATCAGCGAGACAATGACTAAAATAACAACAACAGCAACAATTGCAGTTATTCATAACGCCAAAAGTTGAAAATGTTTGCCTTGTGAACCACTTTTGTTAATGAGCTTTTCAGTTGACATGCTCTTCTTCTTCTACTGTGCTTTAGCCTTTCCCAGGTCTGATTCCCAAAGCTGATAGAGATCACAGAGAAATGCTGAAAACGTGATGCAACTCAAATTTATGGCTAATCGAAAAATGAAATTCCTCGAGAACGAACAGAAAAACAAGTCAAAAGATTCGCAGTTAAAGATAAATATGATCTAGGGTTGGAGTAGAAGCCAGTGCAAGCTAGTGACGAAAGTACGCATGCACAAACACGACTTTTAGCTGAAAGGATGGACAAGTTCTTGCAGGTCAGACTAAGAAACAAACACACACACACACACACACAGACTCACTCACACACGCATAGAAAGTGTGAACTCTGCAAAAGGTACAATCAGAATTTTTTTAGTTTCCGTTTTTATTTTCTGTTTATCGCTCGGCTGCACTTCTCTCTCTCCCTCTTTGCATTTATATGTGTGTGTGCATATATTTTATATGTAAATCGTGCATAAGACAATTTCAACAAAAATATGTATTTGTTTCTATGGGTATGTTTGTGTATGTAAGTTTCCAAAGAAATGCTTGCTCCTCCACCTTGGTCTTCTTCTTCTTGATTTGCTTTGCTTATGCCATTTTTATGTTCACTTCCGCAAAAGTTTTTGTTTTGCTTTTGATTTTTCTTCTTTATTTTGTTGTGTGTGTTTTGTTTTTAGGTTTGTACTTGTGATTTTGTTTTATGGGGGTTAAATTTACACTTACTTGCTTACTGCTTTGGGTTTATTGATCCACTGCAATCTAAGGCCCTTTGCTGCACACAACTTTTGTATTATACAAAATAAATTGTTTGTTTAAATCAAAGCTGCTTTCGAAGCTTAAACTTTTTGAATAACACTTTTGATTTATTGATGGAATCAATATTTATTGATTAAGTTTATTAATTAGTGTTTTTTTTTGCTGTTGTGCAGAGTGCAGAATATTTTTCTGAGAGGGGAGTGTGTGAGTTGAAGTGAAGTAGAAGCAAGACGAACAACACAAACTCCGTGACGTTTGCTAACGACGACTGACGGCGAGCGAATGAAGAAGGCAAAAAGGGGCCTCAGTGCCCAGTTGATTGTCAGTTTGTTGCTTGGTTGAGCTGCTTGTTGTTGCTGTTGTTGTTGCTATTGTTTCTGCTGCTGGTAGTGGTGGTGTTGGTTGGTGGCTCTACAGCTGAGCTCGACACAGTTACCCTGTTTGTGCTGCTGCGCCTGTGCAAGAGAGTTCTCTGTACTATTAATACTCTATTATACGAAACTCATTCCATTCGCACTTCCAAGTGTTTTGTCATTTTACAAATACGAGTTTAAATAAACGAATTTAAGCCACAGTATTCAATGAACAAACTAAATGATGAAATAAATGTCTGTTGAAATGATAAGAAATTCATGTTATTATTAGAAATAACATTATATACTTGAGTAAGCGTATCCATTCTTCGACCTAGTCAAACTCCACTGTCTGTTTTATTCTCTCAATTGACCTCTCTCATCTGCAGTTCTCTCCCGCAGCTAAGCATTAGCAGCTGACTTTTGTTTGTACACAAAAATCATATTGCAACCGAGCGCAGTCCGTGAGAGAGTGAGAAAGAGAGAAAGACAGTGTGAGAGAGAATGATTTTGAGAGTGAGAACAGGTTTTTTTTTTTGGGCAAACAAACATCTGCAGCAAATCTTACAAAATAACCAAACAATTACTTTATCAAATGAATGTAACAAAATTATTATTAATTAAACTGTCATTATTTAACTACATAGAGAAAAACTGGAAATTCAACATAAATTAAACCGAATTTGAGTCGATGGATAACAGAGTTATGTTAACGCAAAAAGTAGCGCATGTTAAGCAATTTGCGCGGCGTGAAGTTGGCAGCAAGCAATACAAATCGGAATAATCGATTACATTGTACAGTGTATCGATAGCAGATGCACGTGTGGATTTTGCAACGCATTTTAATTTTCTAAACTATAATATTTCTGAAATATAAGTAATAATGGGCCGTCAAAATCGATCGCGCAAACGTCGCGATGAAATGAACAAAATCAAGAAGGCGCGCTATGATGCCAAGGAGTTAATACGCCTGAAAAAGACGCTGGGACTTCTGGACGCAGATGGCAAGGAAATCAAGATGGAAATTGGCGAAGTAGCCGAGGTCAAGACATCCAAAGAACTTAAACGGGTGAGTTATTTCTGAACACTCAGCGAACTTCACTAATACCCCACTATACAGGCTAAAAAGTCCAGAGAGGAGCAAGAACTGATGTATGAGCATCAGGAGAGTCTGGAGAAGGGTCAACAGGTTGTCCAAGTCAATGAGAACTCGGGAATTGAACACGTTTACAACAGCAAAACGCTCAAAGATCAGTTTGGAAACTATCCCGCGTGGTTCAAGAAGAAGAAGACTGCCAAGCGTCTACGCAAGAAGCAACACGCACAGAAAAAGAACTTCAAACAGGCCTGGACAACGGTAAATGTGCCGCTTTAAACAAAAGCAATGGGGTCCAAATGCCACGACTAGTTTTTAAGCTTAATAATAGTTTAGGAATGTTTGTAACCGATGAGCTACAAAGCCAACTCGCAACATTGTTAGCAATAGAGTTTTTTATTGCATATTAAAGCCTTAAAATTACACGTACATACATAAAACTTATAAACAAATGAACTACTAGATTAACTGCCATGAAATATCATTTAACGCTTAAAGTAATCAAGGAGGGAAGGGAGGGAAAGAGAGACTCAGTTTCGAGACATTGCACAAAGAATCACGAGGTGGGAAATTAAGCGAAATCCATTTGCTAATCCTCTACTGTATGGAACAATAGCTGCGCATGCTGCACAGTACACCCGTTGTGGCCGCTTCCAAGCGACGTGTATTTGCTGTCCACATGTGCGTGGTGTTCACCAGAGCCCGAGACGTGTTTGTGGGTCATTCGGATTTCTCTGCCAGCTCTAGGGTTTCAGTGGAATCGCCCTCCTGCTGTGCCTGCTGCTCCTCGATGCTACCGTGCATCACATCTGGATTGCTCTTTAACACTGAGCCACCTGTAAAGCCGAGTATGCCACATCCCACAGCGGCCAGGCCACCGGCCTTGATGCCAGCCACCATGCCAATGGGTCCGCCCACGCAAGTGCCCAACAGTGCTCCCACCACCGGATACATTGCTTTCTTGTAGGTGAGTGCGTTTCGGAGCTGTCGTTCACCCGCGTTAACATTCTCGAGCGCCTCCTCTGCGTTGTCCGCTATGGATTGTACACTGACTGCCTGCTCCTGAGTCATCTCTCGCACGGTGTGGAAGACGCCTTGCAAATCGTAGATTTCATGCTGTAAACGCTCCATTTGATCGAGGCAAGCTTGTCGCTGTGCCAACTGATGCTCCTCCAGCTGAAAATTGGCCTGAATTTGAGGCAGCGCCTGCTGCAGCTCTGGAGCATTGTCTATTTCAACTATAGCCTGATCCTCGTCATACTGGGAACCCAGTGTAGAACTCGGCGACTTTAATTGCAATTCTAGTAGAAAGAAAGTTGTAGATTTGTAGAGCATCTTTGGCTTAACACTCGCTTACCTGCAAACTTGTTCATGCCTTCGTATGCTTTGGTTCTTCCTGGTTTCATGAGATCATCGAAACGTGGTTTATCCTCCTCACGCAGCTTCTCTCGCAGCGTGTCCATCTCCAGTAGCAGATTTTTGATCTGCTTGATTACGCGCATCGCATTTAGTTCCTCCTTCTTGATCTTCTGCCAGTCGCCCAAGGCCAAGCTCTTTTCAATGTTGCTACGATGATTCTGGAGCAGACCCAAATGATGGGGCACTGCCGTGTCCCGAAATCGTTGAACCGAAATTTCGACTTGCTTTAGCGGCAATTTGTCGTCCGACATTATTGCACTTTGATCTGTGATTTTCTTTTGTTGAAATTGTCAATGAATCTGTGGTTTATACGGGCGCGTTACCCCATCCCCCGCGTCGTTTTGTTCCACTCACAGTGGTGACCACAAGAGGCGTAAGGCGTAGTTCAATATCTAATTTGTGGTTGCGAGTAATTACTCTCTCTTCGACTTCTTATCGTTACAGCTGCCTATGTAGATTGCTAAAGTATGACTGCTGCTGTTTTTCAAATTCCGTTCAACGCTGATATCGCTTTTGTTTTGATTTCTTTAAAAATTTGCAGCTGTTTTTGTTATAATGTTTCACATAGCGCGTATTGAGCGAGGTCGAGTGCTTAAGCTCTCTTGCAAAAACAGTGTGACGTCAGAAATGTATGCTGTTAAATACTGCTGGCCGTCATAATAGTGGGAATATATACTGGTGACTATCCACATGACCATGTGAGTTTAACATTACCTTTCAACAATCTGGCAGCATTTGTTCTGTTATTTTAATATTATATGGCAACGCTCTGTTGTTAACTTGAGCGCGCATTTTAAATATCAAATAGTGGCAGCGCCACCGACATTTTAAAACTCAAATGGTGGCGAATACAAAAATGTATTTATTGGTGCACTACTTTCTCATATATATTATATACAAATACATGCAAATACTAGACACATACACGAAAGTAAAAAATTTTGGGCTTAAAAACTAGAGCATTCGGTTTTAATACATACATACATTTATGACACGTTCGCTTAAGTACTAAAATGAACTTAAAAATTGTAAATAAGAATATTGTTTTTGTTTTTTGATTTGTTTAAAAACTACGGAGGCACTTGCGTTCGGGAATGGCTTACAAGCAGGAGCGGCTACAATTACAGTTACACAAACAAAAAATGGAGACGTTAAAATTAACTAAACCTTTAATTGCTAGCTTTTAAAAAAATGCAGTTCTGTGTTTGTCCACGTCTCCATTAAGTTCATGGACAATTGGCATTTGGGCCGTTTCGGCATTTCATCAGCAGATTCAACATGCCTTCCAGCTTATGAGTGCGTGACTCGGTTTTGAAAAGATTCATCTGCATGCGGCTCACATCCTGAGTTTGCTTTTCCTGCAGGTAAAAAGAAAATTGTTTATACAATACTGGGAGTAGACAACTTTTACTTACCAGTGTGCTCAGCCTGCTTTTTAGAGTGTCCACCACGCTATATGTGGCCTGCAGTGATTTCTGCAACTCATTCGTGTGCACACGCTCATTGGCCAGTGAGCGCTCGATCTTTTGCAGCCGTGTAACGACTTCCGCATCCGTATCATCAATATCATTCTCCAGATCTCTTGCCTCAAAGGCATCATCCGCATGGCTAGAAGTCTTCCGACAACTCTGCTGATCCGACTGCAAGACGAAACCGTGCCGACAACGACAGAAATACGAGCCTGGCGTATTGACGCATTGCTGATCGCAGGGTTTCTCCATCTCGCATTCGTTAATGTCCTGCTCGCAGTAGCGACCCGTGTAGCCCGTGGGACAGCTGCAGGTCTGAGGCGCCGTACAGTTGCCACCATTATGACAACGCGTGGTGCAAATAGCTGAAGGAAGTAGAGATAAAGTTAGTTTTTATTTATTTTTTGCAGTGTACTTTTCAAAACTAACGTTTCATGCACGCATCCGAGTGCGGCGTCTCCCGGCTCCAGCCCGAGCAGCAATCGTAGCTCATCTGCTGTGCCGGCTTGTGTTTGATGACATCCCGGTACGCCTGCTCGTGGACCAACTGGACTCGCGTGCACATCTGACCGGGATGCGTGGGCGGCTGACAAGGTGTGCTTATGTGTTTCCAGGTGGGTCGCGTGTACACCTCCGTTGTCTTCACGGGCATCGTGATCGTGCGCTGCTGCACGCAAATATGTCGTCTGTAAGTGAAGAAGAAGATGAAGAAGAGGAAGCGTTAGGAGAGGGATTTTAACGATCTATAAACATCGGTAAGTGCAATGTGAAAAAGTGAAATTGAAACTGAAAACGAAAATGAAAATGTTAACGAAACTGAAACTGACTTTTCCAGCTGGCCAGACTGAAAGACAGCCAATTACTGTCATAATAAAGACTGGACAACAGGTTGGCCAGTGCCCAGCAGACACAGCATATGTAGTTGCTGGTGTTGTTGCGGCATCTGTCGCCTTCAAACTGGACAATTGTCACAAATGTCTACAGTGGGACATCAAATTGTACAACACAAACACGCACACCCACGTCACTCCAGTGTCTGCTTAAATCAGCGATGAAAACTATTTGAAAACTCTTTTCTATTTTGAGCTGGAAAACGTTAACCAAGTTGTGGGAGAAAAGTTAAAAGTTAACTTTAAATAACTAAGGAATTTTAAGGTTTAAGTGCTCTTAATTCCTTAAAACTTCAACTCTATAGTGATGCCATTATATAACCAAGGTCAGAGTCTTTAAAACTTCTTAAAGGGTAACCCTGGCGTACTAATTGTCCCAGGTACTAATTGAGCACACTACAAAAGCCGCACAGCTACTGCCATTCAACCATGTTAGCCCCGTCGTATACGCAATAAAATTTAATAAAGTTGACTTACAGCGCTTGCAAAACTGTATGATAAAGTATTTATAATACAGATATTTATGGCTGTCAAACTGTTCGCATAAAACTGTAAACACACATTGTCAGACCACAAAAGACCTTTTGGCCGCAAGCAGCCCATAAACACACACACACAAACACATACAAACACGCTGATAATAAGCAGTTTTTGAAATTCCTTTTGTTGAACTGCCAAAAAGTGCAAAAAAATATTGTTCGCGCAAAACAATAAAAGCAGCAAACGGTACGAAAACGCGCATCCATAAATTGCAAGTAGCGCGAGTTCAATATTGGTCAGAGAGGTGGTGGTAAAAGAGTGGGGTGGGGTAGCAGGTGGGGAGTCGAAAAAGGAGTAGGAGTTGACTGCTGCTGGTGTCGTAATTGGCAATGCGGGCCAAGAAAAAAAGCTAAAAAACCAAAACAATTGCAAGCGCATGACGTGATGGACTTAGTGACTAGCGGGAAAGGGATGCGAAAGGGGGGAGCGGGACGGAGTAAAGCTGGTGACGCTGACTGCCTGCCTTCGAGCCTGCCTTACTGTCTTACCGTCTTACCGTTGTAACGTTGTACCGTTGTAGTTGCTAAATTTGTGACTTGGCCAGGCTAATAAGTATACGAAAGAGACGTAAGGCCAACGGATCCTGAATGCTGAGAGCTTGCAACTTTGGAACATTTAAGCAATTTCTTTATTGCAGCGCATGCATATTTATGTTTGCTGCCTTAACTGGGCTCACTCTGCTGACTGGACTGGCTGAACTGCCTCTTGTGCCATAATTCTCACGTTATTTATGCAGCACAGTGTGCAGAGTGTTCTCAGCATTAAGGGCGCCAGCAGCAGCAGCAACAACAACAACAAAAACAAAATACGGAAGTTTTTCTTTCGAGGAAAAAACTGTGCCAACAAAGTGCAACATGAAATGCTTATTCCCATTCCCATTGCCATTCTCATACCCAAAACTGTTTCTCATTCCGAATCGCGTTCCCAATTCCGCTGACGGCATAAATCTTTGCCAGCTTCCATGTCCATTTCGGTCGTTCTTCCATCCGGAGACCGCCTGCAGGGCAGCCAAAACAAAGTCAAAACTCAAAACTTTAAACTCAACACATGTGTGAGTCGTTTGTAGAATGACTTTGTTTAGAAACGTTTAGACTAAAATTAAATTTGAATTTTTAATTGTTAAACGTGCGTGGAACACCTGCAGCTTCAACTTCCCAAAAAACTAAATTATACCGGCATCGAATACTTAAATTCATGATATTGTTTAACAGCTGCCGTTATGAATTTTACTCTTTTATATAAGCCATAAAACGAGGCGAAATTTTGAACAGATTTTGGAGCTTTTTACTTGTTTTAAACGAGGGAGAGAGTAAAAATTATAAAAACATCAATCAAAATGTATTTCACATGAAATAAAAGTGCATGCTGGGCAATTAATCAAAATAATTTAAAATCTGTTAAATTTTAAAAGAAGCGCAGGCTTCAAGTCTTCTGCAGAGACAGTGAGACAGACAAAGTCGGACAGTTGGGCAGCTGGACAGCTGGACAGACGTGGTGAACATGGTTCAAGTTTTTTGGGTCTGAACTTTAAGTGCGGTTTATTGATTTACGATTTATTTTTATTGAACGCCAAACAGAAATTGATGAGCCTCTGTTTCTGTTTCTCAGTCTGACTCTGACTCAGCTTCAGTTCCAGACTGCAGGCCAAAAGTTGACCCCCAAGCATAAAAGTGTATGCCTGTTTGTATGTGTGCGTGGGCGTATACTTAATGGACTGCAGCAAACTGACTTAATAAATGACTGAACATATTTTTAGACTCAGTCTCAAGCGAAGCCTACAACTTTGTATGTTTCCAATTTAACATTTAAATATTTTATCAATTTTTCTAAAATGCTTAAAATTGTTATCTTATGTTTATGGTATAAATTTATTTTTGGCTTTAAATTTTATAGTGGTCAGTAAGAAATTTCAATAAAGTTTATTTAGCAATTTTCAGTAAACGTTAATGTTGTGATAAGAGCTAAGGTATGTTGACTAAAACTTGTTTACTTATATTATTAGTTTTATTAAAAAATAAAAGCTGCTGCTTCTTTTTTATTAGAAGAATTTATTTATCTTAAATTTATTCATTTTCTGAGCTTTGTTTTCAAATATTTTGATAGCGTTTTCTTAAAAATGATTATTATTTGCCAATAATCTCAGAATTGCTCAAGTAAATATTGAAAATTAATTAAACTCCATAAATTACAGTGCACAAAGCGCATTGTCTATACATCAATCATTTTATGAACTATTGTCTTACACAAAATAAATATCTTTATTGTCGTTGCTTAAGTTAATTTTCTTTTGTGGATCGCTGAATGAATGAACTCTCCATTGAAATGTGACTATAATAAGACGAGTATTTATGTACAGCTAAAGCCTTTACAAACTGAACAATAGGGAAGCTTTGGCCAGTGAATGGGTTCGATTAAAAGACTTTTTATAGTCTGTATGTAAATATAAGTAAATCACTCGAGTTAAATCATTTTTATTAGCTGTTTCATGAAACTGGCCTCACTCGGGGGTCATTTTCTCACAATCAGCGCTGGAAACCAGTTTATGAAAATCTTAACAACTGCAGCGAAAACGCATTTAAAAAGCAGTAAAAAGACAAAATAAAGGCTACAAAAGTTGGCGACACTTAACAGCTATAAACCGCTTTAACTTTGGCTTTTAACATCGGGCTCTAACTTTGGGCCATAACCGAACTATGCAAAGCGGAAAACTGCAGACAACCACGCCCCAAAAAATAAAAATTTTCATAAATATAATAACAACAAATTATTGTTTATAGCTGTGCTCAATATGCATATATGCGAATGGTGAAAACTATTTAAGTTCAAGACAGTAAACTCAAATGGAGTAAAAGCAAAGCTAAAGTTTTTAGCAGTGTAGACAGTGGAGAGTGGACACTGGAGAGTGGAGACTGAAGAGTTTTGGGGGGCCAATCTCTGGCTAACTGTACAGTGTGCACTCCAATTGTGTGGCTTTTGTGAAATGGTCAACTAATCTGATTTGTTACATGGAATTAGAATCTAAATTGGTCTGCCATTGGGCCTGGGATGCCTGGTCAGGCCAAAAAGCTTCATTAGGCTTTTGCAACTAGAACTGCCACTCCACTCCCACTACCACTGCCACGCTACCCGCCCCTTTCTCTCCCACTGCCCCTTAACAGTAACACGATGACAACCACGAAAAGACCAAGAGCAAAAACCACGACATAAACAACAAGCAGCAGCAGCAGTAGAAAAAGAAGAAGAACTGCATTTCTAGACATGCTTCCTGGTGCCTTTACAACCAAACTAGTCACAGTCTTAGTCGCAGTCACAGTCTTAGTTGCTGTCTTAGTTGCAGTTGCAGTTGCAATTGCCTGGGCTGCCCCTTTATTTGGCTTTCTACTTAGCGTTGAAATGCAAAAACGCCGCTGTGACCATAAGGAAGACAACGGCCTGAAGAAGATGGCCAAGACGACGCACTGCCTCTGAATTTCTAATAATAATTCAGCCATATCCATGTCTGTGCAAGTGCAGAGCAACATTTGCCGCTTTTAGTTTTATTTTCTGCTTTATTTTCTTCTACTTAAGAATTATTACAGCACTCAGGCAGCAGGAGTTTGAAGAATTTTAACACAAATAGCCAATTTCTGTATACTCTGCAAAAAACAAATATTTTAGATTTGAAAACTGATTCGATTTAATTACCTCTTCTATCCTTTTGTGAATTAAAGAGTTGAAAAAACTCCACCTAAATAAATGCTTTGCACAATCCTCCAACAAATCAGTTTTGTAATTGATTACAAACCACTCATACCCTGCGCTACTCTAATCAATTTCAGTGTAAAAGCAAAAACCGCCAGTCACGGATCTGTCTAACCGCATTGAGTCAGTTCTAATTTGGCCGTAAATTTGTCTTGCTCGCAGATTATGCAATAAAAACTTGCACAAGATAGACTTTTCTTTCCACTGGCGAAAAGTGAAATGAAAATTACACGACTCCACAGACAGACTGTCTCAACAAAGGACGGCAGAGCGATTGAGGGGGGAGTGGGATAGAGAGAGACAAGAACTCTTTGCAGAATTGCCGCTAGCGACAACGCATGGCTGGCAAATGTGAGGTGGAGTTTAAGTTGGCGCTGATTATAGTACTATATGCATAGAGGAAGTAAGCTCCAATGGAGTCCAAAAAAAGCAAGTAGAAGAAGCAGCAAAAGTTGGGAAAGAAAGAAGTGGGTTCAGTAACCCAACATAATCGGGAGCGATAAGCGATCTCTGGCCAAGGGCCTGTCAATGCGTTGCGCCCTACTAATGCGGCCCTGTCTTGCAACCCAAGTGGAGTGAATAGTGTGGAGAAGGGAGAGAGAGAAGGCTGGAGAGTGGCGACTTTGGAGTGTGAGAGGCTGGTGTAAAGCATGATTAATGCCTCAAACTTGTTTAAACAACAGCCGTGTCGAACCGTAACCGAAAATCCGATTAGTGAGCCATGCAGAAGACCAAGTTTGGAGTCAGTCTGAGACCCAGACCCAGACCCTGATCCACAAAGAGAGTGCATGAGGCATCGTGCACGATTTCCATTTTTCTATGGAAACTGCTAACAAAAGCGCACACAAATTTTCATCAAATTAACATATTTTCGGCTCTTATTTATTTTCTTTCACAGATTGAAATCGAAAATCGCGTGAAAAAAAGGTCTGTTTTTTTTTGTAACTGCCACTGAGTTGTAACTTTATTCAACAAATTTATGAAAGCGTGTGGAAGCAACTTGCTCTACTAACGTATGAAGTTATTGTTTTTGTTGACAAGCTTTTACCCTCTGCCCCGCTCTGCCTCTCTGTCTCTAGCGCCAGCGTGTCACTTTCCAGCTGCAAATGCAGTCGTCATCTTCTGGTATCCAATTGCAACATAATTAAGTAAACCAAATGTTGCATGTCGTGTTTCGTTCTCTGCTTGGCCCAAAGCGCTCGCTCTCTGTCGCTCTCTTGCTGTCTGCCTGCTTTATGTGGAATTTTGTGCGTCATGTTGTGGCACGGTGTTCGTGTGTGGCACGCAGGCGCACAGTTTTGTTGTCTTTTGTACTGTTGCTGTTGTGTCCGCAAGACAAAGCGACAATATCCCCCTCAGCACACCCCAAGACCACCCCTGCCACACCCCCTGGGCAGTTCCAACGAACAAGTTTACATGTAATATGCATGTCTGCTCAGCTGTCTGTCCCCCTGTCTTTGGCACTGTCTCTGGCTCGAGCCTGGCAGCATTGCATTAACCCAATTTTCAACTTGAGATGCGTGATTTGCAAATTACAGTGTCGCTGTCGTTGTTGTTGCTGCTGCTTTGTAACTGCCCCTGCATCCTTCCCGCTGTCCGTCTATCTCAATTGTGTGTGACTTACTCAATTCTATCCATATGAATCAAGTAAAAATACACACACTAATTGCATTGATCTTTGCCTGACTCTTTTTGGCTAACACTTGCCAGCTAAACTAAGCGCTTTGCTCAAAAGCTGTTGACTGTTAACTGTTTTGGTTTCCATTTCCACAACTGGAATTAATTACATTTCGCAACTCAACAAAGCGTTTTGCGTTTCCGTTAAGAAAAAAAAGTTTTTTGGCTTTGTAAATTACAGGCGAGACTTAAAAGTGATTGTATATATCAGATAAATGATATTACAAATTTCGAAACATTTCAATGTCTTTTTGGACATTTTGTAACATTATTTATAACTAAATACTATTAAATAAATTTTGAAATGCTTTCTAAAAGACAATTTATCATAACTCTGTTGAATTTGTTGATATGAAATACTCTATAAAATAAAGTTTTTATGGAGAATCGAATCTGAATTGATTTTGACTGAGCTGTCCAATATATATGCTGGAATTTCCTACTTAACCAACCAATTACTATCACCTTAAGTACAAATATATATAATTTCCTACTTAATATCTTTAAATTTTTTTAATTTTTTGAGTTTTATATACTCTTAAGTCTTTTAGCTACAGCAACTAACACAATTTTAGGACCTCTAACCCCCATTAAGTTGCACCTGTAAGAAATCATCCAATTGTGTCTTTTGTTTAGATTTAGTTGCATGTTGTCTGCCATTTTGTTGCACGTGTTCACTGTACTGTGCACTGTGAGCACCCACAGTCGGTTTCGTTTTATTTCTCATCAACTTGGCTAAGGAAAAACTCATTAAAGATGAAGTTGCTGCTGCTGCAGCTAATGTTAATTTTGTTGTAGCTGTTGTTGCTGTTGCCTGGGCCAAGTCAAGGTTTTACCCTTGATAGACCCGACTGATGGCATGACTGGGACTCAAGATAAGGCAAAGGCATAGACAAACGGCGACAAGGCGGCTTGTTGCTGCAGCTTGTGGAACCAACACGCCTACACGTGCCACAAGCCACAAGCGGCATAAAGTAAAATGCTTCACGGTGCCAAATGTTAACGAATTTTCACAGGCCGCATTCTAAGTGGAGTTTTTCCAAGCACAGCATATCAAGTCATTCAAGTCGATGCCTGAGCCTCATAATTATTGTGCAGTCTTGTGGAGTGCTGCAGTGGAGCCGTTTGGACCACGTTTGTACCGCCTTCGATTGTTGACAAGCAATTTAAAGGCAACAACCAACAACCAACTGCCAACTGGCTCAACTCAGCTCAGCTCAGCTGTGCGTCAGCTTGTGGCAATGCTGCAGGGTCACAAAGTTGCTTAAAGTGCACATAACTCTTTTGGTATTGTTGTCTCATTTGATTTAAGTATTTTTGCCAATTGTTGTGCACGTTGTCGATGTTGCAGTTGTTGTTGTTTATGGCCATTGCTTGTAGTTCCAATTGAAGTCAAGGCTCTGCTTTGTTTTCCAAAAACACAGCCAAGATGCAAAGATAATCCGACTCTAGCAAGTGGCAAATGGCCTTTTGTAAGATTTCCCCTACGGTCTCTTCTCCACCCACTCTCCAAAGAAAAGTAAACACCTTGTGGCAAGACCCACAATTAATTCATGTTGCACTGTGACGCAATTGGCGCCACAGTCAAATCTTCAATCAAAGCGTGCGCCAAATACAGACATCCATCAATTGTCAGCTGCCACATGCAACATGCAGCAGGCAACTGCAAACAGCAACATGCATAAATTGAAATCATCAACAACTGCAGCAACATGGGGCAGCTGTGTGGCTGCTCGCGAGGGGCAACCGAATGTTTATAAAAAAGGCTTATATATTTTTTATAGTATCTGCAAATCGGCGTATATTTGACGCTGATTAACACCGAGTTACAGCCGGCGGCAAATGCAATTGAAACGTTGCACGTTGCACGCTGCAAGTGGCAAGTGGCAGCAAAAACCGCAGTAAGCCCAGTGGAGGGAGCGTGTGAATCTAAGCATGGAACTAACGTCTGGCTGCCACAAAACCTATAATATGAACAGTCATTTCCATATCCATTATTGCAACTTGCAACATTGCAACTGCCTGCTGCACGTGCAGTGCTTAAATAAATAGAAACCGTGGCAACTCAGCGATAACTATTTTATTTTCTGCTTCGAATTCGCCTGATCGAGCTCAGTGGAGCACAGTGCTTTGCTGTTGTGCCACCAGATGCGGCAAGTTGTGCGCAAACAAGTTTGCCAGTGCAGACTTTGTTCCACTGTGCAGCAATTGCAATTTTTATGACTGATGATGCGAATGCGACGTTTGCCTTCCAGCGGTTTTTGGCAGTTTCCGTTGTTGTTGTTGTTGTAGTTGTGGTTGCTGCTGCTGCCACATAAATCATAATGTGTCATAACTAGCAACTAAATTGCAACAACTGAAGCCAAGCAGAGCAACACCTACCAACAGCAAATGCCTTAGTTGTCAGATTGCGTATACGACGCGTTGCCCATTTGCTGTTTGATGTCGATGTATTGTGTGTGAGTGTGAGTGCTGTTGGCATGTCTTTGCCCTTAAGTAGACGCACATTAATTCCAATTAGAAAACATCAACACTGCCAATTGAAAACTCGTTAAAGTTCATTACCTTAAAATGACCATGCAGACAGCAACAACAACAATGACGACGACAGTGACAACAGCACTTGAGCTGGCAAGTCAATGCCATAAGCACGAATCTTGGCCAGATCGTGTCTTCACACACAAGTAGTTATAGTTGTTGTTACATTTAAGGAGCTGCAACAAGTGCGCACTGATTTGTTGCAATTGACATAACAATTGAAAAATTAAACAACTCGCGTACTGCCCACGGCCTTGGAGCTAATAATAACACTAAACAAGCTTACACTTCAATTGCAGATGAGAGAAAATGTATAAAAAGTGGCAAAGTGAGCGGATAAAATCTAAATAAAACAATAGGCAAGTTTTCAATTTGAGATGCGAACGTGACACGCTGACAAAGTTCGGCTTAAATAAAGTTTGCTATTGTCTAAGAAAGTATATGGTTGGCTTAAGTGTCACTAAATGTTAGTCAATCCATTTTATAGCTACTCATTGAGTTGTTTTTATATAACAATGCCCGTAATTAATCTTAGGCATTTCGATCTTAACATAAATTTGGAAATAGTAGACACTTTTTGTCTATCTGACAAACTTTACACACAATATTTTCCTTAATAAATAGTAACTCTTTCATTCTATAGCTAATTTCATAACTCTTTAAATTTCTATATATAATTTCATTGCCCGCTTAAACACTTAATTTCCTCCAACTCAAATCTTATCTTATTCCCATCTTAAACAGATTTTTTGCTCACTCCAACTCGTGTCACGTGCTGATAAATTCATCGCGTGTTCAGCTCTAATTAATAAATTAACAGTGCATTTTAAATGCAGATTGTTGTTTTAGTGGAAACTCTTGAGATTTGTTCAAATCTTTTGGAATCTTGCAATGACATTGAAACTAAAGGTGAAGCTAAAGGCTTGCAGCTAAAACTGGCGTGTCATAATAATATTTTAATAATTTATGAGCGATAAGATAAGTCGCTGGAAAAGGTAAACTAGCGTGGACAGCTTTGGGGCAATTTATGGCTGTTATAGCCTTGACTCTCCAACAGCTGATAAATGCAATTGGACACGCCCTCAGAGAGCCTGAGAAAACAAATCACTCATACGCCCCAGATGCAACTTAGATGTATTTTAATTCATTTTGTAACTTACCGTTCCATCTCCTTGGCATCTGTGGGATAATTACGACTGATGGTGTTGGTTTCATAGGGATCCTCGGTGGTGCTACTGCTAGTAGTGGTGCTGCTCGTGGTGCTGGGCGCTGTTGTGGTGTAGCTGTAGCCACGTCTGGCTGGCACCAGCGGTGGCACTGTGCCCATGCCCAGATTGGGATTACTAGCACGACGATTGAGATTTGGTGGTGCAGCGGTGGTTATGGGTGGCACATACGCAAAGCCACGCCCACGACCCGTCACACCAATGAACTCCACATCCTGCGTGTTGTCCTCGCCCTTGCCAGCATGCGGTGGCAGCGGCGGTGGTGGCGGTCCATAGGTATTCGTGTAGATGTTATAGGTATTATAATCCCATTCGGAGGGTCGTGAAGCGGCTGCGCCCTGATGTTGTTGATGCTGATGTTGATGGAGGCGACGTGTCAACACCTTGTTGTATGGATTGTGTGCGTGGTGCAGTCGACGCAGTCGTGTCGTGTCCGCAACACGCGGTGGTGCCATTGTCACGCCCGGCAACAGCTCCACCTCCGATTTGAGTTGACTGTGGTGCGCATAATGTTGCAACTTACGTGGTTGCCGAATGCCACTACTCAGGCCAACATGATGACGATGTTGTCGATGTTGTTGCCGATGGTTATGCAAACGTGTCGTGTTGCTGCTGTTGTTCTGGCTACCTGTTGCTTTAGCTGTTGTTATCGCTGTTGTCGTTGTCGCCGCCAGCAACACTGTACAGCACAGAAACAGCACGAAGCTGAACATTGAACTGTACTGCGTCATTGTCCACTTGAAGTCACTGCTTTATGCCGAATTATTGAACTGCAAAGAGCTGTAAAGAACAGAGAACAGGAATATCTTTATTAACTGACGGCATAAAGTGTTCAAACAAGTAAACACACACACACACACACACTCACTGATACACACGCAGCCAGATACACATTGTCATTCAACATTCACTTTCTGTGCGGAGAGTGATCCATCGATCCGTAAACTCATTCAAATTCCTAGTCTTTACCTCACTTAATGTAAGCAACAACACGGATCAAAAGTCTCTTTCGAAATCAGTCCGTACCGTATGTCCTCTCGCTTATTAACAATTCCTTTGTCTCCCAGCGCCGTCCTGTCCATCAACAGACCCCCAAGACCCCCAAGACCCCTAAGACTTCAGTCCCCAGTTCTCCAACCAGAGCACTCAGCCCTCAGTGTGTACTTGTATAAATTAAAGGTACGAGTTGGAGGTGGAAAAAGAATGTCTAAAGTGGAACTCCATTGAAAGAACGACGAGTGTTGTTTTAGCCACTTGAAGTTGCTTTTAATAAAGACAGAACGTATTTAAATTGATATGTTTAATGAGTGGAATAAGCTGGGAGCAAAGTGTAATGAAAACACTAATGAAATTTGTAATGAAAACAGTGCTAGAAATGGCAAAGAAAACATGAACGAAAACTGAGTTTGTAAAGAGCGAAAAAATGTAAGTAGAACTTAAAAGAAATGTATTAAATAAAATGCTGGCTATTTATGTATATTGCTTTACCCATCCTTTATCCTTGAAGACTCCGAAACCCTTCTTCTTTAATCCCACTAAAACTCAATGATGCGTTATGTTTTCAAGCATCGGTATGATCGATATTAAATATTGAACATTTTACCCTAAAAAGGCAAACAGAAATGTATGAATGGGTAACGTGATGAAGAACAACGAAAAGTTCCCTAAAAACTGGGGCCACAATGCTTTTTTCATGGTCGAGTGGCAAACACTTCACTCAGAGTGAGACACAAAGGCAATTTGTACAACATGACGTTGCCGGTGATTGTTTTCTCGTTGTTGTTTATTTCTTTTCTGATAAATCATAAATAAAATGAAATTAAATGAAGTAAAAATAAAGAAACAAAACAATACAAAAGTAACGCGTTAACAGTTAACTGAACTGTTGCCAAAAAAAAAAAAAAAAAAAAAACTGACCTGAAATGAAGTGAACCCAAGCCGGAAGTGTGCTTTGTGTTGAGCTTTAAAGCATATACGAGTTTATTTTTTTCTCTTTCAGATGTTTCAGATATTTATCAAAATTACACGCAGTTGAAACATCATTTGTCAACACTTTGCACCACCGATTCCCCCTTCGAATTTTGGAAGGCAACGCAATTATTGCAACTGCTCAGTGAGCTTATTAATATTCATTGCTTGAGTCTGCCATCAAATGGAATTTATGGAGCAACTCATTAAACTTAAAAGTTGGCCTAACACATGTTGATCAGCTCTTCGCGTTCCAATTACAAAATAATTGGAAAAACTGACAAAGAAGCAATAAGAGGGAATTGAAAACGCTTTAAGCGATTACCAATTGCTGATGATAATTAAAAAAGAGCTACAGAAATGCATAAAAAAAATTAAGAAGAAAACACAAAACTGAAAAGAGAGTGGCAAGAAAGAAATGTTGCCACTTGGTAAGTTGGTCTCAGAAAAGCATCAGGAATTGGATTCCTCATCAGGTGCGGCCTTTAAGCCGCTTAGTAAGTGAAACCCCAAAAAAGGCTTGACTGCCTGTCTGACCAACTGTCTGTCCCTCAGTCAAGTCTGCCAATCCGTCGGACAATGCCAAAAGGCGGCTCAGTTGTCATAACTTTAAAGTTTGTTTCCACGAAATGCAAAATAAAAAATAAAAAGGTTTTCGGGGCGCCTCTTAATCAAAAAAAACTGCAGACACAAATGGAAAACAACAACAAATATTGTTTCCAATGAAATCTAAGCTAAATCTAAGTTCAAAGCCGTGTTGACAACAAAACTCATTCAGTCACTCGCCTTGACCTTGCCCCCTGCCACAAATGGTCAGCGCAGAGATAAATCAAAGTCAAGGCACTTTTTGTGGCCCAGCCCACAGGCAACATTTTGAAGGAAACTGCTCAAATTTGGCTAATATTTTGATATATTTCTAATTAATAGCTGAGAGAAGTCTGAAGTCCGAAAAATCAAAATATTACCTGAATTACGGTGGCACTTTTAGCTGGAATTTATACATAAATTTCAAATGACTCTTCTGAATGTGGGAATGAGGAAATTAGTGTGTGTGCTAAACGTTATTGATCTGTTTTCCCAGCACATAAATCACAGACTAAATACTCCATGACACTGAGGAATATATATGTATTAAATTGAAGGCGTGGACAGTTTCCCGGTACGGCAAACAGCAGCAGCCTCAGTCGCGATCTCAGTCCCAACATGAAAATGTCAACTTTATTTTTGTCAAACTGACACATACACACACAGACACAGGCACAGACCACAGAAGCTGTGGGTGTTCATAGTACCATGTCTGCGTGTGTGAGTGTGGCTGACCCAGACATGAGCTATGGCCAATGAATCACAAGAGATGCGAGAAGCAGACGAGATATAGCTATAAGTACACATAACCGCATAAGACAAAATCAACAAGCACAGTAGACACTCATTAGAGTCTACCTAACAACAAAATAAAGTCAGGTATTTTTAGTGCCAAAAATTATGGTTTATTTTTAAAAATAAGTAAAGTTTATTAATGAAATAATTAAGGCAGACTTAATGAAGCCAAAGAACATGCAGTATTAAACAAAATTCAACTTAAAATTCAACTAAATTGTTTCTTAAACTACTAAATCTCATTTTTCTTAGCTCACAGTTCACTCCAACGAGTGCACACTGTACCTGCTATACATATAGACACCATATAGTTGTATTTCTATGACAGTCCCCACAGTTTGAACATTTCGGAGCTGCTGTGAAATGTTCCGGGAACAACGCCGTAGTCATTTTATTAATAAAACTTTTGCATTTCTTCATTAATCATTTGAGTTAAGGAACAGACAGACTGGGAAGGGGGAGAGGGCGGGAGGTAGAAGACGGGACAGGAGGCAAAAAAGGAATGACTGAAAAATCTGCTGCACAACTTATGGCAATTGCTTAATTATTGTGGGCATTATATTAAAGTTTTAAATACTTCAAGATTTTTTTAACGAACAGTTTAGCGAGTGTTCAACCTGTTTACACAAACACACATACACACGCATCAGAGTGTGTGTATTAGTGTAAGTAGGTGTGTTTAGCTGTTTGTGTTGTGTTTGGATATTTTTCATCATTTGGTTGCAGTAATTTAAAGTAACAGCTCCTCAGCGTGTCCATTTAAATGTTAATTAAATGCTTCGCTGCCTTTCCCCCAGCTACAGTACAGACACTACAGACACAACAGACTATGGCACAGCCTTTGGCATGGGTTTTATGCCTCTCTTTTTTTTTGTGCAATTCAAACAGCTGCGTTTTTATTTATGTTTTGTGTAATCGCAGCAACAACTCGCAACACGGCGCGCCTCAAGTTCTTATAAAGAGATAAACTAAGAGCTTAACGCCGCCTGCCAACAACCAACAAAAAAAAAAATCAGCTAAAAACAACCAATACCAACACAAATTGTTTGGCAACTTACGCACAGCAAATTGGAAATTCAGTTGGTTTCGTGTTCCGTAAAATTTTTGAATATTCCAACGATTTAAATGAGCCGCCAAACAAAGATGAACTGTTAAATGTTTCAGATCTCTTTAAACTGTTCCATCATTACAATTCATTCACTCAGCTATCAGTTGGTACGGCTGTAAGGTAGAGAGGGGACCACCCAACACCCAAATACCAACAGAAAATACGAAAAACCACAGGAAAATTCTAACAAATCTGTTGCGTTTCACATTTGGAAAATTCTCTTCGATTTGTTTGCCGTAGCGGCGGTGAGTTCAATAACCCGTTCAAACAGCAGCGGATCGTCAGGAATTGTTGTGCTATATCTTATCTGACAGATCATCAAATATGTGCCTTATGGTCTCTGGCTGCATATTACTCAACTTTGTTGTTGTTTGGATTGTTTGCCTCTTCTGACAACATTTTGTCAGCTTTCTCACGTTCACAATAAAAGCGGAGCACATCTTTGCATAGGAGTAGGGCGTGGCAATGGGCAGTTGGCAGTGGGGAGCGCGGAGTTGTGACATTTACAACATTTATTTCATTGCCAACAATTTGTTTAGTGATCACTATAGTTACTTTATATACAGATAAATATTTAAAATAACTTCATTTATTTCTTATTTTATGCAAATTCATTGAGAGCGCCGTTTGTATCTCGTTTACTTTTGACGTTTGTATTTGAAATTTTGCTTGTGAATTTTATTTGTTTTTTTATAGCTCTTGTTTTTGTGTTTTCTGCAAGATCAATAAACTGGCTGACTGTTGGGTGGAGAGCGGGAGGAGGGATAGTGTGGTGGGGAGGGCCTGCCATTTGTTTACACTTACTTTCAGTCCAATTAGAGGAATGTGTTTCAAGTCTAGCGCCTTGTGTTTTCTCAAAGTCAAAAGAAAACTATGCGCAACATGCCACAAGCCAAGACAGTTTGACATTTTGGCACCCCAACAACAACAATAAATAAGCAAAAACAACAACAAAAAATAAAAGACACCACAAACTCGTCTTAGGCCTCAACTCAACAAGTTCAACTTCAAAAGTCCAGTTGAATAACAATTGCAAAAAAGATGTCGAAAAAAGGGAAATAATGAGGCAAAAACAAGTAAGAGTAGCTATTACTTTTTGTATACTGAAGTCGGGATACTCTTATAGACTGACAAATATTAGCTGATTGACAAAGTAATAGCTTCTCGGTGCTGAATTCTAACTATTTCTGTTCCAAAATTCTCAGCAATTAAACATAATTTCTATCACAGTACTTTTTTCTAAGAAACGCAATTCTTTCCCAACAAAAAACCTTTATTTTTCATAAACGATGATAAAAATAATAAATAATATCAACGCCTTTTCTATGCAAAGCTAAATATCTTCATAGCGATTTGATACTTTTAGAAAAATGCTATAATTCCGATAGCCGCAGAAATGCAGACTCAACATTATTTGCCTCCCAACAGCACAGATTTCGCTCCTACTCTAAAAATTCTCGCATATTTTCTACAATGCGTTACGCACTTTGCCCAAAAATAATAATACCCAATGCAAGTGTAAGACCAGTAATTGGTAGGCACTGTCTTGGCCAGGTCGTTTGCTAATTGCATTGCAGCTGTAAAGGGGGCGTAGGTACACGCCCACACATAGCCCGCAGTTAAAGACTGAATTCGAGACCGAATCCCAGACCGAGTCCGAATCCCAATTCCGAGTCTTTGTTGTCTGACTCTCTGGGTCAGAGTCTGTGGCAGACAAAAGACATAAACCCCCATTTTACCGTTAGCTGCGTTATTCATGCAAATGACTTTGGTTAATTAGAAAAACAGAAAAAACAACAAGAAGAAAACAAGACAAACTGAACAGAAACGCTGAAAAACAACAAGAAATATTGAGAATTATGGCTCGTGCTACAGTCAATCCCAGTGAACATAACATGGGCTTTTAGCCAAAGCATAATTTACTTAAGGCACACACAGACACACTCACACACACACACAGTTATACAGAAACATGAATAAATTTGTAATTTGCGCAAATCATAAAAATAATATTTCTATTGTTATTTCAATTTGCAATTCTGATGAATATGCACGATCAATAGTAAACGATCGTGACAATGTCAAAATTCTATCTACAAGATACTTTTTACTCGTACGTCATTCTGTGCTAACGGAAATTGTAGGATATGTTGCATTCAGTCATTTCCTCACACGTCATTCAGTATCACGATGAGGCAAAAAAGGAGAAGCTACTAAACATGTAATCGAACTAACTAGTGTTACTAACGTTAGTGTTTAATTATGGCTATAAACAGATTGTTTAACTGCAAAGGCAGTTTAATGAAAAACTAAATGCTAACTAACATATATTACAATTTGATTAATGGAAAATGATCAATAAGATCTTTATATTTTTATAAAAAAAAGGCTATTCGATTTTATTAGCCTCTTGTTTTTATGAAATGATACTGAAATATGAGATAATTTTATAGTTTAATTAATAATTGTATAATTGACACTTCTATGCCAATTTGTGAGTAGAACAACCAACCCCATTTCCAAACCCATTAACTAATCCAAATGTTTTTAATGTCAGCTTTTATTGTACAAGAACATAAATCAAAACCAGTCAATTTACAGACTTATGCTTAATCTAAAAGATCACAAGTCAAGTTCTTGTAGTAAAAAATGTTTAAATGCATGCAAATATCACGACGAAGGCTAAAAAATAAACTTACAATGGCCCATAAAATTTGCATAAAGTAACAAATAAATGCTGCAAGAACCAACCCAGAACTATAAACGATTTATGTTCAGTTTTTTAACTCCATTACACAACTGACATATTAATTGTGTTGACTTAACTACCGCAAATACAGGGTATGTCAAGTTCCACGACATAACACGATTAGCACATGCAAATTCGCTGCTTGTCCAACTTTTCATATGCGCATTTGAGCAAGATGAATGTGTGAATGCACTCATGAATACACTCAGGCCGGGGGACACTCACTAGGAAGTGTCGCACGTCAGTTGACATACATTCAGTACACAAATACTTACTTACGGTTAATAATAATTATCATTAAAATTAGCATTTTACTTACGCGCTGTCTGCTGTCTGTCTGTCTGTCTGAATTATTGTGAGATAATCCTCAGAATCGGTTGAGATATAAATCAATCGATAATGCACAAAACAATTATGTCAAATTTGCAATCACAGACTCATAAATTGCGGGATATTTCTTTACGCCGACATTTGTTGATGTAATAAATTATATACGAGATAGGGAAGCTGCTTTTAAATTATTTATATATTTTATAAACATTTCTTAAAGATTAAAAGGCGCTTCAGCTGCTTCCGTGTGCCAAAATAAAGATCGCTAAGTAAAATTGTTCCACCGATCACTGATCACGCGTACAAATTATTATGTGATCTATACGAAGATTTCTGATGGCCACGGCGGAGCTAAGCCAACTGATCGCTTTGAAGTCCCGAGACGAACTAAAAACTCGCAAGCCAAAATAAGCGAACTGCCGAAGATCAGTAAAAGAAAAACGAACACGATTCCGAAGTCCGAAACGAATCGAAGCAGAGACAGAAACCGAAAGTCCAAGTCCAGTTGCTGATCGTGTTGAACGACGAGAGGTGCGTAGAACAAGTTCGCTTTCTTTGTTCGATGAGACAAATGAGACGAACTGCGAACTGGGAAGTGGAAATTCTGCCTTCAGTTGGGCATTGATCGGGAGCATTGCAACTGCAACAGAGACACTGGAGGTTGCTGCTGACGCTGGCAGCTGTTTGTATACCTGTTAAACGTAGGTTGATAGGGTATACCATTTATGTAGAAAGGCATAACACTGCACAAAATTTATTAACAACAATAGGATCACATTGATCACTAAAATAAAGGAGCTACAGACTCTAAACTTGTTATAAGCTAATTATCTATTCTTTTTTACGGGTGTTTCTTTATCATGATCGAGTCTATGTTTTGCTTGTTAAACGTTGCGCCCCCGCAAGGCACATACCTGGCGGCAAGTAGTAGAGGTTGTTGTTGTTGTCTTCTTGTTGTTGTTGTTGTTGCTGATGTTGCGGTTTATGCTTTTTATGGCTCTGGTTTCTGCAGTTGTTGGCGAGTTGTTAAGTTAAATATTTGCGCTTGGCTAGGCGAACTAAAGTCATTGGGTTCGAGCGATCTTACACGGCATACCGAGAGAAAGAGAGAGAAAGAGAAAGAGTGTGAGATGTGCCACAGCAAAGAACTTGTTTACGTGCCCTTGCCCAATTCTGGCAGCAGCAACTACCAAGAAGAAGAAAAAGCAGCCGCAACTATAGCTGGAAGCTGTCACCATAAGTGCTACCCATCCGCCTCTATACCCCGCTCAACGATAATGCTGCACATGTCAAAAGGATTTGCGTTTGCATCTCACAAGAAAACAAAATACAGCAACAAAAAACTGGTTAGCCGGTTTAAATGATTTCGGGCAGCTCATAAATCTGATGATGTGCCAGGCAGCATTTTGGCAGCAGTAGTTTGGTTAACAGCATTTTACCCAAAAGGTGCAGCAGCATTTATTGGCCTATTAACTGCCACTTGTTGAGTGGCGACTCCAATTCG
This sequence comes from Drosophila nigrodunni, assembly GCA_020829145.1. Classification (NCBI taxonomy): domain Eukaryota; kingdom Metazoa; phylum Arthropoda; class Insecta; order Diptera; family Drosophilidae; genus Drosophila; species Drosophila nigrodunni. The sequence goes on along the minus strand of JACVCZ010000003.1, from coordinate 343,465 downwards.
AACACCCACGCGGTCAAACAGATGTAATCAAATAAAGCATAAAAGCTGATAGCGCTGCAATGCAGAGGCTGCCACACACAATGGAGTGAAAGAGAGAAAGAGTAGCATTAAAGCTAGATAGATGTAAAGAGGAGGAGATAGAGAGAGAGGGGAGACTCAGTCAATTAACTGATAACAATTCATTTGCATTTTGTGTGGGCCTCTCAGCTCACAACTCTTAGCTCTCATCAGTGCGTGTGTTTAGTTAATTTGACAGCCATTTGATGAGCTGATGGCAATATCACTTCAAATCTTTCCTTCCCCTCCACCAACATCTTCTCTTCCTACCACTCTCTTCGTAGAGGAAGCAACTGACCAAAAGTGGCCTAAGAAACACAGAAAAAACACAAAGACAAGTCTTAAGTGGCCATCGAATCGAATCTGTGAAAAAAGAAACACTCTACACAAATAATCTTTAAGATCTTCAAGTACCCTGTAGCTAAAGCAGCAAAGTAGTCGGGTATGCCTGACTCACATGTTAGAAATTATAAAATCATGATTTTATCTATGAGTTTTTATTGAACATGATAAAATTTAATTCCACTTTTTATATCAACTTTTCCAGTACATGCTTAGTTAACACTCAAACTGATATACACTTAGTTTCAATATTAATTCAGATGTCTCTAGAATTGCTATAGCAAAACTTTATCTAACAAGCTAAAAATGCTTAAGAGCCTGCCGACTTTACCACGAGCTTTGTAACACCATAAAAAGGTCACACGTTCATACGTTGTCTCAAATGTTAATCTCTCTTTTACTGTTATTATCAACTCTTCCGACAGCTATTAAACAATTGAGACAAAACAATAAAAAGAATTTCTTTAAATGTGTGTTCCGAGAACTTATTTCGTTCGCCTTGAGTAATTTTGGGTGATGAGCAATTGTCGAGTTTTTATTCTCAATTATTAAATCGAAAAAGCAATCGAAATAAAATGATCTACATAAAAATTTAGAAGTTTAATTTGGAAGCTAGTGCTACAATGTGTCAGCAGAAAAGCAAATCTAAGAGATCGTTGTAGTTGTTGTTGTTTACAGAGTGCAATTTGTTGGTTTTTGTAATTTTGCATTGCGCTGTCATGCCCGAGTTTTGCTTTTGTGGATTGGGCTGGGTTCGCCAATTTGGAGCAATATGCAATGTCATTTCGGGGCCTACAACTCACTTCACCCCTTCCCTCTACTGCCCGTGGAGGGGCGGGAATCACAAAAGACACGGCTATAAATTTTCAGCGCATATTGTCAAGCACGTTGGCAAATTGTCAAATGTATGTGCTGAAAAGATCTTTTGACACTGGCAGCTGCAGCACATAGCGATAATTTATTTGATCACGCTTTCTCAGACGCTTTTCCGACCCCCAAGCCGCCGGTGTTGCCCCAACTAACAAACTTGACGGAAGCTCACGAGTGAGTGAGAAAACAGCGAATCTCCAGTTCGAATTAAAACTCAATCTAAGCATTGTTTGTTTGATGATCTTTGATCGTTGATCATTGATCGCTGATCGTTTGGCCTTGGCGCCTTATTAAGTGTTGTGTTCAACAACTTCCTGGTTGTTAAGGATAAGCAAATGCATTTCCATAATTAGCAGATGCCACCGAAATCTTTGTATTGTTTTTAGTTTTTCTAATGCTTAGTTGGCTTTGCTTTGCAAGTAAAACATTTCAATAATCACATCTTGGCTAACAAAATCAATTTCACCATTTGGTAGTAGGCAAAAATTTTATTTCAAAAACACAATAACCAATCTCTTCAAAAACTAATCACAATAATACAAACATGTTCTCGTTTGCTTTCTGGAGAAACGAGGAGAAGAAAAACCAACGTGAAAATGTTTCGCAAATCTGGAAGGAATTGAATGCAACATTTGTAACGTAAGCAAAGACTATAGAACTCTTAGTTCCCATTTAAAGTAATTAATTTCGTTTAGCTTTCTTGGTTGGAGCTGGCTAATTTATACGATTGCCGTGATTGTCATCTCCATTTGCTGTTATTTTGCCTATTGCGAAAGCTGTCGAAGAACTGAGATTGCGAGACGTAGACGCGTTATACAGCGTGCCCAGGAGAGGTGAGTTTAATAGCAATTATTTAAATGGAGATTTTCTTCCATTAATCATATATTTATTTCCTTTCAGACCGCCACAGAAGAGACGCCCGAATGCCGCATATCGCGATCATCAGATCTATCGTCATATCATCCTAAGTGTGGCCAAATACATGAAGAACCCTGAGGGAGTGCGTCCATTTATTGATCATATGGATCATCTATATCCGCTGCGGCATTCGCAGGCAGAAATGGCTCTTAATATTACACACAGCGTTGGCACAGAGGCAAATCTCCCAGTGCATTAGTCGAACTGCTATTTATTTAAAACGCTTTTGTTAAAATTCTTACACTAATATGCTTACGAGACTGTAAAATAAATGCAACTTCCCCATCCCTTCTGAAAATAGCAGATTTCTTTATGTATAGGAAACTTAATGAAATGGCAGTCATCTTATAATTTGAATGGCTTTAAATAACTTTAGTCTAGTCATTGTTTCTATTTTCCCCTTTGGCAACACTTGCATTTAATTTTGGCAGCTGCCTAAAAATATGCAATACTATTTTTATATGAGACGCGACGACTAGCGGCTTTCCAGTACGAAGCGCCTGGAAAGCGCTACAAATATAAACAAATGCCATGTGCGTCAAAAGCTCACGGAAAAAGCGTCATCGTAAACTAGGCGAAAGCTCCACGCTGGCTGCTGCTGCTCTTTCCTGTTGCTTGTTGTTGCAGGCGCGCACGTTCCAGCAAGCAGCGCTTTCGCTCTCTCGCCCGTTTGCGTTCACTCTCGCTCTCTCTTTGTATTGCTCTCTCTATTGGTTGGCTCTCTGGGCGTTAGTCCCAATTGAACTGAAATTCAATGGCCCAGTCGCCAGTCAGACAGTCAGCGCGTTGCACGTACGCACGCATAGAGCAGCAGCAGTAGCAGCAGCAGAAGCAGCAGCGCGGGCGCGTTCAGTGGTTGTTGGAAACAGTCAGACACACACACACAAGTACACACACATTCTTACACCCATTCATACACCTACACACGCACACACAGCGGGGCCAGCAAACAAAATTTTCTGTTCTTTCTGTTCCGCTTCTGGCCAAAAAAAAAAGAAAAACTTTTTCAGCTCAGTTTTTTGATGTATTCCCACATTTTGTGTGTCACTGAAAAATAAAGGCAAAAAAACAAATGCAAAACGATTATTGATAATAATTAAAGTGGCATATTATGCAAATTTATTTAATTAACTTGCGAATAATTGAAAAATTCAAGGCACACACCTGCGCACATGTTCTCAATGTGTGTGCGTCGGTTGTGTATGTGTATGTGTGTTGAAGGCTAAGAAAAGGCAGCAGCAGCAGCACCACCAAACGAAAAGCCAACAAGTAAAAAAAAAAAAAAGAAAAGCAAAGAAAAACGAAAAGAAAAGCTGCATGGCAGCACGTGTGACAAGTGCGCGAAAACTATGCTAAATTATTATCGAGCGGTGATTGAAAAACGATACGGAACCAAATTAATTTGCATAAATTAGCATAGAAAACCAATGAGAAAAAAGTGAAAACAAATTTTAAAAAACAACTTAAGCAACATACATACTTACTAGTGAATATTTTATAGCCTTAAACAAATAGCATACCAGATAGATTTAGTAGGATATTCACCATAAAAGCCACTCGCATTTAAATTTATCTAAATTGTATTTTAAACCTTGGACACAACCTTTTCTTTTTGTGTATTTAAATTTATGACTATCTTATCATTTCATTCCGTTAACTTTTAGTTAATACATGCATTAAAATATTATTTGATTGATTTATTGGTGGTTGCCAATGGGTGAGCCAGTTAGTCAGTTTCCCTGTAATCGTACGGGGGACTTTTGGCCTTAAATATAAATAAGCTCATACTACTGGCAGCTAGACATTTGATAGTTTCCGACATTTGCAGCCAAACAAAGTGATAAAGACAAAGTGTTCAAGACAAAATGTAATAACTATACTTAAATCTATATATATACAACAACAAAAAAACAAAAACAAGTAAAACACCAAAAGAAATTTAATAAAACCGAAACAGCAACTAAATGTTGGACAACTTTTCTGAAGAAGTCATGTCAAAGGTGAGTTTGCCATAAAAGGCTGCAACAATAGACACACCTAGAATACACACACACACACCCAGAAACACACTCGTACATAGTCTAGGAGTGGGTGATTTTTGGGCGCATCCTACCTCAACACAAAAGCGAAGGAGCAAAGCAAAACATAAACAACCCCAAAATGGCCACAAAAGCCAAGTTCCGCTGCCAGCGTCAACGCCGACTGCGCTGCCAGCTTCCTTTAGCGCTGCAGAGATGCTCGGCTCGAGTGTGCTTCAAATAGGCAGAGCAAACAACGAAATTCGCTTGAAAAGCTCAATGCAAAAAAATGTTTGCCAAGCTGGCAGAGCAGCAGCGTTTGGGCAGCGGGAAAAAGGAATGTGAGGGACTGGGAGAGGCACAGTTTGCCTGCCTGTTTTGGGATTAGCGCAAGTCGCTGCGTAAATATTGAAAAGCTCATTTGAGGCAGCGCTGCCGGCGTCGTCAAAGGCAGCAGCTTAAGTTTATCACTTGCGTTCCACATACTTTTTTTTTATACTACATATTTGCAGACTTTGCAATTTCTGGTAATGTCATTTGGCTGGCTTATGAACTTTTCAGTTTCTTTTGGGAGACCGAAAAAATATCTTTACATTGAGCTTAGTTTTAAGCATTACTTTTATTAATTTAATTAATTCTTTGGCATTGCATGCGTATCTTTTGCTCGCTTCACTACACTTTTCTTTACTCTCCCCTGTTTTTTATGTACTTTATTTTATAGGCAATTTGTCTTTTGGCTGCCGTCGATAACTTTTGCTGTGTCATAAAAACGCCGCAGCTTTCTATACATACATATGTATATATTGTGTTTCTTTTTTTTGTATCCTTGCGCTTATCTAGCGGGGAATTGCTTGAGGTCCTTTTGGCTTTGCTGCCGTCAAGTTGTTTATTTTGTCGTAAATTTTGCCTTCAAGGGCGCGCGTATCATAATATTACACAGACATGGACAGTTTTATCGATCACACAATGGGAAATTTCACACCTGGCCAGCCACAGGGGGCCACCTGTACCCCAAATAGAAAGAAAAATAAAAAAAAGCGCGTCGTATCATGTTGAGGCAAGTTGAGTCGTGTCGGCGTTTCAATTACGAAACAAAATTGTGCCTTGCAATTTGCGTGGCGCTGCGTTGCGACGTCTTCAAGGTCGTCCCTTGCGGCTTTTGCATAATTCAAGAGATCCGATCGGCGAGTGCCTTTTGTTTTCTAGCTTTATTGCATCCTCTCTGGCCAGCAAACAATTCACACTTGGCTGCATGCGGTTCGTTGCATGCCACATTTCTTTTCCCATGTCCAGCGCTGTACAAATTTCATTGCATACTTCAAGGCTGCCGACTAATTTACATGCCAAATGGCGTGTGCAACATTTTACGCTTCACTTTCACCAGCCCACGTAATTGTTTCACTTTCTTTGCAGCCACGTACTCAATTACCACAGTTTAGCCTTGCTTTGCAATCCTTTCTCTTCTCTCGTCTATAATTATTAGTTATATATTTCAATTGTGTTATTTTAACATAAATAATTTAAAGCATTTTGCTGTTCAAACAAAAGCATATGTGTTTATTTGCTGTATATTATATATGTGTGTATACTGCGTGTCACATTCCCTAAGCTGAACGCGCCTACGCCAAAGATTTATGACCGCAACGTGTCTTTTTTTCCCTCCTCTTTCGTTCCACAAATGCTTCGACATTTCGCGTCCCGCCGCATCGCGTGTCTGTTGCCATATTCCACTCCCATGTTATGCCCCAAAACATCTGTTATCACTAAGCTGAAAGGAGCAATTCGAAAGTGAAAGTGTGCACACATATTACGTATACGGTTTAATAACAAACAAGCAGAAAATATAATAATAAGTATACAGCTAAAAGACAACAACAAGAATACCGACAATCCATAACAACAACTGCAGAGCTAAATATAAATATCAAAGAGTATGAAAGCATGAAGTGTTGCTGTTTTTTCGCTTAGGGAATGTCGAATCGCGTATACGCTACATTATTTTATAATAAAGTATATTTTTTATAAAGCTAATAAATTTGAAATGAGCAAATTAAAATGGCATTAGATTGCTAGCTACTGTTAGTCATTTATTAATATATCCATCTATAAACTTTATAGCAGGCAAGCAGTGAGTGCGCTTTGAATATTCACTGTCTAATAAATTAAATGCTAGGGTATGAAATATGCTTAAAATGTGTCTATAAGTATAAAGCACTAAGCTTTTATGAGCAGTATAACATTTTATACAAAATATAAAAGATATTTAGGTACTCTAAAAGAGTTGATATTTCTTGTTTAATCTAGACGTTCAGTAAGAAAATCTCAATTTCCCTGTCACTACTAAAATTTTAGTAGCTCTTTACTGCCCTCTGTTTAATTTGGTTTGTTATACCCTTTGCTACCCTGCAAACATTTAAAATCAGTCCAGAAAAATAAACGACGACGTCAGCGGTCGCAGAGACAACGCCTTCCAATCGCATAAACTTTGCCGCCCTTTTTCCCCCCGCTACTTTCCTTTTGGCAATCGATGGCAATTTTCAGCTGTGTGTGTCCATCTTGACGCCTTTCCTGTCAAACACAAATCGCGCTCTTAACTGACAATAGACATGCCTCGACATTGCCTATGTCACACAATTCTTTCGGGTTTCCGGCAAGGGCTGGCTGTATTTGTTGTGGGTGTGGCAGTGCTTAATTCTACGCACACACACAGGCATATATCGAACTAATTGCTCTAATAGCTGTAGGCTTAAAATATGATTAAAAAAAGTGTGGAGTTGTAGGAGCAAGGAAAATTAAACAATGTCATTTGATATGGCTGGAAATTGGGTTGATTGTTGAGTGTCGTTGCAGCTGCTGCAGTTGCAAATTGGTTGAATGTCAGAGCAGAGTACAGAAACAATTGCCACAAGCTGTCATGTGCCAAATGCCAGTTGCCAAAGCCCGCAGCTGGCAGCAGCAGCGACAGCTTCAACAACGAGCCAATAAATTGCAAATGAAATACAAGTAGCAAGTATGACTATCTCTTTCACTTTCTCTCTCACTCTCTTCATCATTCCTTCTATATATGTAAGTGTATTGCTATTGTAATTCGACGGACATCAAGCCTCCACCTCTTGCCACAAATGGAACGAACAACTAAACGTTGCATGCCTCCGTTATCAATCAAATGGCAACAAATAAGCAAGTTTTAGCTATATTTCGAGCGACTACAACAACAATCGTTGTACACTGTCAAATTGATGCATTGACGTATTGATTGAGACACTGGCTTTGGCTTTGGCTTTGCCCCACTCACGCTGAATGTCAAGTTGCAGCATTGAAGCAACGCTTTGGCGTATTTATTGATTGACTACTGTATGTGTTGGTGTGTGTCTGTTTGTGTGCCGGTATCAGGCACACAACTGTCCTTAGCCTTAGCGCAACGTTGTATTTATTACGCATACGTCGCGTTGCCAATGACGACAACTGCAACAATTGCCAAGAAGGATGCAAGCAACTGAGAATTTCACTTCGTCCATGTCTAAAAACTAATTTACAGCATTTGTCAGCTATGCTCCCGCTTCACTCTTCTTTGAATACCAAAAAAAAAAGAACTCAGTCAAATGTTTCCAGGGAAATCAAAATCAACACAGAGTGTGAGTGGGAAAACAAAGCAAAATAATAATAAAACTGCAAAAAGGGAATAAAACAATATAAAACTAAACAGGGGTGCGTCGCCAAGGCGCTTAGTGCGTGTCCTTGTCCAACAGCCACGAGTATCAGCAGCAACAACAATAACCACAAACTAAAACAACAATAGCGCCAAATTGGGCCAAATGAAAATACTACATATACGCCAATGTGTGCGAGTGTGTGACAATATATATGTATATATTTTAGTGAAATGGTTTGAGCAGTAGAGTTTATGACCTGCCCCTAAATAACAACAACAAGTTACGTTAACAACACGTGCGCTTCTGTGGGGAAAGTGTGGGAAAGACTCAAAGATAGAAACTGTGTTAAGAACATTGTTTATTTATTATATAAATTAGAAAACAATTTAAGAAAGGTTTCCTCAAAATGTATTTTAGAGACAGTAATTTAAAATATGTTAAAGCATTTTAAAGCATAAAAAAAAATTTTGAAGAATTAAAATGTCATAATAACTGTTTTCAACATAAAACAGAAAACTCAAAAGGAAATCAGGGGACACCCGGATTTGAACCGGGGACCCTTCGATCTGCAGTCGAATGCTCTACCCCTGAGCTATATCCCCGCCTGCTTGCAACTTCTCTTTATGTAATAAGTTATGGCGAGTGATTTAATCGATCTTCTCCGTACTTTGAATGATTCAGCTGCTCAAATTTTTCAGCTGCCAGACGGCCATTTCCTGCACAACTTTATCTGCAGCCTTTTCCCTTATCTACCTTATAAAATATAACATGCCAATCATAAATCACATCATATATTAAAACCATCATATATTTAAAATAAATGTCTGCTTAACATATTCCCGCTTCAATGATAATAAAGGTTATAAAATAAATAACTATTTCATTTCTTTGTTAAATTAAACTCCGATTTTTGCAGTACATAAATTCGTTACTCAGTGCAAAATTTAAATTTGCATTTATTAATTGCATTTGCTGGCGCCGACAAAGTTTTTGGCCAAGTTCTGTGCACAGTTTTTAGCTGAAAGCAATGCAACAGGCAACGTCTTGCAACTTGGCAAGTTCTTAAGTCACTTTAGAGTTGGCAGTTTGTGCTTATTCTGCTGCAACTACAGTGAGTTGTCGACATATGCGACATTATTAATTATTGCGTGCGTAAATAAAAAAATACTCAGCGCAGCATTGTGCCTAAAAATAAACAACATTAAAAATAGATACGGCAAAAAGGTGAAACTCAGTGAATGAGATGGGGGCACAGAGCTGGCTGTCTCCAGTTTGCTGACTGAGGTCATGCTTATATAAGTCTGCCCAGATACGTCATCGTCAGCAGGAGGCAACCTCCATCTTTCTGTTTCTGTTTCTGTATTTCTCTGTCTCTGTCTTGCCTTGCCCTGCCGCATTTCATCTGCAGCATCACAACAGTGTTTCTCCTTTTCCTTTTCCTTTGCCTTGTCACGTCCACGTCATCAACTTTTTTTTTTTTTTAGATTGCACTCGCCTTGGCCTTCACAGTTGGCTGTATTTTTAGCGAGTCCTTCCCTCTCCTGCTCCTCCCACGCCTCTCTTTGTGCCTTCACCTGACTGGCATTTAAATATGATTTTATGGCAGCACCCAAAGCGACAACGTCGCTTGTGGCTTTGTAAATCACTTGACTGTGCGCTGTTTCTGTGCCAGTGTGTGTGCGGCATGTGGCATGTGGCATGTGGCAGCTACAACAACAACTACTGCCACATTCACACATGTATTCATATCCCGTATCTCTGTAGCTCTCTCGCTGCGACTTTGTTGCGCCATAAACACGCATGCGATACATATTTTATGGCTTCAAATGAAATCTACAAGCGCAGCCCACATATGGCACACACACACACACAACTCTCTTTCTGTCTCTCTCTCACTGTCTCTCTCTTTAACACAAACACACACCGTTATAACTCTTCTGTTTGAACACAATGCTTTGCAGTTGTATAGAATCCTAAAAATGTTCACGATGTGTTTCACTTAAATAGCCTTCATAAATCTGTAAAACTTTTTTTTAATTCATGTAGTGTGCTTTTAGGTGCAGCTGCCAAGCAGCGCAGTAAAGCGGAAGAAACTGCTTGACTGATCTAATTAGAAAGCAGTTGAGAGATAGAGTTTAAACTGCTTGAATTAAGCAGTTTAAAGGCAGTGCTGAACAGTCTGGAAAGCCTAAGGCGTTTAAATCGCCTAAATACACATTTTATTTGAAATTTTTAATAGAAAACTTAAATATTCAAGTTGTCTATGCTTGCGAGGGAAGCTTTAAAGACATGCGATGTGTTAAAAATGTTTGAAGATATGAAATAATAATAGACTCAGAAAAGGAGTCTATTTATATACACGTATTTGTGTCAAACTTTCTTCTAACCTATGAATAAAACAGTTTTGCTTTAAACACTGCTAGTCCATTTACATAAAGAAGCACAAACATATATTTAACTATACACATCCGCCCATGTGCGTAACAACAGCCACAAAATGAGGCAACTTTTCTTTTGGTTGTCCTTTCAATTCTGGCAAGAAAACATAATTCACTCAAGTAAATTATTGAGCTGTCGCCGTGCCGCAATCAAAACCTCATCAAGCCCAAGACTTTTCTTGTCGCTTTTACGCTTTTCTCAATTTCCGCTCTCAACAACAGTAACAACAACAATAAAAACAATAATGTATTAACTGTATTATTCATAATTAATCATAACCAAAAAGATTCACGTGTGTATTGATTTTCTGTTTTTGGTTTTGTTTTATACTTGGCATTGCCATGAGTATTACGTGAATTATTTTTGGTTGATGAGTTCGCTGAACTCATTTCTCATTGTGCTTGCCTCCCTTTGCACCCCAGTGGCTGCCTCATTATGTGGCACAAATCGACGTTACGGTTAAGCTGCTAGCAATAACAGTTATTTGGATGTAATTGCCAGTTCCAGCTCTAGTTCCAGGTTCAGATTCAGAGACTGAGAAGTGGAATCAGTTACAGAATCAGGCAATTGGCGACTTGATGGCGGCGCCATGAAACCATTTTGCACAAATGACGTTTTCCGCACCATTGCCAACACCGCCTCTGCCCCTCCTGCCACTTGCCACGCCTACGCCATCAGCTGCACATGCTTACGCAATGATTGACAGCGGGAGATAGTTAAGGGTGTGAGTAAAGGGACACGGACACAAAAGGGCGCAAAGTGGGGGGTGTGGCAGCCAAAGCAAATGCAATTCATTGTTATTTATCACCTGTCGGCTGACGAACCATTGCGACGTTAGCATTAATTAAATTACCTAAGAGCGAGAGAGATGGAGACAGAACTAGAGGCAGATAGAGTACAGTGCTATAACTAGTTACAGTCACAGTTACCTCTAGAACTCCTACCCCTTGCCTCTTACCCCTTCACAGCACCTACCTTCGCCAGCAGCCATTTAGTTGCTCATCTAATGGCATTGTTTGCTTTTATCTCTCGCACTCTCTCCCTACTCCCCCTAGCCACCTTTTACTGTGGGAATGACGTCGCCAAACTGATGCTGATGAGTCAAATCTACTCTAGAGGCAGTGGAAGTGGGTGCGGGGTGTCTGCTTCTATGTTGATCGATGGCAAAAAGCACTAAACATTTCAAAACGGAAGTTTTAGCTGCCAAAGGTGCACAGTTTGAAAGTCATCGTAGGAAAGATCTTTAGATATCAAAATTACTTATAATGATAATCAAACTAACTAAGACTGAAGTGACAAGCAAATTGACCAGCTAAATAAGGAGCTAAAAACAAGAGCTTGAAATTTCTTAAACTTTGAAAGTAATGTCATTTTGGGATCGATAAGAAAAGTTTAAATAAATGAGAAAATTGATTAAACAAAATTAAAAGCAGTTTGATACTTTAATTTGCAACAACAATAGTCGTTAATATCTTATTTAATTGTGCACAGAGCTAAGCTTAAGTAAGAACTAAGCTGACTCAAGAAAACGTTGCATTCCACACAGAACCAAACTCGTTTTTAGCTTATAAGCAATTATTTAATTAAAGACAGTAAGTTTATAATTTGAAAATTAATATATGCAGTCAATTTAGTGGCATACATATAAAAACAACAATAGTTAAATTAGTATATTAAGTGTCTAACAAATGTGACTAAAACACAGGTGAATAAAATCAATTTTTAATTTTAAAATAAATTTTTATTGTGCAAAAAACAAAGATTTCTTTATAAAATGTTAAAAGAACTTTCAAGTTTGCCAAGTGCCTGAAACAAAATAGCTACTTAAGTAGGTCAGCAGTTCCAAAAATCAATTTAAATATGAATTCACATATTTTATAGCCAAAAACTAAAAACTAAAAACAACTATTCCAATTTTTATTAACTCATTAAATTATAAACTTATGTACAATTAAATTAGAAAACACCAGCCAAACAGATACTTAAATTTAAATTGACATCGTTAAAGCTATATTAAATTTGAAATCAAATTGAATAGCTTAATAAAATAAGCTTAATGGCTAAGCATTTCCTACCAAAAACCTGTAGAAACGAAGAGTTTAGTGGAACTGATTTAGCAGAAAAAGTGCAGCTAATTGCAGTTTGGCAGCCACTGGCTTAATTGTTTTGCAGTCAATGTCACTTGAGGTTGTCACTGCGATGGCTCTCAAACTGTGTCAAGTGCACAATCTAAAGTGGGTCAAAAGCAGCAGCAGCAGCAGCTGCTTGTTCTAGTGGTGCGAGTGGGTAGGGGTATTCAGTGGGGGTGGTTGCAGCCAAAGCTGAAAGGTGGCATTTAAAAAGCCAAACGGCCACTGGACAGCACAAAATAAAAGGATAAAGCACGCTTATGTAAAGCATAAAATCACGTTATATAAAACAAGTGTGTTTTAATTTATTGATCAAACAGATTATCGATTGTTATATAAACACATTTTTGCTGACATTTATTCTTTCTCCCTTTACAGATGCGCACAATAATAAGCTTAAACTGACAACAACAACAACAACTAGAGCAAATAACACCAACAACAGCCAGAATTTACAAGCAAAAGGATAATCACAATCACAAAGCAGCGAAAAACAAAACAAAAATAGAAAACAAAATTAAATTGAGAAATGAATAAGAAAAAATTTAGTCAAATATTTTTAAATCTAAAGAAAAACGTAGCACATCAAAAGCCTTACGAATATTTCAAGCAACTAAAAACAAAAACAAAAAAGTAAAAAAGTATATAAAATTTGCGCTGTGCTCTTTATTATAGTTATATAATTATAACAAAAGTAGAAGAAGAAGCAGCAGAATTAGACGCGTCATCAATATTTCAACTAGTAATTAAATTGAATAACTAAATAATTGTAATCATTATTCTTCCACTTAAAAGTTCGAAATGTGTAATTTTTAAACTACATACATATAAATAAATATATACATAATAATTAGTCTAAACAAATTTAGCAAGAAACATATATATTCAAAAACTTTTAGTAGCGTATAAAGAAGATTTAACAAAATTTTTATTAAAATTAGCAAAAAGAGTTGTGAATTTAATATTTAACTAAAACTATGAAGAGATAAAGTTGAACTTAAATCGAAACTTGAAACTTAAAGCTAAAGAAACTAAATGAAATTGTCTATTAGTAGTTTTTAAATAAGAAGAAAGCGAAATTTTTAATCGAAAGTTTTAAACGAGCTTCTGGTAAACAACACATGCGACTTGGCAAACAAATAGCAAACATTATCCTTAACCTTAACCGCAGCCCCCAAAACCAGAGCAACAACAACAACAACAAGAGCAACAACTACAATCGAATTGCGGCTCTTGGCTCGGCGCCAGCCTAAAAGCAGGCAACACAAAATTTATACAAATTCGGCAGTCAAGGTGCTGTCGACGCCGACGCAGACGCCGACGCCAACGCTGACTCGACGACGACCTTCGCGTGTGCAGCTAAGCATTGCACAATAGAGGGCGCCAGTTAGCACACGACACAGACTAACATACACACAGAGGAAGACGTAAACACACACACACACTCACTCACACTTATATGCAAACTGCAGTTCGTCATGACCGGAAGTGAGGTGCAATTGAGGTTGGAGGCCGCCTTTGCATAACCTTAAGCCCTAGCGCTTTCACCTGCCGTGGCCAGCAAAAATGCAGGAAATGAGCTACCTGCAGGATAATTCCAAATTGGAGGCACTCACCAAAGCCGTACTCATCTCCATACTGGGCGTGGCGATAGTGTTATCAAATCTCCTAATTATCGCCACTTATGCCAACTTCAAAGGTGAGTTATTCCTTTATTCCCCTCACCCAATGAGTCCTCTTAACTTGTAGTTCCTCCTCCCATTGCCAGGTCCCACAGAGGTCATCAACTATTATCTGCTGTCGCTGGCTATAGCCGATCTACTATGCGGTCTGCTCGTAGTGCCCTTCTCCGTGTATCCGGCGCTCACCGGCGAGTGGATGTACGGCGATATTGTGTGCCGTTTTACAGGGTATCTGGAGGTGACGCTCTGGGCGGTCTCCGTCTACACGTTTATGTGGATATCAGTGGATCGCTACTTGGCAGTGCGCAAACCGCTGCGCTACGAAACGGTGCAAACCAAAACGCGGTAAGTATATTAATCGGTGTAAAAGTGTTATCGATTAATCGATTTGGTTTTTCTTGAACAGCTGCCAGTGCTGGATGGTCTTCACTTGGATTTCCGCTGCGCTGCTGTGCTGCCCACCCATTCTGGGGTACACCCAACCGATTGAGAACAATGTGACGCACATTTGCATGCTGGATTGGGGCAATATGGCGGCATATAGTGCCACATTGGCGATATTAGTGTTAGGTCCCAGCCTCATATCGATTGTACACAACTATGGATACATATTTGTTATGATGCGCAAGATCAGATCCGGCGAGCCCATTCATGATAAAGAATATGCAACTGCATTGGCTGAAAATTTATCGAACCCTAGTCATATGATGTCATTCGCATTAGTCTTTGCATTCTGGATGTCCTGGCTGCCATGGATATTATTGCGTCTCTATGAGGTGGTCACGGGCGATGTTATCCAAAGTACTCTTATCAATTTCGCCGTCGTTTGGATTGGTATATTGAATTCATTTTGGAAAATTTTAATTATGACTAGCATGTCACCGCAATTTCGCATTGCATTGAGAGTATTTTGCTTAACCATTTGTTGTAAGACTAAGGGCAGATTGCAAGCGGAGCTAATCGGGTTGGACCCAGATGACTAGAGCCGTTAAATTTTCAAGTATAAATTGGTTGTAAATCGCATCTTGTGTCACATCTTCACTAAATTGAATCGTATACATAATATACTTGTATGTGGATCGAAACAATATGCCCATAACTAACTGAACCGTACTTGCCACTTGGCCACATAGTTGCATATTTATGGACCGCCTGGGGCGACTGCGCACCAATCAAAACGAAAGTACTATCCCCACAACCATCTACACCACAACAACCACAACAAGAACAACAACAACACCATCAACACCACAGCAATCACAGCAACACTGAAAAGTTTAAAGACATATTCATTATAATTAGTTCTATAAGCCAAGCTATAAATGATGAACTTTTGGTAAGAGGTTTTTATCGATTAACGATTAATTACTAATATTATATTGTGTATTTATGAGCTTACAACGTACAGTATAATGTTCGTATATAGCGTGTATATATACATATCTAGCTATATACTAGTCATGTACTTATGTCTAATACGCCTAGTCTACATTAAAAATGCGATAATATCATGGAATTTAATTTCCCCCCAACCCCGCCCTGCGTAACCCTTAGTAGCTACATTTCCGTTAACGTTTCCGTTCTACTTAACCTCAAACTCTTGCTGTTATCGTTATCGTTTCTGTTATCGTATCTAGCTAAGCACAAAGTGTAAAGTTTTTCATTTCTTTCCTTCAAAGAAAAGTCCATATTTTAGCCTGTATAGAAGAATTTAGCAAATTAAAATATTGTGTAGAGTTTATCAAACAAAATATATAAGAAAAAGTAAAAAACTATATAAAAATTAAATGCCAAAAAGACCGAAGAAAGTAGTTAGAATCGATCGTAAGCAGAGTTTAAAATTTTCTATCTTTGCACGCTTCAAACAAGTTCAGTGCCCAACCTCCTTCCCCTCTCCTTGCCCTCTCCTTGCCCTCTCCCCCAAACTTCCCCCTTTCAGCCCTTTTGAACCTAGTTTAAACTTATCCTGTACGCGAGTGTAGCTCAAAAATCGAAAAACCAAACAACAAATAATTAAAAACTTGACACATTTCCAGTAGGTTTTAGCGCAAACTAAGCTAATTTAATATACTTGAATAAATTTAGTTTTGACTAAAATTAAGTAAAATATACTATGCATGTACAAGTTGATAGAAAAAGAATTGCATACAAATCGTAATATATACACATACTACTATATATTATAGTTTAATGTACGATAATTTAGTGTTTAGACAAAACCGAGAAAGAGAACAACAAACAAGTTTAATAGTTTAATTCGTATCATGAATTTAGATCATAAATTACAGTTATGCAGTATACACCCTATTTCATCCGGAACTCAGACATATGAACACCTCCTTGTTCAGATTTCAACAGACTGTTGCAATTTTGCCTAGTTCCCTTAGTGGGTTAAATTCAGTTTCCCTCGATCTGGACAGAGTTGTGCTCATGTGTTGTTAATTATTGTTAGCAAATGAATGATAATAATAATAACAAGGCCAACAAAGCAGCATTGTGTATATTGTTTCATCATTGTACATTCATTTAAGCATTTCAATTAATTTTATAAAACTGTTATCGATTTGAAATGTAAGCAGAAACTAAAAATTGTAAGCAAAACTGTATGCAAGCAGAAAAAACGTGTTAAAAATTATATAATTATTAAATGAAGGCAGTAAATTATGGAGTATGTACATGGAAAGTTAAAAAATGCAGTGTTTATAATTTTCAAATTGTAACGGACTTTAGCATTACCTTAGCAGCGACACCTATTGTTTGCGAGCGCAAGCCAAGCCACCTATTAAACGTGTATTGGCTAATTTCCCACTATTATGTCATGGGGGTAATTTGCGAGCTAGTTAGCACGTTCATTTTCGGTGCGTTCATCTAAGCTTGTTCTCAAAGGAATGAACCTGCTTTAATCGATATTAGTAAACAAAACATAATACATCGATAATTATGGAGCGCCGCGAGAACAATCCGGGAGCCGTGCAATATGGAAATTTTATGAATTATTATCAATTCAATTCGGCCACAGAGCGAGTAAAACTTCTACCAGACAAGGACATTTGGCTGCCCAGCAAAGATGGCGAAGATAGCCAGGAAACTGAGCCATATATAGTGCTGGACGTTGGCTGCAATTGCGGTGTATTCACAGAGCTGCTACAATCGTTTTTAGAGGAGCAGTTGAAGCGTCCTGTACACGTGCTCGGCGTGGACATCGACGAGCGACTCATAGACAGAGCCAAGGCGAATAACAAGTGCACGGAGAAGATTAGTTACTTCACAGCCGATGTCTTGGATGCATCCACCTTCGACACTCCAGTTCGGAACTATTTAGAGCAACAAGGGCGACACAAGTTTGATGCCATTTGTTGTTACTCAATTACCATGTGGATTCATTTGAACCATCACGACAGCGGCTTACAACATTTCCTGCGCAAACTTTCACAGCTGGCGGAACTTCTTGTGGTGGAGCCTCAGCCCTGGAAATGCTATCAAACGGCCGAGCGTCGTTTAAAGAAAACTGGGGAGGTGTTTCCTCTGTTCCTGGAGCTCAAGTGGCGTTCTGACGTGGAGCAGCAGATTCAAAAATATCTGGAGCAGGAGCTGTGCCTTAGAAGTGTCTACGAGTCCACGCCCACAAAGTGGCAACGACGAATTTGTTTCTTTCGATGATTTCCAAATAAAGTCAATTTAGCCGCTATGTTCAAAAATGTTTCTCTTCTCAAATAACCGGGTCAGTTAAATTAACGATAACATTTACTTGGAATTGAACAAATTACTGCTTTTCAATGGCTCCAAACAAATTTAAGAGTGGCGTTCGTATTATTGGGAAATAAATACTGGTGGCCATGTGACAATCGATAACACAGTTCAAATGAACATACCAAGTTCAGAAGAACTTCCAACATTTGTATATCGTCCAACCGCCACAGTCTGTAGTGAGACAACAACAAATGTGCGAGCGGTTGTCCAAGAATTGCAAAAAGTGAGTTTATAACATAATAATAATAACAAAAAAAAGTACACTGGCCGGACATAGGAAAAAACCGATCAACTATAACTAACTGCGTCTTAAGAATTTTATGCGAATACTACGCAATACCAGCAACAACAACAATGTGTAAAAAATACGTGATGGCAGAGGCATAAGCGGCAGTGGCAGCGGCAGAGAATTAAATGAAACTTGTTCTGCTTGTTTGTGTTCTTTTCGCTTCGTTACTTCAATTAATTAGTCAAACTACATACATACTAAGGAATAGGAATACTTGTGCACATGTTTGTACGTATGTTAATTCGTATGTTTGCCAAAATCCTGACAAGAATTCTTAAAGCACATGTAAATGTGTTTGTAACCACAATCATATTGCTGGTTTTGCCCTTCTGTCACTTGTTGTGTGCCTTTTGGGAGTCTCGGGTGTCACGCAAACTTCTTTTTGCGTCTCGAAAAACATTTTGCGAGACGCCAACACCAGAGAGCACTGACTGTGGTAGCGACAGCGCCAGCGGACAAGAGACGAAATTAATTGCAGCTGTTTCACTTTAGCATCATACAAACGCAAACGCACAACATACATAAGGAATACTTCCTGGAAGCACACAGCTCCATCCATCCCCATCCACATCGACTCTCGTCTAACCCACCCCCCGCAATGTATTAAGTTTAGTTGCCAGCTGTTTTAGCATCCACATTTGTGGCTGGCTCTGTGGGCCTTTGGATGCCATGTTGCTTGCACACACGGGGGCTTTTGCGTTGCCATTGTGTATGGTGTGTGGATGCTGACCTGTTGTGATTGCTGTTGCTTTTGTTGTTTATGTATGTATTTGCTGGCCAGCTGTTGAGTCTATATGGATCCTGTTTAACTCCATACTTAATACACATGTGTGCAAGCCTGTCTGCGCCTGAGTGTTTATGTGTGTGTGTATAACGAAATAATTTGCTTGGCTTCGCTTGTGGCACTAAGAAACGTACATGCATTCATTTTCAATATGTAAATATGTCCTGCAAAATATCTACCCTGTCGCACAGTGGTAAAATTAAAATTTCTGTAAGTGTGTTATTACGACTTGCTTTGATACAATTAATTTTCATTCACAATGAAAGTAACCAATTTTAAGAGGACATCAAATACCGGTTTTTGAGTTTGTAATTAATAATTCTGTACCACTGTGTGCTTCGTTTTCCGCATCCCCTATCAAACACACGCATACATACAAACATACGACACACAGCTGTAATTGTTGTTGTTTTTATTAGCGCCTAGCAATCCTCCGCTACACACATACACACAAACAGGCACAAACATACACACACGCACACTCTGACACAAACACTGAGCGAGGGTTCGTGTGGACTCCATTTGGCTTCGCTTGGGTACTTGAATCGCCGTCACCTTCTTCTTCGTCGTCTGCCATTTCAGTACCTTCGTGCAGCGCATAACGCGCGGTGTGTGTTTTGACTCTCGCAGAGTTTCTTATTTGCCGCCCGCTCAATAATTGTTAGTAATCCACCACAAAAAAAAAGAAGAAAAAAAAACAGAATGAAAAAATGTATACAGACATATAAATAAAATTAAATTAATTGAAATCTCAAATAGAAATAACAACAACAACAGTGTTGCTAACGTCTCTTCTGTTCTCCTCCCCTCACTTTTCTCTTTACAGTTTTGCAATATGTTGGCGCAGGTTCAGCGAAAAGTATGAGATGCAAATGTTTTAAATATAAAATGCTATAAATATATGAAAACCATCAACTTCAAAATAAAACAAAATGTATTTGACTACAAATACGTACGTGTGTGTGTGAGTGCGTGCGTGTGTGTAGAATATGTGTATGTGTTCCAATGTGAAAAAGTGAAAAACCAAAGTCAAAAGAAAAAGAAGTAAAGCAAATATGCGCGCATTTTGTGTCTGTATATGTCTGAGAGTCACGCATACAAAGCGGACAGGCACAAATACAAATTAAATGAAATCCAAGCAGAGCAAAGCAAAAACTGACCTCCCTCCACTCTCCACTCCGCCCCTACCACTCAAACCTTTATCACAAACTTCCTCCCCAACCCCACTGGGTCTGGCGGCGCTGTTGCTTTTTGGATTTCGTTTGTCGCCCTTTTTGCAATAACAAACAACTGACAGCCCACACAAGCAAACCAAAAACGCAAATACAAAAACAAAAACGACAAAACTAAAGCAACAACAACAGTGGCAGCCAAGAGGATTCTGTGTTTGGTTTTACTGTTTTACCGTTGTGATGTTGCGCAGTACAAACATAGGCTTAAAAACAACAACAAAAATGTAAATCAAAATCAAACTAAAATTTGTTTCCTCCTCCTTTTTCCATTCTTCTTGCAGCCAACGCGTCTCATCATCTAAGCGTTTTGCCTAAAAATGCATTTTAATAAAACCATTAATATAATAAACTAAGCAAAAAAAAAAATAAAACAAAAATAAAAAATATATATTTCAAAAGCACACAATGTGAGCATGTGTAATGTGAAAATTTAGCAGTTAAGCGCGAATTGTATGTATTATTTAAATTTTCGTTTAATAAGTTTGCAACAAAAAATTAATACAAAAAAAAGAAAAAACAAAAGTAAAAACTATAAAAAAGAAAAACAAAAAAACCGTAACAGAAGCAAACCAAAAGCAATTCGTAACAAAAACAAACGGCGGGCAACAACAACAAGAACTACAGTACAGCGGCAGGACCAAAAGTGAGAGCGAGACACGAAAATAGCGAGAGAGGGCAAATACGCTGCGTTGTTGCTGGCTGACGGATCAGAAGATAGAGAAGGTGAAGAATAAGAAAAATGTCAACGTTCTTGAACAATTTCTTTCCAGCAGGTAAGTGCCACAAAAAGCAAATCAAAACCAAAACAAATACAAAAGACATACAAATACAAACACAAATAGAACCAGGAAAAGTACAAAAACATTGCGACACTTTGGACTTTTAATTGAAAGTCACCTTTTGCACTATGGTGCATTTGACCAATTTTATGGCATTAAGTCAATTATTTAAATTGTCAAAATTAACTATCTATCTTTTGCGGCCAACACTTCTAGAACATTTCAAGATTAATGTTAAATTTTTACATTGGTAGCACTGTTAG
The DNA here is from genome assembly GCA_020829145.1 of Drosophila nigrodunni. NCBI lineage: Eukaryota > Metazoa > Arthropoda > Insecta > Diptera > Drosophilidae > Drosophila > Drosophila nigrodunni. The sequence goes on along the minus strand of JACVCZ010000003.1, from coordinate 322,260 downwards.
TTAACAGTAGTCTAAAACATCTGTTTGCAGCTCAGCGCTTGGGATTGTGTTAAAACGTTCCACAGTGCATTGTTGTATTTCTTGCTCATTTTCTATTTGTTGTTCTTTTGCTGGATGTCTTTGTAGTTTCCGCCTGTTAAATTTAGTTTCTTGCTGCATGGAAATTCGATCATCTTTTTTATTCATCGTGATTATTGGCAATTACGTGCAACCGTGACCGCGCAACGGATCACAGCACAAAAGAGATTGTGGATAAACGTCTTGTAAATGTACAGAGCGAACACTCTCAACACTGTAATCAATGTGGCCCTTTGCTGTAATTATATATGTACATACCTAGAGGAGTAGAGAAGAGAGAGAAGAACGTGTTATCGATCATTGAGATCGCAACCCTTAAGGGTGGGCAACTCTCTGTGGACTTCCAGTTGTTTAGACTGGAATGAACGAACTAGTTCCACTTGCTTTCCTATTGTGTTTTGATTTATACTCCGACTTACCTGTGCTAGAAAAACCACTTCCTTCTGCCCTTTGCTAAAAAAAAAAAAAAAGAAAACAGAAAAGAAAACCAGTTCCTGGTCTGGTCAGCAGCCAAAGCAGCAAAAACAAAAAAAAAAACGGCAGCTGACGGAAATACAATGGCTTGGAGAGTTGCGACTTCTGGTTCTCCTCTCTTCTTTTTCTTCAGTAGGTGCATTGGGTTACCTGTTGATTGTTGATGGGTCTTTGTTATTCTTTTTTCTTGTAGTTGTTGTTGTTGTTGCTCTTGTCTGGTATCGGGTGCAATTTGAAACTGGTTTCTTTCGTTAAACTCAGTTGGCTTCTTTTTTTTTAAACTTTTAGCTTTGGTGTTTTCGTCCAAAAACTGCAACAGATACGAAAGACGGCAAAAACATACACCTTGTAGCTACATCTATCTTTTGTTCTGCCACCCTGTTATGAGTTTCTTAGAAAGAGTAGATTTGTTTCTGTACATTAAACACAGTTTAAATTATCATAAATGTTTATTTTTAAACTTTTAATTAAATTCATTTAATTTTATATCTAAATTATACCAATCTATACGACGTCGAATAGAATGTATCTTTTACACTGTCATACTGTTATACTACACAGCTGTGTATCTCATGTGGAACCAAATCCAGAGCTCAATTTTTTCCTTCTCGCTCTTTCTAAATTCCCATCGCATTGTTCTCCTTCCCTGGCAAATTTAATTGTCACGCTTCTTTGCTATTGTTGTTTGTTATTGTTTGCGTTCCCTCGTGTTGTTGTTGGCATTCTTAAAATGTTGCTGTAAAGTATGCAACACATTCCTGCCACACATATTTTTTGTACGCACGCTTTTTGCATATTTTGTGTATTTTTTTCCCTTTGTTTTTGGCATCTCTTTTGTTAGCATTATCGTCATCATCATCGTAATGACATTAACATTGCTACTTGACTTGAGGCTATTTGCCTCTCTTGTTCGCTCTCTTCATGCCCTCCTCAAGCTTCTTCTGCTCTGTGTTTTGGTTTATATTTTCTTTTTGATGGCTATTTAATTTCGCATTCGTTTGCCAAAATGGCTGCCCTTGAGCCTCGCATTACTCATACGCCGTGTCGTACGTCCGAAAGCACATTTGCCAAATTTGCCTTTTGCTTTCTCTGTGCCCCATCTATTATTGGGCCACTCTTTGAAGTATCTACGTGGTGTCTTTGTGTGTGTGTTGCCATAAAGCAATTTGACTGCGTGCGTGCGAATGCGCAACGGAATGAAATGGAACATTTGGCTGTTTTATTGCCATTAGCGGTGTCATTATCTATTGCCTCCTGTGTCTAACTTGGCCCGAAGCATATGTTTGGACCCTTGTTAGATTTGTGACCGTGATTTTGGGGCGTCCTTTTCTGATTTCTCTTGGCCATAATTCAAGCATTAAGAATTCTCAGTGTGGCATTTAAAGCATTGTTACAATCCCATTAAATATTTAATCTAATGTGCACAGAATCAACATGTTTAAATGCCGCCTTCTCGTGTTCTGGTTTTATTATATTTCAATGTGAACTTGTTTCAAATAAATGATTACATCACTGACTAATCAAAAGTAGACACAACAAGTTAATTCATAGATATCACGCTCTATTATCATATTATTCAGAATAATTCTTTTCTTGGCTTTCGTTAAATTAAGATTTATTTTAATCAACATCTGTGTTGCTCTCTCACTGTCTCGCTTCCTCTGCTACAGTTGCAATAGTTGACCTTGTTTAGATGCTCTTTGAACTGGTTCAAACTGCAGCGTCACGCTCCCAACATCTCTAAAAGAGAGCGAATGCTCTGTTCACAGTTTTGCATGCTCTGGCGCTACTCAAACTGTATTATCAGATGCTTAGCCGGGTTTTTTGCTTTTGTGAGTGTTTTTTATGGCTTTTATTTTTTATTTTTGTGAGTTTGCTTTTGCACTTGGCTTCGTGTTTTGGTGTGTGTCTTTTCCTTCTTTTGTTGTTGTATTTCTTTTTAATTTTTGTGTTTCGTCTTCATCGTTTGTTGCTCACCTTTTGAGTTAGTCACTCTTTGGCAACGAACGTTACCACACGGCGCGGCAAACGAGAGCTCAACGGCATAGTACCAAACGTGAGTGTGTGTGTGTGAAGTGTGCTTGTGTTTTTGTGAGTGCTTGCGTTGTTCTTGCAAAAGTAACAAAATTATCATATGCATGTGGTTGTGTGTGTGTGAGTTGCTTTTGTTTTTGTTTCTTTCTGTTTACGAATTATTCGCGTGTGATTCTTTGCAACGATTAACATAAAAAGAAGGAGAGCAAAGTAAAGCAAGAGAGTGAGCAAATTGAATGTAAGAGTAAGAAGAGAGTGTTTTTGTTCACGCCATTTATGCTGTGCAGTGGTCCTCCCCCTTCGCATCCCCAGCCACAACTTAGCTTAAGGTAAATGCGTAACTTGGACGCTTTGCTGTCAATCGCAGCAGCGACGTCGGCAGCGAGTGAGCAAAAACACATCAATCAAAATGAAATTGAGCGGACGTCGACCGTTGCGTTGCTGCTTTTATTCTGTCTCTGTGTCTGTTTTCTGCCAACGCAGCGGAAGAAGAAGAAGCGCACAGAACAAAACCGTCACAGCAGCAGTAGCAGCAAGTGAAAGAAGGGCAGACGACATTGTCAGACAGAGATGGAGATATCTACGCGCTCTGCTTTCTGCTGTTGTTGCTCTTTTTTGTTGATATTGTTGTGCTTTTTTCCGCTATCCGTTGTCTGTCTGTCTTTCGGTTTCTAGGCATATCATTTTGCGCCTCGCTACCCATTTACGCTTCCGCTGCCTCGCCCCTTACTCACTCCCCCTCCTACCCAAAGTGGTGGCACTTCAGTTTGCCGCCTACGCGATTCGCTTTCTTTTGTCGCCGCATTTCGAAATCAAATTTTAATTTTATTGTATGTATTTTTATTTGTTGTTGAAATTGAATTGAGTAGGCTTAGGCCTAGATTTGTAGTTGCATAAATTACACACACACACAGGCACACATACCATTACAGTATTTTCGCAATTGTTGTTTTAGTTGTGTTGTGTCTGAAACGCATGCGCGACGAGCGTTAAAGCTTTTCGCTCGAGCTTTTAAGCGCCCATTCGCTCATTAACCCATTGGCGCCCTCAATGTGAGCAGCATTGGCACAGCTGTTCAAAAGCGTCGACTGAGCTAAACTGAACTGAATGTCGACAAGCGAATTGGGTCAACACTGTTGCTGCCTGCGCCGCTGCTGCTGTTGACAGCAACAACAGCAACAGAAAGCAACCAAACTTGTCTTTGGTCACGTTGGCGCCTTACGACAGCTCACCGCGCAACCTGAAGCCGCGACAGAGACAGACTGAGTGTGAGACAGAGACTGTGCTTTCAACGTTGTCAATATCATGCACACAGATCACACCACACTCACACACACATGTGTATTTTAGCATAGTTTAATGAAAACCGTTCTTTGACCAAGTTTTTGAAACCAAAAACAAAAGAAATGACAGTTGCAAAACGTAATCTTGAACTGCGATTATAAATACAGTAATGCCAGCCTATGACGGCAAGGTTTAAGTATATCTAGCTTTAAAAAGAAGGACTTGAAAGTAGAAGGGTTGAAATACAAGTGGAAACTAGCAAGAAAAATTTTGAACTACTTAAGTTAAGGGAAAAATTCTTAGAATTGCCGACTTTTTCTCCCTGTGTAGTCTTATATTACCGCAGCTTGACTGTATTAATTTCATACAATTAAACAGATGCGCAAGCTTATAGCTGATTGATTAAATTCAGTAATTGATTAACATGTTCATAACAAAAAGCGTTGAGTGCTTTTATTGCTTCTAAGTATAAACCAGGATATACCCTATATTAAGATAATAGTAAAAAGGCCATTAGAATAAAGTTAATACTAAATTAATACGCCCTTTTTACACTTGCCATATTTACAGGGCATGGCAAATCGATTATTTCGCTTGCGATGTCTATATTTTTATTTGGGGAAAAATTCCATGGCCAAATGGCTTTAATAAATTTCCATTTCCTCCTAATTATCTCTCAAAAGCACTTGAATTTGTTATTTTACTATTATTTATTTTTAAGGTGCTCAGAGAGTTAAACTTAAAAAGCTCCACAACAGCTGATGGTACGCTCTTCTCTCTCTCTCTCACTCTCTGCCGCTCTCTCTTAATACATTTTGTAACTTATTAGAATAAAAAATTAATAGATTAATAAACTTAATGTTGATTCAAGGTTTGCGATATGTGCTCAACTAAGCTGATAATGCCGGTTATATTGCTAGACTAAAAGCCGATGTGCCATAATAGTTTCAAATAGAGTGTGTTATATGGTGTCAGATAGTGAATTGTGTTGCACTGATAGAGACACGTGTGTTTTGCCCCCCAAACAAGCAGTATATAGTATTTGTCTAAAGCCTGATAGCACCGATGTCAATTGCAATGTAGAACTTATAATATAAATGTCTCTTACGTAGTAAATATTCACTGTAAATATTGAATAACACATATAAACCAAACAGACAATACCCCTTTTGGGGGACAAATCAGATGGGGTGCTAATGGCTAACACATGATCATGATCATGGGAATTATTTAGCATGCACAAGGGGTCAATGCATTTGCACTCGAGTGCTGTTCAAACTGTGCCCAATTGCAGCGCAACTCAGAGAAATGTAAACAAAATGTTGTAGTTGTTGCTTGTTTAGGCACAGAAGTTTCTCACCCACACACAAGCACACACACGCGCGCCCATTCCTCCCACTCTTCTCTGTTGATGCCAACAGTTTGAGAACGAGCGCCGCTCACTTACTGCAGCAGTGCTCTCAATTTGCTTACTCTCTGCCGTGCTATGGCGCGCTCTCGTGCTTGCTCTCTGTTCTTTTATGCTTACACCTCCGCCGCCTGCGCTCATCTTGTCAGTTGACTGTGGGCTTTGCTGCCGCGCAGTTCGTTTAACGATCGCGTTCGTCTACGCTGCGTTTACATTGACGTCGAAAGCTTTGCATAGCGTTTACATTTACATACATACGATACTCTTAAGAGCAGCGTAATACATAACGGTAAACACTGCGGCATTGCTCTATACAACGTGACATAACGACATTATATTGTGATTGCCACAAGCCAACCCCCTTCCTATAAACCCTACACACTTGATTGAAGTGTGTGTGTTAAAGTTTCTTTTTTTTACACTACTGCATGTGAGTGTGTGTGTGTGTGTTTGTGCGCTCGCGAGTGAGTGTATGATGTTTTCATGAACGCGTTCGTGATCTTTGAAGCAAAACACAGCTGTCTGTTTTACCGCAAAAGTAGCGACTACAACAACAACATTTATTTAGTTGTTGCTGCTGCTACTGCCGACGTCATGCCAACAAACTGCCAGTAGCAGTCAATTTATGTAAAGTGAAAACGTTCAGAGCGATACATACACCCAGCCATACATACGAACAGTTTGTGAAGCAGTGTACAGCAAACGTAACTTGCTCTCACCGGTTTTACATGTGCTGAGCATGCCCGAAGTAAGTTCTAACCAATCGCTCTCAAACTACAAAACAACACCTGATTGTGCACGTTTAACTGTGTCCCGAAATCAAAAATGATTAAATTTGGCCCCTCAACTCAACTAAGCACATGCATTCAATTAATTATTTATATACACTTTTTTTTGATTATTTGTTGCTTTTCAAATAAATTAAATGAGTAAACGCAAGCAAGCAGAAAATACAAGTGATTGCCAACACAACAAACAGATAAAATACATACATGAAATGAAATTTTGTATTTATTTATTTATGTATTTTGTTTTTTTCGTTAAATACATGCACGAATTTTTTTTTCAAGGCCAATATCACTTTTTTTATACCTTGTATTCCCCCAAAATGTCACTCTGGGTATATATTTATATAATATAAAACGAAACTAAACCCAAACGGACCAGTTTTTAGAAGTTTTCTATTGAGTAGAGCAGTTATTTATGACAGCTCATAGCTGGCAATTTATCTAAACCAAAATCAGTTTTCAGCTTAAAATTCCCTCAATATGTTATTTAGATTTGAGAGGGTATTTGTTAGTCTAGCAGCCTCTACACACATTATTATTACTTGTTGTTTCGTTGCCAAAAGGCATTGGCCCATATGAGCCCCCATCCCCTCTCCCCCACCAACCCCCGCAACTTTGTTGGCTTTTCAAAATATATTTTACTTTCTGTTTGTTTTTACTTTTCACTTAATTTCGATTTGTTTTAGAGTGTAAAAGTGCAGCGGTTTTTGTTTATATGTAAATAATTATATGTATCTTTAAAAAAAAGAGAAGTGAAGTGAAAAACTTTAAGCAATTAAGCTAAAGTGCAGTGTGTGTAAAAGAGTGGGGTTTATAGGCTCGCTCTACTTCCACACACACACACAAACTTCTTTTGAATTGGAGACGCAAATTTCACAGGTTATTTTGTCATTTTATAATTTTTGCGTATTTTGTTGTTTACCCGTAGAATTTTGAACGAATTGCGTCTTTGCATTTGTTATTTACATAGTACTCTAAAAAACACACACACTCAACAACAGTCAATGTTAAAATATATGTGTGTGTGTGTTTGAGTGTTGTGTGCTCCAAAAATAAGCGCGCGCGTTATCGTTTTATCGATAACGTTGACAACAACAAAGCAAAATATCAACAAACACAACTGTGCATTGAAATGTCCCCACCTTCCGCCCTACGTGCTCTCTCTCTCTCTTCGCTCTTCCACTCGCTTTCTTGTGCTCTATCTGTGCTACAGACACATACACATACACATACACATACTTACACATACAACGAATATATCTATTTATGTTTATTTAATTGATTTCTAATCATCACCCTCTTTCTCCCTGTCTCTCACTCTCTCTTTCTTTCGTTTTGCAGATACGGCTGCTATGGATCCAATTTTCTTCTCACCCACTAACGGTATACCCTCTGAGAGCAAACTCGCCACTTATATGGTAAGTGTTATTGTTGTTTTTGTTGTGAACCACCGACTACAGTTTGACATGCACTCGACTTGAGTTGACAACAGTTTGAGCGACTCTACATGTGTTTATATTTTTTTTGCTTTATTCGAGCTGCCAACTTGACGAATGACCCTGTCACGCCCCCTACAACTTACCACTGCCCCTGCCCCTGTCATAGCAAATTAGCTTATTAACTTAAATACACCCAGTGCGTGGTGGTGTGTGTAAGTAGTGCAACAACAAACAGCTGTTTAATTGAGGAGTCAGACACAGATACAAATACAAGCATAAATGTGTTTGCCTTGTCTGAAGTTTGTTTCATACTTGTCAGAGCTGCGATTGTTGTATTTTTAATTATGTTTTATGTTTTTTTTTATTATTTGTTTTCACTCAATTTGCTTGAACAATTTAATTTCAATCCATGAGTTCAGTTGCAATGTGTCTGCTCGGATACAGATACAGATACATATGTACATGATCGTTTTGTCAGTGTATTTGTACACTTGACCGACTTTTTTTGTGCGCACACACTTTAATTTGCCATATACACGCATATGTACATATTATATATATTTGAATATATATACTTGATTATCTGAATATAAGAGAAACACAAAACAATAACAATTATTTGTGTTTATGCATGGACTTTACATTTTTTGTGCTTGATTTAAAATTAAATAAATAAATAAGTGCCGAAAAAAGTGGATTGCTAAGATATCTGAAACTTATTATACCCGGTATTTACTTTAAGCTTTAAATGTTTGAGTTTTATCAAAGGTTCGATAGTTCTCTTTCTCTTTTGTACAGGGTATTTTTGCTTTGAGTGATTGTGCGCCCAATGTCTTAGAAAATAGTGATTCATTGATCGCTATTTGATTTCTAAGGAATTTTTTATCTGATAAGCTTCTATACTCAGAATGAATAATATTGGGGTAAACATAAATTGGCAGGAGACCCAACTGAACGAGGTTTAAAAACTTTAACTGATCTTATAGTATTATCTAAAATAAACTTTTAATACGATTGATTAGACGAATGTTTTATTTTTACAAGTTATTCATATTGCCATACGAAATTGATATACCCCAATTTTGGAAGAATAAAAATCATTAGCTAAACAACTGCGATGATCATAAAAAAACTTATTGCGACGCATTTAACTTTGGGCAAATTAAAGCAATTATTTCAATGGAAAGTGAGAGTAGCTTAAATGGAAATGCAGACAATAAAAAAACTTAATTGATAGATAAATATAAAAAAATGGTATACATATAGTACATACACATGTTCAGTGTGCGTTAGCTGGTAGAGAGGAAGGAGGAGGTCAATACACACCTCAAGTGTCGCCTGCGAATCACAGATAAGATAATGCATATATAAAATTTTAACACCCACACACAGACAAAGATATAGAAAAGTGATTTAACTGTATTTTTTTTATTTGTTTTTGTTATTCAAACTCCTCTCTCTATCTCTTCCTCTCTCTGAATATTTTGTTCTCTTTCATTCACTCTGTTTCTCTTCGCATGCTGTCTCACTCTGTCTCTCTGCTCACAGAATCGACAGAATGTTGCCACAACGACGAGCTATGGTCTGAATAACGGTAATGCTAGTGGTAATGGTAACGGTAACGGTAATAATGGGTTCTCACTACTTAACTTGGACTTACCCCTAGCAGTTAATAAAAAGTCTCAGGTAAAAATAAAGCCAAAAAACCTCCAACAATCCCCCACTGTTAGTAGATAGCTAGTTTCCTCCACTGAATCCTCCTCTTGTCTGTGTGTTAGTCTGAAGATTTGTTCAGTTGTTTAGAGGGATGCTTAATCATTATATTGTTAATAACTCATTTTATCGTGTGTGTAGGTAACGCCACAATCGCCCGAATTCATTCCAACGCGCATCAATTCGTCTCCCAACTTTTATCCACCATATCACATGAATAATGGCCTAAACGGCGTCAATGGGTTAACAGCAGCTACAGCCGCCGCCGCCGCCGCAGCAGCAGCAGCCACAGTTGCTGCAACGGCATCCACAGCCTCCGTGAGCATTAGCAAAACATCAAATGGCAGCAATTCTTCCATACTCTCCATGCAGAAAACAGCAACTGTTGCCACCGTTTCCATTGCACAACAGCAACAACAACAGCAGCAGCAAAAGCAACCCTCCCTGGTGAATGCCGCAACTCTGGTGACTGCTAGTTCGGCACCAATTGCAATTAGCGGCAGTGCACCACCGAATCCCTCGGCGGCTCCGTTTGTCAGCAGCATGTCAGCCCAGACGCCGCTCAAGGGACGCAGTGCAATGATGCGTCAGGACTCGCCAACGGCAGCGCTGATCGGTGGGGAAAAGTCACCGCCACACGGCATGACGCCGCACGGTGCTTCGCCCATACCCACAACGATGCCAGCGAGCGTGCATCAGGTGAGTGACCTTCAAATACCTAAATTCTCATGTATTAACCGTATTCTTACTACGCAGGAGAATGTTGGAGGCACCATCTACTTCTATCCGACTGCCAATGCACAGGGTAATCAGCCAGTGGTGAACTCGGTGGTTGTCGATGCCGCCCATCCCGCACATCGTACGCATCATGGCGTTGTCAATGCTGTGGCACCGCTGAGCGCAGTGCCAACGCAAATGATGTATACGGGTCATGTTTATCCCGGTCCGGCGTCTAATGTGATTGCAATGCAACCAAAGACCCAACTGGAATCAGCGTTCTTTATGCCCGATGAGATGCGTACCGATATTCTTGCCCGCAACGAGATCTCTAACCTGATTATGGATGCAGCGGAGGCGGCACAACATGCCCTGCCCCTCGAGGTGGATAACTATCATGCTCTTTACCCCCTAGAGCCGCCAGCCCAAGCGATGCACACCAAACTCACCTTACCAGCGAGCACATACCGAGCCACGCACAACAGTACGGGATTCAAGTATTGTCTAAGAAGATTACACGGTAAGCCATGAACTTGAAACTAACTAAACGTTGGATTAATCCATTGATTAATTGTGTTGCTTGACAGGCTTTCGTTTGCAGTCGACCAAGTGCATGACGCTCGTGGAGATGTGGAAGAAATTGCAGCACACGAATGTGGTGCAATTGCGTGAGGTGTTTACAACAAAAGCATTTGGTGATAACTGTAAGTAGACGAGTATTGTCAGATTTATTGGGTGTTTACTGTAATGTTTTATCGTTTTTTTGTACAGCATTAGTATTAGTATACGACTACTATCCCGGCTCACAGACATTGCTGACCAAATACTTTACGCCAACGCCCGAGACCAACGGCTACACAGATCCATTCCAAGGCGAGGCACGCCCCTTCAGGTCAGTTTAAGACTTTTAGAAGTCTAATCTTTAGCTAATACCATTTACTATTTCCCTAACAGTCATAAGAGCAACTTGCAGCGCACAAATAACGGACCCCTGCTGCCGGAATCGACTATTTGGTCCATAATAATGCAGTTAACCGCCGGATTACGAGCCATACATCAAGCGGGCTTGGCATGCAAGTAAGCCGCATATCTTGCCAAACTATTAACTGTTTTTGTAAACCATACTCTTCTATATAATTGCCAGAATACTGGATCCCACTAAGATCATTGTGACTGGCAAACGTGTGCGCTTTAGCTCCTGTTGCGTCTCTGATATCACGCAATTCGATCCTAATGCTGCAAATCCCTTGGCTTTGGTTAACATGCATCAGCAGGTAAACAATTTTTGTAGCACAGTGTAATTTCAGTTGAAACTTTACTTTGTATTCCGTAGGATGATTTAACCGCATTGGGTCGTTTAGTATTAGCCTTGGCCTGTCGCTGTCTGCAGTCCGTGCAGCGTGATAATGTACAGTCCAGCATCGATATGGTGACCCGCAACTATTCCACCGATCTACGTAATTTTATTGTGTAAGTTTACCATTGGCAATTCAGGAGAATCTACGTTATTAAATACGATTTCAACTGCTTTTTTCAGTTACCTCTTCACCACGAATAACCGCCGATCTGTAACGGATCTGATGCCCATGATTGGTGCACGTTTCTATACGCAACTGGATGCGTTACAGGCCCAGGTCGATATGCAGGACGATGAGCTGGCCAAGGAGATGGAGAACGGTCGTCTGTATCGCATATTGGTCAAACTAAACAGCATCAATGAGCGACCCGAGTAGGTTTAACAAACACCCCGCCTTTTTGGTTGTATTTTATGGAATTTTTGGCACTTTTTGTAGCTACAATTTGGACTGTACTTGGTCAGAAACTGGTGATAGATATATGCTGAAATTATTCCGTGATTTTTTATTCCATTCCGTCACTGAGGATGGCCGACCTTGGCTGGATCACGCACACATTGTACAATGCCTCAATAAGCTGGATGCTGGCTCAATCGAGCGTGTTAGTATATTGTTAATTACACAATTAAATTGTTATTAAGCTAATGGTTATTGTTGGTTTCTGTTTAGGTGCAACTCATGTCACGCGATGAGCAATCGGTACTAATTGTCTCCTATGCTGAACTCAAGAATTGTCTGGAGAACGCGTTCTCCGAACTGATGTCGAGTGCGGCCAACTGATGAGCACCTCAAAACATAGAAACCTAAACCTAAAACATAGCAACAAAAGATCAGAAACAGCTACAACAATAACAACAACAAAATCATTATCATCAACCACAACAACAACAATAATAAGAGAAACAGAAAACACGCGCAGCTCTTTTTGCCACGCCTAGTGTCCTAGTGTCCCTGGCCCCCTACCTCCTCCCCTCTTCCATCCCCCCCTACTCGACCACAAGCAACTACGATATAAAAAGAAAAGGTTTAAAAAATATATATATAAAAATATAAAATACAAAAGAAGAAAGAAGAAAGAAAAGCAAAAAACATTCAGTATAAATAAGACATTTTTAGGCGAATGCCGAGTAAAACATAATAAATACAGAATAATTAAACTAAAATAAACAAACATTAACTAAATATGCAGATTTATATTGTTAAGCCAAGCAAAAAGATAATGATAATGATAACAACAAATGATAATGAAAGAAAAAACCAACAAACAAAACAAAACAACTGATATCCAATGTTATGTTAGATCTTAACTAAATTTTAGGCATTTAAACTTACACACAACAAATTAAACAAACATAAAGAACAGCAAATAAACCAACAACAACAACAGCAACAAACAGAAAAGGAGCAAACAACTTTTTGAAAACGAAATCTCTCCAGAAAAATAAAACGATTCAAAACAAAACAAAAATATTCAAAAAAATGTAAACAAATGAAAAAAAAACTGTAAAACAACTAAAAAAACATGCAAAATTTGTTAAAACAAAAAAAAAAAAAACAAAAACTTAAAAAAAAAGAGGTGTACGAAAATGAGCAAAAAAAAGAGAAAGTTGATCTATTTTTACAGAGCTAAATAAAAGAAGAGAAAGAAAGTATTTATATGTATTACAAAAAAAAATCTATAAAAACTAAACTAAATGAAAAAAAAAATTAAAATAAATATAACAAAAAATTGTGCAGTGCGAAAAAAAAATTTTAAGTAACAAAATGAAAACAAAACAAACAAGGAACCACATAAAAATGTTTTGTAAACATTGTCTGAGCGCCTGCCTAAATCCCCTACAGCAACAACAGCAACTACAACAACAAGAACAAGAAGACCCAAAAAAAAACATACAAAAATGGAACATTTCTTATTTTTCAACTAATATTTTTATAGCGAAATATTTTTTAAAAAACGATTTAAACAAAAGAAATGGAAATGAAGGAAACTATTTGTAAAAAAAAATAAATTGTTGGTTTAATGAGAAGAAGAAGAAGACGAACATGCAAAGCGACGCACAGCGCGACTTGGCAAGTTGCTCAAAAAAAAGGAAGAAAGTAAAAACACATAATATTTATAAATATTTAAACAATAACAAAGAAGATAACGAAATCGTCTAGGCCACACAGCGTGATATGTATATACATATTATATTTTTCATATTTTGTTTAACCTATTTGTTTTTTCTATTTAAAATTGTAAAACTCTTGATGCAATATTTATACTTATTTAGTACACAGACACTCTTAACACTCAATCACACACACACACACTTTAACAAAGCACGCTCTCAAAATTGCAAGTACAACAAACAAAATTACGAAAAAGTCTGTCTATATCAATATATATGTATATGTATATATATTTATGTATATATTATTTTAAATGCTAAATCCCAATAAGCGTCAATGGGGCAAAAGTCGCGTTGCGTCTGCGCGTCCGCATATCACAAAAAGAAAAACGAGAGAGAATTCCAAAAAGAAACGAATGAAATTCTGTAAGAAATGGCTTCAACCACTCTACAACAACTACAAGAACAACAACCACCAACCATCATAAAAAAAAAACAAAAGAATAGAATATCTTATGATTTATACATAATGTCCAACAGAGATTTCCCAGACTCACTTTTTATTCAGCTCTGTTCTGGATACGTTCATTTTCCTCCTGCTTTTCTCTGTTTATAGAATTGTTTCGTTGTTGATACTCTTTTCGCACCGATTCCGAATATATATCTATATATATGTATGTTTGTTTTTTTTATTAGCTTTTGTTTACATCAACATCTTTCCAAATTAAAAAACAAAATTGTTTTTCATTAGGTTTTTTTTTTTATAAATACATATAATTTTTGTATACCTTTTCTTCAAACGCTTTTCTGTTTGTCAATCATAAATGCGTACACGTACTTTTCTTTATTAAGTTATTGTATACTTCAAAGTAAGACTAATTAATTAGTTATAATTATTATTATAAAGAGAAAGAAAACAAACGAAAAATGAGAAAAACCTACAAAAAACAAAAAATGTAAAAGAAAACTTTTTGAGAAAAACCAATACAAAAAAAATAATAAAATGTTTAAACCAAAATGTGAGTTAAATGTCAGTTTATGTATTTGTGGGAAGGAAGAAAATCACATTGATTGGATACACCACTAGCGACTAAATTGCGAAACTAACTCCATAACGAAAGTCCGTAAAACACCAAAAAATCATATTAGCTACTGAAAGGAGGAATCAAACTTCGTTGACTCAATATTTAACTTATTTTATTCTATATTTATTATTCAGTTGGGGCGAATCCTGGCGGTACTGCAATACCAGGCCAACACCCGCTGCAGAGCAAGCCCCTAGCACTCCGTCTAACTCCCCAACGAAAGTCCGTAAAACACCAAAAAATCATATCAGCTTCTGAAAGGAGGCATCAAACTTCGCTGGCTTATAGTATTTAACTTATTTTATCCTATATTTTATATTTATTATTCAGTTGGGCCGAATCCTGGCGGTACTGCAATACCAGGCCAACCCGCGACAGAGGTGGAGCAAGCCCCTAGCACTCCGTCTATTTCCAAAAATCAGTTTAACATTTGTTGTCCTCCGATGGAGGATCTATCAGATGTTAAGCTGATAAGAACAGATACTACACTTTGATCTTAGCCATAAGGCCGAGAAGCGATAACTTGCAACAGCAAAATGTTGCCTTACTCATTACCTGACAGCTACAACCGGTTGAGAATTGTATTTTTGCAAGCAAAAAACTTACCTGAATTCGTTTTGACAGTGACAGCTCATGCGCATTGCGCAGTTTGACCCGAGAGAAAGTAAACAGTCTGCGGTGGTTGATTTGCCGACGCCGTTAAGTATGCAACACACACAGAAACATATTTTTAGCACTGTCACTTGTAATTCGCAAGCAGTTCTGACAGCATCAGAGTGTAATAGTTTGCTGAAGGGTTTGTAAAGTTACTCTGGCTTCTCTTCAGTTGTCGAATAAATCTTTCGCCTTTTACTAAAGATTTCCGTGGAGAGGAGCACTCTAATGAGTCTAAAATAATTTTTGCTAGTGCCCGATTGCAAAATTGGGCCATTTATAAATACATTAAATTAAAGTAGTAAAGGAATATTAAGAGGCGTGTTTTCATGTATTTGGAAGTGTGTTTTATTTTAACTAAGTAATTACAACGTATAATACATATTTAATAGTCAAAACTTGAAAATGTACAACTTTCGTGGAGACATGTTTAGATTGAATTTTAGATGCAAGTAAAAAGTTGTTACCTATTAGTTCCGTTATAGAGCGTTAAAATTTTGATAAGCTTTTCGGTCTCTCTTATTGTGATTATCACAGTTTAATATATAAAAGTTTAATAGCTTCTATATACCCATTTTTTCTTTTCTTTTGCAATATTGTTTGTTTTTGAACGAAAGGAAATGCGAAAGTTGTGTTCACTTTTGTTGTTTGTTTGTTGGATTTTTGTTAGGGTGTCAACTACATAAAAGTTGTGCATTCATTTTTAGCTATAACATAAAAACTACTTAATAACTATGTATTTAATTAAGCTTACATTTAGTACAAAAAATTCAGCTGAACTTTAGCAAAGTTTTTGAGTATTTGTTTGTTGTTTGAGTTAATGTTGAAAGGGGCGGGGCATAGGGCGGGTTGGCAGCAAAAGAGCATAACTAAATCGCAATTTCAAAACTAAAACTAGGGCATCATTTCATAAAATATATATATATATATATACTCGTACGCTCGTATTAACAACTTGCAGAAGGCCAACAATATAAGGCCTTAACAAAATTCCCTTTCCTGGTGAAGGTAATTAGGCAGGCGCCTCCGTTGGCGCGTGGCAACCCTCAACATTCTCGGGCCAATCGCAGACATTCTCCTGGGGATTGAAGACCAGGTTGGCAGGACATGGCATGTGATGTTTACGTTCTCCTTCACACATGTAATAGTGTGTGCAGTCAGCCCAATCCTTGTGGTAACTGATGTGACCGTCTTCCTCCGCACAGGTTACATCGTGAGCTAGTATTAAATCGGGAAAATTAATTCTGATGAGTTTATCGTATGACTTAGTTTTGAACTTACGATCTTTTGTCGTGTAGGCACCGCGTGGTCCATGGGATTCGTAGGGTCCATCGTATTCGAGTGCTACCTTGTAGTCCTTGAGCTCATCGGTGAGCGCATTCAACAGCGGATATTTGCCGTTTCCGCAGCGTCCCGTAAAGTCATCCATGTCAATGGACCAGACCATAATGCCGCCAAAGCCCTGCTCCTTTAGCCATTCCATCTGTGAAGTAAAGCCGTTTAGATATTTTCTACCATAAATCAAAATTTAAACTCACCTTTGTCTTCAGCGAACGCTCGTCGTCGAAGCCAACCCATTGGTCTCCCTTGTAGGCGAAGGGCACTTGCTGCTCCGAGTCCCAAACGAGCGTAGTGTTGTCGGACGCGAGGAAAGAGCAGATTTCGTAGTAGCTCATAAAACCTGCCTCGTTGGTGAATTTGCCTGGTGCCCCGCCGCCTGAAGATGGGGATCCAATATCGAATTGTGTCACGTTAACCAACTCAAAGCTACGTCCGTATGTGGGCATTCCGATGAGCAGCTTCTCCTTGGGTGCACCCTGTTTGACCCACTCACGAGCGCTGAAGTCCACAGTCAGTTTCTTTTGGTAACCCGTTGCGGACTCTAAGGGCAAGAGTGGTGAATTGTGTCCCACAGTCCGTTCCCATTGGCCATGGAAATCGTAGGTCATCACATTAATAAAGTCTAGATATTTGGAGATCTCAGGTACATCGTATCCAGCGGCAATGGCTTCAAAAGAGGCGGGTACAGCGGCTGTCAGTAGCAGACGTGGCAAACCGGAAGACTTGGCTTCTCCCTCAAATGCTACACGCAGTTCCTTCAGAAGATTTACATAGGCAATACGATCCTCGACACCACGGGGATACTCCCAATCCACGTCCAATCCGTTAAACTTGTAGTCACGTAGGAAATCGATGGCTTCGTAGACAAACTGATTCATGCGGAAGACATTGGAGGTGAGCTCCTTGAAAGGAGTGGATCCAAAGGCCCAGCCACCGATTGCCAGCAGAATTTGCAGATCTGGATTCTCATCGCGCAGAGCAATAACACTCTCATAGTTCTCTGGATCATCGTCATCTCCCTCCGCCAGCTTGTAGTCTTGTAGTGTGGCAAAGGCGTACACAATGTGGGTACACAGCTTGGGATTAATGTTCTCAGGACCAAACTTTCCGGCGCCTGGACGTTTGGCAGACCAACTGGTCAGGTAACAGAAGACCTGAGCGGGACGAGCTGTAAGAATGGAAAGATTAGACTCGTCCCTATGTTTCTCTAGCGGATTTTGCTTACTGTTCACTTCCAGCGCATGAGCTCCGCCCTTGACGCGTTTCTTCTTTTGGCCAGTTGGTTTGCGCACCTTGCTGATCACCTCTTCCACTGAAATCTTGATGGGTTCGGGTTTCTGTAGGAATTTTCAAGGATTAGCTGGAGTTACCTAGGAATTCTGTTAAGCACTGTACCTCTTCAATGTCCTCGAATGTGGAAGCAACTGCGGTCCAGTTAACGTCCTTGGCGTCCTTGCCACGTGAAATACCCAAGAGTTCCTCACGCATGGCACCAATTAGAGGATACTTGACATTATTACCGCAGGCCTCACCCTTGAAGTCGTCCATGTCAATGGTCCAGACCATAGCACCTCCAAAGCCATTCGACTTGATCCAATGCATTTTGTTCCTAATGGCACGCTCATCATCGAAACCAACCCATTGATCACCATCGACCAGGTAGGGTACCTTCATCTCCTCATCCCAAACATAGACGGCGCCGTTCAACAACATCTCGCAGATCTCGTAGTAGGCTAAGAAACCAC
Organism: Drosophila nigrodunni; assembly: GCA_020829145.1. Lineage (NCBI taxonomy): Eukaryota > Metazoa > Arthropoda > Insecta > Diptera > Drosophilidae > Drosophila > Drosophila nigrodunni. Next base: position 304,034 of record JACVCZ010000003.1, on the reverse strand, counting down.
TCTCCTTGGTGTAGACACCCTCGCGACCACCTCCGGTGGCTGGTGAGTTTGGAGCGTGTTTATCCTCATTGGACAAGGTAAAGGAGCGTCCATAGGTGGGCATGCCAATGACCAATTTCTCCTTAGGGGCGCCCAATTTAACCCACAGATTAGCTGCATTGTCCACAGATAACTGCTTGCGCCACTCGGAATCCGAGGAAGGAGCATAGCTAAGGATTAAGTTGGTTAAGGAGGAGATAACCAATAGAACTATATAGTTTATCTTACAGTGGTGCATTGTGTCCAGTTTCGCGTTCCCATTTGCCGTGGAAATCGTAGGCCATCAGGTTGATAAAGTCGAGATAGCTGGCAATGGCAGGCACATCGTAGCCACCGCGCACATTGTCTGGACCCACGGGCACAGCAGCAGAGAGCAGAAGACGTGGTTGCTTCAATTCCTGGGCTTCAGCCTCGAAAGCCTCACGCAGTTCCTTCAGCAACAGCACAAAGTTCTTCTTATCTTCCGAACCCTTGGGATACTCCCAATCCATGTCGAGACCATCGAAGCCACGCTTGCGCAGGAAGGGAATGGCGGAGTAGACAAAGGTCTGGCGAGTGTAGCGTGTGGCGGACATGTCCTTGAACTTTTGTGTGCCAAAGGACCAACCGCCCAAAGCCAACAAAATCTACAGAACACACAGTCAGAAAAGTACTTCAAAGAGTCTATAGAAATTACCTTCAATTTGGGATTCGTTTTACGGAGATTCGTCATCCGCTCGTAAAGTCCGGGTACATTGTCCTTAGTCTCATCGTTGGATTCATAGGAGCTCAGTTTGCCCTTCTTCAGCCAACCGAAGGCAAAGATAATGTGCGTGCAGAGATCGGCGGGAATATCCTCAGGTAAGAACTTGCCAATCTTGACACGATACTGTGACCAGTTGGTATAGTAGCAAACGATCTTTGGTGTCGCATCCTCCACTTTAGTTTTCCTGCCCTTGACGGATGAACCACTGGCAACGAGAGCTGTACCGCCGACAGCTGCTGTACCAGCGCGTATCTTTGACTTGGAGCGCAGACGTGTACGCCGACTGACGCTGGTTGTGGATACGGGCTCCTGGTCTATACGCTTCTCGGCAACAGGCGGCGCTTCAGTAGTCTTCTTGACCTCGCTGGCAACTGTTGTGGGTCTTCGCATGCGTCGACGCGTCTTGGCTGGAAAAGCAAGTAGTTGGGCAAGAAGATTAATGACAACAATCTCTAAATAGTGCGCCCACAGTCTTACTTGACCTTTGCTAACAACTCTTTTAATTGGCTACCGATGGTAATAGCTTAAGCGTCAACTGATCTACCCCTCTCATTATCGCCAGCATCATTTTAATCATCATAATAATCATCAATCAATTGAATGGCTATTGTAACCTCGTCAGATAACAATCTCAATCGCAATTGACTGTCAACCAGTCGATTGCGTCGAGTGACAATTATTTAAAATTAATGTGTAGATTGTCATCTTCAATTTAAGTTTTCAGCATCAAGCAGCAAAGCTGTTGTCTCTTGGCAAATTAACTTTGATTATTATTCAGTCCATTTGTCTTTTAGATTTATGCATATGCTAGCGACAAGTACCCATAGATAGAGTATCGTTTCAAGTTTTGTTAATTCTGTGAGACGACAATCAGGCATAATGAAGACACCTAAACGGATTGCCAGACCATATGTATTCATTAATGGTACACGCTCTCTTCCTAAATACTTGGGCAATTAAAATGGCCATTGCGCAGACCTGTTTTTCGTGAAATTAAATTTTAAAATTATTAAATTGTCACCGCAGCAGAAATAACAATGCGAAATTATGGCCAATACTGTTTAACCGGTTTAAATACAATCTTTCATTAAATGCGGCCTCTCACTGCGCATGGCACACACACACACGCACCCTCTTCAGCTGTATTGTGCCTTTGTTGGGAATTTTTTGTAGCTATTTTAAGCATATACTGTGGCAGGTAGCTCTAATGCGGGTTGAGTCGAAGCAGAGACAACTGGGGATATAGCTCAGTGGTAGAGCATTCGACTGCAGATCGAGAGGTCCCCGGTTCAAACCCGGGTGTCCCCTTAGTAAACTTTTTTGCTTGTGTTTTATAAAAATACTTTTTTAATTTGTAATCACAAATTTTAGATGCATTACTCATGCCGTTATCTTTACAAGTTGCGGTTATTGATTTCAAACAACGTTATTGCATTACTTGGCGATTGTAGCTCCATTCTGAGCAGATCTCGCCATGGGGATATAGCTCAGTGGTAGAGCATTCGACTGCAGATCGAGAGGTCCCCGGTTCAAACCCGGGTGTCCCCTGAGTGTTACTTTTTATTAATATCGTACCAGTCTAAAGAAATTAGTAAATAAATAAAATTAAAAAAGATGGAACATCCTTCGCTCATGCAATGAGATTTTTAAGATTTAAATTGATTTATTACTGTAATTTTTAAATATTTATTTGCCCAATCATATATTACGTCAGCAATATGCAGTCAACAAATAAACAGTAGTTTTTGGTTTTTTTTTTTTGTTTTATTATTGCATTGCGTATTTATTTGCAAATATTGCATCAAAGTGTGTAACCAACTACGGGTTAAATGACAAAGCATTCACTACTTACGTCAATAATATGCATAAATACAAGCTTAGCCATCGGCTGCTGGCATGGGGATATAGCTCAGTGGTAGAGCATTCGACTGCAGATCGAGAGGTCCCCGGTTCAAACCCGGGTGTCCCCTGATTTTTTGCTCACTTTTTAACACTTTTAAAAGTTAATCAATGCATAAATATATTTTCTGAATACGTATTTTTATAAATTTTGTCAGAAGAAACTTTGAAAATATGTTATTGCTTACGATTTATGTAATACGAATTGTTTTTTACCTTTACTCATAGCACTCACTGATCTCAAATCAGATGACAAAAGTTTGTCGATATTTATATAACACAATTGAATTAAAAAACAACTTCGGCTGCCATTTTAAGTAATTTTGTAGATTTAACAAGCTGTGTACTACAGATAATGGCAAGTCATTAAGGAAATATGCTGTTTCGCTGTTACGTGATAATGTTGCAGATAAAAGTCATCATGCTCTACGAAGAAAACTACGAAACTACAAAAATACATAAAGAGTTTATCAACTTCCGCCTCAGTAAAAACAGAGATAGACCAATCAAGAGACAGAAATAGTTTGTAGGCGTGCAGAAGACTCGCCTACACAGAGACTGATTAGTTTAGTTGAATGCTGTTCTCATACTTGTAGCTGTTCTTTAGTAAATTGTCAGGTCTTGCATAAGTGGGGATATAGCTCAGTGGTAGAGCATTCGACTGCAGATCGAGAGGTCCCCGGTTCAAACCCGGGTGTCCCCTGATTTTTTCTACCTTTTGTTTTAAATTAAGATGTTTGCTTTTTTTACTTACTTTGAGCACTGGAGGGAGAGAGCAATACAACCAGCAGGCATATCACAAAGGCAATTCTCAGCAATCGCGGTGGCAACTGTAAAAAGATAAAATAACAGCACGAAAACGTGCAGAGAGCAATTAATCACAGTTATTCGTTTGATGAGCCAAAGATAAAATGATTTATGTGGGGGCACGTCAACTTTCGGCAAATTACGTGGCACTTGATTCGAAGACTGTCAAAAATGGTATTTAATTCGCTGTCGGATTGTCGGGCTTGTCGAGAGACGAAGGTCGGGGCATGTTTATTTTTGTTTAATTTTTTTTTGTTTTGAGGTCTTTTCGCCGGCCCTTCGGCCACTTGACTGGCCACTCTCCACTCCAGTTTGTTCACACCGCGTTGTGGCGCCCACAAAATTACAAACAAAGCCGCTATAATGACGCGTCCAACAACTCTTGACATTGACCCAGTTCACGAGCCGGAGACACTGGCCCCCTTCCACCGACCTTTTTTGTGCCCCGACAGACGAACGGACACTCGATTACCTCAACTAATTAAAATAATTTAGTTATTTTTGTTGTTTTGTATTTATATTTTAAATCATTATGCATATGTTTGTATGAGTTTTCCTTTGCGCTTCATCTGAAGCAATTTTCGGTGACATCTTCAGCTTTCAGTGAACGATGACAATGGCAATGACAACATCAACATCAACTCAAGTGACATCTTGACTTTGAACAATATGGTAGACTGGGTAATAATTGTGGGGTAAGTAGCCTATGATTTAAGCCTACGCCATTCAAAATTCACCTTTCAATTTCAAATTCCAATTTGTAACTCTCAAACACACAAAACACTTGCAAAAGGCATTACAAATTTAATTATCATGCTGATTTATGCGCTAAGACTTTATAACAGTGTTTATTTCTGGCTAACAAAAGACAAAGACTATTAAATTGAAGATAATACAATGTTGGAATCAAATGTGATAAAGCACAAACTGGTTAATTGGGTTTCTCTTATTTTATCTGCAATAAATTTTAAGAAATCGAATGAAGTTAATTATTTATTATAACTGTCTTATTGTTTTGTGCCTTTCTATTGCCAAAGTTATTTTTAATAACGTCGCGACGTCTCTTTCGCTACATTCACCTAATTTCTTGCTTCTCGACTGTTTTGGTATTCAAGTTGGCATTAGCATTTGCCAGCGTCATTAAGAACACCTTACACAACTCTTCGTTATGGCCTTTCACAGACAGTTAGACGTTTAAAACAATTTAGAAAGAAATGGCCAAAATTGGCACAAACGTGAGTCGTTTTGATAACAATCTTCAAGAAGTTACAGTTACAGTTAATGTTAGAGTTAAAGTTAGAAGGCAACGGAGTCACGCCCTGTGGTTATAGCCACATTGGCTTGGCTAACTGAAAACGCCCAAGGTCACCGAGACAAAGGCGATAACTTAAGCTTTATAAAGTATATACAACAACAGTAATTTATAGCCGGGCCCTGCCATAAACACCCCGACAAGCCCATAAATCTGACTACACGTTATTCTCTACATTTCTCAGGCACCTTTTTTTTATGGGGGGACTTAGATCTTTCAATCAAGATGCAGCACAGTTAATCCACAAAAAAACAAAAGCTAAACAGAAAATAAACAAATTAAGAAAAGTGAAACTGGTTTATGGACTTATCTTCTATAATCTGCGGACTCTTTTTCGGCAAAATTCGTTTAAATGTTTAAGCTTTGCTTTAAAACGCGCCAGCTATTTAACAATTCAAACGAATTAATGCATAAATTATAAATTTAAATGCGCAGGCGCAAAAAATATAAAATCTGTAAAAACCAAAAATCTTTGCTACTTTTAAACCATTCAAATCAACAGAAAAAAAAAAGTTCCTTATTCCGAGCGACTGGCAACGGCAACGGCGCGGCGTTTGGACCAGATCAACTGGTTTATGCGCCATCCCGCTCGGACTGCCGCACGGAAATGGAATGGAAATGGAGAGGGAAAAACATAAAGGTGAAAACATGTCTAAATGCCTTTCATTTTCTTTTGTGCGAAAGCGAAATGCCCAAATGCCCAGAACACTAGGCGATTTACAGCCAAGTAAACGATTCGTTTTATTTTAGTTTTGTGGCTTTGGTAAATCTTTCAAACACTGTCGAACAAAACTGCGCACATGTCTGGGCGTTACGTAAATTATTGTTTTGTCCATTTCGGGGCAATTGTCTAAGACCCCAATTGCAAGTATCATTAGCTAAGTCCATGTATCTAAAGCCAGTAAGCCAACTCTTGAATTGGATTGAATTTAGCTTGGGGAGTGCGAACGAAAGCCGTGGCCAGCTTTTGTGGATTTGTTGATTACTGTTTTGCTGATTACGACAGCACTAAATAAAAGTCAATAAATATCAGGCAAACGGACGGAGAGACAGAAAGACAGCAAGACAGACAGACAGTCGGTTAGATAGAGAGTGTACAGAGGCAAACTTAATGCATTCCTCCTGGCGTAAGTTTGATTATTTCTTTACAATTGTTTAACTTGACTTGCGCAAAATATTAAAGAAATAATAGTTGTAATACTGAGTAAAAGGCGGACAGTGGGACAGACAGTCAGCCTGCTGTATAATGCCAACTTTTAGCAGCTCATTTGAAATGCCGATAATTGTGAACACTTTTCAGCAATCGTAATCCCAGCTCTATGGCTTTTACAGCATTCACTCTCAATCACTTTACTGGCGATATCTGAGACGAGTGTTATACCCACTTATATATATACTTATACTTTTATGTTGATCTGTGGAATCGTTTTCGCTGGGACGCAAGAAAGCGCAAGAAAAATAAAAAACTGCAATTCATTTGCATAAAAAAAGTTTTTTCTTTCCACTTTTTTATGATTGTTATTTTTTGTACCTTTTTTTAAGCAGCGTTTATTGAGCGCTCTTTCAATATTTTCCACATGCGACTCAAATTGCGCAAAAGTTGCATTAATCATGCTTCGCTGCGGTTTACTGCTGTTTGCTGTTTGCTGTTTGCCGTCTGCCGTTTGCTGTTTGTCGCTTAAGTCTTTCGTTTTTGGTGCATTCGCTCAGCTTGTTTGATGATGTTTAATGAAATTTATTGAAATCTCTGCTTTTAGTTAAGCGTCAGTTTTGTGCAGTTAGTATATTCAATTAAGTTGAATGCCTTTTTCAGCCTGACCGAAATTAAGCTCAAGGTGAGGCGTATAAAAAAACTGTTCAAAATGGAAAAAAGAAAACCCGCTGCAAAAGTTGGCGACACGCGCAAGCTGTATATATATATATATAAACGTATATATAGTTGAGTGTATATAAATCTGTATGTAAAAGTATTAATTTAACGGCATTAATAAACAACGTTGTCATAACTGTCTTTGGCAATACGTTTTTTTTCGTAGGGAGGGCTATGATAATTTGACTTTTATGAAAAATAGTGTTACATTTGGTTGTTGGGCTTTGCTTGGGCTTTGCCTTTGCGGCCATTGATTGTTTTACTTTACAATTGAGTTAATTCGCTTGCGCTTACGCTTCAGCACCTGTCCTGACCAGACGACCTTGCGCAATCTTGGCCAAAGAGTCAGCAAACGAGTTTGGCTTGGATACGGGCTTATAAGACCCAACTGGCTTGTTGTTCAGCGTGAGTCAGTGCTCATTAAGTGTGCAGCTTTTGAAAACTGGTTCACTGACCAATTAGAATAATGCTAAAATTGCTCACAAACCACAAAAGCTGGCCAAAAGCGTAGCAATTGAGACACTACCAATCGATACTCGACTCAAGTTACCACATAACAGACTTGATGCTGTAAGTCTTGGGTGTGGAACCGTTTCGTTTGTGCCAGTTACTTCCTGCTTATAGTATAACCCTGAAACGGACATTCACACCAGTTTCAAACAGCTTAAAACTGGACAAGTTTAGCCCCCTCTCTCGCTCTCTCTCTCCCCTGTGTCTTTCTACTTGGTTTGGGCCAGCAACGCACCCAATAAAATGTTGAGATGCAACTGATTGAAGGCACTTTTGAGCTGCCACAAGCGTGCATCTTAGCCACAATGAGTCGGCAATAAAAAAACAGCTAGCAAATCTCAATGGCCATTATTCTTAAGTCTTTTTTTTTTGTGTTCTTTTGGAATGCCACTTCCACAACAGTTGTGCTGGGAATTCAACAGTTGACTGCACACAACTTCCGTTCCACTCATGATCTGTTGTTGGCCATTTCCTACATTTCAGCGATCTTGTTCATAATGTCAATAAAATTTATGTCCATTTGTTTTCAAACCGAGTGCTGAGAACAATAATGTTTCAGTTTCTGTTTTCAGTTTGCAGCTTCGCTTTTGGCCTCGTCTAGAATTTGGCAATTTATCAGTGTTACATTAATGTCTTTTAGACCAGGTAGGGGAAGGCGGGAGGGTTGGGGATTGGCAACTCATTACCACTCTAGCGGCAAAAATGTTTTGAGCTGGCGCAACAAAAGACTTAAGCGACATACTTGGCCAGCTAATTGTAGTTAACGGACTGGAAAGCTTAGAGCGCATATCGCCAGCTAAAAGTGGCAAAAAACAAAGCAGGCTTTTAGCCAAGACTTTCTTTGTTAACTTGAGCTTAACAATTGACACTTTATTCTTATTAAAAATAACTTAAATTTAGCTTGAATATAAATTATTATTTTAAAAGTTTAAACGGGGGTTTCAGCTAAAATAACTGTAAGTTATAGGTAGGTGTGACAGTACTTGTGTGTGTGTCGCTGCTTATGGGGTGTCATGGATGATTTTGTGTCGGGTTTCTGGTTTCTCATGCATATATATGTCTATATATATTTAAGATGGGAGAGGCGTGCGCCCAAAAGGCCCCAGCTCTAACAACAATAAGGAACTGCCGCGTCCCGGACATTATGTCATAACTGAGTGTATGTGTATGGGTCTGTGTGTGTGAGAGCATGTAGCAGCAGCAGCCTCCTTACGTAAAACATATGCGCTTTTATTAATAAACAAAACGACAGAGACAACAAAAAACAAGAAGAAAACAAAATACCAAAGCAGGCAAACAAAAGCGCATCAAAGTGAAATTTGTGTTATTTGCAAACGCTAATGCCATATTTAGTTACGTTGCTTTCTTTAGTACGAGTAACTAGCTGAAGCCTCACTAAGTATAGGCCATTGTTCAACTTTAACCTTTTGCAGCGCCAAATCAACAAAACCAACAAAGAAACCAGTTTGCTCATCATTAAATTAAACAATCCATTTCAAGTATTATAAACATATAATAAGTAAAATATATATAAATTTATATATAAGTATATACTTTTTGTTATTTTGTAAAGAGCAAGATATTCAAATTAATTGACGTATAGCGATTCGAGGCTGTCCAGTTAATAGAGCGGCCAATACCAGGTTTATGGCCTAGAGAGACCAAACGGTATTAAGTCAAACATTTTTATTGGCATTGTCAACTGGATTTATGGCCAAATATCGACTTGGCCAGCACCAAAAACAAAAAAAAACACAACTAATTGACGCCACAGCGGAAGGGCCAAATGAAATGAAAAACAAATGATCAACACAGTTAATTAGTTTAATTACGAAGCGAGTAAAAAATGGAAATAAAATATTAACAAAAAATATAAATAAAAGAAATAGCATTAAAATAGTGAAAAGTTGCCAAACGGCGCTCGAAAAGATAACACAAAACTGTTGTGCAACTGTTTGAAAGTTTGATAGAGCTAAAGATACACTAAGTTACAGCTACAGATACAGATATAGATACTCGAGTTCAGATACATTATTCGATATTCGTTTTTAGCCATTCGCAGGTATTTTCATTAGCAGCATTTAGCAGCAGCTTCACGATATTTTGACTGATAATGATTTGCAGTCTTTTAACATTTGTTGTTTTCGATTATGTTTTTAGCTGATCGGTGATCGGTGATCGCTGACCTGGGGCCAAATAGCTTTTATACAAGTTTATAAAACACTAATAAAATACTTATCGAGTTTTTATATAATAACAACAACAGCAATGCGGTGAATTTTTTGATTGAGTTTCTGAGTTTTGTGTGTCGCTTTTATTGTGCGTCGTTTCTCATTGTTTTGGTCGAAATGATTGATTTATTTGTGTCCATAATGTCGGCTCATAATTAGTTTTATGTCGTATATATAATTTATAAATTCTGCTCCACTCTGGGTTGACATTGAGCACAGTAGCGTGTGTGTGTGACTGTGTTTGTTAGCTCATTATGCGACAAAATCCGCGTTAACTTTACTTATTTGAATGCTCAAACAAAGACGTCGAGTCTTTTGTTTGTTTATGGACTTAGACGAACTTCCTGCTCGACAAATGCTTTGGCTATTTGCTCTATGGTCTAAGTACGTTTTGGCCAGTTCAGGCCAACCTTTAGGCCAGTTCAATAACCAATTGATGCATTCGCCTTTCCCGCTGACTTTTATTTTTTGCCAACTCGCATAGAAATCAGCATAAAAGTGAATTGCAAGCTTCATTTGGTTTTTATGCCTGATGTGTGACGGTGTGTGTGTGTTTGTGTGTGACTATGTCTGTGTGCGTGTGTTTGTATTGTTTAAAGTGCGGCACTGACAATTGAGCTACCCACTCAGCATCAGCTTCAACTCGACACTCAAACTGCAGCTGCAACTGCAACTGCAACTGAAACTGAAGTCGTACACCGCGAGAAATAGTCAATCATTTTATATACATTTCAATTTAAATTACTTATTGAAATTTATGTATTTTAAAGTTATTTTAAGGTTGTATGCTTTATTTAATATGCGTTAAAAGTTCAATGTGCTTTAGCTTGTCTATTTTTCTCGCAGTGTAGTTGTTGTTCTTATTGTTGTTGTTGCAGTTTGCCTGTCAGGGCTAGGCCAAAGTAATTGTGACTCGCATAACTCAAATGAACAATGAAAAAAAACAAGAAATTCAGATAGTCTACAGATAAGTCGAAGCTTTTGTACCCTCGGAAAAATTAATAGTTGTCTAGATTAAAGACTAAAGCTAAACAGTTTCCAAACAGTAATTAAAATTGTTATCTTAATAATTAACTCATAAGATAAGCAACCAGTTAAATTAACTATACTTAACTATCTAAATTTTTAACTAAAAATAATTTAATGAATATATATTTCTATGTTTGCAGTCTATCATACCCTACTTCAGCGCAAAGTTCACTCAATGTTTGCCAAGCTGGCTGAAATTCTCAACATTTTATCATTTGCTTTAGGCACTTTTAAGCACATTCAATTTAATAATGTTGATTTTGCAATGAATCATAAAGTTCCCTTCTTTTAGTCGCCATTCTAGACACGACTCAAGACAGAGGTTAAGAAGTGAACAATGGGGAACAAAGGGTTAAGCCAAAGCCCAGTCATTGCAAATTTGAGTGGCTTTGGTTAGAAAACCATTTTTCCTTTTTTTCCCCCATTTCTTGCCTCACATTACGCATTCGCCCTGTTGGCACGTTGCCAACTTCCGACAGAGTTTGCTTTTTTTTATGTTTTTCCCCTTTTTTTTGGGAGAAAGTCTGTCTCTTGTGCAGTGTGCAATTATAATATGTGTGCAGGTGTGTGTGTGTGTATGTGTGTGAGTGTGTGCTATTAAGTTTTCTTTAAAATGTAAACACGAGTCGTGTCTATCGTTAAAGCAGACTCGTTATTTGAATTGTTTGTTTTACAAACAAATTCTGTGAGTGTTGTGTGAGTGTTGTGTGAGTGTTGTGTGAGTGTTTTGTGAGTGTTCATTCAATTGTCAAGCTTCAAACGGCAAACGAAAGTGAGAGTTTTTTACCCATAGAGAAAAATAAAATAACTGCTGCACATGTCAGTCATGGTTGTCAATAGCGCGTGGCCCGCTTTGGGGGCGTGACAGACCCAAAACTCAAGGGGCGGGGCCTTGACTAATTAGACACTCGCATAAAAAAAAACCCCAATAACAACAACGACTTGAACACAAAAGTTACATATAAACAATAGCCTTAGATTGGGCCAAGTTTTGGGCGATGTTTAATTTATAAGCCAAGTTAAAAATTATTGGCTTTTGATTTGTTTTAAGCCGAACTTTGTGTCTCGTTTTTCCACATGTTTCGAGACGTCGACTCGTTTCGAGTATTTCAAACCTAATTTTTGCGGTTTTTTCAATTATTCGAGACCAGTTTTTGGGCCGCTTGGCCAATGATTTGCCAATATCCAGCGACTGAGTTAGCTGAGTGGCAGCAGTTTTAGGTCTTTTTTCGGTTCGGTTTTAAGTTTTTCCTACATTTTATTTGTTTTTGCAAATATTAATTGTTGTAAAATACAAACACACACAAACACAGAGGCATAGACATAGAGGGAGACTGGCAGCAAACAAAAAAAACTAGTTATTGTTTGCCTGGCGACTTTTACTCGACTGTGCCAAATTGAGGCGTGGCCTGTTTGCCGTTTCTGTTGATGGCGTGCTTTAGGCCATAATGGAAAATGGAATAATGGAAAACTTCGTTCGTCCCAAGGAAGTAAAAGCGCATTTTTCTAGCTTGCATTTAGCAGTTTGCCCAAAAAAAAAACGAATAAAAATAAAAGCGAAACTGAAAACTGAAACCGAGAAATGAAAACAACACTGAAATATTTCAGCACCGTTCATAATCACATTTGTTTTCTGTGTTGTGTTTTTACGTCTGTTTATTTTTTATAGCCATTGTCTTTTGACAGGTTTGCCTTCAACTTCGGTCTGGCAAAACAGACACAGAACCCGTAATCGCAGTCACTATTCTTATAAGCCAGTCAGGCAGCCAAGTAGCCAAGTAGCCAAGTTAGCCAGTCAGCCAGTCTGTCAGCCATTTGGTCTGTCACTCCGTCTGTCCGTCCATTCTCCAGTTTGCTTTAACATTCAGTTTTCCATTCGCTGACTTTCAATATTCATGCTTAGTTACGAATGTATTCATAGTTTGCCATGCGTTTTTTTTATATATTTATTTTTTATTACTCTCGTAGTAAATATGATAATTTTTTTGTCTTTCGTTTTTTTGTGGCATGCCTGACACACTTTATGTGGCACATTACGTGTAGTACTTGCACTCACCATTTTGCTTACAGCTGTGAATTACACACACTTATCCAGAAATTGTTGAAAATTGTTTAAACAATTATTGGAACTATTTAAGTTACACTACACTGCAAGTTTTGTTTTGCTTTTTTTGGGGGCTTTAGGGCCCGACAAAAAAAAACGCTTGGCGCACGCGCTTTTAAAACACTCAACTCAACAAATCAAAACGAATTTCAAATCAAAAATTTCAAATTCAAATTCAACTCCTGCCGCGACACACACTTAATGTGTTGCCAACTTTTGAAACCGTTACTCGAACTGCGAACTCGCACGTTGGACTGAAAAACTGAAACTGATTTGTGCGCAGTCGCGACCAGCTGCCAAGACAGCGACAACGGCAGCAGCAGTAACAGCAGCAGCAGCAGCACCAGCACCAGCACCAGCAATCGTGGCTCAAAAGTAAACGGCAAAATTGAGTGAAGTTTGCTGCCGAGTATTTCTTCTTCATGGCCCCCTCTGGCGCTCTCCTTTTGAGTCTTTGAGTCGGGGCCACGTCCGAGCATGCGCCATATACGAACAACCGCAACAACAACAGCAACTAGATAACAACAGCATAACAACAACTAAAAACAACAGTTTGTTTCGTGTGAGCTGCATGGAAAATTTAATTTTTACTGCGTTGCTTTTGTGCCGTTCTTTCGCGTCACTCAAAAGTCACTTTTTTAACAGCAAAACAGAAAAAAAAACTTGATCGCTGTTAAAAGCTAACAGTTTACTGTGAACATGTTAACAGTGTTGGCATATCAGCTAGTAAACAGCATTTCTGGCTGTTGTTTAAGTGTAGAGTTTGGAGAGTTTGAAATTTAAGAGTTAAATTATTTAAAACTTAATAAAAAATATATTATTTTTGGTATTGGTGTAAGTTAATATGGATTATGTTGCGCTTATTTTGACCACTTTCCAATTGGTATACCTGTGTGGAGTCGTGCATTCCAGGAATATTGAGTGGCATGCTTAACATATATTAACATATTCTATATTTTTTAGAAGAATAAAAATTCCATAAATTTATTACGAATGTTACTCCTAGTGGCCCAGTCCAAAAGAGTAAATTTGACTGAGCAATGCTATAGAATAACTTTAGCTATTTAATTGCCCCGTTAAATTCTGTCAACACTGCATGTTAAGCGGCTGTTAACGGGACAAGGATTGATTGCACACTGAGTGCAGACTTCAGACAACTTATCAGATTTGTTCAGAAATCTCAAACGTGTTTTATTTGCATAAATCGCGACGCATCTTCCAAATGTTCGTATGTAAATTAAATTTATGATTTACAAAATACATATGTCTTATATTGTTGTTTTTTAGTTACTGTAATAGTCATATTTTATGCATAAAATATACAGTTTTATTTCACACGGATAGAAAGCCATTTAATTTAAAGTTAATTTGCATAAATGTATATCTATCTATATGTGTGTAATTGGAAAGGGTTTCAAAAGTCCAGTGATTACTGAACACGCCCCAAAACACACACACACACACATTCAAACACCAACAAACTCTGCTCAAATGAAAGCGAAAGTGCCAATAGCCGACTCTCGTGCCGAGTTTCTTTACAGACTGTGTCTGTGACTCAATTTCGCTTTAGATATGTTTAAATAAATATTAAATAAATTCTACAAATTCTAGTGAGATAAAATTCAATGGGAGTGCAGCTGAGATTGTTCCTTTTTTGAGCGTTTCTCACGCTTTGCATGCCATAAATTTCACTGCCTTTCACTGTAAATCATTTGCACGACTTAATTGTGTGCATTTTAATGCGTATTGCGTGCTGTTTGCAATCTATTTGCTACTTTTGTGCCAGTTTTTGCGAGAAAAGCAGCCGCATGAGAAATGGAAATGCAATGCTCTGTTTCACATGATAACAAAATTTCACACCAGCCACGAAGGCTGAAATGGAGTGCGTATAAAAAACACAGTAACACACACACGCACACTCACTTACCCACCCACTGAAGCACAGCTAAGAATCGATCTGGTATCGAGTAACCAGCGCATTGTCTATGCTGTAAGCGTCAAAGTGCAATGACTGTCGCCAGACAACACTCCCGCCTTCGACTCTCCCACGCCCCCTCTCCACGACTGCTCGCCATTGGTCGCCATTTTGGCTTTCGAAACCGTTATACCAATTGAATATCAAATCAAACAACTTAACCTTCACTAGACTACAACTGCGTTCAGTTCGTGTCTTAAGTCTTTTGTTTTTACACACACAAATTGAAAGTGAAATTTCATTGTTATTACTCTTGTTGTAGTTATCGTTTGCTGTCCGCTGTCCGTTGTCCGCTTGCCTGCTGCTGTTATTTTGGTAATTGTTAAAAAAGAAAGGCACTCACCAACTGCCAGCAGCAGCAGAAGTAGCAACAGCAGCAGCTGCACCAACTTTGCTGATAAGAAACGTGATTTAATTTTTAGTTGAAAATTATGAAAATCATATGTTGGCAGTTTTCACTTTTCGATGGCCTTGCGGAAATCTCCAATGCCAAACTGACACATACCCTAGCTAGCCAATAACTGGAGCTTTAAGTTTGTCATAAATGTATGAAAGTACAAAATAAATATATATTAAATTATAATTATATAATAGATGAGATTCTGTGCAGCTTATGCACGCTTTGACGATTCCTCCGCCTTCACAGCCAACTCCAACTCCAGCTCCACCTTCATTTACAGTTTTTGCTTCCTTGCATTGTTGTCGCTTTCGGTGGAACTGTGATATCAACTTAAGCCATCTGCATGCCTAGCATACATGGGTGAAGTTCACCCGGTAGTCGTTGTTGTTGCCGTTTCATCATCAGATTAGATATGGTGTGCGAGTTTTTGTGTTTTTTTTGTTATGATTGATGAGAGTACGGGGCTTGAGTCTTTTGGCTTTGTTGTCGCCCTGCCGGATGTGTTCTAATAAAATCAAAAGCCAGTTCAAGGCTTGACTTGAGCATACCAACTTTATATATACGCTATATACTTAGGGTCAGTAGTAATCGCATTGAAATGACGTAGTATTTTCATGGAAATATCTGTACGATCTAAGATATTCCCTTGAACATGCTTGGCATTTGCAATACTCTTTAACTGCTCTTAATACGCGTATATACAACTGGAGCTGCTAATGGTCTCCGAACTGCTTTCTGATGGCACATAAAACTGCGTTCTACGATTCGCTCGATCTCTCAATCGCTGCCAACCCATTTGAATAACATTACTGCTTCGATTGCTGCTGCTGCCGCTGCCACTACTTGTGTTGACTTCGTTGTCTTCCAACTGTTTGTGGCTGTTGCTGTTTTTGCCAAATGTTTTGCCAAGCCGCTTGACCACGACGTGTATCCATTGTCGGGGCTTTTTCTTTTGCTTAGACTGATCTGAGGAAGCGGATTGATTATTGTCCTCAGTCGAGTGCTGGCTTGGAGTCGTCACTGGCATTGGCATTGGTAGTGGAAGAGGCAGCTGCGAAATGGGCTGCTGAAGTCCTGCCAGCACACGTACAAGATTTCTGCGCAGACTCTTATACTGCTCGGACTGCTCAACGCTGGCAAATGGATCCTTTTGGTTTTGATACTTCTCGATAGTATTTACTGTGCCGCGCATGCGTCTTGTGGGAGGTTTGGGTGCAGGGTAACGCTTCTGACGTGGCGGAGGTAGAGGCGGAGGGGTTGATGCTGTAATCAAGGGCGGAGCAGGCGCTGGTCTGCGTCTATCGGGCTTAAGCCCTAATAACATGCGTTCGGCGGTCTTACTGGTGCTTCTATTCAGATGCCAGCTAAGAAAGTAACCGCTTATAAAACATGTACTAGTTTTGACATACTTCAATCTTACCCTATTAAAATCAGCAGCAAATTGTACACAGGTAATACAATCAGACAGTGAATCAATAGCTTAAGGAAAGGACACTGCGAGCTCTGCAGCTCCTTCAGCCACAGCAGGCAAAAGGAAGTCTGCTTATGGGAGTTATCCTGCCACAAAGCCATTGTCCATTCACTGCAATTATGCATTCCCAGTGGATACAGTTCTTTGTTCTCCTTGTTAGCTTGGTTTGCTGGCCAGGTATATGCTAGTAATCCTGGCAATATAAATATTAGCGATTGCCAGTTGAACATTCTCGTTGAATCCAGATACATTGCCGATTTTGTTGATGTTCCTTTTATTGTTGCTGCTTTTTGCTGATGTTTTTTATAACAACAAGTGTAACTGGCCTCGTTTTAGCATCAATGCCTACTTTAAATTTATACACTTTGTTAATAATTAATTTGAATGTCGATAACAATTAAACAAACATCGGCTGAAATATTTTTATAATTTATATTTTCACAGTAATTGTTATTTGCTTTTCATGTTTTTTTTTTTTCTTTTAGCTTTAAAACTTTGATTCAGATTATTGGCTTATTGTTTAAACACTAAAAATGACTTAAGCAGAAATTCATGAAATGTACGTAAAAGTAAAATATATATATATAAAAAACTGAACAAGTTACATACGTACATTCATATATACTTGTTGGTTTTAGCTTAACTAAAATACATACTTATACAATTGGGGGTGTGTGTGGGGTGTTGGTGTTTGAGTGTGTATATTTAGTTTGATTTATTTTAATTATATTTTCTTTTGTTTTATTTTGGCTACTTGCAGTTTGCCCTGAAATTGAAGACATACTCGAAGTAGAATACACTTTGAAACATTTTTAAGTAGGCTTCATATTTGCTTATACTTTTCTTTGTTTTTGAGTTGAAATTTCACTTACTAAACTATGACAGATTTCTTTTTAAAGTACTCGTACGTTTTATAAAGTGCGTCATTTAAAGGAAGTGTTTTTCTTGCTCTTAATTGTTGTGTTTTTAATTTCTTTGAAAATAAATACACTTGTCTACACAAAAATTGAATCGAAAAACTTGATGCTGCTCATCAGATAGTCTAAATTAAAATGGCAGTTCTGGTTTTAAATACAAATATATCTAGAATGTATGTATTTCTTTTTTACTTTTGTCCCATCTAATTTAGAGATGCGATTTAGATTTTAGTTGTAAATATTGATTATTGTTTTTTGGGGTTTTCAAAATGCAATTCCACGACTGCGCACAATAAATTAATGAGAATCATTTGGGTGTTTTTGTATATAATTGTGATCTTTTGTCCATTTAACACTAACTTATTAAATGCCTTAGCTGTGCATATTTCTTTTAATTTTCAACTCATTCAGATCGCATCGCTTTTCTTTTGCTTTCCCATTTTGTTTTTCATATCTTTTGGCAACATTTTCAATGTGTAAAATTCAAATAATATTTTATATGCATTTGCTTTGATCCACGCTTAAAACTAATCTTTACTAATTCACATTCATTCGGTATATCAATCCTCTATCATTTTGCAGATCGTCTGATACAGTCCAAAGAATATTTTAACATATTATAATGTGATGATAGAAATTACATAACTTTAAACATAAGAACCTAACTTTTTCTTTTTCAACTAAAATTACAGTCTCAGTAAAATTGGGAGTTTTTCTAAATGAAATTCAATGCGTGTTGTTTGTTTTTATCCTCTTTGCTTGCATCTCTTTTTCTTTGTTTGCCATTTCGTTTTAAAGCCTTTCCAACAAATGTCCACATCACACATCATGTTCTTAATCCTGATCGGAGGCACCAGGATAATAGTATGGCGGTGGGCGTTCATATTCAGATGATGGTGGTGCCACGGGCGGATTGTGGTAACGCGGTGGTTCATGATCCCAATGCCTGTGAAAGAAAATTAACAATTAGCGTTGAGTTAAACAAAATCACAAAACGAGTTGAATACAACAAAGTTAGAGACAGCTGCTTTTAGTTGGATTAGTTCACTTTGCCAATATGATTGCAGTTAGTTGCGTTTTGGAGTTTGGGCAATGGAGCAGTAGTTTACCATACAAGACAAGACCAACACGTCGTCTGATGAATTGGCAGTCAACAACAAAAATAATGTAAAGCAATGAGGTGCGCTGTTATGAAACCAGTTAACGTTAAAGTTCTTTGGACTGGCTATTAAATGATATGTGTGACGTTTAGAGAGGCAGGTCAGAAAGCAACAACAGACACACGCAGAGTGTTGGTGTCGCACACACTCAGACACACACACAGAGACAGGGAGGCAGACATAATGTATTACCAAAAACCCAATATATGCAGTTCGGGATTTAAAATGCCTAAAAGAAACCATCTGCCGCCAGTGCTTTTGGCCTAGTGTCTTTAGTCACAATTTTAGCGCTAAATAAAATGAAACCAAAAATAGCAATTAAAATCGACCATCGGCCATCAAATCATTAATAATTAGCCACAATATTTGCAGTTAAGAGTGTGTGTGTGTGTGTGATAATGTGTTATTTATATAAATTGGTAATTGCAGCAATCGTTAGGCAGGACACGCTAATTGTTTGTCAGGCTAAGGGATTGTGGGACCAAAAATAAGTAAGGAGAAAGAGAGAGAGTGTGTTAGCTAAGTTTTATAGAACTGGGTTACTTACGTTGGTGCCACATCGTTATAGCGCATATTGCTGCTGCCAGCTCCGGTATCGCCACCGCCGTTAGCAACACCACCGTTGCCACGAGAGCTACGTGAAACACCCGGCGATGCATCCTCGTAGTAATCCTGCTGCTCCCTGCGTCGCTCGTAGGCCTTGCGACGTTTCTTTGGCACACTGAAAGCAAAACGACAAAATGTTTTAGCAAATTTATGAGAGCTAATAATCCGGGAATCGTATGCGGTGTGGATGGAGAAACGCTTACTTGGCCAATGGCACATGCTCGTGCTCACGCTCACGTTCGCTATAGGCATCGTATAAGTAGTCGCTGCTGAGTGCGTTATGTGGCGGAGTTAGCGGTGAGATGGACAAATACAAGTACATATATATTTATATGGAAATGAAAATGAGACATAAATGTTACAGAGATTAGATAGAGTGAAGTTAATTGTTTCGTTAAACATGCAGCTAATCTTGTTTGCGTTTACAGACAGCTGTCGATGCTGCATCCACATCCGTATCTGCATTCACATCCGTTTGCAACAATATAAAGGCACCTGCTCTACTACCACCACTATGATTCGGTTTAGTCTCATCAGAGACACAATAGTTAGTTGTTGCCTGTCCCATTATTCTTGCCCCTGTTTGTGCTGCCAATGTTATGGGCCCCGTGCAGGTGGCGCAGCTTCAGGCAATGCAGTTGAATGACGAAATATGAATTATGTCTAATGCAAGCAACTAACTTACCCGCCCTCAACAATGCCAACAGCTGGCGCCGAGTATGGATCAATCTTTTTGTATAAACACAGCAAGCGATGGGCCACAAAAAGTATTGGCAGGAAGAGCAGGCCACAAAGCAACACTCCTACCGAGAAACCATTCTAGAAAAAGAAGAATCAAAATTAATATAGCTTATGGGAGATACTAAAGCCAACTCACCATTGGATCGACGAGACGATTGCAAACCAGATCCACACCACGCTCATAGATATGCGCAAGTGGTCCACATTTTCCTACATTTTTACTACACTCTTGAATCACCATTTTCACATATTGATCGATCTCATCCTCAACCGTTTTGGTTGCATTATCAATTAACTTGTTGACATACAATTGACCGAATTCTTTGATGAAATTCTCAGCGTTATCTGTTGTTTTGAGCAATTCCGTTATGGATTCGCCAAATGGCAAATTATCGTACAATATCAGTTTATCGATCTTCTCTACAGTCTCTGTTATTTGGGAGATTCCCGTAATGATTTTGGTATAGAATTCATCATTAATTTTCTCTAGATTAAAGGCCTCGTTTTCCAATGCTGTTCTGGCCCAATCATAAATGCCCCACTGGCTCCAAAGACTGGAACGTAGATCCCTCAACTGATTGGCCATTGTGGGCAGGTCGACGGGAGTTATCTTATTGCAGATTTGAGCTCTATACAGAGCTCCCGCGTATTTCGATAGTTCACCGTCACGTGCAACTGCCAATTCATCTTTCTCACTTTTCGTAAACACGCTAAAGTTGTTGAAATCGGCCTTAAATATCGGCACTTTTGAGTCTGGTGGATCACGCAAGACCTTAATACGTATTAGATCATTGATATCGTACAGACTATTCTGCTGTAATAGCTCAAAGATCGACTGATCGGCTTGGCAGGCCTTAAATGCACTCGACATGCGAAGCGGTGGCAATGGTGTATCTCCTTGACGTTCACTGTGCGGCAAATAACGGTTGAGATCAACAACTGAATCAATCTGACGGAATAGCTCGTTCTGGTCCTGATCTTTAAGTGGAGCGCAGGCACCCTGATAGGTCACCAAGCCCATAATAAAGTAGAGAAGTCCAATCAGAATTGTCACAGAGAACACGCAGAAGATTAACAAGACAGCACTGGAAACGTATACATATATTAGTTATGTTCTGGTTCTTCTTGGCATTAACTAAAGATACTCACAATAGCAGACATGTGGCGCCAGTTCCCTTACTACAACAATCATCACGATAGCCCCGACGACGGCGTCCACAGCAGCCACAGACCAGAGAAATCGTCAATACAAACAGAATCTGTAAACCAATAAGAAAATACATCAACTAATCATTTTAAGTTACTGTGATTCTACCACTTACGATCAACAAGAGCACACAGACAATTACACTTATAATGCTGCGATCTTTGCCAAACTTCTCGTAGAGATCATCGAAAGTAGTGGTCGATTTAACAGTATTTGAGTGAATATCTGTTATTACAGCATCGATCAGATTGCGTATGTGGTTGGCCTGTTCCCGGAATATATCTTGTCCTTTGTGTATATCCGTGATAATCTTTGGTGTTATGGGATCAATGGCTTTCTTAATATGCTTGCCAACCTCTTCGATCCGTCTTATGGCATCTTTGGGCACATGGGCAGTATTATTCTCTACAACTTCTCGACTGGCCATCATAAAATTGGTTGTATTAGGAAGCTGCAAGGTAAAACAATAACATAAGTATTCTTTCTATTAATAAATGTCCAGATTAGTTACCAGATCCAAATGCAGACACTTCGAGCTATCGAGGAACTCTATTTCCGTTGTCTTCAAGAATTGAAGGCATTCCCGACTGCCGCAGAGAACAGTACAAGCATAATTCACATCGCGCTTTACACCCCGCAGCACTAAAAACAGAAAATTGTTCAATTATTTAAAAGCAAAGGTTCGAAGAGCTAAAAATAATTACAATCTCTGAGTTGGGCTGCGTTAAAACGTAGTTCCTTGTCCATTTTTTGTAGATTCGTGAACAAAGTTACAGCTTGCTGTGTGTTATTGAATATGCGCTCCAACTCGTACAACTTGTTGAGCTGCGAGGCATCCATTACATCCAGGAAAATGTGCCTAGGTACTCCTGCATTAAAAACATAATAAAGTTTATAAGTTTTAGGAGAAATATTTGAATGCTATTACGTTTAAGAATGTCAACTAGATTTGTGTTCAATTCGTCATAGTTCTTGATAAACAAATGATGAATATTGTCAGAAACATCCTTGAGGAAGGTGCAGGTATCATCGCTGGCACGTCGCACAGTTGCAGTTGTATCGTCAAAGCCCCGGTCCAGCATTTGATTGGTCACGAACGCAATAATGACACCAAAGCTGCAATTCAAACAATTGATATTAGTATAATTTATTAATGGCTGGTTTTGCCAACAACTTACAGCAATCCAATGATGAGTAGCAACAACATCATGCCGTAGCAGCAACGTTTCCGTCCATCTTTTTCACTGTCACAAGGAGGACATCCTTCCTTGCAATTTCGACAGCAGCAAAAGCAGCAGTAGCAAACACTTAAAAGCAATGAGAGATTAATTTTGATATTGTTTGGTGTAAAGCAGTTTTACTTACGCTATAAAGGGCACGATAATCACGAGGAGCAGCAGGAAAAACACCCAGATAAGAACGATCCAATAATGCGCTAGCAGATCACGCCAATCATTATCATCCACTTTCGGACCCAGGCTAAGTGTATCCTCGTTCTTTACCACGATGTAACCTTAAATGTAATGAAATAATATTTAGTTTTGTATTTTATTCTTAAAGATTTCGCAGTTGTTTACCTGGTGGCAACGCAGATTTACGAGCTAAAAGTTTGTCAAATACCAAGTGAGTGAAATTAAAGACAGGATCCATGGCCTCGGTATAGGTTTTGGGCGCTTTGGTATAGTTTGATGTTTTCTTGTAAGGTGTGTACTCCGTATGGGGATAATGTGGCAGATTATTCTTCTCATGGGTGGTGCCAAATCCTTCGACGCCATAGCGCCACACCACAGCGCCCTCGGCGTTGTCAACATCTGCGTGAGCTGGCCTTATTAATGTGGCCAAGGCAATGCCAAATATAATCACGCTGAGACTGCATATGGCCAGATAGGCAATTTGCCGATGGCGTCGCTTGACACCACTTTTTTTGTGGCGCGTCGCCTTTGACTTGAGGTAATCGGCTGTCATTCTGTCGTTCTGAGAGCTATTTCCCTTTAGCTGTCCAACAATAAATGTTGCCGTCCTCCTACGTTTCTACGTTTAAAAATTCTCCTAACACGCTTGGCTCCTGCTGTGGCTCCTCTTATCGGCGGAGTGCGCATCCATTTCACTCGGCACTAAACTGCAAAAGAAACGCACAAATGAAACGATTCAAATATGGGTATTAAAAAGCAAAATAATAAAAATAAATGAGGCACACTCCTTAATACGATTTTAGCATGTTTCGACCTTAAGTATAAAAACAAATTAATGCGTGGCTGGGCAGTCAAATACATATATCATTTTCGGATGTGGGTGTGTCGTGTCGTTTCCTTTTTTTTTTGTTTCTTTCAAATTGACAAATGGAAAAGAGCTGGCCGCATTTTATTTGCTTCAGAAAACGTTGCACATATCTTTAAATGATTCCTCATGCCACTGACACTGTCACTCGTTCTATGATAAACACTTCACTTGACATCAATTAAAGTCAATAAAGTATATACAAAAAAACGAAGAACGACAAACATGAACGAACGAGATAGCTATGTTCAAGTGGGAGTATATAGATCTATACTAAAGATTCAAATCTGTAGAGCACAAAAACACAATACATATTTAAAAAATAAAAATAATAATAAATGCGAAATTTAAAAAAAATTACATGCCCCGGGTGAGGCTCGAACTCACGACCTTAAGATTATGAGACTTACGCGCTGCCAACTGCGCCACCGAGGCTATGTTCGGCAGAGCGGCAAACACGCAATTGTTCTGTGTGCTCGCTTTTTTGCTCTGTTCTGTAGAAACTGATATAAACACCAAAACTACTTGGCGCTTTAAAAATTCTAAAAATAGAATATGAATTTAGACAATTCATATCTTTACGAACTCTCAAGTTTGCATAACACTTACATATAATATATGTATGTCAATACATGCAAGTGACTTGTTATCTAAGTCTGTAAATCACAAACCCCTAGAGAATGACTTCAACTATATGCCTTTGCTGATATGGGTGTATAGAAAACGAAAAGCACTAAAGTTCAGTGAACTTTACGATGTCTGAACGGAAACTGAACTAAACCCAACTGGACAGTAGCAAAGAAAAGTGCGCGTTGTAGGTGAATACAAATACAAGGGTCGGGGCTGTTGGGAAGACAGTCTTTCAGCCATTGACTGCTGGTCGCTCGCCTTGGCCCCCCGCCGACTTGTGTCTACATAAAGTGTCACAACACACACGTACACACACACATACACTTTTTAGAGCCTTGCATTTACCGCCTGCTTATCTTGTGCTTGGTGTTTTTTTATGTGCACTTTTTACTACTGTTTGTTTTGCCATCTAAACACTTAATGGTGGCGTTTTTGCTTTGTGGTTTTCTGTCTTTTCAAGTGACCACGAATAGCATTTGTTAACAACATTTAATTGTCATGTCAGTCGTTGTTATGTGTATTACCCATTTAATGAGAGAACAAAGAGAAGAATAATAGATTAACTCTTAATTGTGGCAAACTTTAAATGACACTTGTTCTTTGCTCAGTTAAAGTTCAAATTACGGACATAAATTACTGCAAAATAAATTATGAGCGAGTTATTATATACGAATTTCAATAAATTCTTTATTTTCTTTAAGACTGTCTGCTGTCTTGACAAAGTTATGGCAGCTGGAAGCATAGAAAGCACATTTCCTATGGCCATTAAGTTAACAAAGTATTTTCTGTTTAAATTTTAATGGTTTGGAAAAGGCTTAGTGAATGCACGTGCCCATCTCTCTGTTTGGTCCGAGCAAACAGAAGCTGTCTGAATTTATATAGACAAATATGTATGTGTTTGTATGTATGCTGTGGGTGGTATGGGAGATAATTCTACTGTCTGAAGATGCGATTGTGCAGAAAAATCTGTATACTTTCGCAGCGAAACAAATCCAATAAACACAACGACCTAACCGAGGCTTGAACGGCCTTGACATGTGGGAACACAAAGCTGGAAGCCCTTGCAGAGAAAATTCTGTGCTGGGGGTCGCTTCATGGGAGGGAAGCGATGTGGAACGAACTAGAGGGAAAACGAGGAGAACGCGAGCGAAATTTAGTATCGAAACACTTGACGCTTTGATGCATACATAAAAAGCACATTTTAAGCCACATGTACTTCAAAATATTGTGTGTTCACCAAATATACTCAAAAATAAAAAAAAAAAATGAAAAACACACACAAAACAAAACAAAATAAACAACATTTGCAGAGCTGATAAGTTGATAAGCACATGCGCAGTCTGCGGCAGGTGTCACGCACATTTTTTAGGGGCTGCTGCAGATGCTGTACTGAACTGTAGGGAGCACTCGACTGTGTTTGTTGCGCCACTGAACTACAGTGAAACACTGAGTGCAAGAATTCAACGAATCCAATGATAGACAAGTCATTTTAGATGCTCCTTTCATAGCCACAACTGGGTTAACTCTGCTCAATTAGGCGGTTTTAGAGCTAGAAAATATAGTCATACGCTTTTTAGCTATAGTTTTGGAATTTTTAGTAGGCAGTATGAATGAAAATAAATATAACCAAGCTGATGACAAATTTATTCCAACAAAGAAAATTGTAATAATTGCATTGAAAAAAATTAATAATATTTATTTATATTTTTATGACTGCTTAATGTGCATTTGCATATTGTTTGCAATTCGAGAGTGAAAAATGCAAATTTTTCATAGCAGTTTTATATGTTTCTTGCTAATTAAAGCTATTTATAGTCATGACATTTTAATACTCTAGCTGAAGCAGCTCTTAAAAACCTAACAAGACGGTCAAGCTTTGCTACAAATTTGGTATTTGTACAGTGAAACTTACTATAGAATGAAAGCTCCTTATAAAACACAGAATTAAAATTGTATCTTTAGTTTGGGGAACGAAAATCCAATTGATTTGCTGGCTCAAAAGTCTGATATACTGTTTTGCAATTTCTCACACAAAAGTTTCACATAAACTTTCGTTCAACTGAGTTTTGTATGCCAATAAACAATAACTAAAGTTATACTACAGCTGTGTGTGCACAACTTCGACTGACAAATGACGTTTTCTGATGAGTTTTTATATTCGATGTTTTTTTTTTTGCACTTTTACGACACAGATCTCGCAATGCCTCACCAAAAATAAAAAAAAGTGTTGGAAGCAAATAGTCAAGCGACCCACTTCTTGAAATTGAATCAGTTTGTCTGTTTCGAGAGTTAACAGGTTTTCCGGCTAAGAAACCCAAGAGATGCCTTTCGCTACACTAAGCCAAAGAGGGTAAGGCAAATATATATAAGTAGGTTGTACCTACTTGACTTTATAGGAAAGTGTTTGTAAGTGAATCCCCATTAGATAACGAGTTTTTGTTCAGCTTATCCGATGTGTGCATAGTAAGAATTCTTCACTTTCTGTTTAGATACATTCTCGTAATATGACTAAGAAGCAGAGAATGAACTAGAAAATTGTTTATCAGCAGAATAAAAGAAACAAAAAGAAATCCCTGAAAAATATTTCACAGCAAATTGTTTAGCCAAAAAGAGCATAAAGCAAGTAATACCCTGACCTTGAACTGAAAACAGAAATGTTGATTATTAAACTAAAAGAAGAAACATAAACAGAAAACAAAATAACACAAAATAATACGATTGCTAAATGCATTAAGTAAATACATAAATTATTCAAAAATGAGTCAGCATGTAAGAAATGAATTAACAAACTCAAGTGTATACCTGATACTCATTGCGATAATTATAATTATAATGCCAAGCCTCTAGAAGATAGACTGCTATACGGCTATACGTAAGTGAAAGTTGAAGTATGTATCGATCTTATCGAGGTCAAACCGTAGTTGTGGCCACACTGTTGGCTAATAAATAAGGAACGCTGCACCTTACAGTTAATTTGATTAAAACAAGTTGCAAGTTGCAAAATAGTTAGTCAGCTAATTTAATTAAATATGCGAAAATCATTAAAGACAGTCAGTTGATACTTTAAAGCAACAAAGATTCACAGATATCTTTGTTAACAAGTGCTTCACAAATTGTTCCATCTTCTTGGAAATGTGATACAAATATGAACAAATAATAACAAGGTAAATAAAGATAAAGACGTAGACTTGCTGGCTTAATTACGTTAACCGTTATAGCAACAATATAAGGTTTGTATACTAAGTTTATTTGTACATGTGGCAAAAAAGGAGAAGTACTACCAGTCGCATATTAGACTGCGCGTAGAGTTTTTATTTTTAGTTTAGAAAGAAATCTGTTGGGTTGTCATTTGAAGTGAAGATATGTATTTCTTTTTTTATAGTTCGTTCGAAAGAACCGGTATCAATATACTCGTATTGGGCCAAAGAGGGGAACTGGTTTGCCGGCCACAGTTAACAGATGTGACTCACACTCGCTCAGCTGCTCAGCTGCTGAGCTGAACTGAGTCGGGCTGAGCAGCCATAAAGAGCAGCAATGAGGTCTAATCAAGAAACTGACACAAAGAACTATTTTCAATTGAAATTAAGCACAAGCGAGCGAGCACAAAAGGCCCTAAAAAGTGTGTGTGAAGAGTACTGAACCCAGTATCTATATTCATACATATGTATCTTTGTATCTTTATGCGTGTATGGAGCGTGTATGGGTAGCTCCAAAACAACAACAAAAACTCAGACAATGGGAGAAGAGAAATAAGTCAAGTTGTTGCATTGATGGCGAACGGAAACTCGTTGAGAGAACGAACGAACGTTACAGGAAGTACAAATGCGAATAACAATGGTAAAAAGCAGAGGAAGAAGATTGAAGAAAATGGAGAGAAGCAGCAGTAGACTAAGTATTAATGCATGATACGGTTTCACACCTTTTCCCACAAACTTCTCACACTTTGTGCTGTGCTGTTCTTTTCACATGCAGCCACTAACGGTCTTCTCTGATGACTTATGGAGTGCTATTTAGTGGTCGTTATTCATATTGTTTATGAACTTTATTTGGTATATAGAGGAACATGTACAGAAGTGTCTTTGCCGGTGCCGAGAATGCTATAAATAGTGCATGCGCAAAGGCAACTAGATTTGGGCCTCTGTCTGAGTGTGTCTGTGTGTGTGATAGCGCCATGCTGGGTGTCTGCTACATAGAGAATATCTAGGTAATAGTATTTACATGTGCATATGTATCTTACACAGGTCAGGGATGTATCTGTATCTGTAGCTGTGCCTGCGTGCGAATGTCGCTGCGGAAGTTGTCGTGCACATAAAAAAAACTGAATGTTTTATGTTTTATATGTATGGGTGTGTGTGTGAGTAGCCCTGCTCCACATCTGTGCAACTGCAGTAATTAATTAATCAACATAATTATGATTTATGCGAAGCTAACTAAGATGAATCAAGAATAAGAGGAGTCAGAGCAGACAGATAGACACAAAGAGAAGGCAAAAGCCTTGTGCGATAAGCGCTCGAATTACGACGAGTATTCACAGATAGTAGAAACACAGACACTCACACACACACTTACAGAGGCAAACTCATTCAATTGTCATCGCCAGCAAGAGAGTTGAGTAAATTGTTATAATCTTTCAAATTGAAATAAACAAGCCTGAATTTCGAGCTCATCCACACTCACCAGCCAGCAACATTAATGGGTATTATATTGGGTGCACGTCTGCGACAGCTTTTGTATTTTTTTCTGTTTTACAAATTCGAATAATTTAACTCAGCTTAAGTTGGTGATAAAGAGGAGGAAAATGATTATTATGTTGAACGGAATACGGACAAACATACGGCAACTTCCAAATCCAATTAGCTATCAATGACACAACAACGTGTACAACGGTTTAGTACACTCTTTGTCCAACAATAACAAACAGCGAGACAGAGAATTGCAAATGTCCAATTGGCACGTTGAAGCTTTTCTTTTTTATATTCGTTATATTCTCTTCATAAAAGATTTCTATTATTTTAAATATTTAACAGTTAAATCGAATATAAATTCGTTTTATTTTCTTTTTTGTTTTATAGACGTTTCATATAATCATCATGGCAACAGCTTCCAGTGGCCTGCCCTCGTGCTCCAATTGGAATTTTGTTAACACGCGTGGGTCAAATTTTTAGCAGAGGCACAAACCAAATTCGGATATCTGCATGTTAATGCATGTTTATGTACATAATACATACTAGACACACACACACACATATGCACACTGTCTTTGCATTTTTATATACAAGTTACACACACACAATCACACATGCTCACACATTCACTTGTATACTTGGTGTATAACGCTGTATGTGATTGCATGTGTTTGAATGTATGTATCTACTGCACCGCCCGCTGCTTTGAGCATCACAACATTCTTTTTCTTTTTCTTTGTTTGCACACAGAACAAATTGGTGGTGGGTCTGGCTGGTCAACCGTTATAAATCACTTTCTGTATTTCATTCAATTTTGCAAAACGAGTATTGGTTTAATTCAGATTTTGTTGTGTTTCATTCTATTTTCACCTTTAAATTATTGGGGCAATTAAGAATACAAATTTTCAGAGAAAAAAACAAGACGAACGGAACGTTTGCCTCGACGCGCGTACCACACAACAACTACAACTGCGGCGGTGTGACCGTATCTTGTGTGAAACAAAATACGTTATAAAATATGCCACTCATACTCCAAAAAAATACTCACGATGCTTGACTGGCATCGATAGTTCGATAAGTTTTTTGTTTAACATGTTAAGTAATTTGAATTAAAAGAGTGGATACTGGCAATAATATAAATATATATATTTATATATGAGCAGAGTATTATAACGCGCATGGGCAAATATAGCTGTCTAGTTTTCTAATCCCGCTTTCGTTTACTGAACGAGGGGTCTTCGTTCTCTTCTGTGTAAGTTTCATCTCGTTGAGGGTCCTCAAATACAACAACGTCATTACGGACAACGCCCCCACCCGATCGTTGGGCGTTTCTCTCATTGCCATTTGGACAGAGACACACTTTTTGCTGGGCACCACCGGAACAGATTATATTTGGCGGAGGTATGTACGGTAAGCCCTTGCAAACAGGACAGGTTCGCCCAAACCTAGATGAATATAAGGTTTTCCTATATTATACAAATATCCGATCAGATACCAATTAATACTCACTCTACAATATCATTTCGCCGTACCAAATAAACTTGTTTCTTCAACAAACACATCAAACGATGGGCAACAAATAGCACAGGCAGAAAGAGAAAAGAACACATAAGTAAACCCATCCAAAAGCCGTTCTAAGATCGCGGATAGAGAAATATTGAAATAAGGGTATAAATATTCTTTAAACCGACATAAACTTACAATAGGATCAACGAGTCGGGCACAAATGATGTCGACACTACGAAAATAGATATAGGCGAGGGGCTCGCATAATCCGGCTTTAGTATTACAGTCCGTAATGATTTTATCGATATAGGTATCAACCTCAAGATTTGTAAAATCGGTTAAATTTTTGATAAGGGAGTTGATGAACTCCTTGCCGCGAACTTGAACAAAACTTTCGGATCGTATTACCGATGTCAGCAAGACACGAATGCCATTGCCAAATTGCAGATTATTGTACAATATAAGTTGATCAATACTCTTCAGTGTCTGTTTGAGCTTATCATAAGCTCTGTTCATTGGACTGATGAATGTATTTGTCATTTTATCCATATACCTGCAGACGGTAAATCCAGTCATTCTTCCTCTTATGTACATCTTATCGCTTGGCATGGAATTCAATGATTTCCTAATTTTTGTAGCGGCATCTTTCATACTAACCACAGTAAATGGTTTACATATGCTATTCAAATAGTGTTTACTGTGATATGTGGATAAATTGCGTGTGGTTATTGCATCCAGTTGGACTGCCTCGGCGGTAGTCAATATTTTAGCCTGGCTAAGATCTGACTGTACTCCGCTTGAGATACCGCTGTCGCTACTCATTATGCGAATCCGAGTGAAGTCATTGATATCAAATATACGATGCTCAGTGAGTAAGTTGAATATCGATTGATGTGCCTCGCAAGCAGCAATGGCATTCGAGATTCGCAGCGGTGGATTAGCCTCATTTACATCCAATTGGGTCCCATACTTTTTCGGATTGATTGCTGTGTCCAGCTTCTGAAATATCTCGCTGGCTCCTCTGTCCTTGAACGGAGCACATCCACCGTGATATGTCACAATGCCAATCACAAAATAGAACAATCCGACCAGGGTTATAAATGATATGACGCAGAAAATGAGCAAAATCGCGCTGAATTGATGAACTGGAAATTAGTTGAATACTAAAATACCTTAAGTATAGCTTACATGAAGAAAAATGCAGCTGCCGTCGCTCTTTTGGCCAAAATACCTAAGATCAGTGCTACAATCAGCACGCAAAGAATCTGAAGACAGTGAACTTTAGCTATAAACTAATAGGATTTAGGCTGAAACTTACCACAAAGATGAGAATGCATGCGGTGATGTTGACTACAGTGCGATGGATGCCATACTTATCATAGAAGTCCTCAAAGGATCGCGTCGATCGCAGTGAAGTCAAGTGAATGTCACTTATCACGGCTTCAAGAATCTCCTGAATACGATTCGCATGCATCAACATTAGGTCCCTTCCTCTGACAATATCATTGATCAACTTAGGAGCCAGTTTCTCCATAGCAGCTGCGATCACATCATTGATATTACCAAAGCGAGTGATAGCAACCGGTGGTATTGTGTCTACGTGGCTCTGGATTACCTCCTTGATACCCTGCACATAAACGGCGGTGTCGGGTAGCTGTAAAAAGGGGTCAGCTAGAAATGGTTAGTTAATCAATCGTTTTAGTTGTTGGTACCTCATCAAAGTGCAGGCAGATGGAGGTATCAATAAACTCAAATAGCGTGTTATCGAGCACTTTTATAAATTCATTATTGTTGTCCAATGCGTAGCTGGCGTCATTGAGATCACGCTTCATGCCGCGTAGTGCTAAAGTATAGAAAATTAATTTCCTTGACAGATAATAGAAAATATTTATAGTTTCTTACCATCTCTGAGTTGATCGCCTAGAAAGCGTAATTCTAATTCAAGTTTACGCACTTCCTCCATTAAATTCAATGCCTTTGGCATATTGTTAAATATACGTTCCAGTTCCTCCAGTGCATTCGCTTCGGAAGTATCCCCGATATCGACAAAGATATGTTTGTGAGCATCTGCAAGGATATCAGTTACTTCTAACATAAGAAAAATTTAAAGCCCTACTGGTTAGTAAATCCTTTAAATGAGTTGACAGTTCCTCATAGTTGTAGCCAAACAGATGATGAATATGCTCCTTGACATCCCTAAGAAATTCGCATATGTCTTTTGTTCCCTGACGCAATGATTCCCTCGATTCCGCTATACCGCGATCCAATAGTCTATTGCACATGAAGGCAATAAGAGAGCCAAGACTGTGAGTTAAATAAATATTTAAACCAAAAGTTGTTAACAAGAAACAAGTAAGAAACTCTTTACATGAGTAAAATAAGCAGCAGCACTAAAATAAAACTGCATATCTTGCACCTGCGCGAATCCCGATCTTTGTCGCAGGGTGGACATCCTGGACTGCAGCGATGACAGAAACAGAAGCAACAATAGCATACCCTGTAACAAGTCAGGCATTAAGAACAAATCACTGATCTTCATAAGCTCCATACTAACGCTATGAATGGCAGCAGTATAATGATCACTAGCAGAAAGAACAGAAAGCAGAGTATCAACGCATATTCTCTGACCAGATCTTGCCAATCATTCATTTCCACCTTGGGCCCCAACAGCAGACTGTCCTGGCCCTTGACCACAACGTAGCCAGGTGGTATCGCTGGATCGCTGTACAGTATGTTTTCCAGCAGATAATGTGAGAGATTGAAAACAGTTTTCATGCCAAAGGATGAAATGGACACAGCCTTGCTGTACTTTGGTTTCGGCTCATAATCCGTGTACTCCACCGGGGGCCAGTGTGCTTGTCCCATTTGTTCGTGGGTAGTGCCATGTCCCTCATAGTTGGGACGCCAATCCGAGTGATAACCAACCGGTTTAGTATCAGCTAAAGTTGGCCATGACAACTGGATCACTAAAAGTCCCGTAAAAATTCCATAAAGTTTCCAATTTTTCTTTAAATCAATTTGAATCCCATAAAAATTAATGTTTCTACATTGGTATAATTTAGGATCTCTACGCATCTTCAAACGGAGTTTGGTTGTCCAGGATGGAGCTGGATGACTAGATACAATGGCAACACACTGGTCCTCGGATTACTGTTTCAAATACGGTGTAATGTTTGTGTACAATGTATTGTGTTGCCTATAATCTCATGCCGTTAACTATATTTTTCTGATTTCTACAGTTAAATCAAGAATCAAGTGCTCTATGAAATTTCCCCACTCAGTTGATTAGAAAGAAAAGAATCCATAAATTGGTTGCGTTTTGAAACATTATTTTTATGTGTTCGCAATAAAAGTGCTGTTAAATGCAAATTGTTTAGGGCACTTTCTAATCCTCCTTGCTCTTATTGTTCTTTGGTGGATTCGGTGGCATTCCTGCAGCATTGTGAGCACCCTGCGATAGACCACTCATGCTGGGCACTGATGTTACTTGTCCCAAACTGTCGTCATCTGCAATCTCATCAATCTCATCTGTACTCAAACTGGGAGCAGCACCGCCATCGGTGCGACTCAATTTGCTTTGCGAGCAGACGCAGAACGTCTGTTGGCCGCCACTGCAGGTCACAATTGGCGGTGGCACATAAGGTGCTCCCGTACAAGTCGGACAGCTAGAAAGAGGGCAAAAATTAAAGGGTTTTTAAGCAAGTCTTTGGCAATACTTACCCTCCTATGGGCACAACGGGAACAGCGACCACTCTGTAGGAATGCAGACGCTTCCAGATACACATTAAACGATGACAAACAAAAAATATGGGAATAAAGACCAACGCGCAAATCAATATACCCAACCAGAGTGCATTCTAGAAGTGGAATACATAAAATAAGTCTTGAATCAATACCGGTATAACTTAGACTTACAAGAGGATCAACCAGACGATAACAGATGAGATCTACACCACGATAATATATGTAGGCCAGAGGACTGCAACGTCCGATGTTGTTATTACAGTTATGGATAACACCCTGAACAAAGGTATCGATCTGATCATTGAGCACATCAGTCAAATTATCACCAAGTGAATTGATAAAAGCATTTCCTCGAGTCTTTATGAAGTGTTCTGAACGCACTATAGCATTGACCAGCACCTCGATGGTATTGCTAAAGTTGCGATTCTCAAACAGAATTAACTCGTCGATTTTTAGCAGATTTTTCTCCATTTTTGTCATGAGATTTAGAATGACATTTGAGTACTTCTGATCGAAGAGCAGCAAATTCAGTGCCTCATTTCTCAACGAGACACGTCCGACCCTATCTCGATTATTCCAATCCATGTTATCCGAATAGATGTGTTGGCTTATATTTCTGATAGATGCAGCCAGTTGCTTTATATCTGGTGTGAGTGCTCGGCACATGTTCTCCATAAACAAGATGCTATGATAGCTGGATAGATTCCCATTACGCATATCATTGAGAGCGATTTTTTCATCGTCAGTTAATAGAAATACATCGGTCAAATCATCTTCAAATATTTGACCCTTTTTATCATCATTTTCGTCATCGGCCATCACCTTAATGCTCTGCAGATCTTCAGTATCATATAAATGATTATCATGGAGCAATCCGAATATCGATTGATTCTCCGTGCAAGCTTTAATTGCATTCGACATACGCATTGGTGAATACTGTGCATCTCTTGTGGCACCCGAATCGACCACGAGTTTATTAAGATCCAATACCGAATCCAGTTCACGAAACATGGCATTATCATCACGATCCCGCAATGGAGCACACACGCCCTGGTAGCTAATCAGACCAATCACAAAGTAGAATGTTGAGACGAGCAAAATGAATGAGAATACACAGAACATCAAGATGATGGCTCTAAAAAGTAGCAAAAAATAAATAATAATTAAAATTAGTTACAAAAACTAAAATTAGATTAATTTACGTACAATAGCAGACAGTGGGAGCCTGTGTTTCTGTTGATGAAGA
This sequence comes from Drosophila nigrodunni, assembly GCA_020829145.1. Classification (NCBI taxonomy): domain Eukaryota; kingdom Metazoa; phylum Arthropoda; class Insecta; order Diptera; family Drosophilidae; genus Drosophila; species Drosophila nigrodunni. The sequence goes on along the minus strand of JACVCZ010000003.1, from coordinate 268,923 downwards.
CACCGAGTATCAGCGCAAAGATGAGTATAATTAAAACCTGAAATGCAATCAAAAGTTAAGTATCAAAGAGACTAATTAATTAATAATTAAACAATTACCAGCAGTATGAGCAAACAGGCCAGCAAACTGATACCGCTTCGATGGTGGCCGTATTTATCGTTTATGTCTTCAAACGATTGGGTCGATTGCAGTGTCCTGTGGTGTATATCACTGATAACCGCATCAATCAGATTGCGTACCTTCGATGCCTGTGCCTGGAATATGTCACGACCCTTGCTGATCTCCATTCTCATCGGTGGCACAACCGTTTCCATGGCAACTGCAATTTTATTGCCAATCTCCTTATGACGCAACAGAGCTTTCTTCGGTATATCGGCTACATCATCGTCCAATATCTTCTCCATGGCTTTCGTATATACGCGCGGATCGGGTAGCTTTAAGGGATTGAAAAAAATTAAACAAAACTTACTAATTAATTAGTTAATTACTTTGTCCAGATGCAGACAGACTGAGGTGTCTATAAATTGTAGCTGCGATGTGTTCAGCAAGTGATGACAGACTGATGACTTAATTAACATCGTGCAGGTATAGACAATGTCACGTTTAATACCTCGCATACCTAAATTGAAAATACTTAATTATGTGTTTAATTAAACTATTTTAAACGATTTACCATCTCGCAGCTGAGCTGCATTGAACAGTAAATCCTTTTGCATTTCTTCCACTTGTTTCATTAAATTTCTCGCCTCTTTTATATTATCCAATAAGCGTTCTAACTCAGCTATAGCATTGCTCTCCGAGGCATCGCCCAGATCCAAAAATATATGATTTGCAGCCTCTGTTTAAAGCAGTTATAGAGAAAGATTAATTTTAAATAAAATTGATTTAAATCTCCTAACACACCATTGAGTATCTCTGTCATGTGAGCCTCGAGCTCTTCATAGTTGCTGACAAATACATGAAAGACATTATCGGAAACATCCTGCAGAAACATGCAGGTATCCTTGCTGCCTCGCTTCATTGTGGTGCTGGTATCATCAAAGCCACGATCCAGAAATCGGCCGGCACAGAATGCAATTAACAAACCAATGCTGTGTACAAAATATATAAAGAATTAATCTATTGAGTTAAATCAGCAATGAACCTACATTAGTATTACAATTAGAAGCAGCAGCAATATACTAAGGATCAGACTCAAGCGCTTGTCCTTTGGCGCATCGCAGGGCGGACAGCCCATTTTGCAGCGGCGACAACAGCAGAAGCAACAATAACATACGCTGTGAATGGAAACTTAGTAAGTAGTTAATCAATCAGTGTAGTTAATTAACTTACGCCAGGAAAGGTACTAGAATTATGAGTGTGAGCAGTATAATAACCCATATGATAACTAGAAAGTACTCGGCCAGCAGATCACTCCAATCATTTTCCTCCACTTTCGGTCCCAGTGCCAGGGTGCTTTCATTCTTCACAACCAGATACCCTGTAATTGTGATTGGTTTAAAACTTAAGAGCTTGTTAGAAATTATGCAGATCATACCAGTTGGCAGCGCTGGTTTGTTGGACACAACACCATCGAATATGAAGTGGGTGAAATTGTATGCCGGATGGATGGGCCAAGTTGAGTAGTTCCTTTCCGTAGTATAGACTGCTTTCGATACGTACGGTGTTAATTCCACTAGGGGATAATGAGCTTGTCCCAGTTGCTCATGCACGGTGCCATGTCCATCGAAACGATAGTCCTGACCAACGTTTGTTTGGTTGCCGCCTTCACCAGAACCACTACCGCCATCAGCACCACTTTCACCTTCTTGATCACCAGTTCCCTCAGCCCCACCTTCACCAGTTGCTTCACCCCCACCAGTTCCATCTCCATCACCAGTTCCGTCACCCTCACCTTCTTCTTGACCGCTTGTCATTATGATCAGCGTGAGCAATAGAATGCATATTGCTATTCGGCTTAGATTCCTAATGTTCAGATAGGTATAGTGATAATGATATTTCGATCTGCGTTTCAAGATCGTTTTGGATGGCATTGCTGTGGAGGCGTGTCCTAGAGTCTGACTTGCATCTATTTACAAGCGGTAAAACATAAAAATTTTGGCCACAATTCGTTTTAATGACTTTTATAACGCTAAATTTAATAGTCGACACTTTAACCATATATATTTGCGATGCAATATGACGAAAACAATTAACAAATCACTACGATAATTTCTAAAACGAGAGAATATTCAACGAACGAACGAATATGCGACTTTTTTTTAAAATAATGTAACAGTTAACTCATAACATTGTAGTTTCCATAACGATCAAGTACAACAGCGATGCTCACAAAACTCAAACCGTTAGTATCAAATTAAAGACTGCATTCCATGGATTTCATCAAACCATATTTAAGTTTATTTGTTACACAATTTGTATTTTGTTTATTGTTTTTATTATAATTCTTGTTTGGTTTTTCCAATTCACATGATTTTCATTTCTTTGTGTGGTTGTTTTCACTGCGTCAAAAGTTAGTACATACATTTGGTATTATTAAATAAGTATTTCTGTTTTTTTTTATGATCTCTATTTTAAATATAATTTACATTAGAAATTTGGTTTCAGTTTTACATGAACTGCTTTTAATTGCCTTTCAAAATCAAAAATATACTTTTATACATTTATAAATCTTTTCATTTAATATATTAATATTATTTTATTATGCCTACAGTTTTAATATATAGTTATTTATATCGAAAGTTGTGAAACTTTGCAGGTGTAAATACTTTACATCTACTTAGTACTATACACATACGCACATTTTTCTTATTTCATAACGCTAAGCCTTGATTAATTTAAAACAATAACTTTAATTTGTATTTGTTGTTAGTTTTGTTTTTTTTAACAAAATAAAATCTATAGCTCGGCTGCACAGACGATTCGGAGCGTATATAATAAATACACCAGAATTTGTTTATTTTTATTATTAATTTTATAATTATTATTTCATTAGCGACTTCTTGACATCGATGAACCTCAACAGTTTGACTCTTACGTTCTTCAGATCACTAAAATTTGCAAAGTAAAGCTTACTACACGATTAATTCTAATTTAATAATTTGTTGTGTCTTCAATCTTTTACGACTGCTAACAAATCTTGACAATGCTGCGAATGAATAAAAACAATTTTATATTGGATGATTTGTGGCCGCCGAAAACATTTTGTTTTTAGTTAAGTTTAATCCGAATAAAATTCTTGTGCTGCGCCAAATAATAATAAAAAAGAAACTATGTATTTCATCTGTTTATTTGGCAGTTTGTTGTGTGTTTATATGTTAAAAGAATAGTGTGTTCAATTTAAAATCAACACTTGTTCCTGTGATGTGTTACAAAATTGAATTCGAAGGCAAGCACTCTATAAATTGATTGTAAATTAAATAAACTAAGTGAAATTATAAATTACATAAGTATTAATAACTCTGAGGTCGTGCACAATTACAGTTAGTTGTACAATGTATAATAGTTTAAATAGCAAATCACACGCGGCAAGGAAAATAATAATTTAACAGCATCGTTTCTTTTGTAAATAATTTATAATCCTAACTTAGCGCTGGGGTTGATGTGGTTGCAGTTAAACTAACTAAGCAAAAACTAGATACAGCATTTGTTACAGTTACTAAATTGTATAGACACCAGCTGTTTTGCAATTGTGTGACAATGGTATAGGTGTAGGCGTAGACGTTGTTATGGGCGTGGTCAAATTGAACTACAGCTGCGCCAGCGAATCGGATCGTATGAGTGGCGCCAATGAACTGGGCACCTTGTGTCCAGTTTCAATCTCATACTGCACATCAAGCGAGGCACCTATGGGTGTGTTGGTGTGTGTATTTTGCATCCAGAGAGTCGAAAGATGAGCACCAAATTGATAGAGGAGAAAAGAAAAACAATTTGCATAAGTACACAAGACATGGAAATTTGTTTTTAAATAGTATATATTAAATATTATCCCCATTGAGCATATGTTATGTGTTAATCCCGCTCTTAACACTCCCTTCCTTACGTTTCTTTTCCAATGTCGATTGCTGGCCCTCGGGTATGAAAGCAGCCACGACAATGGCACAGAAGACACAGAGTGCCCCGAACACAAATGGGGGTCCCGGGACATGATGTTGGATTTTTTCAACATTCGTATGACTGCTCTTCATGTACGCATCTTGATCGACATTTAAATCAACATTAAACAAATAAAAGATGACGCCAAAAACGGCAGGTCCCAAGCCATTACAAAGACCTCGCATGCCGGTAATCATTCCCTGAACGGCACCTGTTACATAACAAAAAGAAAAAAGTGTCAAGTCAAAGTAAAATATAGCTTACTGTGTAGACTTACCTTGACTTTCGGAAGATGCATAAAGTGATACGAATGCACTAATGGCTGGATAGGTTATAGATCCTAAGGCAGCAACAACTCCAGCTGACCACATCATCCTGAAGAACAAAGAATAAGTTAATCGCTGCATTAATGCTTACTGTTCACCAAGAAACTTACCATTTTTGACTGCCTAAACCATACCAAAGCAGTTGAACTAACTCAAGGGCTAGGCCCACAATTATTGTGCGCTTGGCGCCAAGTACTCTGCAAAAATAGAAAGAATAATTAGAAAACTCTTATATAAATAAGTAACATAATACTAGAACTTACTTCATAAACGAACCCAGCGTAACTTGTACTGTAATGCTGAGAATGCCAACAACAGCAATAAATATTGAAACCTCAACATAGTTGAAGCCCATTTTAAGCTTCAGATAAACAAACATGCAGGAATATTCGCCAGCTTCGGGCAGATAGGAAAGCAGCACCGTTAAGCAAAGCATTAAGACGGTCTTATCGGTGCCCACCTTTCGTAATGCCTAAAATAGAAGAGATAATTAGCATAGTAGTTAACTTTAATTTAGATTTAAACATACCTGGAAGGGATCTGCTTGTTCCCAGCTGATTGGAGCACCCCACGAAGCAGGTCGCATCTTTTCCGAAAGACTTTCGGGTACAGCGACTAAAATAAAGAACACGTCCAAGACAGCAATGGCTGTGGATAGTGCCACAACGAGTGTATCACCATACATGTCCATCAGGGCATTTCCAAGGGCCGGCGAAATGACCAAACTGGCTGCAAATGTGGCCGACGCCAGGCCATATGCTTTGGAGCGCTCCTCCGGCGTGGTCACATCGGCCACATATGCGAATACCACCGAAAAGGTGACGGCAAAAACGCCGCTAATTGAGATCAAGGCAAAAAACCACCATGTGTTTATACACATCAACGGTATGGGCATACATGTGAAGAATACTGTGACTAATAGGAAAAATTTACGACCCCAAATATCGGACAAGGCGCCAATCAATGGCGCCGATAGGAATGACAATATGCCTTTGATACCCATGACCAGGCCGTTCATTAGGAACGTGTGATCCGGAAATGTTCGATTTAAAGTCTGAAAAAGAAAGTTTAATGTTAAGGCAAATGTTAACTGGTTAGTTGTGGTATTAACTCACCGATATGATGGGCATTGTTAGCAGGCCCCAAGCAAAGAACTCTAAGAATATCACAACCAGTGCATGGTGTACACTCGGCTCGCCAATACCCGAACTCTGTGTGGAAAAAGACATAAAGTTAAACATGAGTTTATATGAAAAGTGTTTAAATTAAGTAATCAATCAAAGCCTGACAATCAATCAATCAACTGACAACAAAACGCTTAACTTTATAGCTTTGTACTAAAGGGAAATAATGCGTATAAAACAAAGATTTTCCATAATATAACTGCTATATAAGACGTATGTGAATATTCCTTCGATGGTGTGGTAACAAACCTTGCAGCAACACATCTTACAGATGACGCGTATCCACTCAAAGAAACGATTGCGTTGTGGAGGCTCTGGCGGTGTTCCCGCTCCCGACGCACCCAATTGCGAACGCATCGATATGTACGAAGTGGCCGATAGAGTGCGTCTATGTGTGCCGCCAGCTGTCCGGGTAGTGGCAGTCTGTGCACCTGAAGTCTCTGCAATGGCAGCACTGGGATGTGTAGCCGCATATCGTGATGACTGCAGAGGCACAAACATTTAGTTAAGTTTCCACCAAGTTAGTAACTCGTGGTCGCTTACCGTCGGCACATTGTCCTGATCGGGCAAATCGCTGCTGGTGGCTATCGAAATGGAAAGATTATCGATTTGAGGCTGTTGGTTCGACTGCGATGATGACGATGCTGCCGATGCTAGAGATGAGGCATGACGCTTGACAAGCTGACTACCGCCACGTCCATAGATGGCCGGTGAGAGAGGCAATGAACTGATGGTTTCCGCATCCGCTGCCACATCAGCTACATCCGCTGTGGTTGGCATTGAACTGCTGCTGTGCGTACTCTGTGTATCCGTCTGATCGCTGGCATACGATTCGTCCTTGTTGTTGATGTTGATGGAGGTTGTGGTTGTGGCCAAACGCTTGACGGGTTCCAATTCCGGCTCGTGCTCATCCAGCTCAAAGCTGCTGTCCGCTTGCTCCTCCGTCGGTTGCCGCATGGCATTGCTGAGACCGTTTCGCATTGTCATCGAAACGTTCTCGCTCTCTTCAGCTCGCTTGTTGTACGTCTCTTAGCTTTGCTCTTTCTTCTCTTCTCTCTCTCTCTCTCTCTCTCGCTCTCCCTCTCTCTTCTTCTTTTCTTTGAACTTTTTGCGTTTGCCAATTCAGTTGTCCGCCGTCCGCCGCTTTGCTCGACTAATTGCACACAGTTTTATCGTAGTTGGCTCAGCTATCACACTAATTTCCATTTCCACATGTGAGTAATCAGATGATGATTATGGCTAGGAACATAGCAGAGATCACAGATCACAGAACCAGGTCGCACTTCACTTTTACTTGTACTATCATTTATGCATTGACATTAATGATATTTTACTTATTAATAACAAAATTCATTTATTCTTCGACTTTTGCGACTTTTAATCGCTTTTCATGAGTTTCAGGCACTTTTTCTGGCTGCAAATTTACAATTGATCAGTTGTTGTTAAACATTTTATTGTGACTTGCTCTTAGCTGCCCTTAAATTTGTACCCAACACAATTATTTGGCATGTTGGCCAAAAACAGTTGGCAAATACACTGAATCAGATACTAAACTAATGACCAAAAACTTTTCGTTTCATTCATAAGAGCAATAAAAAGAAGCTAAACAAAAGAAAAGCGAATCCCATTCAAAAGAAAATATATTACCAAACCAAACGTGGGCGTAGCATATACAGTTTATAGAACATGCAATTATTATGGTAACTTGCCATAAACTAAATGGTTTTTTGAGCTTCCTTGTTCAGTTCTGGCAAGGTCAACAGACAGATGCTTTAATTGTTTAGTATTTATTAATAGTAGGTTATAAAAATGTATCGTTAATATATTGCTCATCTTTCGATTAACTACGCCGTCAAGTATGCAATAAAATTTTATAAATTCAGTTAACAATTAGGCCAAAATGTCGTTAAATGCCAATTTGTCCCCGTGTCTATATTTGGACGATTGTGCAAATTTAACGCTTGAATGCTAATTGAATGGGCAAACAAGCACAAACACTTAGTAAGTACTAAGTAAGTGTTACTTAGCTAGTCTATATACAACAATTAGCATTTGCTTGGCATTTGCAAATGGCAGCTTATGAAAACTAAAAGCCCATGAAAATTTCAATCAAATCGAATTGAAATTGAAAAAGAAAGCTTTGCTTTTCATAACAAGTTTAAATTTGTCTGTCTTTTTTTTTGTTTTTGTAAACATCCATTCAACGATTGAAAATTAACACAATAAATAATCGTCAGCAGTTATTCAGTTTTGTTTCCAGTGTCGCATGGACCAATTGAGAGATACTTGCCAAGAAATATATATATGTATGTATATAGAAAGTATATAAACCACACGAGAGACACGATAATTTACGGATATTGAAAGGAGCAAGCCAAAAAAACTATAGTTTAATTTATAAATTTATCTGTGTACGGTGGGGGGAAAGAGCAACAACAATGTGTTTTCGAATTTTGACAAACGTGTGAATTTTCAACAACTTTCATGATCAGGTCACAATTTCAATAAATCTTGATTATTTTTTGTTTTGTTTTATTTACAAAAGAAAAAAGTTTCTAAATAATTAACAAAAGCGAAATTTCAGCAATTTCGACTGCTCGGTTTAAATGCGCGGCGAGCACTGAGCAAGCCGAAAGCTAACTAAAGAGAATAGAAGAATGAGAGAGCGAAAATATGAGACGAAGGGAGAGAGAGAGAGAGAGAGAGAACAAGTGTGCGAGAGAGTAACTAGTGCAGAATAAACGATCCGATTTGAGCTTGCGCTCAGCGCTGCGCAACTGAATTTGTACGCCCAACTAACAAAATAAATTTTAAACCAAAATATAGATAAACTAGGCAATACCCTGTGTAAAACCTCGTCCTAAAATGAGGAGTTTTAAATACTGCAAATTGATTTACGTGTTAATATGCGCCAAATGCATTTTACTATACCAAAACAATCAGAATACCCCACTGCTTGCCATTACAGGGTATAGCAAATGTCACTGAAAGCACCAATTCGCTATGAAAATTACGCTCAAATATCATTGTTTGCATTGAATTGAGTGAAATTTCACACAACACGTGCGCACAATACAGAAAAGTTCGAATGCACCGAAAAGTACAAATTTTTAAATAAACAATAACGGAGACTTTGCCACGAATATCTGGCTCTTGTGAGAAGCTGACAACATGCTGAAAAATTAAAATAAACAGTAACTTTAAAGCTGTCAAGTGAACAGTACTAATGTTAAGTGCGTGAACTGCTAGCGAAAGACAAATAACAGTTGCTAATCAAGAGACTAAAAACAATAATGAACTTTATTTTTAATGGAAAATATATAAAAACTTTTATTGCTGATGTCACTGCAAAAAATAAAAGATAAACAAGTATAGTTGAAGTTAAAGTGGGTTAGATACTATCGCAAAAGCAAACTGCATAAACTGGCCGACAAAAATCAAACTGCAGTGAGTCAGGCAGCTGCGTTAGCTATGTTCTACGTGGAATTAGATAAAAGTCATAAAATAATCATGTTATAACTGCCACATGTATGTGGGCATACGTGAGGGGAAGTGCTCAGCTCTCACCCCATGAGCTCTCGCAGTGCAGACCCCCAAAAAATATATTTAAAATAAAATTAAATAAGAATAAAAAAAAAGTACGACAATGGGGTCAAGTGCAAATATAACTAAGCTCTGTGCGCAGCTCGGGTGCTTTGATATTCATGTTCAGTTTCAGTTTCATTCAAATGTAAACGGTTTAATCAAACATAAATAAATGGCAAGCGATAAGAAAACTGTCTACGTTGAGAAATTCACTTTGAGATACACTTTTTTGTTATCTGAGATATGAGAGATACACACAGGCGTGTCTATCTGAGCTTGTTTTGCGAAATGTTTGTAACATACACTGCACACAATGACCTTGGATAAGATTAGTATGAAGAACCAAAGACTCGCTGTTTCAAGCTCTCGAACAAACAACAAAAAAACACACCGATGTCATAACAATTTACAAAGGGGAAGCAAGTAAAAATGACAGAGGAAAAAGGCAACAACATTTATTTCAGCTGTTTTCCTTTCATTATTGTCAAAACCATTTTGGTGCTGACATGTAAAAATGTCGCAGCTGTGCACTGCCTAAAAATACCCTACGCTAGGGGAACGCCGCAGTTACATTTGACATAAATCGGTTTAAGTTTTGACAAATTATCAAAAAGTAATGAACAAATTAAATCGTTTAAATATTTGAAATTATTATAAATTATTAAAAATGGTTACAATAACAAATAAATGAGTTACAAAAAATTTACTTTCCTTACAAATCGGGTAGCTTAAATATGTAGCATACTTTTAAGCATGACTCTCAAATCGCTTGGCTAATTACTTCTAAACTTAAGCGTTGATTTCGCAAATTTCTTTTTTGACCCATGAGCTAATAACATTGCGCATACGTAATGTCATCTTGTTTTTGACAACACATTCGTAGTTAATTAATCTGCGCTCTCGACTCACTGGTCGCGCACGTGTGCTACCTTTTTTGCATATGAAAAACACGCAAAGCAAGCAAAAAATTAAAAAGGTTTGCCTCTCGTGGCAAGGTCAAGTTGTGGACTGTTGTTTTGCGACCTGCTAAATAATTGATATGCATAAATAAAAATAGTAGTCGGCATTTCAACCCACCCGCCTAAAAATCCGCATAGTTTTCAAATTAAAGTTTGGCGCACTTAAATGCCGCAAGTAACAAGGCAACTACGAAATGAAAACTGGGGCAAGGTGCAAACCACACACACACAAAGCTGTAAAGAAAAAGAGAGTGGGAGCTGTGGTTATGTATGTGTGGTTGCCAGCTGCCAATGACAACTTCCGACAAAGAAACAGACAGCTTAAGTTGTTACAATTTCAATTTACCAAAGTCCATAAAAAGTTTCGAGACTTAGAAATTAATCAAGAATCTCAGACAAGCCTAGAGATTTAAACGACACTGGAACAGGAAAGTAATTGAAAGCCCATTGATAGCATGTCGATCAAAGCGGTTAGGGTATTTATAAAGGAAATCATTTTGACCCTTATGAGTTAATGGAAAACCCATTGCACAAATGAAAAATATATACAAGGTCGTAGGAATTGCACCAACAAAACGATGCTGGCATTGCGGCTTTTTTTTGCTGAAATTCAATTCAACTCATGACAGGCAGCTAGGCAATGCGACGTATACGTAATGTGTGCCAGGAGCGGATTTAAGGCCACTACAATTGTGCAATGATTGAACTGCTTAGAACCATTATTCTCGAGCAGATAAACCTACTTAATTTAAGTGCGTTAAAGCAAGTTTATGCTTGCCCCCAAAAGTAGACTATAAATATTTTAATGTAATTGTTACCAACGTCGAATTGCTACTAAAGCTGCCAGTAAGTACGTGTACTAAGTACACATTGCTTAATCGATAGACATAAACCTAAATAAAATACTATCTGCTACACAAATCAGCCCAGACTGCGATAATGATCGCCTTTTAACGACACTACACAAGAAAAAACTAAATTTTCTTGAAAAATAGTATGGAATAAATTTAATTCGAGAACTGGGGTAAGTTTAAGAAAAATATACTTACAAAATTCTTGGAAAAAATCTTTTTGTGTAAGAAAATTTACTTGCCTTTTTCTCTCAGTGTAAGCCTGTTTTAACTAGTTTGCTCCTGTCATGCACACACACACACACGCTGACACGCGTGCTGTCAGCACAGCTTGCTGCCATTCAATATTAAAAATAGTTTGTCAACAACGTGGCCAGAAAGTGCCAAGCTGCGTTGGCAATGCTTTCGACCAGGCCAAAGGGCCAAAAGGGAAAACTAGAGAAAAAACCAATAGGTGGCAACAACAAACACTCAAACACACACACACGGTCATTTAGATGATGAATGTGCATTTTATTGATTTTACTAGAGCAGTTAGATAATGAGGGAAATTGCAGTCACATCGCATCGAATCTTGAATGGAAGGAAGCTCTTTTAAATTGGCAACGGGATGTTAACGGTCCCCTAGGGGTGTTGCCTTGCATGGAGCGTGGCAAATTGGAAAAGAATTTGGCACACAACGTGGCCAAGTGCAAGGCAGCAACAGCAGCAGCTTTCGATGTTTTTTTTTTATTCATTTTGACTTGTTTTTCATAGCTCTTTTTATTTATTGATTAACTCTGATGATGTAGAAACCGAATCACGAGCTGACCTTGCATGCAACACACCCTAAAGCACGACACACGGCACAACAAACAACATACAAAACACAAAACAAACCAAATAAATCAAACGAAGCACGAGCAATTTTTGTGCAACGCTTTGTGTGTGTTTAGAAAGTTGTGTTAAGAACCTATAAAGTGTTGACAACAAACAAATGTGTTGCAGATGGCGGAGTATCAGGTAGTTAATTTGCATACATTTTACCATAGGTATTTTGGCTGCAATGAAACCAACAATAAAATTGTTTCTAATATATTTGACAGTCGCGCTAGTCAAGTCAGTATGAAGACAGCTGGGTTTAAATAGACAGCTTAGCCAAGGACACCGCCAAAGGACACCAAACAGTGATTCAGTGGCAGCCGTTTTAAAATTCTACATAATATAATTTTACAAAAAATCTAACTAGAAATATGCCAACATTAAATATGCATAAAAAAGTTGCTAAAATTTGCGTTTTATAAAATTTTTGTTGGTTCCCAACTTTGATTTAAGCTTTTGTTCAACTTGTTCTTATAGAAACATTTTGCCATTCTGTAACTTGCAGTTGACAGCACCATAAAAAACAATAGCTTTGATGTGCGGTGAGGTCGGTATATGGAGGAGAAGCTACGATATTGCGCATACGCCGCATTAGCCACCGCAGCTGTTTATGAACTGTCAGCCAGACAAAAGGGAACGAACGACAATGAGCCACAATTTATGGATGCCAGTGTGTTATCTAACGGCGTTTCATAAGACCGAAGACCCCTTAGTAACTGCTACTCAACAATGTGAAGCCAGAGCCGAATCCAAAGCCGCAGCAGAAGCAGAGGCTGAGTCGATGCTTTGTAATTGATTGGCTGACTGTGAAAATATTTACTTTGCTTATAGAAATCGGGGTCATATATTAAGGCTGCCAGCTCAATTCAGAAAATGCCAAGCAGAAAGAGAGACAGAGAGAATTAGAGTGAGAAGGTAAAAGAAAAAGATACACATGTTTATAAGAATTTTTCCCAACTCGGCAAAAATAAGCGCTGGAAAATATGCTAATGAAATGAACGAGAAGTGTGATGCAAATGGGTTTTTCCATTGCTGCGAAAGTTTATTGAACTTTCAAGACGGGCACACAGACACACGAATTGCCACCAAAGCCATAAAAACTCTCCATTGGGCAAATAAATAATGTATGTGAATTTATGTAGCAAATAAAGAAGTGTTCCCAAAATAATTTAAAGAATTATAAAAAAACAAGAGTGTAGTTTAATCATATTGCGTATACGTCACATATGCAAATTACTTGAGCCAATTAAATTTATTTATACATATATAAACATTTATTTAGGTATTTTAGTGACGCTTATCATGATTGTTGTATGCAAACTTAATTAGTTTATTGCTCGCTCGCGCTGCAATTCAGGTCAAAGGGGGGTTCTATTTGAAGTGCGAAAGAAAAAACTAAGCAAAATCATTTGCCATAAACAGCACAACAATGAGCTCAACATGAAACGGTCAACGTGACACACAATAACCATTAAAAAACCAAAGAGAGGCAGAGAGTGAGAGAGATGTTTGCATTCGGCAAGGGAAACAGAAAGGACTGAATAACAAAAGACTTTTAATGAAGGTTTTGTTTGCACTGAAGCGATCGAAATGCTCGAATTATGCAAAAATGCCATTCTTAGTACATACACTAGTGCGGAAAAGCTGTTTGGGAAAGCAATGCTGGTCAAGGCAGTGAAAGTATTGTACAAAAAGCAGAAAAGGATGTGACAAGGCAAAGAAGGCGGCTGTGGATGTGGCGTAGGGGGAACAAGTGCGAGTTGTTTGAGTGACCTTCTTCAAGGAAAGCAACACGAAGGCAAGTGCGTGTGCGTTGTGTGTGTGTGCGCTTGTATGTGTAAGTGTGTGTATGGCGACGCTCGGTCGTCTGAAGGCGCAGACACGAGAAATAGCGTTGAAAGCCTTACAGGAGACAGCAAGAACAAGCAGAAGACCAACAACAAGAAGAACCACAACTAAAATAACATTGACAGCAACAACAAACTGTGTACGTGGGCACACTTTAAGTACAGTTACAGTTTTTTTTACATATATTTTGCGTAACAACAACAGCCAACAAAATTAGCAGCAGTAATCACATTTAAATTTTGAAATTTTCCATTAAATTTTGATTGGATTCTTTTTTCCTCTTGTGGCACATGGTTTGCCTCAGTTTTTAATGGATTTTCCCTGCATTGCAGTATGGGATATTCCATAAACACACGCATTTCATACATGTATTATTTACACTTTAAACATATTTTCGATTTTATTGTCGCACACATGACAATTTATTCACGCCGGATTCCATTTAATTACACGAACGCGAAACACGAACTTAAACAAACATTAACTAAGCGAGAAACTAATATTTAAAAAATAAAATAATAAACTAAAAGAAGGTAGAACACAAATCTTTGCTTTTATTTGAATATAATTTTTGTTGCGTTGGCGGTGACAGCGACAAAAACAATGACGACGACGACAACGGCGACGACGAAGATGACAAAGACGATGATAACAAAAATTTGGGACAGCGCTTCCGAGCGTGTTGTGCGCTTTTCCACATGCTGCCTCGTACTCAGCTGGAAAAGCGTCGTCTCAATTTTCGCTTGCTCGCTCGCTGCTGCGAGTCGTCGCCGTCGACGTCGTCTGGGTAATGAAAATATTCTCGTTTCTATTTTAAGTCGTTTTTTTTTTTTGCTCTTGTATGCAATTTTTGTAACACGCGAGGAAAAGCTTTATAATCCACCAAAGCTTTTTCTTTGGTATGGTTTTTTCGGCTTGATTCACAGAGATGACCAAATCTAGACAATTTATATATAGTTCAAGGCACATGCAAAAATAAAAGTCTACATATTTCTGATGGAACAGGAAATGAACTGAAAGCTTAGAAAAATTCAATGAAATGTATGTTATTTGTTTGAATAATTTCCTGTGTTTTTCCTACACTTTCACTGTCCGTGCTACGCTCCTTTAAAGCAACGCAACTCCCACGCATTAAAGCTCAGCTTAATTTCATTCACTTCCTCTCTCGTTTGCTCCAAAAACCTGCTTTCTCATCTGCATACACAAGAATTTCCCACAACATTTCCCATGTTTCATGTTTACTTCTGCCATTCGCAATTTTATATACTTATTGTTGTTGTTGTGGTGGCCTCTGTTGCATGTTGCCTTTGTTGAGTGCACGCGCCCCCGCCGCACATGTTGACGCTTTTAAAGAGAGAGCTTTTGTTAGAGCCAATAGAGCGTCGGAAAAGCTTAATTTGATTTCGCTTTCGGTGCGGCTTCTGCGCGCTTTAAGTTCGTTTTATGAATGAAAGCGCTTCAAACGTGACACAAAAATTACCGAAAACAAAAGAGAGCAATCATTTTCCTTCAATTTTCAATGAAAATAAAAAACTTGCACGAAAAACAGTTAATCAAAGCCGCATTCACTGTAAAGTTAGACAATTTGCCAATTAACTAAATTTCGTTGGAATAATAATTTAATAGTCAACGCCAGACAGTGAAGTTTTACACAGTTTTTCCGAGTAAACACCGCATGGTGTATAATTTTCCACATGCAAAGCAAAAACTACATAAAAGGACATCGAGTTACAGCGTCAAAAGTCAATAATTAAGTTCAAGGCTAAACAGATTTTTTTAATGGGAAAGTCAAAGTTTTTGGGCGCAAGTTAATAGTGGCTTACTGGGCGTATGCATAATGATCTAATACACGCTGCTACAAAGTAAGAGTTGGAAAGCAAAAAGGATTATAAGTTGGACACTTTTATACGAAAAGTTTATTATTATTATTATAGTTTTTTAAGACTAATTAAACTAATGCCTGAATTTTCCCAGTAATAAAAGTGTCAGTCTGTATTCAAATTTGAAATATTAAGTTCTACATTTTAAAAGGAACTGGATAGATTTCTAAAGCTGTTTTACTAGTAGCACGATTTAATTGCAGGCACATATTAAATTTAATAAGCTTTTAAACCAACGAATTTCTAAGAAATTTTAATGCCTGTGGAAATTCAAATCCCAACTGTTTTGTAGCACAGTGCCCGAGTGGTTGGCGGCAAGCTGGCTGCCCAGGTCGGCTATTGTGGAATTGTGGTTAGCGGTTAATTATCTTGAAGCCAATTTCTCACACGGCGTCAACGCAGTAGCATTAAATATGAATAGAAGTTAGGGGAGTTCGTGGAGAGATGTTGCAAAAGTTAAAATGAAGTTACCACAGGGTCCCAGCAGCGAGTGTTGTGCTACATTTCGAGGCATGTAATTACACACCAGCGTCCACCCTTCTGCACTTGAGAGAATGGGACAAATTGTGATTAATGTAATATTTACACGAGCACGCATTCTAACTGCTTGTTTATTTGTGTTGCTGTTCTGCGTGTGTGTGTTTAAGCCGCTGTATACTTAGTCACACTCAGTGTGTGGCATAAACAGGCCAAAACCGAAACTAGGATTCCAAGGATCAAATCAAGAAAGTTCAATGTACTGTTAAGACGCACAAAAGGAAGAAAACAAATCATTATACCTATTGATTATATTGTGACTATAATGAACTACAAAAAATATATATGCGCGTCAACTGAAAAACAGAATAAATAAAACAAAACACATAAACACAAAAAAGTAATAAACAAAAGAAAGAGAGAACAGCTTTCAAATGAAAGCGAAAGTCAAACGAGTCTACGAATCAGCTCGAAGCAGCTTCTCTGTCCAATGAACAAGTGGTTGTTTGTGAGAGGTCACAGCAACAACGGCAGCGACAAGAACAACACGGAGAAGAAGAACTTGAATTGATTATGAAATTCGACACACAACTTTGTAGATCTTGAAATGGAAATTAAGCATTAACCGACACACAGACCCACATAATTGAACACACGTACGTTCGGAAAGCGTTGCTTAGTCATTTATAGAGTTATTACTGTATCTACATTTAGAGTGGCGACTCATGCAATTTTTATTGTTGATGTCAGACTATATATACTCTTAGAAGTAACTTCTTATCAAAAATACAATTCAAGTTTTAAACGAGTTTTTTCAAATTAATATAATTTAAGCATGAATTAATCTATAAATATATATTGTCAAGCAGTTTTTCGAAGGCAATCAACAGGGTATCATGTGTTTTATGTCATTCAGCTATATGCTTATATTGTACTCAAATCATTTTTCGTTGCTTTTATTGCTTTACGATTTGAAAAACCAAAAATTTGAGATATTATCGCTCGCTGAGCGATAAAAATGCGATCGGCTGATGGGAAAACACACACAACTCATAAACACAAAGGAAAATTGCACCTATTTTAACCTGAATTATGTGTACTAAGTAAATAATTTTAACTAATAAACTAAACGAACTGAATAACTAGTTGATTGCCTCTCAAATGTAGCTCTTTTTAAGCCGGCCATTATAATTTAATTTCTAATACGGGTAAATACACGAGGCGTGTGATTCATAATGACACTCAATGGCATTAGCTTTAGTGCTCGCGTGTGATAACGGACGGCGTTTTGCTTATCACACAGTCAGCACACGCTAAGGTAAACTCGACAAAAACAACTATAAACATGCATGAATTATGACATTTTGTTGCACAATATTCACAAATATATTTTGTAGTTGATTGATTGATTGACCATTTGATGTATTGAGTTATATCGGTATACTCGATACCTGCTGGCACTGATAAGCGATAGACTACTGTCGTATCAGTTGCACAGGTGTTAAAAGAAAGAGTATACGTGAGTGTATTTGTATGTGTGAAGTACTTACAGTGAATATACTGCTTTTGTGTGAACGATTGCGAGTGACGAGACCCGCCAAGGGCTTTTTCACATAGATTTTGGGCATCTTGATGGGGTTTACGTGGCCTATAGCGGCCCTGGCTGCCGTTCCGAACAAATTTCCTTCGATTTAGAGTAAATGTCGATAATGCAGTTTATATATATATTTGTGTGGATTATACAGTATGTGTATTTGTTTTGCGGTGTACTCGACGTGGAAGTCAAAGCCGCTAGTGTAGCCAAAAGCAGCGTAGAGTTTAATTGGCTCTGTGTGTTGTCATGTGTTGTGTTGTTGCCTTATGTTGTAGTATGTGTGTTATATGGTCTGTGTTGTTTTCCTTCTCCCTCGCTTTGTGATTATTTTTCTCTTTTCGGTTAGGTGTCGCAGCAACAATTTGCATGCATTACACTTGGCGTTTTTGTATAATACTTGAACAACGACGACGATTTAGGTATTCTTTTCTAATTCTATTTATTTAGCAACAACAACGAAGCGCGCTCGATGTCGATGATGCCTTCGCTTGCTGATAATTTAATTGGCGGCTGCATCCCTCTGGATGATGATATATGAATCAGTTGGATACACGGCAGACAGCGCTCCAAAAATTAACGGCAAACGAAGGTACGCGACGGTTTTGTTGATTTAAATTGCTAAATTTGTAGATTTTACAGAAAATTTAATGCGTTCGTTGCAAACACGGGCCGAAATACGAGCAAAACGCGTTGTTAGTGCTAAAAAATGACAAACGCGTTTGGTTAATAAGAATCGTTGGTTCTAGAGTTGCCAGCGCTGTTAAACCTATCGAATGTATGAGGTTGCCCGAATGCTTAACAGAAAATAAATATCAAGGAACTGTAGTACAACATGCATTTAGGAAAATGTTACTGCAAGCAGCGTTAACATGTGTAGTTTTACGCTTGCTTGATGACGTCACAACACGTTATCGTAACAGAACAAATTCATCGATAGCATATTTTCTAAATTCATCGTTTTAGAGGCACGTCCAAGAATCAAAATAAAAAACTGCATTAAGTTGTTTTTTGCATATAATGCACTTTGAATGACATTAAGGTGGGTTAAACCAAAGTAGTGAAGATTGTATATTAATTTTCACAACATCTACACAGCTTTAATTGTGTTCGTGCAAAATGGTGCGCGTGTTGTTTCTACATCCCGATCTGGGCATAGGAGGCGCCGAGCGTTTGGTTGTGGATGCCGCCTTGGCGCTCAAAGAGCGAGGCCATGACGTCAGCTTTCTGACCAACCATCACGACAGTTCGCATTGCTTCAAGGAGACCGCCGATGGCACCTTTCCCGTTCAAGTTGTGGGCGATTGGCTTCCACGTCAGCTTTTTGGACGCTTCTATGCCTTCTGTGCTTACGTTCGCATGATGTACGCGGCTTTCTATGCCAGCTTCTTTATGCCACAGCGAGAGCAAGTGCAGGTTGTCTTCTGTGATCTTATTTCAGTTTGTGTACCAGTTCTGCGTCTCGCACGCCATCGTCCTCGAGTTCTCTTCTACTGCCACTTTCCTGACCAGTTGCTAAGCTCTCGAGAGGGCATGTTAAAGCGTTTGTATCGTGCACCAATCAATTGGCTCGAAGAACATACCATTGGCTTGGCCGACAAGGTGCTCGTTAATTCCAAGTTCACGCTGCGCGTCTTCCAGGACACATTCCGACGGCTGAGCGCCGTACCCGACGTCTTGTATCCCTCGCTGCACACCCAGTACTTTGATAAAATGGAGAGCAAATTGGAACAACGAGCAGCATTGCTGGACGAACCTGTTCATGCGCGAGTGCCCAGAAATTCCTTCATTTATCTGGATATTAATCGCTACGAGCGGAAGAAGAACCACGCACTGGCGCTGCACTCCCTGCGTCTCTTGGGCAATATGCTGCCTTCTCTGGACTTCAAGCGCTGTCGTCTGATCATTGCCGGTGGCTACGATACGCGTTGTGTGGAGAACGTGGAACACTTTGCTGAACTCGAAGCATTGATTGCGGAACTAAAGCTGGAGAATCATGTGGTGCTATTGCAATCACCAACTGATGAGGAGAAATGTCGATTACTTTATACGGCTCACTGTCTACTCTATACGCCGGAGAATGAGCATTTCGGTATTGTGCCGCTCGAGGGCATGTATTTCTGCAAGCCTGTGGTGGCACTAAACAGTGGTGGACCCACCGAAACGGTGGTGCATTCCTCCACAGGCTTCCTGTGCGAGAAGACTGAGAAGAGTTTTGGTGGTGCCATGTACCAGCTGTTCCGGGACGAAGCATTACGCATGAAGATGGGAGATCTGGGCCACAAGCGAGTGGAGCAGAAGTTCTCCTTCGAGGCATTCGCCGACCGTCTCAACCAAATTATCCAGGAGCTGGTGCCGAACAAGACAGCCAAAAAACAACAATAAACACAAGCAGAAATACCAAAAAGATTGAAATTCAATTGTGTCCACTCTTGGGCCTGCATTTAGATAGTTTTCCAACTTCGGAACGATTTTATTTTATTTTCTCATATATAGTTTTCACAAATCTTTGTGGCTTGGTATAATTTTTGGAGGATGTAGGGATAAGGGGGCAAGGGGAGATCATTGTTTACTCTTCACGCATGTACAAATACAGATAGCCGAGGTCCTTGGGCGGATTCTGTGACTTGGCCACCTTGGTGTCATTGAAAATTACCCATTCGCCTTGCTTGCGTATGTGGCAGACATAGTGACCCACCTGAGCGGAAGTGCCCATGTGGGAGATGAACGCCACCAGTTTATATTTGCCTGATCCATCACGATAGTTGGTGGTGGCTGCGGCAGCTGCTGTTGTGGCAGCAGGAGCAGCTGGGGCTTCAATAGGCACCTCATCAATGCTATCGGCGTGCGAGAAGATCCAGTCAGTGGCACGTTCAACGTTGCCATCGGTAGCCTTGAGAGCAGCCACCGCCTGTCGCTCATCGAAGCCCATGCTCATGAGCATGGCCAGACTCTCGGGATTAGCCACAAACTGCGAGGTGGCACCGTCACCAATGCGATTGTTGGGCACTTCGAACGGATCTGATATATCCGGATCAGCAATGTGCTCCATGAGCCAATTGGAGGCAGCTTCCAGGCTTATGTTTTTGGTATGGAAGCAGGCTCGCTTGCAGGCCTCCTGCGGGAATCCCATGGTGAGCAGCTCAGTCATAAAGTTCTCGTCAAACACAAACTTGGGTGACTCAGCAGCTGGTTCCGGCAACAGTTCCTCGCCAGCCTGCAGTCCACCCGTTGAGCGCCAGACACTCAGGTCCAAATCATCGGGCATGTCCACGGAAACGTCCAGTTTCTTGGGTACCCAATCTTCGCCCAGTGTAAACTTACCCAAATGGATCATCAGAAAGTCTGGCATGCTGGCCATGCGTGTGGTCTTCTTGGCCGTCGTCTTGCCATTGATGGCCGTGGAATAGAATTGCTCGATGAGCTCAGCGCCGAAGAAGCTCTCCAGACATGCCTGCAGCGGTACCTTGTGCCGCACAATGTCACGATTCAGAAGACGCTGCCCACTGGCCTGAGCTGCCTGCTCGCGCTCCTGATACTCTCGCACCTCGTCTAAATTGGTGGCCTGGTCCAGCGGTATGGGCAGCCGGAAGCTGTACTCCTCGCGTGTCTTATACTTGACCTTACGACTGGTCAAGCACTCAACACGATCCATCAGCTGGAACTTGAGAGCATCCGCAGGATTGAATTGATTGCGAGAATTGCGATCGAGCATGGTGAGCAAATGCAAATAGAAGTCGTTGGCATCCTGCTGCTGTTTGGTGCTAAACTCCGGATGATTCTTGCCCACAATATTCTTAAACATAGCAGGCGATATACCCGTCATGTGCTCCGTATCGAGGGTATTTTCCGCAATGCTGCTATACTTTCCCGACTGCAAGCCATTGCCCAATTTGGCCATTTGTATATTAAAATCGTTGGCCGGATCGCTAGGATATTCCTTGAAATAGTGCTCGGCCCCGCTGCCCACGAAGCGTTGCTGGAAATCGGGTATGACGAACATCACCTGCATCACGCTGTTGATGTAGCACGAGTTGCCCAAGTTCCGCATACCAGTGTAACCGGGACCAGCCAGTGGGAGCAACTCACTCTCGCTCTCTGTGAGCACAGACCATTCTCCGATGCGCTGGTTGATCTCCAGCTCCAGTTCCACCATGGATTTCTCGCACTTTTGCATGGCAGCCATGTTGATGCCAAAATGGGATAAATGCTTAGCCAGATTCGGGTCCAGGACCATATCATCCTCGGGATAGGAGAACACATCGGACTTGCCATCGGCTGTGATGGTGCCCAATTTAACGGCCAATGGATAACCGGTCTGGCGATAGTGTTCCACAGCATGGTCATTGCCACCGCTGCCATCGAAAAACTTGCGTCCACATAGTATAGAGCCATCGGTGAGATTTAGCCACAGATTGTTGGTCAAATCACATTTCTCGCACTGCCAGCCGGCGGGCGGAATCTTCTTGCCATTGTCCAGCTGCTGAAGATTCTCAGCATACTTGGATGCCTGACGCACTTCACCGTCCCAAGTACCTGCAATAAAATTGGGATGATTTTGGTGTCCTACATCCACTGAGAATCCCCGACTTACCGCTTAGCGTGGCCTTCTCCAGTTTGGCAATGGCTGAGTCTGCCTCGATTATTGCCTCCACAGCCTGTGTGACACGCATGGGCAGCTCTGGATCCGGATAGGGCAGCTTCTTGTCAAGCTGCGGTGCTACCACAATGCTGTACGTGTCCTTAATTTCGTACTTCTTAGCCATATCAGTCTCATTGTAACCGCCCTCGACACCGATGGCCAAGCGTGTGATTTTGCGCTCTGGCCCCGCCTCCTCGGCCTGCACAACCTCAGTGGCCTCACCCTCCTTCAGTTTGCGTTCGCGTTTGATGTGCAAAAACACATTGTTGCCGGTTTTAGCGGCATACTCACGCACGTACGCTTCGCCGAAGCCCAAGAAGCTCTGCAGACAGACATAGAGGCCTGTCGGCGTCTCGGGATTGTCGTAGGAGAAAACGCATTCGTCTTTGTAGATCGGTGGATTGCCGCAGGGCACATTCACTTTGGATAAATGCTTACGTAGTTCCTCCATTATTATTTATTATTATTTCAGTTTTGTGATGAAAATTTATTGAATTTCCTTGCAGCTGCTGCTGCGACGCTTTTGCATTACTCGGCAGAAATCGCAGAGATGCCAACTCGCTTGAAATTTACTAGCAATGAGTATGTGCGAGTATTGTATCACGTATCTTGTGTCACGCAACACTAGTTGTATGTTCGCTAATAAAAGCTGACTGCTACATCACTCGCTATACAATTCAAAATATCCGTTACGATTTGAATACTCAATTAGTAATTTCATCTACTTTTGCATTTATTACTCACTTTGAAAATTTTAAATTCAGATTACATGCGTTTTGTTTTTTTTTGGGGTACATACAATTTGTATTTCGATATATATATTTATGTATATATTATATGCATTGTTGTTGTTGTTTTGCGTCGTCAATGTTTGAAACTGCTTTGCATTTACTTGCTTACTTGGCTAAAACACAGATTAACACGTTTATTTGATGCTGTTATCGCATTGCAAAGACGTACATAATAAAGTAGATGTATGTATTTTCGTATACATACAAATATTTATCATCAGATTTAATAAAATACACGCACATTTCAATTACCACATACCACAATTATCTAGAATTTCCACATTTGACGATTCGCTTTGGTATTTTTGCTCGTAACAGTTTAAAGTACAACAATAAGTTAAGTTTAAATAAGTACGACACATAATTTGTTTGTTAATTAAATTATGTTACACATATATACGCCCGTACAATACATAAGTACATAGATTGCATAGATTTCTATTTAAGTTAAGAGATATTCATATTTGTTAATTATTTTATTTATTTGTTGTGTGTGAGTGTTTTTGGTTGTATTTGTATCGGTGCAAAAATGTAGAAAAATGTGACCGTTAAGTTTTTCCAATGTGCGCTTTTCTTTTTGCATTTTCATCATTTTTTTCATTAAATATTTAATCATGCCGGAGGTTCATTTCACATATATGTAAAAAAATACATTTCATGTTCGTCTTTAACGCTTCTTTCTCTTCTCTTCTTCCACTTCATTTATTTAGCTATGCTAAATAATTTTATTGTTTATATTTATGCTGATATATTTCAAAATTTGTTTTGCATTCAGAGAGTTACCGGTTCAAGAATGGAAATTATTAAAACTAAACTTGGTGAACAACCGTTTAGTAACTTTGTCATGTGCTTTATACATTTAATCAAATCCTGGTCCGTTGTTTTTTCTTGTAATGTTATATGTTATTTAATGTTTTGGAGAGTATGTGATTTTACTGCATGATACTTGACCGATGTGAACTGACTTAAAACAGACCTTATTCCTCAAATGCCACTATTCTGTACACGCTCCTAGATAAGTATTCGCCTTACCAAACTAACAATGACGCACACCAAAGATATTCATAATTCTCATTTGTTATATACTATGTAAATATTTGCTTAATTATGTTAAGTATTTGTTTAAATTGTGTATTTGTTTGTGTTTAAAATCGTTTAAGCAAAACTCAAGTTTAATAAATTATCAATCAATTAACGAAAGTAAAACAAAATTCATTTGATATCTGAGTAGGCATTACTTATTTGTTTTATTGAATGCGTTATTTAAATTATAAACTGAAAATATCTAAACTTATTCTTTTGATTAATTTTTAAAGCTTACACATTTTATTATTTTAAAAATATATAAAAAATACAATTACGCGTTTTGTGTATGTTTGTATGCATATATATATGTTAATATATGTACTATAAATTAAAACAAACTTAAAATATTCCAAAAGTTTCAATCACTGAATTATATAGATAATTACAGAAATCACCGCTTAACTGAAATTAAATTTAGTATTTCATTTATAACTAAATTTCACAAATTATAACTAAATGTACTCATTAAATACTTTACTTATTCATTTAAAACTTGTTGTTTGTATGCGTGTGGGTGTGTGTGTATTGTATGATTATATTTTTATGTATTGTTTTTTAAGTATTCATAAATTGCTTTTGATTGTGAGTACTTGAGTTCTTAATTGCCGTTTTATTTAAAAAAAAAAAATATAAATATTCTAATAGAACAGGAACAAAAGAAGTCAAAAATAAAATAGAAACTAATTTAAGAAATGCACATAATATAATTATTCTTCTTGAGCATATAATACTTTAGCATTTTACACGAAAACAAGAAAATGAAACCCTAAGGAAAACTAACAGACGGCACATATAAATTAATGTTAGCAAAAGGAGATGATAAAGAATAATAAATAAATTACAAGCTACATACAAATTAGCACTTGAGTATGTATGTGTGTGGGGGTGTAGTGTGTCTGGTGTATGTATGTGTGTGTGGTCGACAGTGAGCAAAACGAACAGAAACAGACGCTCAGACAAACAAGTGCGAGGCGAGTGCTCACTAGAATTTTGGTTTCTTCTTTTTGTTTTTGTTTTTTTCTTTATAGGCCCAAAACACCTTTATAATGTCAATGTTTTGTTTTCTTTTTAAAGATTTTCTATATAGAAATATTATATAGTATTGTTTCTTTTTTTGTTTGTTGCTTTTGGAATTGGAAAACACACACACTCTCGTTCGGCGTGCTATTTCAATAGTTTCAATTGTTCAATGGATTGACGAGCCGGGAAATTAAATTGCTCTGTAGTTCGAGTATCTTGTTTAATGTGCCCAACCATTCATCGAAGGATGCTTCTGAGGCTGCTTGGCAGTCGATTGTTACGATTGGTTTATTCGGGTCCGTTGACTTAATTCGAAAAATGTTATCACTGTCCGTTAGCCGCTCTAGATGCATGTGATTAAGCTGTTAAAATAAGTTAATTAATAAATTTGTATACTTCATTTGTTATATAAAATTTTTAGCTTACTTGTATGTGGGTGCGATATTTGTAAATGGGATTGGTGTATTGTGTTTTGGGCTTCTGTATGTCCGCAAAGATTATAATCTGCTGGAAGAGGAAAACCTGTAGCTCACGCTGCCGCTGACCAGCATCAATCGAACAGTTGAGTGTACCCTGCAGCAACAGATTGCCCTGCGCCGTTATTTCACCATCGAAATCGTGTAGACTGCGCAGCACCACTGTCATATCATTCACTGTCTGCGCCACTATCTTCATCTGCTGAGAGGCCTTAGTCAAAGCAGGCAACTCATTGTAAAGACCAGCACGTTCCGTTAGCTTCAGCAGCGTATCGAGCAGCAATCCATATTTGGTAATACGCTGCACTGGCTTTATCATAAGCGTGTTTAGCTGTAAATAGATAGAATAATAAGTTAGAATAAATATTCAAAATCATGTACATTGAAGACTTACTTCAGCGCGATATCCGAGCTTTAAACGTATCTGCTCAAAGTATTGAGAATGCGCACTGACTATAAACTCGGAAAGTGGCTTATTGCTGCAGAAATAGTAGTAAATGGTAAACTTTTTGGCTGAATTCTCGATAAGCGGTCCCAATTCCGCGGGTGACTTTTTGCAATGACGCAGAGCCCTCAGGAATTTGCTGGAAGAAGTTAAATAAATTATTCAATTGTTTTCAAAAAGTTTAACATAACAATACTTACTCTCTGTGCCACTCGTAGATATCTTTGATGTTGTTAAAGACCAGCTCCATTTTGCCGCCCTGCAGATCGACTGGTCTTGGTATCTCCTTGTTGTTTATCTCCTTCATATAACTGTGAACGCATTACATTATTGTAAATTAAATTTGTGACAATTTAAAAGCACCTACCCATTAACAATTAACTGCAGATCCTGTACGTAGGACTCCTCCGTACTGACCAGCTCATCTAGTGCGCATTCGCGTGTGTGCATTGCCTTAGCTTGTCTTTTGCTAACACTATCGGTTTTATTCTGCAGGAAGAGAGCAGATGGTCAAGCAATTTGACTTAAAGTGTTTTGTTTGTTATTTGCTACATACCTTGTCATTGTTATCCTGCTCATAACCGGATTCGGAACATCCATTTGTGCTAGCATTCACAATTGCAGCTCCATCGCCAGCATCTTCGGCTTCCACACGGCTATTGGACTCGTGTTGTTCCTGTTTTTGTGTAGATGTTAGAAGAAAACTTGTTAGTTTGCAAGCTCAAAAGTTACATAAAACTCTACTTACCCTGCTCATTCTGACAATTTGTTCAATTTCCGACAGTGGATTGCCCTCTATTTTACCAGTGCTGGCCTGCAAATACAAAATAAAAAAACACAATCATAAATGGTCAAGTCGGATAATACTGAACTTCAAACTCTCAACTAGTCGCAGAAACTTTCGCATCAAACTCAAAACTCAAGCAGCAAATTTGATCCAATTCAATTGCAACCTGATTATAGTATTATTGTGGACCCACAAGCAGACTAATTGAAAAAGTTTCCGGGCTAGACGAGATGAGCACTACAAGCAACTGCCATGGAATTCGCATATTTGCCTGGGACCACTGACTACGAGTAGATGTAGATATATTCACAAAGGCACAAGCACAAGTTCTATAAACATCAACACACACAAATAGCACTGGCAGGTGTTTATTTTAGGGCTGGATCAAATGATTGGCATTCGACTAAAGTGTTAAAATGAATTAGTCTAAGCAAATATGAAGAGCATTACTCAATTGCCAAGTTATAGTCAAATATATACGCTATTTGAGCAGTGCAAATAATAAAATAAATGCAAATAGAATACCATGTTTAAGTCAAGTTTTTTATTCACTTTTATGGCGAAATATTTATGAGCTCCGCTTCGTTGGAGCAATAGTAAAGTACTGCAATTATTAGCTTAAATATTACTCGTATATATGCAGCCCTGATGTGGGAGTATATATAGAATTAAGCATATGATTATTGCTTTATTTTACTATTCACACTTTTCTCACACTTTTCATACACTTTTCGACTGCGCGTACTGTAAATTTAATCAGAGTCAGTCCAAGCAAGGGATTAATCACAAGTTCCCTTATCTTATATTGGACAAACGAAAGTAAAAAATTATTACGTTTTTAAAATATCAATATGGCACACAAAGGGTATTAATAATTCAACTTAATAAACTAGTGTTCTTAGTCACTTATTCGATATGCTTTGTTTCTAAATCCATCAATATGAGTTTTTTCTGTATTGCAAAATTTATTAAGCTACATGCACAAAGAACAAATCTTTGCGATTTGCAAAAAAAATTTCACATAGATTGAATCACTTGCGTATTTTTATAAATAAATTTAATTAGTTTAGCATTTTTTGTTAGCCGCAGATTTGTTGAAAAGCAAACAACAAATGGGATTTACTAGCTAAAAATCAAATGTTTTTAGTTAGTCAAGCTGCTTACAGTTTTGTTTGCCAAACTGCAGATAATATTGTGTAACGAGAGGCAACAAAAGCAGTGAGTTCAAATTCTGTTTTAAGACCATTTTGGGCTTTATTCGCGATGTGTTTGCTTTGCGATAAGATTTGCCATTTGGCGTCGAGACTCTTTTGTGTCATCGAATTCACTTTATGTTTAAAGTAATATAATTTTTAGTTTAATTTAAAATATTTTTCTAATAATTGCAGTGGATTTTCACAACTTACAAACAAGCGCAGAAAGCAGCTCATGGCGCACGTGTATGATTAAAATTCTTCGCAACACACAAAGTATATTTTGCTATGCCAATTTCGAACACTTGTCTATAAAAATATTTTTAATTTTCTTTTTGTTTTTTGCTGTTGTTGGTTTCACGCTTTATAAGGATTTTGGCGTGACGACATTTTGATAACGAAGCAACCGACGAACTGAGCTCTGAGCCGACAACTAACCAACTAACCAACTAACTGACTGAATGACCTGTCAGAGCTGCTAATA
The DNA here is from genome assembly GCA_020829145.1 of Drosophila nigrodunni. NCBI lineage: Eukaryota > Metazoa > Arthropoda > Insecta > Diptera > Drosophilidae > Drosophila > Drosophila nigrodunni. Next base: position 240,342 of record JACVCZ010000003.1, on the reverse strand, counting down.
GTTTGTTTTCTTTTACATATGCGTAGAATTTCCCCCACCTCTCTCACACACACACATACACCCAGACACACACTCAGCTGTAGAGCAATCAAAGAAACTCTCAATCAACGCGTCGCCAACGAATTCGACGTCGACACTTGTGTGGGACAGGCATTAAAATACTGGAGAATAACCGCAAGAGAACCGCTAAGAGTGAGAAGAGAGAGAAAGAGAGGGACAGAGACAGAGACTGAGATAGGGAGCAGTGAGTGTGAATAGCGTTCTACATGTCTTGCTGGCTTCCTGTGTGTGCTTGTATCAGTGCATGGTCTTAAATTCATAAATTAATTCGCCTTTTGGTTCAATAACAACGATAGGTAAAAAGAGCACCGTGAAAATACTATTAAACAATTTGTGTGTGAATTTAATGGCATTAATTTAATTGATGGACTACGAAATACCCTAGTTGGAAAAAGGGCTGGAGACTTTCAAATTAAAGTACTCCGATTTGTCCAAGGTCTTTTCTTATCGCTAAGCTGAACTAAAATTATTTTTAATGCCCTAATTTTATTGCAAAAGTGTCTGCTAACTTTTTTTATACTTAACTTTCATTTGTTTTTATGCAAAACTTTGCAAATTTTACTTGAAGCGCTTATCACACAAATTTCCACACACACTTGGCATATTTAATTAATTTATTTAATTGGATAATCGTATTGCACCTTGATTTGTTTTTATTATTTTGTTGTTATTGTCTCTCTACTGATATCATTGAATTCAACAAATGCTAATAAAGTGCGGGAAAATGCGTTGCCACCAACACAAAATGACGTCTTCATTTAAATGGAGTGACATTTAATTAGGTTCTCAAGGCATAACCGCACAGGGGCAAGTTTATGACGAGGAGCAACCTTGCCATGTCTCTGATGTCAGAGCGGCAATAACAAAAACAACAACAGGTAAAAGAAGAAGACTAAGAATCAAAAGAACGACAAGAACTACAAAGACAAAACTATTAAAATTTAATGGCTATGCAAATATAAATACAACAAGCAGGTAAAAGTAACTAAACAAAGGCAGAGGCATTAACGGCCTGGAAACCCAATTGGCAAGTGTTCAACAATAACAATAACAACAAAAAGAGTTAAAAGAAAACAGCAACATAATAATAATACGTAGACCTAAATGGGTTAGCTAAAAAGTTCACACCCTTGCGGGCCAGTCATATAAACAAATAGATTGCAAAAACGCAGGAAAGAATATAAAGAAATAAATAAAATAGAACAAAAAAAAAATTCGACAAAATAAAGCGAACAAATTTGTTGACAAGGCAACGGGCAAGTTTTTTTTTTTTAAGGCAACGTGAATTTACATTAAATTCAACTAATAAGCCATAAAATAGAAACAACAACAGAACAAAAAGAAAACGAAAAGACAAAAAAAAACATTTGAGCTACAGATGACATTAAATTTATTGATGGAAACGGTGGAAATGGCGGGCGACAAAGTGGCGACACAATTCGCATTGGCGTCACACACACACACACACAAAAACACACCCGCACACACGCACAACAGTCAATGGCATGTTGTTAATGGCATCCAAAGACAATATGGCGGCATTTAGAAAATCTGCTAAGAGCATCTCTAGAGTTGTTTGCTCAAAAAAAAAAATGAAATACAATAAGAAACCGTAAAGGAAATGGAAAGTCAAATTCTAATGAAAATTGTCATTGATTTCTTGGGAAACACTTGAAACGACGACTTCAACAAGTGTCCAAAAATAGCAAAAATTTTCTAGCCAAGTATTTATTTATTTATTTCTAATTCCATTTGGCATTGCATAAAATTCAATTAGCTGTTAAGTTTTACTGTAACAGCAGATGCTGGCCATTAAGACAGCTGTGTAAACGGCATTGATTTATTACTGGGAATTCGTTTAGTTCCATGGATAATCATAAAAGTTCTACTTAATTGGCTATGACAAATCCTTCCGGTAAATAAAGTACACCGTAATCAGAATTCATGTACACAAACACCGCACTTAGTAGTACACCCACACTCACACCCAAAACCACAATTTGTGACTGTATCTAAATCCAGCATCATATTCAGCCACAAAAGTATTTTGCCAGCTAATTTGACTGCGCCAAAAATTTATGCGTCGTTTATTGTGTTCGTTTTGTTTGGCGGGGAAAAATCTTAGGTAGTTCTGTCTGTCTGTCTGCTTGTCTCTCTGACGCTTGGTTCCGTTGCCCTCCCATCAGTGAAGAGCAGTGTCCAGTCTCTTACTTTCTCTCACTGTCTTTCCCTCTCTGTTCAACGCTCTCACACTCGCTGCGTGTGTAAACAAAATAAAGTGGCGCATTTATGGCAAAGGTGGCTGCCCCAAGACACGCCCCGTCGCAACGAATCACCCCCTTCAAACGAACGTGTGGAATATACTATATACAAGAATATATATACTGCTATATGTTTTTTTCCTCTGATCTGCTGTATTTGCTATGCTTTCTAATTGAGCAAAGCGGCAAACTCGTGCTCGGATTGCTTAAGCGCAATCTTTCAATGACGTGAATTTTCTTGTGGCGATTCTCTCAATGCCAAACGGCAAACTGTTTTGATTTGTATATACAATATTATACACACGTGTGTGGGTGGCTAATCGAGGGAGCTAATGGCCGGGGGTTGGAAAAGTTGCGTATTAAACAAACAAACAGCCAAAACAAATAAATGCAAGCTAGAAGAGCTAGCACGAGCACTAAACTAAGACAACAATATCAAAATCAAGTGTGATGTTAGAGGCACTAAAAACAGATATTATACACCGTAAAATGTCTAATTTATAATAAAAAAAATCATAACCTTTATAAATCTTAATTTACAGCAAAGGAAATGTTCTAAATAAAAAGAAGGAAAAGCCAAACACACTAAGTAGTTAATTGAGATATGAACAATATGACAAACGTGAAATAATAAATAAAATTCTATCAAATTTATAGGAAAAATAAGCTAAAGTTTGCCAATATAAATTTTAAATCTCAAACAATTAACATTTAAACTATTTAATAAGCATACAGTATAAATAAACAACTTATTTGCACTAAAATATCTCTGCCAATTTGCCCCTTAAACAATATCTAATTTCGTAGCTCATTCTATGCATAGAACAAGTTTTGACAAACAAAGTTATTAACTCAGCTCAAATGTTCACTTCAAGTTAAATATGATTTGTGGTCAGCGGCAAATGCCAAACAAATTGGCCGGCAGAAAGGTAAACATGGTCAAGTCTTTTGAGAAATGTGGCAGCAGCTTGTTGGCCATATGCTTCAATTGTGCGTGGCTGTTGTGGTTGTTCTTTTTGTTGCTGTCGCTTTGTTCTGCCAATTGCCAAACACGCAACACACTACTTACCAAATTGGCTGAGCTCTCCTTGAGATCCTTGGGAAATGCGGGCGGTCCATTGGCAATCAAATGTGGCTCTTGTATTGGCTTCATTGGTGGCGGCAATTCCAAGCCCGCTTCCTCTTCGGCCTCATAGTCTGGCTGGTGCTGCTGTTGTTGCTGTGGTACATTGGGGAATTGTGGTGGCATTTGGCCAACACTGCCGCTGGTACTCGCACCACTGCCAGGTGTCGCCGTACCCGTCTGCTCCGCCAGCTCCTCGGCATGTTTCTGTGGTAGCTATAAAAATAAAGAGCGAGCATGAGATATGTATATAAATATATTGTATATGCATTTGTTATAAATATAAATGCTCATAAAAACTTACTCTCAGATTCTTCTCCGAGGGTTTCTTCAAGAACGCCTTCTCGTTTGGTGATTTCTCTACCTTGCTCTGGGACAGTTTACGCAGTTGTGGCGGCAACCATTTGCGCCTGAAAAAAATGTAGGAAAGAGCAAATTATTATAATAGTTATGATTATGATTAACTGATTATTAGATTAGTTTAACAAATTGTTTTAGCCGATCAGGTACAGGAATGTGCGTATTGATGTGGCGCTATGCACGAGTTCATCCATTTGATTCTCTCTCGCTCCCGCTGCCTTTCTGTCTCTCTCACTCTCGGTCGTTCTGTTGCTCTTGCAGTCTCTCTTGACGCCAACACGTCGTATACGCAATTAAAACGGGCCCTAAAAACGCGCTGGCAAATTGGCTGTCCAGCTGCGTGGCCGACATGAGACTGTCGCCATTGGGAAACAGCATATCAGCAGCCACTTGGGTGAGTTGCCCGCCCGCAGCTCATTGTCGCCACTCGCACAGTGAGGCCAAGTTCATGGCACACGGCCAGTGAGTAGGCCTGACACATTAGCTAATTTATAGCTATAAATTCATTTTATCAAAGAGCTATAGACATAGTTCATATTTCTGATCAGATTTCTGCTGCAAATGGCTTAATATTGCAACCAAAACATATGTTTACACTAAGATATCAAATTGAATCGAAACACTTGAAAAACTTTTGCTTTAATGTGTCTAAAAATATATTTTTAAATTTTCCTATTTCTGGTAATATTTTTGATAAATCCAGCTAATCCGTGTATTTCTGACAACACTGACAGTGTGAGGTCCAAAGTATAATAATAATGAGAAAGAAATGCGACAATATGAGAGAGAATTCATTGCCAGCAAATTTATTGCGTTCCTCAATTTATTTGCGCTATCAAAAAATGCTTTTTGACCAAAAAAAAAAAAAAAACAAAAGCAAAAAAGAGAAAGAAAATTGCTTTTAACGAGCTTTATTTTCATTTCCACTTTTTTTTGGTTTTCGTTTTATGATTTTTAAGCAATTCGCTTTTTATATGCTCAAAGTTTGTTATTTTTTGATATACAGGCTTTTGGCCATAAAGCCCGATTTTGATTAATTTGAAGCTGCAAAGTTTATGGGTCAGTTTCCAATTTGTATGCAAAAGGAATTTAAATGAAAGCCATTTATCAAACTGGAAAAACTTTTGCATTCAGAGCGGGTTAAAGAATTTAAAATGAAGCATTTTAAGTAGAGAAAATCCATTTTATCGTGTAAATAATATCAGCATTTTCAAATAAATTAGTAAACTATCAAACATTTTTCATTTTATTTAAATGTTTAAATTGTTTTCTTTGTTTTCTGCCATTTTAAACATTTCCCCTTTTAACCACTTCAAGTGTTTCCAAATTAATTATGCACTAGTTTTACTCAAATGTGGTCAACAACTACTTTTGTGGTATTTAATTAGGAGAAAAACAAGAGCAACAAAAACAAATTTCACTTGCCACAAGAAAAGCCACAGCTACCGCAAAGCACAGTCTAAACAAAATTGTTAACCTCCGCCAACCCTCTCACTCTTGACCTACGATCTGGCTTTAATTAAAATGGCAATAGTTTAGGGCAAAGGGTTCAACGATTTAATGAGGCTGTTGTAATGAAAAACAACTCGGTATAATCAATATTCATATAATTGTAATAATTTTAACATAATTAATTAGCAAGAGTTGAATGAAAATTTGTGACGAATGCCAACGAAAAACCATCAGTTGAATGAGTCTCTAGATCGAAAAGTTTATTATAAAGTGGCACTTTCAGTTAGCGTAACATAATTCAAAGTAAAAATAAACATTGACACAGACAACAGAGGGAGATAGAGAGAGATAGAGGCGCAGGGAAAGAGATGGAAAGGTGGGCGGGAGTGTCCTTTTGGTTCGTGGAAATAGTATTTAATTTATTACGTGCTCGTTCACGTTCAAAATTCATTTCGCTGATGTAATGTTTTAGGCAAATAAGCAACGCTTAATACACCTAAACACACACTGACACATGTGTAAAGGGGCGGGTCAATGTATTAATGAGGTCGCCTCAAAGTATGCAACAAAGGTTGTCACAATTTGCCATGTAGTGTTGCCAGAATTAAAAGGGCTAAAACGGCTAGATAGGCAACACAATTTTCTAGAATTAGCTGAAAGAAAAATTGTCAGTTTAATACAAAAATGTGAACTACAAATGTATGTTATGAAAAACATTTTGTCTAAAAGTACGAAGACATTTCAATTTACGAGACAAACTGTATAGTTTATTATCTGATTTTATTACTTTAAGCATTGAAAACTTAAGGACTGCCAAACCTAGCCTTAAAACAGCTTAAATGGCAACACTCTGTGTGGGTGTTGTGTGTGTACACACTTGCAAATAAGTGTGTCCATTTAGTTCATTGGACTCGGACAGCACACGCTGCTCTTCACCGCATATCCCTCGCTTCCTGTCAATGGACAAACAAAAGCTCGCTTATTGACAAAGCGCTCGAGACAGAGACAAAGACCAAAATCATAGTGGGAGAGAGCGAGAGAGAGTGTGGTTACAAGCCTTACATTTCCATTGTCTTGCCCGTTTGATAGTTAAAGCCACGCTGTGTCCGACAATAATCTATATTCATGGTCAGCACAAGAAGTACCAGAAAGAGAAAAAACTCAAACGACTTTGGCAAACAAAAAATGCCCAATTAGTGTGCAAATATTGAAAGTATTTTGTAATTTATGTTCAACAAAACTAAACGATTGACCAACTAGTTTAGTTGGCAATACGTTTTCTCAGCTATCGTTAACCCAATTGCTGGCCAACAAATGAAATGCATTCGCTGGAAAATGGTTTATCACTTAGTTGATAAGATTGCTACAAATGTCCAACAAATTTCAACTGAATTTGTAATTATATACGACAGGAACGGGAATCGGAGCTAAACAATTAGTCATATAGCGAACGAAAGCAAAGAACGTCAAACATTTGCGTACACAGTGCGTATGATTAATGTCGAACATAATGTATAAAGTTGCAGCTTCTTTAAACGCTCTTATCACACATGACGCCGTAAACAACAATGCTGACTAATGCAATTGTTTGTGTGCCACACGCTCAGACTCTCGCAAAATGTTATTTTGTTTTAATTGCAGTTTATAAATAAATAAATGAAACAATTACATTGGCAATTCCCAAATGCATGTCAAAAAACAGGTTTTGTTTTTTACTGCTAAGTTAACATTTGTGTGGGAAATATTAAGCAGGTTTCAAGCGGGAAATCAAACTGTTGCTACCTTAGCTTAATTAGGCTAAATTATACATTTAAAATTCCCCGTTCCCCCAACCAAAGTAATTTACATTCTGATTGATTTAAAAGCTCAAAAACTAAGCTGCTTAGTATAATTAATAATAACTTGTAGACAAATTTATTATTGCTTTCAAGTTTAGTTTCAATGAATTTCAACAGAAACAAAAACATACAAAATAAAGTAAACAAAAACACCCTGACTGTGACAATTGTGAGTTTTTAGAAACTTTTTGGCTTCCAGGTAATCAAACAGAGCAAAAGTCTAAAACAATAAGAAGTTTGGCAAAGTTTGTTTTTTCTCCTACTTTTGTTTACTTTAAAGCGACAAGCAATTTGTAAATTTATTTCAAGCAGAAACGATTTCAATGTCAAGATTAATCCCCTACTTGCAAGTGGCATTTATAGTGGATTAAATATATATATTTATGTGTATGTATATATAATTTGAAAAGGTCTTATCAAAGGTCAAGCATTAGCTTAGTCATTAGAAATTCAAATTTGATGCTGCTATCAGCTGTGTGTCAAGTTGAGCATATCGAGTGCGCATCGTTACAATTGACATCTGAGTGAACGTGAGTTTTGCTGTGTAGTTTGAATTACAGCACACAAAGAGTTTCTATTGTTGTAGCTCTGTATGTATCTAAAGATTTACCAAGTTTTAACACGCTCGCTGGCCGTGAGCGGTGCTGTGGCTGCATTCTCCTCGGGCTGGCAACAGAAACAGGCAAAACCCTCGGACATTGGTGTCAATTTCGAATGATGTTGATCATACATTGAATGAGTTTTTGAACTATGACGTCCATTATTATTGCCACTTATGTTGAGTGATATAGATTTGAAAAGTGGCGGCTGTTGTGATTGTTTCGGCCGATGTGTTATCGCCGAGTAGCGTTTCATTTGATTTACATTCAAAATGTTCTCACTTGTGGTACAATCATCATCGTCATTTTTCTTATCATCAACATTATTATTATTATTATTAATATTGTTGTTGTTGTTAATCTGTTGTTGGTGTTGGTGGTTACTGTCGTTTGTGATATGAGCGGCGGTAACACTGCCGCAACCGAAATGCACACCGTTTTGGGTTTGCTTATCTAGTGAGCTATTGTTATTGTTACACATGACAACAGATAAGAGTACGGCTCACACACCGCGTAGTGTTGGCGACACCAAATACACACACAAATCTTTTAAGACGTTCAACGAGCAACCGTTGCGTATACGTAACTTCGCGTTCCGCCGTTTGACAATCAACTGAACAACTCAAAAACTGAAATCGTTCTGTTCTGTTCAACGCCGCTGAACAGGCTTTCGCTTTCTGGAGAAACCACAGGCAAAACACAAAACAAAAACAAAAATTGCAGAAAAAATAAATACTCAAACTCAGTAAAGTCCCCTTCCACTTTTGCTATCTTCAGTTTGTTTGTATTTATTGTTCAAAGAGTACAGAACAGAACACAAAGAGTAACTAAGTGTAAATAAAAGCCAACAACCGTTGGGTACTGAGCAACAGTTGAGAGAATTTAGCGGCTATGAGAATATAGAGAAAAAAAGTAGAATTCTTACTACGTTTTCGTTTTTACGAGCGAACTGCTGTTGTTTTTGTTCTCAGTGTTCTCAGTGTTATTGCTATTGTTTTTGTTGTTGTTTACGAATTTAGTGTAATAGGTTTTATGTCTTTATGGCTCGCGCCCGCACAGTCCGACACGCGATTATACACCCTAGGAAATATGTTAGTATAGTTCTACATACCGGAAAAACTTGTAAACTAAACAAACTGTCAACATATATAAATGTTACTTCCGTTTGTTCAAAACAAAGCTAGAGTAAGCTAGAGTAGAGAAAGTTTATTATTCTTTAATGTAGAATTTAAATAACCATTATTTAAACTACCGAAATACTAATTAGATTACACTTAATCATTGGTTTTCCCTAAGAACTCTTTAAAAGATATTTAAAACATCCGTTCCTTCTTGGGTATTTCACATTCATTCTGTATTTCTGAAGAGCACAAAGTGACGAAGACAGGCGATTGTCAAATGTTTGATAAATCACGAAAAACTCTTATAAAAAAGTTATTACAGAGAATATTTCTTGCAGATATGTATGTGGGAATTACGTAAATGCGGCAATCACTTATCAGTTTGTCTGGCTCAGAGAGAACGAGAGAAGAAGAAGAGTTAAAGAGAGCAGAAAAGAGAGGCAAACGACAAGACTTTTCAATTGGTTTTCTGGCTCAGATAATCACAAGCTGATAACGTTTATGCTGGACATTGTCACCTAATAAACCTGGCCAAAAGTGTTAAAAATTATTATGAAACTTAAATGTTTCATATCACAGCTCAACAGCATTGCAGATGGATTATAAATCATAAAGGCTCAGCAGTGAAAGTTAGAGTATGAGATAAGTTTTAAGAGAAAACGACTAAACAAAACTTTTTTAACAAAACTATGAAAAACTATTTTTATTTGTCTTGAAACTAAAACTAATGCACCGATTGATTATTTATGATTAAATGGTTATTGATAAAGTAGTTTTATGAACGTTGCTTGATTGAAATTGTTCATAACAAAAGCAGAGCACTTAGCAGACAGAAGATTAAGGCTAAGTTAAGACAGTTAACTCGTTTATTATTTATCAAAATGGCAGTCACAAAGTTCAGGACTCTTGTGCTGACGTGGCTAAAACGTTTCTGTGACGCTGCCATTTGACCTTTGACACACTTTAGTGCACACAGACATTAGTTAGCATATTTGAAGAGCTTGACGTGACCCGGGAGTGTCTTATATATATATATTTATTTAAGCTAAAACTATAACTCACCCGCTAAAGCCGCGTCGTTTGGTTGATGAGGACAATGCATCCGCCTTGCTGCGATTACCTGCAAATGAAATATGTTTAAATAAATATTTAAAACAATATTTTAATTGCTCATACCTTGATCCTGCATGTTATCGTTTGAGGACTTTGGTGTGGCTGCTCCAGTGGCACCTCCGCTGTTGTTATTCGCCGTTGATGAACCTTGCTTGTGAGCGCCTGGAGGCGGTTTGAGCACTGACACTGGCACAAGGCCCTCCTGTACGGCTGAATCGTCATGCTGCGGATTTAGGCGCACCAAACAAAAGTCCGGCTCACTGGCTGTGGGCGGTTCAATAATCTCAACCTGCTGTCCCTTGCTAACGCTCAGCTCATTGCTGCCCGAACTGGCTATATAATCAGCTACCACCCAGGTGGCCTCCTGATTGCCCAGCTGTGAAAACAAAGAACGAGAAAGAGAGAGAACGAAATGAGATGAGAATAGACAAAAACGACAAAAAAAAAAAAAATAGAAATAAAAGAGAAAGAGATGATGAAGAAACATTTGCTTTGGCACACAAGTGCATTCAATGGAGCGGACACGGGGCAAGGGGAGGGCACAAAGGCAAAAGGGAAAGCAGGAGGGGGGAGCAACAAATCAACAGCAGCAACACGACGACGACATTTGCCCAGTGTCGAGGTCAGGGCAAGAAGGCGCTATTATTGATTCAATTTGTGCGGTTTTCGTCAGCTGCATACAAGATTCAGCATTGACCATTTGGCTTATTTATAGCTAAAGCCGAACACTTAATAATTGCCAAATAAAATTTTATTAAAAGCTATTTCAAGTTGCTATCTAGCAAAGTGGAAGAAATTAATAATTTATTACCACATTTATAAATGGAACTAATTGTATATTTTTTGATTAAGTGTTGTATATAAATACTTAAATTTATGCATATAAAATAATATTTTTCAAATGTTTTGAACGCCAATTAAATATTTAAATTCAATTAAATCAGTTATTTCTAGCCTTTTTCCCAGCATCTCTGGTTTGACCCTCAGCAAGGACTCGTCTATATGTGCTGCCAACGCACACACACACGCATTACACTCAAACACACTTAATCGAAAACTTGTTCGACCTCTAAAGGCAAAACCAAACCCAGCTCAAGGATCATTTGCCAGCAACATACTAATTAGAAAGCCATTCAAGCTTCAACAACGACGTCTATTGTCTTTCATTAAATATGCAGAGGCAACCAAAACTGGAAGCTGTGTGTGTGTGTGTGTGTGTGTGTGTGTGGGACAGTGTGTGTGAGTTCCTCAAGATGCCGTGAGTTTCATTCCTTCATTCGATTCAACTCCCCTGTGGCATGCCACCAGCGAGGCGATAGGAAGGCAATGTTATGTGTATTAATAATTTATTACTTTATTAATTTACATGCTACTGTGGCATTTCTGTGAAGTGGTGTGTTGTGGTTAGTAGAGGAGTTGTGCGGTATAACATAGTGTGGTTTAACAGGCTTTAATTGCCAGGCAAAACCGCTGGCCGCGTATAATGAGAGAATGTGAGAACATTTTGTATACAAGTAACATTTTGTTAGCCACTCGATTGATTATAATCGAATCGATAAGAAAAAGCTTATTATAGTTTATTTTTAGCAACTTAAAAGGGGGAGCGAACAAGAGAGACACAACAGTGGGGTGCAGGGCACAGCGGAGAATTTAATAATTGTAAAATTATCAAACTAATCGATTTGAGGAAATCAATATAAAGCTCAAGTTAAACACAAATTGCACTTGTCATTTTAAATAGATAAAAATGTATAAAAATAAGAACACGCTGCAAAAGCGTAGAAGTTTACAACTAGTTTATTAAGTTTCTATAAAACTTCAACCTCTTAAATCACTTACTGATTTTCATCTACAAAATAACCAGTAGCTCTTTAATTACTTTATTTAAAACGCAGCTACTTTGCAGATTGAAAGCAAACTGCGTTGTAGTTAAAAATATAAATTTCAGCAAAATATTTTTGGCAACAGAAGTTGAACTTTAATAAAAGTTATTTATATAAGAAATTGTGTGATAAATATGTATTAAGCTGAGCGTTCGCACGTGCCAGCTGGCGCTTATGACACCTGAAAGTGGCAAGTGGCAAGCTCACAGTGAGGCTGCCACATGGGAGCAACAAATGAAATCAACTTCCATCAGCAGCAAGAGCTTAGTTCATTATGGCCGCTTGGCTGACTTGCTTCACCTTTATACATATATACAACAGAGTGTGTGTGTATCTGTGTGTATGTTATCGGGCACATCCGCAGCAAAAATAATATGTGAGGCAAGGAAATGTTGTGCCTCAAGTTGCCCTAAGAAGCAGCCGCGTCAGCTGTTAATTAAGCACCACAGACACGAACACACACGTACGTGAGTGTGTGTGTGTGAGAATGTTTCAGGGTGTATGGGTGTGTGTGTGTATATTTATAAATTGCACGTTTCCGCTTGTAATGCAATTAGTTGAAAAGTTTTGAGCGTAGCAAGTATTAAAACTTTTCAACAACAGTTTGTCAGCGGAGACGCGACGTTGAAAATTCTACAGCAAATGCTATTTTCTCATATCTCTCAAAAACGAGTGCTATTAAAAGTTGTCCCATTTACACACACCCCAGTCACAAAAGGAAGCTAGGCTTTACTAGACTCACGACTCTGATACACCCGTTACTACATTTTTAAAGCCAACAGCTTACTTTGAGGCGTTTGAGCTCCAAAAAATATTTAAAAATCAAGTGATTATCGGTTCGTTGTGGATATAAAATTAACTTGCTTGGCTCTAAATATAACTCTTTGAAAGTGTTTCAAGGAAACGACTCCTCTTCGCAGTTTAAAACACTACAACGCTTCAAGCATACCCTTGCTCTACTTGCGTCGGGTACTCCTCTGAAAGCTGTGACATTGTGTATGAGTTGAAAATGGCAAAAAGGCAAATAAATCACAGCCAAATGTTGCCAGACGAAAGGACAAGTGTCTAACGCTTTCAGCCAAATGATATGCAAGAGCAAAAGGCAAACGACAAACAGTCAAAAGAAGCACTTGCCAAGTAAAGCTGTAAAACTATTTTAATAATTGAAAAAGACTCAGCCAACTGCACTACACGCTCTGCTACATCTACGCAGTGAGGCAAACACACAGACACAGTGCTGCCATCAACGTCATTACTATCATTCTCGTTGAACTGTCATTAAACGCTTCAAGTAAATTGCTGCAGTCACAAGATACGCGCACAACCAACACCTAAACACACACGCACACTAATAAGCTGTCATTAGGCAGCAATTTGTGCGTTTGTGTGTAAGCAGCGTACACACGGCGTATGCGCACTTTAGATGATTTGTGAAGTGCACTGAAATTGCTTTACGAGCCAAAGCGAAAAACAATGGCCAAAATCGTGGAGTATGGTTTTTCAGTTTAAACGGCAGTCAAAATTTTTGATTGCCAACAAAATTCGTTATCGATTTGCTTTTAAGCAGCAACAGAAGCAGAAGTAAGAGCACCATCAGAAGCAGCAAGAGCAGCACAAACAGCAGCAGAGGGAAAATCCATTTTATAGCCATTAAATGGCTTTTCAGATAGAGAGAGAGTTGAGTTGAGTTAAGTTGAATTTTAAACGGAAGTCTTAAATTGCTTTTCCTTTGGCTTGACTAACTTATTCAACTTTCCAAGTACCGTGTGCTAACTCTTTTCTATATAGAATTCAACACGATTTCACTCGAATTAATATAATTTGAGGCAATTGCAGTTGCCACGCCTTGAGTTTCCTCTCTCACCCACTCTCCCGCGCTCACTTCTTGTTTGTTTCTTCTTCCTTCAAATTAAATTTATTTGCATTGTTGTTAAACATTTGCTTGCTGCTTGCCGCAAAGCCTTTCATTAAAATAATGAAAGGATATTTTCCGACTGCTAGACTGTCGACTGAAAGCCAGCCAACGAGGCGTATACGTAGTGTACAGTCGTCAGTCCGTTGTTCATAGTTGTGGCTCTCGGTCGCCATGACTTTCATAATTTAAATCTTGCAATTTTTATGTTGCAAAATGCAATCAGCGATGCCTTGTTAAGCTGCTGCTTCTCTTTCCTCTTTTCATTCATCCTTTGCTCTTTTGCCCCCTTGCTTTCTTCATAAAGTGAGCGTAGTGTTCATATCCGTCTTTGCTCTACATAAAATAATTAACGTGGCTTACAGTTGCCGCTTGCGCATTTGCATAGTTAATCAACGTGGCAGAGTAAATGGAATAATAATAAGAAGGATGTAACAAAGGAGAAAGTGAGACCGACAGAGAGAGAGAGAGAAAGAAGATGATGAGGAAGTTCAAGAGTTTTGGGAGATGAACGGATTTTTGTCAGAAGCAGCACGAGATTTAAAGTGTTAGTTTCTGTGGAATGAAATGGATAGTGAAAATATGAGAAACTACAGAGAAAATCTGACATAATTAAGAGGAAATATTATCCTAGTTGAGAAGTGAATAAATGACTTTAAGATTTCTCTTTAAATAAATTTGGATTACGCTACTGAAGCTACTGAAATGAAAGTTGATTTCTACTCAAGAAACCGCACAGTAAATTCGAAGTGAAAGTAATAAAAAGTCACTCAATCTTCTATCGATTTCTACGCGATAAATTCAAGAAATTTAGCAAGAAAAGTTTGCACAACTACGACTTTGACAGTTTACGCAACTGCGTAGCATTTAATTATTTTCCATTCAAAGATGTTGTCTAAAAATATATGTATATTCATGCCAATCTTCGATGGAAGCTTTTACTACTTTATTTATGTAGAAATTCGATTGACAAACTTTGGCTTGTGGCTTTGCCAAAATGAGAAAATGAAAACGGATTTGCATAACAGACCGAATGGCAAAGGGACAGGAAGGCACAGACATGGCCAATAGATATGAAGTTCAAGGGGAATAGTGCATCATTGCTTTGAAATTAATACAGCGAAATTGGAGTAAAGTTTGGCAAATTAAAGTCCCTGACAGCAACATCCTTGGCAAGGACACGTTTCAAATTCAGCACAAAAACACAAGCACACACACATACGCACACAAGCACATGGCGGTGCAAAGTGTGTGTTGATTACATGTCCCGATAACATTGCACAGAAAAGGACTAAACAAGGACTAGACGACGTAACTCGAGACTTGTCGCACACACACATACACAAACAAACCGGACGACCCGGAAAATGTGCTTTTTCCCGAGCCAAAGAAAGAAAAAAAAATGAAGAAAAACTGGTAAAGCGATTTGGCAAATGCTCATGTTATTATTGATGGCAGCAGGCAACAAGGCCCAAGATTGCCAGCAAAAGATGCCTGAAACTCATGACTTTCCACAGGCTTTTATGGACCATAATAAAAACACAATTGTACAACAAAGTTCTCTCTTTCTCTCTCAGTCTTTGAAAAAGTCACCAATTGTTGGGATCATTAAAAATGACAGAAGCAGAGCTTGGAGAGAGAAATTCCCCTCTTCGGCTGTCAATTCGAATTACAAACATCATTTAACTGATTGCAAAATGAGATGAAAAACGTTTTACAATTTTGCGAAAAATAAATCGCCTTAAATTAAATGCAATTTAGACTGAAGCACTTATCATATGGGGAAAAAACAATTTATTAAATTGTGAAAAGCTTTTCAAGGTAGCAAACTAAAACATACCCTAAAACCAAGTTTCTCAACGCTTAGTTTCTATAAAAGTTAAGATAGAAGACAAGCAAAAAGAGATACACGTTAATTAAATACTGTCTGCAAGATACTGATAATCTAAAAATCAATAAACTTAGTCTGTATTACGTGCAATTGTTTAGTTGTCTCATTAACCGCATAACTAAATCACAAACAAACACACACAGACACGAACAAACTGTTTTATAAGAACATGTTGTGCATATAAAACATAAACGTCTATTATTCAATTAACTAGAACTGTGGGCGTGGCACATGCGGGGGGGCTCACTTAACATCAATTACATTGTAACAGAAACAGCCAACAACATGGCCAAACAAAAGCGAACCCCCTTAGGGAGAAAGCGATGCAAGCGAAGAGAGGGAAAGAAGAAAGTGAGGGGAGAGAGAGAGAGAGTGTAGTACTACCAGGAACACATTCCTGTTACCTCAATGTGACCCACTGTGGTCTGATAATTGTCTGACAGCATGTTAACACCGTATGTGACGAGTACAAACCACATTTGTGGGTGTCTATAAAGTATGTGTGTGTAGATGTGTGTGTGCTGTTGATATGTACTGAATGAAAGTCATTTACAACGCAAATCGAATAATATTCTAAATAAATTACGTGCAAACATGACATGATAGATAACGCCTAGCCCTATTGGGGGGTAGAGGAAGTAGAATGAAGCAGCGGAGGGGGGTTAATGCACTCAGACAAAAGCAAGTACAGCAATTAGAGACAATCATGTTAGATAGGCAAACACACACACACCCCAATACATACATAAATATTGATAAATGATAAACTTCCGGTAAAATAGAATTAATATTGATTGACAGACGTTACAAATCGATAGCCTACTTTTCGGCGCTTTTAAAAATGGAAAATTGCTAGACTCTGTAAAACGAGTCGACTACGTTTATTAACGCATATTATCCAGCCTAACAAAGCAGCTTTTTGCCTGATCTGCTCTTCTTGTTAAACTAAGTACAGGGTCCTTCGGGTTAGACTATAACAATGCTGCCCTTTTTTCATTTGTATGAAAGCATTTGACTTTTATCAAGCTTAAGTTCTTTGAATAGCAAACATGCTGCCTATGGCATTTTAGAATAGAAACCAAAATAATTTCTAGGATATCTAGTCAGAGAGTGGAAAGAAAATGTGAAATTTTTGGTTGTGGGTCAGTCCAAAATGCTCTTGTTGGCTTCGGGCTAGGCTCAAAAGTGTTGTTAGCTATTCTGTCTGTCTCCATGCCATTTCCTCTCTCGTCAATAATAAAATCAAAAGCAAGAACAACTACCAGAGCACAATCATGATAACATTTTGTGGCCAGAGGCTGATTGTTAATACGGTCTACAAAAAAGATGATAGATATACTCCAGCTTGACCTAAACAACAGTTCTCTTATCATTCGACTCATTTAAGTTTTTTGGAAAGAGTCAATAAGCAAGACATTGTTTGAAATTGTGATGGATAGGAAAACAAGTGGCCAACAGGAAAGCCAAGACAATAGCGAACTGGAAACAACTTTATGGCCCTGCAGCAGTCGTAGCTGCGGCAGCAAAAAGTCACTTAAACTTAAGCTGGATTTAGTATAGTTACCCATACGCACAGACGCATGTATCTATGCATAAGTATTTACAGCACAATTGAGTTTGTATCTGCAACTAACATGCCAGTTAAGTTTTTGCAAGTGACGATTTACTTACAAATTGTTGCTACTTTGCTTTTGTCCTTCCATTTTGTTTCTTTTGGTTTTAGCTTACAGCTTTCAGCGCAATTTGCATATCATTGTTGCCCCAGACAAACAGGCAAAAGTGATAGTGAAAAGGGAGGAGGGCTGGGGGGTGGTAGAATGTGTGCCTTCTGCTGCCACCATAAACCCAGTTAACAACGAAAACTACAAAAAGAAATATACATAACTACTACATACACAACAATGAAGAAGATGCTGCACGTCGTTGGCTAAGTATCTGCTGCTTTTGCTACGGCTTTTTATTATACCCTACACTCTGGAAATATAATAAAAATAGAGTACTTGCTATTTGGCATGGGGTTTGCCCCGAAGGAAAGAGTGTCACTTAAATGGAGGCAAATAAACTAAGGGATAAAAGTACTGCTGATGAGAAAACTTATTAGTGCAGCACTAAGTATTTGTCATTACTTAATTTACTTGGTGTAATTACTTAACTTGTTAATATGCCAAGTAACACATAAACGCCACGTGTATTGTAAATAGTTTTAAAGCAAAAGTTTAGCTTACTGTAATTATTTTATTCATAATTTTATGGCTCTACGCTCTCTTTCACTTTATTTTCTGTACGTTAACATTTATTTTTTATTTTCGCACTCTTTGAGAATTAATTCGCATATTGAACAATAAAAACTGTTAATTCCTTTCAGCTTTCAATTACGCAGTTTATCCGCTATCTTATAGCTGCTTCAAAGCTTTCTCTTGTCTCTTTGCTGTCAGCAGAGTCTGCAGTTTGCAATTTATCTCTTAATACCCTTCGACAGTTCATGCAGAGCATTTCACAGGCCACAATGTTTTTTACGTTTATTTTTCCTTCCTTCCTCTTTGTGATTTTCTTGTATTTTTTTCCTTGCCGTTGTTGTTGTTGTGTCCTTTTTGTGTGTTATGCAACATTTTTGCGTTAACGGCTGCTGCGTCGTCAGTTGTCGTTGTTTTGGGCTGTTATTGTTGTTCTTGCTCCGCTTACATGTCCCCCCTTTTAGTGCCCCGCTCCCCACACTTTCACTGCTTTGGGCCGCACGTGAGCGCCGGAGTGCAACTGACAGCGACAGTGTTGGAATTTTTGCGTGAAACAAATTTCGTTTTGAACGACACGTTTTTCACGCTGCTGTGGTTTACTGTGGTGCGGGTGGGTAGGTCAAGGGGATGCTGCTGGTAGTGGGGACTTACACCCACCCAACTGCTGTGGATTTATTTGGCGTGTGCGCGCAAAAGTATGCTATAATGGAATGCATAAAGCATACGCCCTGTGAGCCAGCGTGTTACGCTACGCCAGTTTCCAATGGTTTCAACGGCAAACAGCTCAGCGATGCATGCCACAACAGCAAGCAAGAAAATGTTGAAGAAGTTGAGAAGAAAGCGTACCAACTTCTCTTACAAAAGTTACTTCAAATATTTTTTGGCATTGGCATTTGACAAAAATATTTCATTCTTTCTCTGCAAGCGACAAAGAATTGAAGGAAATACAAATTTTCTATATTTAAGTTTAAAGTTCTTGAAGTCTGCAGAGATTGCAATCAGGTCAACAAAAGAAATGAACTTAAATGCTGCATAAATTTATTAAAAGCCTCGTAAATTGAGTGAAGCAGAGTCAAAGGGCGACGGGCGTGACACAGAGACCGGGCACAGAACAGGAAGTTGTCCACTAGACGCACAACGAACAACGGACCTTGCCATCACTCAACACCAAATTGACAAAACATGTTAGGCAGCAAGAAAGAGGGGGAAGGAGGGGAAGGAAAAGGAGGAAAAGAGGGAGGGGACAAGGTCAACACCAAGACTCAATGCACTGACAATGAGAAGCATGATAATGATGATAAGCTTTTTACAACGCTTGATAAAGTGATAAATACATTATGTGAGCCAGTTGCTTGGACACTGTCAACGCTGATTGGCTGCCCCTTTTGATATATTATGTACAAGCACTTGCGGAAAGAGAAAGGGGAGCGAAGGCAGACAGGAAAACTGTAGAGAGTGAGAGTACAAACGGTGATGACAATAATTGAAGCGACTTGAAGCAAATAAATTAGCGCACAACACAGCGTATGATTAATGTGCTTATCCAAATGACAGTGCTTGTGTGTGTGTGTGCTAAGTATGTGTGCTTTGGGCGTATGGGCGTGTCCGACCAGCCATGGGGTCAACAACACTTTACAATCAACTTGGGAGCAACTAAACTATGTGAAAAAAAACTATAAATATTTGCCCGGAAGCGAACAGCTTGTCTCTGGAGAACTGTTACTCAGCTGAATAGGCTTCTGCCACAAAAGCTCTGCATGAGACTTGATCTGAGCCATAAATGTCCCTAAATGTGCTTTGAGGTTTCACCTCATTCTCTTGGGACTGAAATAATAAATATTTAGCACATTGGGGAATATCCCTAACAAAGCAAATTGGCGTTTGTAAAAATTCACAATCGATTCAAATTGTTTACAATCGAGGCATACAAATCGCTTTTTAGTAGAAGGTGGAGGAAATTGTGGAGTTGGACTAAGAAGATACCCTACAAACAGGCAGTCCACCTAGACGAGAAGAATTATGACACCGTTCAATTTCGGTTTTCGATTTGATGTTCAATATGATAAATTACAACTTAATTTTAATCCACTTTTGAAAGATTTTAGCTCAATTTAAAGCTTAATTAACCTTTAACTTTCTATAAGCACACGATATTAATCACACTCAACTGGTTGTTGTAGGACAGTGTAAACGTTTTTACCTTGAAGCCACTGTTGCTGGGCTGTCGAAAGAAACGAAACGAGCTGGGCGTATCGATGGTATGCTGACGTGAAAGCGCTCCATGACTGCCAACCGTGCTTGACTGACGGAACCAGGGAAGCGAAATTTTTCGACGAGGTTTTCGCTGTTGCGGTGTTGCCGTTGCAGCTGTGGCGGTTGTTGAATCCGCGACGGTGGGAAATGTGAATGGGGAACGCGAATTTGGTGCAGCGGCAGCGGAGGCAGCGCCATTATTGGCTTGTTTTGGCGATGTGCTGGCATCCTCCTCCAGGGTGGACAGGGGAGTGTTCTGAGCTGAGTCAGCCAATGATGGTGATGGCGATGGATCACCAATGGCAATCGGTGCACTCATTGGCAAAGTCAATGGTGTGTTGGGCAAGGAGACACAACCGCCTCCAGTGCTCCCACCACTTCCACCATCAAGACTTTTCGACTGCTCGCCGGTGCTGTCGCTGCACTTGAGACGCTCGAGCGGAGTCCTTTGTGTCTTGCCACCGTCGGCGGCATCGACGCTGTTCATGCGCTCGTTCAGAAATTTTTTAACACTTTTCATTGCTGATATTTGTTATTGGTTTTTCAATTGTTATGTGTTTAAGCATTTAATTTATGCTTCATTTGAGCAAATTCTGCTGCGTACAGAAATGGAGTGTTTAATTTTATTGTAATTATTCATTTTAAGCCATTTTTTTGTCAATAAATTCGCGCACAAATCGATATGTTGTCTACGTTCAATGTTTTATTTTTAAACGAGCCACAAAACCAAACGGAAAAAAGTAAAAAACCCCAAAAACCAAATTGGAACGTTCTGCGTGTGCGTCTGACGTGTGTGTGCGTGCGTGTGACTGTGTGTGTGTGTATGGGAAATGAGTGTGGATGATTGGATTTGCAGTATACATAATCCAAGATAGAGATAGCTACAGTCGGAGAGTGAGTTCGGGAGAGTGTTTGAAATCCTGCTGAGCATCACTCAATCCTGACATTGCATTTGTCTTTTGTCAAAGCTTTTTTTTACGCTTAACTTTTCAATTAGCGCCACGCGTCGTATACGCGATTTTCACTTTGCTTTTTTAATTAAAACCTTTTAAAATAAAATATAGTCATCGCAGCAATTTTCATTTGATTGCCCTATTGATTTTAACGCATTTCTTTGTTTTTGGCCACAAAAAACTCCCCTCATCTCACGCCACACTTCGATTGGGGAAACCTACAATTTATCTATAATTTTCAAAAGCCAGCGGCTCGTTAGCTTTTTTTTTTTGCTTTGTTTACATGTAAATGTTTGTTGTTTTTACAGCCCATTGGTCGGTTTTATTGTTGTTGCTGTTGTGTGCCACAGCGTGTGTTTCACACTGTTATGGCAGGTGCAAAATAGCGTCCACCACTTGACTACAAAACGTGAAGCAACCTGTCGGACCGAGCACCAACCCAATCACACCCCACACCGCATAATCACACCTTCGTACAGCAAACACCGCAAACACCAGCTGCAATAATTATTAAATAATTTACGGCCAGCCTGCGTTGCGGGTCTACAGCAAGGAAAAGCAATTGACTATGGCAAAAATAAAAAAAACTATTATTAAAGGCCACAGGCAGCCGAACTGACTGTTAAAGACCCTGTACTAATACTGTAGCAATCAATTTAAATCTTAGTAAATAAAGAATTGATAGCGGCCTTGCCAATATACTATTTTATGCTCTGCGGTTTGATGATTAATGATCGCTGATTCACAAGCTAAGTAAACCTTTTTTAGCACTTTTAACTACAGGGTTTATAAAAGAAAATCCCCATTGAATGCCCTGGAAAATAGTTAACTGCTAAATCTCGTGTGTGCAAAAATACAATTCAATTAAAAAAGCAAAATATGAAAACACGCTAATGAGTACAGTACAGAATCAAAGGGAAAATAGCTATAAATAAGGTAAATATTTTCAGACGAGTGGGTGTTGTGCTAAAATTTTAACAATTTACTGTTAAAGCCAATATGCTGAGCTAAACTGAAAATAAACATTAACTAGAGAGTTTTATAGAAAATTTAGTATAGCATAATGTATACAATTCAATTACCCAATCCAAAGGATTAAGTATTCACAACTTTTTACAACAATTTGTTAAAGGCATCTGATGAATTAATTAGATTTGTTTACTTAAAAGATATTTCCAAAGCCAAACTGTCGAACGGACAACAGGTAATCGGTCATTAGAAAACTCTAGGGTATTTCAAATGAAATTCTACAATTTCTGTGAACGCGTGAAAATTTGCATATGTTGCTGGAAATTTGTAGAGGGCACAGAAAAGTGCTATTAAAATGTTTGTGTGCCTGTGTGTGTTTGTGTGTGGCACACAGCTGCTCGCTAAGTGGCGTACACAGTTTTAGGCCTGGCACAGAGTTTGGCTAAAACTCACAAGTTCGTGTGGTTTATAACCATTGCCAATGGCATTAAAAACTTTGATACTTTGTGCACAAAAAACGACCCAAAGTACAGGAAAAACAAGAGTAACAAAAGCTTGTTTGTACTCATGACATATTTGGTAGACTTTGTTAACGAACGTCTCAAACTGCCACGCCCACCATTAGCAAAGATTCAACTGCTACTACATTCATTAAATTGAAACCACAGCTAGCAAAATTCAATTTGTACCCAAAAGGGAGCCCAGAAAAGATAGAATCCTCTAACTACAATTTGAAATGTCCGCAAAAAAAAGAGAAAAACATTTTTGAGTTTTAATGGCGTTATAAAAGCAAAAGAAATAATTAAATGAATTTTAAAGGCAAAGATTTTGTTTAAAACATGAAAACTGCGAACAAAATTTTGTACAAATTATAGTGGCAGACATTTTCCGTTTGATTACTTAGCTATTCCGTAAACGAGGGCACTAAGACTAATATTTACATTGGAAATATTTTCAGTAAACTATCCCAAAAGCCAGCAGAAATTACAATGCGAAAACAATAACAATTTTAATATTAATTCTAACACGCTGGCATTATTAAAATGCAATAGATAAGCTCAGCATGCAATTAATTGCCTTGACAAGTTAAATACTATTTTAGCTTAGATGAACCCTATAAATTAACAGCACTAAACCATACGAAACTTTGATAATATTATAGTAGACATATTATGGCATTTTATGGAGATTAATTAACCAAAACCTGGCTATCGATCATAGTAGAACCCATTAATATAAACCTTATCTTTTATTAGTTCTAAAAATTTGGGTAAATGATTTATAGCTCTAAATTTACAGATTATTTTAAATGAAGGTCTTAAGCTGTCTCTAAAAAAGGGTATCTGGGTGAAACAAAGTATCTAACGATAGCATAGAAAGACGTGATCTGAATGCAGCATTTCTAGTGTGTGTGTTTTCTGTTTTTCCATGCGAACTATTCTCCAAGTTTTGAATATAAAAATTTACCTAACATTTGCCACATAAAAATTGATTTTTCCAGAACGAGACTTTTGCTTAAAATAGAACTGTTTACTCTAAAAAGTTATTAATATTTCACATTCTAACCCATTTGAAGCCAACTCAAGCAGCAATTTTTAGGTAAACTACAAAATATTCTGCTCAGATTTGATTTAAGAACACACCCTCATACACACACACACCTATACATACACTTGATTGCAATGCAGTTGACAGCAGCACTTGTCACTAGCAAAGAAAAGGAGGAGCAATATAATTCTGTCTCTATCCTCTTCTCTAAGCACAAACCCAAAAATAACAATAACAACAAGCAGAACTAGAGACGGCGAAATTGTGACTGAGACTACGACTGCGACAGCGACTGAGGCCGAGAGACTGAAAGTGAATGTGTACCGTCAAATGAACTTGCTACTCAGCCAACTAAAGGCGTGAAAAAGGTCAAAGGCAACCGCAACTTGTGGGAGGTGGGTGGTGTGCGTCTGATTTCTATCATTCTTCTTTTTTTTTGGTTTTTTTTGCTCTCATCTGCAAAATGAAAAGGTTTTGCTTTTTTCTGTTTTTGGTTGCCCAAAAAAAAGCTGTATACTTTGGCTTTTAGTTTTAGGGTGGACGCAAAAGCAGCTATTTATTATAAATATATATATGTATGTATATGACGTTTATATGTATGTATATTAATATTTATTTTCAGCTACGAATGGTGTTGTGGTGCTGTGACCGCTTCTACAGTGCGGCTGAGCTATTTATATATGTTTAACAATTTTATTTATATAAGGTTAACAATGTTTTTTTTTTTGTAAATCTCTTTGTTGCTTTGTTCCAATCTGGCTTTGTTGTTTTTTAATTCGATTTATATACACATTCGATTCGATTTGTGATTTATTGTGCGACTTTAGGGAATGCGTTAACTGAGTTCAAATTTTAAGCAATTATAGCACAAACGATTTCATTTATTATTACTCTTTATTTTGTGTATTTGTATTTTGGCTGAAATTCGTGTGACACGTTTGTGTGTATAGAGTTTATCTTGAACACACACTGTGGAGCACGCTTATCAGCTGATTAAAATAAATACCGTTTCAGTTGAGAATAAACAGTTCGAGAAAAAAACACTCAAACACACACACAACTCGCCCGCACGTAAGGAAAATCAGTACAGAGAGTTAAAATTTTTAGTTGGACCACAAGCACCAACGCCGCAGCGATTTTCAGTTGACAGTTAGTAATAAGCAAGTTACGATAGATTTGTATAGTGTTGGTGGTAATAGTGGTAGTGACAGTAGTAATAGTAGTGGTAGTGGTGGTGGTGGAGCTGCTGCTGCTGCTGCTGCTTTTGCTGCAACATTTGGTGCCAAGTAGCGTTCACTGGCGTTTTGGCCGGGCGCGCATCTGCAGGCGGCAGCTGCGAAGCTTAAGGAAGAGATAGCGACAGAGACGACCACGACCACGACGACGACGACAACGATGACGACTGCGAGACGGCGAATGAACCTTTTTGCTTAAACTCTACGAAAGAACTGGAGCAGCGAATGGCAGCGGCTACGCAACGACGCCGACTACGACTACGACAACGACAACAACGTAGCGCAACGCAACGCGAACAGGCACAACAACAAACAGCGTAGACCGCCAAAAAAAAAATGAAGAGAGGAGAGGAGAGCTTTCATTGAGTACACGCCGAGAGAGAGAGCGCAATTAGTGAGCATGAGAGCATAAACGTTCGAGTGGCAGGCTGCCAATTGGAGCTAGCAGCAGCTGCCATACCAAAAGCTTGCGACTCACACCCACTCTCTCTCTCGCTCTCTGACTGAAAGCTTGTTGTGAGCACACTCACAAACACTCGCACATACACACACATTTAAGTTACTCAGAGTCACACATAAAATCAGTTGAAAACTACAAGCAGTTTTGTAAGGATCTCCACGTTAGATCGCTTAATGTACCATAAATAAAAAATCACCAGCACATCAGACTATTAATGTGCAAGTCATGAAACATTAAACTGCAGTAAAAACCCCAAGAAATCTCAACAACAACAAGCAACAATATATTGCTAAGACAACTACGACGACAGCTAACTATAAAAAAGTGTCGCATAAAAAGTACATTACGAAAATGGCAGCAAAACGCTAAAAGCATGTCATATATAATTCAGATGTCAGGCACTCACACACAAACAATCGCACAGCAATGCACACAGCAGCAGCAGTGGCAGCACCCAAAGCAAGGAAAATCTCATTAAGTCCTGCTATGAATTTTAAACATATTGCAGACAAGCCGAGCCGAAAAACTAGTTCAGTGGCAACACCAACAGCACTCGGAGTCGGAGTCGCTGTCACAGCCAATAGTATGTCAGCAGCAGCATCCTTTATACTTTCAGCTCCAAAACATTGAGCAAATGTGTGTTGGGAGAGAGAAGAGACCGCGCGCACATTCAAAAATAGCATAAGCGCTTTTTATGTGAGGTAGGACCATCGAAAGCATTGAAAGCTTTGTCAACTACAAGTAAGCTTTTAGTGCTAACAGTGCTCAGAGCTGTTAAGTCAATTAACAGCCCGCGCAACTGTTTAAAAGACTGTTAACTGTTAACACACTGCTAACAGACAGCGTCATGGGCTTTATATCCAATTTGCTTAAAGACTCACCTTATTATCACTGTCTGTGGTGTTGCCAGAGCCAAAGCTGGCCAAGGAGCAGCGATCGTGATCATTCTCCGTGAGTGGCTCGTCGAGATCGCGTGACGAACGCTGCGAGGAGCCAGAATTCTTGGCTGGTGACTTTGGCAACGTAAGCGAGGTGCCCGAGAAGCAGGATTCCTGCATGACTTCACGCAGTTTCTTCACCCAAATCTAAATAGACAAAATATCATTAATATGGATTAAAGTAAATTATGTTTTAGGGCACTCACCTGCTTGGTTTCGAGGCTGTTGGCCTTGAGCACAATACGGCAGTCAGAGAGCATAGGAGAGCGGCCAGTCCAAACGGCAAACTTGGTCTCATCGCCTTCAATGTGCTCCGTGATGCCCATGTCTGTGGTCATCAATTTGCTCTTGAACTGATACTTGACCACATTCGATTCCTTAACTTCCTTGGCGAAGAGCAAATACAACTCGAAGAGGAATACGCGACGTTCGCGTCCTTTGCGTATAATCTGCTTGGTATCCCATGCTTGGAATGGCTCTTGGAGCACCACCTCGCCCAGTTTGTCAATGGACACATCACAGTTCTCGAGCAGCGACAGATGCATGGCATCGTTGGCCTTCTTGGGCACATTGAGCATGACCTCGAGACCTTCTTTGATCTCGCCATGACTGCCCTCACAGCACGACAGCAGATCCTTGAGCAGCAGCTGATATTTGGTGATACGCTGCACCGGCTTAATCAGATACGCCGGCAGCGGATGCTCCACTTCGAGGCGACGCTGCAGTTCCTCAAAGTAATTGCCAGCATGCTGGACCAGCAAATTGTTCGATGTCGGTTTGTTTTTGCAGTAATGCACATACATATCAAATTTCACCGCCCAGGTGACAAAACAATGTCCCACATCCTCAGGCATTGTCTCATACTTCTCCAGTTCACGTAAAAAGATCTTCTGATGGAAATGATGGATTTCCCGTATATTGCCAAAGATAATATCCTCCTGACCAACCAGAGCTGGTGGCACATTGCGTCCACTGCGGAATTCCTCAAGGAAACACTTGATGCACGTGGCCAAATCGTTGACGTAAGTGCGTTCCGTTTGCATCAATTCCGCCATAATGAACTCTTTTCGCCTGGCCGATTTGCGTTTCTCCTCGTTGATCTCCTTGCTGGCTGCTGAACTGGCCGATGTGGTTAACTTGGCTTCCAATGTTGGATCCGAGTGACGATCGTTGTTGCTGCTGCTGGCACCGGATGTGCTGCTAATGGAACTATTTGCATCGGATTCGGGATGATTTAACAGCTGTTGCTGTGACATGCCCAATGACTTCTCCAGCTGCTCACAATAGCTTTCCATGCGATTGCTAAAGTCCTTGTAGCGTTGATCCACCGATGCCACCCATTGTTTAATGGAACTGGCATGAGCATGACCCTTCTCCACCAGACTATCGGCCAGTTGGATCAACAACTTGACCCTCTCACGTGTCTCCTTCGCCGTGCTGCGAAACTCGTTGTGTTCCTTGAGTAGACTCTCAGTTTCCTCCCGAGAAATGCCAGCGAGATTCGTACGAGACGAGAGATAACCCTCGCCAGTATTATGTATCCATTCGATGGCCTGTTTGGCACTTCGTTCGAACAACACAAATTGCTGGCATTGATCGAGTGACTTTTTACGCAATGTCCAGAAATCAAGCACTTGATTCTCCTGTGTGAGCAGCTTATCCAGTTTGCTTTTGACATGTGCCTCCGAATTTCCCTGGGAATATTGGTAATACTGTTGCGACCGATTCGCATACTTGAGGAATGTCTCGGCTGTGCGACGTGCCAGTGTACAGGCCTTGAGGAATGCCTCCTTTTGTTCCTGATGCTTCGATATCAGCTGAACAATTGTCTGGGCTTTGTCGCTGCTGCCACCGCCGCCACACCAATCGTCCTCCCGACGATATTCCCGCTCCAAGCTGTCCAGCACGGAGCAAACTTGTTCCGTTGTTTTGTAGAAATTTATGGAGGCTGTCACCAGTTTGTGACGCTCCTCCGCATAGGTGACCAACTGTTGCCACTTTTTGGTAACATCATCGCTAATCTCACGTATGGACTTGGGATCATAATGATTGGCGTTGATGAGTGCATCCGCACGGTACTTGACCTGCACGGCCGACGTGTGCGTCTTCTCGATGGCAATCTGCATGGAAGAAATGAGTTGAATTAATAATCAAGTTTAAAGCATATAAAATAGATCTCAATTCAAGTTTACTTTATGATTACACTGGGAATGTGAGCTTGTTTTAGGCCAAAAACAGCTGTCTAAACTGCCAGCTTAAACACAAGTAAATTATTATCGACAGTTAACATATTTGTTAATTTAATAGTTGAAACAGAGCAAAAGTTTCCGTTTAAAAGTCTGTTAATGTTAAAATATTAAACTGTTCGGCTGCCCCTTATTTGATGCTCTGTTAAACTTAACAGCGCCACTTTAGCAATCTGTTAACCCACCTGAAACTGCTCGTGTTCCTTGCGCAGCTGCTCCGCATCCTGCAGACTGTTGGGCGTCTCGAAGCTGGCCACCAGAATTGCCTCACCGTTTCTAATCCATGAAATCACCTGATTGGCATCGTTCTGGAATTGACACAGCTGCACGGCCTGCTCCAGTTTGGCACGCTTTGCCTCTGATAGCTCCTCCAGATCGATTTCACGTTCACGCAAGAAGTCCAACAAATATTCGATGCGTGCCTGGGCCGTGTGCGTAGCATCTGCCATAAGGATGAAGCCTGCGTTCTCGAAGAGCTGCAACAGATCCTGACCCTGTTGCAGTACCTCATAGGTGGCATTCTGTATGTCTGTCACGGACTCGTTGTGCATGCGTATGAGCTGCTCGGCCTTCTGATAGTCACGGGATAGATCCGCATGCTGCAGTTCCTCCGACCAGATCTCCAGCTGCGATGACAACTCCATGGCATCGCGTTCAAAGTAACGTAGTCGCAGTATGAGATCAGCACGGAATTTCCGAGCTGACCACAGTTCCTCGACCTCTATTTTCTGCTTGCTGAGTTTCTCCAGCGTCGCTTCGAGGGCGGCCAGCGAGCCCGTATTGTCCACATACTCCAGGGCACGCATCTCCTGTAGCAATGCCTCACCCTGGGCAATAATCGTCATGCAAGCATTAACAGTGCTCTCCTGCTGATCCCTGTACTGCTGCAACAAACGCTCAATGCCCTCGAGATTCTCTTGGGATAGACGCGTCTCATCCGAACTGACATCCGTGCGCAGTGCATCAATCCAGGCGGTCACCTCCTTCTCGTGTGTGTAGAAAATAACAGCCATTTCGAGTCGTCGTCGTCGCTGCTCCACACGCTCGGCAAAGCTGGCCACCTGCAGTTCAAGCTCTCTGGCCACCGAATAAATCTCATTGGGATCCGCTTCGCCACTGCGTGCCAATTCATCGGCGGCGGACAAAAGTTTCTCCGCATTGCTGTACGTGTTCTGGGCGACGTTCTCAAAATGCTCGTGGGACTTTTGGTAGACACGTGCCTTCTGCAGATTACGGCCAATGCCGGTGTTTTTGCGTAGAAAGACTTCGCCGTGATTCTTGAGCCAGTCGAGCACTTGCTTCACATCCTCCTGGAACAGACGCAAGGCGAGCGTTTGATGCAAACGAATCTTCTCCTGATGCCACTTCGCTTCCAGCGTACGATGATGGCCCAATATTTGGTGTATTACGGCCAGCACATGACTGGCACCTTCGCTATAATCCGCAGCTGGATTCTGTCGCTCGTACTTGTTGTAGCCGCTGTTATTGCTATTCTTGCGGTGATCGGGCACACCTGGTGGAGGTGGTTGATTGCATACCTGCACCAAATGATCCAATTGATACAATAACTTCTTGCTAGTCGAGTGGACTTCGGTGTAGGCCTGACACATGGCCTCGTACAGCGACTGATGAGTGCGTATTGCCGTCTCCAGACTTTGGATGTCCGAGGGCAAAGGCTGGGATGCCTGACAGGCTGCAGCCCAACTGGCCACACTATTGCAATACTGCTCGGCCTTGTGATGGAAGAGCACACTCAATTGTAGCACAGCAGTACGTTCATCCAATCCGGCACCAAAATCCTTCCAAGTGCGATCCAAACGCTGGGCGAGCGTCTTTATATGCTGCGCTGCATAGTGTTGACTCTCGATGAGCGGTGCTGCCACCGCTAAAATCCTATCGATATTCACATGAACATTCATCGAGGTGACGGCAAACTTTTGATGCTCATCCTGCAGTGACTTGGCCACCGAATAGTTGTGTCCAATCTCAACGTAGCTCATTTGAAACACATCACGATTGTGCAGAATCCAATCGAACATTTTTTCACAATCCTGTTCGAAGAGACGCCACTGAAAGCACTGATCCAATTTGACTTTCTTGTGCTGCCAGAGCATCAACAGACGCTCCTGTCCCGTATGGATGAGGTCAATTTGTCGCATCGCCTTGTTAATCGCAGCGGACATGTCTGGATTATTATTGCCAGGATTTCGAGCGTTCTGGGTTTGCTGTTGTCCTGCCGAGGAGGTGCCCGAGTCGGAGCAATCGGATGTGGCAGCTCCAGCGCACTAAAATAAGGTAAACCATTAGTAAGGAGCATTAAGAAGTATTTTATTATTTTACTTACCTGACCAGTTGGGCCAACATTTGCTGCGCCAGCCATGTTAATTTTGGTCAACAGCTTTTTGCCTTGCATATCAAGATCCTCGATCGGTAATTTCGTTATCTTTTTACGCATTTCATTGTGCAGATCGATGGCAAGTCGAGCCAGGTTTACGTCCTCGGCAAAATCATTGCGATTGAGATCCTCCTGCAGATCATCGATGCGATCGGCCATATCACCGGCCTGCCAAAAGAAATCCTCGATCGCCAAGCGAGCGTCCGTCCACTGTTGATGATCGTACACCTGCTGTCCATCAAATTCACCGGTCAATTGATGAGATTCAGCGATTTTATTGAGCGCCTCAATCGATATAGTTTGAGTCTCAAATTTATATTTATTCGAACTGATCGAAGCACGTTGTTTTTGCCAGAAATTATCCGGTTTAATGATCACCACGTTGTGTATGTTGGCACTAAAGTGCTCCTGGAGTACCTTCAGTATTGTCTTGACATTCGTGGAGCAGTTGCCATTGCCTCGCATGTCAATGATGACTGTGAAGCCGAGATTCTTGGCCGCATCGCTGCAAGTGAAAGGTGAGTGTTAATAAATGGCTAACTGATCGCGAGAGAGCGAAAGGTGAGTGAAAAGAGCAAACTAACTGTAGAGGAAGAGAATGAGTGAAAGAGAGCGAGTGAGAGAGGGAGAAAGGTGGTACGTGAGTGAGAGTGTTGTTGTTAGATTCTTCCACATTTGGTTCGTTGCTCTGTTTACGTCTTTTGCATAAATTACGACATTTCTTCTTCGTTTTAGCCATGGCCCAAACGCATTTTCTATTGCTTTGACACCAATTTCAGCTAATAATTTCCGACAATACCGTTTCCCCTACAATCTACAGACTTCAGTTCACAGTTCTGAGTCTTCTGTCATGTCTTTCGCTCTGATTTGCATTCTATTTGAATTTTAATCACAACATTAAGCATAAATATTTATTTTATTGATATTGCCCCGAGTCGCTTTATGTTCCACGTTCTAGGCCCTGTAGTTAGACGAAGTAGTGAGTGTTTTGAGTGTGTGAAAAACATTTCCAATTCCAGATTTGTATCAATTTGCTGTATAGCTGCCTAGAATAAGACAGAAGTCAGTTTAAAGTATGAACAACTTTGTTGTTTACTAAGTACAGGGTCTCTTTTAGTCGTTTTTGCTACCACATTTTTTTTTTTTGTTTCTTCCTCTCGCTATTCTTCTGCTTTGTGTCTCTATGCTACGCTTTTTAACACGAGTTGTTCTGCCGCTATTTCTTGGCCCCATTGTTTGTTTGGATCGTGCGGTTTTGAGCATTTCTAGGGTTTTCAGAACCCAAAACCAGAAACCCAAACCACGCAAAAGTTCACACTGAATTTATACAGAAACGGTAAGAATTCTACACGTTTTATTCTTTTTGTATTTATTAATTCTTAAGAATCGCACAGTTTTTAATGTGTAATATTGATACACAGACGGTTTAAAGACGATTGCAATTTCCGGAATGCCTTAAAAATTGTCTTATTGTAAATTATTGTACGTTTTGCGCTGCTGGCGATGATTAATAAAATGAGGACTGAAAAATGTTCAACAACAAAAAATTTGTTTATCAACAAAATTTCGGGATAGGGGCAGAGACAATGTGTCGTCATAAAGTGTCGTGATTCCAACAAAAAAAATTAAAAAACTCAAAAAAAAGCCGCGACGCTTTTGAAATAAGAAATGTGAGACAAAAGGCAATGAACACTAATCAAGAATCGTTTATTTAAGCCATAAATCTGTAAGAATTAAACAAGCGATTGAGAGGGACAGAGGGAGCAAAGAAAGCTACAAAGGAAGTTGGCCTCGGTACGTGTCTAAAATTTTGAGAACTTATTGTTGTTGTGGGAGTAAAAACAAGAAGAAAACAATAATAATGTTCTTTATTTTTGCATTTGCCGAATTTGGCGAGGAAGACAAAGCGTAGAATGCGGTGCAAAAGAAATAAACAAAAATGTTTCGCATGAAAACAAATAAATAAAGAAAAAATCAACAACAACAAAACCAAAACAAACGACAGCCCGAGCGAGAGGGAGTCAAAGAGAGCGAGGGAGAACGCTGCTGGGATGGCACCAATGAGATAAGGCGCGTCCAAAGTCAACAGTCGTGTGTCGTCAGCGTAACTCTTCTCCCTCCCTTTCACCTTCTCCTACACTGTCCTGCTTATCAGTCATTCAACGGCTGCTGCTCAGTTTGTCGAATCGAGTTTTATGGCACAAGCAGATAGTGACTGCTAATAGGGGGCATGTTTGTCTGCTCCTACCCCCTCCCTCTACCCCACCCACACACCCCTTCTTCGAGAGTAGGTGACCGCTGATAAGAGCACACAAATGAGCTTGGGAATCGCTGTGATTCATTTAGATTTTCTTGTTTCCCCGAATAGACTGAAAAACCAGTGTGTCAGTTTTCTGTTTTTAGACTTTTCGTGTCACAATTTGCCAAGCAATCGACAATCATGTTCTGCTTCTTCTTCTTCTGCTGGTATTCGGCATTATTATAGCTTTGTATCTATTCGAAATATTTCAATTGCTTGTCTTGTATCTTCGAAGGCTACAAATGCTGATTACCTCCAAACAAAAGAAGCATAAATAATACCAAAAGATACATGTTCAAATTGAGCATTAACAATGTCTTAAGATGCTTAACGGTAAATCGTTAAATATATTTTAAATTCATTGTTAGATTTCAAGATTTAACATTAGCAAAGCTTACAATTTGTAGTCACTGTAAAGTGTCTAAAATTTTGTTCTATGTTTTGGGTTTACAAGCGGGGTTAATAGGCCTCTGGGTGAACCCACAAACTCCAAGGTTAAACGGCCTATTTAACCCTACATTAAACCAACTCAAGCATAAACGTTGTAAGTAGCAGAATATGACTTTTTATATTTTGTTTAACTTTACTTAAACCACACTTAAGCACGTGTTAAATTTTAAATTTCTACTTTTACTACGGAAATTTGTGTTTTATCAGAAAACTTGATTATCTTTTTTAGCATCTAATAAAATAATTATTTAATTGTTCGTAGTTTAGTACGTGTTCTAAATTTAGTTTATACCTTTTCTTTATCTATTTAAATATTTTAACAGGGTATTGCTTAGTCGTTACATCCTCAACTCATTGAACCTTTCATTTCTTGT
This sequence comes from Drosophila nigrodunni, assembly GCA_020829145.1. Lineage (NCBI taxonomy): Eukaryota > Metazoa > Arthropoda > Insecta > Diptera > Drosophilidae > Drosophila > Drosophila nigrodunni. The sequence goes on along the minus strand of JACVCZ010000003.1, from coordinate 206,375 downwards.
TTCTTTGCTTCTCCTTTGCTTTCATTTTTTTGTTGATGTTTTTTTTGGCACTCTGACTCTTGGCCGCTTTTTGGGCAAGCAGTAGCAACAACAACAGTAACAACAGCAACAACAGTAGTAAGAAGAAGAATTTCAAGAGCTTTCGGCTCGCCACATTCTTTTCGCAAAGCTTGATGAGATGCTGTAGAAGCTGAAGCCGGCTTTGGCTGCCGGTTAAGTTACTTTTTGTTATTTATTTTCTTATTCGCTTTCTTTGTCGCACAGATTTATGCAATTTGCTCATGTTGTTACAGTTGTTGTTGTTGTTATTGCTGCCTTGGCTTTGGCTGCTGTTTCTTCTATGAGTTTTGCACACACACACACACACACACATTTTTATTTTGCCAAGTGGCAACTCACTCTACCTCGCTTCATCTCTTTTACTCTCCTACACTCACACACACAAGAGCTTAGCACCATTCAATGCCAGCCTAGCTGCAGCAACAACAAAACAAATGCATGAAGAAGCGCGAGAAGCAAAAGAAGAAGCAACAACAGCAGCAGTGAGAACAACACCAACAAACAACACACAATGTGCGTGTTGTTTTTGCTGTTCGCGGTCGCCATTGTCGACTGTTGTTGTTGCTTGATGATTCATAAAACATGCGAGAACTGGAAAATCAAGTGGAATGCATATATTGCAGCTGCAGCTGCGCGGGTGAGGCTACAAATCCAAAACTGCAAAACGCGAAATAAAACGAAATGCATTGCAGAGCAGCGACACAAACGTCGACTGCGACTGCGACAGCGACGTCAGCTGACACAATGGCTACTCATTGTACCGGCTACTGGGAACAAAATGGAACAGAAGGCAAGCGAAAGAGAGAGCGCGTGACAGCGTGTGAGGGAAGGAGTGGGCAGAGCTTGCAATAAATAAACATTTAAAAAGAAAAGAGAAAAAAAAAAGAGATTCAATTGCGTCTTTCGACTGTATCACTCACCTTGGTATGCTAATCAAGTAGCTGAGCAGGCGACGCAAATCCTCCGGTTTCAGGCGATCCCTGCGCGGCGTTGCCGGAAAGCACAAGAGTGGCCCGCCTCGTCTATCACGTCCGCCAGTTAGAAAGACAACGCGCTCCTGCAGCAGCGTCAGCAGATCGCGAGCACGTTGACCATTCATGTTGTTATTGTTATTGCTGTTGTTTTTAATAGTCTTTAACTATTGTGGTGAAGGCAGCACAGCATAACGAACGGACTCGCCTTCAATTTCACTTAATTTCAAATATTTCTTATTGTTATTTTTGTTGTTGTTACACTTTTGCTTGCTTTTGAGGCTTTCATTGATTTTCGCAAATTTCTCGCTGGCATTTTTCATGGTCACAGCGACTGTGCATGTGTGTGTGTGACCGAACGAACGTTGGTGTGTTTGTGTGGGTGGTTTGTTTAGAGAATGAGCAAAAGAAACAGAAAACAAATTAGCAAAGTGGACAAATGGTCACATTTAACGTAAGCCTACATAAATTAATTAAATTTTCACCAAATTTTTCACAAAATGCAACCCTCGACCTCTAATAAAACAAACACAAACACACCTAACAAACACATAGACAGATATGCTACACAAACACCGACAGATAAACACACTCACACATACACACGTAAACTCTCACATGTGGGACAGGAGGCACCCACCAAAAAGCGGGTAAATGTTAAATGTCATAAATCAACTCGACGTCAGCAGCGACAGCGGCAGCGGCGTCACGCAACGGCCGCATAAAACATAACGCGGAAATATACATATAGCAAGACTCACATACACACACAATCTTATTGCTCTTATTCTTATTTTTAAAACACACACACAAACACTATACACATTCATTGGAGGAGGGGGCGACAAACAAATCTGTATTATTTTGCAGCTGAGAAACAACAGCAGCAGTCGTAGTCTCAGTCAGCGTATATTGAACGTCGCGCGCAATTTTTAATAATTTTATGCTTTGACTTCGTTCTCGTCGTAGTTGTTCCGTCACTTTTAATTGCCATTTGCAATATGTTTTATTTTTATAAACGCAACGAACTCAACTCCATCAACATCAACATCACATCATCACCCAGCAACAGAAACACAGCAGCACATCTTTTCACAGTCGACGTCGTCGTCGTCGCCGTTTGCTTCTGCTGCTGCTCAGTTTCAGAAGTTCTGCGTCTTGTCTGCCTTTGCCTCTCTTTTTCCACCTTCTTCTTCACCCAACAAACGCTTCTGCTGGATACAAATTGATTTTTTTCACTCTTTGGGCCCCCTTTCGTTTGGCCAACCGCTTTCATTGCACTTTATTTCGTTTACCATTGAACGCGTGATTGCATTTCCACTATTTCCAACATTTGTTATATTCACATATTTTTTGTTTACACTGGTCGTTTGTTTAAACAATTTCTACAGCAAGTAAATTTTGCGAAATTTATGCGCCTCGCTCGCTTTGTTGTTGCACTGTTAATGATGTTAACTTGGCATGTTAAACTCAAAATGGCACTGTTAACCGATAAACGGTGTGACCAGATGTATGTAGATTGGAAATAACGTGAATTCACTTGCTGCTGGTATTATTTACTGCCAGATAGTAAAAATTATAATGTAAACAACTCGTCAGCTGATAGACAAAAAAGAACTGGCAACACTCTGACTAAAAGTTTTGTGCCACACAAATTTGTAATTTTTTGTTTGTTCTCATCAAAAGGAATAACTGCAAAAATTCTGCGCAAAATTAAAGCAGCGCTGCAACGCAAGAAGCCCCGACACAAACATAAAAAAGACCAGCAACAGGCACAAACTCCCCAAACGCACAGCTGCTCCAAAAACAACAAGGCCAAGGAGGAGCCTGCGGTGGAAATGGAAAGCAATCTGAACCGAATGATTAATCAAACACTGCGGCATCCACTTAGTGGACAGCTTAGCAAATATACAAATGTGATGAAGGGTAAGATGGCAGTACTTAAACTGTTTGAGGAAGTCATGTATGAGCAAAGGGATGTACAGGTGGACACAGCTTCAAGACTTCTTTCAATCCTTACACAATTTTTTATCTATAAAGTTTTATTCATCTACGTTATACCCTTTACAGGCTGGCAATATCGCTGGTTCACGGTGGACGCCAAATCTGGCTATCTGAGCTATTTCCTGTGTGATTCTTCGGCTGTGGGTGAGGATATTGCGCCCTCGCCCCATGTGCTGGCCAGCACACCGCGTGGGCAGGTCCAGTTGGCCGGCGCTGTGGTGTACCCCAGTGACGAGGACTCGCGTACGTTCGCCATAGCCTGTGCCTCCGGAGATACCGTCAAGCTGCGGGCAAATGATGCACGAGCTCGTCAGGAATGGGTGGATGGACTACGCGCTGTGGTCGAAAGTCATACGAAGGCCATGGACATAAGCAATTCATCACCATTGCCGCCAAGGGAACTGCTTGCTGCCTCCGACGCGATGGTCTCCGCTCGCCAGGCGCTGTTTCTAACCGAACAGTGGTGAGTTTTGCAGCTTTTCTGGAGCAGTAATATGTAATTAAAAGATTTTTGTATCTTCTATAGCAACGCATCTTTGGCACGTGCCATCGAGAACATTGACTGTGCTTCCTTTTCGCCCACTGATCCTGATCTCCTGCTGCTCAAAGCCATCTCCACGGCTAGCACACAGTGTTTACATCAGTGTCTGGGTCTGCTGCAGCGCCACCAGGAGATCAATCAGCCAATGGTGGACACCACGCCTACAAGTATTCCACTGTCATATCAATAGCGAATACTGATTTAGTATTGTATTAAATACATGAAAAGCAATAAAATTTCAAACTTGTTCCAAAGAAAAAGTTTTCGGGGAATCCCCAAAAATTTTTGTATTTTATAAAATATTTTTTGTTTTATTCTTTTTTGTAGTTTTTCATTGTGTGTTTTTTTCCACTTTGTTTTTTAGATTAATAAGAACATTCATTTCGACATTTAAAGTTAATTTGAACATAAAGTTTGCACTAAAGTTGATAGAAAACTTAAATTTGATATTTAGTTTTTTCCCTTTTTTAAGTTTTTTTTCAATGATATTTTATTTCTGGAGTTGGAATAATGAAACGATAACTCGTAATACAGTTATACCAAAGTTTTTAGCGTTTATATGGAACATTTAAAGTCTATTTTAAGGGGTGGGGAATACATTTTTTGGTTTTCCATTTATTTTGTTTTTTTTTGTTTTTAGCGATTTATCATATGAGAGTTACATACATAAATTTGTTAATTATAGTATGTTGGCTATGGCTATTGCTGCTGCTGTAAATTAATTAATTACTTAATATATTTAATTTGATTTTTATTTGCCGTTTCTTTGCTATTTCCGCTTTCAATTATTTTTTATTTGATTATTTCATTGTGTGCTTTCAAAAACGAAAATTTTTAACTTTGCCGAAAGTTTGCCTAAAAAGTTTTTTAATTTATTTATTAAAAATATACACATATATATACGCCAGACTTTGTTGTTGTAACAAAAGTTGTTGTTTTCATTGTTCTTTGAGCGCTGAGAAAATAATAAAAAAAATTAATTTTCTTAAGTTAAAATTAAGGCTAGAAAAGGCACTTTAGAAGTAGAAGAAATTTAAATTGTTTAAACAACTTAATTAAAATTAAAAAAAGCTTAAAAAGTATAAAATGTTTTTCAAATGGTTAAATGTTTTTTTAATTTTTTGTTTTAATCAGCAGCTTATAAAACAATTTAACAACAACTTTTGTTCCGAGTAAATTTTGCTGCTAAATTCATTGTCACAATTTTCTATAATTTTCCACAATATTTTGTATAAAAAGAAATTTGCATTTAATATACAAATTTTGTTAAATTTTTTGTTATTTTTTCGAGTTTAGTCTAAATTTTAATTTTTTTTAAATTTTTGTTCTCTGAATTTAATTCCGAAAGGCATTTTTTGTGAATTTCATTTTGTTTTTTAGACCTAAACATTAAATTTAGTTGCTTCCATAATTTCAGTTTTTGTTTTTATTCATTTAGTTTTAAATTTTTTAATGCACATCCAAAAGTTGTAATTTTAATTTTAATTTTTGTTAAGTAATTTTGTACATTTTTTTTTTTCAACCACAATTAAATATAAAAACTAAATATAATTGGGCACACAATTGCTAATTGTTGTTGTTCTTTAAATACTTATTATTATTATCAGTTTAGTTTAAAAAATCGGTTGTTGAAATTTATTTGAGTTTATGGAATGTTCCATGGGGATTTTGATTTGAGTTTTAGTTTTGTTTTAAGAGCTTTTCAGTTTTAAAATTAAAGAGATCGCTAGGTAATTGTTTAAGTTAATGCGCTATAACATAATAATACTTTCATTTTTAAATAGTTTAATTATTTTAAATTAGAAACTATGCGGAAAATCAAAGTGTGGACAGAAGAGAAGTCAAAGGTAAAAAAGGAACGCGCTTTATAAATACTATAATACGAGTATCTAAGTAAATATATATACTATATATAAATATCATTCAATACTAATTAAAGTAAACTTTTCAAAATCATCTCTCTCTGTCTGTCTCGCTCTCACTAGCTTGCCTTCTCTTGTGGTTTGATTGTTTTCAGTTGTTTGTGTTTGTGTGTGGATTCTATTCGCTGCTTGTGGTAATAGGTTCCACTTTGATGCCGCTGCTAGAACAGATGTCGCCACTTGCCACCACAGCAGCTGCTGCTGTTGTCGTTGTCTCCCTGCCACCACCTGCCACTGCTCCAGCTGGTGTTGCCCCACTGTGCGTCACTGTAGTCGTTGCGGTGGTTACACTCGTCGCCGATGAGGAGGATGAGGATTGTAAGCCAACTGCGCTGCTCGCTGCACCCACCAGCTCGGCAAGATCGTCGGCAAAGAGTCGGGTGGGCGAGTACTCCCGCTTGTAGCCCATCTCCAGGCCTAGCTCGGTGAGTGGAGAGTGCAGATGCGGCGTCTCGCTGCGCAGCGGACTGCTCTTCGACTTGGACTTGTCCCCGTGTCCCAGTCCAAGCTGTGAGTGCTGCTGCTGTTGCTGCTGCTGGAGGGCAGAGGAGGAACCAGCGCTGGCTGTGGGCATGGAACTGGCACCGAAACCGGACTTGTGTGCTTGCATATGATGCGGATGTCCAGCAGCTGCAGCTGCTGCCGCAGCCACTGCCGCTGCCTGTGCCTGCTGCTGCTGTTGTTGCTGCTGCAGTGCGTGTTGCTGCTGCTGTTGTTGTTGCTGCTGGTGCTGATGCAGTTGCAATTGCTGCAGATGATGCTGCTGCTGTTGGCTGAGCAGAGCGGCGGCGGCTGGATCACGATGCAGTGCAACGGCCATGCTGGGCGGCAGATTCGGCATTAGGCCGGCGGGACCGCAGGGCGAGGGCGCATGCCTTGGACCTAGCGACGGATTTGAGCCACTGCTCAGTGCAGGTGATATGCTGGCCCGTCCTGGTCCACCGCCCAAATGAGGCGGCAAATTAAATAGCCCTGGCGGCGGTCCCGCTTCCCCGTGCTGATGCTGCGCTGCGGCGGCCATTTGCATCTGCTGACGTATATTGTGCGCAACGGCTGCAACTGCCGACATTTGTTCCTGGGACATTTGCTGATCCGCGCCCACAGCGCCGCCACCACCGCCGCCGCTTCCACTTCCAACGCCGGCAGCGCTGCCGCCACTGCCCATGCCATTGGGGCAGGCCAAGGCGCTTAGGCTGGCTGCGCCGCTGCCGGGCATGCCGCCGCCACTAGCGCCGGGATAGCTCAAGGTCATGTCCTGCAAAGGAAACACGGGCTAACGCCGTCAAAAGTTTAGTGCTTGCGTTAAGACAGCAGACTTACATGCAAATATAAATATTCTATTCAGCAGGGCAGAAGAAAACATTGAAAAAAAGAACCGTTACATGCTAAGTTGGCTGCAGCTGTTAAGTATTTATTTGGTATTTAATTTATGCAGATCACCTAAGCCAAGCAAAAAGGTATCGATAATTGCAACAGCGTACTAAACGACAGCTTACAAGTAATCGAGTTGAATTAATTGACGATCGGCTAATTAATAAAGCCGCCTTAAGTAGTTCGCTTTGTTGTCGTTTTAACAATTATGTTAACGCATTAGAAAAATCAAAAATGTATAAAAATTAATTAAAAGGGTTGTCCTAATTAGTGTGTCAAGTGTCAATTTGGAGCAAGCCTATTAAATCATCGATACTTTTTTTTATGACATTTGCCACCATTTTGTCTTGCTGAAAATTTGCGCATCATTCTTTCAGTCTAAATCTTGTGCGCAGCGAGTTAAAACTTAATTTTCTCCTTTTTTTTCTTTCTTTTTTTTCTAGTGAAGTAAAATAAGTTGTGTTATGTTGTTTTATGTGGTGCAGTGCAGTGAAGTGAAGTGAAATTAAGTTTTTGTGGTAGCGGCGGCGTTACCTACCGAATGTCTTCCGTACGGCGGCATGTGCGCACCCAAGCTGTCGTCCTTCAAGTCTTTGGTATCGCGAAAAACCACAGTCTTGATGACGCCCTTGATGTGCTCATCCGGCCAGATGCCCAGAAGTATGCGCTGCGGCCTCCCGCGTCCCTTGGGCCGCAAGTCGGGGCCGCCATCGATGGAGGGTCCCAGCATGTTGTGCACGCGATTCGCATAGAGTACAAAGGTCGGATAGGGTATGTCATACTTGCGGGCTGCCTGTGACAGCGAGAGTCCCTCTTTTAGCACACTGAAAATGGCCTCGGCCATAGTTTCGGGTCGCCACGACTTGAGAGGACCGCGTTCGCGAAATCGCATGTGATGCATTAGGTTTTGATTGGTGTTCCAGCATTTTTGCCACATCGACTGCAGCTGATACTGATAGCTGTCTGCTGAAGGTGCAGAAAAAAAGTAAGACGCAAAAAATTTCAAGGGGTAAGTGGAATTTTGACATTTTATTATTTCTCATACAAACCTGCTAACGTGGAGCCCGTTGCGCCCATCCAAGCGTGAGAATTCTCCATCATTTTTGCCTGCCAATAGAATGGAAATACAAGTGGAAGAAAAGATGACTTAGTGGGTCTTCAATTAATTGCATAACTCGCTTTAGTTAGCGCTCAATGTGCCGCTATATTTTCATTGCGTTTTCAGATACCCTATAATATGAAATGATTCTCTTTTGCGGTGGTAAAAATTTTTATATAAAAAAAAAATAAGTACATTTTTGAGGTTATGGGTTTGAAATTTTGAAATGTCATTAACTTCTAATTATTTCTTTTGATGAATCAATTATTCAGGTTAAAAGACTATAGGCGACAGTTCGCGCTAGTGACAAAAGTAAACCGTAAGAACACTTTTAGCAAAGATAGGTGAGTTTTGTGTCAATATAAACAATTTTTTTACAAAATTAAATTTTACAGGGTGTTCTAGTGTAGACTACTTTATTATATGTAAAAAGCATGTAGTTTGTAACTTGTTCTAACCATATAATGGCTTCGATTCTAATGGTAACGATACATTTAACTGCAGTCCTTGTGTTCTCTGAGCGTTGTTCAAGTGGCGACGTCATTGACGTTACCGTTAACGCTACCGTAACCGTTGCCGTTGCCGTTGCTGACGCTGCTGTCTATTTGCCGAGTACCGTTTGCCGAGTGCCTCGTATTGAATTCACTAATTGCATAACAAAGTAACATTTGCATATTGTGCTACATATCCTTAAACGTGTCTATATATGCTTCTCATCATCATCAGCATACACTACACTACACTGTGTCCTCCTCACTGTATGTGGCTTGTCAATAACTTCATTACAAAAAATTTCGCATCATAAAACATATCGCAAGTGTGCTTAGTAAGCTCCGGAGACTCGTAGGCCACTTGTACCCATTTAGGCTAAGTATTACTTGTAAGTTTGCCATGTGACTGCGTGGCTGAGTAGCAGTTTAGTTGTTGTTATTTTTCTTATTGCAATTCTACAGTTGCCTGTGCTGCTTCTTCTTCTTCTGCTTCCATATGAGTAATAACAGCTGCCAGACAATGCGCACGGCTCGAATATTCTTTGAAATAATTCGTTGCATACTTTTATGAGCGCCAGACATGCAACTTTTGCGACTGGACTTTGCTAAATTCGCTTTTGTATATACTTATGTTGCAGCTCATTATAAGCTAAATTATATATTGTTTAGTTGCATTAAGTTGCTTTTAAGTAGCTGACAAATTACTTTATTTGCTAAATTGGTGCAGGTAAAAGAGGAATGAATTTAATGCTATGCCTTTGCCCGATTGGACACTATCTATTAGAACTTTCTTATTTTACTACACAAGCTTTTGGCTTTAACTAATCAAGTATTTTCTCAAAATTTGTGCCTATTTTGAGCTTCAAGTTAAAGTGTTTGCAACATTCGCAGTTGCAGCGTTGCGGCTTAAAATTATATATAGTGATTATAGAATATGTGTTATGTATCGTATATCGCAGCTGCTGTCATATAATATGAGTACATAGAACATTTGGCTTGCGATGTGTTTGTGTGCAGCAAAGCGAAGAAACGTTGCAACCATCAAAACGGTAGCAACAACAACAAATGCAACATGCTGCACATCAACTAGGCAGCCAACTAATGGTCCATTCGTGGCACTTGGTTATTGACGTTGGACTCGAATTGTATTAACAATGCATGGGGCCCTAGAACCAGGGCCGTAACAGTAGCCAAACGCTGGCCTCTCAACTGTGAGTGTGAGTGCAGCCCTGGTGGCAAGGGGTAAGGGGCGCAGCGAGGCGGTTTGCGGGGTAGCAGCGACTGCGTTTAGCTTTGATGCAAAATCGAAACGTGGTCAACTTCATTTCGCTTAATTTCGCGTTGACTCTGCGCTCACACAAACACGAGACACTCACACATACATGCGCTAATCTGCTGCGGCATGAATGTAGGCGTGGCACTTCGCCCCTTCTCTGCCTCCTACCTGTATTTCGGCTCCTGCCCCACTGTCACTCAGGTATGACATTTTGGCAGCGTCGAGTGCACCAAGACTGTCAAATGAGTTGTAATGAAATTTCGTTCAGTGCGTGTTTGAGCCTATGCTGTCAGTGTATGTGTATTGTGTACGTGTGTGTGTGTTGTGTTGCTTTGGTCAGTTGCACATATAATAAATAAATTATTTGGCATTTGGCGTACGTATTATTGAAGGCAGGTGGATAACAGTCATCCACTCATATACACAAACACACACACACACACAAATCATGCACTCTCTCACACACAAGTACACATGCACACACTGGAAAGTGCAGCTGCGGCGCCATCTGTCGTCCGTCTTTGCGACAAACTTGCGCATTAGCGTGATTAGTCTCAATAGTCGCTCGCTGGCATTTAGAATCGCAGCAACAACAACAACTAGTCAACTCCTCCCGCCCCACATTTCGACCCGCTAACCCTTGCTAGAATATTCTGCTTTGCTTTAAACGTAGCGACAAATTAAATTATCCAAATTCCTTGCGTTTCCGCCATTTTGACGCGACATTCGCTGTCTGGCTGGAAATCCGCAAAAAATATAAACACGTAGGGGAAATGCGTGTAAATAAAGTACGCCCCCAAGTGTCAAGGAGCCAGGAAACAGGCGTGTTGCAAGCGAAAGCAACTGAATCCTTTGAGAAGCGAATTTTGAGACAGCTCTATCTGTGTTGAACCGCATCCAAAATCATTGAGGCGTTTAGCCCACATCAATTGGGCGGAAAAAACGCCAAACAGCCTTAACGTCCACTTTGCGGCACTTGTGCGGTCGGTATATGTGTGAATGTGTGTGTTTGAAGTTGTAGCCGCAGGGGTCGCTTGTCTTGGCGGTGGTTGCTACCACAATTCTGATTCGTTCAGTCCACAAAAAAAAAACATGACCCGTAATGCAATTTAAGCAAAATGCACAGCAGGAAACCTCGCAATATGTGGCAAGGGCAACAAGTTAACTAGTGTCTGAGGATGTAAATCTAAATGGAAATGGGATATTTTGTCTTATAGATATTATTAATTGCTATTTTTAAAGTGGAATTAAAGTGAATTAAAACATTTCTTTTATTGTGTAATTACTGATTTAAATAGGGAGAGCCTTAACAGCTTTCTGTTAGTTTACAGAGTAGTTTAAACAGTCCGCTGTTAAATGTAAGCATCAGAGCTTTAGCATGCTGCTCTGAATTGCAGTCTCTGTTAAATTAACAGCTGTTCATATTTGCTTGTTTAATGTTAACTTTTTGTTTGAAAATTAGGTAGAAAAGTGTTATACAACTTTAAACTTTAAATAACATTAGGTGTAACCGTTTTTCACAGTGTATTTATTCTACTTTTACCGCACAGGAAATTGTCAAAGTATTCGATGTTAGTGTGAATTTAAGAGTGTTGAAAACCGAAAATTAATTAGCGTGAAAAGCATTATTGAATTGTATGCAAAGTCAAAAGGAATTTGACAAATCGCTTGCCACCGCATTTGGCCAAAACTTGCGAGACGGATACTGGCAAAAACTTGTATTAGTTTTGTAGGCAAACGTCTCGAGCTCATTTCCTTAGCACAACTGCACATATGTGTATGTGTGTCGCACTTTTAATTTGATTTAGTCGCAAAACTTGCAGTCAGTACTTCATTAAAATTTTGCAACAACAAAAATAAACTTGGGCTGGAAAGTTTTTGGCGCGCGTTTTTGCTACTTGAAACATCAATTACAACATGCAGCAGCTCCACTGACAGCAACAAGCGGCATATTTCCGCTGCCACCACAACCACTCGCACCACCATCAGCACCACCGTCAGCACCACAATCTGTAATACCAGCACAACCCATAACCCTTAACCCTAAGGCAAGCCAACAAGCGCTCTGAAGTGTGCTAGGATTTCACTTGAAAACTGCAATCAAGTGAATTTCGATATGTATGCATGTGTGTGCGTATGTTGGTGTGTGTGTGGCTGTATACATATATATGTCCGGGTCATATAAAAACTTCATGGATTTAATAATCAAACCATCGATGGTTAAAATGTTGCTCGAGCAGCGCAAACATCCGAGTGTTAAGCACCAGTAGAAGGAGGAGGGAAAACTGATGAAGGCGTGTGGGAGTGGGGAAGGGGACGTCTCTCTACACTTGTTCGTCATTTCCTGTACAATTTTATTATATTTCATATATGGATGACTGTTGTTAAATGTGTGCATGTGTGTGTGTGCGATCGGCAATAACAGCTCCCACTACTGAGGGGAAATGCTATAACTGGCAAATGCTGGCTCTACTTTGAGTACTACTATACTACAGTATTTATACAAATGTGAAACGTTGCTACATTATAAAAGATGATGTCTCTATGTGTGTGAGTGTGGGTGTGTGTGTTTAGAATGTTTGTGTGTAATAATAACAGAAAAATCATTAAGTATCCGCCCTGCAGTTCACAAAAGTTGCAAATGAAAATCATCTATATTATTATTTTTTGCTGAGGTGAACCAAATGATGGAATGATGAATTGAGAAATGAGGGAATTGAGTGAACATTAATTAGAGAAAAATGTTTAAAATGTTCAAAGTTGAAGAGAGTGGATAAATATAGATTTATTCGGGAAATGTTTAAAGCTATTGGGTTAAAGTAATTTGTAAATTAATTGATTTGTTTAAAAGAACTCATACAATTTTCTATATTTAGACAGTTTTAATTATGTTTAAAAAGTGTTGACTACTCTGCCTGCCTAACATGGCTTATCTTCTAGTTTATCATTTTAGAAACATTTTCCATATATTTTTTTAAGCTGCCTTGGACTTTGCAGACTAATTGCCTGTAATCGTTGGATCTACGCCCAGCTCCCTACTCCTCCGACCGCATCCGTACCACAGGCTATAAAACAACAAAACAAAACAACAAAACTTTAATTTTGTTGTGCGCACAATTTTTATCATTGTTTGTTAAAAACTGCGGTAATTTATACTACAACGGAAAGCAAAAAACAAAAAGTTTTACAGGTTAAAATGCTTGCAATAAACCGATTAGCATTTAGACAAGGGGCAGGTTGGCAAGAGCAGAAGAGAGCGAGTTTGTTAGCCACCAATCAATCGACAAAATAATGCGTTAACTTTTAAAAACCACAACTACAACGCACACACGCAACTTTTTACACACACCCACACACATACAGAGAGTTGCATAACTAACAACTTTGTGAGCGCGGAAAAGCGATTAGAAAACAAGTAAGAAATTCTACAGTCGAGCGAGTCGACTTTAAAAGACCCCGTACTTATTCTAGTAAGTAATTTTTGACCAACGTTTCCAGGCAGACAGACAGACGGACAGACAGACTTGCATACGGACATCGCTATATTGACTCGACTGTTGACGTTTATCAACAATATATTCATATACTTAAAAGGGTCAGAAATGCCTGTTACGCACATTTCGCTTCTGACAAACTTAGTGGACCCCTCAACTCTTTTTGAGTGCAGGGTCTACAAACAAAAAAGGGAACAACAAATTATTGCATTGGAAAAGGCGCAAAAGGGGGCTTTGAGACATGACTATGATTTTATAACTGCTTTTATGTAACAACAATAAAAAGTTTTAAATATTGGAATCCACACAGAAGTTGCGAAAAGTAGGCAGAAATACGCATTGTAATGTTTTTGAACTGAACTCTATTTTAATGTTTTCAATCCTACAACAATAATTATTTAAAGATAATTATTTGTATAGAAGCTAAACTATGTATAAAAGACTTTTATAGTGAGGAAGTTCTTAGCCAAGTTATTTAAATATTATGCAATCACTTAACCACAAACTGAACTTAATGCATCTTTTAAAACTATTTAAACTATTTGTCAAAGCAATTCAAAAAAGCAAATTCAATTAGAAATCATTATTTCAATTCAATTTTAATAGTTGTAAATTTAGTTTTCAAAGAAAATCTTTGTAATAGCTTAAAACAATATTGGCACTATTAGCACTTTATCATGCATATTTTATTGTTTATTTCGTTGGTCAACAAAAACAACAATGGTCATAACTGTGAACATTTAACTTACTGTTCAAAGTGCATTTTTTTTTATTTCTTGAATATCTGGCCAGTTGGTCAGTTATAAATCAAAAATATTTAATAGTCTGTTGTCGAACAAAATCTAAAAAAATATTGAAAATTATTTGACCAGCGATTTTTACCTATCCGTAGATCTGCATACATGCAGGCGCACACACACCTGCACATACCAATACCAATAAGCTGGACGATATAAAATACTTGCCTATTTTTTGGCGCACAAATTGCAACAGACGGTTTTTTATGCATTTTATAGCCGTCTGTTGTTGTTGTTTGTGTTGCTGCGGTTGCTGTTGTTGTCAGCACATTACGCGGCACATGCAGCAGCATTTATGGGCGTGCCTGTCGCCCCTATGCAGGCCGCACGTGCCGCGCATCAAAAATCGCAGCAAAAATGGAAGAGCGAAAAAATCTCGTTTTTTTTTTTGTATTTGGGGGGAATTGCCCAACTGCGCGGTTTATAATCTAATAAGCAATCAATGATGTGAAAAAATGACTGGCAAACCATTTTAAACGTTGTGTGGTGCACCACAGAGGAGTCCACTTCACTCCTGTGCTCTTTCTCTGTCCCCTTTAGCAAGTGGAGTTGAAAGTATCGAGTATCGGGTGATTTTTTGGCAAACTCATGCTATTTTCCCACTCTTTTTGGCATTTTGCATTTTGAAAATGCTTTTTTATGTTATGTGTGCTGCAACACAATTGTTGCATGCAACGTGTGTGAAAAAAGGCAGCAGCAGGACACTGGACACAGGAAAATAGATAGACAGAGGGACGAAGGACAGATGAACAGATGAGCAGACTGACCGTTTACCAGTGCACCGTGGTTGTCTCCCGGGTGGCACGTGTGTGTGGCAGTGTGTGCCACATAAACTGTAAATGCCGCACAATGACAGAGTGTCAATTTATTAGGTGCCACAATTTATGGCATCAGTTGCACATATCGCGATTGTGCCGCCAAATGACCAACTCTTCAGGCCCGACCGCAAAAACAATTTTTGTTGTTTACATTTTAATTGCGTTTAATTGATTCTACAACAATATTTTTTTAATGCCACTTCGCGGCATTTCCAATTAATTGAATGATATGCGTAATGAAAAAAGCGTTAAACCTTTTTTTTTCGATGGTAGAAAAACGTTTACTTAAAGCGGAAAAATTCAATCACTGTGGGAAACATCTTAACGTAAGAAAATTGCCTTTAAAGGACTATTTTAAATTTACACTCTTCTGAATTAATTACTTTGTCGTTACGTCACAATTTCTAAGCTTTTGAACAAAATTGAAAATTTGATTAAAAATCTTATCTCATATTTAATTTGATTTATTTTTGTGGTTGAGCGATGTTTTTAACTTTACTCAGCTCATAATCTTTCAATCAAGAAACCCCTGACTATCTTCAGCTACTTTTAAACTTTTTACACAATTTGTTCTTGCGCATAAATTTAAAAACATTAATTAGAATAAAAATGTAGCGCCAAATGAGAAGGAAAAAAAATAATATACAAAAATAAAGTCTGAATATTTTCTTAACTTGGCTATTTTCAACTCCTTGGCGTGGCCCACCTTGTGTCTACCTTTTGCTGCTGCCGATGAAAAATGGCGCAATGTCTGTAGGAAAATGTCTGCGTTGCTGCGTTGAAGCGCGGCTAAATTTAATTTTAAATTTTATGAACGCACATCAAAAAAAATTAAGTATGAGGCTAGAGCTTCTACTGCTTTTGGGGGTTGTCCTCTCGTCAAAGTTGTGTGTGGCATTAAAATATGAAAAACAATTAAGCTCCAACGTCTTCTCTTCTACTTCTACTGCCTTATCTACTTTCTAGCGCTAACTTTTATTGTGGGCGGATGGCGAAGTTGTAATGTATTAGAAAATGGCTGCCTAGCAATTGCAATGCCTCCAATGGCATTTCCACCCACTCACTTCTTTTCTTGTTTCTTGTTTCTATTAAAATGCTGAAACAAAATGAGTATTATGTATTTCAATTCATTCTGAATAATTCAGTATTTCGCATGCATTTTATATAAGACAGCGTTGAAGTCTGCCACAGTGTGGCACGTTTATAGTGCAATACACAAGACACTTTTCTGCCTGTTGCAACAGTCATATATACAGATATATCTGCTTCTTTTTTTTATTTGACATATTACAGCAATTTCGGTTGCAGACAACTTGACAACGCGCATCTCTGTCTCAATTTTGTTGTTTTCGGTTTATTTTGTTGCTGCTGCAATAAAATGTTATAAATTATTTAAGTTGCCCAAATGCACATTTGTAAAACAAAGTGCTTGTTTGGCAGCCAGTCGATGTTCCAAGCATTCCGTTTTGGATTTTCCCAATTGATGAAAATTAATGAACCCTTTTCTCCGAAAATAACCAACTGAAAATATCTGTGGATTTTATTTAACTATAAATTGGTTAGTTTAATAAATTATCCGTGCAGAAATTCACTTTCAAATCAATTTCACACATAATAGGATGACACTTATGATAGTTGACTGATATTTATAATCCCCAGTTAGTTTGGGATATTTATAGTATTAAAGTATTAAAACTAATAGAAAATCATAAAGTTTAATGATTGATAGCCTTTTTTAATTGAATTGTTTGTGTTATTTTATATTTTGAGAGAGCTTTACTCAAAATTTAAGTTAAGTTCTGGACTATATGTAGAATTCAGCAAACTTTGAACCACTGGAAAACCTTATATCTCTTCTCCTCTGCGGATATCTATAAGACAGAAACTAGAGTTCACTTGAGGCACATTTTACGTTAATCTATGCAAGAGGCAAGCTAAAGTATTTTGCATAGTAAAACTGCTAGACGGTGTATATATAAATACTACATTATATTGTTGTTGTTGTTGTTGGTGTTGTAGTAGTTTAGAGTTTATGGCTGTTTAGTTGGCTGTTTTGTTAGCTCTTTTGTTGGTTGGTTGAGTTTTGTTGGGCTGGTGGTAAGTTACTTGCCACTTTTTAGGTCATAAGACGTTACGCTAAAAGCGTCGTTCAACATTTCGTTCTATTTTAAAGACATTTCATGTTGGGCCTCCTCTTGTTATTTTTGTTTTAACTCATTGTTATTGTTGTTGTTGATGCCGTCAGTTTGAAGATTGGCACTTGATTGGCGTATATTTCCTGTTGCATATTTAAGTTTTAGCCAAGTTATCGTACGTCTGTTGGCCCAAAGTCGTATGCATTTCTATTTGTATAACTGACATAGAAATTTGCATTGCCCGGCTCCAAATGTTAACGGCGGTCGTTCAAGTTGTTTTTAGTTGTTTTATAATGGGTCAGAGGCCCATTTAAAGCCTCTTTGACTTTCTGCTACTTTTAGCTGTTTTTCTGTACCATTTGCATTTAATTAAATAAATGTAATAAGTAAGACTCACTGCATTGACATTTCATCTGTCGCGTAATTTATAATTTGTGTTGCCATTATGGTTACCCCATACTGAGTGTGTGCATGTCTGTGTGGAGTGTGTATAATGTTTGTTTCTGTTGTTGTTGTTGCATGCAACTGCTGCTGTTGCTTTCATTTTGACTGCGCTGCAAATATTTCGCATTAATATGGCGGAAAATCTATAATCGAATTACAGCGTTGTGGCTCTTTTGTTTCCCATCACTACATTCTTCATGTGTGAGTGTGAGTGTGAGTGAGTATGTGTGTGTGTCGATATGCGTGTATGTTTGTATCGCTTTAATTGAATCCTTAACACTTTTGAGCTACTTACGGCCAACACGTTGCGTATGCGTAACTTATTATAATTGTTGCTATTGTTGTTGCTGCTGCTGCAGCTGCTGGAACAACTGTCAGGGTTGCACAAAAGCATTAAGTCACCAGCCATGTGTCAGTAAGTCAAAAGTTATTATTGTTATTTCAGCCCTTAGTTTATCCATGAAAAATACTTTTCCAGCATAGTCTTTAACCTTTACTAGTTTGATTTTCTTGTAGGAATCTTCAGCCCTGATCGGCTACTGACTTTTCAATTGATTTGTCTGCTTTTAATAAACTCAAACAAACAAACCGTTCAATCTATTGGAACGTAGTGTTCCATTGCATTTTTTACCCACATCTGTTCTTTTATCCGGACGTGGTGTCTCTTAATTTTTTTTGTGCTACCCTATAACTAAATGAGCGATAAGAGGGCATATTGACAAAAGGGTTATATTTGGTTCAATGTGCTTTGGAACTTCTATAATTTTAGAAGTAAAAAGCAGCCAAAATCATTCTTAAGTCAATTTAGTAAAGTGTATACGGTATCTCCAAGTCATTCACAATTAATTGTTGTTTTTTTATGTATATGTGTGTTCAGCGTCACACGCAGCTTATTGGCATATTGACAATTACACGGGCGATACATATAAATTAAGTAAACGGGCCGATCAGAGGAAAATCTCTCTGACCGTCAGCTGCGTCGACTGCGCTGCCTGCGTTGACTGCGACGGCGACTGAGGCAGCAGCTCAGCTCAGCTTGATGCGGCTGGCCAAATTTAATTGACAACTTACTGTTGTACGGCAACAAGCCGGCGGCAGACACGCCGCGCAATCTGTCACAGCTCAAAGATACATACACACCAACTCACACACTTACATTCACACTCATATACTAACATATGCAGATTGACCCGCGACCCGGCTTACAAATTAAAATTCAATATTAACGGACTGTAATAAAAAAAAAGGGACAAAATGAAAATAATTTAATAGCAACATTGCAGCAACAGTTTGAGGATGAAGGGGGGTTAACCGGGGCATAGATGTGGTATGTGTGTGTGTTTGTATGTTGGACAGTGCATTTCCATAATCGTGACTTCATAAAAATTAAACTTCGATTTAAAAGTAATGAGCAACATGACGTGTTGTTTGTATTCCAATTGCATGAGTTCAACCGAAAAAACATTATCATAATGATGATGAACAGATAATAAACTCGGTGGGGAATATACATAACCTTGCTTTTAAGCTCGCAGTTGATTAAATGTGCAAGAAAACCTTTATCATAGAATATAGAAAAAGACACTCAAAAACATGGCATATTCGAAAAGTAGTTTGAAACCATATAAGTTTTAATGCAAATTTTAAACTGTTTTTGGTTAAATATCTCGTTTATTGTATTTATATTTCGATAAGCCTTAATAGTTGTTACAGTCAATAAAAACAGAGCGCTATAAATAACATCGATATATAATTTTTGTTGGGCTTATTGGCTACGTTTTATTGAGAACAGGCCATAACGACACATGGCTCAAACAATGGTGTGAAAAACGCAAAGTTTCAGACACCTCAACTGCAGCTTCAACTGGATGAGCAGCTGTCTCTTTGTCCCAGTCAGTACTTTCTCTCTCGCTTGCTCTCTTTGTATGTGTGTGTGTGTGTGGCTCTTGTGGGTAAATATTTTTAATACGCGTCGCATTCAACCGCAATACAAGGCAATTAAATATTTCAAGCCGCACGCTTCCCAACGCCTCTCACATCCGACACAAAAACCGAACTGAGCTCAAAGTGTGGTGTTGTTGGATGGAGGAGTGGAGGATGTGGGAGGGAGTTGCATTTTCCGGCCAAGCACAAAAGCAACAACAGTTTATCCTGGCAGTTGGCGTTGCTCGCGGTCAGAACGCAACTGCAACAGTGTCTGTCGTTTATCTACATACATATATGGAAATGTATCTGTATCTGTATCTGAAGCTGCATCTGAATCTGCATCTGTTTGTGGGCAACGATTGTCGCTTGATCTTTGTTTTCTTTTTTGTTGCTTTTATTCGCATTGTTTGCTGTTCTGTTTCAGCGCCAAAGTTGGAGGTGGAAGGGATGAGGACGTGGCGTGTGTGTGTGTAACGGCAGATGCAATTGTAATTTTTTGCGCTTTTGTTTTAATTGGCGCCCATAATAATCAAATAATTTGTTTATTGAAAAACATTTTTTACAATTAAGTAAACAACAAATTGATTTCCAACATGAATAATTGCCTTTTGCCGTAGAGAATGCAATATTCTTGTTTAATCGTCAGGCCAAGGGACTGCCACTCTGTCTGGATATCTATATATAACAGTTTGTATATATATAAATATATTGGCTCAGCGGGGAATGCAATTATTGAAATAACTGCAATAATAACAATCAACACTTCGAACCACTAACCATTTTTATCCTGCAACTCTTACTGCTTCGGCTGTTGCTGCTTCAGTTGCATACGTGGCGTCAAATTTTACACGATTTTTGCATTTTTGTTTGACGCCACACGCGGGCAGCAAGTGTCAAAATATGCCTGGCTTATTAAAAATTCCTTAAACTACCATTTATGTGTGGTGAACGGAGTGGACACAAGGGATGGCTGAGGGGCAAAGAAATTGACTCATATGGAGGCTTATCAAATATTAAGCAAATTAATTTTGCGAACTCAATTTCATTTGAAACCTAATTATGTGCATATCACATTTGCATGAGACACAAACTGTTGCCTACTTTTAGGGGGACATACAAAATATAAGTCTGTGGGTTTTTCTGGGAGGTTTTTATGAATGAAGAGGTAAGAATATTTTTTTGTGTGTAAAATTTCTTAAGGTATACATTTCAGAAATCTATCTCAGCTGCTCGCATGATTATTTGTATATAGTTTCTATAGTTTTCTGCTGCTTCATAAATCTTTGCAAAAGTATAACAAATGTGTATTTAAAGTGTTTTTAAATGAACTCGAATATTTTTGATATTGACTCGCTCTGGGCATATTTTTCGCCGTCTGAAATGTGTAAAGCAATTTCAAAGCTAATTTGTGCCATGTGGATGAGCGGTCAATTGGTGTAGGTTTGACGTGGGGTCGAGGGGGTGGTGGCGAGTGCGTTGCAAATGATCCAATTGGGTTGGGGTCTAGGTAGGGTGAAGAAGCTGTGCAATGTGCATTTGATAAACTGTCAGGGAATGGCAAACTTCACTTTGGGCATATTTAATGAAAATGTTGCCAAATTGTGGGGCGTAGTTTTGGTGGGTGGGGGTTGCATGTTGCATGCAACATAGGGTGTAGTTTGAGAAGGGTGAGTCATGATTTTGACGTAACACTTTGGTTGCGATTTGACATGACAAATATGTGCATTGGCATGCACGACACAAACACACGAGGGAGGCGGCAAACATATGCAACAGAACAGCGTCATTCTCATCAGCCAGAGCATAATGATGATGATCATTATCGTTTGCTTGATTGCCATCATTATGATGATGTGTGTGCGCCGATTATGATGTTTGAAGTGGACCCATTTTGCATTTGCGCATTGCATGATTCAATAATGATTGAATTAATTGCGTTAATAACTGACACTAGCCAACAGTACGGACAGCAATGCAAGTCCTGTTTCTGGTGTCTGCTGCCAGCCCATTGCCTGCATCCTGCATCCTACATACTACATCCTGCAGACATCCTGCCCAAAATCCTGTCCTGTCGCTGTCGCTGCAAAGACGCTTTGTGCCACTATCTTAAGTGTGTGCGCGTGGCAAAGCCGTAGACAAACTTGGGCATACAAATCGAATTTGCTGCTAAGTAGCCGCAGCATACGGACACCGGACAGTGAACCGTAAACCGTCCTGTGGCTTCAAATTAGTGATTTTGATTTGCACATTACGTATACGCCATGTGTATGCGCATCCGTTTTATGCAACTATCTATGCATTTTCTGTGCAGTGACAGTTTGCGTTGTGATTGATAACATACGATTAATAAAATATAGTTCAGGCCCAACACTCACACTCACACCTTCGGCGAATTTGCGTGCAACATTTTTGCATGAAAATTGCGCTGCCAAAAAAAGCATAAATCAGTTATTGTCCACCTAATTTATAATAAATTGATGGCCTCAATGGTGTCTGTGTCTATTATTAGATGAGTTGGCTATAATATAATTTGTTTATTTGTTCAATTTTGTTGCATATACATATCTATGCTAATAAATGTAAACAACAAAATGCTTTCACAGCAAATTCTACAAAAATTGCTGTTGCAAATCATGATTACATCTGACAATTGATTTAGGGTGAAGATTATTATTATTATGAGTACGAGATGCAATAAATATGAATATCATAAATAATTATTCAAGATACAGTCACCGTTTGGCTATCTCATTTTTGTTGTCAACTTTTCAGAGTGCAGCATTTTAATCAGGCAAATGTAGTATACTATGTATATGTATAAGTTTATAAACATATGCGAGTGTGAACATGTTTTAATACCCATACATACTCATATTCCTATGCATTATGCTTTTGTATCAATGATAATTATTTGTCTGATGTTAGTGTTGTTGTTTTTGTCGTCACTCGTTGCACACACAAAAGGAATCAAACAAAACTTTGTACCTTTGTCTGACGAGGAGGCGTGGAAAGAAGGAGAAGGGGCCGTGTCAAATTAAAAGTGAGAAACAGATGCGGCATAAAGACAAAGGTGCCAAAAGGTTCATATCTTCCGCTCCCTTCTCTCCCTGACATTTTTTAATATACTTGTAGGTAACGCGTGAGTGAGCTTTTCCCTTCTACTTTTCTTTGTTGCAACACACACACACACACACTTATGCACGCTCATACCTATACAGTCAGACAAAACTTATGCATATGAAACAAAAGCGTCGCAAAATAATAATCATAAGCACCAGATACTTGTAGAAAAAACAGTCGTAACAATCTGCAAATGTCGGAATATGTAGAAAAATATGCAAAATATATCTATAAGAAGAAGAAATCCAAATGAAATGCATAAAGTTTTGTTTGCAGGAAAAGGCGTAATAATAGAAGCTGAAGAATGGAGAGAAAATTGTGCAAAAGTTTAATAAGAAAATGCTTGTTTTTATATTCATTATTTTAAATTTATAGAATTCATAAGACAAACTTTTAATTAAAAGTGAACAATTTTTTTTTAAAATAATATAAAATTCAAGCTAAGAAGGAACTTGTTAAAATGTGTTGAAAATATATTTTTAGGTAAAAGAATGTAAAACAGTGCAACAATTAAGCCCAATCTAAACCATTTTTAATAGCGACTCTTTTATTTTTCTGCTTTTATGTAAAATCTTAAAAGCTATTAAAAAATAACGCTGCGATTTATTTAAAATTTGTTGCCTTAACGAGCTCATTTAATCCTTTTCAATTGGTTTAAGTTTGTTATTTGCCTTAAAGCGGTCATGCCTTGCAAATTGTTTTGTAGTACTTGAATCTGACGTTCAACTAGCCATGAAACCGCACACTTATGTGCACACTTGAATTTCACTCACTTTAGTCTCTTGGCTAAAATGGGGATGTACTTGGTTTTGGGTCTTGGTTTGGGTCTTCGTCTTGCTCTTGATTTTGCTGGCCTCCCAGGCGAATGTGCTACAAATGTGCGCCCGCAAAAGTATGCTATGGAAAATTGTTTGCAAGGGGCTGCTTAAGCTTAGATGCTATACAAACTGTGTGAGCGCGTATGTGTGTGTGTGTGTGTTTGCGTATATGTGTTTGTATGAGTATGCATGGTAGACAAACTTGCCAGACAGTTGTTGTTTATGCTGTAGCTGTGTAGTTGTTTAGTGAGAGCTGCAGTTGGCAGTGAGAAGTTTGCTACGTCTCAACTACATGTAAATCCTTGTCCTTGCAGCAACTTCTGCTACTTCGGGTGGCTGCTCTCTTTTGTGCAGCGGACAGCAGCTATGCTTGTTGCCACTTTTGCGCTCACTTGACTTTAAGGCTTGCAGGCTAAACAGGCTCAACAAGTTGCAATGGCGTGAGATATAACCACAAAAACAAAAACGCAAAATAAAAGACAAAGACAAACAAAGCAGCTGTCGAAAGACGGACAGACGGAGTGACAGACAGACAGACAGTCAGACAGTTTGTTTTGGGTCCACAAAAATCACAGCACGCCAAAAACAATAAAAGCGCTAAAATATCATGAAAAATCATGTCGACACTCAAAAGTGAACCTTTTTGGCAAAAAGCAGTCAGGCAAGTGGCACTGCCAAGTGGCATGTGGCAAGTGGCAAGCAGGCCGCATTAGAAGCAACGCCGTCGTCAACAAAGTAACAGCAAAGCGACCCCAAAAATGTTGGCAAAGTGCCGCATAAGGATTCACCAGGGAGTCTACTAAGGGGTGTAGTTGTTTTCTTTTTTATCTGTGCCCTTTTTGTGGCCACAGTGGGTAGCGAGGGAAGCAAATGGAAGGCGGAAGTAGGAAAGCGGCTTGTGGCAAGTCTTTTGGCTTTGCTGTGTGCGTCTGCTCTGCAGTCTGTGCGGCTGTCTCTCTTTTTATTTCATTTCATTTCAGTTTTTTTTTTCATTTTGGGTGGTTGCTTGTACTTGACCTTGAGCTAAAAGGCGAGGCGTCAACAGCAACACAAACTCACAAACACGGAGAAAACGAGAGAGTGGGAAAGAATGAGAAGTGAAGGGGGGGAGAGGAGAGACACACTCATGCAGAGCAAGAATTGTAGCATACTTTTTGGGTGGTGAGACATGCCGCTTGTTGCTTCCACACAAACACACTTACATACACACACAGATTGTGTGATTTTGCGTGTGTTTGTGCGACTGTAAGTTGTGCCAGGATAGCATACATAAGGACAGCTGCTTCAGCTGCTGCTGCTACAGTTTTCATCTTTTTCTACTTCTTCCCATCTACAGGCATCTCCCTCTAACTGTCGCTTTACTTTGCCATTTCCTTTTTGCTACTTAAACTTTGTCTCCTGTTTTTGGCAGCGTCTTTTTGCTTGCTGCCATTTGCTGTTAACTTGGTAAAATCTGTTTGCGTTGATTTCGGCATATTTTTGCCAAATGTGTGCGTGCGACTCAACACGGCCTACTCCGTGTTACGCAATGCATGACAACAACAACAACAACACACAAAACAACCAAAAAAAAAACAACAAAAACAATTACTGATTTGTTATTTGTTGTTGCTTGTGCCGCAAATATTTGTGGTTTCCGGGTTTTTGTGGCTTTTTCAGCAGAAGCGCAACATGTTGCTGGACTTTTTCATGCAGCATTGACACCCACACACACATACATACACTCATACACACAGCAGCCTTTTGGCAACTTGTTGCGCCTCTGTACAAACTGTTGTTGTTGATTCCTCCTTTTTTTTGGTTGGTTGCTCTTCGCCGCATTGTTGGCAAATGCAAAATTTTAATTTGTTGATTTACTGCTCTGACACTTCATTGAAAAATTCACACACAAAACGTAACAAACACACACTCATTTGTTGAATAGGCATTTATTTAGCTGTCGCTTAAAAATATGTTTGTTGCCTTTTTCTGTTGTTTTTTTCACACACACAATTTGCCCGTGTTTTATGTGTTGCATTTTTAATGCTGTTTTTGTTTTTGTTTGCCGCATTTGTCAATGTGAAATAATCTGTGGCATGTTACTAGTTTTGTGCATTACTGTTGTTATGCACAACTTTAGTTTATTAATTTTGTAATCCAATATTTTTTATTGTATTATTGTTGTATGTATTCTGCATTTAGCTAATTGCTGGCAATTGCATTGGTTTAATAGTTTTACTTTTTTTCCGTTCGGTTGGTTTTGATTTTGTGGTTTAATTTTAAAGCAATTTGTCACCGAAAAAGTCGGCAATTTTTAATGCAATTTGCCAATAATTTTGAAGTGTAATTAATTACAATTATTAACTGATTTCTCATGTGCACAGTGAGCAAAAAGTTTGCAATAAATAACGTTATTAGTTTTTGACTAATTTATTTAATAGTTTGCTGTGTTAATGTTAGTTTATAAATTATGATATACTATAGGTTTGTTGATCAAAATTAAAATGATAAATATGCAGAGTACTTCCTCGTTAGTCACTCTTAGTTAGTGCAGCCCACTTGCTCACCTTTTATCAATTGCTATTAAGTTTTTAAACAACGTCTAAAAAATCAAAGCTAACGTTTAGCTGCCCACATTAACAATAGCAAAAGCAACAACGTTATTAACAAAATAAAACAACAGCAACAACAACAACCACTTTAGCTTTAGTATTATAATAATAAAGTGGCAATGTCGCAAGTGGCAAGTGGCAACTAGCAAGTGGCATAAATTGCAGCCTCATTCAAGCGTTCGTAGCCGGAAGTGTACATAGAGTAGTCGTTGTAGGTAGGCCAAAGTGAGTTGCGTACAGAGGCGAAACCCCAGAAGAAGAGTGCGAAGAGAGTCAGAAAGAGAGAGGGAGAGAGCAGCGGCAGTTGCAGCTTAGTTCAAAAAATATTCAACGTCAGCGTCTCAACGATATTTATCTGCATATATAAGTAAAGAGTGTAGTGCATACAAGTTTTTATATAGTAGTACTATTACTATGCCGTATGTAGATTTGTAATCAACGGCCGACAACAACCAGAGCAACAGCAACAACAACTGGAGAGGGAAAACTGCACAAGCGCCAGCGAGGAAAGCAGCATGAAAAACAAAACTACAACAACATGTGTAATGTGCTGTGTTGCGGCAATAATCACTCTACGTTGTTGTTGTTGTTGTTGCTGTTGCTGTTTGGTGTGCCACATATGAATGAATGCCTTCGTATTGTTGTTGCTGCTGCTGTTGCTGTTGTTGCTATACGCCACTATGTGTCGGCATTTAACTTCTCAACTTTGTGTTTTTTTTTTTTTTGCATTGTCCGTTTGACGTGGGCGGGTGGAGAGACGGTATTACGGGGTCGGCGGGCAGAGGGAACTTGGAGCTTGGACGCTCGCTTGGAAAAGCAAGTGCAGGAAACTACTTTGCATTTAATTGTCTGTAATGACGTGCAATATAAAATGTTAAAATCTAAAAATGTACAAAAAAAAAAGAAATAGAGAAAAAGAAAAATCCTACACACACTTTAACACACAACAAAAAATGATGTCGACACAGATATAAGTACAAGTGGAAATGTTTTACAGTTTTCATTCGCCTGGCCTTGTCGGTGGTATGAAACTCTCTGTCTATAAGGTTGGTCTAAGCCAACTGCTGTTGATTGGCTTTATGCTTTGTACTTAAAGTTAGTTAGAATCTATCTTAGAGTATTTATTAAATTCTGATTGATTAATGTTGTATCAATGGTCAGTTTTTTAAATATTTATCAAGTGGAAATGTTTTACAGTTTTCA
The DNA here is from genome assembly GCA_020829145.1 of Drosophila nigrodunni. Lineage (NCBI taxonomy): Eukaryota > Metazoa > Arthropoda > Insecta > Diptera > Drosophilidae > Drosophila > Drosophila nigrodunni. The sequence goes on along the minus strand of JACVCZ010000003.1, from coordinate 179,294 downwards.
TTCGCCTGGCCTTGTCGGTGGTATGAAACTCTCTGTCTATAAGGTTGGTCTAAGCCAACTGCTGTTGATTGGCTTTATGCTTTGTACTTAAAGTTAGTTAGAATCTATCTTAGAGTATTTATTAAATTCTGATTGATTAAAGTTGTATTATTGGTCAGTTTTATCATATTTATATATTTAAAATGTTTTTTTATAAAGCTTCTATCGTAAATCTCTGCATTGCTTTTGCCAAATGAATCCCAAGTGTGTTACGTTGATTACTTACTTGCTCCTTTTGGTTATTTTTTACTCCTTTTACCACAGTTTTGCTACCTTTTTTGCTGCTTCTAGTTAATGGTTAGTTTAGCTACCTTTTTTTTGTTGCTTTTCAATCTGGTTGCAACGTTTAACTACGTGTATTGTGCTACTTTTTCAGCTTGTTCTTGTTTGTGATTCCTTGGACTCCCTCTTCCTTTCTCTTTTTGCACCCATTCGCTGTCTCGCTCATTCTGGTCGGCTTATTAGCCGACAAACTGTAACGATTTGTGGCTAGTTATGATTTATGCTTTGGCTTTGGCCAATTTACGACTGCGACAAGTCACAAAGTTACGAGTAAATTGTAAATTTGAAATGTGCATTGATTGCTCTACATTTTGTTGTGCTTTTAATTGCGAAAACAAATTAACGTAAATTAGTTACGATTTTTGACACACTAAACTTGCAAATGTTATTAACTTTTTAAATTGTAAAACGTTTTAGTGTTAAACTTATTAAATAAAAGTGAAATTATAACCAGTTGACGGATTTCATATTGCAGTTGAACAAGCTAACCAATGTTGTCTTTAAGTTCACGTATAATAATGAAAAGCAGTACACTTTGTCCACTTTCCCCTTCGACACTTGCATCAAATCGAAATCGGTAGCCCCCTTTCTAAGCTCCATGCCCCTTTTTCTACTTCCTTCCCCTCAACTACTACTGGTTTTAAGGGCTCTAAAGGGGCTTACGTGCGCAATTGTGCGCTAAAACCAAACATGCATATTTTCACTTATTATTTTCATACATAGAACAAAAAACACAACCAGTAAAACAAAGGTGCGAAGTTTGATAGACTAGCAGATACTCAGTTGTATACTTTCTTGAACTTTAGTATACTCTTTAATCCTCTAAGTGAAAAGTAGAGTTACTTGAGGCTTGCTTTAATAATTAAGCACCAAGCTATAGCATACTACTAGGTATTTGCCTTGATTCCTATCTTAAAGCAGTTATATTTCCTGTTACATATACTGTCATTCTTACTAAATACCCGCCAGACGAAGGTCTGCTGGGTATTAAAATACTGAGTTGAGCAGGAAATCGACACACACGAAGTCGCCGCCCGCCTATGACGACTCTGGTCGATCTATTGAGCCGTGAATATGTTGGAATATATAATCAAGTGTAACGCAACACGCCCAGGCCTCGACTGTGCCTCTTGGTTGTGCCTCCAGTTTATGCCAGCCCTTCCCTTGGCTTGCCACAATTCGGGGTGGCAACTGGCTTCAATGACACCCTTTTACTTATGGCAGGCGCACATGACTGAGTCTCAAGTCGAGTCAATCACCGCAAAGTCTGGCAGGGACAACATGGGGCATGTGGCATGTGGCATGTGGCATGCCACATGTGGGCAAGGGGGCGTCGCAAAGAAAGTCAGTCACAAGGCACATCACTTGCTTCGTTTGGCGCACAAGTGAATCATAATAATATTAAATTTGATTTTCAGCCCACTGCGGTGGTAGGCAAAAAAGTACTTTCGATGCTGTCGTAGAAATTGCGCTGATTGCGCAAAAGTATCGATGACTTCTTGACGCCTCCATTTGTGGGCGTGTCGCGTCTCGCTTGCGTCCTGAGTGCCTGTGTTGTTTTCTGCCCCCGCGATTGCTTAATCAAATTTTGTGCGAACAGAAAAAATTATATGCGATCGACTTGGGCATACAAATAATGCAATTTCCAGCATCAGTAGCAGTAGCACCAGCAGCAGCAACAGCAACAGAAGCGTCCCAGCAGCAACAACAACATTGTTGTTTTTATTATTATATGTATTTTTGTGTGCTATATACACGTAAAAGAAAAACACAAACTTAAATAAATAAAAGGCAAAAACGTAGCTGGCATTGCCTGCATTTTTATGGTTACTGCGTTTTGGGGCAATGCATTTTATATAGTAGTAGTTGCTGCCTTTTTACGGCGCCGCCTGCACCTGCCACTAGCCAACAACAAGCACACCACCCAACTACCCAATGTGGTTGTAAATTTTATTTTAGACTTAAGCTAGTAGCTGCTGCCTTCTGTGTCTCGGCCTTGGCAACAATCTTGCCAACGGCATTGCTTTTTACGAGTCACTCTGAAGAGTGAATTAAACAGTTTGGAGAAAACCCTTTTCAAAACTAATACAATAGTTTGAAAAGTGTTGCATGCTAAAATAGTTAAACACTTGTGCTAAGTGAGATACTACTTTGTTGTTTCGCCTTAAAACTAATAAAAACTAAAGAAATTAATTACTTAAAGTTGACAAAGTTGTAGCTGAGCTAAGCTTTAGATAAATCTGGGATGTTTAAATAACATTAATAGAAACAAATAGCTTACTTACTGATGATTAATTATTTATACAAAAGAAGCTTTAACTAGTGTCAATTAACCTCCTATAAATTTTTAAAAAATATTCTTTAATTATTTTGCACTTAATTGCATTTTGTATTTTATTAAATGAATTAAATGCATATAAATGAGATTTATTGTAGATATTTAATCCATTGGTGTCTCGTGTGTCTTTTGCTTTTTACTGATGCTTAATTGCCTTGCCACCTGCCATCGCTTTTTCTTACCCCCGCTCACTCGCTCGCTTCCCCACTCTGCCGCTCTCCCCTTGATGCTGACGACAACGTTGCCGTTGGCATTTGAAAATATGATTATTTAGCGGATGTTTAATTGCACCTATTTAATTTTCGCATGTGGTACGCGGGGGTAATTAAGTAGTATTCGTATGTTTTAATTTTCATTTTCATTTAGTATTGCAATTGTCATGTAGTTTCTTGTTGCCGACGACGTTGCAGCAACAACAACAACAAAAACAACGACAACTAAATGTATGTTCGGGCGCACAGTCGGCACCGGAGAATAACAATTAAACTAAATTTAAATTATATGTATGTGTAATACTTATTGCTGCTGCTGCTGCTGTTGTTGTCTGACTCTGCTGCCGACCCCTTCACCTCCTTTTCCGATGCTGCTGACATAATTATACTAAAACTATAGCAGAAAGGGGCTCAGCAACAGCAACAACAACGATAACACCGGCAACAGCAATAATCGAGTCGCAACATTCGTCATCGTCACCGGTCATGTTTAGTTGCTAGTCTCTCTCTCTCTCTCTCTCTCTGTGCTGTTGTTGTTGCTGCTGCATATTTATTTATTATTATTTTTTCTTTTTGTATTTTTCTTATGCGTTGCTTGCTTGCCGGTTATTTGGTCTTTTGTTGCTTTTTATTGCATTATAATTTCTACTTAGCAAAACTGAGGATGTGATGCAATTGCTGCTGTGCCTCTCTCTCTCTCTCTGTCAGTTTCTGTTGCTGCTTTAATTTCATTACACATTTTTCTGCTGTTTGTTGCTGCTGCTGTTATTTCTCAAATAAATCGCACACATTTTGTATGCAATTATTTTTTGCGCTTACAAAAGGCAACAAACAAAAGTACCCGTAAGTCAATGTAAAGAAAAGTTGTTATTGTTGTTGAGAAAAGTCATTTGCATTATGCAGCGCCGGAAATTGTTATTAGTACGTATTTTTTTTAGCTTTTTTATTTTTCATTATTTTTTAGTAATTTTTTTGTTATATGGCCTAGCTGCAATGAATTGGACTTTTAAATGCTGCCTTTGACTTAGCAGTTTGTTTATTTTACCCTAGGAAAATTGGGTTTCAAAAGGGGATAAATGTGTTAAATTATTGTTAATATTTCATTAAAGTAATTTTTCAGCTAAAAAAGTAAGACACAATGAAGTCTTTGGCAAGATTAAGTGCTTGTTCGGCTGATTACAGGGTGTCTGCGCTGTTTATCTGTCATTATTTCCATTTTCTTGCTAAGTACATGAAATTTATTTATATGCAAATTTGAATTATTTGAATTTAGTTTGCAAATACAATTGCTTTTGTAAACTAAACAATAAAACGAGGCAACATTTTCACATGTGATTTTTATCGCTATTTTCCATTCACAATGAATATATTTTATATTTGTTGCATTATTTAAATACATTGTAAAGCTATATATAGATATATATCTATAGTTAATGACACTTAATTGTTCGCTTCCCATGTGAAACAGAAAAAAAAACATCGTACTACACTCTAACAGCTACAACAACAATATCAAAGTTTATCGCCCACCAACGCCACTTTGTCACATGACACGGCCAACAAACCGGGCGTTAACAAAAGTTAAAATAAACTGCCAGCATAAAAATCTATGCACTCAAATAAAAAAGTAGGAAAATAGGAAAAAAGCAAAAAGGCAAAAAGGAGAGCAAGTGACCAATGCCAATGGCGTCATGAAGTTCGCGGAGGCTAAGACTTAACCAGGCAAAACCACCAGGCGAACAACAACACTAACAACAGCAAAAGCTACAGCCACCACGAACTTGGCCAATGTGAAATTCAGTTCTTTTTGTTGTAGTTGTTGTTGGTCGTAGCAAAAAAGTGGCTAAAGTAAAAAGCTGTGAACAAAGCTTTAACTTTACAGCTTTCAACTAAATTAATTTACTTTTATAGCGTTTCTTGTTGTTGTTGCTGCTGTAGACGAGGACACCGTGCTATTCTGCCTGGGACTGGATAACAAGCTAAGCATTGTGGCTATACACTTTGGCACAAATGTTTATCTGGTTTTATGTTGTGGTTTGTGCAAACTTTGAAGATAAAACTATTTACTTTCAAGTTTTAAGAAGCTTTTTAGTTTAATTGAAGCGCAGTTTTAATGGATTTCTTCAAGTTAAGCGTACTTTAGAAAGCGTAGGGCATTCAGAATTCGTTATCTCAAACTAAATTTACTTATTTCCCGTTCTTCATTTACTGATTTTCCTATTTAGGTCTCAGGTTTAGTTGCCGTTCAGTTCACTTGTTTTTTTTCTCTACACAAATTGTTATAAATGAAATACAATTAAATATGGTGGCCACCCATAGGGAATTCCAGCATTGTAATGCAGATTACGTATACGCGGCGTTGAGCCAGAGTCAAATCAATGTTATTGCTGGGCCACAACTTATTCAAGCTGGCAATAAGTCAAGGCAAACAACGGTGACCGCAGTCAACCCGCAAAGTGTCCGCAACTGGCGACTAACCACAACAAAAACAATAATCACAGAAAAAAGAAATAAAATAACAACAACATTATGAAGAAGAAGGAGAGGCAAAAGGGCAGCGACAGAAGAAGGCGAAGCCAAGTGCGAACTGCAAGGACTGAGTCCCATTTTTTATTATTTACTAAATTGGCGACAAATGCAAAGCAAAAAACGCGCACAACAATACAAAGTAAAAAAAAGTTTCCATTAAACTGTAGTTTTGTGCGCGGTTCTGTCTGAATGTTTGTGTGTGCTGGGGTGTGTGTGTGTGTTTGTGTGTGTGCCAATAAATACAAGCATAATAAAAAATGCTAAGGAAATTGCAGAGTAAAGCAAATAAAATTAATTGAATTCCAATCAACTAGAAATGCAAGCAACCAACCACAACAACAACGACGACAAGAACAATGCCACTGGGAAGGTGGCCAAAGAAAAAAAAATATTAAATTGTATAAAGCGGTAACAAAAAAAAAAGGAATAAAAAGAGAAATGCAATTTAATTGTAAGCCAGATGGAGGCAGGAGTGCACAAGGATCTCAATATGGCGCCGCAAAGGGTGGCGCCCAACGGACATAATAAGTATTTCACATACCCTGTAAGGGCTGAAGTCTTCAAAGAGCATGTTGAAGTTGTTCAAATTAAAATACAGTAGACGGAAGTTAATGTAGATCACTACTTAAAGTATGATCAGTTCATTGAGATAGTGACCCTCGAAAGTAGAATACAAAGAGTGGTAGTCAAAGTCAACAACGAAAAACCCTCTTAAAATTATTTACAAGGTACCCTTGCTCCAGCTCCCTACAGGGTGTCTCCCAGGGCAGCACAATCAAGCAGTTTAAACTTACTTGCTTATTATAATGTATTTTATGATTTCGTCGCCATTTTCTTGCTAAATTATAGCATAAATAGAAATAGAAAAAAAGTGTATGAAAGAAAAAAAGAAAATAGAATATAATAAAAGCGGGCCAAGAAAAGACCAAAAGAGGGAGGTGTTCTGGAGCAAGGGAGGCAGGGAGGGGGTCGTAGGGCAACTCGCAGTCAATTTGCATAAAACCGATCGATATTTTTGATTACATTTACAATACATAGAAAAGAGACAGCGCACCGGTTTCTAGTCGAGGTCGGTTCGATTTCTTTGGAGTGAGACCACTAAATATATAATTTTGTCATTTAAATTGCCCTGTCGACAATGTTGTTGTTGGTGTAGTCGCTGCTGGCTTTCAACGCCGTCGTCTATATACTTTTTAGATTTAAAATGCGCTTAAATTCAAAATAAATATAATTATAAGTACCTACAGTAAAATGTGAAATTAAAGGACAAAGCTGACGGCATATTAATTATTATACAAGACACAATTTATGTGCCCAGAGGTGGGGCATTGAGGCAAAGACCCCGTAGGTAAGGGTGGTATGGGGCGTGGCTCGGGCACACAAAATTATAAAAAGTGCTACCCTCAATTGCGCCGGATGTCGCATTCTTTTTATTATAAAAATAAATTATAATTTGAGTTCCTTAACTTGAGTCAACGCAGCGAACACAAAAAAAAAATAAGAAATAACCCCAAAGAATAAGGAAGGATCCACAGGCGAAAGACAATGAAAAGTTTGAGGAAAATGAGAATTGACAAATTGGGCTTTACAAGGTTAAAGTTGAAAGTTTTGCAAAGATTGTTACTGCTTCGTAAGGAAATGGATTAAAATAAAAACTAAGGAAAATAATAGTGATATGTAAACGTTCTTAAAATTCCAAGAAAACACTAGTGTAATGCAGCCAAGGCAGTTCTGGCAACCTCTTGTTAATGTCGTGCTCTTTATGAGTGCAAGTAGGGCGATAATGATAATTATTACTATAAAATAAGCTAACAATTCAAATATTAACATATGACTATTTTATATTCTATTAGTTTTTATGTCTAAAAAACTTCAATTACTTGTTTTCTTTTATTAATAGCTCTATAAAGAATGTTCCATTTATTTCCGCTTCTACTCATGTTCGAAAATTGGATCTTTGACCTTTAATGAGCTCGCTGTCATAAATGTATTTAAGTCATTCATAGTGGACAGAGTTGACCACAAATGTGTGTGGTTGTATGCGCGCTATAACTGTATTACGTTTAATGTGTGAGTGCGTGTGCGAGTATATATCTGTTTGTACCTCTGTGTGTGTGTGTACTTGTATGTGGACTATAATTATATTTGAGTTTCTAATTACATTCGGTGCAGCGAAACAATTTTAAAAATTCAATATAATGAAATTTACTTAATTGTATAACACTCGTAATTAATTCACTTTGTATGCTAATTCGTGCCTAAGTGGCGTATTAAACTTTAAAATGTCTTCAATATTTATGTGCAATGCACGTGTCGATTATTACACGCAATACACTTGTGTGTGTGTATTGGAGTGTGTAAGTTCAATTTAATGTAAATTTGGAAGTACACACACAGACAGACACACACACTTAAGGGTGATTACGCAATGACAGAGAAATTCCATTGTTTCTTATAACATTATCAAATAATTTTGCTGGTTAATTGAATCGATAAAGGTTGCAAAAACATTTGAGCCAATAAATGAAATGGCCAAATACAGAATGAATTAAACGTTCTTCGTTTATTAAGTGACAGTTTAGTTATGGCCTAAAGCTAGATTGATAAAATGTCATTGTGCTTGCGTGTGTGTGTTTTGTTTGCGGTTTGAGGTTTTTCAATTTACACATTTATTTGCAGAGTTGTTACTGTCTTTGTCGCGTTTAAACGCTAAGTAAAAGTCAATAGTTTTGAGAAAAAAAGAAAAAGAAAAAAAAACTTTTAAAATGTGTTTAAAATTTAACATGATTACTTAAATGAGCTGTATTTGTTTTAGTTACTTAATTTAACTTTTACTAATTAAGGAAAGGTAAATTCAACAATTAGAGTAACTCGCTATTCGAACTTTCTTTTCGTACGTTTTTATCGCTCTGTGTACTTTTGTAAATTTATATAAATGGCTATATAGATATATACGTATATATAAATATATATATGGAGGTAAGCACAACTCAAGCACCGTAAAACAGTAAAATTTACAATGCAACTACTCAAGTCTGAAGCGTAATAAAATATTTGCCGTTTTTGCCGACTGCACACACACACACACACACAAACGTTCACACACAGACACGCAGTTACACTTTTACACTGTTCTACAAAGTTGCTGCACTTGCGATTGCACTCTTCGTATACTTTTGCTTCACATGAGCACTGACATTTTAAGGACTCCGCCACCTTCTTTTGGCAGACAGGAGCAAGACCTGGAAGAGAGAACCAGAACCAAGCCCAATCCAAGTCCAAGCCCAAGCCCATTGCGGCCAGCTATGACTCAGGCCTGGTCCGTTTCCGTTCCAGGCGCTCCTTGCGTTCCCCCTTTCCCCTATTTTGCTGGCGCTCCTCTTCGTTCCGCCTTCGTCATTGCTTGTCAGCCAGTTTACAATGTAAACGCGAAAATGCGACAGCAGTGCATAAAAATCCTTGGCCCTAGACGGTCTCTCGCCCCCCCACACACTCTGCGTCTTTCTCTCTTGGTTTTGCTGGCTCTTGGCCATGGCAATGGCAATGTCGATGGCGATTTTTATGCGTTTAAACATTTTCATTACAAAAATTGCATTGGGGGGCAAGTGTTTCGTTGTCATTAAATCTGCAGCGATAAAATCAATTTATGTCAATTTCCACTTTTGATTATAACAGCAGGGCCAACAACAGCAACACCAATACCAACATTTCGAACAGCAACAGCAACAACAACAACAAAGATCAAGCCAGTGTCATTGCATTTTAATTAAAAGTGAAAAGCTTGAGTTGACCAAACAAAACATTGTCCAGAAGCAACAAGAGACAAAGAACTACCACCCATCGAAAACTCCACGGATTCCCACCTCATCCTCTCCCCCTCTCTTGTATTCCATCAATTTATGCAATTTATAAAATAAATATAAAAAAAGAATATATATATACGAAAGCAAACGCCGCTGCTGCCCAAGCGAAATATACAAAATTATAGCCAAATGCACGACAAGGAATTTATTAATAATGCAAATACATAAAAACAGAAATCAACCCCTGATTATACAGATACGAGTACATACCACACTGCGTACCGAGTACCGAGTTCAGCGTAAAGCTACCAACCACTCACCCAACCGCCCACCGAACCACCCAAAACGCCACAACTCACAATGTCGAGTCCCGGCTGCCTGCCTTAATTTATTATTTAAATATGAAAAAAAAATATATACGAAATATATATGAAAATAAAATAAGAAAAATCAAGAGCAATTTAACGAAGATTTTAATACGCTATAAGCGAAAACCTTTAGTAGTAGATCGTGTGATAAGAAAAGCGTACCGAAAATTTCGCTTGAAAACAGAAATCAAAGCTGCCATCCTGAAAGGAATTGATCCTTGTGATCGGTTGCCTACTAATATTTATAAACGTTGGAATCCCAATAATAATTTTTAAGTAGCACCCACTGAAAGGGTATTAGAAAGGTACTACAGAAATATTTGGTACCCGTTCAACGTAGTGCGAAGCAATGAAAATTTCGACGTTGGCGTCATCTAATATTTATATATGTAATACTCGTATAAATATAATGATGCTGGACTGGGCTACGGTCTGACTTCAGCGGCAGAGCGCAGAACTCAGAGTCGAGAACCCAAAAGCGCGGCAAATATTCAATAATTTATAATTTAAATAATACCCACTACAAATGGGGGCAGGTACGCGGATGTTGCTGTTGCTGCTGCATGCTGCTAGGACAAAGCGGTGCACTGAAGAGTACAACAGCAGGAGACCAGGGCTGACGCAAAGCAGGGCTGGGCAACGCTACATAGTCAGACAGTCGTAAAGTCAGAGAGTTAGGCAGGAAAGCCGCAAGGTGAACTATGCAGCGAATATTTGAATTTGAATATTAAACGCGCAGACGTCTCAGTCTCAGTCGTCGTTACCGTCAACTGCGCTGTCGATGCCAGCGATGCCGCCTTTTATAATTTTTCATTAAACTTGGCAATAAAAGTTTTCTGCGTTTTCCCCAATGCGGGACGCCTTAAAAAAAACGTTGCGCGGAGCGCGAGAGAAGCGAAAAAAATAAAGAAAGAACGTATATAATAAATGACATTATGGCATATTTATGACTGCTAATAATTTATATGCAGCCATTGCCTCAGTCTCAGTCTCAGTCTCTGCTGCCGTCGCAGTCGCCGAGGCAGTGAGCGACCGCAGAGTCGCCACAGTTGCAAAACTTTCTTGTTGTCAATATTTTTTGGTTCGGTTTTCCTTTTGGTTTAGCTCAAAAATGGCAAATGGCCCAAAAAAGAAATTTAATTTTAGCATATATTTGTAGAAATTCGTTGAAAGCACTCGATATAAATTATAAGTTGAGATATATAATTGAAAAATGGGAAAGTGGAAAGACTAAATTGTGATCATGTGTTGGGGGAAGAGGGTGGAAAAATGCAAGCAGTTGGCTAAAAAAGGCTTTGGCATTCCAAGTAATCATCGCAATTAAGATAAGAAGAGGTCTGATTGTAATTATGGATTAACAGCTGGATATGCCAGCTGAGCAGTGATCGACTGGCAGATACCCTAAGTGGGCGAAATTGTAAGAGAGTGAGCTGATTACTTTGACTTAATTCCAACACTATAAATAAGTATTGTGAAGAAAATTTGGCTTGCATGCATTGACGACATTTCTGCTTAGTGGAAACTAGCGTTTTTCGTGCAACCTGTCGCAATTATTATTAGACTATAGTTGAAAATACGTATATATGTATATATGGGTATATAAATACTACTCTTATACTGTTTACCGCTGCTGCAATTTCCATTCAATATTTTATTGTATTTATTTTATTTGTTTGTGTGCAATTCATATTAATGCCTTCGCTTGGCGTGCTTGTTTGAGAGTGTGTTTGTGGGTGTGTAAGTGAGGGTGTTTGTGTGTTTATATGTATTTAAATGCAAACATAAAATTTATGTCAAATGTCTGTTTGACACGAAATATTTAAGTCAGCGTTCGTACAGACACTGCAAATATAATATTAAAATACAAAAAAAAAAGCAAAAAGCTATAAAAAGAGACTTGATAAAAAATGAGGAACTGCAATTTGAATGTAGATAATGATACAGCAATCATGTGGCCTGTTTAATAATTTATTGTAATTTGCGGCAAGAAATGTATAGAAATAAACAAAAATAAATAATAAAAAAGCACAAAAAAAACCTTTTTATTTTGTCGCTTTCGTCGTTGTTGCTGTTGTTGTTGTTGTCGGAAGTGGGTTGTAAAAATCGCCAGTAAATTAAGTCTTCCTCTTGTCATGTTGATTGTCATTTATTTGTTGTTCTTGTTGCCGTAGTTGTTGCAATATAATTAACTCAAATATGTGTATAATGTTTATAGTTATGTGTGGGTTGTGCCCCTTCACATTTAAACTAAATGCACAAAAAACAAAAGAAAAACACACTTAACTTTTGCTGTCATTGTCATTTCGGTTGATATTTTCCCTTAGTTGGGGTTGGTTTTTCTTTTTTTTTATTTTTATTTCCTTTCCTTTTATTTATACATATATTCCATATCTGTATCTGTATAGTTTTATATACTTATAATTCCCTTTTTTGTATCGTCTGTTCGTTTCTGTTTTCTGAACTGTAATTGTTTGTTGTAATTAAGGCAGAGCAAATAATGTGCTTCCGTTGATTTCTTTCAATGCAAATAGTTAATTGCTAGCCATAGGCAACACCAAAGTCATTTAGATTCTATAGTAGCATTGATTGTTGTTTCTGTTATAATTGTTGAGTATTATTATTGTTATTGTTATTTCAGTTGTTTGGTTTTAGTTATTGTTTCAAGTGTAAGTTAAACATTAAATAAGTACAATAATCAGTCAAAGCAATCGTCAATCAAATTGGACAGAAATCCAGTTAAAGTAGACTAGAAAAATCTATGAGATACAATCAATAAGTAGTTGAGTAGTAGTAATAAAGTATTTAACCATAGAAATTAAATTAGTATAACAAAATATAAATAATAGTATTGAAAGTCTTAGAATATTAAATACTCAATTACTCAAACAAATAATCCTATTTAAGCAATATGTATATTTTCTTATTTCTAGAAATTCTTGGCCCCACAACCTTTAGACTTTCTCTAAAAAAGGATTGCTATATTATTCTTAGCGTGGTTACCTCACTTTGCTAGTTTAGTTTTCATTGTATTTTGCATTTTGTTTTGTCTTTTTTGCCACGTTGAGGGGTATAAAAACTAAAAGACCAAATAAATGCAAACTTAAACTATAAAATAAACATTAAACAAGCTAGAAATGCTTTTATAGCCGCCAAGATGACGGCAAATGACGATGATGACGATGTCGAGATGGTTAAAACTATTCAGACTGATGATGAATGGAGGCGACAAAAGGGGTTGGGAGGTGTGACATGTCTGTAGTGCTGTTGCCAGTCTAAGACAGTTCAGACGCCCCACAATTGAAATATTTTGTTGCAAGTTAGACCCTAAAAACGGCCTCCCAAACAGCAAGTGCAACTGCAACATGCGTAACACTCACACACATAAAGCTTTTTATACTTTAATGAAGACGGCGCTGCAATAAAAATTGATTAAATATAATTCAGCAACAAAGTTGGTTTTATAGTTGCAACAACTTGCAACAACAGTTGCAGCAAACAACATTAGACACAATGCTGTAAAAGTTTAATTGTCGGCAAGGGAATAGAATAGAAGAGGTTGCAATGAAGGCTTCGAGGTTGGAGGTAGCGGCAGAAGGCCGTGGCAGGTGCCCAGCCCCAATATACCTACCAACAATAAAATAATCCCCTTTCACTACGCCCCCAAAAGGCACTTAAACATTCATCTCAATCATTGTAGGCGACCATTTCGCAATTTCTACATTTAATTTGAATTTATAGCGCCTAGAAGAAGAGCCGGGAAAAGTAATGCCTTCGTGCTCTGATCCCAGATAATAAGTTGGTCGTAATATATTTCCTATACATATTTATAAATAATGTAGTATGTGTGTGTAATAACCCACATGTATTGCCCTTAATTACATGCGGAGTCATCAGAATTGTTGTTTTTTCGGGTGCGGGCGAGAAATTTATTTTAATATTGCTGCGCAATTTATTTTAATTGGAATAATTTTATTTGTCTTTATGTTTATTCATTATGCGGACTAATGAATTTTGTACCCAATACCAACAAATTTTACATGCGTTATCTATTCACACACACCAACACACGCACATACAAATACACACATCAATTGGGAAAGGGCAAGCTATTAGTTGGGTTCCTAAATCCTGCGACTGTTCGACAGGGTGCTGGCTTTTGAATAATTAACGAGGGTGTCACTCAACCCTTAGTTCCATTTCTCCCATATATATATAATATATATATCCCTCTATGTATGTTTGTGCGTGTACACGCTCATAATAATATTATATGTTATTTACCAAGAAAATGCTTAGTCAGCCTTATACAAATGTCTATGAATGTTCAAAATATAATTATAATAATAATTGAATTAGATTTATTGATTATTTGTATAGGCAACAACAACACAAGCCGCTGCACGCACTACACAACAGCAAGAACAACAACAATGTGTACTAGGTATATCAGGAACAACAACAACGACGTATGTACATGAATAAATCCATTTACGAAGGGTAGTTGAGAGTCAAATAATAGCGCTAAAGAAATATAGAAATAAAGAAGACCTGAGACTAGCAAATATCCTATAAATTTATAAAATTTAATCACATACTTTTTGAGCGGTTTGTCTAAGTGACCCATTGACTAATTACCTAAGCGGGAATGGGTGCAAGGCTGAAAATTAGCTCAATACCATTCTAAGGCTTTCTTTTACCACAGGAAATTATAGAACTTCAGATCCAAGTTGATTTCCCTGTACGTTTTAATGATTTACATCATCAGGTAAGCAACTCAAAATTAGTCTTATACAGGGTATATAAATTAATAAAACCATCCGACAGAACCACAAAAGCTGATGACGAAAGTCAACTAACAAATTAAGTATATTCAGTAGATATTGTTTTTGTTCTTGCTGCTGTTGTTTGTTGCAAGTGCGTCAAAAGCAAGCGACAGCACTCGAAGCAAACGCCCGAAAAGCATTCAAAGGGAAAACTCAGCTAAAACTTGAGACGATGGCGTCATACAAACGCACACACACATACAACTATTACTACAAGTACACACACAAAAATGTACAAAACACCGACGCGAATTTTGCGCGCGCTTTTCTTAAGCGAACATCTTCGGCGACTTCGAGTTGCTGCGATTGCGATTGAAACTGCGCAGGGAATGAGTATGGAAAAGAGAGAGGGGAATTTGGGGGATGAGAAGAAAGTCTAGGGAATGGGACTGCATTTCTGCTGGGTCGACCTCGAAGACGACTTTTCTTTGCTGCACATTGGAGGGCGACACGTTGTTAAATTTGCTGTGCGCCTGGCATTGGCGCAGTCAATGCATTCGACTGCATTTTTGTGTGCGTCGCTTGTGGCACTGGAAAAACTGCAACTCGCGAATGCAACACGCACAAAAATTAGCCACCTCCTCTCTCTCCCCCACCTACCACCTGTACCGGCCACCTTTACCACAACTTGTCTGTTCTTAAAGTTCAATGCAACATCATCGCACTCTCTCACTCTCCCTAGTGGCCTCTCTTTCTGTCTGTTTGTGCTGTCTGCTTATCGATTTTATCAGCTGACTTTGCTAAAGCATTTTCTTTGCTAATAATTTTTCTGTGGTTTGGGAATTTTCTATTCTATATCCATATATACTTATATTTATGTGTGCACATTTGAAATTTAACAGTAGGGGTGTGGGGGGAAAAGTTTTCGCGAAGGCGCCTTGTGTGCAACGTGTGAGAAAAGTTTTTGCAAAGTTGCATTTCAGATGCTGCACGCAGTTTTTGCTTTCGCCTTTTGTTATTGTTGGAAAAACAATTTCATTTTGTTTTAGTTGAATTATTATATTTGTAAAAGTTTTGCTTATGAATTATGGGCAAAGTGTGTGGGTGTTGGTGTGCGTAAGTGGGTGGGTGTGTAACTGGGTGAAGGCAATGCACTTGCTTGAGGTTCACGGCAGGTCAGAAGACAAGATGCTTCAAGAAAATCTATCAAAATGTAGAGTATTTGTTAGTGAAACTATTTGCAGACTTGTTTTTCCCAAACTTGTTTATTATCAGTTACTTTAATCAGCGCTTTTGGAGTTTGTTATTGAGAGTAACATCTTTCTACCCTGCTGATGGGGTTGAAATACATTTAAATTATGAATAACATAAAATAATATATGGGTACGGGGCATGCAACAATAAAGTGCTGCATATCAATCCGACCATCTTTCTCTGTCTCTTTCTTCTCTCAGCCATCTGCATTAATCTTTAGCGATTATTATTTGGCATACTTTATTTACATTATGAATATTATGAGTAGGATGCGTGTACACTGATGTGATGTATATATTTGTATTTTTATGCTAAACACATAGAGAGAAACCCTCAAAGGCCCTTGCCACAAGTTGTGGTAGCTTTTTAGGGGTTGCACCGTAGCATCTCACTGTCAACCTTCCCATAATAACTGTAACTGATGCCAAATGCGTTTGGATTATTTGCGATTTGCATTTTTCATATAATAATTACACCCGTTGCGAGTGACGAAAGGGTATATTTATAGAGCTCACAAAAATTATATAGCTTAACAAACGGGTATCTCATAGTCGAGTATAGAAAAAACGTTTATTTGTTTTTTTCTAGTATTTTTTCTCTATTATTTTTAAAGCCTGCCACACGAAACCCTTTCAAATTGGTAAGCAACAAAAGAGAAAAACATTCAATTAGTTTTTTTTTCTTATATCGAGCTTGTACTTTCCATTTACATTTTGTGGAGAGCGCAAAAATGAAAATGAAAATTACAAATTGCATATAGATTATAGATTTCTTAGAGTTTTCGTGTATATAATCATGTACCGGATATGAATTAATTTTTCTCTGTTTCCCGTATTTCTCGCGCTCGCTCTTTGCATTTGCAAGCAGCTCGTTTAACGTTGGCTTACAGCGAAATACTCTAACTAAGAGTTCTTCGACTATGTCACTTAGTTGATGAAATATATTTAATATTTACAACTCTGTTAAAGATTCCCTCTCATTTTTAGCTAGTTTTTGTTTAACGTACACTTAGAGTGCATTAATTATTCGTTGTGTCGACTTGTTGGCATTCTTTTGCTTGTTCCCTTTTGCTTTGACTGTTTTGTCGTAATTTGTTATTAGTTTTTGCAGCTCGAAGTTCGCTGGGGTCTATATGGCTATATGGCTGTATGACTGGCTTTCCATTGAAATCATTTACATATTGCAAAAGTGAATTGTAGAATTGCAAAGACACACACACTGGCATACACAAGCAGTGAGCCCTAAATAAGGCAGACATATGTACATACATTTAGTTAGTTATTTAAGGTGGTACATAGCTGACTTGTGTGTGCTTGCTGCATATTCGTATTTGCTTTGGCAATTATTATCGACCTGGCCAACGATTTGTTGTTATTATTGTTGCAAGTGCTATGTTGTTGTTGTTACTACTTTGGCGCCGCTATTCATTAATTTACGCTTTAGTTAGTGGAGTCTGAAGCCTTTTGTAAAACGCCTTTTGCATAATTGCCCGCACATTTCGTCAGCTCAAGTTGCGCTCCGACTGCAATTTGCGCGTCAAAATAGTTGTAAAGTGGTCAACGTCAATTAAAGGCAATTAATTTGTGTGCACGTTTCTATATATAAATACATATACACAGCTCGTTATGTGCATTTGTGTGTGAATGGATTTGTATTTGTGGCTAGAAAAATATTGGTGCATAGTTTTGGGCGCTTATTGTGCATCCTGCGTATACGCAATGTTAACTTGCACACTAACAAAACGTACACTGTTGTTGTGCGTGTTTGTGTATCTTCCACATATGTATGCTCCAGACAGACGCCTAACCTATTGCTAGGTCTCTAGAAGCGACTCCTACGCCGTCAGGCAATTCCCGAAATCCATAAAATTTTTACGTTGCGCGCCTGCCAAAAACCGAGGCCCGGCTGTGAAGAACAGAGAAAGAGACAGAGCAAGAGAGGGAGAGAAAGCGACGCAGAAGAGAAAATGTGCGAGATAAATGCATTTTCGTAACGTACGATATAAAATACTAGTATGTACATATATATATACATAGATATAGAAAACGCAGCGCCAACGCGTTGCTAACGGCGACCGCAACAGACACACGGCTCGATATGGTTAGACGGTCGAGGATACGTCTCTTGCTCCTCTTGCCCCTCTACCTCTAACTCCCCAGTCTAAGCCCACCAAAAATATAGCACTCCACGTCTGTGTGTATGCGCATATTAGGTGCAAGCTATGTTGCATATGCAACTCGAGTTCTCTGTTTCTCTAGCGAAAGGCGCAGAGACGTAGACGAAGGCAGAGCTGGAGTTGGAGATGGTGCTGGAGCATAGGCCGGGCTATAGCTGTTGGTCATGTTCAAATAGACGACTCTCCCAATACACAAATACAAACACATACAAGCACAATATGCACACATACATGTTAGAGGCAGTTGCCAATAACAGAAGCTTTTTTCCTTTGACCATGACGGGGCCCTACAGCTACTACTACTATTCCTATTTCTGTTCCTACGTCTGTGTTTGTGCATATATCCAGCAGTCGGTATGTTTGTGTAGCATTTGTGGTAGGAGGTACTGTACATCATCTCTTTAGGCGCGTCGTTTTAGACAGACGCATTCATTTGTAAAGTTAAAATAGAGGCGCTGTTTGCAGAGGGTGTAAGAGAGAGAGGGAGACAGCTGAGTAGCAGCACATATATACAAGGGCTTGGGCTTTTACGCACCTTTTTTGGCCAAAAAGTGTTAATGAAACACATTTGAGACTGGCTGCACTTCAAAGTAAACTTTAGACGTACAGTAAAGCCTCGCTAATACCGCTTTCAAAATGTTATCTGCAATTGTACCTAATTGCCGTCTCTGCTTCCTTTTTTCCAAAATAGATAGACGATAAAAATTTCATTCATTTTTTGCCGTAATTTCCCCTGCTTTAAATGTTATTATTGGCACTTTTGCTTTGTGTTGTCGTCTTTAGGGGAGGAGGGGTCCAGGATATATGCTGTTGCCGCTGCCGTATAATTTCATTAGTATATTTCTAAATATAGCGTTCAGGCGTCAGTTTGTCATCTATTTTTTCTCTCTATTATTATTCCCATTTAATTTTTTTTTGTTTTTGTTTCGTTGAGACAAGGAAAACGTTGCGACTTTCATATATCTTCTTGACCTATACACACAGGCTGGCAGTTATTGCTTTTACTGAATGCATCAGTATTAGTTTGTTCATATATACATATAGTTGTATTTGTATGTATCTGTGTGCAACATTCCAGTGTCGTTCCGTTTTGCAGCTCGGTCCGACGTTCATTGGCAAAACGCGGCATAGAAATCGAATTAGATTTTTCCGATTGAATTTTCTACATTTTTAATTGCTTTCGACGTTTCAACTTGTCGACGTGCTGGCAACAGAAACACCCCCTCGACCCCCCGCACTCCCACAACTTCAACCCACGTATCCCCATCTCCTCCTGACCCAACGCCACACTCTAGGGCAATTTTTGTGCTGAATTGTTGCTGGCGCTTTTAGCCAATTTGTGACGTCGCTGACATTTATGGGCATATTTGGTAGGAATTCCGAATATTAAATGCAAGTAAAGTAAATCAAATATGTGCTCTGCGCCTAATTTACTTTAGTTTAGTTGCATTTTTGCCAGCTGCATGGCTGATGAACTCAAATATTTAAGCAACGCTGACTCAGACGATACCAAAATAAAAGACTTTGACTGACGCTATTGACTGTCGAAAAACACACAGAAGTATCCATAAATGTAGAGTAGTTAAGCAATCAAATCACAGCTTTAATTGGCATTAATAAATGAGTAGTGGAAATATTCTGTAGTTTGATTAGACAATAACTGAGTTAGATTAATTATTTATGAATATTAAAGTCACACAATTACAAACATTAACATTAAAACTATTTGATTTATCTAAGTAGTAAAGATACTTTGCTTTTGAAGCCTTAAACTTTAAAAATTAATTCTTTTCAGTTTAGGCTGCAATTAAGTTTAGGTTCAAGCTTTCTCACAGTTCAATTATTTTAATAAAGACATTTTAAGTTTGTTAACTTAAGCTAAGTTTAATTATTTCTCTTATGCTAAAACGGCAATTTGCAATCTGGCTATATTTATTAATTGCTCTCACGCTGCCACAGCTCATGGCACATCTAATTGATGTTGAGATGCAACAGCAGCAACAGCAGCAGCAAGCAGTAAATGCACGTTGCAACTCGTCCGTATCTGCAGAAAGTATCTTGGAGCTGACTGGCAAAATAAATTGTCTGGTAGACGAGTTGCGCATGTGGCAAGGGTTTTCTATCTTAAAAATAAATTTTAAAAAATATATGAAAAATAAAGTAAATAAATAATTGGTATGGAGCGGAGCACAACCAAAAATGGAAAAAAATAAAATGGAAATTGTAAAATCGAAAGATATTTATCTAAAAATAATAATAAAGTTGCGTTGCATCGCCGTTTCGTCGTTTGTCGGCCATCTGCAACTGTCTGTCCGTCCCTCCCGCCCCACTGTCTGTCTATCTTGTAGTCTGTGGATTCTGAAACCCAGCTGCCTTAATTTGTAAATCATTTTCAAATGCCTCTGGCGGCAGCACAAATATTTTTTAATATCAAAATCAGCTTATAAATACTCGTTTTTGACTTTCTTCTGCGTCTCCCCAGCATCAACATCTTCCGCATTTGTTTGTAATTTACTTTTATGCTTTACTTAATTGCATTTAGATGCATTTTATAAATTACAGCACATGACGGAGAGCTGGAATGGATGAATAGATAGATTGTTGGCTGTTTTCGATGGGAGCTTCTTCTTCCATCAAAACAAATTTGTAGTAAACATTAAACATTAACAGCATTCACATCGATGCACTTATGATGTTTTTCTCTCTTTTCTTTTTTTTTTATTATTACATTTTATCTTTTCTAATGATTGAATGGAAGGCAAATGAAGCGACCAAAAGCCGCTTTGGAATGAGCACACAAAATAAAAATTCAATTAAATATTACAACAATTTCTTAAACAATTTTTCCATTCCCCGTCGCCTGTTTTGACTTCAATTTACGTGTATATTTGTTATGGCTCCGCAGGTCTGCATTTTGAGGCATTAATTACGCCAAATGTAACTTGCCAGAAAGAGGCCGCAAGTGTATCTTTGTATCTGTATCTTTGCATCGCACAACATGCTGCATAATATTAGTTTTGTTGTTGTGTATATACATTATATCTCTAAGAAGGCCACAGCCATATAATAAGCATATAATGAAGCCAGAAATGAAGCAAATAAATGAGCAAGAACAACAACAAAACAGTCTTTTCTTTTCGTCTCTAAGTGTGTGTGTGTGTCTATGTGTTTGTGTGCATCTACAAGATACATTGCGCTCCTACAACGATGAACAGAAAAAAAAAAAAAAACAAAAAACAATTAGCCTACTTTAGTTTGTTGTCTGACAAGAGGAAATAAAATTAAATACAATATGAAAACAGAGAGCTGAGAAAAAGTGAAGTAAACTGCGATACTTAGTTAAGTGCACTGCATCTCTCATGATATATCTGTATCTTTTTATTTGTATCTGTATCTGTATCTGTATCTGCAGCTATGCTACGTTTAGTTCTGATATTTGTTTAAATGTAGCAACAATAACAACAACAAGAACAACACTCACGAATTTAATTACAGCGTTTTGTGCCAACGTCATATCTTTTTATCTGATGCGTCGCGTATCTGTATCTACTGCTGATATGCTTGTACTCAAGTAGTTTTTAGTTATTATTGTTATTATTTTTCCATTTCTACATATACGAATGTCTCTCTGCTTTATCTAGCAGCGACTCTGTCTGTCTTTCTGTCTGTACGTGTAGCATGCTCTCAGATATTGAAATTTATCGCCGCTATTTTGTAGAAAATGCTCGTAATAATTGTCTACCCCCTCCGCCCCAGCTGTGTCACCACCGCATTTGCTGTTTGTTTACCATTGCGCTTTGCAGTCATCGTCACATAGTTCAATAGATATAACTGTATAAATGTACATATACTTATGTATTTCCACGAATTTATCTGAGCTCGCACACTCATTGAGATACAGATACATTGAAACACGTATCGCAATTCGCATGTTTTTATTTTTTCTTTATCATTGACAAAGCATCTTATTATAATTTTAATTACATGCTGTTATGAGGAAATGTTAATTGTTTCCGTTTACGAAATGTTGTTGTTAAATGTTTGATAGTTATAGACTTCAATTCGATAAAACAATAACTGGGCTATAAATGCTTTTGGTTGGTATGGGGAAAGATTACGATACTTGATGGCAAAGTGTAGTTTACTTTATTGACAGCTTACTGTATTAAGACTAGATTTGGAAAAGCTATAAGTTGACTTAAAGCGCCATGTAAACAATATGTAACAAGCCTGCGCTAAAGCACTTGGGAATCTGTATTTGTATTCAGTATTTTTCCTGCGTTTTTCCAGGAATAATAAATTAAAACAATACTTAATGGACTTTGATGTAATTAAAGCTTAATAATTTCCTATTTATAACTTTTCTACACAACAAACTTCAGCTTAATTGAATGATATAAATAATACTTACAATAAATGCATTTATTTATACATTAGAAACTTGTGCAACATTGTCTCTAGTAAATTGTGATGATAATTGTATTTTTGTTGCAGCAATTGAAATTAATTTAATGATTAAAGAAATTGCATTTATAATGAATTTCCTGCTCGCTTAGATTAACCCAACTTAATCGCATCGCATTGTTGTAATACGACGTCTCAGCTCAACTTGGCATAAAGTTCTTAACTTTATCGTTGCATTTCCCAACCATCAGGCAACATCATCAATTAGACAAACGCTAAGCCCTCGTTTTCTACAACTACTACCAGCCTCCGCCCCACCGCACTTCTTGCCAACTATGTAGGCCAACTGTTTTGCCGCTTTCTCGCCCATTGCTGCAACACATAAAAATCAGCAACAAAGTTGCGGCTCATAAAAAATTGCGCACAAATAAAAAAAAAAATAACAAAAACAGCAACAAAATGGAATGAAATAAAATTTATATGAATAACAACAGCAACAACAACAGCAACACCAACAAGAGCAAGAACAACAGTTTACAGCTCTGACGACGTTATATGTACATTTGAGCTCTCCTAGCTCGGAGAATGCAACGTTGCAACGACGATGCAACGTGGAACGTGCAACGTGCGTCCGGCATAAAAATTGTGTTTATGCGTGTTTGGTAATTTTATAAAAGTTAAATTAGTTTTAAGACCATAAATTGTGCTGTCGCCCCCCTCATGGCTGTGCCACCCCTGGCACACTCCCCCCTCCATCAACGACTTGATGCCATTTTAACTTTTATTACTTTTAATATAAAAAAGCTGGCGCTGCTGCTGCTGCTTGTGAAGCAAAGGAGCCGCTTGCCAGTCAGCTCAGCTGTAAAACTACACGCTGCCATAAAAAGTTGCAAGCAGCAGCAGCCGAGCGACAGCAGCAGCGGCAGCGGCAGCAGCATCGTCACATGTTGCTTGCAACATTGCCTACTTGCATCCAGCATCAAGAAGCAACATGCAATCGTAAAAAGTTGAGTTCGCATTGCAACGTTTTGTATGGCAAGTTGTTGTTGTTGTTGTTTCCTTTTGTTTTTGTTTTTTATTGTTATGAGATATGGTAACAATGTTGCAACATTTATACGAATTATTATTACATTTTAATGATTAATTCTAATGATATGCGACATCAAAAATGAAATGGCAATCAATAAAATGACTGTGAGGCACTTTTTGTTTAACTTCCTTGCTTGGTTTTGCTTTAGTTCTTTTCTGATTGCCGCTGGCGCCGCGGGCATCGCTCCCATAAAAATTGGCCCAAGTTAATTGTGGTAGTTATTTGTTATTTTTTCCAAGACTTTTCTTACTCACTCCTGCTGTCTCTTTCGCCTTCTCTTCGTCTCTGTTTTTCTCGCAGTTGAGCTGCATTTGGCATTTTGCTGGCCAACAAAGTTGCAGGCGGCAGTTGTAAGTTGCATTTGGCGCTTTTACGATCCATTTTTATATGCTTACTTAGTTGATTAAGGGCGTGGCTCGTGGGCAGATGTTTAGATTTCGTAGAGCTATGACTATATAACCAACACAGTTACCACAAAAACAAGAACAACTGCGCTTTGCTAATGCCAGCAATGACTTTTATGACAAGAAATTCAACAAAACAAAAAATGCTCAACATTGAGTTACACGTCTTAAAGTGATTGTCTTTATAGAGCTAGGCTTTCATTTCTAAAACGAATTCTACAAAACACCAGTAAACTTTCAATTCTTTTTAGCCCAAAATAAAAACTACTTTGAATTCAATTTAATTTATCGTCGAAATGGCAGCGAAATCGAAAATTGGAACACGTTCGCGTTTTGTATGTTTTTGATAAGCGACACAATTTGGGCACGACAAAAATGGTCATAAAGTGTTTGCAATAAAATTTATATATGTATATGCAATATATTAATATATGTGCAAATGTGGATACCAAAGATATAGCTAAAATATATTTATTTATATTGTTATATCGTACATATCTTATATGGCACATATATATTGGAAGTATATGGAATAGTAGTAGGTAGAATGTATTGTAATTTGCTTTTATGCGCAGTTTTTCGTTGACGACTTTGTCGACGTCGCCGTCGCTGTCGCCGTCGTCGCTGGCGGACGAAGCAATAAAACTTTATGCATTTAGTTATAAATATAAATAATTATTATCTACAGACTTATATTGGATTTCCAAACAGAGATACAAACGCACACACAGATACATTCACATGGACAGCAAACAAATTCAAATTGTATTTGCTTTTGCTTTTACGACTTGCCCCTGCCAACAAAACGCTCTGGCAACTGGCAAAACCAAGTCGAAGCCGAAGCCCAGGCCATTATAATAATAACAATGTTATTAATGTTATTGTTATAATAATAATTTGAAATTCGTAACTTTTGTCATTTTATTAATGGGTCGAACGTGTGCGAAAGACACAGCCAAAAACATGCTTCTTATATACTTGTAAACATAAAGATATAGATACATATATATATATATTTATTTAGCTATGTATTTGACATCATTACATGGCCATTGACGTTGTGGGGTTTTCGTCATAACCATTATACACTTACACTTAGTCTAATATTTACATCTCACTCTATTTAGACAATAACTTAAAGTTTTTCCATTTTTTTGTTTTAAATAAACGCTTGAATCTCAAATATTTACACAGCTCCAAACCCAAGGCGGTTCGCAGGCAAACTATAGACAATATATACCCGTAGACAAACAAATGGCAGAGACTGTAGTCAGTATGTGTGCCAATGATTCCACTTAGTGTCACTTACAATATATCTTTCATACCCTGTAATCATAAAACTGTGTATAGCTTTATGTTTTTGCTGCTTACTTTAGGGTATAGCTCAGTCGTGTATACTGCACACACTTACACGTGTCTTAACACATATTATTTGTATTTAAGTATATTTACTTAAAGTCTTGCAAGCTGTGTGCTATTTAGTTAAGTTGCTTTGTCTTTCAATGGAAATTTTTTTATAACTTGTCAATGTTAGTTTGGAGATTACAAAGATAGAAAAGCGAAAGGGAAAGGCAACGGAAAACTCCACAACAATTGCTGTGCTACTCTGTAGTGTATTTAAATAAAGTACAAAACTGTTATGCCAATAAAATTCGAGTTTAAAATTTGTAATCGCATTTAGCTGTCGATTCTTTTCTGGGATGGAGAGAATTACAGAACTAAACTTGTTTGATTATTTATCTTAACTCAGTGTGTGCGTTTGTGTGTTTGTCGAATATTTCTTAGTGTACACTGTCTACATATAAATGGCTTTGTTATTTCCTTAGTAATGGCGCCTGCCATAAATTGAGCTCATAATTTTTCATTGCATTTCGCTCCCCGCCCTTCGTTTCTCAAATTTTCCATTGCAAAACATAATAAATAAAATATAAGTATAAGTAAGTCGTAAAAATCGCATATAAAATTTAATGCGCTTGAAAATTATGCGAAAACTATTTGCAGGCATTTTCCTTGCCCCCACTATCAGCCTTTTCCCCATTTTCCTTACACCTTCAACTAATATTTTTCCGAGTACAAAGTTCCAAAATAAAAAAAAGTGCGCACGTTCTCAGCGTATGCGTAATTTATTTTATAAGCGCATAAATAAGAATTCCCAAAAACTAAATGCAATAAAAATGCGGGCGGCAAACAGCAAATACATATTTAAAATAACAAGCAATTGCGCAAAAGTAATAACTTATAAAATATTTAACAAGAAAAATAGATGAAAAAGTGGAAAAATGACGAAGGAATAGCTAAAGAACACGTAAGAGTGCTTTTGAATTAGGTAAACGGTTTGCAGATACCCTGTATCGAAGTTCCTATCTTACGGATTCTCCTCAAAACATATTTTATTCTATTGAAAAAGAAACTCTTCTATATTAGTTGCAGAATACTCTTAATAGATGATGTCTACTATCTGTAAAATTCCAGCATACCCTGTTTTTCTTTAACAGCGAAGCACAGAAGCAGCACCATAATTTATTAGGCCACGTATTTTGTTTGTATTTTGGCCAAAAGGTAGCGTTGTGTTCTACAAAACTTTTGCGTGGCAGCAGCCACAAATACAGCTACAGATACAGATACATTTGAAAAGTTTTATTCATAAAACAAATCGCACAGAATCGAAAATTGCGGACCAACAAAGATGAAGAAGCAGTAGAGGTAGAAGAAGAAGAAGAAGTTGGTCGTGTCCTGCACCTTGGACTCTTATTCTTTCTCTTGTTGTTGTTGGTATTTTGCTGCCGTATGGATAATAATTTCTGAATTCCTTCTCATTTTGATTGCGCCTAATAACTGAGTACCGATGCCGCCTGCGTTGGCAATATGTGGCCATGGCCAATTTGTGTTCTGTTTTGTGGCCAAGACTGAAGGAGTCGGATTCGAAGCTGGAGTCAAAGTCGAGTCGGAATCGAGTCTAATACCGTTTGGTCGCAAAGGCCAAGAGTAAAGATTGCGGTGCGGTCTCTGCGTCTGTCTGTCTGTCTGGGTGTGTCTGTCTTTCTGTCTCGACCAAAACGAGTATCTGCGTTTATTTTTGTTACAAATATTTTATTCCAATGCCATATATTTTATTTAGTGCTCTCTTTGGGCTGCCTTCTCGCATCGGTTCTTTTATTTTATTGCATTGTTTATGCAGCCGAAAGTAAATTATGTTTTGTCGGCGGCATCGAAACAAAACTTGAAACTCGTCGTTCGTATTGCAGCAGCTTTTGTCTTTCTTTATGCTCTGCTTCTGGCCAAAGAAGGAGTGTGTTAACTAAAGTGCACGAATGGTTTAAGAGTTTTATAGCAATGATAATTGTCGTTTTAAAATAAAAATCAATGACTAAAGTCATTATTTTTTTAATAATCAAGAAAAACTATATTTTTGTTAAATATTTCAGAATCACAACTGACAGGATATATTACCGCTAACTACTCAACAGCTTTCAATTTATGCAAGCTGACTTAAAATAGGGTATCTGCTGTTCGATCAGCTGCATTTAAATTGCTCTTTACAGCAGTTTGTTCGCTGTCATTTCGCAAAAGTTATTATGCCAGGTGGTTGTCGCTGTAGTTCTTGTTGTTGTTGTAGTTGTAGTTAGTATTGTTGCCTCTTTTTTTTTTGTGGCACTGTACGTACAGTTACTTAAGTTCTGCTTATTTTTGTTGTTATTATTATTATTGTTTAGTTGCTGCACTGTATTTGTGTGTGTCTGTGCCACATTTCAGCAATTGCTTTGCATATTTTATTGCTAAATAATAAATGCCCATTAAGTTAATTGGCAAATTAGGCAACACACACAAGCATACACACACTCACAGGTTAACTTGCCACTTACAGTACTCAACGTTTTTTAATTGGAACAAACACAGCCCTACACACCAAAAAAAAAAGTAACTAAAAGTTGTGGAAAAACTGGGTCTTGCGCTTACTGAAAGCAAATTATTATATACCCTATAGTTTTACTAAAAACTGGGAAGGGTAAGCACCCATTTCACTGCTCGTGCAATACAACCAATTTCGAGTACACAAAAACTTTCCCCTTTTAACAGGGTACCCGTCTGTTGAGCTTGCTCTGCCCTTGTGCAGCTTAAACTGTAATAAGTCGTCTATTATTTGCCATTTGCATATAAAAATTGCAATAACAAAAACAAAAAATTACAGTTAAGGTTTTGGCGCTACAAAATCGATAGACTAGACTTTGCCTTGGCCAAGCGGTTCCTTCTTTCCCCTTTTCACCTCTTCACCCACGCCTATGTATGTGCGATTTGTGAAGTGCGCGCATATTTTCATTTTCATTTTCCTAAATGACAAGGCACAAAATGCGTTAGCAGCGAATTGAAACGAAACGCGGCGCTGTCTGACAAGCAAACACAATTAAATGTTATGCAGATGCAATCTAAAATGTCATTATATCAAATTCATTAATCCCCAATACAGTCAGACCCAGTGCATACATAGGTACATAAATATATACCCACATACAGACATATATATTTCTATGTATGTAGAGAGCCCTCGGTGAGAGGCCCCAGGCCCACAAACAACAACAACAACACGAACAACAGCTTCAAGAAATGCAGCCAAAGGCAGCGCCTCAACAACAACTATAACAACGACAACGCTCTGTGACTTCATCTGCACTCATTTATTTTTCCTCTTTTTTTATGTTAAACTCACACTCGTAGATACACGCACACACACACACTCTCACACACATGTTTTTTAATAATTATTATTATTTTTTTTGCATAGAGAGTTGGAGGAGACATGTAAGAGTGCGTTTGTTTTAACTGTTGGGCTTATAAATACCCTGTATTAAAGTATGAGTCCAGTACTCAGAAAAAATGCTTTTAAATTATTTAATTAAATCAAAAACATGGACCATAACAATAATATTCATTTAATGTTATTTCACCATTTAAAATTACATGTTGTAGCGTATGTATCGAATATAATATTCTTTGGAAATAATGAATGTACAAAACAAAACCAGCAATTACTGCAATAAGTCCATTAAAACCGCTTTGCTGTTTGCTCACTTGCTTTACAGGGTATTTGAAAAAAATGCACTGCGCCCGTTTGCTTGCGATTAAAATCGCTGCACGTGAATATTTTAACGTCAGTCAATCAAATGGCTTAAAAATGCTTTGTCATAGCTTCATGGCTTGCTCTCCTGCTCCAAGCCATGCCTCGATTTACAGATACTTCAACAGCAGCGCACACTTCATACATGTATATATGTATATATTTGTGTGTGTTTGTGCAGGTAAATCGCCTTTGATTTGATTTCGTTTGATTTGATTAATCGCACGACGTCGCCAACGTCGACGTTGCCTGATAATGAGACAGGGCAGAATGAGAAGAGAGGAAGAAAGAGAATGAGAGAGAGAGAGAAGACTAGAGGGGCAAACAGCGGCTTGCACGCAATTAAGCCAAATTAAACTCAAAGCCAGCCTCAACAAGGCGTCCTACAAGTAAATACGTGTTAAAATACTTAATGTAGAGGCAGCTCAATACAATACTCTTGCGAGATTGTCGAGCAAAGTTCAATGCGCTTCAGCAGCAGCAGCAGCAGCAGCGAAAACAACAACAGCAACAGAACTTAAGTTTACAGCTTTAAAAATTACTGTTTACAATATTAATATAAATGATTGTATATTAACACACACACCAAACACTCTCACACGCATACAACCGTGCGAGTAAATAAAAATAATAAATACAACAACAATGAAAACAAAAAAATATTCCATTCATCGTCATAAACTTCAATTTTCGAAAATCATTTCCTTAGCAGCTGCGCGTTAAAAAATATACAACAGAAATAAATGAAAATAAATACAACACCGAAAACAAAAAATAAAAACAACAACAATAAGAGACAAAATAATAAAAATAAAAAAATAAAATGAATTAAGGTTTACACAGTGGACATGAGTTGTTCAATTTGATTTTTAACTGCTATATATTAAAAGTATGAACTACAAGTAGATAGTGTTGACAAGGGAAATGATTATAAAGAAAACAAGTAACAGCGCGTTAAACGAGTATACGACTTAGAGATACCCTAAGCTTACAAAACACTCACTAAATCTGAACGTAACACTTCCGTGTTTTATTTTAAAAAGTAATCTAATTTTTCCACTTTAAGTCCTTAGTAATGGTAATAGTTATTAGTTGTAACCAACAGATCTACCCCAGTTAACCCACTTTTAATAGGCTTAGAGTATATATTAAAACAAGTAGTATCAATGCCAAATGCGCATTTAGTTAATACATTGTCATCGGCTTAATCCACTAATTAATTGATTGATGAATAATATATAAACAACAAATATTGTTGTTAACAAATAAACTAAACTGTTGTAAGCTACAACTAGAAGCGGAACACATTCAAATCGACACTCACAAGTGAAACAAGTCTTTTGTTTTTTATACCTACTTTTGAAACATTTATAAAATATACACAAATTATGTTATTTTTTTGTAATTTATTGAAAGTAGTTTCTCATTTAATAAGCTATCTGCCCCACTGTGCGACGTGTGCGCAGTTTTTGCCCTTTGCACATCGTTAAGGAATATTATAAATTACTACAACAGCAACAACAACAACAACTACAACGACAATAACAATAATAATATAAAGACAACAACAATAAGGTCGGGGGTTCTCGAAATATTTATTTTATATTACGTTTTTTTTTTGGTTTTCTTTTATTTTTATTTTCCCCTGTTTTATACTCTCATTCTCCCCAGACGCGGGACGCGGTCTAAATTAAAGAATATTTCTTGCTGCTGCCTTTCTTTCTTTCTTATTGCTGCTTCATCTTTTTGAGTTTGTTTTTTTCTTATTTTATTCCATTTATTTTTCTTTTTTTTATTTTGTCGTTTTGTGTTATTTTATTTATTATTATTTTGTTGTTTCTCTCTCTCATTTTTCGTCGGTTCTCGTCGCTGCAAGAGCGGACCTCGTCTTGGTTTAAAGTGCGGTTTCTTGTCTTTCTCCATATATATTCATTATTATTGCTGCGACTGCGACTGCCGCGACCGACGACTGCGCTGCACATAACTTCAACTTTGTATCTGTATCTTTGTATCTGGCCAGGCGGCAGTGTGTGTATGTGTGTGTGTGTGTGTCATGTATTTAAGGAAAAAGAATGATGCAAAGACGATAAAATATAATTTCGGCTTTATATTTTATTTTAATGATGAAAAATGTTGAAACTTTATTACGAACTCATAAAAATTTAAACGTAGGTACACACGCAGAGCAACGCAGAGGGGGAAGACCAACGCACACACACACACACACACAGACATCGACACCATCTTCTTGCTTCTCATCTTATTATTCTTTGGGCTGCTGCGCTCACTCATAAATAAGGAAAAAATGCGCTGTGCACATTGTTAAATGTTATAAAAATCTACAAAAAAGTATTTATTTTTATTGCACATTGCAGTATGAGCATAAAGTATCTCACAGATACACTCATCACAAACACACACAAACAATCTCTTTTGATGCCGCTCACACAGCAGTTTAAAACCCAAACTCAAACGCAAAAGGTGTGAAAATATATGTCATAAGATACAAATGTATCTAATTGAGCAAACGAGCAGAGCAAGCGAGCGATTTGTTCTTAACACGCAGTCCAACGTGTTGTGTGCTATTAGTGGAGCATGAGACTGAGTTACTCTCCTCCCCTGCCCACTGTCCCAGCTCCCCACTCTTCCATCAAACACAACACGCCCCTCACTTGTGTTTCACTTTTCGCGGTCCGTCCAAGGCATCAAAGTCAAAGTCGGAGACGGAGACGCCAAGAACATAGACTCGAGGCATATCAGTTGCGCCAGACAACTTGTTGTATGTACTCGCACGTACTGTCGGTTAGGGCATTCGAACTTCACCTTGCCCTGAGGCAGTTTTTCGCTTCGGTTTGTATGTTGTGGCAGGTTATGGTTTCGACCAGACAAACAACAACATCAACAACAACAACAATAACAGGAACAACAACAGACACAATAGCCAAAAGAGTGTGCCAATGACGACAACAGCTGCTTTTGGCCAAGACTCTGACAATGACGAGACAAAAGCAAAGACAAATTCTTAAAATGACGACAACAAGTGTGCAGCAAAAAAGTATCTGCAGATACTATCAAAGTATCTGCAATACGTTTTCATCAGCTAATCACTTGGCTCGTTTATTATAGATTTCCTAATCATTGAGGAATTTGTGGTTTTTTGGAAATACTTGTGGGCCATGATAACCATATCTGTGTGGCACAATCAATCATTGGCTAATATTAAGTTAAGTTTTTTATTATATTACATTAATTTGTGCCGCACATAATGTTTTTTTTTCTATTTCTATTTTTTTTAACACTAGAGCAGAAGATTACCCAATCGTCGTATTAATCGGCTATCTTATCGAAAAACGGCTGCAATAATAAAATTGTTTTGCAACGACGTGAATAACGATCGATTTTTGATGACTATCACGAGTTTTTGCTCTATAAACAAATAAATATAAATATCGGTCAGCAATTATGTTTAATAAATAAATGTAATTATGCAAAAGAAACAATAAGTTACTCTATAAAAATAAATGAGCAATAAAAGATCTTATTACGTCTATCTACATATAAATAAATAAAATCAACTTATTGATACAGTCATTTTTCCATGACTTAACTTTTGTTGTACAAATAAAAATCTGACTGTACTCACTTAACACGCCTCCCTCTCTCAAGGCAAATTCCCCGCTCATCTCCTGCTGCAGCTCAGATCGACTGCATTTTTAATTAATTTATTTTTGTCGATATATTTTTCAGACGCGCAGTCACAAAGTCATGCACAAAGACAAAAGCCAAGTTATGCTTGTATCTTTAAGATACTCAAGCATACAAATGAATGTATCTCTGTAGCTTTTGTTGTATTCTTTCTGCTGTTGATGATGCGCTGTTGTTGATGTCCCCCTTCTCTGATAGCTCTGCCATTAATTTATTTATTTAATACGCGCTCTTCTCCGTCCCTCTCCGTCTCACTACCTTTGCTTGGCTGTGCCCTGTGCGTGTGATTAATCGGCTGCGCATTGTAAATATTTGTCTTTAGTTTGTTGCACTTCCAGCCCAAGACTGTGGCAATGTGAATCTGCCTTTTTCTTAAGCAGAAGATACATTTATTTTTATTACTTAATCTGCGACAGGTCCGCAAAGTTATAGCTTAAGAAGAAACTTTTAAAGATTGCCAACTTATTTATAAATAAAAATATTTTTTTATAAAATACTATTTTCCTTTATATTGGCCTACTTAATGTCAACCATACTTCCATAGTGTCTAAAATGAGTTAACGCATAGTTACTTGAGCTTAAACACTTGATTTGATTCAAGTCACAAGTCAGAGAACACATACACTTAATCAGGAGTACAGTATCTAAGTACGTGTATTATCAAGTTTTTGTAACTTTAACTTCCACTTTAACAGCCGCTCCTTGTGGTGCAAAAACGACAGTTTTTCTGCTAGAGTTTTTCCCTGTCATACTTTGTTAAGAGTGTTTTCCTTTACCGTAATTTATAATAAGCTATTTTCTTTACGCACCTTTTTTTGCCTGTCTCGGTTAGTGAGACAGGGACTGGCAAGGAGACTGTGACTGAGCATACCCCCTGCCCACGCAGTACAAGGAGAGGCACCAACAACATAACAAAACACGACACGACAAGATACTCAGACTCAGACTCAGCAAGCCAGAATTCTTGAGGTTGCTTGACTTACAACTAATGCAATATAATAAATTTATACAAAGTTACAAATAAATATGTATATCTATATGCGTGTATCTGAGTGCGTGTGGGTTGAAAAATAAATAAATAAATATTTTTAGAAGGATATATACATATATATGTAAAGCATAAAAAAGATTTGATTGCTGCCCAAACTGAAACTCAAACTCAAACACAAACCCTTCAGCATTGAATTTGAGCCTCTTTCAGGCTTGATGTCTGTCTCTCTGTCTGTCGGCTTGTTGTTTTGCTTTATGATGGCACTGCTTGGGTCGCTTACTCTGCCTTCCCTCTCTCTCTCTTGCTGTTAGCTCTCGGTGAGGTCTTAGACTCGTAGTTGGAGTCGAAGTCCCGTGGAGTTTTGCTGCTAAGACTTTTGGTTTTGGGTTATTTATCTGCATAAATTATTTATGCCGCATTACAAGCATAAAAATAAATAAAATAAATGAAGCCCTGGCAAACTAAATCCGATTAGAATATACAGATGAGGAGGCCAACCCCAGCCCCAACTCTATCTCCAACTCCAGCCATGCTGCATAGATACAAATTTATTTTTATAGATTAATCAACGTATTTTCTTGTGGCTGCTGCAACAGCTACTACAGCAGGAATTATAATATCTACATTTATTTTGCTTAGCCAACACATTTTTCGCCAAGTATCTGAATATAAACATCACAATTTCTATCGTATATTCTTTTAATGGCATTTATTTTTTTTTCGTGAAATTCAAATGTTTATGCAATGCAAAGCTACTTAATTGAAAATGTACATTTATATCTTTATCTGCAGCTGTGGCTGTATCTTTAATTGCATCTATAGTTGTATCTTTCTAGCTGTGTGACTGTTGTATCTGTTAACCATCCGATTTGTTACATTTAATTTACGCTCAAGTCGTAAACTCTGTATCTGTTTGGGTATGTGTGTGTGTGTGTGTGTGTGCCTGTAAAACTACTTCAGATGTGTGAGGATTTCGTTGAGCCTCCATATGTGGCTTTTGAATACAAATAAAATATGCCTGAATAATATAAAACAGAAGGCGATACATCAAAGCGGATTATACAATTTACTTTTGCTCTTATTTTTATACGACTCGACTTCCCCTCGCGCCGAATTTCTTTTTGTTCATACCCTCTCTGTAATTAGGTATATTAACTATGGTATTTATGGAGCTAAAATTGATGAAGATAACATATGTTTGCCATAAAGTTTAAAGAAAATATTATTGAAACTACAAAGTATTTTCCGAAAGCATTTTAATTCCTAACTGTTGAGAAAAGTATTTAGTTTAAAAGAGTTTACAGTGTATAATTCGAAATAGTTGCTAATATTCATATGATCTTTATTATTCCATATTATAAATTATTATTAAAACTGCAAAATAAAATGATTCTAAACTTTACATTCCCCGAATATATCTGTTAGTGCATTTACTAGTCTACAACTCAAAGATACAACTGTGTATCTTTGCGCGTCTGTTCTGTTCTGTTGTCGATTATCTTTGGCCTGCTCTGAAAATATATATTTCTTCATTTTTATTTTATTTATTTACTTTCATTAAGAAGCGAACGCAACGTGCAATGCAACAGAGTTTTTGTATACAATAACGATGCACAGTCAGCGGCAGATGCATCCAGCTACAGTTTCAGATATATAGATACAAATACAATTACGACTGCAGATACAGATTAGAAAAGAAGAAAAGAAAAAAGAATACACATGCTGTGCGTGTAAGTAATAAATTGTATTATTTATTTTATTTTATTCATGGTATACAAAATGCAACAACCTCGTCCGTTCGCTGTCGTGAGGCACTTGAGGCCAATTTAGCAGCAAAGATCAGCCGAAGTCTCAGTCGACGTTGACGGCGAAGTCACTGCTGACGCACAGCGGAAGCGTCGTCGATTTTGCTGAGCAAACGAGAAGGGAAGCTGGCAGTAGCTTGTGGCATGTAGCATGGTCGGAAAGTGGGCAAGGGGCAAGTGCAGGGGATTGCTGGCAGCAGAGAGTGACGAGTGTAATGACTTTTGTCGATTGGGTTAAGTGGCTTGTTGGCTTCCTTTGCGCACCTACACACACACACATATATCTACTCACAGATACTTTCTCACATTCAAATGCAGCGTGTGAGATTCCCTTTTCTTCATCATTATTTGCTTCTTTCCTTCGTTTTTTCTTTTTTTTTTTGTGAGTTGCATCTTTTTCAATTTTTATGCATGCCACACATTTTGTTCCTCTGCCCTGTGATTGCTGCTG
Source organism: Drosophila nigrodunni (assembly GCA_020829145.1). Taxonomy (NCBI): domain Eukaryota; kingdom Metazoa; phylum Arthropoda; class Insecta; order Diptera; family Drosophilidae; genus Drosophila; species Drosophila nigrodunni. Next base: position 143,567 of record JACVCZ010000003.1, on the reverse strand, counting down.
TTTTTACTTTTTTGCTCTTTTTGTGGTATCTTTACCTTTAGCTGGTGTTGCTTTTGTTGTTTGAATGTGGCACGTTTTGCTGATTTTATTTCTTATTTCGACCTGCTTATTCCAAGCCTCTGCACCGCTAAGATAATTTGTCTACACAACAAGTTTTCGGAGCTTTTTATTGTATATTTAGTTTATTTTCTGTCGAGTTCAGATAAAAAGATACTTGCTTATTAACTCGCTGCTGATCAGGATATGCGTGAGGTTTTTGGGCTAAACTTTTGTAGCCAGTTATTGACTTTTTTATGCCTAACGAATAATATTAAGTTTTTTTCTTTTTTTTTTTTAAAAACGCAGTGTGTAGTTATCTGCAGGCCTAACTCCTTGAGTAATTTATTTATGCTGTATTCAAATTTTAAAATTGCTTAAAATAAACTGAATTTTAAAAATTTTTTGTGTGTTTTAGTTTTTTAAACTTAAATATCCAAATCTTGTTCAATATCTAATTAATATAAAACATAATCGCTCATAGAAGAAGAAATTTAGATTTTGTATTGCTAGGAAACCCGAATTTGCTTAACTATCTATGTAGTTTAAAAGTAAACTAGTAAACCGAGTATTAAAATATCTTATGCATATTTTTATATATTAATAAGGTTAACTCTCTGTAGTTTTTTATATATTTTCCTTTTTATGCGCGCATAAAACCCATTTTTTATTAACTTTAAAAACAAGCTTACAAATATTAAAAACATAAAAAAACAAAGCCCATTTTAATGTGATGACTTTACATTTTGCTTTTGTTTTTTGCTGCATAATTCAATTAAAATTTAATTAACCCTCGTCACCTACAACTCCTCCAACTTCTCGGCGATCTCCGTTGATCTCGGCGAAAAGTTCACTGAACTGAGAATAGCCAGAAAAGTATAAATATGTATAAAAATAAAATAAAGGAACATTTTTTCTCTAATGATGCACACATAAAATGCAGTGGTAATAAAATATGAAAACCAATATAAAAATACAGAAAAAAACCTAAACTGAAAAAACTGAAATTTATTTTTAAGCAAAAGACAAAGCAGACAAATATCGTAAAAGTGCAATTAATCACCAGAAAACGAACAGAAATCGAGATTTTGTGGCATGAGGAAGAATGGTGACGAAGACTGACACTTATCGGTTTTATCTGCTTAAAAGGAGAACAAAATGAAAAAGACAATGAAAGAGACGATGAAGGGAACAAAACTTATTAATAAATGGAAAAAGAATTATAAGTATTAAAAAGAAGCTGCAGAGAATTGATTATTTTGCATTCTGTGCGGATGCAGGCTGTCAATATTTGATTTTTATATACGAACGGTTATCGGGAGTGGGTAAAAATCGGGGAACAGATCGCGGAGAATTTTAATAAATGAAATGTGTAAATAAACGACTGAAGAACAGAAAAAAACAACAACAATCTTAAGAATTGGATAGGCAAACAGCAGGAAAGCATAAACATGACCAACACTAATACCAAGGCAAACAAACAAAGATGGAAAAAAAGATGCAGATGCATTTCTAAAGAATTTCTAAGTTTTTTTTTTTATACATATATATATTTGAGAAAAAATGGGATAAACACCTCAAAGCCAGCGGGCAAGTAGAAAAATATTTAAAAATGCATAAAAACAAAATATTGAAAGAGACGCTAACAAGCAAACGAGAAGAAGAGGATAGGGTGGGGTAGGATGGAATGGGGAAGAACAGAAGAAATTATGAAATGAGGAAAACCAATGTACATACGTGTTCTCAAATCTGAGCATACTATATGAGCACGCTAATGCGCTCAGAGGTACCAAACACCCAAGACTTACAGAGAGACAGAGACTGGGACTCCCTTCCATTTCTTATAGCATTATTTGATTAATGCACTCGAAAGCGACAATAAACAAGAACAAACCAAACGAAGAATGCCGCAGAAGAGCAGCAGAGGAAGAAGGTCTTCCAGCCTCTTAGAGTTTGGACTGTAGAGTTTGGAGTGGAGTGGTCCAGAGATCGCTGGACAAACAGAAATCGAATGAATACTCAATTGATGCAGCGATGAGTATAACTCTGACACTCTCTTCATACCAGAGATTTTGTGGTCTTGAGTTACTCGTCGACGTCTATTAGATAAATAAATACAAATAAAAAAAAGAAGAAGAGAATTCCTTTCTTTCCCCCTCCTCATTTTTTATTAAAGTGCGAATTCTGAAACGCTTCGGAGTGTCTCCGTCTGTCTGTCTTTCGGACGGTGGTGACGGCCCCAAGAGTTCGTCTTGTGATTCGAAACCGGTTGGGAACTGTTATTTAAGTAACTGAATTCCTCCACTCTATAGATCAGTGTACAGTGTGCAGTGTGTGATAAAATCTATAAAGCATTGAACAACAAACCATCTTTTAAACGATCCTAAGCCAGTTTAAGAAAATGTATTTCAGATAATGCGGAAAGTAAATACGATGATATAATATTATAATTCTTCGGCTAAAAATGGCCATTAGTGTCGGCTAGAAATAGTCGACTAATGCATATGCGTAAATATAGTTGAATATAGTTGAGTGTATACTATAGTTTTTATGTCTTGTAAGTTATAGTTATGATTTTGTATGTTGATAGGAGTTTTGTAATATTTAATGATATATTTTTTTTAAGTTTTTAATCTATTTACAATTTTCTTTTAAGGTTATTAAATTAATAGTTCAATTATAATTTGTTTTCTATTAAGAGCATATGGTAAAAGGGAAAGATAATAACTTCCACTTGCTTGCAATTATTTTCAAGTACTTTTTGTTAATAATTTTATAATGAATCTCACAGATGATTTGGAGCATAATTTTTAGAAGGGTCATGAACTAGTTCGGTTTAATTTGCTCGAAAGGATTAATTGAAGTTGTGTACACTTTTGACTCGATATAGAACCTACGACAAGGTAAAAACTGTTTAAAATGCTACCGTGAGCGATAGGAGCAACGACACAGCAGTGAACAACAATGTGAGGCAACAACAGGCAACAACAACAAAGGCAATAAGCAACTGTGACGCCATCGACGACGTGAAGCACGTGAATGCTGTCAATCATGAGCGCAGTCCAACAACATTCCATGGGATCCACAGTCGCTGCTGTCGTTGTTTTAATGCCGCTGCTGCTGCCGCCACTTCTGTTATGACGTCACGTACACGACGAAATGCCGTCGGCAAAATCAGAAGCAGCAGCAGCAAAATCAATGCCGAAGACCAAACAAAATGAAGATCGCAAAACGATCGCGCGCGCAAAACGTAAATCAAAACAAAACACGGCAAAACTCAAAGATGGTTGACGCGTGAGCACCAAAACGAGAGCGCCAAACAGCGCGACAGAGAGAGCGTGTGCTGCTGCAGCGCAGCTTTAGTTTAAGAGAGCGCGCACATGATCGTGCGCTGCTCAGCAAAGTCGTGAATGAAAACAAATACAAGTGCAATTGAAGAGAGAAAAAAAGAGAGTGTATGGCTGTATGTGTGTATTTGAGTACTCACCCGTTCCTCCTCGCGTATCATTTCGGCAATGCCCGGCTTGATCTCCATATCATCAGCCAGCGACGATGTGGACGTCGAGGGTCCAACGTGATGATGCGGGGGTGGCGGCAGTCGCTGCTCTGCCGCTGCAACGCTCAGCTCCATGGCAGCAGCGGCCATGGCAGCGGCGGAGCCGAGCGGAAAGCGCGATTCACCCGCCGCGGGATGAACGGAAGAACCGGAACTGGAAGATGAGGTAGCATGCCCCAAAGAATGATGCGCTTGATGCTGCTGTTGCTGTTGCTGCTGTTGTTGTTGCTGCTGCTGTTGTAAGTGATGCAAATGATGCACCGCTGCCGCCTGCTGCTGCTGTTGTTGTTGCTGCTGCTGTTGCGGACTCGACAGAGATTGTGAGAGCGCACGTTGGCAGCGTACCGCGGCGGGTGCTGGTGTTGTCGCTGGCGATGGCATGTCCAGGCCATGCAGCGCCGTCTCCAGCGCAGCGGCCGAGGGCGTCAGGCGTCGCGGTGTGCTGCTGCCGGGCAGGGGCAGCGGCAGTGGCAACGGTAGTGCTTTTGGAGGTGGCGTTATAATGGAACAATCTAGTTGTCGCTCTCTTTCCCGCTCACGTTCCCTTTCGCGCTCCCTCTCCCTTTCGCGTTCTCTCTCGCGCTCCTTTTGCTCCTGCTCAAGCCGCTCGGCGGCTATAAGACTGCTCAATGGACTTGCGGGCGGATTGAAGATTGTATCGGCCGAGGGCCAGCGACGCTTGCGCACATTTCTGCTCTGTTGACGCTCCAGCGGCGATAGACGCAGCTCGCCGCAATCCCAGTCGCTGCTGCTGCTGCGGAGCTTCTTCTCGGGCTGCATGAAGGCCAAAAGCTCCTCAGCATCGCGATCGGCAGCGGCCTTGGGTGAAACCTGTGCGGGTGAGGAAGCCTCATCTGCTGCTGCCTCTGCCGCTGCTGCAGCCGCCGCCGCTGCTGCCGCTACCGAATTGACCTCCTCCATGTGAGTAACATCCGCTAAGCCGCGCACTTTAAGCATCTCTGCTATTCGAAGCAGCGGTCCAATCTGATCTTGGCTGACATTGATCTCGCCGCGATACATGAACTCGACAATCGCCTTGAGATCGCACCAGTTGACGTCACGCATGATGACAATGGGATGCTGACAGGGCGTCTCGGCCAGCAGTGTCTGGAAGTAGGGCGAGCAGGCGGAGAGCACCATTTTGTGGGCCTTCATTGAGCGGCCATCGCAGGCGAGCGTCACGTCCACAAAGGATTCGTTTTGCAGCAACTGATCAAAGATCGTGGTCAGATTGCTCTGATAGTTGTTCCAGCGCAGGCAGAATTGTTGCGGCAGCTGCTGTTGATGCTGCTGCTGGGTCGTCGTGCTGGAGCTGGGGGATGAGCTGCCCGCGTGGGCAGCGGCAGCAGCTTCGACGTCAGCGTCGAGCGTCGGAGATCCCGTTGGTGTTGGAGTTGACGCTGCAGGCGGTGGCGGGGTAACAACGACCTTTTCTTTATCCTGCTGTTGTGGCGGGGATGTGCCACCGCTTCGCTGTCGCTGCGCTGCTTGCGCCTGTTCGATCGCGTTCGTTTCGCTTTCGGTTTGATCGGCGGCTGCGAGGCCGCGACTGCTGCTGCGGCTGCTGCTGCTGCGATCGATGCTGCTGGCGCTGTTGTTGCTGCTTTGGCGCGTTGGCGTCTCCGTCGACGCCATTTTGTTTGCGAACAAAGAGCGAAGAGAGCGAAGAGCGAATAACTTTTTGTTTTGATCAGAACGTTAAGAGAGTCTCAAAAAGTTTCATTTGACAGCTAAACGAATCAACTGCAAATAAATCTTAAGTTTGCATATGTGTGTGAGTGTTTGTATGTGTGTGTGTAGATAAACACAATAGAGCTTTACGTAGTTTACGACGTCGCGTTTCTCATTCGTTCGCGAAAAAGTCGCGTAATAATTAACGTACTGTAAACAACACACATACACGTGTGTTTAGCGTGTGGGTGTATGAGTGTTCGTAATTGTCGTGTCTGTGTTACGTTACGTTACGCGCACTACGTAGCGTGCATTTTCTATTTTTTGTTTTTTTTTTTTAAATTTTTTTTTTCGGTTCAAAATGCAGTCGGAAATTGACAATTGGCTAAAAGAGTCGCCAGCTGATATATTTCTAGTTTATTGGCAACAACTCGTGTATGTTTTCGTAGTCGTCGTAGTTGTTGGGGTTGTGTCGGTTTATTGGCAACAGAACGTGCCCCAAAAAGTCTTTTCAGCACGAGTGTCTGAATTAGACTGAAAACGTTTTGCACATTTTGATACGGAAAAACTCAAAACAAACTTAACACACAGGCAGGCAGACTACGACGTCGATTGGGGCTACGACGACGACGACGACAACGGTAACGACGACGACGGCGGCGGAATTGTGGAAAACTGTGTGTAGCCGTGGCAGAGACGCTGCCTGTTGTGTTGTTGTTGTCGCGTTGCGTTGCGAATGCGAATTCGCTGAGTTGACGTCGCGATGCGTCGCTGCTGCTGCTACTGCTACTGCTGTTGCTGCTGCCGCGAGACTCACAAGTCGTAAATAGTTCGCTGTCGACGTCGCTGTATGCAATTGCAGTTGCATTTCAAGGCAAAGGAGCAGACGCAGCAGCAGCAACAGCAGCGACGCGCGACGATGCCTTCAAAAATATAGTGCGGAGAGCAGTAGCAGCAAAACCAGCGAAAGCAGCACCAACAACAACAGCAGTTCAAATACCGGCAACGTTCAAAATTCCTTTACTCGGCAAAACGCAAAACGAAACGAACGAAACGAAGTTCGCTCACTCGCGAAACGACGACGACCACGACGATGGCGACGTCATCGTTGGCGTCGTAGTTTGGCGCTCTCCCACACACACGACCGCCGCATGCAACCCCCAAAAAAGCGGCTGTGTTTGTATTGGTGTTGGTGTGTGAGCTCAAAGGAGCAAATACGCATATAAAGAGACACGAGACAAAACCTAGTGCAATTTTGGCAATGCGTGCAAGACACCAAATAGATAGTAACTGCATGTGTGTGTTTGTGTTAGTGAGTGACTTCTTTGGACAGCAAGAAAAGAGCTAGCGGACAACTTCCTACAATTTACAAATTACAATAAATTATTATTTAATTAATATCAATATGTAATGATCAGCTCCTAATTGACTGCTGTCAGTGTTATTATCAATAGGCTCTTATCATGCTCGCTCGCCTACACACAGTCTTTCTCTCTCCCTCGTTCTATCACACACGTCTCTCTTGAAGCCGCTCTCCCAACACTTAAGAAAAAACTCTGCAGCAGCAGCAACAACGACTGCGGCAGAGCAGCAACGATGGCAGCAAAAAGATTGTTCATTAATTAGTTCCGTTTGTGTGTTTTCTGCTGTTGCTGCTGCTGTCGCTGTCGCTGCCGTCGCCGTCGCCGATGCTGCTCTCAAGCTACCGCCAATCTGTCCAGTTGCTCAATTTTGGTGCTCAACTGCAGCGCGCTCTCAAACTCAATTCGCCGCAATCTTTGGCGCTCTTTTGTTGTTAAGAGACGCATGCCTGTGTCGTGCGCTCTGCTTGTACTTCTCTTTGCGAGAGTTGGGAAAATGCCTTTTGGTCAAAGACAAACACGAACACTGCGAGACGCTTGTAAGGGGTAAAGTGGAGAGGGCAGGGGTGCGGATGAGTGCACAATGTTGCACCTGCAGTTTGGCCGACGTTGGTTTTTTTTTGTGTTGTTTTTTTTTTGCTTGCTTGCCTTGCCTTCTTGTTGTTTTTTTTCTCTCGCTCGTTCGTTTGCTTCGTGCCTTTGCTGCCTTTGGAACTGCCCACACTGAGCACCCGCTGTGGGGCTGTCACTGGAGACTGGTCACTGTGTGCATGTGTCTATGAGTGTGTATGTGTGTGTGTGTGTGTTTATATATGAGTGCTTGTGTATTTTGATTATTGTTTTTGGTATAATATGCATAAAATAAAGAAATACAAATCTAGCAAAAATAAAAGCGCAGCAACAAAATTTACCCATTCGCGTGCAAGCGAGACAGTAGACACAACACTTTTGTCGCTTTTGGTAAGAGCGAGCGAGCGAGACCGCGACAGGCTAAGAGAGAGAACATGAGAGCGAACTACCGTAACTGCTGTTGCTGTTGCTCCCTCTTCTACTGTTGCTGTTGCTGTCGCTGCTTCTGCTTTTGCTTCTGCTTCACTCTTCGTCCCCAATTTCGTCTCCCTTCCAAGTTTAAGCCTCAGCCAGTCATAAATTATGCAAAAATTCTGCGACTAGCAAATGGCGGCTGAGACTAAATTATAATAATAAATGCTTACAAGTAGAATTGAAATTAATTTGTGCCAAGCGAGCGATCATTTTTATCGACATTAATTTAATTTTACACACTGAATTGGCAAACAATTCTCTGTCAATCGCAGCTGTTGCTTTATTTATTCTGTTGAAATGACAAATTTAATGGCCTAAAACAATTTGCAGAAACTACCAGATTGTTTATTTAAACAACAAGATTTTTGTATTGTGATTCACTAGAATTGTTAGTCAGTTAAGATGAAAGTGATCGTCAGAGATTTGTTTTAGATCGTAAAGAGAATAAACAAAACGACCGAGAATGTAGAGGTTGATAGACTAGCTGGTACCCTGTGCAATATGTAAAATTCTTAGGGTCCAAGTAATTTTAAAAATTTAACTCTGAATGCGATCATTGTTAAAAATTTATAAAATGTATAATAATATAACAAATAATTGAATATTTATTTACGAAATGTAATTAATTTATTAAATTTATAATTAAATGAATTATTAACCCACTTGATTGCTCCACTGTGCGTGTCGCGAAGTTGCCAGCAAATTTGTTGGCGCTCGCACACACATGGAACACCCTATTACGCACTTTGTTGCACTTGTTTGGTTCCATTGTTGTTGCAACTGCGAGGAAATGTGGAGTTGGAAAAACGAAAATGGCATTTTCGGGAGTCTCGGTCGTTTGAGTCTCAAAACGCGTTTATACGAAAATTTATGTATTTAACTGTTGACGACGTCGACGGCGACGCTGACGAGGAAAACGATGACGCGGAAATGGACAGGGGACAGTGGACAGTGGGACATTTTAGAGTAGAAATTCTGGACGTGAATGTGAATGCGACGAAAGGCAGTGCGACAAGGCGACAGCCGCTAGATGATGATGATAATGATGCTGATTCTGTTGAGGATCAGGGGCAGAGGAGGTGGAGCAAAAGACGCGACAACATTTGAACAAGCGACAGAGGCAAACAGACAACGTTGAGTTAGAGAAAAGCGCGAAATGGGGGGCTAAAGTGGGCAGAAGGGGTGTGGCAGGAGGAACAAGGTAGAGGGTGTTTGCGTGGATTTTAGAGGCTTGTGGCACACATGACTGAACGAACAAGCAAACAAACAAATAAAACAGCTGCAGTCTAAGTCTATGTGTGAGTGTGTGTGTGTGTGTGTGTGTGTGTGTGTGTGTGAAGGTGACCAAACTGTACACAAGTAGAGGCATCTGCTTGGACAGCAGCTGGGTAGCAGAGGTGGAGGTCAACCCCCCAAGGGGGGTGCGAGAGGAAGCGAGAAAAAACAGCGCATATTAAAACGCCAAATAGAAGAATGCAACAAACGACGGCGACGGTGACGGTGACTGCAGCTTAGAAGCACACACACTCCAAGGGGCGGTGAGAGGTGTAGGAGGAGGTGGGGGACAGGGTTGCCACACACACTCCGAGTGCGGCATCTAAAGTTAGCTTACGCGCACAAAAGCGATGAGCGATGATGCCTCAAATATGCAAAAATGCCTAGCGCAATAAAACGAAACCAAACCAAGCAAGCAGCGGCAGCAACTCCAAGAGGGGGGCGTGGGAGGCGGTAAGGGAGGGGCAGGGGTGGGTTAGGGTGCAAGCGAACGGGGAGCTGCAATGAAAAAGGGCTTAACGCTGGACGACGACGACGACAACGGTTTTTTTTGTTGTATTGTTTTTGTTGTTGGGGGTGAAAATGTTGCAGTAGAAATCCAAAACGAAGTTCGAATGCAGGCAAAAGTCCTGGACTTTGAGGAGGCAGCGATGCTAACGATGCCACTGGAGGCCGGGAGCAGCTCTGGAGCAAACGAATGAAGGGAAGCAGAAGCAGCTGGGTGTGAGAGCAGGTAGAGGGGTGCAAGCACAGTGGACAAAGGGAGGGAGTAGTGGAGGTGGAGAGTGGAGTGCAGATACATGGTAGACAAACAGATAGACAGCAGCAGGAACAGGCCACACGGGGAAGGGCCAGGGCAGGAAGCACAGCAACACACGGTGGCAGGGGCAACATTGCGGCGAGTGTGCCCCCGGGCCCGCATTGATGGACAGTTAACGCGGCAAAACGAACGCGGCAAAAGGCAGTGATGCTCTCTTCCTCTCTCTCCGTCTACCACTCTCTCCCTCTCGCTCTCTGTCGTTGTGTGCCTCGTGGATTGGATTGCCAGCAGACGAGGTCCTGTTGCTGCCACTGCCACTGCCACTGCTGTTGGCTTAGACGACGCAACTGTACTCGACGCAATAGGCTAAAAGCCCACACACACACATACTCAAACACACACACACGTTCCACGTCGAATGGTTCCAATGACCAGAGCATTGTGCCCCACAGGCAAAGATTTTCGCGTGCGTTGCAAGTTAGACTGCTTTGCCTGCCCCTGCCGCACCCACCGCCTTCTCGATGCATGTGCCGCATGTGTCCTTTTCTCCTGTCTATGTGTGTGTGTGTGTGTTTGTGCAGTTTTTGTAAATTTTGCGCCATTTGATTGCATTGCGTTCTCTCCTCTTCCTCTTCCGTTTCCACTTGTCCATTGTCGCTTCTTTGGCGGCAACTCTCGCATTTATATACAAATGAACGCCTCCGCAACACACACACACTCACACACACACAGGCACACTATGTGCCACGCCCTGTCAAGTGCAGACGCAGGCAAATACATTCAATGTTGTTTTTTTATTGTAACAACATCGACAGCAACTGTCGTTTCTGGTTGTTGTTGTTCTTGTTGTATGTTGCAAGTTCGACGTCAGTTGTTGTTAGTGGCAGACGCTGCGGTCAGTGCGTTGGGCGGGAGGAGTGGCAGCATATGTTGCACGCACAATTGCCGCTACATCTTTAACAAAACACACACTTTAAAATGAAAACCAAACAAATTTCAATATATTTATTATAGGAAAAATGAGAAATGAACAGGTGAAGTGGGAAGAAAAAAGTGGGGAAAGGGGGCCAGGTGCAAAACTGATTGAAAACGTCAACAAAGACAACTGATTTGCAACCTACCGCAGACTAATTAAAAAATTCACAATGACAGCAAAATATTAAAAAAAATGCAAAGAAAATGAGAAAAAAATGGAGAAAAATCTTTGAATGCGCTGCGAAAAGTCTTTTCGTGTGCATGTGGTTAAAAGAACAAGTAAAGAAAAAGAAATAAGAACAACGAAGAGATGGAGAAAGTCAAAGGAAAAGAAAGAAAATCGGGGTTGATTTAGATTCAAGGAATTGTTTATAATTGCAAAAGAAATAGTGAAAGAGTTTTTTTTCATGTCACAAAGCGCGATTATAATAAGCAGGCAAATAATCCAGGCGAAGACAGGGAGAAGGAGGGAAAGAGTAAGAGATAAAGGGAGGCAAATTAGAGCATTTCCTTTTGATGTTAAGTGGCTATTGTTGGGAGAGAGCAGTAGGGGTATGCTTCACAGCCATTTGGGGTAGAACCTAAACACAAGTCAAACAATTAGTGAGCGAATTTTGAATCAGAGGCACTTTTGACTAAGTTAAGATTGTGATCTAAGCAGCATTGTGAGAGTGCGGAACTTAAAAGACGCAGTAATTGTAATGAAAGTGTGTTCTGAAATTTGAAATTAATAAAATAAATATAATAAAAATAAATTAAATTATTTCTGCTAGTTAACAATGACTTTAGATACCCTGTTATAAATAAATTAAGTCATAATATAAGCAGTTGCAACACTTGCTGTGCCGCCTTATTGACCATTTCTGGCATCCCTCCATATTATTTGTGGCAACTGCTTTTTTTGGTGATTGCAACCTTCAGCGGCACATTGTGCTGATAAGAACTGCTACAATTCGTGAGCTACATTTCAAATAAAAATTCCAGAGTCCGTCAAAAAAAATAGAAATGTGGATCAAATCGAGCCGATAAGCCTAATGTCTCATACCACTTGCCACTTTCATGTTGCAGTCCCTGCAATTGGTTGCAAGTGAATGAAACATGCACCGCATCTGAAAATCTGAAAACTGAATGAATTTGCCGGCAACACACACACGTACACACACGCACACACTCGCAAATATCGCATGAATGAAACTGCGCGTTGCATGTGATGTCGCGACGCGACGCGTTGCAACAGCTGCGAAAAAGAGGCAAAAAATGTTGCACAGGACGCCATTGACGGCATGCGGCGTTTGTTTAATGGGCCACGCACGCAACTTGCAACTGTTGTTGCTGCTGTTGTTGCTGGTTGTCAATGACAGCGCGAAAAAAGCACTGTGGCGGCAACAACAGCCTCCTCCTGCTGTGTATGTGTTGCAAGCTAACAAAGTGCAGCCTCCATGCCAGCCAAAAAAAAAATGCCAAAACGCAGCGAAAAAAGTCGCGCACATGATAATGATGCAACTGGCATTCGATTGTTCAACATGCAACACACGCGTCAAGGTCACAGCAGCTAGTAGAGAGTAGCAGCAACCGTGCGTTTTTTTGGGGGTGGTGTTGGTCGAGGCCATGCAACACTGCTTACTCCACGTGATGGTGGCACACTCGAATTATGCTGCTGTTGCACGGCTGCAGCAACATCCCAGTCCCAATTCCAGTTCCAGTTCCTGCCACACTTTTTATTCGCGACTGCAAGTTGCAACCGTGTGTGTCCTGTCTCGCTGTGCGTGCAACAGTTGGCGGCCAAACTGGCACACACACACAAAAAATGGAAAAAAAAATGGGAGGGTGGTAAAACAGGCGGAAAAATCAGCGAAAACCAGTGACCAGTGTACCCAACTCACAGCAGTTTTTGTCGTTTGCATTGCACTTTGATTGCACTCTGGTCGCGATTATCCGCACGCTGCATATCAATGTCCTGGCTGGCAGGACACCTACCTGCCTACCAAACCCACCGCCTTTCCCACTGTAACCCCTCCCCCATTGACTGCTTTGCAAAAAATCAGTGAAGGTCATTCATTGCACTGAGCTCTGTGGCCGTGTTGTTGTTGCTGCTGCTGTTGCATTGCAGCTTTAGCGCTGACCCGCAACCTGCTCCCTTTCCACAGCCACGCCCACACCCCTCTGCAACATCATCCCCATACTCGTGTACAGTTTTGGCTGCGCTTCGCTGCGCATTTTTGCATTTTTTCGAACCATTTGCTGGAGATTCTCGTTTTGGGGCTATATATTCTCCAGGTCGCTTTTTTTCCTCTTTTTCTGTTTTCGGGCTCTGAAGTGCATTCAACGCGATTATTAGGGATTTCAATCGACGCTGCACTTGACCCATTGCATCCACCCTATCCCTTCCACCAGTTTGACCCAGGCTTTTGGCCGCTTGTTTGCGGTTGATGTTGCGTTTTTTCCCACGTCTCGTTTTTGACTTTTGCACGAACGCGTGCTCCGATTTTTGCATGAATTTTTGCAGTAGGCTGTCGGACACGCCTCCACCGCCTACCGCCAACTGCCTACGACCCATACTATTTGGTCATTTGAATTGTTGCACTTTTTATGCAACGGCCTGTCGCCTTGCTGCTGCTGATGGAGCTGGCGCCGTTGAAGTGTGAAAATGCAGCGTAAAAAAGGGAGAAAATGAAATAAAAATGTGGCAACATCAACGCGTTTTGTGGCAGCAAGCAACAAGAGTATGAGTTAAGAGAGGTCAGTTTAGGCCGTGTGTTGTGCCTTGATGGCCTTTTGGTCCAATGCGTTGATGCATTTTTGTTGCATGTGCAACATTGTGCCGCAAAATGTTTACGTTTGTGTATCTGTGTGTGTGTGTGTGTGATGAGTTGATTGTTGCGGCAACAGGCAAAACCCAATTGACCGCAAATTGTGGCTTTTGTGATCAGATTTTTATGGGGAAATTGTCCTGGCATGAGTATTTTGACTGCAGTAGCATGCCACACTTTTAACCCTGTCCATGCCACAAAGCAACTACAGTGAAACCCACTCTATTCTAATACACTTTTAGTTGACAACTGTGGATTGTGTTTGGGATTAAACACCTAAAAAAGATTGTTGTGTTTTTTATTTCATTATGTATTCTATTTCTTAATTTTTTTGGACTTGAGGTTTTCTTCAAATTATGCATTGCGGCATCCATTACAGAACTATTCCGATTTTTGATAGGATTATAATTTTAGTCATGTTTTGGCCTCTTTCATCATTCTGAACTTTTGTAAATCGACCGAATTACAAGCGTCATGCCATTTTGATTATGATTGGACAGCAATTCTAATACTAATTTTATGGATACTAATTTTATTCAGTATATAATTATTCACCTCTTATAAATTCTGATCATGTCAAGTATTTTAATAACCACCAAATGCCTGTGTATTTTGGATAATAACACTCACAAACTTTTACTCCACTTGATTTCAACTCACTTTTATTACAATCATCAAGCTGAAATTAAAAAAAAATTTGTAACAAAAAGTTTATGAAATGAATTTTTAAAAACTGCAACTTTTTAAGCACAATGCAGTGATTTACAGCAATGCAATCCATTTATACCCAATTGAACAGTAAATAAAAAAGCGTTTAATCTTTATTTTTTACGGCACTCTGTTGCCAAACACACACACACAGTCACACACACACACACACTGTCGCTCACACATGCACATTTGTTGTTGCTGTGGTTTATTTTTATGGAAATTGAAAAATCATAATGCCAGCAAATGGCCGCGATACTGCAACACGATGTGGTTGTTGACCCAACCCCTTTCTTGCACTGCAGCTGCAATTTGGCCAATGGACAACAGCAGCAACAACATGACACCTAAGTGTACGCCCTTGGCAGTAGCATGCCACATTTGGGTTTCATATTTTTTTTTTATCATCTTTTTTTGTGGTTCATTTTTTCTTGTTTGGGGCTTTGTCACGGGCAGCACCTGTTGCTGCAGTTACAGTAGTTGCATTTATCACATTGCTGGTTAAAGCTGTCAGAGCCGCGAGTCGTGTTGTTGTTGCTGCTGCTGGTGCTGCTGCATATGCATATTCATATGCATTGCAGTTGCTGTTTTATGAATGAAAATTGGCCGCACGTGACAACTATTAGCTGTTTGTAGCTATAAAATGTCACTACAAAAGCCAGCAACAACATTCATTCAGAGTTATTGCCGCTGTTGTTGCTGTTGTTGTTGTTACTGCTGCAATTTTATGCTGCTAACAGCGCTGCAGCGCAAATTGTGTGTGAAAAAGTTCATACATCAACACATAGAACACACGCTAATATGTACACACATTCACACACATACACGAAGAGGGAATCACAACAGCACAAAAGAGCATAAAAAGTGTTGCTGCTGTCATGCGGTTGTTGTTGTTGCTGTTGCTGTGGCTGGCTGCTATTGCAGGCAACAGTGCGTTTTGATGCAGCGCCACACACACATACACCCACACCCCATTCTCACACACACAGATAGAATTGCACTCAACTCACACGCTTTTTTTCATGTTTTTGCAATTCACGCGAAATGCGTTTGAAAGCGAAAGTGTTGCTGTCACCCACACAAACACACACACTGAAGCACACACACAGTTGCACAACACATGCAGCTATTATTGTTGGCTGTTGTTATGGTGTTAACAGCATGTTGCACGTGTCAATATGGCATGTTGCAGGTGTGGGTCTCAGAGCAACTGCGATTGCCAATGGCCAACTGTAGCCCACTCCCCTCTTTACTCTCTCAATGGACAAAAATCGGCGTGTAATTGATAGCGCATTTGGTAACTTTATCACTCAAGCGATTTGCTGTTGTTGTTGCTGTTGTTTTTATTGTTGCTGCTGCTGCCGCTGCAGTTGCAATTGACAGTTGTTATTGTGATTGTTCTGTTGTTGTTCGAACGTTTTATTTGCATTTGAGTTAGTCATTAAACTCTTACCGCTGCGCTTTTTTTGTGCGCTGTGTTTGAGTGTGTGTTGTTGCTGCTGCTGTCGTTTTTGGCTTTAATTGTTGGCCACAATGCGACACAGCTATATAACGGGACATGCAATTAATTAGCGAACAGTCGACGGCTGATTAGGTCAAATAACAATGCTGTTGCCATATGCCACGCCACCTAACTACTCCTAGCTGTGCGTGTGTGTCTCTGTGTGCTTTGCAAATTTTAAACTAAACAAATAAACAATGACTGTTTGGCATTCAAGTGCGGCAAACCACAAAAATATACAACAATAACAACATTTCCCGCTGACATCAGCAGCAACAACAAATAGTTTATAACTTTACTGCAGCAGTGCTTAATGTTAAAGTTAATACCACAGTTAATGCTTATGCTAATGTTAAGTCCAAGCAAATGGATCCATTACGCATTTTAGCCAATTTTGTTGCAGTTGCACTCAAAGTTACTGCAACAGACAAACACTCGCTTTTTAGGCCCTTGCAACAAATTGCGTCTGGCCCAAAAAATTGGGGTGGCCATTTTGCAAAAGCTTTTCTTTTGCCATTTTATTTTTTTTAGAGCCGTTGACTCAAAGGACTCGCTGCCAAGTGGCAGTGGCACTATCGGCTCTGCCTCTCACATGACAGCGCCCTTAGACTAAATGCGTTTTTTGCTTAGTTTTATTGGTTGAGTTTTGCAACCAGCAGATGCCTCTTGTCTCCCGACTCGCTCCGCCTTGCCAACTCCCATGCCACACCTCTTGCATAGACGCCCACCCGGAAGCGACGCAATGCGACGCATGGCAAAATCGACAGGCAAAAGTAACGCGTTTCAGCATCAAAAAAGAAATAGAAAATAGAAACACACAAATTGCAGACAGCAACGACAGGACGAAAGGGATGGGAATACTCTAGCTCATTCAGTCTCTTTTCCTCTCTCTTCCTTTCTCTCTCTCACTCTCTTCTTTTGGCTACAAAGCGGCTTCAAGCTGAGTGCAGTAAAAATCAAGCGAATATCTAAGCGAAAAAATACACTGATACTAGTTGTGCATGTGTGTGTGTGTGTGTGTGTGGGTGTGTGTTTGTATATATTTTCTTTTTCTATTGCTTGTCGACTTTTTGCAATTGTTTTTTGTCTATTGAGTTTCAAATTTCCCGGACATCAGACCACGTACAATGCGTTGTGTGTCGCTGCTGCTGATGTTGCTGCTGATGTTGCTGCTGCTGTTGTTGGCGCTGCTGCTGTTGTTGTTAACTCTTCTCGGTGTTCTGCTGAAGCTGAAGGCTTTGATAAAAAATTTTTTGGCAAATGTTTTCTGAAATCCTCCCGCCTCTTGCCTTCCGTTGCCCGCCTCCTTTTCTAACAAGCCATTGCAACAGCCTCGCATATAAATGGCATGTTTGACACACACAGAGTAAGGGCACTAAAGGGTGTGTGTATGAATGTGTGTGTGTGTGTTTGAGTGTGTGTAGTGTGGGAACGTTTCAAACAAAATAATATGCAAAATGTTAAAAAATTAAATGAGCGGAGTGAGCAACGTAGATTGCCATAGAAGTTGTTGTCCAGCGGCAACAGCAGCGCAGCAGCAACAACAGCAACAGCGACTCTGCTAAAAATTCGCGAATTTTTAGTTGATTTTCTACATGTGCCAAAAAAAAGCTGTTGTGTAAGTGTGTGATGTAGTGGGAGTCAAGGTGTAGGGTGTGTGTTGCATGCGTTTTTGTGTTTGATTTGTTGGCGCCTTGCAAAAAGGCAACAACGAGTCCGCATCCATTTGCCAAGAGAATGAAGCAGAAAGCAAAAGAAACTATGGGATGAGTAAGAGAAAGAAGGGTAGAGTAAAAGGGGAAAGCGGGAGTAAGAGGGCGCAAAGCTTTGACAAAACATTAAAAATAAATCAAATGAAAATGAACACAACTAGAAGGAATATATACTACGCCATTTCAAAGGCACATAAATTAATATTTTCGTGGTCCAAAAAAAGAATATAATATTTAAAAATATTGCAGAGAAGAGGAGAGTGTCTTGCAAAGGGTTGCCCGCAGTTTGAAAAAGCTTAAAAACAATTGTTGGCTCAAATTGGGAATTATTAGGAAACTAAATCAAACCTAGTATTAGAAAAAAGTAAAAAAATATTTGAATTTTATATAAAATAATTTAGTAATTTTTTGTTAATATTTTTAGTTCTCTTCGATTAATTGTTTTTTTTTTCGAAGCAGTTAAAGCCAACGCAGTTCAAGGGTTGACTCGGTGTGACTGAAATTGAAAATTTAAGCATTCGAAGCTTCAATGTAATTTAAATATTTTGTAGCCAAGGACTGTAACAGCAACAACAATAGCCTCCAAAAATAACAACAGTAACAACAACAAGAAAAGCAGCCGTAACTTATTGGTCTTAAGAACAAAGGCTATGCAAATGTCGAGATACGTGTATTATAAAGTATAAAGTATAATAAACATAAGCGATTAAGCGAACGTTGCAAGTTGCAACTACAAAATTGTACAACAGCAGCAACAACAACTGCAACATATGATGTTGCCGAATGTTGTTGCAGCAGAAGATGATGATGCCAAACAATTACAGCGTCGTTTTCCATAATATGCGAAATATAAACAATAAATACTGACGGCAGACAGAGGGACTTACGGATGGACGGACTTACGGCCACAGCCACAGCAGCAACAACAACAGTAACAACAACAAATCATGCACAAAACAATGGGCCACATTTTGAGTCGTTTTGCTGCAACTTATATCAAACAATTACACATATTTTGCATGTGAGGAGAGGGCGGTGAGTGGAGTTAGGGGCGGGGTAGGGGATTAGGCGCCAGGCCACCGGTAGCTTGAATTTTGAACAATTGTTGGTCTGGCAAACTGCAACAAGTTGCTGCAATCCACAGAGAGAAAGGGAGATAGAGAGAGCAAGAGAGACTAAGTGGCATCGTCTTCGGCAACAGCAGCTGAAGAAGTTGTTGCAACAACAGCAACAACGTGCCCAACGATGCATGCAAAGCAGCTACAGCCTCAGTTTGGTCTTCGTTGGCCTGAAGCTGCCACAGTAGCAGCCAAAATAGTTGTCTTTGCGGGCAGAAGCAGCACCACAGCAGTGGTAGTAGCAGCAGCAGCGCTGCTTGCGGTCTCCTGAGTGCCACCCGGTGGCATTACATCGCCCACGACGAAACACGACGCGTCGGCGGCACTATAAGAAAACGTGCACCGCCAAAAAGCTCCATGCAACAGTTGCAGCAACAGTAGGAGCTGCAGCAGTGGCTGCTGTTGGCCACAGTAGTAGCAGTAGCAGCAGTGGTTGCTCTTTACGCTAGCAAACATTAGATTGTGGCATGCAACTTGCACACGCTTACAGCAAGAGAATGCTTCACATACAGGATACCAAAGGTTAAAGGCTTAGTTTAGAATCAAACTTTTGTTTAAAGATATCTTCTATTAATATAAGTTTTTCTAATACATAATTTTAATATTACACTGCTTATATTCAACTGACCTGCATAGTATGCTGCTGCTTATAGAGCATTTGGATTTCGTTGTGCTTTAATTGTTGTCTTCATTTGATGTTAATATTGCCGCTGTTTGTGTTATTGCCTTGCTGCCTGACTGACTATAATGTCTTTACTTACGCGATGCTGTTTGTCCGCTCTCTTCCCGCTAAATGCCTTTGCCACGCCCACAACCTACGGCCCCAACTAAATTCAAACATCATATGCTGCTGTTGTGGCAGCAAAAACATTTTTTCCAGTAGCAATTGACTTCATTTGAAATTGTCTTTTTCTGTTTTTGTTTTGTGCATTGTATTGTTGTACCTTTAGTTTGTGTGTGTGTGTGTGTGTTTGTGTTGTTGCATTTTCCCTTTTGGACAGGTTTAATAAATATGTTCAAGGAAATGCTGTTTGGTAATTGTTCGATGTGGTTTTTTTGGTGTTGTTGCTGCAATTTTTGGGCAAGTTTCTTTTGCTTGGTTGCATCTTTTTGGTGGGCAACCGGAAATATGGCGTCGCAATGAAGCTTTACTATCATTTCATTAAGATCAGCAACGTTTTGTTAAGTGTTTTCCCTTATTCGCTTGTGATGTAAGCAAAGTTGCAAAAATGAGTGGCACAAAATACAGTTACTGCTAGAAAGTATGCTACACGCACACACATAACTACACATTACTACATATGCAAAGCCTGTCTTGCTCAAGAGCAAAAATTGAAACGAGTTCACGCATTGACAGCAAATTTTTGGGCCAGCCTACGTGTCGAATACGCAATGTTGCTGCTGCTGCTGCTGTAGCCACAACTCGTACTCGTTGCCGTTGACACAGGTCAGTAAACCGCCAATAAAATCAACGTACCTATTGCCATACGTTGTTACAGTTGGCATTTGGCACATAGCTTCCTGCTCCACCTCCTGCTTCTGGGCCTTCTTCCTGTATATCCCAGCACATGCCTGGTCAAGGCACCAACTCCTGATGATGCCAGGTGCTCCTTTTGCACGTTGCCCAAATGAAAATTGAACTCATATTTATTTAACTTGCGCTTGGGTTTGGGCATAGGTTCCCAGGTCCAAGCACCCGTTAGACTCGCAAAGCTACCAGTTTTTAGAGGGCTGTGGGAGGTTTGGCCGTACAGTTTCTGGCAGAAAGCCGCCTAGGCCCAATTCATCAACAGCCGTCCGAGCATTAGCCGTCAGTCAGACAGGTTCTGTTGCGGCTTCAGCTGCTGTTGTTGTTGCTCCTGGGTGTATACTCTTTTGTCTACGAATTTTTGAGTTTTGAGTTTGCATACAAGATGAGTTCTGTCGAGGCATACACACAGAGTCAGGCAGAGGAGCTCTACCTCCTGCTCCTTCTGCTGCTCCTATTTCTGCACCGAACTCGTCATAGTCCTATATTCCATGTACTATATGCTGTGCGTGGTCCCCTTTGGGTGCCGTAATAAAATGTCATTCGTCATTTGGTTTTTGCGTGTGCGTTGCCAACGTTGCATGCCCCGGTACCCCTAACCCATCATACTGCCACCTACTATTTCTCTCTCCCTCTTCCTGCCGCTGCTGCTGCCAATAACTTCAGCAGTTGCAACAACGACAACTAATCGCATTGTCTGCACTTTTTGTGTATGTGCAACACGCAGTCAGAATGTGAAACAGAAAACTAGAAAGCAAAATCCGTTGTCGTTGTCGTTGTCGTTGCCGTTGCCTTGCCACGTAACGTTGCCAGTTGTTGCTGGATTTTGCAGTCGCCACATTTGCCGGTCACATTTAACAATTCTATTAATTTGTTTTGTTCAACATACGAGAAAATAAGAGAGAGATTGAGCGCCCTCAAATCAAAACCCAGCCAATTTTATTTCTAAATGAATGCCTATATAGTGTACATATAGTATAATGTCCTGCATCCTTTCTGGCTTTTGAATAAAGCAGAGATTGCAACAATGCATTTTATTATGACAGTTTCTGATTTCATTTCTTATGCAATTCTGCATCAATTTTTCTTTTTTCACCTCCTTGTTTTAGTTGACATATTGTTTAGTTTTGTTTTGTATTTTATATGCATGGACAGGGATCCCGAGTCTGGCCATAAAGCATCAACTAGGATGACTCTTTTCAGCGCGCAATCTAATGCGGATATTGCCACGCCCCTTGCGCCCACACAAATCTTCTTTTGGTTGTAGGAAAACCAAAACTCATTCTTCAACAACTCGAACAGATATTCAGATATTGTCTTCGCTCCGTTGACGATGGTTTTCCCCCATTTTCCCCAAAAATTCTACAAAAATATATATCATTGTGGGTGTGGCAGAGAGACGCCCATTTCCATTTACTGTGCCTGGTTTACTTGGCGTATGCGTAATTTGCGTATGTTTGCAAAATGCAAAAGGGCTTCGTCTCCGTTGCCTAACTGAAAATAATGATAGGCATCCCTTCCTGCACCACCCACCCTCTGTGTGTGTGTGTGTTGGGTGGTGCAAGTGGTGCGAGTGGAGCGCTTTTAATTGTCAATGCATATTTGGGTGGCTCTGTGGCAACGGCCGTTTGTGTTGTTTGCTCTACAGTCCGACCATTGTGACTCGATTTATGATTTATTTTTTGCTGGTCAAATGAACGCAGAATGGTTGCACACAAAAGCTGCATCTTCTTCACCATGTTGCATGTGTGGCAGCATAATATTTTCCAATTTACGTAAGCACAAACTGTTTTCGATTATTTCTGATTATTTTCGATATATAGTTATGTCACTTACACATTTATAACTATCAATTTGTAGCAGCAAAATAAATAAAGAAATTCACAGCTATTTAAATATAGTGTGCAAAATAAAGTTTCTGTCAGTGTGGAAGATCTATTGATTGTGTGCCGATTTGTGATTAGGCTTGAAAATTGCCCAATCGATAGCATACTAAATTTAGTAGAGCATTTCGTTTATATTAATCAATTATTATTGTTATTTTTGGCAGTAATTGTTATTCTCCTACACCATTTTCCCGTTGATCTTAGGCTTTTTTAAAGGATAATCCATAATCCTTCGTTTAAAGTACTCCTGCTGCCTGCTCCTACGAGTGTTGTAGCCAACAGTCGTAAAGTTGTTATCCTTGATCTCAATGCATACATTTCTAAGCTACCCGTAACGACAATTGTCATCAGCTGCATTATCAAGCAAAAGTAACTAACGGCATGGCTACGTGTAGCTTTCCCCACCCCCTCTTATTCGGGTTCCCCCTCTGCACTCTACTCACCAACGGTCTCAGACTGACTGAGAGACAGTTGAGCTGCTCCTCTTTGGCTGCAAAAGTGTGCATATCGTAGCCCAACAGACAAAGCCAATGCCTAAACCTTTTGTTGTATTGTTATCGCATGGATTGTCCTGGCCAGGCTCTCTCTAACTGTGCCTACCACTCGTCCTGGCCTAAAGCTTTGACTCTCGTTTCGACCCGAAACCGAGCTACAACAACAGCTACGATGATGATAATTCGAATGGTCATTATTTATATTCTTTGAAAGTGTTTTTGCGTATTCAAAAATTCTATTAAGGAAGTTCAAGTACAAAAGTTTTGTTGGCCCATCGTTGTTGTCATCGTTGCTGTTTGTTTTCGTTGTTGTTGCGCTCGTTGTTCATGCATGTCGAATACATCACAAACGGGGCGCGTGGGAGATGAAACGGGAAACGGGATTGCTATTGCAATTGGGTGGGATTGAATAGCTGTTGTGGTTGTTGCTGCTGCTGCCTGCTGCTGTGTCGTCGCCAACGTCATCGTCATCGTCATCCTCATCATCGTCAGCGTCGTCGTGCTCGTCGTCGTCGTCATCGTTGGTATTGCAGTTGTGTAGTTTTTGCGTTTATTGTTGCATTTCTGATGTGATTTTTAGTATTGTCCAGCGACGAGTGCAATGTGCTCAGAATTTTTGAATGTGTCCTGCCTGCATCACTCCTTCTCTCTCGTTTTCTCTCACTCTCTCTCGTTTGGTGTATGTGTGGCTTCGTCCTATGTTAAATTGTTTGCTTGATGCTCGATCAAAAATGACAAATGTATCCACAGTGAGCGCAGCCAGTATGCGCCTTAAAATTTACAGAAAATCTACATAGAATTAGAAAGCAAATGTAAGTTATTAAAAAGTCGAAATATAAAATAAAAAGCTTATTTATAAATGTATTAAATTTGTAAAGTATCGGCTTAAAATTATTAGTTAGATATATAAGTTTTATTGTATTTATTATAAAATTTCAATGTTTGTTTAATTTTAGTTTTTTATAATCATTAATAGTTTCGGATGTAGCTTTTGTGAGCTAATTGTTTGCATACTTCTTGCAGTCACTGTATGCATCATATTGCACGCACACAACTACAATATTCTAGCATCGTTGTCGCCTGCATTGCTGGCAAAATGTTAATTTGAATTTGTGAGCATGTCATTAACACACGCATACACACACCAGCGCACACACACACATATATACCCATGCAGGCACACTCGCACAACACCAAAGTGTGGGCGTACATATGCATTTGACAAATGCGTTGTTAATGATGCAAAATGCAATTTTCGAAAATTCACAAGTTTTGTTTCTGATATTATGCGAGTGCAAAAAACAATATGACTGCAATGCGAGAACTTTGACTAGTTTAACAGTCAAGCATAAAAGTATTCGAGCTCAGGTATATAGAAATACAAAATAATATACACACATCGAAATAGAAACGTAAAACAAACATTTGCAGGTAGTACATACAGTAGAAATGTGATTTAAATAAAAATTATAAATACAAAAGTCAAGAGCTGAGCAGAGAACACGGCACGACTGGCAGCTACCCTAGTTTTCTACTTAAATTATTTAAACTTCCATAAAGCAATGCAGAATTTTATGAATAAAATGTTTTTTCTTTAGTGTACGCGTAGCTCTTTACATCCTTTAATGATTACAGGGTATTTTGAGTAGCGAGTCGAGAAAAAAAGGGGCATATTTCTATATAAACAAAACTGAAGATAACTAAACAATGTGCCGCGTGCGCTTTAATCAGCACCGCCTCAAACACAACACAAGCAAAGACTACAACAACAATGGTAACAACAACAACAACAGACAACCAGCAACAGGGACAACAACAACATTGGCTAGATCAACAACTCTAGCAACAACTCAATTACCAACAACTACAACAACAGCAAACGGCCGCTAACATTCATCACCACAGAATTAAATTGCCTTTGTTTATATAAATTTTTCATAGACACACATACACATACGCACTGAGAAGACAGTTGGAAAATTTAAAGAAATGCGCTGTTAAAAGCAATGGAAAATAATTTTTCAACACGCCGCATTTGTTTAATTATAAATTTCTGTCAAGATTTGTTCTAGCTGCTCAAAGGAGCGCCGCCGACGTCAATGTCGTCAACATGTTGCTATCCACACACACTCATACACACACACATTGAGAGAACAGGAGGTAAGAGTGTGAGTGAGACAGCAATGCAAACAAATAAACAATTACCGAGGGGTGCTCTTCCCTCTGAGTTCAACTATTCCAACAGTTTCCCATTTTCAGCTGCATTTGCCAACGCTTAGTTGTTGTTGTTGCTGCTTTTTTTTTGATGTTATGTTATTTTCAGTCAGGTTCCCGATTCTCGATTCTCGCATGTTGTCGATGGAAAAGCGCAACACGTTGAAATCTTTAGATTTGTTGATTTGTTTGCTCAAAATTTATTGAAGATCAAAGCGGACACAGTTTTCCAGCTTGTCATTTAGATGTAACTGCAACCAGTCCCCCTGCCCACCTCTCTTTCTCTTTATCTGTCTCTTTACCCCCGAAACCATTAAAAATATAACTAAAATGATCAACATATGTGATATTTTGCATGTCAAAATAAACATCATAAATTCTGATTCACGAGACATTCTTCTCTACAATATTAAATAGGTAACATGAAGAATTGTGTCGTAGATCTAAGCGAAATTTTAATACTCTACCCATTTAATAATTTACGAGTATGATTAGCAATAAAATTCTTAACAATATTCTGTATAATATTTTTTAATGCAATTTTTATTACTTGGCTTGATTTTTAGAGAATTTTGTTTGCCCAAATGTTCGACTTTATTTATTATTTAATCTGCTGAATCAATTAGTACTTTATTGATACAATGAATTGATCGGTTCTGTTAATTCAAAACCAGACACCAAAGCTCACAGGCCATACGTTTTGTGTATAAAGTAAAAGTAAACTCAACTCGCTGAATCTCTTCCTCAAGATGTGTTAACTGCTCAAAAAAAAAAAAAAAAAAGAAATACAAAAATAAAAATAAACTTGTCTCAATTCTTTCACACACTCACGCAGGCAAAAAACTATAAAATACACAAAGTTGCCAAATCGTGCGAAATATATATTCATAAGCTGTTTCTTTATAATATTGTGATCAAAGTCATTAACAAGTTATAATAACCTTTGTCAGGATATTATTACAAGCTTGCGTTGAGGAAATCATTCCCAAATATAATTAAAAAATCGAGCAAAGAAGCAAAGAACTGAAGCGGATCGTTAAAGCTGGTGCCACAAGTCGGTCTGACTGACAATCTGACCGCCTGTCTGTCTGTTGCACCAACCATGGGGCAAGTGTAGTCTGACTGTGGCAGTGGCAGCCTCGTTTCTTTTCGCTGTGCGCTTTGTCGTTCGTCGTTCGTTTGTCGTATACAAAACAAAGTCGCCAACTATAAAAATTATAGTTAATGTATAAATTTAATGGCAACTCGTTTATTAAAAATTTTATTTGAATTCTTTTATTTATACGTTTTATACGCTCTTTTGCGCACGCTCGCAGTTGGCAGACTATTTTGTTTTCTCTCTGTTTTTTCGTTTTCTTTCTTTTTTAGCAGTTTGAAGCAACAATGTTGCATAGTCGATGGCAATGACGACGACGATGACGATGATAATGATGTTGATTATGATGTTGCAACCCCGTTGCAACTGCCGTTGCCGTTTCGCCCTCCATTTGCTTTAGCCATAAATCGAAAGAACAAATCGCTGCGGCAAAGGCAGTAAAAGCAAATAAACCCAAGTGCAGACGTAATAAACTCGCTGATGTTATGGACAGAAGGAGGAGAGTTGCATCTGAAGTTCTTTCTCCCCCTCTTTACCCCTCTTTCTGTGTAGTTGTAGAAAAGTGCTCATGAAATGAAAATGCAAATGAAAATGCACTGCCCAATTGGGCAAGCAGCAGCAGCAACAGCAACAGCAGCAACAATTCCAAACACTGAGGTCATTATTGCAACCTATTCAAATAATTCGCGCATGTGGGTGGCTTGCTCTCTCGCTCTGTATCCCGCGCTACCCCCTACTCCTCCCTTTGTCAGCTTTTCGTGGCTTGAGATTTCGCACAGCACACTCGAAAATTATGTAAGGGCCAGCTCAAGCAATTTTATACATGTCATTTCCGGTTTGCGCTTTTTAATACCATTTTACAAGATTATGACCCATTCGCATTTGGCTTAATATTTTTTTTTTTTTTTGGTTCGTTCATTTTTTACTTTACCTACAATTTAATTGAAACGAGCAAGTGGAAATTTAACTGTTCGTTACAACGGCATAATTGTTTTTCTTTTCTTTTTTAAGCAAAAAGTACTTATGCTTTGTGGCACGATCCACACAATGTTGCAAGGTTGCACATGAGCATTTAAATTTCACTGATGCGTTCAAGTTTTAATCGAAACGGATTTAAGTATAGCTGCCATATAAGTAACTCCCTTATTTTTGTAGCTCTAATCATAGCTGCACGAGTTTAAGCCACAACTTTTTCTATTTCGTGCAACGGCCTCCAACTTGTAATTAGCAGAGCAATTTTTGGCTAGGATCAATGCACACAAATTTTATAAATTGGCTTTTTTATAGTAATTTATGCACATTAAATTAAGCTGATTTATAACTCTTCACTGATTTTCTATGTATTTTGAGTATTATATTTAGTTTAATAGAATTTTGACCCAATTGAAATTTAAAATGTTTGCTGTCGATGAGATTTTGTGTGTATTTTATGTCTCCAGTGTGCCAGACTAAAGCATAAAGACTCCTATATCAACACTTTTTAATAAACGTTATGTTTAAAAAGCATCAGACGTGACACTTTCTTCCAAATGATCAGATGCAGTATTTAAGCAAGTATACCCGGTTTTATATGTGTCTCGGTGTACGATTAAATCTCTTATGAATGGGTCTGATACATTAAGAACTAACGTATTTTAATCGTGCAGATAAATATGCTTAAATTTTTATTTTATATTTATATTTGCCTGTCTGATTGACATTCAGTTTTTAATATCGTATTTTATATTTAATCAGCAGCAGACAATCATAATTTAGAGTCCCGGTTTGCGCAGGTTGGGCTACCTCATTACACTCTTTTTGCATAACGAAAGTAGTTCTTCTCTAATCAAGAAAGCGTTCTCTTCACCGTCTCTTTTTCCCCCTCTCTGCCTAACAGTTAATCCACTTGACCAAACTACTTGTGCAAGGCCAAAACACTCTCTCTCAACTAATTTGTCTAACTGCCAGAATGTCTGAATGTGTGTAATGCTCCAAGCATCTTAAGTAGCATGAGAACAAGTTTAGCATTAGCAGTCTGTTTGTGTTCCAGATTTAGCAGACTCAGTGCAACATTGTTGCAGCAATGTATTGACCAGACAGCGTCTGATTTTAATCACTCTCAACTAACGTTAGTCAGAACACCGTTAGCATGCAATTTGTATTTAGTTTAGTTCAATAAACTAGATGGCTTTATATAAAATTTTGCAATTTAAATTGATTGCGTCCACTTGCAAGGTTTGGTGTGGTATGTGTTGGGTCGGGAAGGTGTAGGAGGGGAGTAGATACTGTGTTGTCGGCTGCCTTTGAAAGCAAAGTGCTCATCAGCAACAACATTGCATTGCTGTTATCATATCTTTCACTTAAAATAAATAAAATTACAATTTAATAATATAACGACGAGAGGGAGCTGCTGCCGCCCTCTCACCGCCCACGCCCCTCTTGATTGCTGGCAACAAGAGGCGGCACTTCACTGCACAACAAAAGCAACAAATAGTCAATTAATTATTACCACAATAACAATAACAACAACAACTCAAACTATGAGCATTTCTTACGAAAGTGTTTTAGCTTGGTTTTTACTATTTTTCCTATTTTTTGTGTTTTTTTTTTTGTTTTGGACTGAAGCACATAATTGAAACTTGTTGACTTCAATAGGTTTCCCGCCCCCTAACGCCCCGCAGTCTAGAGTTATCGTACGCTTTTACCTATTTTATGTTAAGTTTCATTTGGGGCCCGCTGATATTGATAAGTCGTTCGCTCGCTGATAATAATAATAATTAGTAATTATATTGTTGTAAAATAAACTTGTTTTAATTGCCCTGCCAAGAGCGCGCTGAGATATGATATGAAAAGCAAACGAGAAATGCTAAACATGATCACAAAAAGAACGGGAAATATAATAGATAGCGATGTATCTTCCGGGTTACTCAATGGGTTAGAATACTACAAACCGTTGTCAAGTCAGAAGTTAAAAGCATCAACAGATTATAATACAACAAAGTAGTGTATTATAATTAAATTAATATAAATAATTTGTTATTGACAGAGTAGTGGTTTTATATGAAGAAAACATGTAGACTATACAAATATGGATTAAGGGATGGAGATGATTTTCTATCTAAATAGCTTGTTTTTATCATCCTAAAACAATTCCAATAGATAAACTTAACGATCAGCTACTTTATTTCATTCCATTATTTATTTTCCAGGTGTTATCGTGCTAACGATCGATAGTTGTAGCTGCTAAGGTGTCAAGTGTTATCGATCAATCTATCGATTAACATAATTTGTCAAAATGTGTCTAATTAATAGTTTCAATTTTTTCGCAATGTTTGCTAATGCAATTTAACTGTAAACAAAACTTTACATAGTTACCCCGCAGAAAAAATTTAAAAAAAAATTGGTTTACAAATCGAATGTTGTTCACGTTATTTTGCATCTGCAAATTTCAAGGCGTCTTTTGCAGTTTCTGCCACTTGAAATGTTACATTAACCCAAATGTTGGCTGCCACAAAGTGCGGCAAAGCTGTACACCGCGTGTGCTCTAAGCTGCAAGCCATAGTTGCCTCGACTTTGACTTGAGTCAGACGACTGCGATATCGACAAAGTTGAAGTGGTTCTACCCACATGATATATACATACAATCATATACAAATCAAAGTTTGTTTTGCTCTTTTGCTGCTGCCCGTTGGCTGCTGGCCTGGCCATGTTTGGTCTCAATTAGTGGCATAATTCATGCCACAGAGCTGTCAAAGCTTCGCAGGCGACTTGTTTACACTCGCAACATATTTTGTCATTTAATTAAAGACCAATCAAATGAAAAAAGAAAAAAAAA
The DNA here is from genome assembly GCA_020829145.1 of Drosophila nigrodunni. Taxonomy (NCBI): domain Eukaryota; kingdom Metazoa; phylum Arthropoda; class Insecta; order Diptera; family Drosophilidae; genus Drosophila; species Drosophila nigrodunni. The sequence goes on along the minus strand of JACVCZ010000003.1, from coordinate 114,008 downwards.
ATGCAGACGATCATAAAGCTGGCTTATGCATATATTAATAATTGATAAACAAAAAGAAATATCGAGACTTTGGACGTGTCTAAATTATTTCCGTTTGCCAGTGACAAAGTCAATGAACGAGGCAAAAGACGCAACATTATTTAGCGGTAAACTTCCTTATATCAATTTCAATAAAAAGCATTTTGACAGACACAAACACGCCACAAATAATGCGTACAAATTATTGAATTGCAAATTGAAATAAAATAGTGCGCATAATGTAAATGCGTTGACAGTTGTTTATGAATTTGCATTCAACTGATGGATCAGACATAGAGTTGGAGACGCAGACGTAGACGGAGTTCAATTTCAATTCCAATTCCAATTCCGATTCCGAGACAACGTGCAACAATGTGTGGCACTCTTTGATATTGGCTTGGCGAGGACAGCAAACTGGTCACTGCAACATAATAAAATATTTTATTTAATGTTTAGTTTATTTTTTTCTTTTGCCTCGTTTGCTTTTTCTGTATTTCTCATTTTTGTTTCTTCTTTATTTTTGTTTAGTCGCCAAAATTTATGCGCTACAAAGTTGCCCTCAGATCGCAGCAGAGATCGCCAGAGATCAGAGGCAGGGCAACGCCTTGCCTAGAGTTCGTTGTTTGGTTTAGGTTCTCACTCTCTCTCTGTCTTCTCCTATCCTCTTTTTTCCAGCTCTCTCATCAGATGTGGGGAACTTTGTGTTTGCTTTAGCTAAACATTGTAAAAATATCTGCGGCCAACATCTGCGACTCAACGATCAGCGATCAGCAATCAACGATCGACGTTGCGTCTTTTTGGTCATTAAAATTGCAACGTGCTGTTTACTGTTGTTGTTGCTGTTGGTGTTGCTGAGGTTGCTGATGCTGCCACATTTATTGCACAGGCGTTGGCTTTGTTGTTCGTTTTTATTAAATCAACGAACCAATTGCAATTTAATATTAAAAATAATAACAAACAGCAGCAAGTTGCTGGCAACATGCAACAGCACCAGGAATCAACAGCATTGTTGCAGTGCCAACTGCAACTTCAACTGCCGCCCATTCGCATTGCTCGTATTGCATTCTTGCAGTTAATTATTTGCCCCTCTTCCGGCCCAAGAGTGGAATCGCAGGGGGGGACCAGTGCGAAGACCGAACCGAACCCAGCCCAAGATTGAAGAACCAAGACCAGAGACCAGTTGCCTGTTTGCAGTTCCATTGAAAATGTTTTACTGCACGCTTCGACGGTCAATGCATGTCAGTCTTCTTGTTGTTGCTGTTATTATTATGGTTGTTGTTGTTGCATCTGCGTCTGATCTTGCAGCAACTTCCTACTTCTTGTGGCATTTGCACAAATGTAAACAAATTAATTAATTGCCTTTACTTACAGTCTTTTTAGCTTCATTTGTATCGATGCATGCAAGTCGATGACTCTTTGCATTTAAGGTGAAAATAAAATTCATAAAATATATATTTTATTAAGATACATTGTGCGTGTGTATAAAAGATACAGCAACAAGATACATTGGGTGGGCAAAACATGCATAAATTATCCAAGCATCAATATATTTACTTAAAAAGTTGGCCAAGCTATCAGTTTAATGTATCAAAAACACTTTATAGAAAATAAAATGAGTAAAATTCAAATACGCAATCAATTGAGCTGAAAACCCATTATTAACATGATATGCAACTTGAGAATCTCTTGAGTTTTGATAACGCTCTGAGTAGTTAACAGTATGAAAACGTTAAAAGCACTACGTAACAGTATAAAACGAATTTAGTTGATGTTTCGATTGAACTTGTTAATCACTTGCATAATTCAAAAATTTCATTTGAGGTTTACTAATGGATTATGCATAGGATGCACATAAATAATTGTTCTTCATCCTGTGCGACGTATACATGCATAAATAACGCATACGCCACGTAGGCCCGGTCCAAGCCGAGGCCTGCTCAATGCAGGCTAAGAGAAGGCGGCTACTGTTGCTGCAACCACCCAATAAAGCAGGCAACGCACAATTCATACTCGACAGTTGTGCTTAGGAGACCAACGACGATATACTTATGTATAACATATACATATATATAAAGATATAGTTATATGTATGTGGGTATATATGTATATAATGGTCGTGTAGAGTCCAAAGCAACCACTGCACCACCCACAAAAAAGGCCACCCACGCATCGTGACGGTTGCTCGTTAGAGATTGGCTGCGTCAGCCAACCAAAAATCTTTACTGTTGCGAAAAAGTTGAACATTTTCGCACAAAAAGGCGCGGCTGGCAACGACGACGACAACGACGACGATGGCGACTAGGAGGATGTGGATGAGAATGAGGTTGAGTTTGAGGATGAGGATGACGACGATGCTGATGGCGTTGACCAGGACTACGGACTGCGGACTCTGGGCGTAGGTGTGGTTGTGGGCTGTAGGAACCGCAGAACGAATACGACGCACAAGGCAAAGGCAGAAACATGAACGTTAGATGACCAAGCTATAGTTTGCGTGTGTGTGTGCGTGTGTTGATAGTGTGTGTGGGTTTGTTTGTTTGTAAGAGCTGCTGCTGGTGAATTTGAAATTCAAAATGCCAGCAACCTTACACTTCTCGTTTTTTGGTCAAATGTGTGGGAGGCCGTCCGTCAATGTCCTGCTGCTGGACGTTGGCGAAAAATGCGTTCGAGGAGTTTGCAAAAGTAGAAGGCACAACTTTTTGGGCTCAGATCCCTGGCAAATGAAATGAAAGCGCGCGCGTGAGAGCGAGCGAGCGAACTCCGGCTCCGACTCGGACGACGACTCGGCACGGACAGAGACGGTTGGACACGTAGCCGGACACGGACCCGGATGCGGATGCGGATGGGCAAAAGGCTGGCCCATCAGATGCAGGGTAACTGGAGATGAAGCTGGAGACAAGGAGGTCCTTTTTCGTTCTGCGAAAGGCGAACTCGAGGCAACTCGATGGTCGGCAATGGCTTCTAATGCGCAAGGATATTCGTAAAATGCAAATGTGCTGAAACGAAACAGAAACACGCACAAGCTTGCTAACCCACGCACACCCGCTAACACACACACACACTCACGGCACACACACTTACAGATACATATATACGCATGCATCTTTGCTGCTGGTCAGTGAAAAACAAAAACTAACACGGACACATCGTTAAGGTGGCGGTAATGGCATTTCGGGCCACGTTCGACGATTTTGGACACCTACGACTCGTAGCAGCAGCTCACACACTCACACACACACACCATCTTTGGTGGGTGCGTCGCGTATGTGCGTGTGTTTCCGCCAAAGTCTCAAAATGGCGACTGAAGCAGTCGTCGGCAATTTGAAAAATCATCCCAATCCACACCCGACACCAACGTCAAGTAGCGAAAAGCGGGGGAAAAAAGTCAGCGAATAGAATTTCGAGAAAAGCCTTTCGAGTGACACACGCACAAACACACACGATTTGTTAATGAAAGTTGCAAATGAATTTTTAATGGATTCGGTAAAGCGAATTATAATTTAAAGTTAAAAGTAGTTTAATCTTCTTGAAATAGAAATAGTTAGCAATTTTCTTTGAATTTATTATGCTGATACTCGCTTCTTGAAATTGTTTTAATTTTTTATTTTAGTTAGTATTTTATTTAGTATTGTAGTAGTTGTAGATCTTTATTAGAATGATCCTCTAAATTTTAGAAATTGGATAATTTTTGCATGAACTTTTATAATAAAATTGATGCACTGAGTTATTTTCAGTAGTATATACAATAATCGATTCTTAGTGTGTTAACTCCTTCACATTCCCATTGCTCTTCCATTTATTTTATTTGTTAACTTGTTCATTTATTCGATCCTATAGTCAATTTTTTGTAGCCTTAATCAATTCCATACCTTGTTCATATAGTGTGACCCACTGTGCAGAAATTTTCTCAAACTGTTGAAGGCGCTTTGGTGCGTTCTCGATGTTCCTTCTTACCCACTTTCATTCGCCCACTGTCCATCGGTTCCCCCTCTCTGCCCCGTTGTCCTTCGTGTCCGTTGTCCGCTGCCGTTGTTGCTCATCAGCGTTGTTTGCTGCACCGTTATTTTTGCCTTTCCTGTGGCACGGACCTCACTTGCCATTTTCCACCTTCCACTTGCCGCCTGTCGTTGCAATGCCTTTTCTAGCCTGCAGCTCATCTTCGCTCTTCTTGCTTTTCACCCATTTGCTGTTGCTGTTGTTGTTTTTCGCAGAATTTTCGTTTCCGTTTCCTGGCCAAACGTGCGTGCCTCACTAGGCATGTGTATGTGTGTGTCGCTGTGTGTGTGTGTGTGTGTATGCTTGCAACAACTGTGCAGAGAAAACAAAAACAAAAATCTTTCAAAATGGAAAAACGGATGCCAGCTTGCACATTTGCACAACGTGGCCCAGGCTAAAACCCAGCTCTACAAATCTCTATGCCTCCCAACTCCTAACTCCCAGCCCCACCCACTGCATAGCTTTATATGTCTGTGTGTTTGGTCCAAGAGGATGGTCTAAAGTCGCTGGACTTTGGCCATGTGCCGAGAGCCTAGTCGCTGTTATCGATGACGATGACGATGTTGACGACGACGTTGGCAACTGCGTTGATGGGGATGCAGCAGCAATAGAATTCAGGCAACAACAAAAGCAACAACAACACCAACAATGCAGAGCTTCAACGCATAACATTTGGTTACCTCAGCGCCGGAAATGACAAACCCAACAAGCCAACAAAGTTTTCGGCCTGACAGCATTCAGCAAAAGAACCAACTGTCAACGGTAGTCACACACACACAAACACACATACCTTTCAGACAAACAGCCACCCACATACATACACACATGCTTATATATCTATCTACTCATTGTGTACAACTCTTGGCGAATTATAGTATTCTACACATAACCAAATGGCTCATTATCAATACCGCAGCAAAAATTTCGCTGACCCTCCATCCCACTGGGCCGCACAGTGTCCAATCGAGACAGGAACAGAGACATAGGCCGGTCTTTATGCCCACCGCCGTTGCTGTCGCCGTCGCCGTCGCCGTCACCGCTGCCGCCTTCCTGCACTTAATTATTATCAGCAAATATGCAGGCCCCGATTTAGAAAAGCGTCCAGAGTTCCAGGGTTGCCACCTCCTTTTCAATTCCTGGTCTGCCTCTATCCAGCACTCGGCACATGTGACTGCTGCTGCAGTGCACAATTTTCTCTAAAACAAAATTAATTCCGATTTTTGTTTTTGTAGAAAATTTTGGCGTTGCTAACATTACAACAACAACAACGACAACAGCAAACAGGGACAACAACAATGCACAGAGGCGACGTTGACGACAACGACAACAGCAACAAGAATGACAACAACAACAAAAACAACGTTGACTTTGCCAGAATTCGGCACGCACAATTTCTGTCCCACAATCCGCTGCTGCACCGCTCTCCAGTCACCTCCTCTGTCCCTCTACTCCAATTCCAACCAACTCTCTCCTTCCGTAGCTACCTTCTCTACGCATATGCAATTTACGCCTGCAGGTCTCTCACAGGCCCATCACAAACTCGGCTCGGATCGGATCGACTCGACCCGGTCAGCTGTATATACTCACACACACACACACACTCACACATAAAGAGGGGGTGGGGGGCACAGAGGGAACGCGCACATCCGGCCAAAAGTTTCTAGGTGCCCAGACACTTTGCATGCGTATTTTGCACGCATTCTAGAATTTCAATTAAAAATAAATCACAAAAACGTTGGCTACGTTGCCGCACCCAAACTGCCTGCCTGGCTACCTTGTACCTCTTCCCATCCTACTGCCATCCCCTCTCCCTGTGTGCCTGCAACTGCAGTCTAGGCCGGACTGCATGTGTGTATGTAGCGTTTGCATTTGCATCTGCATCTCGCGTCGTTGTGTTAGAAAATGCATTGCATTTTGCACACGCATCCAATTTCTGGCTCCAACTCTGCCCCCGTTGTTGGCTCTTTATCCATCAGTGCACAGAAAGAGAGCCTAACTCCAGTTGTATGCAGTTACCCAATCCCAATACCAAAACCCATGCCCAATTCCAGTCTCAGCTGCAGTTGCAAGCAACGAACGTTGCTGCTGCTGCAACTGACCACCGTCCATTGCTGCAGCAACCATATCGATGATGCGCTGACTTTGATTCGCCTCTTCATGTGTGTGTGAGAGGGACTAATGCGTGTGTGTGTGTGTTGTGTGCGTGTGCTTTTGGGATCCTGGCTGTTGTTGTTGCTGCGCTTTCTTTGCCACCATTGCTGGCGCAACAACAGCAACATGAGAACAATGCGCCTGCAAGCAGCAGGCACAAAACTTAATGTGCGCTTTTTCCCGTTGCCTCCACTCGCCTCTATCTTCCTGCCTCTATCTCGCTGTTTCTTTCTCTCTCTCTCTGCGTCTCTACCAATCACCTCCCACTCGCTTGGTATATAGCCCTTTGCCTCTCTTTCTTTCACTGCTTGCCATCTCTTTCTATTGCTTTCTCTAATGCTCTCTTCAATTATAATGCCGATTTGCAGTTTTTCCGAGGCGCCGCCACCATCTGCAATAAAAGCGATTGCCACAACGGTTTTCTTATTGTTTTTCACAGTGGTTCTGTTGCTTTTGAGGGATTGCTATACTGAAATACCTACAGGACTATTTGTTCTGACTGACTGACGGATTAGCTGATTGATTGGCATTCAGCGTTCAGCTGGGAAACTCTATTTTCTAGCATCCAAAGACTTTTTCTAAGGGGAGTTGGAGTTTGGGTTTAGTATTTTTAAAAACTATTAGTTTAAGGAGTTTTCAACAGAATAGATTTTAAACTGAATTACATACAAATAAGCTACGTCAGAATGGAAATCATAACGAAGATATTTTATTGGATTTAAATTTATTTTTAAAATGTTGATGGATACAAATTTTTCGTTTCACCCTTTTTTAAACATTTTCCAACTGCAATTACTTGATTAGAGAAATCATAGGAATTAACTAATAGACAAAATCAGTATTTCTTTGGAATTATTTAAATATGAAAAGTAAATCTGTGCAACTGTATGTGTACTTCAAAGATAAATTGAATTGCTGGCCTTAATCCAGGTGCGGAGTAGTATATCATTGCTAAATAATTTTAATCCACTGTTCCTAATGTACTCCAAATCGTTTTGTTGAATTGAAAATCCTCTTCAGTGTCACGCAACGATCTCATGGATATAACACACACAACTCCAACAGCAGCAACAACAACAGCAACAAATACAACAACTATGGCTGCAGCAAACATCTACAAAAACAACACACAAATACACACTCAAACATACGCACGCATGGACGAGGAAATCATGTATAATGGTCAGCACATATACATTCACAAATACGCATACGCATGACTATATACAACTAAACACACACACACACACATACACAGAAATATATATGTATGTACACATCAAATATATGTATAATACTCGTACTTAGAAATGCTGTAGAGTCGCCACCCACAACGGCCCATAGAAGCGACCGCAGGAGGACTGAACTGACAGGGATTGGGAGGGAAGCAGAGGAGTAGAAAAGAGAATTTAGGGTGGATGGGGAAGCAGAGTAGAGGGAGCTAGCTCTGTGTCCTGCCCCATAGATACACTTCGTGTGCACCTCGTGCTTGGCAAATGCTGCAACTGCCACATAAGTGCCCGCTGGGTGGCTGAAAGGATTGTTGCTACAGTGGGGACGGGTGCCAGCTCGGTTTGCATTAGGAGCGCGAAGCTGTGTGCGTTTGTATATGTGTGTGGCGAGAGAATTCGTTGCCTCGATTTGCCTATAATTATGTGTGTTATATAACAAACTGCATTTTGGGCGAAATACTCGTGACTACAGAGGTGCAGAGGGGGCGATGGGGGGTGTGATTGCACCCATCCATTCGCCTGCATGAATATTCAATAGCACAAATAGAGCATACGCCGCGTTGGACATAGCCTGCATTACTTATATGTAGCATATATACTTATATTTTGGATATCGCGACAGTCGCGTTAAATTGCCAATAATAAATATTAAATTGAAAATCCACATAAACAGTTGACTACAATGTTTACTACCCATTCATTTTGCGCAGTGTATTTAGTATATAATTTAACTGAACTCTTCGGCTTTCTTAATGAGCAATCTGTTGTTGTTACTGCATCGATCGATCGTTTTCTCTCTGTTGGCGACTGTTCAATTTCAATTTTCATTCGTTTTTTGTATTTGCTCCTCAATTTCTCGCATTACTGTAATTACCCACAATGCAAAACAAAGCAGCAACAGCAGTGCCAACAAAAACATAAAACAAAACAGCAAAAACAACAACAAAAAATAATTCTTAAGAAACTCATAAAACAAAAACCAAGTCATTACAATCACACATTCTCACATTCGGAGAGGAGAAAAGAAAGGGGAAGGAAATTGTGGATGTGGGATAGAAGAAGGGGCATCTCACATGCAAACTAAATTATATAGAGAAATGAGAATGAGAACGGCGATTTGAATACGAGATGCAGCATATTAATGCAAATGTTGCAAGGATCGAGATATACAAAGGTTTTTGCACTCTATTTGATATGACCGTGGGATACGTTTACTAAATAATTTGCACAAAATAAATTGGAATCTTTAATTCAAACCGAAACCGGGGAAAGATAATTTATGTTTGTAGTAATATTTATTACCACTGTTCTAGGAAATTTTGGAAAACAAAACTATAAGCTCAATAACCAATTTGTTATCACAATTAATTTGACTTGACCGATGATTGAAATATATATGTATATGGCATGTAGATTTACTGAAAGGTACTGGGAATCGATTAAATTCAAAGAACTTTTATTATTCATTGCATCTAAGAATTAACAAATAAAATTGATTTCAATAAAAGCTTTCAAAAATATAGAATAAATCTACTCCAAAAGTGTGTTTACAATAAATTTTTGTTAGATGAGTTTCTATGCTCTTGCTTGCTATGGCTTTTACATACACACTCGCACTCTTGGCTCATACACACACACACCTTTGGTATATGCAATAAATATATTTTCATAAGTTTTTGTTGTTTTTCTTGCCTTATTTTGTAGCTTCTTTTTTTTAAGTTTTTTTTTATAATTTTTTTTCTTAAGCTGCAAATCGCGGCAATCGTTAAGATCACGAAAAACAATTCAAAATTAATGGTAATAAGCAGTTGCTGGTGCGCCAAAGCAAAACAAAGACCGACCTGACTGCCTTGCCTGCCTGTATTGTGCCTGGTCTCTGTGCCTGGTTCCCCAGTCAGTCCTCTGTACACCTCTTCACCCCTCCCTTCCTTCACTACCTCCTCTACTGCTTGCAAGCCGCAGCAAAATTACTGCGTACAACAGAAGCCGTCAGACAAGCCACTGAAGAGATGTCTTCAACCGAATGTTGAACGTTGAAACGGCAGCTCATTTGCAGAAGGCTCCTCCGCTCTGAAAAACAGTAGTCCAGTTTGGTCTTTTTGGGGCGTTGCGCTGGCGCTGAGTGCCTTCTGTGAATCCCAGAGAACATTGCTGTTGATCGATGGCAGCAACCGACAACAACAACAACAACCGATGCTGCTGGCAATCGCTGCATATACTTCTTTTTTCAGCTTCTTTTCTTAGCCTTTTTTTGTTGTTGAGCTGCTGTTAGAAGTCGTGTCGTGTAGCAGCCGGCAATCATACGATATTTTCAGCATCCAAATTATTATAATATATTATTATTAGCTGTTGCTCGTTTTTTGTTGTTGTTGCTGCTGCCGGTAGTCTGTAGTCTGTTGTCTGTTGTAGTTTTTGCATGTGGCTAGATAACGAATTTCCTTGTGCTGCTGCATGACTTAATAATGCTGTGTGAATGGCATAAAAAAGGGGTCTGTGAACTCCAAGAAGGGGCTGAGGGGGAATTATCAAAGTTAGCCAGTGGTTAGGGTATTGTTTAGCGGGGTTTCAGCGCACAGAATATGATGGATAGCTAACTAAATGAATTTGCATGCGACAAAACTGCGACGCTAAAAGCCTCAGCTGAAGAACCCCAAAAAATACAACGAGAACTGAATAAAAAAGCTTTAGTCCGATCTGTGGGTATATCTACGTACATATATATATGAAGGGCTCTCACATTTATAGATACAGTTACGTACACAGAGACACAGTTAAAGATACACAAACACAGATACGCACTGGACTCTAAAAGGCTTTGTGCACACAGCTGGACCAATCGAAGCACGTCGCGCCTGCTGTATGTGTGTGTGTGTCCCGTTCTCAAACTCCTTTTCTAGACGAACGTTGCTCGTGTGTTTGCCTTCAACTTGCCTTTTCTTTTTATATACATTTTTTAGTTTTTTACTTCTATTTTTTTTTATATACCATCGCTACTGTGCCTCGCTGGGTGTGTCAGTGTGTGTGTTTGTGTGTGCGCCACCCTCTCACGCATGCCTGCAGCTTGAAGCTGGACATCACATGATGTCCATGTTGGCATCGTCTAGTCCTGACACAGGGGGCAGGCTTTATGTCAATGTCTGAGCTGCCATGTTGTAAGTTATGCCAGTTTACACTATAACGCAAAAAAAGCAAACAACGAAAAAAAAAAAAATAGAAATGTAGGCAAGAAAATTGTTTTCCCGAAGCCCCTTTTACCCCTGACGGACCCTACAGACTGTTATTTAGTTGAAGAGCGGCATCAAAGGGATAGCAAATTTCCATTGAAAGCTGCAGCGTTGCGTGAAATGCTTTACGAGCAGCAGAAAGGATGAAAGGCTGAGAGGCTTCGATGTCCTGGTTGCTTCTTGAGTGCATTTGTCACACCTCGACAGCAGCAACAGCAACACCACCAACAACAACAAGAGCTAGGTGGAATACAAGGTGAAAAACGTTAAGCAAAGCAAATGGATTTTTATGGATTGACATGGAAGGTAATTGGTGCACTTCGCTGCCTTCTTCATTTTCTAAAAACTAAACATACAGTGGCTCCTGCTGTTGCTGTACTAGTTGGTAAAAGCCTCTGTCTAATTGAGCTTTTTTTTAAGCAAACTTTGTTGTTGTTGTGTGTTGTTGGCCAAAGGCGTTGCTAATATGAAATTACCAATGTCAAGCGAGGCAAACGCATTTAATTGCAAGCGGCATAGTTTCGTTTTTTTTTTTCAATTTTGTTATGGTAGCTGCTTTTTATAACTGACTGTGCTAGCCCAGGGCACCCTAAATAAGGTGCGTCGTTAAAATTAATAAAAGAAAAAAAAACTTTAAAAGTACTTTCAAAAAAGGCTGTAATGATCAAGGATGGGAACCGGTTTCGAGGCCAATGGCAGATCTCGTTTTAATATTTGTCCAGAGTCTACAATCAGAGAAGAGAGAAAGAGAGAAACATGGAAAGAGAGCGAGAGAAACTCTTGCAATGCATAAATAAAACATTGAATTACATTAAAATTGTGTACATGCATTAATTATTATATTAAACTTGTTTGTAAAACTAGTCTGTTAATTATTTGCCACACATTTTAATGCTATGGAATAGATTGTTCACATAGATACATAAACACAATGTATTAAGATACAATGTTGCAGTTAATTAGTTATAAAAAAAAAGGAAAGTTGTGCATTTAGTTATTGAAAGACAGCATGTATACCTAATTAAATGCTACTTAATACTTTAATAAACACAAGGCCTCTACTATAAATTAGTATCTATAATAATGACAAAGATAGCTAACACTTTTTTCAATAGGTATAATTTAAGTAGAAAATGTTTCTACATAAGTGAATTCATTAGAAAACTCTATAAATTTTATCTGTGAAACATTTTATTACAATAATTTCTTAAAAGATTAAGATAAGACAGCAACAACTGATCTAAACAAATTTGTTTTATGAATTGTTTCATATGAATTTGGGTTAGGGTTTCTCAGAACATTCTGATGTGAGATTATAGTAATAATTACGATTACACGTTACTCAACTTTTTTATTTACATATTTTGCGGCTTATCAAAAATCATGAAATATTGAGGGAAGGATGTGTGAGCTTAAGACATACAGAACAGACAGTAACACACGCACACTCACACATGCGCTTGACACACAGATACAGACACATTTGTAAAAAAGTAAAAGAAAGCAAATCAGATAGACAGTGGGCGTAACTGCCGCCCCTTATACATAAATGTGTGTGTGTGTAACAAAATAGATGGGCCAATAGACGTGATGAACGCAGCAGCAACAACAATTCCTAAAAAAAAATGAAAGGAATAGGTAAAGAAAAAGAAAAGCAAAAGAAAAATGGACGGTGTAAAAACCCTGAAGAACAAAAGCAAGCTGGAAATTTATACTATATAAAAGTTTTATACATATAAATGGAATTGTACAAGTATATAACGTACCTACATATTCATATTACGATTCGCATTCGCATTGGTATTTCTCCAGTCCCTACTCCTTCACGATTCGCATATATGTTCGCAGACGTATGTGTTCTAAAATTTACTTAGTGTTATTTATGCAAAAGCGACACCCACCAGCAGCAGTACCACTAACAGCACCACCACAAAAGCAAATGGAATAAAACTGAAGGATGTGGCAAAAAGAAAAAAAAAAGAGAAAAGAAGGAACTGATCCCATAGTAACTTAATTCGTGCATTCCCTACTTTTTCACTCCTTTCAGTTTGTCTTTGGAAGATATATTGTAATTACTGTAGCAGCCATTTTCTTCAATTTATGCATAGCCAAATCAATTTCAATAAAAAGTAGCAGCAAAAACAACAATGTGAACTGCAGAAGAATAGAATAGATTGACGTAGTTTCATCTAAATTGCATTTGCTTAGCATTTTTTCCATCAGGGTATCATTGTGATTTCTTGTTTCTAATTAAAAGCGGTAGAGTCGTGAGATGCTGACAGTAAAAGTCCCTGTCATGAAACCACCTTAAACATTTCCGCCAGAGAAATCTTTACAAAGTGCAGAGTTCTAATAAAATTTCTTCACTTGCGGAATAGGCGATCTTTTGGTACACCGAGAAAAGCTTCTTTTATAGCAGACTTTCTATACTTTCTAGCTACAGGGTCAAGCATGCTTCCCTCCATGCACTCATCATGCGTGCGTGCGCGTCGGTGAACAGTTTGCGGCAGAGAGTGGGAAAACGAGAAGTGTTTCTTTTTACCATCTTCCTTATCCGTCATTCTGCAGTTTTTGCTCCTCTGTGGATGCTGCGCAGAAAAGCACGCTATCTTTTTCGCACACCTTCTTTTACGACTTCTCCTCGTTGACGACTGGCCAAGGCGTGTTTGCAATTTAGTTTGGTGGTTTTCCGTCAAACTTCAGCTGCCCGTGCTGCTTCTTGTGCGGACCATTAGTATATAGGCATATATAGGTCCGTCATCTCCATATTTCCCCTTGACATCGGCCATGTCCATCTTGTCAGAAAAGCGGGCAACTTGCTTCGAATTTCGAGTGTTTCGCTTGTGTCCGCTAACGTTGCCTGCCACGCCTTAACAGCGCGTACATACAATGCACTCACACGCATTAGCACACACACATACACATGCATTTACACACACAAGCTGGCATAACCAACGCCCCGTACATGTCTATGTGCTTGGACAAGGCACATGACTGCATCTCTGGTTTTCCATGCAATTTTCCTGCAATTTTCGTTGCAAATGCATTTTCTTGTTGCCGTTGTTGTTGTTGCTTTTTTGCTGTTGCTGCTAGCCCAAAATATTTGTGCTGAGTATCCATCATGTGGAGAGGGCACCTTTCCCCTTTTCTGCTTGTTGTAGTCCTGGTTACGTTTCTAATTAAATTTTATTTTATGCCACCATTTCGGCGCCTTCCACTTGGACTAGACGCCCATCTTTTTCGTCCTGCTGTAAATTTATAGCGCTGCACTGGCTGCATCTATCATACAACCAGCCAAATGCAACCAGCATGCATGGGTTCATCATCATCCTAGTCATTATCATCATCATTATCATCATCTGCAGGCTAACGTAGCTGGCTTTTAGTTAAGAACGCGCTCGGTGTGCAAAATTTCGCCTGATTGCTCTTTGATGAAAACTCAATTATTGCGCTGTGTGTGGACCTCGATGTGTCCTGTAACTGTAACTATGCCTAGTACCTGATACCTGGTACCGAGTACTAGTCCTAGTCGTAGTCGAAGCCTAAGTAACGCTTTCTCCTCTAGATGTATGCTTCTCTCCTGCTCTGCTAATTGAAATGCAGGCTATGCCAGTGCCAGATCTGGCATTAGCCACGCATTAGGCCTCATCGATCAAAGGCTGCGCAACTGCATCTCGTTATCAATCCACACGGCACTGCCACTCCCTGTTTCAGCCCACTCTTTTACCGAACTCGTTTGAAATCTTATGCCGTTGACGTAGTTTGGACTCCAAACTCGGCTGTTTTGCTGTGCCCCGCAGCGTGTGGCGTGGCCAAAGTATTAATGAATCTAAGGTGATATGACGAATGGGTGATTAGGTTCTTGTCATTTACTTCTCTGCGCTCTCTCGTTCTCTCTGCCTTCCACCACTCCCATTTGTCTCCCAAAACTGCCTGACGCATACGCATATCGTTTCCATCGACTCCAACTCTCCTACATCTCCTAGCATCGATGCCTTCTCTTTCTACTGCCGCCGCTGCCTGAACAAATTCTCCAATACTCGCAAACTGTTCCTCGCCTTTGGCTGCGATTTCTTTGCCATGCTTTTTCCAACCCAATCGCATACACACACACAGAGAAACACATAACGTATACGTAGTCGGTGGACTGAGCTGGAGATGGAGATGCAGCTGGAGCTGCAGCATCCAACATCCGTTCTCCTGTGCTCTTTCAGTTTGTTTTTGCGTCGTTGTGGGGTTCTGTGCCTGCCTGTGCCTGGTGCCTGGTTCCTGGTTCCTGCTTCAGTTACAGCTCCGCATCTTCTCGTCTCTTGTTGTCCTGTGGCCATACATAGTTTTCTCTATTGAACATTTTACATATTAGAAAATTTTGCAAATGGGCAACGTTGTGCGCCTACTGCATGTCCGCTCTCCGCTCCCATCTCCTTCCTTCCCACTTGGCACACATGAGCAAAAAGTTATGTGCCCATTGCGAAAGCCTCTTCCCCCCAGTTACTACAGTGCCACAAAAAGGGGAACGCACACGCGTCCATAGTTGAATTTGGCGTCGTTTTTGTTGTCCTCCCCGTAGCTAGAGTCGTTGTCGTTGTCGTCGTCGTTTTCGTCTGGTCGCCATTTCTCTGGCGTCGTCGTCATCATCGTCATCGTCATCATCAGGCCGCGTCGCTATGGCTATTACAACGGACAGCTGTGGCACCACCACCATTTTGTATGCCTCCTCAACTTGCTGCTGCTGTTGTTGTTGTTGTTGTTCAGCGGGTGCGGCTTTTGATGCTTTTGCATCAGTGTGTCCTCCTCAATGGGTGTGTGTATGTGTCTATACTGGCTGCTGCTGCACTTAGACAGCAGGTATAGACTGAGTCTACAGGAACTGTGCCCAGCATCGACCTTCTTCCTTCCCAAACAACTTTGTCCACGAGTTGACGAGAAACAACATCCAACATCCTGGTCACCCCTTATGCGTGCTCTATTGATAACCTACACTCAACGAAATATTAGCCTTTGATGTACGCAGAGCTACAGAGTATTAATTAATAACTACTTCTATTTAATGACTGAACACGTAATTCTAAATTATAGAGAAATGAAAATTATTTCTGTTTATACAATTAACTCAAGAATATTCTATTTTAATGCTCACTTTAATGATACGAATGATTAATTACTATTGTTAAAAATGTATAATTCTAAAGATGAAAAGAATTTATATTTTTGTTGTTTAGCGTATTAAAATATTTTAATGCTCATTTTAATGGCATGATTGATTAATTGCTGCAGCTATAAATGAATTACAATAATCAAGAAGAAAATTATTGTTTTTTATTATAAATCGTTGAATAATTAACTTTAGAATTTTTATTACATATTAATGACAAATTGTTTTTGCCATAATAAATTTTAGATAGTTAAGTAAACGAGTTTTTTAGCAGACATTTTAGGGGCCAAGTGAAATACTTTGTTATAGAATGATTAGAAAATAAATTGTTGAATTAAACCAGATATTAACCTTTAATAATGTTAACCCGCTGAGCCCCATTAACTCAAACCAAAGGCTGGTATTAACACTGAGACTTAAATTATACAAACTCAATTATTTCTGAATGCATTAACAACATTGTTTATAAATTATTATCAATTAATTATAATTTTTTATTTATTGTTTTTGCGCAGCATTGTATTTTCTTTAAGTGTAGCGCCTAAAGGACCAAAAGGCACCGAAAAAGCGTCGCCAATGTCGCCAGCGTCATCGTCTGTTCCTCCTCGTACTTTGCCTTTCTTTTGCTTTGCTCTTGGCTAAGCCGTCGCCTGCCTGCCTCTGTCCCTGTGGGTGCTACTCATTCCCGTTTCCAGCTCCTGTCTCATGGAAAGTTCTGCAGCTATCGCTGCACCCACAGATATACACACCCCAACACACACACATTCACGGCCTAAACCACGTCGCTAGCTGCCCCAAAACTCCTAGTTTTCTAGTGGAGACACCAACAACTCAAACCAGTATCAGTTACGTCCACTTCCACCATTCCCCCTCCCTTTGTACTGTCATGAATCTTTCTCTCTGTGTATGTGCCATTGTATGCATGCATATTAAATTCAATCGAATGTATTCTCTATACTCGATGCTTGCGTTCGTTCTCAGCTCACAGTTCTCATTTCGCTTTTTGTTTTTTATTTTTCTGTGTGTTTTTTTGCTGCCTTTTAACTACTTCAATATTACGTATACGTAACGTAGCGCACATTCGTTAGAAATAGGCGGAGTTATCAACGTTTCCAAGTTATAATAAAAATGCAACACATTTTACAGATATGCGACTATGTATATGTGCCATATATTCATGTATTAGTGTACACACACACACACACACACACGCAAGCTTAGAGAGGCGCTCACTTATGACCCTTGCTCTGTTTTCTGGCTACTTTCCATAGATTTTTTCCTTCGTTATTGGTTTGGAGTGGCACAACAACCATTTCTTCTTCTATTTTTTGTTCGTCATCATTGATGCTGCTGCTGTTGCTCTTACTGCCACAGCGCTTATTGTTGTTGTATACAAATACATATACAACAGACGTTTTTTTCTTGTTTTTGTTGTTGTTGCGATTTTTTATTATTTTTCAATGCTCTCAAACTCGACGTCGCATAAAACTTGTGTTTTTGCTGCTGCTGCAGCTCCTGCTGCTGTTGCAAAGGATTGTACCTCTGTTCTACCATTTCCCTTCATAGACTGCCCCCTCACTCTGGACGCTGTTCTCGTTACAGTTTTCCCGTTGCTGAGAGCGAGACATTTTGCTAATGCATTGATTAAAATTGAATTTTTAATTAAAATATTGAGTTTGCAAGAGTGCATGTACTGTATGTGTGAGTGTTGGTGTGTGTGTGTGTCTGATTGGCTTGTTTGATTATTTTATTGCTCTTCTAGTTTCGTTTTCCATTTTTTCGAGCAACTCAGTAAATTAGACATGACTTTGAAATGAGTAAAATAAAAGAAAAAAACCGAAAATAAACTTAAATAAATCAATATTTATTTATCTTTATTTGAGCGTCGTCGTCGTCGTCGCATAACTTGTAAATGCCACAAATCATTTGAATTAGTTGCATGCAACATTTGCAGCTCTCTTTTCACTTTCGATTTTGGCCAGAGCTCAACTGGACCATAATTGATGCTCACTTATGTCAGTAAACTCAATAAATCACATGCAATTATGCAAGCAAAGCATCCTTAAGGAATATTCACACTTTCACACATTGCCACAGAGAGAGAGAAGGGGAGCCACAGAGTGAGTGAGATGAAGAAATGTCCAAGCTTGCCACACTTCTTGCTGACCGTAAAAGCCACAAGTGTATTTGGCTATAAATCTCCGATTGCTTTCTTATACTTCATCCAGCTCGGAAAGCACAAGCGAGAAATTGAAAGGCTATTTACAGAAAATATTTTCTTTGCATTTATTTGCCAAAACTTGCTGTTCATGTGAGGGGTCATTCTTAGTCTCTACCACCCTCACTTCCCTCTCTCGGTCTTGCTCTCAATAAGTGAGCTAATAAATAAACAGAAAATTTCGACAGCAAACATTTACTTAAGCAAAACGTTCAAAGATGTTCTACAAGCCAAAATACAGAAATTTGCATACGTATAAGTGTGTGTGTGTGTGTGAGAGAGAAACTTAAGTGTGGGTCAATGTGTGTGCGTGCGTGTGTGTGTGGTGTCAAACCACAAACACTTTTTGCGTAAAATAAAGCAATCAAGCAAATAATGTTGCCACATTACACTACATATCAACAGCTTCCTGCTGTGCACCGAGCAAGAAAGGAGAGAGAGGGACAAAGGTTCTGTGTAGGAGCGTGACAGCATGAGGAAGTGAAAGAGAGAGAGAGAGCATGTGTGTGCTTCTTTAATAGCACATTCACACACACAGATGGCAAAATGGCTGGCAGGCTAAAATAAAATTGAAATCATGTCGCAAGCAACAACCTTGAGGAATGCCATCACAAACACACACACACACACACATACACAGTCACACACTCGTACACACACGTTCAGTGCGACAAGTGTCTGGCAGAATGTCTCGACTCTCGACGCGACTCAATTCAAGTTGACTTAACTTGTGTTTCGGTATAAGGAGCATCACAGACTCTCCGAGTCCTGACTCTGACTCTGTCCCGGCCTCGGTCTCCGTCTCAGTCTCCGACTCTGACTCGGTCTCTGTCTGGTTAGCCTTTCTGCCTTGTGCACTTTCACTTTCACCTTTTCCTGACTTGGTCTTCTCGTAATTGTTGTTGTTATTGTTGTAGCCTCCTACTTCACATGCTGCTGTGCCATATTTAACAAATTATCTGTAATTTCTCGAGTGCAACCGCAACATCGCCATCTTTGCCAGCAACAGACCAATACCAATCTGTGTCTGAAGCAAACATTTAACCCTTTATACTATATAACTGAATAACATTTACAGAACATAATGCTATATAAAACAACAATATTTTGAAGGTGGTAGGAAGCTATAAACTTCCTCAGGCGACTTCTAATTAAATTAAATTTATAAAAGAAGGTTTCGCAAGAAATATCCAAAGCTTAGCTCTTGAAATTAAAGAAGAGATTGGCTTCGAAACAAATTTATACCAAAAATTAAGTACACAGTCGGAACGTAAAGGGTTAAGCGGCAAAACCAAAGGCGGAGTCACAGCTCCTGCCACACACACAGCCACACATACGTGTGTATGTATACACTCAGAGTCTGGCGGCAAGCCACTTGTCAAGATGGATAGCACAGCAGTCCTTCTGCTGCCCCTGTGCCCACTCCTGCTCCTCGTACTCCTTTTGCAGGTCCTGCTCATGCTCATTCTTGTAGTTGTCTGAGAGCCAGCCGGGATTTTGGGCTTCAAGCAGCCGCAAATGCTTAACTTCAGACACACTCATTCCCACACACACACACAGTGGAGAGAAGTGAAGGCGAGCGGGGAGCAAAGTAGGCGGACTTCAGACAGCTGGCAACCACAGCCGCATTGCTGGCAAGGACGTCAGTTCAGGCCAGAAGGAAGTTGTTTGTGGGTCGCCTGACATTCAAGGCTGACCCGAGAACCGAGAAGCGATAACTGAGGAGCAAGAAGAGAGAAGTGAGAAGCGAGAAACGAGACTTGTCCGACCCCTTTATGCCAGAACGATTATTGTCGTTATTGTTGCTTTTCTTCCCGTCTCTGTCCCTCTCTCTTGCGCTCTCTCGCCACTCTGTTTCTCTGTGGGTGTCTCGCAAGATGAAAGGCACTTGGCATTCATGACCGTCCAAACGAGTGCCATTTTGGCCCCAAACACTTGCTGCATGCAACATCGTTGGGTGGCATATCTACAACAACGAGTGCTGCTTCCGCTTTTCCTGGCCAACTCCTTTTGAATGCGCCGGCTAAATGACCTTGAGCATTACTCTTGAACGTTTGTCATGGTTGTGCTACAGTCTCTGCTACTGCCTCCGACTCTGTCCCTCTCCACACCAACTCCCCGGCTACCAAACGAGTCTACAGTTGTATCTGCTTGGAGTTTTGCAATCTGGGAAGTCTACGGCTAAGCACCCGCTTTCCTCTATGACTTTCCCAGCAGCCAGGACTCGACTAAACTGATGTGTTAAGCTGTTAAGTGCCAAAGTAATTGTTTTCTTTCAACGGCAACAGCAACAACAAGTGGAACTGCAACTGCAACTTTGACATTCCTTTCACTTGCCACTTGACCTTGAGAGTTTTGAGGCGGAGCCTTGTGGCCGCTTGGTTAACTGCAGTTGTTTTTCCTTATTGCCACAACTGTGCAGTGTTGTGGCTCTGTTTGCTGCATCTACTCGTCGTAATTCAATCTTGATTAAGTTGCATGCTCTGACATGCCTTTCATTTGCCTCCGGAATGAAGGAGTTTGTATCTTATGCCTGGCATAATGAAACGGGTTTTAAATGGCATCAAAATGTGAGACGTCTTGGGTTGGATTGTTGTCCGGACAATGTACATGATTCAAATATCATGGAAATTATCTTTGATGTGCTACCGTCAGCATTTCCACTACCAATAGTATATATAAAGTTCGTAGCTGTTTGAATTTTAAAGGGAAATATCAATATAAGTAGCTCGTCTTGGAAAGCACCTTTATCTCTTTTCTTCTTAATTTTCAAATTGATTAAAAAACTCAGCAATTGTCCTTTTATATTAGCAGAATTTTCTCGGTGTTTTGATATATTTCTCAGCCATTATTGCCTTCTGCGTCTCAATCTCTTTTATCAGCCCCTTCGCCGCTCTCCTTGACTCACTCTATATCTGTCTTTTTCTGTTTCATTTCATTTCATCATGGACAATGATAAACTTTCTCTATCAACAAAAGTTTTAAAAGATGCTACCCATTCTCCGCCTCTTATTTATTCTGTGTCGTGTTTTCACACCTGAAATTCTCTTGTTTTGTTATCTCCATGACATTCCAGCAAAGATAAAACACAATTTTGATTATTTTTTTACATTTACTTCTTCACTTTTATTCTGTTTCATTTTTCATATAATTTAGTTTTAACTAAAATAATAATGATTAAGAACATACAAGTTATATATGCACTTAAATATTGTAGTTTAATGTGTGGGTGTGTGTGTGTGTGTGTGTTTTTGTTACTGCATACATACATGAAATTAGCTGTATATATATTTGTGTTCTCTATAAGTAATATAAGATGCATTATTTACTCGTACTTTTCATTTATTCACGAATATTACAATAGAATAGAAGATGTGCGACTCACGAGTACCGTTGAGTGTATGTATGTGTGTGTGTGTGTGTATCTGTGTGTTAACTAATATTAAGTGAATGTTGTCCTACGGCTATGGAAATTTGTACATTATTTACAATTACATTTGGAAATAGAATTACTTGACATACATCATTTTATATATATTTATATATAAATATATGTATTTATAGGCATGTTTATCGATTATAATATAGTATAATAATATTAATATAATTACTTGTTTACCATTTTAAAGACAACATTGCGTATGTGTAATGTGAATGAATAGTTCTTTGTGTGGGTGTGTTTGTGTGTGTGTGTGTGTGTCAGTGTGTGCGTGTGTGCTTAACTAAAGTAAACTACATTTAAGAAATGCACAAGTCTCTAATTGTAACTGTTATTGTATCATTTAATAATATTATCATTTATTATTTTAATTATTATATTAATTCTTAGTTTTCTTTTCTATTTTATTTGTTTTTCTTTTTGTTTCTCTTGATATTGGCAAAGAATAAGGCGCATAAGAAATAAAATGCATTCAAAATAAATAATATTTAGGCGAGATCTTATCCTTGCAGGAAAGTTCTGAAGTGCATGTGTGTGTGTGTGTGTGTGTGTATGTTTAGATTAGGGTGTGTAGATTAGGGGGAACATTTAATACTCATACTAAGCCTAGACTAAAACTAAGCATAATAATAAAAAACCAGTTAGCAACTTGAACTAAGCACTTAGCAGGCTAAAACACTAAACGTTGGGGTTAAAATAGCAGTCCAAATGTATCTCCGTTGGCTTCTTCAAAAGAACCAACCCTTCGTCCATCGTTAGCTCCCTATTAATCCTCATGGGGCAACTCTGTGGCCTGTTGCTGCTCCAGTTTGATCTTCATCAGCGGTGATTCTCTCACACCAGCTGGCGCATACGCCGCTGCTGCTGCGGCCGCTGCAGCCGCAGCTCCGGCGTTGGCATCAGCGCTGGCAAACAGTTCACTCATGTCCTGGCCGGGAAAGAAATCCTCGAATCTTGGACTTTTGTTCACAGACTTCTGGAGCAGTCCATTGGCTATGGCCTCGAAGTCAATGCCAGCGGGTAGACTCTCTAGAAAGCGCTTGTTATACGCATAGTTGGGATGCTCCTTGGGTTGATGTTTGCCATAGTGCGTGGAGTAGGGCGATGCAGCACCGGGTCGACTGGACGAGGAGGGGCCATGGGCTGACGTCGATTTGCTGCCCGCCGAGGAGTTCGAACCACGCGATTGATTACCGTATTGTCGGGCATGCATTGCCTCCTTAAGCTCCCGATCTCTAGACATTTCACGCTCGCGTTCCCGCTCCCTGGATAACTCTCTCGCATAGCTGGCGGCACTGGGATGCATTGCAGCGCCTGCGCTGCCACCACCTCCGCCGCCTGAGCCACGCTGATGCGGTGCCTGCTGCGTTGGCATCACATTCAGCCCTGGTAGTCCCATCAGTCCCAATGCACTCAAATCGGGTAAATTTTCTGTTCCACGTCGATCGTTCTGTTGATGCTTTGCTGCTGCCACTGCCGCTGCTGCCGACACCTGATCCTCAATCTCCGAGCGCTGCAAATACGCCGGAGACTTGTACATGTTCATTGACTGCATATGGGGCGACTGCTGTGGTTGCTGCTGTGAAAGTATCTGACGACGCAGCGTCTCTGTCATAGTGCTCAGTGGATTACTACTGTCGGGTGGTGCGAGGGCAGCATTCTGAGCAGCCATCTTGACGGCCGCATTGTGATAGCCATTGGCAGCTGCCGATGAGTTGCCAGAACCAAAGTGGGCCTAAATAATGTAGAGGGAAAGGGAAGAAATGATAGAAGACATGTGTTAAGAAAAGGGTTCCAAATGGGACAAGAAAACTAGGAGCTTAATGGGTTTAGATATAAATGGGGGCAAATGAAGTAGATAAAGATACATTTAGTCTGTAAAAACTTAAGATACTTACACCATGAGCCTGTCCATTGACATACTGATGCGCACCCATGTCCTCTTTGATCTCACGATAGTCACGGAACACCACCGCCTTGATGACACTGCGGATGAGCTCCTCTGGCCACATGCCCAGAAGAATACGCTGAGGGCGTCCACGTGCCTTGGGTCGGGGATCAGTGCCACCGTCGAGGGAGGGTCCCAGCATGTTGTGGACTCGATTCGCATAGAGCACAAATGTCGGATAGGGTATGTCATATTTGCGAGCGGCCTGTGAGAGAGAGAGTCCCTCCTTGAGTACACTGAAAATGGCCTCAGCCATGGCTTCCGGGCGCCAAGACTTCAGTGGGCCACGCTCACGAAAGCGCAGCTGTTGCACCAGATTCTGTTGGTTTGTGTTCCAGCACTTTTGCCACATGGACTGCAATTGATATTGGTAGCTGTCTGCTGGTAGTGGAGAAAATAAATGGGAAGAAAAAGAAAGAGAAAAGGAAGGTATTCCAAACTTAGTTTGTGCCGTGTCCGAGGTATGCTAATTGGCTAAAAAGGAAGTTTCCTTTATAGTGTGTGGAGTGTCACTTACCCGCCACAGATGTGCCTGTTGCAGGAGCACCCATCCAGCCATGTCCGCCGGTCTCAATCATTTTGGCCTGCAAATGGAAAAGACGTTAAGGAAAACGTTATTTAGTTTCGTTACGATTCGTTTTCAGTTTGAAGACATTGCTGCCACTGTTGACCATAAAAGTTTATTAATGCCATAAATGCTGTGGGGCCAAAAGCTTTTTGGTATGCAAACGCCAAAGCAAATTAGTATACAAAGTTGGCAAAACCATTTGCCATTTTCTGCCTTCCTCCCATTCACCCGATCTTTTGTCGCTTTGTCTTTGAGCTCAACAACTTTCAGTATTTTTATGACCAACATGGAAAGGTCCCAAATACTTATATACATTCATATATGCAAAAGGCAACTATTTATTTATTACTATTTGCTGTTATACGATATTCAGTTTGTATCTCTATCTATCCGTATACTTGCCACAAAGGTTAAAAACTACAACGCTAAAGTAATTGAAGCGTCTTTTAATATTTATTAATAAACAGAGCGGCACAAATGTTGGGCAGAAAAAAAGTTCTAAATAAATTAAGCCAAAGCCGCAGTTAATTTCTAGAGTAAGTCCAGGCCCCATTTGCACTTCGACTCGCCAGGGTATAGGTAAAGAATAAAAATAAAAAAATATGGAAAAAAACTACAAAAAGTGCAGAAAAAAGTTAAATTGATGCACGTTCCGTTCGCTGGTTCGTGGCACTGCGAAGGATTCATTGCCTACCACTGACCAGCCAAAGTTGACGCCTACTTTTCGCTGAACAAGCCTCCGCTCCCTACCCTGCCACGCCCCCCGCTTGGCCATGTCAGCGGCCCAACTGCACAAAGCCATGCATTTTATATGGCCAACAACAAGCGCTATACAAATTATGTGAAGCGGCAGCAAAAAGAATAAACGCCGAGAAAGAGGGAGAAAAAACACTCGAAAAAAAACAATATATATTGTATATAGTGTAAGTCTTAAATATTTGAAACTAGGTGGTGTCACGACTTCTGCCCCTTGCCCACTCTGCCACTCGGCCTCTTGCCTCCTCGTGTTGCATTGCATTTGTTAGACGCCTGCCATGTTAAGGAAAAAGGTCATAAAATGTATGAATAATTGAAATTGAAAAGTCGGAAGCATTTTTTGCATTTCAACAGGCAAACCCTATATACAAGATAACTTATGCCGTATACAACTAGTAGAGGGACAAGTAGAGATGGGAAGGAAGGGGAATTAAGCCAGCCCTAAATACCAAACTGACGTTAAAAACATTATTTTATGTTAAAAATGTTCTTAATGCAGCGTCAAATAGTTCAGTTTTTAGCTAGTTTTTATGCGCTGCATACGTAAAATTGATAAACGAGTGTGCGATAAATTTCAAAAAATATATATATATTAACGTAAAAATATGGATTATGGCTAAATTTCTTAATTTTATTGCTATCTTGGGGATTTATAAGCAAACGATTAAGGAAGTCGTGAAATTTAATAAAAATGCGATTGTATAATTATTTAACAAGTGTGCTTTATATTTGTACAAATTTAAATATCAATAAACCACTGTTTATATTTTTAATTGTTTAAAAAGTAGGGGTAATTTCAAGTCCGGCATACTTGGTATTTCGTACTTTGTTTTTATAGCACTTGTAGTTAATATTTATAATGAGAAAAGCAGCTCTCCCTCCTAGCTGTTCAGTTATATAAAAAAAGTGTAGAGCTTTAAGCAATTACTATTTGACACAGTAGTTAACTGAGCACAGATATATTACTAACAATAATAATTAAATTATTAATCATTCAACTGCAAATAATGAGCACTCAATCATGCGCTTCAAAAACGCAAAGCTTTTTTCCGCAGTGCGAAAAGCACATGAAAAAGCTTCGCAGTGAACTTTTAATAGTATGCCTGAATCGTAAAGTTCAAATTAAAAACGACTATTGTCTATTAAGGAGTATGTTGCAAGAGCAATAAATTGAGTTTAGCTATTGTTAAATTTATTATACTTCTTACAAGTCTGCTGCTGCTCCTAAAACAATTGCTTACAGCAGCAAAACAGAATGGGGAAACCATTAGTCACTTACACTCGTAAATTCGCCAGTCACTTGCCAATGCATTATGGTGACCTTTTAACCCAACTGGCTGACTGCCGCACCACGCCCCCTCCCTTCTCACCATTCCAGCAGCAGCAGCTTTGTACGTCTAACAATTATAAGACTCGCATAGTACAATACATATAATAAAATATTGTTGTAGCTCTTGTTGTTGCTTGTGCTCAAAAATGTTTAATTAATTAAATTTTCAATTTCCCGCCAGCAGCAGCAGCGGCGGCAGCGGCAGCGGCAGTAACAACAACAACAACAGCAACAAGAGCAGCAAGAGCAAGAAGAAGAACAACTGGAACAAGTGACTGCCACGACGTTTCTCATACTCGACAAAAACAAATTTTGAAGCGTGCGCGCATTCTACTTTCTTTCAACTCATTTAATTTAATTTGCGGCGCTTCGCTGCCAACGTCGCTGCCGCTGCCTCAGTCTCAGTCGCTGGCACTGCTACTGCTGCTGCTATTGCTGCTGCTGCTGCTTGTGGCTCATCGTCTTCTTGTTCTTGCCAATTACTCATCGTGTGCACGCCCCATTCACATAATAATTTATTTAATTAACTTTTTTCGCTTCTACAAATTTCTATAAAAATTTATATATATATATATGTATATTGATTTTTTGTTCTAAAATATTTTCAATATTTGTTATAGCAGCGCGCACTCATATCTTTTTGTTTGATTGTATGTGGGTAAGTGTCTGAGTGTTGGCAATAAAATACATATAAATTTCTACCGGGTTCTCTCACTCGCATTTGCCATCAATCCAAATGCAGGCACTTCTGCCCTTGCCCTTAACTCTATCTCTCTCTGTCCCCCACTCTCTCGCGTGCGCTCTCTTTCTCACACATACTTGGCTTTCAACAGCCTTCAAGTTTCCACGATTTCTCGCTTCCCCCTTCCCCCCTTTGTAGCCCTCTAACACTCGCCATAAAACCCGTTGGATTCTAATGCAATTTTAATTTTATTTTTCAAGCGAGCACATAAACTCGACACCCCCTCTCCCTCGCCCCATGCGCTGCGAGGGCGGGGGCACTGTGGGGTTAACACTATGAGTATTAAACTACAGTCGCGTCCTTTTTCCCCCTGCACACGCCCATCTCGAAAGAACTTTGTCTGTAGTTTTCTCTTTTTGCCTTGTAGTATATTTCTTATATTATATAACACTTTATTTATTATTCATTTTCGATTCGTGCTTTTACCGTGGCAGCGTCGTCGGCAGCGACGTCGACGGCGGCGTCTCAAGTTTGTTATTTCTCTTGTCTGCAACTTGCTCACCACAATCTTTCCTCCTACACTCCCCATGCCCGTCACCCCTTCAAGCCAGTTTCCACCACCAACGTCACCTGCTCCCACATTGGTTTTCCCCGATTCCTTCCGAGTTTCAGTTTCAATGTTCAGTGTTCAGTGTTTGTCTGTCTAGATTTGCTGAGCGCCTGCTGCTTTGTAGCCTTCACTACTATTACTACTACTACAAACAACTACTCTCGCTCTCGTCTTCTCTCTATCTTTTGCTCTCTTTGTATAGCTTCCTCTCTAGTTCTCTTTCTTAGTAGTCATATTCCTTCATTCATTCATTTATTTATATTACTCAGCCAACCACACGCACACGCCCCTCTTTGTACTCATCCTAATCCTGTCTCTTAGCCTCTCTCTGTCTGTTCCTACCTCCCTGTCTGCCTTTCTGCCTGCTCTGCTGATGTGGGCTTGCAGTCGCGTCTTTTATCCGCGTCCTGCGCCCGGTTTTATAGTTTTTGCGCTCATGCCATTCATTAATTTTATAAGAAGCAATGCTTGGCATAATAAATAATTAATTTAAAAGGAATGGTAAGAGCTACAAAGAGAGCGAGATAGAAAGAGACAGTAAAAGAGAGAAATGCGACAAAGTCGCTAAAAACGCTTCTCTAGCTCTCAAGTGCCGCAAGTTGTCGCCGTTCTGTCGCACGTTTCGACAGTGGATAACAGCTATAATGACAGTCAAGTATTTCCCCAGCCGTGTCTATGATGATTTAAAGACAACTTTGTAGCATAGTTTATGTTAACCTTATATTAATAATAACTCTATATATCTTTATGAATGTTGGTTTTGAATAAGATCTCAACAGATCTGTAAGACCATACGATAAAGCTATAGTGGAAAAACTGCCAATCAAATACGTAGCTCTCTAAGCTAGTCTGAAATTGAATTGCCCAGTTGTTAGCCAAGTGTACAAAGGGGGCAAAAGGGGAAAGGGGCAGAAGTTGGAGCTCATCTTTACTTAACTGTGCAACTTCTTTGCTTAACTATTCAACTCCTTGGTGGATCCAAGCAAGACAGTCAGTCCATGCTGGTGGCAGTGGCTGTGGCAGTGGCAGTGGCAGTAACAGCCGCAGCAAAGACAGCACCAATGGTAGTGGCAGTGGCAGCAACAACTAAATATTTAATAGTATTTTATTGCACGAATTTCACATAAAATATGCATATTAGCTCAATGCATTATTCATGAAATAATGTGAAAAACACATTTCGCGTAGGGCAAAGCCGCAAAAGGAGCTGCTGCCCTCCTACCAAAGGGGGAGTAGCGGGGGAAATTATTTGTAGGTGTGCAGTAGTATATATTATTTCTTAGGTTTATTTTTTACTTCTTCTTTTTGTATATAATGTTTTATGTATATCTGATATGTATGGAAATGCAAGAAAACAATGTAAGAAACAATTGCAGTGGCATATTTCTAAGGAAAGAAGTTCGACTTAGTGTTAGGTGTACTATAACAACAACAACAAACACCAGAAACAACAACAATTGACGTAATTGTAGTAATCATAAAATCAAGTGCGAGTGCATGTATAGCTTAGCTCTACGCTTCTGTTTTCAGTTGTACAATATAACTGAGTACATACAATGAAAGTTTTGTTTTGCTACAACAACAACAACAACAACAACACTTGCTATAAAGCCAACAATAATTTAAATGCAATAAATAATTATACGCCAAGTGTTGAGTGCAGCGCGCATTGAGGTGTGTCAGCTTTGCCAGCCAACAAAACTAACCAGCAGCCGACAACCGACAACCAAACCGACAACCAACAACCAGCCGACAACTAAAATTACAATAAAACATTCAAATGGGGCACACTTGACTTCATTCGCCGCACAACAACTACACTCGGTGCCAAGCCCAAATAAAAAACAAAAACAAAAGCGTAACATACAAAATAACTTTACAATTTTTACCCCTATGCCAATTCTCCTTCAAGTCACAGGCACTTTTCTATCTACCCCTCTTAACACTGCGCTCAGAGTGTAAGCGCACACGAGTTGCAGGAGCAACAGACAGCAAGGAAAGGCAGGACGCACTTAGAGATGGCAAAGTTTTGGGAAGAAGAACACAGGAATAGTGTAGAAAACTCTGAATCGTATTTGTTTTGGCTTGGTCCACAAAATGGTCAGTTAGCCATTAGTTAGATTAGGGCTTAAAAACATGCGCTTTTAACAGAAGAAATAAAAGCGAATTTTATTTAAATTTCGACTCCAGCTCACGCGGCCATCGCTAAGAACAACTCCTTGCAACATTGCAATGTGTTGCCGTTTATTGCAGTTCGTGTTGTTGTTGTTGTTGTTGCTGTTTCTGTTGTGCTATTTACTTTAGCTATTGTTGTTTTCAACTGTTCTGTGCTTTGCTGTCGCTGCTTTTGTTGTTGTTGGTAATTGCAACTGTTTCACACTGAGTGTGTGTGTGTGTGTTAGTTTTTTCATGTAATTTTTTTTTGTTGCCACATTTTATGGCGCCTCCCTGGTTGTATTTGTTGTTGGCACTGTTTGTTTGTTTCGAAGTAAAAATTAACCTTTTGCAAATAGTAATTTATTGTTTTTAGCATGCAGGATAATGAGGATATATGGCCGACAGTTGGCGACTGCCTTCACAGTTGGTTCTACCAACAGCAACAATAAGAACTACTCAAAGCTTACACACACTCATTGTGTGTTATTTGTGATTGCAATGACTGCTGCCCGTTGTTTAACCGTTACTCCATAGCCTTGCGTGTCCTTTCAGCTGATTGAAAGTGCAAAAGCAAAGTAACATCACAAGGTTTGCAGGTTTGCAAGTGTGAAAACAACAGCTCACATTCATTAAATATTAATTTAATAACGCTTGAGACAAGTAAAAGAATATGTAAAAAATTATATCTGCCCCACATCATCATCATTAGTTGGCAAGTAAATCTTAGCATGTCCTTAGCTTGGCCAAGGCGCGACAAGCATGCATGCACAGGCATGCAAGTGTGCGGGTGTAGGTGTGCAAGTGTTTTCCATATGAATAAGCGAGCAGCAAAGTGAATGCCAAGACAGGAAGACAAAGACAAAGCGAAATGCCAAAGCAGGAAACTAAGCGCTTTCTGCATTTCGGTCAAGCGCACAAATGTATGCTATGGTATTTGAGCTGATGCACGCACACACGCGCACGCAGCCAAGCACGCACATTATGGCAAATGGAATGCATATGCGAATGTCTGCCTACAAGCGGCGCTGCAGCGGCCAATCGTATCGACACGCTGCCAAGATACCAAAAGCCAAAGTCCAAAGTCCCCGCTTCAAAGGCAACAAAAACTGCAACTGTGTGCCAGAGTGTGTGTGTATACAATGTGAGCCACTGTACGACTGTGTGTGTGTGTGTGCACACTCGCATAAACCCTTGAAATAATATTTAATATTTAGAGAGACATAAATATTAAATGAAATGCCGCTATGTTACTTAGCAAAATCCAATGCTATGCAAAAAGGTAAAACAACTTTGCCTCCACGCTGTGCCCACCCCCCGTCAACGTACTCTTCACACCCCCTCATAGTATAAAACAAGAATTACAGCTAACACATTCCAGCGTTATTATTTCACTGCTTTTTTCTGGTATCTATATATGTATATATCTACTACGTATATGTATGTTTTGCAGCTGTAGGCGAAAAACTGCAGCCCAACTAAAGCTATATAGTATTTTAGAGGCATGCTACCATTTTCTTTAGCTCTAGAGCTGGAAGGGTAGAGTAAAGGACAGAGAGGGGGAGTCGCGCACATTTTTAGTTTCAGTTTCAGTTTCGGTTTCAGTTTGAGTTTGAGTTTGAGTTGCTGTTTTGTATTTGATACCTTTGGGAAGTTGTCGAGGCGAGTCGAACTCTCTCAGCCGCCATGTCGAACATCGCTGGGTCCAAACGAAAATCTTATGAAATATGCACAGCCTCTGTAATTTCTTATTTAAAATGCCATTAAATTTTTTGAATAGCAGAAAGAGAGAGGGAGCGGCAGAGAGGCGCGGAGTGTGTGAGTGAGAGGGAGAGTAGTGTGAAGCAGTGAGTGTATCTAAAACAGAGCGCAGCATGCACTCAGGCACCCTGGGTAAATAGAGGCGCGCACCTGGACACAGTTACTACATGCGCTATATGCAACGTGCAACATGCCTCCGTTCAGTGTGTGTGTGTGTGCCTGCGACGAGGTTAGACAAATATACCTGGTCTGGGTCTCTGATCCTAGCTAGCAGTGGTGCGTCTGTTTGAGGTGCTCCGGCCATGTGGGAGTCACTTCGAGTCGAGTTGGCCAACTTTTAAAATGCATATTTGATTGTTTTTCCATAGGCATAGAACGCTGTTGCTGTAGTTGCAGTTGCAGTTGCATTTGCAACGCCTAAATGTATGCAATGCTGCAAAGTGCAGCTCATTAAAGTGCCAAACTGGCAACCGCTGCAATACATGCATCTTTTATGCTGCCAATTGTCACACACACGCACACACATCAGCTGTCACATGTATTTTCAATGTGCAATCGTCTCTGCTGCTGCTGCTGCTGCTGCTGCTGTTG
Source organism: Drosophila nigrodunni (assembly GCA_020829145.1). Classification (NCBI taxonomy): domain Eukaryota; kingdom Metazoa; phylum Arthropoda; class Insecta; order Diptera; family Drosophilidae; genus Drosophila; species Drosophila nigrodunni. The sequence goes on along the minus strand of JACVCZ010000003.1, from coordinate 82,178 downwards.
TTGCATCTACATGTGGCAAGTTAATATTGATTTGGTCAAGCGGACGTTGCATTCGCGCGCTATGCTTAAGATAATTAATATCGTGCACTAGTATCTGTGTGTGAGTTACCCTATGTATGTGTGTGTATCTCTGTGTGCATAATTACATATGTATGTAAATACAAGCAACATTCGCTTGGCCACAAAGCTTCAATTCTCTCTATCCTCCGCCTCCCTACCTCTCTCTCCTTCCAACCCTGTGTCTCTGTCTCTGTCTGTAACTGTCAGTTTGATTTGCAGGACGCATTTCTAAAATAATTACAAATACACACGAATTAAATTTGCATTAGAGCCGCAGCCAATTAGCGTTTGCCAGCCGCTTTTGGCCAACAAACTAAGTAAGCAGTTGACCAGGCTTTCTGCCTCAGATTTACACTACCCAACAAAACAGAATACAACATTTTTGTTTAAATTATACTACTCATAAACATTTCGCATTCATTTAGATTTCTCTAATGTTCTTCAACTATTTGTTATTGTTATTTGTTATTCTTGTTTCTTATTCATTCTACTTTTTTTTTGTTTTGTTTTTAGCAATTAAATAAAAATTGCCTTGGCGAGCTATAAAATAATTTTCTTAACGCGAAATATATGGCATTATATATTAGCTAATGTTTGGATTTCAATAAAGATTTTGGGCCTCAATATTAGGCAGATATACATGTATATATAAATGAATTTATATATATATAATCGGCAACAAAGTTATAGAAATAGCAGCGGCAACAACAACAGCAATAACACCAACAAAAAGGCTGCGTCATTTTTATTTGTTTCGCTTCAAGTGCAGGAAATTGTCTGTAGCCCATTTAAAAATAAACAATAATAAAATAAATAATTAAGAAATACGCTTTTTGTGCTTAATTATAAACAAAAATCGACTGACTGAAATATTATTGCTGCTGTAGCTGCTGCTACTGCTGTTGTTGTTGTTGCTGTTGTTGTCGAGAAATTTGTTGAAACTAAAAAAAGAAGCATTACATAAACGCTCGAAATAAATAATAATAAGTGAATCACTGCGAATGAAAAGCATCAACAATAACTACCCCAACACGCGCAGCTCAAATTAATAATATAAATATAAATGCCAAAATTATTATTATCTTTTTTTTGCTGTTTGATTTGAGGTTTATTTTTGGCCACGCACGAATTAAATCAAACACCATTTTGCTATTTCTTACCTTAGTTATACCCTTCAATTGACAATAAATCGATGGTTTGCCGAGACTACAAATTGTGTTCTATAAAAAGCAGTTAACCCAAATACCCTACAAGCAGCAGGGTATACTCCAAGTCATTCTTTCGGTTAAACACTTTCACAACTTCTAATTTCTTTACAGCGTATCTGTAAGTCGATCAAGCGTACTTTGGCGTAAAAGGGGATAAGTGAATAAAGCGTCGCAAGACTTTAAATTAAGCACAGAAGATGCTGCGGTAAGAGGCGTGGCATATGGGCAAATTGGCTTAAGAAATTTACACGGTTTCTGTTTGTATCTTTGGCTTGACTTTTTAGCAGTCGCGCCTTTAAAAATATTTTACTTAATATACCCACACTTCTTGCTGCTATATATGTATGTGTATGTGTGGTATGTGAGCATAGATAGTATATAAACATACTTAATATATGTACATATATGTGTACATATTTTTATTGACTTAACATTGTTTTTTCAACAAACAAAATGCTCGATTGTTTTTAGTCTGGCTTTTTATTTATTTTTAATGAGCGCAAGAGAGAGAGCCAGAGCGAGAGGAAGAGGAAGAGGAAGAGGAAGAAGGAAAGAGATGAAGTGAGACAACATTATAATCTAGCACTGTTGTAATAGTGATTCTTCTGTTGTTGTTATTGTTGTTATAGCCTACAATTAAATATCTTTTAGTATTTATTTGTCTAGCAGTTCTGTTGTCTTTCCATTCAACGCAGGTTTTCTCTTCTCCAGAGTTCATGCGTATTTTATTTTATTACTTTATTATGGATCTGTCCATTTTTTCCATTTCTTCTTCAAAGCACTCAGAAGACAGCTTTAGGTTTATTTCCTTTATAAGGTTGTATTTTTCTTTTTTATTTTTATGACACGCAAATTACAAACAATACGTCGTCAGCACTTGCCACAAGGAAATGATGTCGATGCCGATGAAACGGAAAAGCAACGGAATCGCAATAAAACCGATAAAAGTCAAAGAAGTTTATAAATTTGAATAAAACTCAAACTTTTTACTAATTTCCTTTAAGTTTATCGACCTCAAACGAACAAAATATCGAAAGTGTCACAGCGACAGTTATCGATAAATAGGTTTCCCTAAAAAAACCGTTTGGGAAATGCTTCAAGCTTAATCAAATTTCACAAACTATCAACAGATAAAATGAAATCAAAACCGAACACAAATTAAAATGAAGATTAATGTTGAGGTGAATTCATGGGTATGGAAGCTAAATGAGTTATCCTTTTATTTATGGCTCCCAAATTAAAATCAATTGTCAATTCAATATTATAATATATGAAATACAAATCAGAAATAAAAAACCTGTAACATAACTGAGAGCTCCTTAGATTCGTTTATCAAATAAATTCGCTGATCGCTTTGTCTTCATTGCTTTTTGTGTTCGTATTCGTGTTCGCATTCGGATTCGGATTGAGATTCGATTTTGGGATTTGGAATTGACTTATTAATTAATTTATGCAGACACGTTTTAGTTTTATTATTTTTAAATTTGTGTAATTTGCTTTTTATGTTTATTATTTGTTTCACAAGATGCGAAGAATCTTTTGTTGTATTTGTTGTTCGCTCTTTTATATAGACGAATTTTATTTTTCATGTCTCTTTTTCTTTTTTCTTTATTTTTTTTTTTTTTGTGTGTTTCTGTATTTTTGGCCATTTGAAACTGGGCATAAATTATTTCTTCTCTTATTTTATATTTTTTGCTTTATTTAGAAATGCTGCTTCTAGTGTGGCTGTTGTTGCTGTTGTTATTGTTTATGTTTCTATTTAATTTTTTGTATGCTTTTGATTTGATTTTATGTTTCGCATTTATGCGCCAGGGCTGCATGTTTGTGTTTAAGTTTTTATTATTTTAAATTTAAATAAATTAAATTTTATTAGTAAAAATTGACGAAAATATGCCACGCACTATAACAACAACAACGAGGAGTAACATAACAATAACAAACAAAAATATACAATAACAAGTTAGTTTTGATTAATAAATACGACATGGCGACTGTTTAGATACATTTTATGGGACAACGACAGCTGTCTATGCAATCTAAGAGGGGAGTAGGAGGAGCTCTTGGGGGCGGCAAATCTATTATATAATAAAATTATATACATGTGTGTAGATATTTCGTTTTTCTAAACTTTTATTATTTTATTATTTGTAGCTGTTTATTGTCGCGTAGCAAACAGAAAAAAAAAACAACAACAAAACTGCCGCGTCATCTGGATCATAAAAGTTATGGAACTTGATTGCGATAGCTGTGGCTCTAAACTTTGCTTTTGTTTAAGATAATAATCATAATAATTCCAAGAGATATACATATATCTCTTTTTCTCTCTAAAAAAAAACTCTAAAACTAAAACGAAACAATTGAAACGCTTTCATTTAGCATTGGATTGAAAGTATGAATAGATTTATGTCTGCATGTGTTTTTGTTTTATTTCTCTGTTATAAATAGATCTCTTATGGCTCATTAGGTCAGTGCGCACCCCCCGAAGTTATATAATTAGCTCAGCTCATAGTCAACAACAGCTCTCAGCAACAACAACAACAACAACAAATACGACAATCAACAAAAAGCGTATCAATCAAAATGCCGCTATTTTCAAGCTCCACGAAGTTTGATTTGATTAGACAGCCGCCACACGCCGTCGTCAATGCAAATAAGCACAGCAACAACAACAGCAACAAAACTAATTCTCACTAATAGAAGTGAATAGCAGCAACAACAACAATAATAACTGAAAACATTCCAAGATCTCTCTAGCCACAGGCAAATATGTTTGTATATTAAAATAAATTTCGTTTGCCGTTTATTTATTTTTTATGTTTCACATATACTATATAAAAGATATATTTCTATATATATAATTTACCATTTGCGCATGCGCACACGCTGCCAAACGAGCAAATAAATAATTAATGCAAATAAAGACACAAAGAGACAGACAACAACTAAAACAAATAAGTTTAAAAGTCTAAAAATAAGCACGACTCACAAATATCCCGTAAAATTGGCTTGCTGGAATCTCAAAGACACTAAAGGGTTAAAGATGTCATCAAAATTAAATCATTTGTTTAATTTTTAGGGTATTTTAAGATGACTTCTTTAATATACACTTTTCTCTCAAGTTTGTAAAATGTAAAAATTTCCTTTCTATCTAAATAATATACCCCGTCGTGCAGATTTAGCTAGGGTGCATAAAACGTGTCGCTAACAAACACTTATACGTAAACACTTTCACACACACAGTGGGTTAGGAAACAAGAAATAAGAACACATGTAACCAAAATTTGATTTATTAAGTTAAAAAATCAAATAAATATTATTAATAAACATCGCATTTGTTATAAATAAAACAAAGATAAATGAGCTTAATTCATACAAATTAAGGAAGCATACTGGCGAAGATTTGATACCCTAACAAACCAATTTATCGTACAGCTCAATCAGGCTGATAAAGAACCTATTGACTTGACCTGTGTTACATAATTTATGGGTTAAGTCTGTATACCTTTTCGATAGAGTATACAGTCCAACGCGCTAAGCAAATGCAAATGGGTTTCGATCTCTGTCTGCATATAAATAAATATGCTTATGAGTATTATTAAAAATATTCTAAAAATCGCTCAGCTCATTCCCAAAAAGGGGAACCTAAAAAGAAGTCGAGTGAAAAATGGGAAATGGAAATGTAAATGGAAGCAAAGCAAAAGTGAAACATCTAAAACATCAAGTCATCATGACAAAGAAGCAAAAGCAAAAACAACAACAATAACAATACTAACACATATGCATATAACTACAATAAAAATAATTACAAATGTAATTCAACTGGCCGACAAACAGAAAAAGAAAAAAAAAACGTAAGTGCTGTGGAAAGGGGCGGAAAATGGAAAATATGACTGTGTAGAGTGGCGCACCCTGGCAAAGAAAAGCCGCAGCAACAAGAGTGCACAATAAAAACCATTAATTAAAACTATAAAAATTATACCACCACATCAAATACAATAATAATAAAAAAAATGAGAGAAAAAACTCATATTTTATTATTTGTTGGAATTCGTTCGTCTTTTACATTATACATATATTTAATTACAGAGCAGGCGCAGCATTAAAAGTTTCCCACTTTTTTATTATTATTTAAATTTTTTTCGTTATTAAGCACATGTTGTCTTGTCTTTGTCTTTGTCTTTGACTTTTATCTATGTGTTTTTTAAGTACATACGCTTAAGATACTTTTTTTAGAGACCCTGTAAGCTGGCTAAATATGTCAGAAAAGTATTAACTTTTATAAGCTGAGTTAAGCGTTAAGCGTGAGTTAAGTTCGTATTCTATAAGACTTTTTACTAGCCTTCAAATATCTCAATCCATCGCCTTTCTTCAGTCTATTGTAGTACTGGGCATTTCAATGTCTATCATCTTTTACTTTAGAACTCTCCCTTAATTTTTTATTTGGTGTGGCAGCTGCTTTTAATGACCATAGCAAGCGTTGGCATTTAATTGATCTCAGCGCCTATGTCATGTATTAAAAATCCAAATTATAATTATACGAAAAGAACTCGTAATTTTTTCAATTTTCCTTTAAAATTAAACCACTTTCTTTGTGTCGTCTAATTGGTAAGCATTTTAATAATAAGTTTCAACTTTCCTTGGAGTTTAAACAATATCAAGGGTCAATACTAAGGTTACTGCTAATGGGGGCACGACGAAAATTTGATTAATTTATTAGTTGATATTTTTAAACACCTCTTGAGGTTGACTCACAAAAAATGAATCGGGCACACCTCAGACAGTGCCATATTTATCACTAATAAACCAATTTCATTATAAGCCGATGATGTGAATCAGCAGCGAAACAGCATCACGAAAAATTTACAAACAATTGTCAGTATCTTTTCCACCTCCCCCTCCCCACAACACACCCTGCTAATTCCCACCTCCCCCATCAAAAACAACAAGACGCTTAGTCAACATATTTTTTCGTCGTTCGTCTCATTGCAAACTATAAATTTAGAATTCAATTTGAAATAATTATGCACATTTACATAAAACTTTAATAACTCGCCCGTGCAAAGAGAAGAAGAAGAAGCAAAAAAAATACACAGAAGCGGATTTTGTATCTTGTATCTGGCGCACATGCAAAATACAGTTCAAAGACCTGTTCGCTGGTAGAGCAAAAAAAATAAGAATCACAACAAAACAAAAAAAAAAATTAAGAAACCAACAAAAACAACAACAAAAATAAAACTCATATAAAGAGAATAATTAAAAATGTTATTCGAATTGTGCTTGCAAGACACACAGCAAAAATGTTTAAACTTAAAATGTATTAAAAAATTATGCAAAGAATTTAGCCAATGCTGTTTTTATACCCTGTAAACATTAAGTGGTTGAAATAAAGTAGCAGGAAATAGAATCGTGTATTAATGAAATGGATCGGAAGTTAATAATTAAAATGCTCTTTATTGATATGCCAATATTTGATGGATTTTAAATCCATCCATAAAAATAAATGGTTTTTCATATTAAACAGGGTATTCATGTAACCGACTTGAGCTTTTTCAAATTGATTTTCTTAGAACTAATTGAGCTAAAAGTCAGAAAAATCAAATCGGAAATTGTTTCATTAAAAAAAAACACTTAATATATGACATGCTACAGGGTATGTATAATAAATACAATTAATTACTCACACACACACACACAGTTACCCATTTACACATAGCAACTAAACACAGTGTATCTAAACTAATATTTGTATCTATCATAGCGAATGCTAAATTATAAAGCACTGACGCAGCGTTTTCTCAATTGCTCTGCAATCGACTTAATTCTACAAATTACGAATTTATATAAAAATGTTGTATAAACATATGTATATATATATACAATATATGTTTATAATTAAATATAGAATGCTAGAGCAGAGTAGTAAATGACATAGACATAGACCATTGACCAACTTGGCGTCATTTCAGCTAAACAGAGCAAAAAGTGACTCAGCCACATCAATTTAATTATAGCTCTGCACAAAATTTATATAGTTTGTGCCCTGTTCATTATTAATCAGCACACATATTGGTTACCCCTCTCTACATATACAAACAAATTTGTATATATGTATCCACGAATAAAAAAATATTTAATTAATTATTGCAGGCATGAAAACTATAATTCCTGGAAACTTTTGTGTTTAAGATAAATTACGACAGCTTTTTTTCACGCATTGCGAATTGTTACTAAGAAGCGAATGTGTATTAGTTTGTGTGTGTGTGCTAGAATTAAAACTATATCGTAATTGAAGCTTTAGCTATGCTAAAAGTGATTTATAAAATGAGCCAAGCACAGCAGTTTTAGCAAAAAGCTACGCCATAAAGCTTATAGCATTTTAAGAAAGAGTTCAAGTCTTTAGAGATTTGAAAGTATTTAAGAAATTATATAAAACTATAAAACCGCAAATGTCCAATTGTCAAAATTGAATTATGCACAGTTTTCTTTTGAAATCACACACAGATGTTGCATGTATTTTTGAAACAATAATTTGTTATAAATGTCTTGTGCGATTTGTGCGTGTGGCTTTTGAGAAAAATTAGCTGATATTTAATTTTTCGAAATTTATTTTGTATTTGTGTTAGTTTTTTATTTGTTGTATTCGTTGTATTTGAGATATAAACGGCACACATTAGCGATAGATTTGAATTTATGGCTGGCCGCTGTCGCTGTTGTAGAAATTAATAAAGTAAATTTGACCTCACATAGATACACACACGCAGACAGACGGACAGATGGACGGAGTAGACACAATCAACACACGACAATATAATGAATGAACGCAAAGTGCCAAAAGAAGATGCATAGATATAGAAATGAGTGTGTGCGAGTTGGTGTGTGGGTAAGTAGAAGCAGCCAAAGAGGCGCATGACAAACGACTGCGGTTGCAATTAGCAGGAGGCACGCGGCATGTAGCACGTTACACGTTGCACGCTGCACGGTGAATGCAAAATGCAGTTGCCAACTGCAACTGCAACTGGCGAGTGTCTTGATAAATGTCTTTGGCACCGTACAAAACAAACTGTGCAAATATTTGACAAAATACAACTATAAATATTGCCTAAGAATTAATGCAGCGTCTTCGATGTCGACGATGCCGCAGACAAATAGACTTGTCGCACAGTGACACCAAAAAGTGCGTTGACAACGTTTGCAGATGCTTGGTCGCAAGTGTGCGTCGACTGCTGCCATAGACTGTACATAAGCTAAAGAATCCATCATCTCTATTAACGGTGTCAATTTATCAACGGGGCGTGGCCAAGTTGTTGTTCTTGTTGTTGTTGTTGCTGCTGCTGCTGTTGTTGTTAGCGTTTATCTCTTGTTTAAGCATTTTCCTTAGCTTCATTCATTATTGACTTTTGCAGTTACAGTTAAATAAATAGCGTGTAGAAAACCAATATTGTAAATACTACGTTAGTTTTGTTTACCCCAACGACGATGGCAAATATCTGCTGCATCTGCTAGCTAATGTATCTTGAAGATACGGCACTGTTTCTAGATGGATCGAGACGGCAGGAAATTCCATTTGATCACTGTACCACATTCTGCAGTTATACTCATCGCTTTAAGATACAATTGGTAGCGAGATACACTGAACTCTGCAGATACTTTTAGAAGTATTTTAGAAATTGTTTCGATTTCATTTGAAGCCATAAAAATAAAATCCCCCACGCTGCACAACTAATAAAATGCATAAATAACAAAATGCAACAACAAACGGAAAGAGGAAAAGAACATTTTCAACAACAAAAAAAAAAGGAAAGAAAATAAAAACTTAAACTGAAAATGGTAAAAATGGGAACATATGTTTCGTTTTACAAATTATTGTAGTACGAGTAGAAGTATATCCAATCGAAATAATTACACACACCGAGTGCAGAAGTAGGAAGCAAAACTCAGCTCTTCACATATGTATAAACTATACAGATGATTCGATTTATTTAACAGATCTTCAAATGGCGAAGGGCAGGGGGTAAAGGGAAAGGGATGCCAAGCGGGGGTGCTGCTTGAGAGAGAGGGGAGGAGAGCAGCCTAAATAAAGAAATGCATTCAAAAAGCCAGACCAAACAGAATTAAAAACAAAGAGCGAGGCGGCAAAAGTAAAAGAAATAAATAATGAAAAACGAAGGCAGCACACACACGCACACACACGCACACACACGTACACATAGAGTACACAGAGTAATAAATATTGATATGCACACACTCGCATACACAAATATATAAACACACAGACACAGTCATAACTACAAAGATACAAGATACAAGATACAAAGCAAGCGCAGGAGGAACTGGCCAAACATGCCATTTACATGTGTTTGTTTGATGGCTGCGTCGACTGCGACGACTGCAAGATGCATTTAATAATTTACAAATGCATTTTCAGCAGATGTGTTAAAATTCGTAAAGTAATAAAATAACAAATCAAACGCGAGTTGCAACAACAACAACAACAACAACAACAGCAAACTGCAAGCTGCATCAAACGAATCTCAACCGAAAACCGAGTGCAGTCAACTTCAAAGGGGGCACAGCAACAACGAAATTTGTATTTACAGATGCGACTAAACATCCATAGATAAATAAACACATTCGGGATGTGAAAACAACAACAAAAACATGAGCAGTAAAACAAAAACTGAACCCAAAAGAAACTGAACTCAATTATGCGTCGTTAAGAAGTCGAGTCGACTCTGCTGCTGCTGCTGCTGCTGCACAGCTCAAGAGTAGCTGACGTAAGCTAATTTTAAAGCAAATTATACGCACACTTGGCGCCAGGCAACAGCTACTACAACTACGCTCTTTACCTACTGAAAAGGATGCGGAACAGGACGAGTACGTGTGCTTGTAGCTACGTGATGCGGATACTCGACCGCAGCGTCAAACAACTGGAAAGCCCTACTAGAAAGTACACTAAGGGAAAAGGGGTAGAGTGTGGGAGTGGCAGTGGGAGAGTGGCGCTGGCAAATCGAACATTTCCAGCAAATTGCTTTTGCATAAAGACTACCGCCACTTGCTGCACTTGCGGCACTTGCTGCTCCCCCATTCCAGCAGAAAATGCTGCAGAAAAGTTGCATGCACGCAGCTAAGAGCAGCGAGTGTAGAGTGTGTGGGGTGTGTAGAGTGCTTTGCTGCACAATTATGCCGATTCTCTCTTGCGCTGCCTCTCTTTCCCCTCTCTCTCTCTCTCTCTCTCTCTCTCTTTCACTCTTTGTGAACGACACATTTAGTAGCTAATATTACGCCTAAGTGCAGTTAAAGCTTTTTTAGTTAATGCCAAATTAGAGGCGTTTACTTTACAGCTCGTTGTCCTTTTTTACGCAACATTTGCCGCTGTTTGTCCTGCCACACACACACACAGTTTATATGAGGGCTAATGATGATGTTGCAACAGCAGCAGCAGCAACAGAGCAAAAAGAAATAATGATGATAATTGCCATACCAAATACTTTAGGTACTTTAAGCCGAAAATAGAGCAGAACGTGACTAACTGCAATACTTGAATGTGTCTCAAATATGGGCCTAGTAATGGATATCTCAAGTCGCGCATTTAAGCTACATTTTGTCACAAAGTAGTACTAACAGTCGATTTTGTTGATCATATTTTGTCTTTAAACTTTTTCATTACAATTCAGCAGAGTTACCCCAGCTTTTGCACCCAACCCTCGCTCATATCTCATTTCTAAGCATGTATTTCATTTAATACTGCGGTTCGCCGCGGCTTGAAGCCACGCCCCTTTGGTTTGTTGAAAATTATAGCGCATTATAATGCCATTTGTAAGGTTCAAGGAAAGTGAGCAAAAGGTAACAATTTTCACAACGTATTTCATGAATTTCTTTTACTTTTCGGGTTCCCATTTATTGCTTTTAATTTGGTTTCTGTTTTTTGCTTTTATTTTCGGCTCCCTTTAATTGTGTGATGTGCACGGCGTTAACTTCATGCTGCAGCTGCTGTAGCCGAAAGTATCTATAAGATACACGAGCTGGAGCACGCGTTATAGCCGTGTGTGTAGGTATCTGTGTAACTGTACCTGGCGTCACCTGCTGCTGCTGCTGCCAGTTATAAATATTGTATTGCTTGCACCGACTACTCCTCGCCTCCTTTTCCCACTACTCCTCTCCGGCGCCTTCTCCTTCGCTTTATCCATCTCCGGCAAGAACTACAGCTATGACTCTGGAATCGTTCCTCAACTTGGTCTGTAGTTGTTGTAGTGTTGTTGATCTGTTTGTATGTTTGTCTGTGTATCTGTCTTACTGTCCATTTGTCTGTCTGTCTGTCTGTTTGTTTGTAATTGCGTAAACATACTCGTACATATTTTATTTTATATTTTATTGTTTCGCTTCGCTGCGCTGCGCCATAAGGGCAGATACCTATAATTTTCTTATGTCTTCGTACAATGAAAACACAACGAGCAGCAACAGAAACTACAACAGCAACAGCAACAACAGCAGCGGCAGCAGCAACAACAATGGCAATAATAATCATCATCATCATCGTCGTCGTCATAAAGACAACAGCGGCAACAGTCACCGTAGTCGTAGTTGCTGTTGTTGTTGCTGTTGCTGTTCCAACTGAACTAACGACATACAAATGTGTGTACCCTACAATAAATGTGGAATAAATAAATAAAATGTAATGAAAGGCAGTCAAATAAATGAAAATATAAGAAAACTTAACGCAGCCGTCGCAAGGAAAACAAATGACGCGAATGGAGATGTAAATGAATGTGAGTGTGTGTGTGCGTATGTGTGTGTGAATTGGTATGGCATGGGAGTGTAAGAGTAAGTGTTGTTGTTGATTCTGTTACTGCTGCTGTTGTCTTCAATTTGGCGGCAATGAAAACAGTATCTTTGCCACTGCGGCCAATGACCCGCTCGCAAGATCTTTTTTCCCGGAATACATAAGGAAAAACCAATTTAAAACGAAAACCAAAATCAATATAATAAATTTTTATAGATTTTTGGCAATAACTTTAAAGTTATTGTGGATCAGGCAATTATAGTTCAAACTCTATATATTCGCTATAAAAATCGCAAGTCATATAATCAACTTTTTTGAATGGAAATTTTGAAAATAGATTGTCGTTTATGAGGACTATTTTTCGCCAAGACATTGACGTAAATACCAGCCAGGAAATCTATTTATATAGATCTTGTATTGCACTATAATCGTTTTTATTTAAACAATCACCGTTAAGCTGTAAATTGTTGCGCTCTAAAGATAAATTATTTCAAGTCATTCACGTCGAATCTATGACAAAAGGAATTGTTTTAATGGCTTGTGATTAGCTTGTTTTTTCTGTTATTTCTCGTTTGTTTTTTGTTTTTTGGTTGTGAAATGTTCCAGTCAATTTCCCAACAACACACAAGGGCTCAGTGTGTGTACCACATATCTATATCTTGTACATAAAGTACTTATAACAAAATAATAATAATTATAAAAATAATAATAAATATTTGCTGGAAAAGAACTGGAAAAATCTTATCAGCTAAATAACGTTAAAACTTTTAATCGACACGAAAATTAAGATTACAAATTGTAATAGCACTGATACCCTGTAAACTGAGTTTCACCCAGCGATATCAAACAAACAAACAATTAAAGTATTGCACGAAGTAAACTCTGTTTGCTTCAGTTTGTGCAGGGTATTTGCCGGTCTGCCATGCAGAATTAGTGAAGTCTTTGTGGTTATTATATTGTGTATTAGTTCTGTCGCGATAAGATCTAAAAGGGTTTAATATACATCCGTTTTTTATGCCATTCGCCTTTGTCGTTTGCCCCAATAAAATAAATTACTTATTTATTTCGACTGAACCTCGAGCAAATACAATATAAATTGTTTATATAACCAAAAAAAGAACAAAAGCGCTTTATAATATCATTTTTTATGGCTTTAAATAAAAAAATAAAAACAAGTATAAAAAAAGAACAGAACACAGGAAACACAAACTACTAATGCACAACAAATTATCGAAATTGTGCCATAAATTGTGTTTTTTTTTTTCGAAGCAGTTTATTTTCTTGTATCGATTTCGTAAGAGCTGGAATTTTTATATATACATAGATTTATACGACAACGCGATCTCTCTTAGCCAACAAGGGAACCAAGAAAAATACTTAAATTTTACTAAGCCGATAAGAAAATCAAGCAACTACTTATGAGCCTTAAAAATAAAGTAGGAAAATAGACAAAGTTCAAACATTTTCACACTGTCAATCGTGGTGGGTCTGTCGGCGATTGTTGTATCTTTTATTTTATGTCTTAAGTCGAAACATAAATTTGATTTACGAGTTACCGGTTCAGCATTTAAATCAATCAAAAAAATTGGGAGCCTAATGAGCCAGAGGCGACCGGTAGAGACCATCAGAGACTCAGAGACCGCACAGGTTAAACGACAGTTTCTCCCGAGTTCAGGAAATAGTTGACATCTAGTTTTCGTTTTTTCGGGGAACAGCAGATTCACACGATCCCTAAACCGGGGGTCTTTAGATAACATGAGCCGTTGTAGTCTGTGTGTGTCTGTGTGTGTGTGTAGTAGCTAATGACCTCCGCTCCGGAGTTCAAGCAACCTGCTTTGCATAAATCGACGTCTTAACTTTAAGACGAGAGACAAACTCGCACATTACAATTATGACTAACGCTTGAGACAAAGAGAAAATGCTTAAAGTCTCCCTATCTCTCTCTTTCTCTATCATTATGTCTCGCTCTTTCTCACTGCTGAGCTGTCAAAGAACTTTTCCGCACTTGGCAATTTTCAGTAATTTTCTTGCAAAAACAATTGTTAGTTGCAAAAGAAAATCAAAAATGAAAAGTCAATAAAATGTGGACTAGAGAAATACCCTACTGAAAAGTTACCTGGCTTACTGACCATCGACCAGCCAAAGTGGCAAGAGGCAAATATCTGCAGCTTAAACCATATGAAGCTGTAAGTAATGTTAGCTTAGTTCCCATGCAAAGTATACCCCATTTGCGCTGCTTAAGAGGTATTCCGCTAGTCTTAAGCTTAGAAAAGCGCAAAAGATATTAAACGCTTTTAAAATTTTCATAATTATGAATGAAACTTAAGCATTATGTATCTTAAAGTTAACTGCTGCTCCCCAAGTTCAGCATACCCTATTTGGCTACCTTTAAAGGGGCATGACACACAGCCAACTGCTAGGAAAATCCAGCAGAAAGTCAAGGAACTCAAGTGAGCGTCATACAAAATGATGTGTAAACACTGCTCAGCAGCGGAGGGACAAGAACTGGCTACAAAATGTGCTACACACAGATGCTGTGCGGTGTCTTGCTTCCCTCTCGCACCCCAAACCCCACTCAACCCCCCTCTATCCACACCCCACGCTTTGGCTTCCCCACAAACGATTTGCTGCTTTCCGTCGCAGACGACGCGTTTCTACTTCGCGTAACTTTTGCTGAGTGCTTGGTATTCTCGTGTTCTCGCTGTGTGTGCGTGTGTGTAAGCGAGTGTGTGCAAGTGTGTGTGTTTGTTGGGTTCACAATTCTGTGAATGAAACGTCAACTAAGCAGGGGAGAGAGTGCGCTAGCGAGAACAAGCTAAGAGAGAGAGAGAGAGCACGTAATGCTGTTGGCTGTGTTTGTGGCAGAGTTTGACTCTATTAAGTAATAGGCGCGCAGTTTTTTGGCAGACACTGTTAAACGCAAATGCCACCTACACGCATTTCCGCATGTCTGCGGCGTCTCAGTGCGGTTGGCATAAGAAGGCGGGGTGGGTGGAGGATGAACAGAAGGGTCATTGGGGTGGGCTTTCCCAATGACGAAAACGAAGTCGACGATTTCAAGTTGTTGTTGCTTTTTGGTTTTTGCTTTCTTGACTTTGAGTACACTCTACCCCAAAAAACTTTTGTCGGTTCATCTTTGTTGTATCTTTTTATTACAAATTTTCTCTTGATTTCATTTCAATAAATTAAGACAGCAAAACAGTAAATTGTGCAAAGCAAAAAGATAATTAAGCGCAAAAATGATGAAAATGAAAAAGTCTTTTGATTTTGATACATTGTTGTATTATTTATGCAGCAGCTGCCACTGCACACATACATTAAATATCATAGCTACACAGATACAAACATCTTAGATATATTCATCTAACTATATCCAGTTCGACATCCATATTCATAAGCACACAATCACTCGAAAGACACTCATCGACAGCGATGCATAAGTATCTGCATTATTTATGCCTCACAACAAATACAACAAATGGAAAAACAAATAACAAAACTATATATATTTATCGTCTATAGCATTAGCAACAATAATAAATTCATATAGTTTTTGTAAGTGCAACAAAACAATTTGAAAACTCAATGTCAAGATTTTTACACAGCGTTTTGCTGCAAAGAGCGGCAAAGGCGACCAAGTCAAGTCATAAACTAATGCAAATATTATTAATAATAATGACAGCTGCTAACCATAAAAAAGTAAGCCAAGTGGAGTGCATGCATGCCATATACCCTGTACCTAGCAACAGCAAAAACAGGCATGACTTTTGTGTGGAGTTTAGGGAATACCTAAACGTGCATTTCAAGCAAAGATAAAGATATTTTGTTATAAAGATACAGATTAAATATAAATTTGTGTTTTGTGTTTGGCATTACAAAACATACAATGCCTGGCCACTTTATTATCATTTTATGGGCACAGGGTATTGATAAATGCTGCACACAAAAAGTGCAATAAAGCTTAATCAAAGCCACATTAGTTGAAATTATAGAAAACGCAACAGCGCCTTGAGTTATACGAGATGCGAGACAAATATTTGCGCACTTTTGTTTGCATTTGGCATCATTTTTTCTAATTTTTTTTTCTAATTTTTTTGTATGATTTGTTTAACTATTTTGTGTGTTGCTGTCTTTCTTTCGCGACTTGCAATTTGCTGCTGTGTCGCATGTTGTATGCGTGCATTGCGCAATTTTCATCATTAGCATTAAATGTTGAATTATTTTTCAAGTCGCTGACGCAGTTAATGTCGTTGGTTGTTAGTGGTGTGTAGACCTCGCCTTAAACTTAAACTATACAAATAGAAAATCAGCTTTAATTTGCAATCTAATAGAAATAAACAGCCACAAATGCAATAAGGTAAATACGTCTAGTTGTTGTGTAAATTTCGTTAATGGACATGCATTTATGCACTTTTCCTTGTTTTTTTTTTTCTCTGTATTTCGTGTCTTGATTTTTTTGCATTATGTAAAAATATTTCAACTAGGCCTGCGATTTGCCCTTTGGCCTTTTTGGCCTAACTAGACAATATGCTAAATAGTCAGCAACAAGAACTAAATAAATAATCGCATCGCATTGCAATTGAACTTCTTGAACACACAAATACACCTCAATACTATTACTACAAATTAGTCGCATTTACTTCACATCAAGTATCATAATTGGGCAGTTAGTTGCCATATCGGTTACTATCTGGCAGGCCGATCTCAAGTAGCCATAACACAATAAATTATATTAACAATACTTATCAACTTGATATTTACTTTAAGCAATTATATTATGATACGCTCTACTTTCAAAACCGCTAATCACATGAACACTTTTTATATATTCTTGTTGTTGTTTTTTTGGACTTTGGTAAACCCAATTTCGATCAACATTTTTGAACCCAACAATAATGTCACCATAAAATTATTTATTATTTTCAATAAAATATAAATAAATTTCGGTTTTAGGTTTCTTGTGAATTATAGCGCAGGGGAAAAAACTTAAGATAACATATTTTTAAATCTAAAGTATTTTAAGGGTTGAGAAAGTTTTTTGTGCATTTGGTTTGCATAATTAATCATCAAGAATTTTTATCAGCTTTATCATCTCCGTAAATAATTATTGGAAATATTTTAAATAGTTTCTTTCTCATAAGAATTTGGCCTTTGCTTTGGAAATTGATTTTGGGTTTGATTTCTAGTTTGATTTGAAGATGTTTCCCCTACAAAATAATCAAAATATAATAATATTTTTACCTAAACTGTCTCGCACTGTGATTCCCTGATTTTACAACTTTTCTTCAAGAAAAAATATGGAAACTGGCTCCTATCATCCTAAAATCCCATTAAAACTCTTCCAGATAAACCCCTATAAATATTTCCTATATAATTTGTAAAGATTTGTGCACTTACCCGCTCTTCTTCACGTATCATTTCGGCAATTTCTGGTTTGATTTCCAAGTCGTCGTGATGAGCACCCACCGATGAGGCCGCGGAGCCGCCAGCGGTGCTGGCATTGCCTGGAGCAGCTGCACCACCTACGCCAGCTGCTGCCAAAGCGCTGGCCATCGCTGCATGGGAATGGGCCAACTGATGCTGAGCTGCCAGTTGCTGGGCTGCTGCGGCAGCTGCATGATGATGCATCGAGGATGCGGATGGCGGTGGCACTACACTGGGGCCTGAGGCGTGATGAGCAGCAGCGGCCACGGCAGCTGCCATGTGTGGAGGCAACTGCGGCTGTGAGCCACCAGATGAAGAGGGATTGTTGCCGGTGGGTGAAGTGAGCGCTGCAGCTGATCCATTGCTGTGAGCCGAGGGCGGTGGTGGAGGTGAGCAGCTGCGGGCATTGGAACGATAGGCGTTGGGAGCCGAGGAGGATGCGGAAAGGCCACCACCACTACCGCCTCCACCACCACCGGATGCGGAACTGGAGCAAGAGGCAGCGGAATTGGCACTAGTGCCAGCTGTGGAAGCTCCAGAGCTGCTGGAGGCAGAGGAGGAGCTGCCCGATAGATGTGCCTGCAGAGATTGTGGATTCGGGGATGCAAACGGATTGCGTACAATCGTCGATGTGGTCATGGCCAACGGTTGGCTCTGATTCTGGCCGGGATTGGCTCCCGTGCGTGGGGTCTGGTGGTGGTGATGCGGCGACTCCGCTCGCAATGGAAGGGGGAGTGGTAATGGACTGGGCGTAGTATAGCTGCCATCTCGGGAACGCTTGCGTTGACGCTGATTCAGATCCAGCGCCGACTCCACCTGCAACTTGGCCAACAGTCGAGCCCTCTTGGGCTTCAGTTCATCATCATCCTCCTCTTCCCGAATGATGGCAGCAGCTGCTGCGAGTTCCTCATCGTCATCATCGTCATAGACGGTCATGCGTTGCTCGGGCAAAAGCGAGGTGCCGATTCCTGACCCACTGGCTCCACTTGAGCCCGCGCTCACCTCGGCCAAACCACGAATCTTGAGGGTCTCGGCCACTTTGAGCAATGGATTGATCTGATCCTGGCACACATTGATCTCACCCTTGTACATGAACTCAACCAGGGCCTTTAGATCACTCCAGTTGACATCGCGCATGATGATGATGGGATGCTGGCAGGGATTGTCGTAGAACAGTGCCTGGAAATAGGGTGAGCAGGCGGAGAGCACCATCTTGTGTGCCTTGATCGAGTGACCCTCACAGGCGAGCGTCACGTCCACGAAAGATTCGTTTTGGAGCAGCTCATCGAAGACATTGGTCAGATTCGATTGGTAATTGTTCCAGCGCAGACAGAACTGTTGATTATCGCCAGCAGCTGGCGAAGATTTGCGCAATTTCTGTCCAAGCTTTGGCTTGTGATCCAAATGCACTGAGCCGCCGACTGATTCGACTCCTCCGACTGTTAGCTTCTTGTTGTTTCGGCCGAATTCAAAGAGTCCAATGGCCGATAGATTGTGGGAGACCAAAGGCTGCGGCGAGACGGGCAAGGAACGGGATTTCTTGGCTGTCAATTGTACGCGCAGCTCGGGATCAACGGGATCACTGTGTCCGACCACCTCACTGGAGGTTAGTGGGCGTGGCGGTGGCGTCAACGGCTGCTCGTTGAGCACAGCTCGTAGATTTGGTTTTTCAGCTGCATCTGTGTTCATCTGCTCCTCTTCGTCCTCCTTCAGCTCTACCTTCTCCAGCTTCTGCTCCAGTTTCTGCTCCTGGAGCTCATCCTCTGCTGATTCTTTTTCCACTTTGGGTAGCTGCTCTGTGGCTGGTGGTGTCTCCTCTGTTTTGGCCATTTCGTAGGCCATTTCTGTCTGTGTTTCTGGCTGCTTTGGTATCTCTATGTTGACCATGGTATAATCATTTGGCTCATACTGTTCGCTGTCGAGTTTCTGCTCAAAGTCCATGATGTCCTTTGTCATATCCATTTTGTATCTCAATGGATTTTAATAACTAATTCAGTATTGCAATTGTTGTTAATTTGAGGAATTCTTATTGTTATTTAACACATCGTTTCAATTGTGTTTTGTTTTTCAGCTTTTTGCCTTTGTATTTAGTCTAGAAATTGTTGTTAACGCTGCAATGAGATCAATAAATAAATGCAAATTGTAGAATTTCAGCGTGGGAAGTGTTTAAACAAAGGCAAATAAAAATTATTAATTATACGAATTTAAAAAGAAATAACTAAGGTGATTTATACATAAATTAATTATCTAGTTGTATATGAAAAGAGAATTGAATTAGCTATAGAGTGTCATAGAAAAGAGCTTTGGTTTGTTGAAGAAGACTACAAAAATCATAGATTTTTTATATAAAATATTTAATTTAAGCATTTTTTAAATTTATATGTAAACTTTTGTGTTCCTTTGCAAGTAAGCTTGTAAACTCTATTTAAATTACGTGGCTTACAAGATAACATAAAAATAAAAGAATTTTTTAAATACTCCCAGGGTAACAATTTTAAAAATATTAAAAATTCTGTCATTGAGATTTTCTTGTTAAATTTAGTTATGTATCCAAATATTCGCTCAAACAAAAGTGTAACAACTGAAATCGTACCATAAGTTTATAGTTTTAAACAATTTCCTGGAAACCTTAAGTGCATAATTGAAATATGTATTTTTAAACACATTAGAATTTCCAATCTCAAAAGATTAAGCGCATTTTCTAAGAACTCTGCTTATCCCAAGTGAGGCTGTGTGGATATCACGCACTCACCGAGTGCCAAAAATATACCGAAAGGAACATAAGATTTTATAAACCTTATCAGAGTATTGGTAACTTGATATACTTATATATCTTATGTTTCTATGGATTGAATAAAAATCTGTGCGTTTTTTTGGCTCATAACTCTATTGAATTAAGGCCATTAATCTTGCCAAAAGACCATGAATTTCAATTCTATTCATTTGGGATCGTGCGCTAAAAAATAAATAAAAAAAAACATATATAGTTTATATATATTGTTTTATTAGCTTTCAGCTTGCTTCTAATTTATTGTAGAGCTTTTCGCGACAATTATTGTGTGTATTTTTTTTAAGTTTTAATTTTGTATTTAAGTTGTATTTCATTTCGTTTGACACGCTGCACAGTTATAAATTAATGAAAATACATTTATATTTAATTAAATATTATTATTTATGACTGGCGCTGCTCGTCGTCGCATTTGCGTAATTATATTTATTTAAATTGTCTTATATACGCCTATTTGTACAAATGTATATAGATAGAGAAATATACTATATATATTTAATTTATATTTATACTATTTGTTGCCAACTGGCAACCCTGTTCTAACGCTCTGCGTGTGGGAGTGAAAGAGAAGAGAGCTGGGGAGAGTGGGGGGGTGAAAACTCTGCGGCAATGTTTCACAATGTCTCACAGTGTGTGCTGTATGTGTGTGTGCCACAATGCAAACACAGTCGGCCATTAAATTAATTTATTTTTATTATTATTGTTATTATATTTCTGCCGCTGTTCTTTCTCTTCTTCTTCTACTACTTTTTTCTTCTTGTGCTTCTTCTTGTGCGACTCTTTTTTATGATTATTATTTCATTCCAATTAAATCTTGTGACTGACTCTCAACTCAACTTGAATCGTCTGCTATTATTATATATATGTATAAATATATATATAAATTTATTTTTGTTTATTTTATTGTTGCTGCAGAGCCCAATTTCTCAACAACAACAACCACAGCAGTTGCTATAAGAAATTATTCTCTATAAATTGTTTTTCTTCGTTTTTGGGGGATAACTTTTGTTTTATTAATGTTTTGTTATTACTGTTTCTTGTTATTGTTATTGTTATTGCTTTGCTTAGGTCTTTTTTTCGCCTTTTTGTTATTACTTTTTACTTTTATTTATTGCAGTTGTTGTTGTTGTTAAATTTTATGTGTTCTTTGAAATGAGCGCTAACAAAAACTAAATAAATAAATAAATTGTCTAAATATTGTGCACAAATATTTATACTCAATTTTTTTTTACTTATACACATAAAATGTTTCTCTCCTTTTGCTGCTTATTCTGCTTATTGGCATTTCCTGTTTCTTGTTTTTTTTTTTTCAAGTTTTTATTTAATACAAATTGAACTGAAAACTGTTAAAACTGCGAGAGCCTTGTTGCTTCCTTATCGTTGTTGTTGTTGTTGTATTTTTGATTAATTATTTATAATGTGCGCAGCTGTTGCGCGGCATAAAATATAATTTTAAATTGAAAGCAACAAAAAAACGCACATTAAAAATATAAAAAAAGGCAGAGAGACCGGCTGCAGAAGCAACACACACACACAAACACACACAACACACATTCAACACACACAACGAATGTAAGTGAAGCTGGCAAACTTGAGCGCTTTTTTATTTTAATATTTATTATTTTTATTTATTTAATTTACGAGTCCTTCGAAGTTTGCACAGCGTTTGTTGTTGTTGTTGGCGCTGCTGCTGCTGCTGTGAGTGGGTGTTGTTGTACATCGGCAGCAGCAATAGCAGCAGCGGCAGCAACAGCACATTATATATGTATATGTATATTTTTGTACATATATAAATATATTTTGTATTTATTTATTTACGCTTATTTATTATTTATGCAGCAAGTAATAAATTACACAAGTCTCAGCTCGTTGTTGTTGCTGTTGCTGCTTGCTTTTTACGGCCGCTGTTTGTAGCTGTGTGTGTGTGTGTGTGAGTGTGCGCCTGTGTGTGTCTGTGTGTGTGTTTACAAAAGTGTTTTTGGCGCGCCACCCACCCAAAAGATACAAGATATAAGATACAGCAGCGTACGAAGGAGCCGCGTAAGTTTTCTTGCTTTTCCTGCTGAGCGCCCAGAAAAACTTGGAAAACTTGGTTAAAGCACAAGGAGCAGCACACCAAAAACAACAGCAACAACAACAAAAAACACTTTTTACGACCTAGACTGAGTTGTTGGAGTGCAAAAAGTGCTGAGAGCTGTGAGAGGCGAAGGCTAAGGGGAAGGCAAAGGGGCAGGGGAAAGAAACGTTATAAATTTATAAATTACAATTTTCTTAGCTCTGCGGAAAATGTGCACAAAAGATGGGTGTGTGGAGGGGGGCACACGGAAAAGTTAAAGGTGTAGGAAAAGGGAAGGCAGTGGGGGTGGTGGCAGCACTTTGATAATTTTATATATTTTATTTATACAAAGGAGCACAAACAAAAATCGATTTTTATGCGGCAATTAAATGCAAGTTAAGCTCGAGTCCAACTGTCATTTGTCATACACTGCAATTATTATAATAATCATAATTATTTATTCCATTACAAACAAATACATTTACAGATACAATACACATACACGTACACATACACAATACATATTAACTGCTCGCCGTCATTTACAATTTGTTAGTTTTCCACGTTGTTTTCCCAAGGTTTTTGCAACGCACTTGTTGTTGTTGTCGTTGTCGGTAATGTTGTTAACTGTTTATTTGGATGCGGTTGTTGTTTCTGTTGTTGTGGTTGTTGTAGTTAAATTTGTTGTTGAAGTTTGTTCACCGCATGCAACACATGCTTCTTGCTGCTGTTGCACCGCTCACTTTGTTTTTATTTTCTTTCTTTCTTGCTTGCTTGCTTGCTTTCTTACTGGCACTGGCACTCTCTGTGTTTTTATTTTGAATTTTCTTCTTTCTGTTATTGCTGTTTGCTGTTGTTTTTGTTGTTGTTATTATTGCCTTTTCATTCACTCACACGCACACACACGCGACGACTTTAGCGGCACATTCGTTGAATGTTTGTGTTGTTGTTTCTGGTTTTTCTTTCGCTGCTTTACAAACGTTGCATTCACGACGAAAGTTAAATACGAACTGATTGCTCGGCAAAAGTATCTATCAGATACAATGAATGAAACTCGAAACTCAGCGAAACACGTCGCTGCCGGCGTCGCTGCTGCTGCGAGAGCCAAACAACCGAAACGTCGGCAGCGCGAGAGTGTGCATGTGTACGTGTGTGTGAGAGAGGGAGAGTAAAGCGGCAACTGTTATTCCGGTGTTTGCGGCGAATTCGAATTCAGTTTCAGAGCGCTCACTGTGTGTTGTCTTAAGAGCACAGAAGTGCGCGCTCTCTCACCCTATCGCGCTCTTTGTAAACGTAAGAGAGCGGCCACTGTGTTTACTTTGCTTGCGCTCTTTGTTCAGTTTTTTTTTCGATCTTGCAAGTGTTCCAGCACTGCACTGACTTGAGTTAATTTAGTCAGTTAATGTTTTATTTAATTGGGCACTGCAAATGATTTATAGTCGGTGATAGATCAAGAGATATCTATGATTAACAATCTACGCTTGTCGTATTTCATTTTCTTTCAATTTTCCTTCTGCTTTCTTGTCACATTCCTTGCGCCTAAAGCTTCATCTTTGATTGAAAAATATGTGTGCGTGTGAGCACGAGTGTGTGTGTGTCAGCCTAAGACCCAATCGTAGGTTACTGTGCAGAACCCTCTCACCCAACTATTTCCACCATTTTCCATTACCACCAATAAAGCCAAATACATAAAAATCGCGAATAACGTCAAGACACGCATAACCAAAACTCTGCGCCTACAAAAACGGGCCGATTGCAGTAGCTGCAACAGCAACAACAACAACGCCATTCTCCTAACCGGAAAGAAAGAGAGAAGCTGCCTGCAATGGTCCAGTAAGAAAATGTTGCGAATAGTTTTTAGCGCAACCCCTGAAAGGCATCTTCAGCTTATTGCAGCCATTTATTGTTGTTGCTGTTGTTGCTCCGACTGCTGCTTAGGTCAACTACTGCCAAAAGAGCACAGAAAAACTACGACGACAACAACACTTGGCCACGCCTTTCAAACGATTCGTTAAGCGGCACTTGCATTGGTGTGAGCGAGAGCGCAAGCTTGGCGCTCCCTACAAGCATACTCACACACACAAACACACAAGCAAGCAAGCACACACACACTCACGCTAGGTCGCATACCCATGCACGAGAGCAGTCAAGCTGCTCGGTAAGGGGCCAACGCTTAAGTGAGCGAGCGAGCGAGTGAGCGCTATGGCGCTCTCTTTGACGTCTCTCATTGGGAACGCCAAAAAGAGCAGAAAGAAAAAAACTTTGCGCAAAAAAGAAACGAGCAACAACAACAACAACAGCAAGAAAAAAAGAAAAAGCAATAAGCTGAAAGATGTGCAGCCAAAGAGGAAATGCAAAATGCGACCGAGGTGCTGCTGTTGTTGTTGCTGCTGTTGTTGGTAATGCTGCTGATGACGTCACACGGTAGGCGGCGCCACGAACGCATTTTTAATATTCGACTCCCAGTTGCTTGTAGTAGGCCTCTCGCTGTTGTTGTTGTTATTGTAGTTGCTCCCAACTCTCACACACTCACACTTGCACGCATAAAAATACAGTAGTGGTTGTTGTTGCTGTTAGTTGACATGTGCGCAACCAATAACAACAACTAAACTAAATCCCCATGCATCTGTGTGTGTTCGTGTGTGTGTGTGTCGCATTGTGTGCGTGTGCCTGTATGTATGTGTGTGTGCGTATGTTTTTGTATATTTTGCATATTTTATTTGATTTGCTTCTCGTTTTTTGGCCTTTTTTGTGCTTCGTGTTTTTCAGCGAGGCCCAACTTCGTGTTCATCTCCCATTGGCTGGCATTTTAAATATATGTATATGAAATATATAGATATAAATATGTATGTGTGTGCGTGTAAGCATTGGAGGAGCGCTCGCTTGTGTGTGTATGTGTGCATATAGAAAAAAGCACACCATCGTAAATATTTATAAACGCCTGAACAACTTCGGCCTTCAACGAACTTCGGCAAACATCGCACGAGATGCCGCCAGGTGCCACAAGATATTTAAATCTTAAGAAAAATGTATTTATTTGAATATATTAATTAAATATTTATCATTTAAAAATGATTACGACTAAAGACATGACAATATTAAGTAATATTTTTGAAGTATCTAAAAAGCCAAGACAAAGTAATTTGATGGATGTTTTTTATATTTTTTTCGCATTGTCCATAAGAATATGTTGTTCAGGGCACTGATTCATTAAAATGCGTTGCTTATGTGCATATTGACAACAACAATTGTTCTTTATTAGTTCGCAATAAATAATTATTTTTTAGTTTTAATCCTTAAAACATATTACTCGTAATGTGTTCAAACGATCACCTAAAGATCATCATTTAGGAAATTTTAAAAGGATTTTAAAAAATACGAATTGCCATTTCTATAATTGTAATTAAAATTGATTTATTATAAAATATTCTTTGTGCTATAAAGT
This sequence comes from Drosophila nigrodunni, assembly GCA_020829145.1. Lineage (NCBI taxonomy): Eukaryota > Metazoa > Arthropoda > Insecta > Diptera > Drosophilidae > Drosophila > Drosophila nigrodunni. Next base: position 56,417 of record JACVCZ010000003.1, on the reverse strand, counting down.
CGATTATTTCTTAATCTAATAGACTACGTATTTCTATTACAAAAACAGGTAGTTTTAATCATGTTATAACATACACGTTTAAATAAAGAATTGTTTATAAAACGGCAAGCTTCAATCAAGTTCTGATATTACGTATACGTAGCCAATGAATCTTTCGTGTTGAAGAGATATGGAAAATCGTGTGAGTTTTAGCGCTTTCGTTGAAGTCGCTTTCACACGCTTCATTCATTTAGTTATCCTCTGTCCAGGATTTGGTCTTTTGCACGGCGGAAATGAAAGCCCTTTCCGCTTTGACAAGTTCAAAGATGGAAATCAAAAAAGAAAAAAATCATGGAGTGTACATAAAACTAGCGAGTATTGGCTTCCGTTTTGCACTAGCAGCGGCAGCGTCAACGGCTAGCGGGAAATTTCAAAGCGAAATTATTGAAAATAGCGTGAAGTAAGTGTGTGTGGGCAGCGGTCTGGAAACCACGTTAAAGGACATCCGCCAGCAAAGTGAAAGAGTTTAAATTGCCAGCAGCCTCACAGCAAAACAGAAGTCAAAGAAATGGCGACAGGAAATGGACATTGCCACTAGAAAAAAATGAAAAAAAAAGAAAGCCAAACGAAAGGAAAAAAAGTAAAACTAGCATAAAATGGAGAACCTACGCCCATCATCCGACCAGTGTCCAGTGCCCTGGGTCTCCGTAGATGCCTTCCATGGTCGAGTGCTAACCTAGAAATCGAAGTTGACAACAAACCACTCAAAGTGGGCAAAACTCTCTGAAGAGCTCTTCAAGCATTCAGTGTTTGCCGTCTTCTGCCCACCAAGGGATAACAGCAAACCAAAAATCAAAACACAAAAGATTCTAAACCATTACTAAAGCTTTAAGATTTCAATTCTACCTAAAATACACAAAACAGAGGTAGAAACCCGTTTCGAAATGACATCTTTACGTATATTTTACTTGAAAGTAATGGCTTTGCCAATAGCAATGTTTTTCACTAATGATTTTTCCCCTTATTATAGTTTGTTTAATCCTTCACTTGTTTTCTGTCAATTTTAACGAAAACAATATTGTAACTGTGTGATCCACCACCAAATTTAATATTAACATAATAATTATTATGCCTTTCTACCAAGTAGTTCTTAAAAGCAAAATTAAAATATTAGAATAACTTTACACAGTTTTTGGGATCTTGATTTTTTACACCTTGTATCTTGAGAATTGCTATTAAGAATCTAATCTGCAAACATAAATTGGTTAAAAGATTACTAATAAATTTAGATGAGTAATATTTTTATATGTAACTGTAGTTTATAGTCGTTGATTTTATGTTTTTAAGACATGTTTTCTTTTCCAAAGTGTTGAAGTTGTATTAACTAATTAAAATCTAGATTGTATGCTTATCTTTTCCTTTTCAACTGGCTTTCACACAGTTTAACTTACAGTAGAAATGAATCAAAAAATCTAGCTTTCTCTTTTTGACGAACAAAGTTTGAAACGAAAGTATGATTTTTGTTTTTTCATGTTGTACGAAATACTTTGCTCAAAAGGTTTTGCAGTAATTTTTTCTGTAGTTTTTGCATTGGCTGCTTAAAGTGTAGATCACGCAAAATCAACGAAAGTAGCAGCAGCAGCAAAAATAGAAAAGAAAAATCAAACAAGAATGCGAGGAAAACAACAACGAAACAACAAACAACATACGACAAGCTGGTTGCAGTAGAGAAAAGGAGGAAAAGCGGGAAAATGGGAAATGAGGAAAAGAGGCGTCTGTCAAGGGGCAAACGGCAGAAGGCGGCGACTCTGCCACAATAGAAGTAGCCACATCAGCAGCAGCAACAACAGCAGCCAGCGGCATTAAAAGGGGGAAGGGGAAAGCGGCAGAGGGTGTCCGTCTAGTGACCAGTGCTCCATTCCCTAGGCCTAGCTCGGTCAATTGGTTAGTTGCCGTTAGAAAATTGCGCATACGCGACGTAGACGTCGTCAAAAACAACAGCAGCAGCAACAACTGCAACAGCAAAAAGAATGTAAAGCCGCCACCGCCGCCGCCATCGTCGTCGTCGTTGTTGTCGTTAGACTTTTCTCCAGTTTTATTTCCCCAAGCGAACGTGCGCTTCCTAACAAAGGAGTTTCTAATGATTTTCTGCGCCACCATGTTTGTCTGTGTGTGTGTGTGTGTGTGCGCGTGTGTCGCCACCGCCCCTGCCACTCCCCCTTTGCTGGTCTTACAGACGGAAATGAAAATCGAAAGAATTGTTAACCAGCCTACGCCCCAAATGCATTCTACACTTGACCATCCTCACTCCACCGCTCCCCCCTCTGCTACGCTCACCCCTCGCGCCTTTACTCTTTCTCTTTCGCTCTGCGCTGGCAATGCAAATAAATTCAATCGATGCTCTATGTGGCCAAGTCGCCGTTAGACGTTAGCCGTTGTCGTTGCTAAGCTCTTCTGGCCCGGTTCTATGCATGCATGCGTCAGCTGCATTGCTGTGCCTGCGATGGGTGGGGCAGTGGGCGGAGGGCTGGGTGAGTGGCTGTGAGTTGGCATTGTTGCTGAAGTCGTTGGCTTGCCTCTGCTTGGACTCCACGCGATTGCTGACTCCAACTCCGTCTCCAACTCCAGCTCGGAGTTCTATCATTTAGAAAAGCAAAGCGCAGCTGCTGTCGTTGTTTTTGTTGTGTGCCTGTGTGCGTGTTTGGGTGTGCGTGTGTGTATGCATCAACCCGCATCGTTGCTAAGCTGCGAAATGAAAATCCTTTCAATGGGTGGGATGTTAATGCTCAAGCCTAAAACCAACACAGCTCGAGAGTTTCCTGGTCTCCGAAATTTTCCATGCGATTTGCAAGCGCAAAATTTCCGCCAAAAACCAAACAAACAGCAAGAACTAACATACACACACACACACACTCAAGCAACGCATTGCGAGTGGCCACAAAGGCGCTGCAGGATAGGATCTAGCATAGGAGCCAGGAGTTAGGAGTCGGGAGTCAGAAGCCTAGCCAAAGGATGCCAAACGCTGTTGAAAAGGAAATTCGCTGTCGCCGTCGTTGCCTGCACTTTTGGCTTTCTTCTTCTTCCTGCTCCCTACCATACTCCTCTTCCTTCTCATTTTTTCCTGTTTTTTTCCTGGCCGACGTTCCTGGAGCGGAAACGCAATTTCCAAGCACGGAGCAGGTTTTTCGAGTCCTGGATCCTGCAGCTAGATTCCCCGAAAGACAACAAACAACATTGGCCAAAGCAACAAACCCAAAAATTGTTTGAGCCCAAAAAGCAACGGTTCGAACGCTGTTTGACCATGGCCATGTCCACAGGAAGGAAGCAAAGAGCTGGAACAGAAGAGGCCGCAGGATCTCTGCATGGTCCGAAACCTGCTTTCCATATTGGCTGAGGTAAAGTTTTGAGCCCGTTTTTATTTTGTTTCTCTTTGCTTTTTGATGGTGTTTGATTATGCGTTCCTCGGCTATGCAAAGCAGCTGCAGCAGCTACCTGTGGACTCCTCCTACAGATACCGCCCCTTTTAGCTCCTCTTTCAGCAAATAGTTTCCTATCCGTCCTCTTGTCTTTGTTCATAGTTAGCCTTCTCTATCATCACCATATAGTTTTCATTTAATAAGACAAAAAGGCCCACGCTCTAAATTTGTTGCAGTGCTTTAAGTTGTTTAACTAAAGTTTACACTCCGCTAAAAATTTACCACAAATTGTCGTCAGCGAGCTCATTTAAAACGCATTTAACTCTTGGCCAAAAAGCCGCAAAAGATGTCAAAACAAAGTGTGCGACACTTATCTGTGTTGTCATTGTTATTGTTGCTGCTGACATTGTGTGGCATGCCACACATCATACCTTGTGTCCTGGCATACAAATAAATCTGTTAACTTAACTTATATCTGAATTCAAAACTCATAACATGTAGAACTCTGCAAAAAGTCTAAAAACGCACTTGAAATACGCTTTAATTTTGCGAAGGGATTCAATTATTTTTATTAATTAATTATACTTGTATTAAAAAGAGACTATAAGCAAATAGACAGAAAGTTTAGTATATTTGTAACATATAATTTATTTAGCTGTTGGGAGTAATGTCTTATAAAAGTAACTTTTAAAGCTTTTACCTTTTTTTTTTTCGCAATTTTGCATTTTTAATAATTAATAATTTAAGCTTAGCTTTTGTAAAATGTAACATTTAATGTATTTATTATATTTTATAAAAATTCTCTACATTTTTTCCTAATTTTCTACCATGACGTATACGGAGCTGATTACAGTTAGATTAATCGCATTACATGATTTGCTGTGTTTTGGTAAGAGCATAGAACAACAAGCTTTGCTTCCTACACATATCACTACGTTGACCTTTTTTTGTTGTGCGCTGATTCAAAAAAAAGGGCTAAAAGCACGCCAGGCATGCCAGGATACGACAGAACTCGCCAGGACACTCCATGTATATGTTTTTGTATATATAGAAAAACAATTTATTTTTTTGTGCAGAGCACTGTGTGACTCCATGGCCGTGTGTGTGACTGTGTGTTGACGTGTCCTTAGAATAAATTCCTTTTTAAATATATACATATTTTTTATATCCACGCTGCGTGAACACATAAAAAAAATCGTCGTTGTCGTTGTCGAGGTTTGCAGCTCAAGTGTGTGTGTATGTGTGTGAGAGTGTATGTGTGGCACGCGCGTTTTGCTGTGGCGCGTGCCTTTTGGGTGCTCTGTGGCAGCAGCAACATCACTTCCTTTTGGCCGTGTAGTCCCTGGAATCCACTGTTGGCATATCGCTCTTAAGTGTTATTTGTCTACGTTTACACGGATTCCACTTTCTGTGTGTCTGTGTGTGTGTGTCTCTTTGACTCCCCGGGTATATGTGTGTGTGTGTGTGTGTGGTTGGGTGTGCGGTGGGTGAAATGTCTGCTTGTGTTTCTGGGCGTGCTCTTGGTAATTGTGCCGCTCATATGTGTGAATTAAATGTGCCGTAAAGGAACCCAATTTTCCGGTCACTTAACTGAAAACCGAGAATGTGCCAAAATGTGCAGAACGTTAAAGAAGCAGCAGAAACAAAATCAGTGGTAGCACAAGAAGAAGTAGAAGTAGAAACAAAGGCAGTTGGCAACAGTTTTATGTGTGTAAATGGGTGTATGTGTGGTTGTAAGCCCCGTTTGACTTGGATTTTCACGGATCAAGTGCGATTCCTGCTCATTTACTAACGAGTTTTGTGCAACCTTCTGATGAAGACTATGAAAATCTTTGCTAAATTTGGATTTAATCATAACTCATTTAAGAATGGAATGTGAGTTTGAATAATAATAGTTTTAATAACGTGTTGTGGTGGCTTTCTTCGGCACTACCAAGAACTAATTAGATAATAATTAAAATGTTCAATCATTTATCCATTGAATTTTGTAATATCTTTTTTTTAGTAGTGTTACAACGTAACTAGATAATCTAAAAATCTAAGGTAGGTCTAAGCTTGATTTAAGAATACTTTTAAAATATTTTCTTAACTATTTTATGCAACTACAATTTAATAATCTGTCTTATTTACATTTTCCTATACTTTCTTCTGCGGGGTCTGATATCTTTTTTATCAGCTTAGCAAGCTTCGGCTTGGTGTCGCTTGGGCCACTTGAATGTACTTTGTACATCAACGTCCGGAAGTTGCAAGACTCAAAACCTTTTCTTTTGTCATATTTGAGTCATAACAAGTAAGAAAGGCTCCAGTCGAGCGAGCCGACTGTCAAAGACCCCGTAATCATTCTAGTGTACAATTTTCCATACATATGAGCAACATCCAACCAACTTGTCCTATGAGAGCTATAGGCTATAGTCGTCCGATCCAGACCAAACTTGGTGAGGATAGTTGGTACCATACACGTACGTGTGAAATTTGGTCAATGTTACTGTTAATTCAATGTTAATGTTCATTCAATTTTAATGTTAATGCAATGTTAGTGCAATGTTAATGTAATGTTAAGGCAATGTTAATGCAATGTTAATGCACTGTTGATACACTGTTAATGCAATGTTAATGCACTGTTGATACACTGTTAATGCAATGTTAATGCACTGTAAATGCTATGTTAATGCAATGTTAATTCAATGTTAATGCAATGTTAATGTAATGTAAATGCAATGTTAATTCAATGTTAATCCAATGTTAATGTTAATTCAATGTTAATGTTAATTCAATGTTAATGTTAATTCAATGTTAATGTTAATACAATGTTAATGTTAATTCAATGTTAATGTTAATGCAATGTTAATATTAGTTCAAGGTCAATGTTAATATTAAATAATTTTTGCATTGCGACCTGGTGATTTTTCTGTTTGCCTGGTATTTCAGCAAGAATTACTAACGATTTTGGGCACTGCAGATCGCAGCGGTCAAGCAAAAAAAAATCCGCGAAAGGCCAAAATCGAAGAGTTCTTTGTGTGAAACACCAGGCGATCAGAATCAACAGCAAGCGACAGACTGTAATTTAAATTCAATTACAGAGAATAGAGAGCGGGAGCATACGTAAACAGTAAACAGAGAGTGCTCCTTGTCAGCGCCACAGATGACAGCGAACAAACACACAAACCGTTCGTGTGCTGTGTTGACGTCCGCGAACAATCACACAAACAGCGGCAGAGATCTCTGAGCGCAATTAGCGCAGAGAGTGGGAGCCTGCATTAGCTGTTAATGTTAATTTTAATAGTAAATAATTATTGAATTGCGACCTTCTGATCTTTCTGTTTGCCTGGTGTTTCAGCAAGAATTACTAACGATTTTGGGCACTGCAGATCGAAGCGCTCAAAAAAAAAATCCGCGAAAGGCCAAAATCGAAGATTTCTTTGTGTGAAACACCAGGCGATCAGAATCAGCAGCACGCTACAGACTGTAATTTAAATTCAATTACAGAGAGTAGAGTGCGGGAGCATACGTAATCAGTAAACAGAGAGTGCTCCTTGTTAGCGCCACAGATGACAGCGAACAAACACACAAACCGTTCGTATGCTCTGTTGACGTCCGCGAACAATCACACAAACAGCGGCAGAGATCTCTGAGCGCAATTAACGCAGAGAGTGGGAGCCTGCTTAAGCTAGTTAATAACTTGTTAGTTATTTTTAGTCAATTAGTCAATTTAGTCAATTTCATTAAAAATTGCCAAGTGAGTATTTTTTTGTGCAGTTAAATATCGTAAGTTGTCGATAGTAGCTGCTAGAGATGAGTAAATGCTATTTGGCAGATTTAGTAAATGCCAGCAGATATTGCTTCAAGCAGCGACTCAAAAGATGACAATAGTCAAACAGCTGGCTGTTGATGCTGATCAAGAATATACATACTTTGTAGGGTTGGCCATGCCTATTTCTGCCTGTTACGCACATTTCGCTTCTGACAAACTTGAACCCCTCTACTCTTTTTTAAAGTACGGGGTCTAAAAATCGTTAAATTAAAAAGACAACGCTAAAGTTTGAATTATAGGATATTTGTATGATCCATTTCCGTTATAGAAATGCATTTAAACAGAGCCTAACGCTAAGAGCCTTTGGCATCTCGGAGAATTTGAGCGTAGCTCTTAAGCTCCTTAGTGTTTTGGACGTGGCAGACACACAGACATATAGACAGATATACATTGTATGTGCGTGATGGCAGTTTTGGTAACACCACAAGAATTAACCGCCAACGGGTCGAGGGTCGTGATAAGCCAGCATCTTGAGCAGACCCCCACAGACTTCGTCGACAGTCAAAACCAAATTCTGTTGAGCAACCGCATAATTACCTTGCCAAGGTGCGCTCATATGACAATTTAATTGCACACATAATGTGACAAGCACACAAAGATGCAGGCACACAGAAAGACAGTGAAACAGAGAGACAAGGAAAGAGAGAGACAGAGGCAGCTTGAATATCTCCGGCAGGCATTGTCCGTGGCTGGAAGGTGTCCGGCAAATGTTATCCTTTGCGGTTTACACATTTGCATGCACTTGTCGCTGACAGGCAAACCGGAAATCCGGCGGGCAAACAATGTTTTTAATATAAACAAAGTAAAACAAATTAGCTCAACAAGCCAAAAAAAAAAAACATGAAAACAAAAAAATAAAAGGGCCAGTTACAGTAGCAAGTAATTCAGATAGTTAATACCCTGTATTGTATTGAACATTTGGTGTCTTTAGTTGGTACACTATTCTAAACTTTATTAAAGGGAAACTACCCCATCAACTATCCAAATCATTATATTAAAATTAAATATTATTTATTGTATGGTTAGTACTTATACCTCATTCAACCACATACATTATACCCTTCTTACCCATAACACAGGGTATACACAGGCGGAAGACTAGCCAAGCTGTCCGCTTGTTGCCGATGTGTGAAAAGGATTTTATTTTATTTTTTCATTGTTATCCTTTACAGGACACTTCATTATGCGGTTAACCGCAGCGCAGAAAAAACTTTATCTACAGCAACAACACAAACACACACACACACACACACAGACCTCTACAAATACTTTATATATACAATAATTCTATACATGTATATTATAAAAAAGAAGAATCCTTGTGGTGTCTCTATTGAGAGTGTGTGTTTCGAGTGTCGTGTCTCGTGTGTTGTTGACATTTTTGCGCGTTTTTTCTGTACATAATTGTTTTGACTTAATTTAATGCGAGGCAAGGATCATCAAGCGGTTGTGTTAAAGGACCAACGTGTGTTGCTAATTACCAACAGCCAACATAGGGACAGTAGGACTGTGGGACAGAGGGACTGAGAGACAAAAGGACACAGAAGGACATGTGCGACAAGTCGGGGATAGGTCTCACTTTGGCCAAAGGCAACGCACATTAATGAACTGGGCACTGATGGACAAAGATGGCAGGAGAATAGGAGCTGGAGAGGAAGATAGAGGTAGAGGGAGAGACAGGACTGCTGTAACTGTTGAAGGACATCGTCGGTTTGCTGCGCCTCAGTTAATTAGGAAATTAAATTGACTAAAGTGCTTGAGCGTTTTGCTTGTTTGCTTTGAATATCACACACATGTGAGTGGCTGTGTAATTGTGGGAGTGTGCGTGTGTGTGTGCAAGGAGACTAACCAAAAATAATTTAACAGAAATCAGTTTAGCGCACCATCGGCCATCTCGCTCTGACAGACTGACAGGCAGGCATTCATGATTGATCTCTGCTGTGTGTGTATGCGTACAATGCTCATACGCCGCGTGTTACTCGTCTCCTGCTTCTACGGCTTCTTGAGTCCGTTGTTGTTGGTATTCTTGTTGTTCTTGTGGCTGTTGTTGTTGGTGCAGCAAGCCGACACCCACTTTTTGCGAAAACCCCTCTGTTCCGCACTTTGCCATCTCCTTTGCCACGCTTCGGGTTTCCTTTGCTACAGTTGCCTATCGCCTCGCACTTATATACAAGTGGGACGCCGTGCGTTGCCTACTTTTAGGCGCCTGCCATAGATTTTCATTTGCTCAGTGCATTTTTGCGCCTCTTTCTCGCCATGTGCCACGACAGCAGCTCTGGCAAGGGTTTGTCGGAGGAGTCTGGTAGGCTGGGGTAGTCTACAGCTTTCGTCTTCATGGCAATTGCTCTTATCGCTTGTTGCCGTTAGTTTTTCGGTATATAACGCGTGCCTAGGACGCACCAACTGGCGTTAGAAGGCGGAGCCATTGGCTGCCTCTGGCCATGATGGCATGATGTGGTTGCTTTCTGCAAAAACGTTAGGCTCTTTTCCTCTTTTCCACATTGCCTTTTCCTTCCTCTACGGCTGTTCTTCGTCTTTTTGCGTTTCGATTGTCGTCTCCTTCTTTTTCACACACTGCACTGCAACGTGTGTGTCGATTTTCTATACTATAAATATCCAGGACATCAATTATAATGGATATGGATATGCATTTGACCGATGGGCTTATGCAAGCATCACAAAACACAGGAAAAACTAAAAGGAATATGCGAAAAAACTCTTGACAGTGTGACATCAATCAAACTGCAAATCAAGCTAAATTATTTCCACAGACTGTTGTGAACGAGTCACAAAAGCCGACATAAACTAATGTGGCCCAAAAAAAAAGCTGCTAAATAAACTACCTTAGTTATGGAATTAGTTGCATCTGCGCTTCCCTAAAGGGTATTGAGGATTAGGCACTAGCGTTGGAAGGCCAAAGATTATTAAATTGTAGAAAGAATTCTGAAATTTTATTCTTAGTTTTAATAATTTTTGGTTTTCCAAAATGTTCAGTCGGTTTCGTTGGGCACCTAAACAGCTCTTAATAAACCAACAAATTCTAATTAAGCTTACTTCAAAAATTCAATAGCGTCCAAAATCCTTTAAAATGTATTTGCAAGCAAACTTTTAAAACATTCTTAGCCAACTATAAAGTTGATATACTCTGGCCATGGGCAAAGAAAAAAAAAATGATATTTCCATTTGTCTGCAACAAATAGCAAATAGAAAATGTTTTAGCGGAAATTTGATTTTAAAAAGCGTTTTGCCAGCAAATAAATGAGATTATGTGCTGCCAAAAGTACAGGACACTAACGCCCGAAGAGTTCAGAGACCAGTTTCCCCCTCTTCAACCCTTTCTTCAAGCCACTCCCCACACCCTACTTGAGCTCGGGGCAATCGAGGCATTAAAAAATGCAAAAATTATATATCAAAGCAGTTGAGGAAGGAAACGTTGACGACCGAGCAGTCAGGTTGGGACAGGACTGGACAGGATAGGACAGGTCGCTGCATGTCATATGAAATTATTATATCGCACATATACAACACAACACACGACCAGGACATCCAGAATATTTTTCTACGTGCTTCGTCTGCCAAGTGACGACGGGGCAAAAAGCAATCCTTTGGCCCCGTCCAAAGAGACATGCAAAATAAAATAGCTAAATGACGACAAAAAATTCGCAATTTTGTTAGAACATTGCAAAAAATTACATACATATTTGGTTTATGTGCAGCCAAAAACACGAACAACAACAACAAAGGCAACAAAAACGAAAGTTTCCAACGTTGACCAAAGACACAAGTTTTTTATTTCCTTGGTATCGACGTCACAATCGGACTATAGACACAAACAACAACACACATAAGCTCAACTGAAGCTTATGTTAATGCAGAAGGCCGACAGAATAGCACGACTACATTGAGACATTTCTAACCCTATTGGAATGGTGAATAACGTATACTTAATATTTTAAAAAGGACTAGAAAGAAGTGAATTACATGTACTAAATGTTTGATGTCCTGAAATCGTTTCCTGGTTATAAACTGTTATAGTTCGTAGGGATTCTTAAAAATGTAGTAGTCGTATACTTAATATTCATTTAATGCAGTAAATACCATCTCTATCTTTAAACACTTAAAAATAAATTATTATTACTATTTCTGCATAATAACTTACTGTAGTTGTACATGTCGTATGTTTAATATGTTTAACATAACTAGCAGAGTTTTCCAATTAAAATCTATATTTTTTTATTTCATTATTTCCATTCTCTCATTCGATTCATAATTTTCGCGGAATTTTAATTCGTCTGAGTAATTAACACGCTTCAACTTGTTTGTTCATTGGTCGCCGCTAATGAAAAGATCTTAATAAATCAACTTGCAGCTTTAATCATTTGTGCGAGACACTCAGCTGGCACATTGGTGCCTGCCCCTCACCCCTCTTACCCCCTTTTACCTCTCAGACTGTAGCATAATAAGCGCAGACAATGCGCGTCCCTCAAGTTCATATATCAAAAGCGATTTCCCATGCCGCATGTCTGCAATTTTCAAGTGTTTTATCAATTTTTTTTTGTATACTTTATATGTGATACATAGCGTGTTATGTCTGTGCTTAAAAGGGGGATTTGTGTGTGGCAGCAACATGTGGCAAGGCGTGCCAATTGAGCAATCCTTTGGCAATTTATCTAAGGGGCAAAACACTTAACAAATCTTCAAGCCATAAACATTAGAAACACACTCCCACACACACACACGCTCAGTGGAAGTGTTGCACGGGATTAGCTACTGCAGTTGCACGTGGAATGCGGTTCGGGGTGCGAGGCACGAGGACTTGCTGCATGCTGCAAGTAGAAGACACGAGTCAAGTAAGGCAAGGAAACAAACACATTTCAGCAAAGTTGTGGCAAGGTCCTTTACTTGTCGAAGCAGAGCTCAGACAACAATTTGTAAGCCAACACACATATAACAGCACACTCAGGCACAGTCAGTGCTAAACACAGCCAATTAACCAACAAGAAGAAGTCCGACCTTCTGGCCAGTGACCAGCCATTGACTCGGACTCGAACTCGAACTCGGACTCAGAGTCGGACTCTGTGGCACTTTTGGAGTTGCCACAACGCCCTTTAGCTCTACCCGAGTGTGTTTGTGTGAGTGTGTGTAGCAGGAAGGAGTCAGAGACAGAGTCGTAGTCGTAGTCGGAGTTGTGGCAGACGGAATAATTTTTCAAGCTGCCAAGCACTGAATGGACACTTTGGGGCGCCACTTGAATGAGCATTTGCTCATCACCATCCCTCTCTCTCATTCTCCATCTCATTCTTCCCTCGTCTCTCTCTTGCTTCTTGCGGTTGTGTGTCAAGGTCGTTCGCATGCTGCCTGCCACATGCCACAGTCCTCCAGCCAACTCCCTCCCGCTCCTTCCACCGCCTGCTGATGTTGTTTCCTGCTCCAAGACGATAGCAATGTTGACGACGATAACGTCTCCATCTCTCTGAGGCAAATGTTTTGCTCTAAGTGGACTTAACAGTTATACTCCCAGTGTGTGTGTGTCTGTGTGTGTGTGTGTGTATAGGAAGTGTATTGTGTTGAAGCAGGGTGGAGAGGGGTAAGGAGTTGCAGCCTGACTGTGTAGCAAATCAGTGCTCAACTCTGCCTGCCTTTCTGGCTGTGTCTGCTCAGGCATTTGTTGGGTTCTCCTGCTCCTCACCTTCTCCTCTTTCCGTTCGTCCTTGTCCTTGTGCCTTTGTAGACATTCTTGGGGAATACCTTTTAGCAACTCAGACTTGTCTGCCCGCCTTGTCTGCTTGTGTGCTACTTATTCCAGATTCAGTTGTTATTGTTGCTTCTTTTGTTGTTGTTGTTTTTGACTTTCTGGCTTTTTGTCCACATTTATTTTGCTCGTTATTTTCTCTTGTGCTTGCTTGTGCTGTCTGGCCAATTTTACTCTCGAAAATTGTGTGAAAATTGTTTTTCTTGTCTTCTTGTCAGTGTCGTCCCGTCCTCTCGTCGTCCTGCCCCTCGTCCCTTTGTCCTTTTTGTTTAAGATTTTGTGGTTTATGCATTTGTAAATAATCTTGTTTTACACCAGAGCAACAGCAACAGCTCGAGCTGTCCTGTCCACACGCCTGCTGGTCAATTCCGGTCAACACCCCTCTGCCATTCTTCTCACCCCACTCCTGCCCCTCCTACACTCCTCCTCGTCTGTGGGGATAACTTGGACAACTGGTCGGCTACATAATTTATGTGTGAAAAGTCTCTCAGTCTTTGAAAGTGTGTGCGTGTGTGTGTTTGACTTTGGCTTAAGAATTTTCGACAACTTTCGGGTATGTGTGTTTGTTTTCCAGAGTGGGAATCAGAATGCGAATAAAGGACTTGAGAGTCAATTATGCTGATAGATATCAAGTTAACAAATTAAATGTCTTTTGCTTGACATCAAATGATTGGCTTTAAATAAACAGCTTGATTGGCTTCAATTTGGTTTTTTGACTTAAATCAAGTGTTTATATTGGAGCTTAAGAAATGCTTATGGGTTTATTTTTAAAGTTAATTTAGTGTTTAGAAATTGACCAATACATTTGTATGTTTTTATTCGATAGACAGATAAATTGAGAGGCGAAAAGCAAGTGTTTGGCTTATCAACTATATAATACATAAGTGTAATGTGTTTTTCTTTAAATAATACAGTTCACAATAACAGTAAATATTTCTTGTTAAAAGTTGAGAGAATTTATTTACTCCAACAAATTATACTGTTGTTTATAACTCTAACTCTCTACCTTGATTTATACTTAATACCAATATTAAACTATTAGCATGCCTTTAAATATGGAAGAATAATTCAAAACTTATTCTATTTCTTTTTATTGCTGTTCTTTCAAAACGTATTCAAATTGATACATTTTAATTTGATAGTAAATTATAATAACTCACACATAGATGGCGCCAGCACACTGAGGAAAAAATTTCCCTTACCATTGCCCAAACATAGTTTTGGTGAGTGCATGCACTAAGTAGCTTGGGCAGTTTTAAGTTCGCATAGACACAAACCCAAACGAAAAGGCGCATGCGTTACATGCATCAGTGTTGCTTGACCTTCTTAAAGTAACATAGCTTATCGAAAATAGCCAAAAGTAGCTAAAATGGCTACTTTAAAGCAGCTTAGAAAATTGTTCGCTTTTGGTCAATTTTAATAATTAATAAAATTTCAAACTTTGAATGATCATAACTCAGCCAAATGATATAATATTTAGATAAGTTATGCCTTTTTATACTCAGAACAATGACGAAAAATAATAGAAATCAAAATTGAATTGAAATTAAAACTTTCAAAATTTAACAATTTTTTGATAAGTTTTATGATGTTACCCCTTTACATTTTTGACAAAAATCGACTAAATTTAAATATTCAATGTTTTGATGGCAATCGATAGTGCTATTCCTCCCGAGTTCAAAAAGGTATGACTAACGAAAATCTGACGCCAGACACCCCATTTATTCAAAATTAAAGTATCAGTGTATAAGGTCGGGACAGGAGACTACACATTTGACGTTTCTGCCTGTGAAATAGCTAAAATGTCAGCACTGACACACTTTTAAAACAAAATCGCTTAGATATGACTTGGGCACTTGTGCTTATAAGTAGTTAGAATATAGGCAACCAGGAATTCTTGTTTGTATGCGCCGGCTTTGGTGTAACCGTCAATAAACTCATTGATGAGAAAAAACCCACAGACCACCAGACTTCACGACGTGATACTTGGAAATGCTCATTAACCCTAGAATACTTATGAGTGATAAAGAAAAAGGGACCGATATACAAAAGGATCACAACTGACCTTCGTAAAGAAAGGCAATAAAATGTGTTAACAACGATTGACAGCGGACTCAATTGAAAATGATCGGTACTGGCACACTTGTTTTGTCCTCAGATATTCGAGCTGTATGACTGCTTGTAAAACTCACCCCTAATACAGGTGGGCTGCACGTATACAGTACCTGTATACAGTAACTGGTTTACCCACCCTCCCGGTGTGCGCAACCGGTGTGCGCAACCGGATTACATTTATATTTATCAATAGAAAATAAAAAGCAAAGTGAAATTAGATTCATTTTCGTAGAGTTAATTCTGTTCGCTTGTTAAAAATTTTCGCGCGGAGCGCAAAAAAGAGAAAAAAAAAGGAAAAAAAGAAAAAAGAGAGGGAGAACAAGTAGTTAGAATATAGGCAACCGGGAATTTCCTCCCCCCTCCGGCGGTAAAGCGCCATCTAGCGGTGAACATAAATTTAGGGAAATTTTTAGCGCCATCTAGCGGTGAGCATAAATTTAGGGAACTTTGGGAATTTATTAGCTCTATGGTTTGTGTCCAAAATTAAAATTAGGTGGTTTCCTGGTTTCATAACTAAATTTTGAGGATCCATTGGGGATCAAAAAATAAAATTGGGGTTGTTTCCTGGTTTCATAACTAAATTTTGAGGCTAAATTTGGGATCAAAAATAAAATTGGTTTGGTTTCCTGGTTTCATAACTAAATTTTGAGGATCCGTTTGGGATCAAAAATAAAATTGGGGTTGTTTCCTGGTTTCATAACTAAATTTTGAGGATCCATTGGAGATCAAAAATAAAATTTATAGCGACACCTAGCGGAGATTAGAGAAACTGACATATGGTTTGTGTCCTACATAAATAGTGAGGATCCAATTGTTTTAACCGGGGAACATCAGGCGTAACAAATATTCTGTGATTCAGTTTGGCCGATTTAATATCAGAGTCTCATCCCGGTTGCCTATATTCTAACTACTTGTTCTCCCTCTCTTTTTTTCTTTTTTTCCTTTTTTTTTCTCTCTTTTTTTCGCTCCGCGCGAAAATTTTTTAACAAGCGAACAGAATTAACTCTACGAAAATGAATCTAATTTCACTTTGCTTTTTATTTTCTATTGATAAATATAAATGTAATCCGGTTGCGCACACCGGTTGCGCACACCGGGAGGGTGGGTAAACCAGTTACTGTATACAGGTACTGTATACGTGCAGCCCACCTGTATTAGGGGTGAGTTTTACAAGCAGTCATACAGCTCGAATATCTGAGGACAAAACAAGTGTGCCAGTACCGATCATTTTCAATTGAGTCCGCTGTCAATCGTTGTTAACACATTTTATTGCCTTTCTTTACGAAGGTCAGTTGTGATCCTTTTGTATATCGGTCCCTTTTCTTTATCACTCATAAGTATTCTAGGGTTAATGAGCATTTCCAAGTATCACGTCGTGAAGTCTGGTGGTCTGTGGGTTTTTTCTCATCAATGAGTTTATTGACGGTTACACCAAAGCCGGCGCATACAAACAAGAATTCCTGGTTGCCTATATTCTAACTACTTTAAGGCATAAGCTGAGGCTAAGGCAATTCATTTTCGTTTGCTTAAATCTCTTTCTCTTAAAAACGGAGTCTAAACATGTCTGAACATGTTGAATGTGTTACAGGTGTCTTCTGTTCAACCCCAAAATTAATTCTATATCCATGTCATTGATTTTATGACTACTGTCACTTTTAACTAATTTTCCTTTTTAACACTGAATACTAATTACCTTTCTTTTGATCAAATCAGTTTCTTTTTATAAATCGGGTCTTAACATGTTTGAACATGTTGAATGTCTTGCAGGTGTTCCCTGATTCAACCCCAAATTTAGTTCTCGATCCACATGCTGAGTATGTCCCATGTCATTGATTTTATTACTACTGTCACATTTAATGTGTTTTCTATAATCTACAGAGAATACTAATCAAATTGATTTTGTAAAGATCCCCTCACCCTCATCCCTCTGCTGATGGACACGTCTGAACATGTTGAAGAAAGAATTAGTTTAGTATGCTTTGTGTCTACTATCCTTTTAGCCCCCATCCCCCAAAAAATTAGGTATCGATAGGCTCAACAGATACCCCTTGTCGGTGATTTAATTTCTCCGAACATTTTCTCAAAGTTTCCTTTTTTCCTTTAATGTATGTCACCTGCATAACAATTAAATACTAGGGTCAACCAATAATGATTTTCGGATACCTCTGAAAAACAACCCTGATTGAACTTGTTGACGAACCAATGGTATACAGCGTACCCCCAAAGAAATACTCAGTTTACTTTTAGTTATTTTCATTTATACTTTACTTTGCTTTCTTATTGCTAAAGTTATGCTTAGAAAGAACATGCTTTTTTAAACCGGATTTTGTAACATATAGTTTTTTATATAAACATAATTTACAAGGAAATTTATATTTTCGTTTTTCAAAACTAAAGTTGTGTTTCGTGAGAATGTGTTTCTTGAATCCACATTTACTTTGAAATGTTTTTAAGCTGGTACATAAACTACAATAGTACTGAACCATCTTGCTTACTGAGGCTTACTAAATCCCTACACAAGACAAAGAAGGATTATATTTATTTAAAAATCAGGTTTTTAAGGGGTAGCCGCATAAGTAAGAAAAAGATGAATAAAAATAGAATGAGAGAATAATGGAATCCAATGATTTCATTGGATACTGCATTAGTCACCATTTGCTGTTTCATTCTAATTGGTTATTGAATCGCGTGTAAATTTCCATAAAAAGCGGACGTATTCCATTCAATTCTTTAGTTCTTACAGTTTTCAGTCTACGTGAACATTAAAGAGTTTGAAAATAAATAGCACCATGGTATGTATTAGTAACATATAATCATTTATAACTAAATAACGTTTACATTCTCAGGCTTTCTTCGAATCAATAAATGATGTGACAGGCCATGTAGGACAAGGATATACAAAAACTGGGAGCCTCACGATTGGTTATGAGTATACTATAACAGATTGTCAACTAAAGAAAACAGTCTACGGAGAGAAAATTGCTCTTTACATAACTGATGCCGATGCCAAACCCCTTTGGATTTTTTTACCTAAGGCATTTGTGAGGATTTTTCCTACTAAAACTCCATACAAGAAGTTAAAGGACAACAATATTACTCATATAGTTTACAATGGGACGAAAAAAGACAGCTATAATACCCCCCATTTTCAATTTATATGTAAAAGTATATAAAGAAATTTAATATAAAAACTCCTAATCTTTCCCAACAAACCTCAGTTTCAAAACAACACTAAAGCAAGTAAAATGTTTTCAAAGCAAATTGAAATATTTTTAATTCAGTTCGAAGATATGATTTTCCATGAACACATGGAACGTCTGAAACAATTGAAGGCTCTTTTAAGCGACCTTGAACAACAGCAGGAAGTAAATTCTCAATTTGGAAAGCATTTTATCTCGTGCGTATGGGCGAACGATGACACCGAAGAAGGTCCAGACACCTGTCGCTGCTGTTTCGTTTCAAGTTATAAAGCAGAGGCTTTAAAACTAATGATGAATTACTATAGGTTAAGAGATCGAATGTACTCAAATAAAAACAATAACAATATGTAAATTATTTTGTTTTATTTATTTTTTTAAATAATTTCAGAACAAGCTTATCATTATAAATATAATCATTTTTCTTAAAGACATTTAAAAACATTTTGTTGATTGTTTTTTACTCTTATAAATACTAAATAGGATACAATAATGTCCACAGGTATTTGAAAAGTAACCCTGGACTTGCTGTTTATTATACGTAAACCTTTGGAATTATTTTTTAATAGACTTAAAAAATATTTGTTTTGAGGATATTGTCCATATGAATCAAAAAACTCGGCATTTGAAGCATTTTTAAAATAAAATGCTTCCCAGTGAACCAGGTTTGTCAGATGAGTCTGTATTCGCAATTATTATTGTAGGATATGTACGTATTTTAATAGGTAATTTATCAGATGGGAACACACCTTTAAATATATGTTTGGTGCTGCGCTTACTAAGCATAAGTTTTTCAATTTGTAATGTATTCATTTTTAAAGTAAAACTCTAATATTTCTATGTTTGTCAATATCAATCATGGAATCATATTCACAATATATAAGGCATGTGACAGCTTCGGTAAGTGGTTCAGCAAATCGACCCTCAATACGAATTGTTCCTTGATTAATTAAATTTGAACATACGGAAGAATTCGAATGATCTGCAGTTAAGTCAAACGCTAATATAAAACAGTTCTTATCAAACATTTCCTTAGTGATTTGCAACCCCTATCAAAGTGTTTTATACCATTTGCTCTAAATAGCATATTATATCCCCGAGAGCTCTGAATGTTTTCGGGGTTTGTAAAATCAAACTCTAGCGCTTGAGACGGTACTTGTACTCCATTAACTAAAAAGATTAAATCGCTGTATTTTAAAATGTTCAAAGTTATATGGATCCAGTTCTCTATTACCTGAGTATGCTCGGTTTTTGACCATGCAAAATGAGATAAAATTAGGTAATTGTCCAATTACAACATTGTCAATTGAAAGTGTATTGTTACCTGGATATAGAGTAAAAGATTTAACTTCAACTTTATTATATGGATATAAAGCGTTTTTAGATTGCAATACGCGATGATGTGCTAACAAAATACTTGGATTGACTATAACATGATTCATAAAGAGTTGTGCTTCTAAAACTTTTAAAGTGGATTCAGTTTGACTCTCCATCAAATAAAATGCTGTTTTTTCAATATTAAATGTTATTCTTAAATCAACATTATTTATTAGAAGCTTAGGTTGATTAAAAATATCTCCATGTACTTTTCCAAAGAGCTCCACCTTATTACTTCTTCGAAATATGTTTTTTACAGGTAAAGTTTCGTCAACATAACATTTAATTAAACTCGCAAAAAAATCCCTGGGTTGCTAAATGGCTGTCACTAGCATCACTTCCATAATTTAAAATAGTTTGTAAATAAGACCGATAGTGGTAATTATTATCGTTCTGAGAAACTAATGTGTTATTTAAATATACTGAGGAACTTCTAAAAATAGAGTGTAATATATTGTTTACAACACTAATAGCATCATTTGTTATATTATTGTTGTCCTGACCCTTTAGCTGTACTACTAATCTTAAATATACGCTTGACAGATCTCTGTATGATTCGCCATTTCCCAAACATACAAATTCAATTGAGCTGGCTCCATCCAATGATGCTATTGGATTGTATGTTAGTTCTTCAGTGCGTAAAATACTGCTTTGTGTCGGATGTGGCTCAAACAAATCCAGTTCACTTTTCATGCATTCAATGTGATTGGTCATCGTTTTGTAGGAAAAATATCTGCGATTTTCTTAGATAGATTTTTTTGATTTAGATCGTTTTTTAATGTTTTTCTTTGTATGCACACTTGAATGTTTAGTTTTATAATGAGCTCTCCTAGAAGTAAAACGCTTCCTTTTATTCTTTCTACCTGAGCCTCCCTGAGTCATTTTATCTATTACTTTATTGGATAGATTTTGGAGTGCAATTTTGCTCTGTTCTTGGATAATATTCTGTAGAGGTTTTCGTCCCAAGTCACTTATGACTGCTTTCCCTGATTCAACTGCTTGATTTTTTAACGGCGTTTAGTCCACTTAGAAAAAGTGGTTTAATGTACTTAAAAAGTCCACTAAAAAGTTTCCAATACCCCTTCCTTGCTGTATTATTTGAGGTGTTGCATAAAGGGAACCAATGTGATTTAATCCTCCTCCACTTTGATTTAGATAATACTCTTGGTAAAGTTTCTCCATGCCGGTTAATATCTTTATGAAAAATGTTATAACTAAGTTGCAATATTTATAGCATACAACGTTTCTGCCTAAAATGCAACGTAATGTATATGGGAGTGGCTGAAGGTTTAAAGGGCACCTTATATCCTCTTGAGTCAGATATTAAAATTGATATGTCTCTTACTTCACAATTCTCAACGGATAGTACTCAATGTTTTTGAATTGAATCATTTTCGAAACTCCATTATGCATAAGAACTTTTAGACATCGCGTTCTTTTGTCTCCAACGCATCTAGGCTTTATTATGTCAGTATAAACAAATATTATACCCTTTGACATACTTTGTATTGACTGTTTCTTATCCGTTACTTCATGGTGGGGAAGATCGTTTAAATATAGTTCAGATATTCCAACTTCCCACTTTTCATCTATATTTTGTGAGAAACTCACAATGTTTGTAAACGCAGACTGTACATTATCGGGAAAAACATTTAAAGAATTGTTGCTACAATAAAGTAACATAAAATGACTCTAAGTTACTCATTTTCAAAAGTTTTTATATTAAAGAAATCCAATTAATTTTATTTTTTCCAATTTGATATGGTTTGGCTCTATTCGTAGATCTTGTGCTAATTCTTGTTGATTTAGACCCAGATTTTTCTGCTTGTCGAGATGATCGTCTTAGTTTTTCCCTTCCTGCAATGTAATTGAGGTTTCTTAAATTGACTTCTGATTGAATAATATGATTATTTTTTCTCTTTTTTTTCTGGTGACTTAATTTGACGTTCAATGTATCTCCTTTTTAGGAGTTGGCTCAATCATACCTATATCATCATCGATTTCAGAGAATGCCCGCTTAGGGTTATCGTCTCGATTTTGAGAATCAGCAAATAAGTCTTCCTTAGAATTATTTGATAATTCGTCTGTATGTTTTTTTGTAATGTTCATACTCTTGTCTGCTTTAGCATTTATATTTTTCATAAACTCTTTGTTTTCAGTCTTTGCTTCTCTTTTTGAACTGGTAGGCCACTCTTCAAATGTCTGTGTTGAACTGCTTGATGATAAAACATTTAACTGATTTTTGTTATCAGAATATGTAACTCGTTTTTTTCTTTTGTGCAGAAAGTAGTTTAGTTCTTGACGAATTTTAATCCATTTATCGAAGTCACTTAGTCTACCATTACATATTATTGGTAAAAACTTTTGATTAATCAAATCTTCACCTCTATTATTTGATATTAACTTTTGATATTCGTTTGGTTGCATTAAAATAACTTTAATTAAATTACTTTTAGAGTTATGCATTTTTTATATTTTTCCAAATACTCCGGCCAATAATGATGAAATTAGAATTTGAAGAAATCCACCTTTTTGAACAAGAACTTTCCTCGTTGATTTTATGGTGCGCTTTGAAGATGAAATTTTACGCAGTACATTTTTATACCGTTTAAGTAGTGTAAGCTGTTTCCTTGTTAGTTGATGATTACCTTGTAAGGTATTTAAAACAATCTCAATTAATGACTTAACCAAATCATCATCACTATTGCTTATAATAGCTTTTCGTAACTTGGTACTAGCTCTTTTCAGAACATATAATAAATGTTTGTTCGCCATCAACCGTTTTAGACTCTTTTTTGTAAACCATTTTCGTTGCAATAACAAATTGAGTATGTTGAATTAAAAATATTTGAACGAAAACGTAAAAGATCGTTTATCCTTTGGGTAAGATCAATTAACAAGTAACCATGTGGTTCTTCGGTTACTTCTTTATATATGCGCATCAATTCACTAGGATTTTCAGGATAAATTTGTCGAGCCAAACAATGGAATTGAAGTTTATCTCTAGGGTTTTTAAAAACGACAATGTACTTTGTATTTAACGATATATCTCTAGTATGTGATGCTTTATGAAATATATTCTGAGTTACTACTATTACAGATAAGTTTCGATGGTGAGAGCCTTTTGTAAATAATTCACAAACACTTTTGTTAAATGCTCCCATCATTAGATCATCTAATACAATAAGGATAGGCTCGTTAAGATCATTTTCAATTGTTTCTGGTACACCTTTATGATATTCAAGTCCTGTAAAACTAGGTTTTGCGTGTTCTTCAGCATAACACCAAATGATCCTTTTTATATCTTCATTAATAAGTGTATTTTGATTGTTCAAAAGATTTTCCAGAAACGTTGTTTTTCCTGATCCAGAGGGTCCACATATAAGCATTGTAAATGGATGAATAAATTGTACAAACATTGTTGATTTATTTAGAAGAATTTGTTTTATTTGCCATATACTTCGTAATTTAAATTTTCCAATATTACAAAAAGCTTAAATAGATTATTAAGAGCACATCTAACTCCAAGTTTTTTATGTATTCGACAGTTAGTAAAGTAGTTTGGATAACATGTTAAACTTTGTTCAATTTCCACATCGATTACATTTGTTGCTAAGTACTTCTTTAAAAATTGTTTCTTTGCCTCTCCTCGGACAATTACTGTAGCGAAACTATTTAAAGGAGTTAGTATTTCACTTAGACTCAAATATGGAATGTCACCCTCAGACCAATCCAATCCATTTATATTTCTTTTTTGTGGTGTGTTGAATATTCCTTATACAATCATCTAATTCTTTTTAACATGATATGGGGGTAGAAAATGAAAGAAGTTCGGTATAACAGAGCCTGCTTGCATAAATGCCAATTCCTTTACAAAGATTTGTCTATTATTTCCAACTATGTATTGGAAATCAACCAAAACAGCGGAATTTCTATCAATTTTGATCATTGTCGTTTGAATTTATATAAAATACTGGTTGACGATACTATGATTTCACCGTTTATATAGCGCCACAGTTAGCATATAACAGTTAGTTTGAAAAAGATACTCAGCCAAGATGGATACATTCCAGTTAAAAAGGACAAAGGCTTTAAGAAAAACACAAGATCATGAAATTATTTTTGGACTTGAATATTATGTATATCACAATTTAAAATTAAAGTGTGGTTTTTCAACTAGTAGAAAATTTACGCCAATGATCTGGATGCAGCAAAACAAACATAATTTCATTGGGTTTGATAAGGAGGACTGGATTCAACTGTTAACATATAAGGAATATATTCAACTTAAGCTTGACCAGTACGAGTTTTTAATGCCTGATACTATTATTGACCACCCTTTGCTTAGTTCAGTTAAATGTCATTTTAAATATAGAAAAGTCGATAAACAGTGTATAGTTACTTTAAACCAGAATGGTAACAAAATTGAATTTGACAGTGAATCTTGGCGTGCGCTTTTACGACTTGGTATTTTTATACTCTCTGCAAGAGTATATTGGGTTTGTGCAAAAGTATGTAACAGGCAGAAGGAGGCGTGGCAGACCCCATAAAGTATATATATTATTGATCAGCATCACAAGCCGAGTCGATATAGCCATGTCCGTCTGTCCGTCTGTCCGTCTGTCTGTCTGTCTGTCTGTCTGTCTGTCTGTCTGTCTGTCTGTCTGTCTGTCTGTCCGTCTGTCCGTATGAACAAACAGATTTCAGAGATGGTAAGAGCTACAAGTTCGAGCTTGGTGTCAAACGATCAGATATTTAGTCAGTCAATACAAGAATCTTTTTTTTTTTTTCGATGCCACGCCCCATTCGCCCACAAAAAGCAAAAAACTGGACACACCTCGTGAAAAATTGGTGTTTTCGGCAAATATCTCAGTAACTATGGCACCTAGGATCACCAATTCTTGTACGGGAGTTCCTAGCGACAGCATAGTTGCATTGCCATCTATAAATTTGGACTGCCACGCCCACTTTTCCCACAATTTATAAAATAGTTTTCAAGCTTCAATGCCGTTTTTTCCGTATCGTACAGTATTGTAGTTTATAACTGGTGTGGAGACTAACTATATTAAACTATCCTGAAAGGCGCATTAAAATCGGACTATAAACAAGAAAACTAGAAGCGTTACAATATTGTTAATTGAACGCAATATCAACCCATTGGTGCAAGCGAGACAGAAACACACAAGCACATGCTCGAACGTTTTTGCTGCCTGTGTGGCGGCAGCGCTGCCCGCGGTCGCTGGCTGCGCCGAATACACACATACATACATGCATGCATCATATATTGTCAAACGTATGTGTATTCGCAACAAACAAACAGATGTGTGTTTGATTATGCTTAGATTGTTTTTGTTTCAACGTGTTTTAATGCAAGTACTATTCATTGTAATATCTGGATACCGATTTTAATAATTTAATCGGGAAAATGCAGAGAGTATTATACGGTCGGGCGCGCTCGACTGTACTTTTCTTTCTTGTTTTAACCACATTTTTGTGCTGGAACACAATTCTTAAAAAACAAATAACAAATATCTATTATAAACATATTATACCTAAGTGTGCCCAAATGAATAAATATGAAATACGACTTACAGATTTAGAAGCATCGTATGAGTCTGACGTTGAGATTGACTTAACTCGTTTGTGTTTTGAGATTTCAAAGAAGATGCGAAAAGAAATAAAAAACGACGTAACTCAATATAAACAGTTAGTATTATCAAAACACTCAGGATTGTAATAATAAACATAATGAGTAAATTACAGGTTGTAACAGAAATTCATAAGCAGTCTAGAAAAAATTTTAGAAGGCGTAGTTTCGTACAAAAAGGAATAAATGATACTTGGCAAATAGATTTAGTTGAAATGATTCCATTTCATAAACAAAATGGAGGTAATCGATATCTACTGACAGTGATTGATACTTTCTCAAAATATTCATATGCAGAGCCTGTGAAGAATAAATCAGCTTCAGATATAGTTTTAGCAATTAAAAAAGTATTTGAAACTGCAAAAAAATACCTAAAAATATTCAGAGTGATCAGGGTAAAGAATTTTTTTAATAAGGAATTTCTTCAACTAATGAATAAATTGAAAATAAATCATTATCACACCTATACTCATTTAAAAGCATCAATTTGTGAACGATTTAATAGAACCCTTAAGAATCTAATGTGGAAAATGTTTAGCTACCATGGAAATTACATTTGGGTGTCCAAGTTGCAGCAATTACTAAAAAACTTACAACAATACATATCACCGTACTATAAAAATGAAACCCAGTGAAGTAGACAGAAAGAATGAAAAATTTATTTTAAAGTCGGTGTACAATCATCCTAAAATTTTTCCTAAACACAAATACTCTGTTAACGATTTTGTTCGAATAAGTAAATATAAAGGTGTTTTCGCTAAAGGATATGAACCAAATTGGACAACTGAAATATTTAGAATTATAAAAATTCAATCAACAGATCCAGTCACTTATTTATTAAAAGATTATAAAAATGAACGCATAAAGGGTTCATTCTATGAAGAAGAACTTCAACGAGTTAGAGATAAAAACGCATACTTGATTGAAAAAATTATAAAATCTGGAAAAAATAAAGTTTTTGTTAAGTGGTTAGGCTTTGATGAGTCACATAATTCCTGGATTAATAAAAAAGATATAATTAAATAAAAGACTTTTTTTTTTATTTTTTATTATTTATTTAGAATATGTTTTTTTTTTTTTTAGTTATACATATTTACAAGCACTATATATATATATTTACAATTGTTATATATTAAGTCTTATCTTTGAATAAAATATTTTTACAAATTTTCTCTGTTCAAACTTATTTTATAATGCCCCCAAGCCAGTGTAGTTATTGAATTTGATGTTACAAATCTTTTGTCATCTTTATAATTCAATGAAATTTTATTTACAATTTCTGTAAACAGCTCATGGTCTCTACTTCTTATTACCCTCTGTTCACCATAATAAGTTTTTCGTTTTCGGATACATTCAATATAGTCCGAGTGGGAGAGTTTTTTTTAGCAACACTTTCTTTGACACCTTTAATTTTCTTAATTTCTTTGTCGGTGGTTCCTTCACTGCTTTCTACCTTGTAGGAATAAGCTTTTGCTTTTAAGCCTGCAAAAGATTTCATAATTTTTCCTGCATTTTCATCTTTAAATAACCCTAACTCTTTATTGTTTGCTGGAATTATGTTATATGGATTCATAGAGTTATAATTGGAGGTATCAAAACGTTCTGGATTTGTTTTTATAAGGTTATATACATCTTCAACAGAGGATGTAATAAACGAATCAGTGTCCATATAAATAATCTTAGTCGAGGGACTTTTTATGCTTAAGAAATTATAATAATAATCATACATAAGCCATTTTGACAATTCTAAGACAGTTACTCCAATATAGATTGGTTTATCATAATGAATGAGCGATGTTGTATGCTCAAGTGCTGCTAAGTCATTACCGAAAATGTTCATGCTATGGAAATTGTTCATTGCGACTAACTGTCTGAAGCCAGGAGAATTTTGCTTCGAGTGGTAATCAGTAACTAGTCGTATTGAACGTCTTTTCTCTACGTTTTCCATAGTTTTGCCGTAAACGGCATTATTCATCAACTTGAAAAAATTTTTTGAAACTCATTTTTTTGCTGATTTTCTATGAGAATTGTTCAAGTTAATGTATGGCTCAAGCCAACGTCGTTGCGTAAAAGACAAAACTCTATGAATTTTTAATAATTTTAATCCTTGTTGCATGCAGAGTTGCAATTGCTTTAAATGAATAATGTAATTGGTTTTATTATTTAAGTCTGCAATTAATTTAATTTGTTTTCCTCCAGGTGGAACTTTATTTTCTGGACAGAATGGTAGACAATTATGTTTGTCATGAATCTCTTTAGGATATTGCAAATCTACTTCTAAAATATATCCTACATCATCATCAACTGAAATATTTGCCAAAGAAAGCTTTGATATTTCATCTTCAGAAAGGAATTTAAAATTTTCTAATGGCAGCACTTGACACATTGCCCACCCATATAAATTGTTTGCATCTATATATGAAAGATAGTTTGTGTCAAGGTTAGGATTAAAATCTTTTGATGAGGATTATTAGCAACTGAAATTCGTTGACTACATTGTGTCAAACCGCCACGAACAGCTAATTTAAGAAAATTATAGGTGTCAGGGTCACTAATCAGCTCGAGTTTAACTTTGGTAAACTTAAGCATTGCATCCCAAGAGATTGAAGGAGCCGTTACGTAATTAATTGGGTCTAACTTATAAATTTTATGACAGATGGCTCTAAAATTTTCAAAAACATCTGCCAGAATAATTACATCACTTTCAGGTATAGTTTTAAGTAGTCTGACAATGTTTGACACTTAAAACTATCCCATACCTGTTGTGCAAACTCATAGTTTTTAATACTACACTCCTCATCGTTTAGAGCATTATAAAAAAGTTCTCTAGATGGGAGTTGTTTCGCTGCTAGTTTAGAAAAACTATCTAGATAGTCATAAGGGAAAACTCCTTCCGACGCATTTGCTTAAATTGGACACCTTCAAACTTTCTACTTAAAAAAAGCTTGAAGTCTTCATCGTTAAGATAGCTAGAAAGTTTTTCTAAACTAGAGTTTAAAAATCTATTAGAGTCAATAAACTGAATATTGTATAAATATTTTTTGTCTATTGTGACTTTTTAGTAATGGATATATATAATTCCTTATTGCAAGGAATTATACTTAAGTCCCCACCAAGCTCAGTTATAAATAAATGAACGTCATATTTAGTTAAGTTATGGAACACAACAGGTATAACAGGAAATCTAAACTTATAAGTTAACTTACATTTCTTATGTATTGGACCCTCATATTTTCCGGTAAAGAAATTAAAGAATTTATCCTTTTCAGCATCATCGATCACGTCTTCACAGGCCGTACATTTGTTGTATTCCTGCATACACTCTTCGTCAATGTCCAGCAAATGGTTGGGGGCTTTGAATGCTTTCCAATATTTATTGTAAAGCATTCTTGTTTTCTCATCAAGGGCTTGACAAAACTTTTTGATGCAATCGATCCCTATTAGCAAAAGTAATGAAAAATAATAAGTATGTGTTTTAATAGATTAAAAGCATAATGGTAATTTACCTTCGTAAGTCCACATTTCGTTTAGCTCGGGACTATATTTATGTGCAACGTAAAATGAAACTGCACAAGCGGTATGTTTTTGAGCCTTCGTAGTTGACGACATCTTTGGGTCATTTTGTGATCGATGAAAAGTTTCCAAGACAGCTTCAATATCCGCGTAGATGGTTACCGGTGGAGAAAGTTTTTTATGACAGTTTTTGAAGCTGGCATATGAACCCCCACTTTAGGAAAAGTAGATACAACTTTTCCGCAACTTTTGGTATGCATTTTACTATTGCAAGTATACCATTGCAAACAGTTATGACAAAAGTCTCCTGGCGTATGGCTCTTAGTGAATTGCGATTTAGCCAATGTAGACATATTTGTTATGTAGGCGTAATGCATTATCATTTCAGCCTCATTGTATATACCCAGGAGACTTATATGTTTTTCCCGTAGACTGTCTGCTCGAATTGTGGGTCCAACAATCATCTCTTGTTTCTTTCTGCTACAGTCAATTTCGTATACATTTATACTAAATTGGGGATTTAGTTTTTCAAAAAGCTTAACCCCTTTTGAGTTGACTGGGAATTCTATATCCGAGAAGTTAAGTCGCTGCCCCCTATAAGTAATAACAGGAGCAGCGATGTTGCTTATGTTATAGCAAGAAGTGTTCTTGAGATTCCTCCTTAGTTTTTTTTTGTCGTTATCATTGTAGGTGGCATTTTCAATGAACTCGTATTCGATTGATGCCAGTATGCACCATTTAAAACAAAAAACATCGTTGTTTTTAATATTGACAGTTGCATTCCTCTTTCTAATCGTTTCGGGCATTTCACAGTATCCTCCAGAAGGAATATGTTCCAGTTTAACTATTGTTAAATCACAATAGTTAAATGATTGGATAACCATCCACTATCTTTTTTCTTGGAACTCACTAGTTAATAAATTTAAATAATCGATTTTGTTCTCCAAAAACATTATCAGCTGTTTCTAAATCATAGAGACACTGATATGATGTTACAAAATGCTTTGTTGATTCAATTAATTCTCCATCATCTGTTTGCTTTATATATGTGCCATAAAGTTTAATCGAAATTTTTATGGCGGTATATTTAGCTAAACAGAGTTCAATTATTTCGAAAATGTTTCTTTTTATTTGATTGTAAAAATCACGAAGAATAATTACATTTTCATTTTCATTAAAAACACGATATGTTTCAACAGGGAATTTGGTTTCTGTTGAAATTAATACTACATTAGTGTTTCTCACTATTTGAGCAACTTGCGCATTTTTATGCGTATCAGTGCGCAAGTGCATTTTATATGCATTTCTTTTAATTGAAACGTTGCATACTTGACAATAAATATCATCGCTTTTCATTTTCTTAGCGGGTTGATTAATTATAGCTCCTGCTCTTTTTCAAGGCTCTGGCAGATGTAGTAGGTTCGACGTCTAAAGTTGATGTTGAAGAGGGACGATCACTCGAATCTTGGTTCCTTGACGCTTCCATCATTATTCTAAAAGCGTTTACAGGTCCGGTGCACTTGCTATAATGCACAACGAAAGCATCCACCCCGTCAAAAAGCACGGTTGCACATATCACACACAATTTTGGAGCACATTTTTTGTTTTTTTTTTAGTTTTGTGTGAAATTTTAAAAACAAATGTTTTTTTTTTTTTTTTTGTTAATAAATAAATGTTCGATTTTAAACAAAATAGTTTCCACTGACGAACGCGGGTAACTTAAAATTGTTAGCAATTTTATGTTTAAAATTTTGAATTTGTTTATAGGAGATTACTGCTTTGTTTAAAAAGAGTTCGAAAGATTTTAAAAAACACGGTTATCGATTCTGAACGTAGTACCAACTGAACTCCTACAGCAGACGATTTTTACCTTTATACCATTGGTTCGTCAACAAGTTCAATCAGGGTTGTTTTTCAGAGGTATCCGAAAATCATTATTGGTTGACCCTAGTATTTAATTGTTATGCAGGTGACATACATTAAAGGAAAAAAAGGAAACTTTGAGAAAATGTTCGGAGAAATTAAATCACCGACAAAGGGGTATCTGTTGAGCCTATCGATACCTAATTTTTTTTGGGGATGGGGGCTAAAAGGATAGTAGACACAAAGCATACTAAACTAATTCTTTCTTCAACATGTTCAGACGTGTCCATCAGCAGAGGGATGAGGGTGAGGGGATCTTTACAAAATCAATTTGATTAGTATTCTCTGTAGATTATAGAAAACACATTAAATGTGACAGTAGTAATAAAATCAATGACATGGGACATACTCAGCATGTGGATCGAGAACTAAATTTGGGGTTGAATCGGGAACACCTGCAAGACATTCAACATGTTCAAACATGTTAAGACCCGATTTATAAAAAGAAACTGATTTGATCAAAAAAAAAAGGTAATTAGTATTCAGTGTTAAAAAAGGAAAATTAGTTAAAAGTGACAGTAGTCATAAAATCAATGACATGGATATAGAATTAATTTTGGGGTTGAACAGAAGACACCTGTAACACATTCAACATGTTCAGACATGTTTAGACTCCGTTTTTAAGAGAAAGAGATTTAAGCAAACGAAAATGAATTGCCTTAGCCTCAGCTTATGCCTTAAAGTAGTTAGAATATAGGCAACCAGGAATTCTTGTTTGTATGCGCCGGCTTTGGTGTAACCGTCAATAAACTCATTGATGAGAAAAAACCCACAGACCACCAGACTTCACGACGTGATACTTGGAAATGCTCATTAACCCTAGAACACTTATGAGTGATAAAGAAAAGGGACCGATATACAAAGGATCACAACTGACCTTCGTAAAGAAAGGCAATAAAAAAGGATCACAACTGACCTTCGTAAAGAAAGGCAATAAAATGTGTTAACAACGATTGACAGCGGACTCAATTGAAAATGATCGGTACTGGCACACTTGTTTTGTCCTCAGATATTCGAGCTGTATGACTGCTTGTAAAACTCACCCCTAATACAGGTGGGCTGCACGTATACAGTACCTGTATACAGTAACTGGTTTACCCACCCTCCCGGTGTGCGCAACCGGTGTGCGCAACCGGATTACATTTATATTTATCAATAGAAAATAAAAAGCAAAGTGAAATTAGATTCATTTTCGTAGAGTTAATTCTGTTCGCTTGTTAAAAAAATTTTCGCGCGGAGCTAAAAAAAGAAAAAAAAGAAAAAAAAAAAAAAGAGGGAGAACAAGTAGTTAGAATATAGGCAACCGGGATGAGACTCTGATATTAAATCGGCCAAACTGAATCACAGAATATTTGTTACGCCTGATGTTCCCCGGTTAAAACAATTGGATCCTCACTATTTATGTAGGACACAAACCATATGTCAGTTTCTCTAATCTCCGCTAGGTGTCGCTATAAATTTTATTTTTGATCTCCAATGGATCCTCAAAATTTAGTTATGAAACCAGGAAACAACCCCAATTTTATTTTTTGATCCCAAACGGATCCTCAAAATTTAGTTATGAAACCAGGAAACCAAACCAATTTTATTTTTGATCCCAAATTTAGCCTCAAAATTTAGTTATGAAACCAGGAAACAACCCCAATTTTATTTTTGATCCCCAATGGATCCTCAAAATTTAGTTATGAAACCAGGAAACCACCCTAATTTTAATTTTGGACACAAACCATAGAGCTAATAAATTCCCAAAGTTCCCTAAATTTATGCTCACCGCTAGATGGCGCTAAAAATTTCCCTAAATTTATGTTCACCGCTAGATGGCGCTTTACCGCCGGAGGGGGGAGGGAAATTCCCGGTTGCCTATATTCTAACTACTTGTTCTCCCTCTCTTTTTTTCTTTTTTTCCTTTTTTTTCTCTTTTTTGCGCTCCGCGCGAAAATTTTTAACAAGCGAACAGAATTAACTCTACGAAAATGAATCTAATTTCACTTTGCTTTTTATTTTCTATTGATAAAATAAATGTAATCCGGTTGCGCACACCGGTTGCGCACACCGGGAGGGTGGGTAAACCAGTTACTGTATACAGGTACTGTATACGTGCAGCCCACCTGTATTAGGGGTGAGTTTTACAAGCAGTCATACAGCTCGAATATCTGAGAGTGAGGGGCCCGGTTACATTTTCAAAACAAGTTGAGTCCGCTTTTCAATTGAGTCAATCGTTGTTAACACATTTTATTGCCTTTCTTTACGAAGGTCAGTTGTGATCCTTTTTTTTATTGCCTTTCTTTACGAAGGTCAGTTGTGATCCTTTTGTATATCGGTCCCTTTTTCTTTATCACTCATAAGTGTTCTAGGGTTAATGAGCATTTCCAAGTATCACGTCGTGAAGTCTGGTGGTCTGTGGGTTTTTTTTCTCATCAATGAGTTTATTGACGGTTACACCAAAGCCGGCGCATACAAACAAGAATTCCTGGTTGCCTATATTCTAACTACTCTTATATCAGGAAATCAATTAATTGACCCTGCAACAAACAAATCTAATCGCGAAATTCGAGGCGCCCTTGAGAGTATCTGAAAATAAATATTTCTATACTAAATAAAAACACTTAAGATAGACTCGTCTGATCAGACGCCATAACAGTCACAATCAGCGAACTTCCAGCACTGTACAAGATCCAAATAGTAAGATTGTAATCAGTGTGTAGGAAAAGCAACGAATCGGGGCAATGTGGACAGCTCATGTTTAGTCTGTGTTCAAAGTTCACCTGTGAACGGCAAATATTACGTAGTTTCCAAGCGATTCAGAGTTATTTAAAGGCTGACGACAAAAAAAACATTAAAACGATCGATAAGAATTAAAATGTCAAAAAGAATTATCAGTGAAGTGAGTAACCCAATAAAGATACTCACAGAGGTTGTTGGATGGGGAGTGGGGGATTGGAGCAGAGGGACATAACTGCAGACATGTTTGAACATAAAAAAAACATTAAGCAAACAGACAATAAATAAGTATACACCGCCAAGATTAGGGATTAGGAGCCCGAGTCTTATCGCAGACATGCTTCTGCCTCCCTTATCAGTCAAGCATGAGGAACGACCAGCGTCCGATCATTCAGTTTAGTTTGAGCTATAGACGTGTACGGTATATAAAAAGAAAAAACTCGCTAAATCAAAGAATTGTCAACTGCAATTGGATTTCATAGGATACCAAAAACTAAAACATAAACAAGTTTGGCATAAAAAGTCTGCCTAAAATAAAATAAATATTTAATTATATATATACATTTTATATATATAAAGCATATACTAAATTGGCTAGCTGATAAGCTTCTGCTTAGTGCAAATCAAACATACAAAAAAAGACGTCGTCGTGTGCATTTGGCGACTTTTGAACTCTCAAAATGATTTCCCATACAGTGAGGTGTGTCTGTGTGTTAGATTCTAAGTGTAGTACAAATAACTAACTATATATATATATATAAAAACCCCACAGAGTCTTCAAACTGATGTATATCGTGGCTGGCATACTGATTAGCAATGAGGAAATATGCGATACAGTCGATCGCATACAAATCGCGCCACGCGTTGAAATGAAACCAGAATTGGATCAGCGGGGACAACGAGATCTGGTCGTGGCTAAAGCCGATGGTTCACCCAGCTCCAAGCGACGCCGCAAAGTCAGTGTCACCGGCTTGGCCGGCGGAGTAGTGCGTGAGGTGACCAGTCAGGTGACCAGTCGAATGGGCAATCGGATCAGTTGGCTCCACAAAGTGCCACTGATCATCGAACAGTGGCGAACACTCGCACTGAGCTTCACGGTCTGGACTATTCCGAACATTTTCATGGACTACACGTCCAGCTATATACGTCGGAAGTTCTTCATAAACAGCGATTGTGATATGATCTATAAGTAATCTCTGTCGTCGGTTGTGCAGTAAAAAGCTTTTTGCCAAAGAGCACACAAAGAAGTCGATTTTATTCAAGTTAAGTTAAGTTTAGTTTAGTTAAGATTAGCCATAAATATGTTCAAATAAAGTTAGTGTTTAACAACAACAAATAGACATCAATATATGACGAACTTCAGTTCGTTTCAAGTATAATATTTATGGTCCCATTTCAACAAGTTTTCCATTCCATTCTCCATTCTCAAAGCACTGCTCTAATCGCCTTCGACTATGAAGCTCTCGAGAGTATCGGGACTATTACCATTTCCACCAGTACCAATCACATTGAGACTATTGTGTAACATGTTCGCTATGCTGTCCACATCCAGATTCTCATCTGTAGCCGAGATCTTTCTCAACGCGGAGCAAACAATGCTTAAATCTCCCTTTAGCTCACTAACCACTGCGGTGATCTTCTGGGCATTCGATAGAACCTCAACGCTGCTCGTGTATGGATTGTAACGCACTCCGAACGGTCGTTGTATGCTCTCCGCAAAGGCGCTAAAAATTAAGTTCAAGTGTTGCGACAGATATAATGTAATCGCTTCAGTCTTACCGCATCTGCTCCTTGGCCTCCTCGAAGGAGTCGGTGTAGTAGTAAGCATTCTGATAGGAAGTAATGATGCATTCCTCCTTGCAGGTCAGCTCCGGATCGAATTTCTTAATCTTATCCTTAGCCGTAATGGCATGCTGCAATTCGGCTATGGAGCTGAGGAGTCCAGCGCCGTAAACCTTGAAGCTGCTGTCCGCTTGTTTGCAGAGACCAAACTCCACAGTAAAGAAGTACAACTAAAGGGATGAATGAGGGAGTATAAATAAGTTCTGAGTGGTTTATCTCACCGTTGCCAGTTTTTCAATGTCAGCATCGCAGGCGCCCAAGGAGGCCAAGCCAATCTCCTGCGAGAACTGAGCAAAACTCGAGTTGGCCAACAGCGGCATGTGGCCCAAAAGCTCATGACAGCAATCCCTGGCAAATAATCGAGTGTGTAAATAATTTGAGTGCACAAAAGGGGGAGAGACCTACGGCTCTGGAGTGTAGAAGGGATCCGAGGAGTGTCTTATGTACTGCGTGCAGTGAAACACTCTGAAAGCCAGGCCGGAGAGAAAAGTCGCGTGGCGAAAGGTAACCGGCCACAGGACGTAGCTGGAAGCCCGTCTTGCGCTTCAGATAACTGCTGACATCCTGCAGCTGTGGCAAATTGTCCTCCCGGTAGCCACAGAACTTGACCAACTCTGGCCAGTTCTCCATGTACTCGGGCACCGCGTGCAGTTGGTACAGACGATGCAGTTCCACGAACACAGTGCCCCTTTTGTAGATAAACTTTGATGGGGAAACCACAAAAGCTACAAATTCAATTTTCACTTACCAAGTTTTTACCTCTTCTGGTGTGTATTGCACGCGAGGAATCGGATTGCCACTAAGAGGGGAAATGAGGAGCTTAAGGGCGGAATTGTGAGTTTAAGCTTGCACTTACTGCTTAAAGTTGTTGGCTATAGCTGAGAACTGTTCACGGCGCTTGCGATAAACCGGATCCTTGAAGCCAGGATGATCTGCGTCCAGCTCAGAGCCATACATCAGCACATTCTGTGCCTGATCCAAGTCGGATATCTTGCGCGGAAACCAAACCATGTCGCCAAAGTCTAAAACAATTGAAAAGGCCATCGAAGATTAGATTTGTGTTCTATAAAACTGGAGAGTCTTTAAAATTTCCCAACACGTTCCAAGGGGGAATTCGGAATAGATTTAAGCACTTTCTTTCACGCTTTATTTACAAGTCAATCAATTTAATAATTAAAATTTTAATTGTAAATCCATTTGACTTACCAAAACTGGAGCAAGCCGAAAGGGACGGAGCCCTTGCCAAGCTATGAGCATTTACGGACGTATAGTTGACCGAAGCGACTTCGCGATTGAGCATCTTCACGACCTGATCCAATCGTCGGGGATCACACTCAACATCTACCAGAACATCGGCCTGATTGCTGGTCATCTCCAGCGGTGACAGCTCCAAGTGTAGGACATTGATGCCCAGCTCCTGAAATACCTGCAGAGCTCGTGCCAAATTACCTACTTGATTTTTGAGCGTAAATAAAATGGAGATGCGTTCGCCGGGCGAATGCTGACGCGCTGCATCGCCAGCAATCTGCAAGCGTGGCACCTCCGCGATAATGCCACCGTTCCTTTCCTGCTTTTTAGGTGAAAATAATAGAAAATTGTCGCTGGGAGCTGAGGCATGTCTAGAGAGACTTGCATGCGAAGTAGCCGATGGAGACGATGAGGATGAAGATGTCGATGTCGTGTTGGATGTTGTGGATGAATCCTTCTTGAGCGTGTGCAATGGACTGCCCTGTTTAACGGACCATTCCTGCTCACCGCTGCGATATAACCATAATCCAAGTAGGCTTTTGCCCGATGCACTCATCTTAATCAAAGATTTAAGTAAATTCAAAGGGTTCACAAAAAATCACTGTTTCTCCACTGGACACACGCGTCGTATGCGCAACGTAACGGCGGACTGCAAGATCCTGTCGCTGTGTCGGCTCCTTTTATAGGCAGCTGCCAGCGGCACACACACACTGTCACTCACACACACGCACACTGACAGCCATTAGGCATACATACATATTCTATTGTATTTATTTAAGTGTGCGTAGCGAGATAAATTTGTTCAAGGATATAAAAGCTACAAGTGACTTTTTCTTTTCGCAGACTCCACCTCTTTGCCTGTGTGTGGGAGGCGCTGTGTGTTTCTGTGTGTGGTAGAGTGTGTGTGAGGGTTTACGCATCGTTTTGATTGGCCAAATCATGTTGAAATCAGGCTAACGCGAACACATGACGTCATTTCACTTTCTAATCAGCAGCAACAACATTTAATGCTTTCTCGACTTGTTGAGCTTGAATTTAGCTTCTGTTCGAGTTTGGGTTGGAGTTTGTGTTTGAGTTGGACTTTCATTTTGCTGTCAGCGCTTGATTTTCAACTAACATATACGTAATTTATGCGGGCATAGAAAATGCTGCAAATGGTTACGGGAGGACAGGAAAAACTTTGCTTGACCGTGTCATTGACGGTGGCAACTGAATAAAAGTCAAACCAACAAACGACGAGAGTTTTTTAGACTTAAAGTAACAAATTTAAAACACGTATAATTTTAATTTGATTACTTTTTTTAACCTGTCTTAATAAAACAATGGTAATACGTTATAAAGTAGAACATAAAACCAATTTATACTCAAATGATTGGATTGAAATGGAAGGAATTTATTGTAACTTGCTGTGGATTTCTTTTCACTGAAAATTTGTATATTTCAGCTGTAAAACCAAGCGAACATGATCTTCAAAGGTCTCAAAGGACAAATGCAAACTTAAAAATAACAAACTTCTTAGTTCCTTTAAACAACTTCTTGCTTAAGCTTTTTTAACAGATCACTCTGCATATTCAATTAAACGTTCCATTTCCGGTTCATAGCCTCCAAGTAAGTCGTCCTCACGGTATAAAGCATGACTGGCAACCACTTGATGCTCTTGCCTTGACAATGTGCTGAAAGTTACTGGCCAAATTGAAGGGAACGGGAGTGGGAAAAAGTCAGTAGGCAGCCTAAAGCCAAACAGAGTCAATAATAGATAAATGGCAATTTTCTTTTGCGGTTCTGTTTTCAGTTTCCCTTTCGGCTCGAGTCCTTTGTTTGCGCTTAGAGAAAAGCAAACAGTCGAGGGAAAAACCAAACCAAATCAAAGCCAACAACTGGGCTATTAAAATATGCGGGTGAAGCTACTTAAGGAAAACTATACTGTCTCTCTGTGCATGTGTGGGTGTGCGAGTGTGGGTTGATGTGATAAACGTAATGGCCCCCAATTCTTCTCTTTTCCCTTTCCCCACCTGTTTCCTTCAAAGTGATTGGTGCGAAAAGCATTTCATTTGTAGTCTCCGTCGCAGTCGTTGAATACGTTTGATAGATTTATTGCAACTGTTGCTTAAAGTGAATCCAGCTGATTGCATTAAAGATAGACAGACAAACCATAAACGTGGGGGAGATATGGCATGCCTGTGGAGAGGGGGGACAAGGCAACGATGAATGGCGTTTGTGATTTCTGTTGATTTCAGTATAATTAAGTTACGTCAACTAATTTACAAGAGCTGTAAGGAGTACCGACTGCGAATTGTATGAAAGGGATTACCAAATGTCAGTGAAGTGAAAATTTGAATACTTTTGTTGATTTGATGAATACGGGCGGGTTGCTTAAACATTTCAAACACTTATGAAATTCAGAAATGAACCTTTTTTGCTTTTACTTAATTGTTTTATACTCTCTGCAAGAGTATATTGGGTTTGTGCAAAAGTATGTAACAGGCAGAAGGAGGCGTGGCAGACCCCATAAAGTATATATATTATTGATCAGCATCACAAGCCGAGTCGATATAGCCATGTCCGTCTGTCCGTCTGTCCGTCTGTCTGTCTGTCTGTCTGTCTGTCTGTCTGTCTGTCTGTCTGTCTGTCTGTCCGTCTGTCCGTATGAACA
The DNA here is from genome assembly GCA_020829145.1 of Drosophila nigrodunni. Classification (NCBI taxonomy): domain Eukaryota; kingdom Metazoa; phylum Arthropoda; class Insecta; order Diptera; family Drosophilidae; genus Drosophila; species Drosophila nigrodunni. Next base: position 17,223 of record JACVCZ010000003.1, on the reverse strand, counting down.
AACAGATTTCAGAGATGGTAAGAGCTACAAGTTCGAGCTTGGTGTCAAACGATCAGATATTTAGTCAGTCAATACAAGAATCTTTTTTTTTTCGATGCCACGCCCCATTCGCCCACAAAAAGCAAAAAACTGGACACACCTCGTGAAAAATTGGTGTTTTCGGCAAATATCTCAGTAACTATGGCACCTAGGATCACCAATTCTTGTACGGGAGTTCCTAGCGACAGCATAGTTGCATTGCCATCTATAAATTTGGACTGCCACGCCCACTTTTCCCACAATTTATAAAATAGTTTTCAAGCTTCAATGCCGTTTTTTCCGTATCGTACAGTATTGTAGTTTATAACTGGTGTGGAGACTAACTATATTAAACTATCCTGAAAGGCGCATTAAAATCGGACTATAAACAAGAAAACTAGAAGCGTTACAATATTGTTAATTGAACGCAATATCAACCCATTGGTGCAAGCGAGACAGAAACACACAAGCACATGCTCGAACGTTTTTGCTGCCTGTGTGGCGGCAGCGCTGCCCGCGGTCGCTGGCTGCGCCGAATACACACATACATACATGCATGCATCATATATTGTCAAACGTATGTATTTCGCAACAAACAAACAGATGTGTGTTTGATTATGCTTAGATTGTTTTTGTTTCAACGTGTTTTAATGCAAGTACTATTCATTGTAATATCTGGATACCGATTTTAATAATTTAATCGGGAAAATGCAGAGAGTATTATACGGTCGGGCGCGCTCGACTGTACTTTTCTTTCTTGTTTTAGTTTCAAAAGGAATAGATTTCGAAGATTTTATTTACTAAATCAATATTAAAATTGTTACTTCAATACTATTATTCTTTTTTTTTTAATTAATATATATCTCTTTTTACAGCTCTATGGATGCGAATAAAGCCTAGTATAAATAAATTACATTATAGTACATATTTCTATTTAAATGATATGAATTTTATTTTTTTAACAAACATTTTATAATTATTATTTACTTTCCTTCTATTTTTAGGTACAATTAAAAATACTAAAAAAAATTTTCTTTAATTTTCTTTCTTCAGCTTATATAATATATAATGTTCTTTAATTGTTTTTTAATACAGAACTCTCTTAATTATATTTTAATAAACTTAGATACGTTTTTAATATTCTTCTGGCGCAAAAATTCAAACGAAATGACGACGCAGCTTTGGATTTCGTTGCACTCAAGCAACAGCATTGCAACGCAGCGACAGTCACCCCCAAAAGTCAGAGAACGGAAGTGCGCATGCTTGCCACATGGCAACCCTCGGACAGGGAAAGGAGGGGATGAAGCAGTTGCCAATGCAGCACGGTTGCAAAGCCAGCGCGTTGTTTGGTTGTAAACAAAAACAAGTTACAAGTTACGCAAAAGTGTCTCCAGAGAGTGAGAGAGCGGGAGAGAGCGGTAGGTGGAGAAACCAGCGGGAGAGCGATTTGAAGAGAGCATGCTCCTGACACAAGAAGAAGACAAGAAAGAGAATATCCCAGCCAAGTGGACGTCAAACTGGGCTGAAAGCACGACAAAAACGGCCAAGGAAATTATCGATTTTCGCATGGTGAAGTGAAAAAGTATCTTTTATCTGCAGTATTTGCAAATCTTAGTCAACACTTGAGTTTAACATAAACTTGAGCTAACTAATTAGCACTTGCTGTAGTTCTTAGGTTGTGTTAGCTGTAAGTGGGCGTGGCAGCTGGGCAAACAAGCCCGAAATGGCCGACAGCGAGTTCGAGGAATTCCATAGGCCCATATTTGAGCCACAACACGCAGTTGGCACATTTGGCAAAAAGAAAACGACACATGCATTTTACTCGTAAGTACAAGAGTTTCCAAAAATCCAATCAATCCATCAAGACTCTTTCAAAAACACTCACACCTGAGTATACTCTCATTCCCTTGCTAATTGGTGTCAACTCAATTTTCAGTCTCATACCCAACGATGATCTGGATGATTCGCATTCCTCAAAGAGCGACAACTCCGATCAGGAGGATGGCATAGGGGAGATCAAGCAGCAGCGTCAAGTGGAGGACGATGAGCTCGGCGATGGCTTGAAGGTGACACTTTCCTCGGATGGTTCACTGGACACAAACGATTCATTCAATTCGCATTGTCATCATCCCTTGAATCATCAGGACGCCATTGGTGGTTTCATTGGCATCAATGGCATGACAACAGCTGCTGCCAACGCTGGTGGTGGCAATGGCATGGGTGCGGTGACCATTGGTGCCACCACGGAGCTACTGACTCCAACGGCAGCTGCAACGCGACGACGCCGCAAATTGCCTGAAATACCCAAAAATAAGAAATGTAAGCGAATATCCTTGAGCAACACGTTTCTCCTTCATTCACCTGTCCTGCATGCTCCTCGTAGTCCCCCTTTCCCAAGTAGTTGAATCTAATCTGCTCATGGGTTCGTTGCAGCTTCCATTCTACATATTTTAGGTGCTGGTACCACAACCTGTACCCTGGCGGATGAGGTTCGCATTGGCGGTGCCACTGCAACAGGCGGGGGTTTTAGTGGTGGCATTGGAGGTGGTGATATGGCTGCTTCGCGTTCCAGTCAGCAACGCTCGTTCTTATCGCTCAAGTGTGGCTATCTGCTGGACGAGGACTCCAGCCCGGATTCGGAACGTTTGCAGAGCTTGGGCGATGTGGATAGCGGTCACAGCACAGCACATTCCCCGAATGATTTCAAGAGCATGTCTCCCAGATCACATCCCCGGTATCGCAGTCCCCCTTTCCGCCACCCTTTGGCGGTGTGCCCTTTGGGCAACTGGAGATGCTGGAAGCCACACACCGTGGCCTGCACAAGTTTGTGCCCAGGCATCATGACGAGATCGAGCTGGAGATTGGTGACGCTGTCTATGTGCAAAAGGAGGCCGAGGATTTGTGGTGCGAAGGCGTCAATTTGCGTACGGGTCGTCAGGGCATTTTTCCATCGGCCTATGCCGTTGACCTCGACTACAATGAGTTCGATCCGACGGTGCAGTTGGTCAAGAAGGAGCGCTACTTATTGGGATATCTGGGATCGGTGGAGACGCTGGCCCACAAGGGCACCGGGGTTGTCTGTCAAGCTGTGCGAAAAATTGTCGGTGAATATGGAAATTCACCCACCGGACAAACGTGCATTTTGGAAGTCTCAGACCAGGGGCTGCGCATGGTGGACCGATCGGCACCAAATGTAAGTGAAAGCAAAGATTCTTACCACTGGGCACTATAATACTTCGATTTTTCTTAATAGAACAAAAAAGGAGAAGAAACCCTGCATCGATTACTTCTACTCACTGAAGAATGTCTCGTTCTGTGCATTTCATCCACGTGATCATCGCTTCATTGGCTTCATTACCAAGCATCCAACCGTGCAGCGCTTCGCCTGTCACGTCTTCAAGGGCTCCGAGTCCACACGCCCGGTGGCCGAGGCTGTTGGGTGAGTTTTGAAACTTTTCAAAACTTTTTCCCATTTTACTTATTTGAAATTATTTTTGCTTTACAGACGCGCCTTTCAACGATTCTATCAGAAGTTTATCGAAACCGCTTATCCCATCGAGGACATTTACATTGAGTAAGGAGAGGGGACAGAGAGCAAAAGTTAATGCTTTAAAAATACAAAAATAAATTGAGTTGAAACAAAAACTCTTACTTTCAATACCATAAATATATATAAAAATATTTTTTTGTGCGATTACAACACAAATGTTTGGTCTTCGTCAAAAAGCAACAAAGTGAAATAAAAAGATATAACATCTGAGCTCAGAATTAAGAAAATTAATATACCTAATTAATACAATAATTTTCCAAGTGAAATTCCAAATGTAAATAATTCATTTCGGTTCGCAAAAACAGCACAGAACACAATAAAAACACACACAGAGAACACAGCGATTAGACAATTTAAGTGTAATTTATAGAAATGCGCTAAAAATCCTATAACAACAATAAAAAATGTGACTTTATATAGCAATTCCGACATATGTGCACAAACCAGATGAAAATCTATCGGAAGAACTTCGTATATATACTATATATCAATTAGTTGTACTACAGAAAACTATATGTGTATATCTTCGAGACTTTTTGTGCAGCCAAATATATCCAATAAAGAAGTCGAGATAATTCATCTGGTTATAGATTTTTAGTTATCCAAGCGAGAATTAAAACAAAAAACAAAACTCAACTTAACACGCAAATCTTCTAGTATTACTTACTTATTATTATTATTATTGAGAAGCCCAATTCTAAGATGTGTAAAAAAGAAATATACTATATATACCATATATATAAAGATGAATATATATGTAAACAGAAATCAAATATATATGTATATGTATATATAAAATCTGATAAATCTGCCGTTTGCTTTCTTAAACTGATCTATAAAAGTAAGTAAAAGACTTTCGCATTTTTTTTAATAATTTATGTATAATTTCTTCTATATTTTCATATTTATAATACAACTTAGCTTTACTAGTTGGTTGGTTTTCTTGATTTTTACAGCATTATTTATACATATTTCGATTTTTCGACTTTTGTTTTTGCAAAGTGTAGAAATCATGTTCATAATTATTTAACATACCCAAAATGTTGATATATATATATAGTTATATGCATATATATATATAAGTATGTTACATATTGTATATATATTTGGATTTACTAGGCATGTGCTTAGATTGTTGTTGTTGTTGTAGTTGTTCTTGTTCAGATAACTCTAATATTCCTCTCACTTTGAATGCCCGCAATGTCTACAATTCTAGATTCTAATTCTATATGCGATTTTTTTTTGTATGTATATTTCCTATGTAGCCCTACTTACTTACTGTCTAACTGTTGCCACCCGTTCAACACTTACTGATCTATCATAATAATCATATAATAATGTAATAATCATAATAATAATAATTTCATTAGTAATACTTATTGTTTGCCTATTTGCTTAAAAATCTATACTTGATGTGTTTCTGCTTAAGAATTTATTGATTTTTCATTTACTTTTGTTTCCTTTTTATACTCTCTGCAAGAGTATATTGGGTTTGTGCAAAAGTATGTAACAGGCAGAAGGAGGCGTGGCAGACCCCATAAAGTATATATTATTGATCAGCATCACAAGCCGAGTCGATATAGCCATGTCCGTCTGTCCGTCTGTCCGTCTGTCTGTCTGTCTGTCTGTCTGTCTGTCTGTCTGTCTGTCTGTCTGTCTGTCCGTCTGTCCGTATGAACAAACAGATTTCAGAGATGGTAAGAGCTACAAGTTCGAGCTTGGTGTCAAACGATCAGATATTTAGTCAGTCAATACAAGAATCTTTTTTTTTTTTTCGATGCCACGCCCCATTCGCCCACAAAAAAGCAAAAAACTGGACACACCTCGTGAAAAATTGGTGTTTTCGGCAAATATCTCAGTAACTATGGCACCTAGGATCACCAATTCTTGTACGGGAGTTCCTAGCGACAGCATAGTTGCATTGCCATCTATAAATTTGGACTGCCACGCCCACTTTTCCCACAATTTATAAAATAGTTTTCAAGCTTCAATGCCGTTTTTTCCGTATCGTACAGTATTGTAGTTTATAACTGGTGTGGAGACTAACTATATTAAACTATCCTGAAAGGCGCATTAAAATCGGACTATAAACAAGAAAACTAGAAGCGTTACAATATTGTTAATTGAACGCAATATCAACCCATTGGTGCAAGCGAGACAGAAACACACAAGCACATGCTCGAACGTTTTTGCTGCCTGTGTGGCGGCAGCGCTGCCCGCGGTCGCTGGCTGCGCCGAATACACACATACATACATGCATGCATCATATATTGTCAAACGTATGTGTATTCGCAACAAACAAACAGATGTGTGTTTGATTATGCTTAGATTGTTTTTGTTTCAACGTGTTTTAATGCAAGTACTATTCATTGTAATATCTGGATACCGATTTTAATAATTTAATCGGGAAAATGCAGAGAGTATTATACGGTCGGGCGCGCTCGACTGTACTTTTCTTTCTTGTTTCCTTTTACGTTTTTAGGCATATTTATTAGAGATTTCTCTCCACTCCACCACAATTTATCCCAATTATTTAATATGTTTACTAAATATATAATATTACTTGTTGTTGTTGCTGTTTTTAAGCAACTAGAAGTTGGTCTGTCTGTCTCGAAATGTTCCAAATCTGATCGAATCTAAAGTTTCCCCATTTTCCATGTGTAGTAACAAGTTCAGAATATTGCTTCATTTGTACAAAACGGCACCAAAAATATTAGTCCTTCTTAATCTTCATATTCATATTAGTTAGTTAATGATTCGAACTGTTTGCTTTCAAATTCAACATCGTCGTCAATCAATTTAATGCATTGTTTAATTGACAAATTGTTGTTTTATTGATTGGAGCGACTTCTGGGCATCAAAAGTGAATTTCTATTCAATTATTATTTTGTTTATTAATATAATTATAATTATTAATAACCTGAATGATGAAAAGTAAATGGTTGTGCAACTGTTGTTTGTTTTAAGAGTATTTCATTATTTACTTAATATTGTGGTTTTTTTGTTTGTTTTTTTTTTTAAATAAGGCTTTTTGTTTTTATTTAAATTTTTGCTAAAACTACAATTTAAAATTAATAATCAGAATTAATTAATAATTAGATTAGAACGAACGTAATAATTAAAAAAACATTTTCTCGCATACACACAATTATTTACAATTACACAATTATCTCAAATTTTGCAATTTACCATTTAAATAGATTCTAAGATTACAATTTCTGAATATGTTGGAATAAATATTTTTGTATGTGTAGATTACTTTCATTTCGTTTTATTAAAATTTTTAATAGTTTGCCGTGTAAGTTTTAGTAAATTAAAAGACATGTATATTTTATATACATAAATTATATAAACGTTCGCTTCGATCGAAGCATTAAAAAGATGATTTAAAATTCTTTTTAGTGGCTTTGGAAATAATTTTCGAGCACATCGATCAAATCGAACGCTAATATATTTTATATATATAAAAATATGCATACAAATTTTATTAAATGTGTGTGTTTGACTTGCTTTTTATATAATTTTTATTTTTTCTATGTTGTTACTAATAAACCAACTGAACAAAAAAGGAACAAAAAAAAAACTTTAATTGGAAAAAATAGCATTTACAGAAAACAATAAACGGACAAAAACTATTTTGTTACTTTTGGAGTTTCTCGACACATTTAAGCTTAAACTCTAAAAATACAAACACTTCATTACAATTCAATTTGTTGCTGTTGTTGGTTTTGTTGTTGTTAAGGTCTAGGTATATATGTTGTTGGTTGCTTTTTATATATATATGCACTTAGTTGCGGCAAATGCCCCATCATCCAATAATCCGGGACAGCCGACTTTGATTTTCGCTAAGAACTATAATTAATGACTAAAGGCTACAACTGCGCTTAAGTTTTTTTCATTTTTTTTAGTTTTTATGTTTTCTTTTTGTTAACAAATTCTTTTTTGCTAATGTTTTATGATTATTTTATGCATTTCTCATTGTTGTGTCACTTTAAATAGTTATTAATAAATAATTAAAATATATATTCATATGTATATATAATGTATATATTTTTGTTTAGATTTTACTTGCTTTTCTTTATATATGAGTAGGTATTTTATGGAAGTGGGTTAACTAGCAGGTTAACGTATCATAATATATTGGATGATCCGTTCTATAACCGAGCATTACATTTTTTTTTTTGCTTTTTTCTTTTCTTTTGTTTTAGTTTAGTTTTGTTTCTGATATTTAGTCTAAACATAAACATAATGCGAAATAATAACTTTAATACAGTATTTTACATATTCTAAACTAATTTTAATATATACGCATATATATATGTATAGATTTATATGAATATATATAATTCGGTTTAATTAAAATGTACATTTATGCAATTAGTATTTTGTTGTTTTGTAGTTATTCTGCAATGTGAGGCATCTTTATCATTAACTTTATATGTATAAATACGTTGAAATAATATCTCGGTGTATCAAATCTTACAAACACGGGGCGAGAGATATAGTACTATATAGAGAGAGAGAAAATAGAGGGTTTTGGGGATAACGGGATATAGATGCTTATTAACTAACTGTACAAGGTAGAATGATCTGGTTACGGGTTCGAGAGTGCTATACAAAAGAATTGGGTGAGTTAGGAAAGTAGTGTGTGAGGAGGGATGGATGTGGTTGATGGGGACTTAGGACACATCTTGCTGTTGAAGTAATCGATCGATCGATGGATACATTTATCGATTGTTCGCTTCGGTCGATCGTTCGCTCTATGATTATCATCTAACCTCACAGTCTTTTTTTCAATGGAAGTAAACCGCCAGCTCCGTTGTTACCGCTGCCGTTGTTGTTGTTGTTATTGGTGCTGTTGCTGCTGTTGTTGTTGTTCGAATTGCTGTTGCAGGAATTGCTCGACCCGGATCCACTGCCAGATGGCAACGAATTGTTGCTGTTGTCATAGTTGCCCACATTAACGCACAACGGCGTCGTTGGACCTACACCAACCACACGTCCACTCACCACTGACGCACTAGCTCCGCTCTCCGGCAACGAAGTTGAGTCATGCACATCGGCACTCTTGCTGGAATCGATGACAAGGCACGGTGGCGACGGTGTGCTCGTGTCCTTGCCGAGCAGCGCCGGCGATGCATTCGCATTCTGCGAGTGCGCGTGAAACTGTTGGGCATCAGGCCTGACGGTGAGGCATCCACAAGCGGCAGCAACGGCAGATCAGAAGCCGCAGCAGGCGAAGCGCTTACAGCTGTTGGCGTTGGTTCCTTTGTGTGGATTTCGCGCCAATTACGTAGGCGCCACCTGCGGACACGCGAGCAATCTTCAAACGCAATGGCGCCTCCATTTGTGGCAGCTGCGACTGATCCAACGAGCTGTTGCTGCTGATAGTCATGGTTGTGGTTGTCTTTGTTGTTGTCGTCTCCGTCTTGCGCTTACCAATACGCAGAATCAGTTTTGGCTTCTCTCCAGGCGAATCACCCATCGTATTCTCGATCAGCGTTGTGGTCATTGTTGTCTTGGTGCTGATGCTGCTGTTGCTGTTCAGAATAAGCTGCTGCTGTTGCTTGAGACGCTTCTTCTCCTTCTTGTCCTTCTTTGGCTTGTCTTTCTTCGGCTTATCCTTCTTGGGCTTTGCTAGTAGTGTCTCATTGTCGCCAGCCAACTCACGCTTGTTATTATCCTCACCCATGTCGAAGTCCTGCATCACCTGTTTTCGATAGTTCATCGAGTCCCGCTTGAGATCTTCCAGCGTAGGCGTACTGTAGTTGCTAGTCAAGCGCTTCTTGGGGGGCAAGCTCTTCGAGTCATCTCATAGCTGTAGCTACTGCTCTCCGATCCCATGCTGTGACCCAAGCTTCCCACGCCGGCGTTCGTTTCACTCGCCGCTGGCGGCAATTGACGGATCTTAATCTTTAGCTTTGTTGGTGCTTGATGATCATCCTCGCTGCTCTCGAGCGTTTTACTGCGTCCCCGACGCTTGCCAGCACTGCTCGCCGCACCCATCTTGCCATTGTCCGTGCTGCCCGAGCTGCAGGCACTGCGTCTACGTCCATCATTGCCTGCGCCACCGACGCCAGCCGGCAGCATTTGATCGTCCAGGCCCACACCTGCGTCCAGACCACGCAATTCCCTGCTGCTCGAGTTCTTCTTGAAGCGCTTCGAGGTGCCACCAATGCCGCTCAGCTGCTGCTCCTCATCCAGCTCACTGGCATCCGACTTGCGCATGTTTTCCAGCGGCAAACTGTCCGAAGCAGCCGGCAATCCACAGGAGCTGTCATCATTGAGATTATCCTTCTGCACAACATACAAACTGAGCAACTCCTTCTTGCGCATCCTACGAGAGTTCCCGCTAACTGTCAAGGGAGCAGGCCGCTGAAGTGCTGGCCACCGTCGAGGTGAGCTGTGACGTCACTGTCGTCTGCACCGTATTCGACTGAACCAGGGAACTGCTGGAGAGCAGCTGCTGTTCGTTACGGTGCTGTAATGATCCGGATAGGCAAGTGGTCCCTTTATCTTTAGCTTCAGCTGATTTCTCGCATCCGATAGCGAAGCTTTTGTGTTAACGTGGTGGTGTCGAGTCTATGGATACCTCCTCGGAGGTGGCCTCCATGGAAGCTTCCATGGTTGGTACTAGCTCAGAGACAAGTGAGGCAGCTACTTGGCGCCGACTGATTGGCCTCCGTGGAATGCAATGCGCTGTTAAGCAGGCTGCTCGGCACTGGCTGGGTAGACTGCTTGTTGTGGCACCAACTCCGACTCCCACCCCCAGGCCAATGCCAACGCCCACTCCTGGCAATGCTGCTGTTGTTGCTGCAGCAGTCGCTGTAATTGCTGCTGTGGGCAGTTTGCTTGGCGAGGTGTTGTTGCTGCTGCTGTTGTTGCTGGCAGTGTTGTTGTTGTTGCTAGTGGTGTTGGTGGTGCCAGTGGCACGCAGTGCCGACTGAAACTGACGCTCATCCTCCTCGTCAAACTCGCTGAGTGTCTGATCCGCAGTCCCAGAGTCAAAAGGCTCCCAAAGATTATTCTGATACGCTTCCTGGGAGGCAGTGCTGTGTGGCGCCTCAAAGCCCAAGTTGTAGGTGCGCATATCCACGGGACCTGGCAGCACGGGCTGCACAATCGCATGTAGGAGAGGATTGGTGGCAGCTGTGGATCCACTCGTTGGCTGTGCTTGTGCCTTGTTCTGGCCTCGCAGCTTGCAGCTAGCATAGCTCGTTGTGGCTGCTCTGCTGCGCCCGCTGCATTCGGTGTAGTACGTATCTCGAAGCTACGTCGGCGATCACGCAGAGATTGCAAATTCTCCACACCTGGTCCGGCCAGCTCGTCGTCGTAGTTGTTAAACTCGTACGGCGTGCCCACCAGATTGTTGACGATGTGCGTGTTGCTCCGTAATCCGACATTGGCGGTGGAAGCGGCAAAATGGCACTTGCCGCACTGCCACCTCTGCCACGTCCACGACCACGACCGCGTCCGCGTGTTGCCAGCCGAAGCACCACTGCCGCGTGGTGCACGCTGTCGTAACTTCCCCGTCAAGGTATGCGTCAGCGGATCGTATTTGGGGACTGTAGCGGCAGCCGCAGGAACTGGAACGGGCAGAGGTACAGGAGCTGGCGGCGTTGGCGGTGGCTGCAGCACAGCCGGTTGCCGCGGAGATTTCCCCGGTGACTTGCCCTGCGGCAGCTGAGGTGATTTGTGCTGCTGCTGTTGCTTCTTGGAGCTGCTCCGTTTGTTGGGTGAAACACTTTCCTTGCTCGGCACGGGCACAGGCACTGGAATGGGCATCGTTATGGGCATGGGTAGGGCACGCTAACGGTCGCGGGTACAGGTTCGAGCGGTACTGACTGAACTGGTGGTGTTGGTGGCATCATTTGCTCTGCACAACTGCTCAACAATGTGCCCGGGTAGGTAGGCATGTTGCCATCCACCGGAGACTGCAGCTGATACTGATGATTTGGTGTTGTGGTCAGCGTCATGTTGGGCGTAGTGTAAGGTGTGCCCACATAGGGTGTACCGGGTTGTTGAGGTGTCACAACATTGCTGCCATAATCCGGAAGGCGTTCCCTGCTGCTGCATCATCGCTGCTAGCTGAGGATAAATGCCGCCGTTGTATTGGCTGTTTGGCGTCCGCTGCACATGTGTTGGTGTCGTCTGTTGCTGCTGCTGAGGCGTGCTGTTGCTGTACATGGCCATTGCATCGATGCCATTGACTAACGGTGTATGATTGCCATAGGCGCTGTTGCTGCCGCTATTGTTGTTGTTGTTGTTACTATTGTTGTTGCCAGCAACAACTGCAGCGCTTAACTGGTACACTGCCTGTAGTAGCACCAACCACACCAGCAGCCGCTCCAGCATAGCTATTGAAGAAGCTTTTGTCCATCTGCTGCGCCAATTGACTTGGCGGCTGATCATTGACTCCGAAACGGAACTGGGCGATGAGCTGCGTCTGGCAGCAATCAAATCGTTCTCATTCCAACGCTGCATGCGTCCAAATGGCGACTGCATTCGCGTGTTCTCGTCGTAATCGCTCAGCTTGTTGTTAACCAATTGGTTGCTCGTGGACGTGGCCTGAGTTGGCAATGATGCTCCCGGTGCTCCTGCTCCGTAGTTGCTCAGATTGTTCTTCCACCGCGGCAGCTGCCAAGTCGACAAAGTCTGGCGTTGATGCTGGCGTTGTGGTGGCACCACCAGCAGGGACACTACTCAGATTATTGCCATTGCTGGCCTTATTGTGAAGCAGCTGTTGTTGCTGTTGCTGATGGGGCGATGCTTTGTCCAGGTAACATTGCTGATAGTTGACATTGGTGTAGCCGAGATTATTATTGCTCGTCGTGTTTGTAGTAGGCGTTGCGTTGGGCGTATTGGTTAAACTATTCGCATAGCTGCCACCGCTGTTGGCTGTCATCGGAGAATCCTTGATGGTCATTTGACTAGCCACCGAATTTGGAGCTGAACTGCTAAAGAGACAACTTTGGTGCTGTTGTTGTTGCTGTTGCAGTTCCTTTTGCGCGTGTATAATATCCTCGGGATCAACAGCATTATGGAATGGAAACACGGAGGGGAATGGCTGGGGTCGGTGGCAACAAGTCCATCGAATCCTTGCACTCGTCCAACACATTTTTTTCGCTTTGTCTTGCGCAACTTCTCAACCAGATTACGTGTAGCCTGTGCACTGTCCTCGTCGGAGATTTGCTTGCTGCTGCTGCCGTTGTTGCCGCTGAGCAGTGTGAGTGGTCCCGGAATTGGGCGGATTGAGCACACTTGCCACGCTTCAGGTGCCATGTTGGAGGCAAAGTTGTTGCCATACTTGCTGTCCTCCATCTCCAGTATGGTATCCACAATTGGTTGATGCGCTGCATCCAGTTCCAAAGGCGGCACACGGCGTTGCCACTGATGGAACTGGTACTTGCAGAGGTGTAACAGACGGCAGCTGTTGTGGTTGTTGCTGTAGCTGCTGTGGCGTCTCCTGTTGCTGCTGGTGGTGTTGCTCACCGGAATTGGAATTCGAGTCCAGCTCAATAATCTCTGGCGGCTCTGGTGGTATCACAGTGACCGCGGGCGATGATGTGGATGCGGAGTACTTGCTGCATTCGCTAGCAGTTCATTCTTGCGCTCCTCCTCCAGTTCTCGTGCCATCTCCAGTTCGTTAAGCAGATGCTGCGTGTGATGTGTATGCTCCTCTTCCTCGTCATCTTCATCACGCGTGCGTCGTCGTCTTCGCCGCCAGCGACTGCCGCGACGTCTTTCGCTTCGATCACTGCCCGCATCGTCGGATAGCTCGTCATTGGAGGGGGGGGGGAGTAGGCGAGGCAGGTAACGGTGCTGCTGGCGGTCGTTCGTCAATGTCCGCAGACAGTTCTGCCAATTTGCTGGCACTGGCCGACAGTTGTGTGTGCGTTGGTGCCGTCGTGAGCTCCTCATCAATGTCCATTGGTTGCTCACCAGCCTCAGCATCTGTTTGCAGCTGTTGTTGTTGTTCGAGCTCCCGTTCTTGCTCCCTTACCCGTTCCCGCTCTTGTTCCCTTTTCTTTTCCTCCTCCTGTTTCCCTCTACTGCTTGACTCCGGCTCTGCAACTGAAATCGGAGTTGGAACTCGTTGCTTTGGTGGCGGTGTGGGCGTTGATGCTGGCGTTGGCGTGGCATTGTTCAGCTGCTGCTGTTTCTTGTCCAGCAATTTATCCAACGCACTAGTTGTTCGCCCGGTGGCCGCTTTGCGTTGAGCTATCTCATGCTCTAGATTTGGTGGCGTCTTCTTGGGTGATTCAGCACGAGATTTGCGTCGGGATAATTACTGACGTTGGCGCGGGTTTCTCCGGACTAGACTTGGCATTAACCGGAGGCACTGCTGGCGCTGGTGACGGAGGTCGGGATTTCAGTTGCGTGTGGCACGTTTCGATATCTCAGGAGCTGCTGCTGGTTTTTACCAGATCCACGAGTGAAGATTTGCGTCGCTGTGACGTTGACTTAGGTGTGGCAGGCACCTGTGGCGACACTTCCGAACCTATGCCCTTCTGCGGCGTGCTCTTTGGCGATTTGGTTGTCGAATTTTGTCTCGTTCGTCCAGCTAAGGGGCGTGGTCGGCACTGGCGGCGCTTTGTCTGAGGATTTGCGCGGAGAACGCTTTGGCACACTTGAACTTGAGGTTGCTGAGCCAGAGACTCCTGCTGGCACTGCGGTGGACGCAGTTGTTACTGCTGCTGCTGGCGCTGCTGCAGATGCTGTTGTCGCCTCCCTTACGCTTCTCCACAGCATCGCTATCGCTGTCGGAGTCCGTACCGCTGCCGCTGCTCGAGCTATCGCTGTTGCTGCTGGAAGAGTTACTGCTGCTGTCGCTGTCGCCGGAACTGGAGCTAGACAAATTGGGCGCTGCGATGCGTCGTTTGACAGGTGTCTGCTGTGCCTCCTCCTTGGAGCGTCGTCGCGGCGTTCCGCCTTGTGGCTCCCTTGACGAGGGAAGCACGGCGTAATGGTGTCGTTTGCTGTTTGCTGGCCGTGGATTTGCTTGAAGGTGTTGTTGTCACAGTGGTTGCTGTTCCAGCTGCTGTTGGCTCCTTGTCGCTGAGCTCATTGACAGCGCTGGAGTCTTGTGTGGCCTTGGCCCAGGCAGCGCCGCTATTCTTCAACTGCTCGGCTGCCTTCTTGGCTGCCTGCCTCTGGGGGCACATAGGAAACGGCAAAGTTTTGCAGCTTGGCCAATTCATTGTTCTTGGGGCGGGCGTGGTAGTTGCAGTGGATGCGGATGAAAGAAGCAGAAGCGGATAAAGTGTTGACTTTCTCTTTTTTCTTTTTCTTTTCCTTGTCCTTTTCTCTTTCCTTCTCCTTTTCTCTTTTCCTTCTCCTTTTCCTGTCCTTTTTGCACCTTTGGTGGTCGCCCGCGTTTTCCACGCTCCGCCGTAGTTTCGCCCGCCGTTTTCCCCGTGCTCTTCTGAAGCTCTTTGGTCGTGCCTTGTCCACCTCCGCGGCTCGATGGCTGGAATCCTTCGTTTTGCTTTTAGCGCTACTGTTGCCAGCACTGGCATTCACATTGCTACTTAGCTCCGGATCACGCAAGCGATCCGAAACATCCGGCAGCAAAGCTGTGGCGAGATTCGTCGAGATCCGCATGTTTTCGGATGCCTTTTTCGCTGCTTGCCGCTGTGGAACCACCAACAGATCCACCGCTGAAAAGGCTGATGTTGCATTGCTTTTTGCTGTTGTTCGCTTTGTTGTTGCCCTTTGATTTGTTTGTTGTTGTTGCGGTTGCAGCTGCCGCCAATGAGGGGCAGCTGTGGTACCTGGCACAAATTCTTTCATGGCTGCCTTGGTGCGTATCGTTTGCTGATTCTGCGAATCGCTAACATTACTCTCAGCCGCAGCATGTTCCTCCGCATCGCCATCCTCCTCTTCGTGCTCTTCATTGTGCCCCTCCTCGTGTCCTGTCGTCGTCGACGAGCTATCCGAGTCTGAGTAAATGTGATGGCCTAATTTTTCGACTTGGCCCCGTAGCTATTCCAGAAGTTGCTGTCGCGGATGCGCTGCTGGAAGATATTGTATTGCCCGTCGAGTGCTGACCGTGAGATTGACGCTCGGCAGACTTCAGCGGAAGTAGTTCCTCACTCTCATCGCTGGACAGACTGCCGGCATCTTGTTGCTGCATTTCCTTGTCCATCTGAGCAAGTCCACATGTCGTTGCCGCAGTTGTCGTTGCTGTTGTTCCATTACTGAAATCTTCCGACGCGCCGACGTTCCCGTTGTTGCTGGTGCTGTGCTTGTGGTTGAGGTGGTGCCTGTTGCTGCTCCTCCCGCTGTTGTGCTGTGCTTTGACTTAGATGCTTGGGATTTAGCAGGTACTGCTGACTTATTAACGCGCTGCTTGTTGCTTTGCTCTCGTTCACGATCCCGTTCCCGTTCACGATTCCGAACCCGTTCACGTTGCCGTTCATCTTCTTCGTCGCTGGAGGAACTACAACTGGTGCGGGCACCACCAGACGCCGCAGACGCACACGCAGTTGCTTCACTTTGACGTCGTTGCCGTTGTTTCTGTCGCTGATCGACACTTCTGGAGTAGGACTGCTTGCGAGATTTGGCGATTGCTGTGCTGGATTTATTGTTGTAGTTGTTGCTATCGCTGCCGGAATCGCTGGCAGAGCCACTGGCACTTCCTGTATCTGAGGAGGAACTGCTGCTGGCGCTGCTACTGCTGCTACCGCGCGCCGAGCTGGAATCACCCGATGACGAACTGCCGCTAGACGTAACGGCGGACGCAGGAGCAGCATCTGCTGATGATTTACGATGACTCGACGATTTATGGTGGCTCGACGTCGCCGTCGCTGCCGAGACGCTTTCGAGGCATCGCCTTCGCACGGCATCGCCGTGGACGCCATTGTTGTTGGCGCCCTTGGCGAGCCCGTGGCTTGTTGGCCTTATTAGCCGTTGTATTGATGTTGTTGTTGTTAATGATGATGTTGTTTTTGTAGTTATTGCACCATTGTTTAGTTTTTTGGGCGAACCCTTGACCGCCGCTTGTTTGCGCTTATTGGGTGATTGGGAGGCGCGTCCACGTGCCTGCATCTTGCCCATGAGTTGCTCCAGTACATAGTCTAAGCTCTGATACTGCGCCGGCACAGTTTGCTGATCCGTTGAGCTATAGAAACGATCATATAGCGTTGGTCCATCGTAATAGCATCTGTATCCAAATCCCAACTGCTTTTAGAACACTTGCTCGCGCAGCTTTGAACGGGAAAGCTTTTCACGTCGACTAACCATATAGCAGAGATTACGCACGCTCCAGGTCTTGACGCAAATGCACCACCAGTTTGTGATTCTCGAGATCCTGTTGCTCTGTTTGCGTGCCAGCATTTCCATCCTCTGATTTGGGCGGTATTAACTCACGATTGTGCCGTGACTTTCTCTTCAGCTTCCAGTAAGTATAAATAATACAATCGCATCCTCATCCACATCAAATAAATGGCCTTAATGTCATTGATATTCACGTGCTTATCAAACTCGCCTCCACCTCCTAGTAGATAATATACATTACAAATAAAGTAAAAAGGGCAAGATTTGAAAAAAAGAGAAATGGGGAACACTTACCTGCAAGCGCTGAGCACGTGCCTGATTGCGCTCCTCGGAGGTCATATCGTTCTTCCGATGATGATTTTTACGTCTTCGATGAT